>OX031056.1:5000-1255000 GCA_943736015.1 Tridacna crocea | reverse complement strand
ACCAACATTTTGTCCTGATATGATTTATTTTTCAAACTTATCCAAAATATAATCAATACATATATTCTAATCAAGTTTAACAGTTTTTCTTGTGTCTCTTTTTTGTATTGATATTTGTTCAAGTGATCTACATTGTGAAATTACATGACCGACTTTAAAACTAGTCCAAGGTATAATCAAATAAACACTGTGACTGAGTTTCAAGGGTATTGATCTAAAACTGTGGCCTCTGGAATGCATGCAAAGTTTGTCAGAGTGACCTAATTTTCTAACCAACATGACCTAAGCTGAAACTGGCCTTCGGATTCGTAAATCAGATCCTGTGATAGAATGACTGAAAAAAAAAACAATTGCCAGCTTCACCTTGGTCTTTTTTTCTCAAGAAATTGATCTTAATTTCTCAACTCTTTACCACACAATCCTGATGTTTAACAACCCCTGAGGAAGAAAGCTTTTGAAAACATTAAGGGAAAAGGAGAAAATGCTGGTAACCAGCATTTTCTCCTTTTCCGTTAATGTTTTCTTACTATCAAAGACAAATACTGTTATTTTAGACACATTTGAATTGTTGCCTGTAAATGTTTTCAATTTGAACAAGTCTATATTTTAATCACGTGGTAAAGAATTAAAGCTCAAAGTTCATCTCATTTGGTACTATTGGGCCTACGCTTTTATGCTTTTCTGACAGAAAGAAATAAAACATACATAATTATAATAATACTTTTTAAGTATAAAGTAACATACTGTCAATGTTCCATCAGCATCGTTTGCAGTGACTGTCCCAACACAATGCCCTACAGTAGCATTTTCATACATGATGAAGTCAAAATGTGTAGCATTAAAAACAGGTGAATTATCATTGATGTTTATCACTTTTATATCCATCTGAAATCACAAAACAGATGAAATTTTTACAACCAATATGTCATTCAGTTGATAGTCCAAACTGGTACTTAAGAATATTAGCCAAGTAGAATATCTGTACAAAAACAGGCAGATGCATATAAAATCTAGCCACAGGCAAATCATTTTCATTTTCTGAAAGTACTTTTTTTTAATTTTCATCAATTTCCATACATCTAAAGCAATATTGCCTCTTCAGAGTAAAGCTGAAAATTGAAACTTATTTATTTAATAAAATACCTATTTTTTACCAAGCATATTCAATAGGCCTATGCAACAATGAACAATAACAATATGCAATAAAATTAATTTACAGTTAAAACAGTAATAGATGTTACTTCACTGATTAGAATAAAGAGTAAAACTCCCTAAAAAGAAGACAGTTTTTAAATTATTTTACGGAAAATGCATCTGCTGGGCAAATAGTAATAAGGTAAAGACTTTGAAAACTTTGTCACCAGCATTTTCTCCTATTCTGACAATTATTTTACCCTTTCAATGACAGACTTTGTAAGTTTTGCTTGTCTGCAATTGTTTCCAACTTGAACCAGTTTAAATTTTATGTTGGTTAGCCCACTACCACACAATCCCTACTTTTGACGCCCCTGAGAAAGAACCCTTTTGAAAACACTGTGAGAAAAGGAGAAAACGCTGGTAACCAGCATTTTCTCCTTTTCCCACAGTGTTTTCTACCCTTCCTAGAATAAATTTCAATTTTTCTTTTACACTTATTTTGTCGTCTGCAAATGCTTTCAATTTGGACCAGTCTAAAATTTTCTCATGTGCTAAAGAGTAATAGACTAAAATGGATTAACATGAGAAAACAAGAAAACATCTGTATTTGTTTTCAAAGATTTACTATGTAAATAGAAGTGAATATCTGTTTTTGCTTTCAAAGAAGATTTATCATGTATATAGATGTAACTGCACGTTTTGTTTTCCAGACGATTCACCATATAAACAGAAGAAAGCACATATATCTGTATTCATTTTTCCATGAAGGTTTACTTTATAAATAGAAGTATCAAATACCTGGATTTGCATTTCAAGAAGATTTACTGTGTTGTTGATTCCATCAATGGAGATGTGAATGTTTGGATCTGCCATTTTCTCATAGTCATACTGGGTCCATGTGACAAGGTCAAAATATGTTCCCTGGTAATAACAAAAGCACCATTAGTTGTATGGTCAGGTGACTGGGGACTTGAAAACTTGACCACGGCTGTGGTGAATCATGTTGCTCCAAACGAATTTATTATACTGCAGAGTTTTACCCTTTCAAAGGGTGTTAAGCAAAATTTTTCTGTTCAATAATCTCACGAATCAAGTATGCTGACAAAATAGAAATTCCCTTCTGACTGTCCCAATTCAATGAAAATTGATATCACTTGAAATTGATATGACTAAAATGTGCAGTTTGATGCATATACATGCAGTCTGGTGATCGATCAACGCTGCCATTTTGGATATTGTGTTGCACATGTAGTGATGTTTACGGGGCACTCAAAAGGGAAACTGGCTTTACATGATTTTTGTCAGGGTACATGATATATGTTCCTGATATCTTAACCAGTCAGATCACAAGAAATTTCTTTGCAGAATAATAATAGAAAATGTACAAGATTGTTAGAGCTATAGGACCATTTTCAGTTATTCTAAAGAACAAAAGTATAAAACCTTATTTATAATTTCTTTGTTGTGACATGTTTTTTTTTCAACTCAAAGATAGCCACAAAAACAATTTTGAAACAACCAAGAAAAACAAGATGGCCATGATGGCCCTGTAGCACTCCAATGCCTCACAAGTAAAAGGTGTTATACATGTAATTGGTATTGACAATCAATAACTGAGAGAAATCCATGTTGCAACACAATTTCATAGGGAATATGCTTAAACCCAAAAATAAGAAAATGCCTTTCAGTGAATATACCTATCTGTCTGTATGAAGTTGGATCTTTATTATCAGGTACCTTATTCAAATCTGACCAGCATGTACCTACATTTACAGATTACTTTTGTGTTAAAAATTTGACATGTTTAATATGGTCTTAGAGAATGTTTATTAAAAGCCATTAAAAAAAGATAACTTACGTTTTTCTCCAAAGTGAAATTAACCCTTCCAGGAAAACTTGTTACAACTGGTGGAATAATTGTATATGTGTAGTCATCACCAAACTGGCTGAGTATTTTAGGTACTGTTGTGTTTTCAGGTAAATCATAGGATCTGCTGATATGCTGTATGTCTACTACAACCACAGTTATATTCAAACATTGTTCTATTTGGACATTAGTAACACAAACTGTTAAAAGAAAGGTTCCAGGTTCTGTCAGTATTCCGTCAGTTTCAATTGTTCCATTTCTGTTGATTTTAAAAAAGCTTCCAACATGATTGTGTTTAGAAGAAATATTAAAGGTGTACTGTCTAAATTGTGGACATGAATCTGGGTCTTCAACAATAACAGATGTTATAATGTTGTTTGCTGTTGTATTTATTTGTCTATAGACAATTGGTGATGCAACATGCACTCTGGGTGCTTCATTTACATCTTCTACTTCTATAACAACTGACACACTTGTAGATTTAGGAAAGTGGGCCTTGTCTGTGGCTTCAACAACAAGTGAGTAATGTGATTTTGTTTCATAATCAAATGTAAATGAACTATTTGACAGAGTTAAAGTCCCAGTGGACTGATTCAAAATGAAAATATCATCAACATTTCCTGAGACAATTTTGTATGATACTATATCTCCATCCAGATCTGTAGCCTTTATTTTCTCACTGAAACCAACTTTATTCTCACTGATATTTAACTTTATTGGACTAGAAGTAAATTCTGGTGAATGTACATTAACTTTCTTGACAACTATGGTAATATTTTTGCTGCTTTTCAGTGGAGGTGACCCAGCATCTCTAGCTGTAACAGTCATATTTATTGCTAACCCAGAAATTGGTTCTAAAGAACTTTGAACACTCAGTTCACCTGTCAAATAATCCAGGTGAAAGTAGCTTAAATATGAAAAGTTTTCATCCAGATAAAAAAAGATTTTCTCTGTCCTGGTGCTGATATCCCTGTCAGTGGCATTTATATCCAATATATAAGAACCCTCTGGTGATGTGTCGTTTATTTCTATATAATATTTGGAGATGATGAGTACAGGTTTATTATCATTTTCATCAATGACTTTAATGTTCACAGCTGAATTAACACTATGTATTCCATCAGTAACTGTTATCACACATACAATTGTTAAGTTGTCACCAACAGATTCTGCATCAATGTGGTCAGCATACAAAAGGTTTGCACTAAAGGAGACATTATATGTTTTCCTACACTTTTCTGTCACTTCATAGTGAAGAGTACCATTTAAATCAGGATCCATTGCTTCAACCTGAAAGATAAAAGCTATTTGATAACCAGTGCAAATAATCTACATTATAACTTTAGTCTGAACCCATTACAACACACAAATACTTATTATCATGAAGACAACTTTTGAAAACAATGACAGAAAAGGAGCAACTGCTTATACCATAGGAGACATAATTGTTGCTTGTAGCATGCATCAAGTATCCCTCCTTTTTCCACATTAACTGAATGAATGACTAAATTGTTGTAATTTACTCGCCACTACACAACTATAAGATTGTTCCATGATTGTTTCCTTTTTAGGAAAAAAGAAATAAGTAAATAATATTTGTTAACTTTTTACTTGACAAAAAAATTTAGACTCATCCAATAAGAAGAATTAACCCTTTACCACATGGAATAATTTCAGACCTATCCAAATTGAAAGCATTTGCAGATGAAAATTTCTCAGTGGCTCAAATTAAGCAAGTTTGTTATGGGAGGGTAGAAAATTTTGTGGTAGAAGGAGAAAATGCTGGATACCAGCATTTTCTCCTTTTCTCATAATGTTTTCAAAAGGCTTTTTCCTCAGATTTGTCAAAAGTCATCATTGTGTGGTAAAAGGTTAACAGACAACAAAGTAAGTATAGCTGTAAGTATTAACCCTTATCTTGCTGAACAAAAGAAAATGAAACTTTCACGCAAATAGTCTTAACCTAAATACTGCTGTTTGATAGGTATTTTTGGAGGAAAGTTATCTCCTTATCAGATAGTGTAGATCCAAGATCAGACTGCACATTCTGTGAACTCTGATCTTGATCTACGCTGTCTGCAAAAGGCCAGCGAGTCGCACTTAGCAGCCTAAGGGCTATTTTGTTTTGGAAAGGATAGAAAATGCTGACCGGGTCAAGGACAAAATGCTGGTTACCATTGCCACAGTGTTTTCAAAAATCCTCTTTCTCATGCTTGTTAAATTCGGGGGCCCGCCTGGGTGGCTCAGTGGTGAGCGTGTCGGACTCATGACCTGGTGGTTGTGAGTTCGATACCCGGTTGAGGCGAACTTTCTTTCCGGCGTATTTTCGCCTCTCGCCTCTGCTGAAGCATGTGAGAAAAGTAGTCGGTGGCTTTGGAAAGAAAGTAGTGTAAGTACCGGTGTGAGAAAGCCAGGAAACACATGTGCGTAACCGACCGCCATGATATGACCTTAGCTGTTAAAGTGGCGTTAAACCCCAATACAACTACAACTACAACTAAATTCGGGGACTGTGTGGTTAAGGGTTAAAGGCGTTTGAAAATATTGTAGGAAATGGAGAAAATGCTGGTGACCAGGATTTTTTTCCATTTTCAAGAATAAGCTATGTAAAAATCATACACACCTTGAGGATTGACCCATTAAAATTCTCCCTCACGCTTCCTTCATATGGCTCATACAAGAAAATGGGTGCATTGTTGTTTTCGTCCTGTATATTTATAGTTATTGTTGTGATGTTACTGAGGGCTGGTGTCCCACCTGTCCAATGAAATTCTGATTAACCTCTTTACCATTTAGTACTGTGTTTAAGCCTTTACCACACAGCCAAATTTTAGACCAATCAAAATTGAAAGCATTTGCAGACGACAATTTCAGAGTGGCTCAAATGGTACAATTTTTCTTTGACTGGGTGGAAAACTTTGAGAAAAAAAAGAGAAAATGCTGGTTACCCACAATGCATTGTCTGCGCATGTCATATTTTTTGAAGATTCATCCTGTCTTACATGACGCATCACTCTCCCAGATATTTGGGAAACTAGTATTACACAAGATAAAGTAGTAATGCAGAAAATGGCTTTTATCAATACGTTTGAAGACAAATCAGGCCTGTCTCAGCGACAGATTTCTCTTAATTGCTAATTGCCAGGTAGCGTTTTATTGAGCAAACGTCTATTTTAGTTTGAAATTCAAAGTAACGGTTGTCGCATAGAAAAGTAGTCTGGCTCTGTACCAAGGATGCCCAAATTGATAGATGAGTATTTGTAGAATGCCATCTAGTGGGAGATAATGACCAAAAATGTCTTTAAAAGGCTTCTTCCTCAGGGTCATTAAAAGTTGTCATTGTGTGGTAACGGGTTAACTCATTACCACACAATCCCGACTTTTAACAACCCTGAGAAAGAAAGCCTTGGAAAACATTGTAGGAAAAGGAGAAAATGCTGGTAACCAGCATTTTCTCCTTTTTCCACAATGTTTTCTACCTTTTTCCAATTCAAAATTCAATTTTTGATTCACATTTATTTTGTCGTCTGCAAATGCTTTCAATTTGGACTAGTCCAAAATTCTGTCATTTGGTAAAGAGTTAAACAACTCTGAAGAAGAATACTTGAATCAATGTAGGAAAAGAAAAAAAAATGTTTGTTACCAGCATTTTCACCTTTTCCAACAATGTTTTCTATCCTACCAAAGGAAAATCCAACAATATAAGACAGCATCCACTTTGTCATAATACAATTTAATCCATTCAATTTGAACAATCTATAATTTCACTGTCTGATAAACAATTTATGTATTTTGACTTATTATTATGTAACATGCTTCAGCTTTTTGACTTACCCACAGCATTCACACAGAATTAACCTTTTACCACACAACCCCGAGTTTGAACAACCCTGAGAAAGAAGCCTTTTGAAAGCCTTTTTCCATAGTTAGTTTCCAACAGTCTTAACCCTTTACCATACAATGCCGACTTTTGACAACCCTGTTGGTTACCAATGTCTTCTACCTCTCTCTCAATTGGGTTTATTAAGACTACAGCTATCACTAAACATGATAATACCCCCACACACACACACACCCGCACCAGCTCCTTGTCACAAAACAGGTCTTTGTTACAGAATGCAGAATGGCTGTTCAAGGGGAGATAATTCCATAACAAATCACAAAAGGGTCATGAAAATTGCACATTAACAACTTAATATATATATAGGAACCCTGTGTGTAAATTTGAGTTCAGAATGTGAAAAACTGCTGGAGTATTTATTAGGACAAACTTGTGTCTATGGACAGACGGATAGCCATGGCGATTCCATTATATTCCCCTCCACTACATTGTGGGGGGTATAACAAAAGATTGTTTTGTGTTTTCATACATACCATCTGTTGCTATAATAACTAGCTCAAACTGTTGATAAATACTGGCATTTACAGTTGAATTCAGGGACAGTTCACCACTGGATCTACCCAACATAAACATGTCACCATGGTTACCAAATTGTAGTCTGTAGGATATATTACTATTTGGAAACTCATTATCATCATCTGTAGCTCTAACCTAAAGGACAAATAAATCAAAGGACTGAAAGTCCTGGAAAGAGGATTTGTGGAGTACCAGAAAGCTGCAATGGGTTTTAGAAAAATAACATCATATGCAACACATGTGTATATAAGTATAACCATTCAATGGAGTTAGCAAGGGCAAAGAAAATTTAAGTTGTTCTGCTATGCTGGCCACACATTCTTATTCTTATTTGTTGTTAAGAAGTGGTAGTTTGATCTGTCAATCCATCAGTTCGTTGCTGGAATTAGATTTTGGACTATATATTTACAAGTGTTGGACCATGCATACTTTGGTAACTGGCGATACCAGGGTGAGATGTATTCAAATTAAGCTAAAACTTAAAGTAGAAAATGTAGAGCTCAAGCATGTATGACTATATATTTGGTTCAGGTCAAACTGATTACAAAGTGCTGAGTGAGCGTGCATGCGTTGTTACCCTTTATGAATATGGTTCCAGTCAAAACAATCACAGTAAGCAGATTTACTGTACAAATCCACTAAAATGCATATGTTGGTCTTAAATCAATTCTTATATCTTGAGTCAACTCTGAATCTACACTTTTCAACCAACATTTTGTGAGATTTTCTACTATCTTTGTAATATCAAATATCTTTGTAATATCAATTTTTGAATACACATTATTTTTCTTTTATTACGAAAAAGTTATTTCTTATTTTATGTGAGCTAATTTTGCAACATGAAAATCTCAAACCTAGTCCAAATTTAATGCACTTGTAGTAGACAAAATATCAAAATTAAAATGGGGGGAGAGGCAGAGTTAAAAACATTAAGAGAAATCCAGAAAATGCTGCTAACCAGCATTTTCTCATGTTCTCTTCATGTTTTGCAGTCTTCTTTCTCAAGGTCATTAAAAGTTGGGATTGTGTGGTAGAGGGTTAGTTGCTGAATATACTTAGAAATAATCTTCTATCTATCGTGGTTTATCGTTCAATAAACTACAGCTGTGAGTTATGAGGCACAATAATTAATCCACAAGGGCGATAGCCCGAATGGTTTATTCACTGCGTCTCATAACTCACAAATGTGGGTTATTTAAGAAATAATCTTCTTTCTATCGTGGTATATCGTTCAATAAACCACAGTTGTGAGTTATGCGGCGCAATAAATAATCCATGAGGGCGATAGCCCAAGTGGGTTATTCAATGCGCCGCATAACTCACAACATGGTTTATTGAATGATATACCACGATAGAAAGAAGATTATTTCGATTCTAACATGGCCAATTCTTAACGAAAGGAAAACAAGCTCAAACTTAGAGTAAAAATGTGGATGAAGATTATGTTCCATTGAATAACTCACTCATTGAATGACGTCACTCTACATGGATTGCCACAGATTTTACCACATTTTCCTTGTACTGTGTTTATAGAGCCAAAGTTGCGTGTTATGTTAGAATTAGAAATAACTTATGAAGCACTTTATTGTGTTTTAACCTATCTTTACTGACTGTAAGGTCCAGCCTTACGCTGACGTAGTTTAACTCTTTACCACCCAATCCCTACTTTTGACGACCCTGAGAAAGAAAGCCTTTGAAAACATTGTGGGAAACCAGCATTTTCTCCTTTTCCCACAACGTTTTCTACCCCAATGCAACCAAATTTCAATTTTTGAGTTACATTTATTTTGGCGTCGGCAAATGCTTTGAATTTGGACTAGTCCAAAATTTTGTCTTTTGGTTAAGAGTTAATGACCCTGAGTAAGAAGCCTTTTGAAAACATTGTAGGAATAGAAGAAAATGCTGGGAACCAGCATTTTCTCCTTTTCCCACATTGTTTTCTACCCTTTCAAAACCAAGTTTCAAATTTTCAGTCACATTTATTTTGTTGTCTGCAAATGCTTTCAATTTGGACCAGCCCAAAATGTTGGCATTCGGTAAAAATTTAATTTCAGAATAACTCATATAAATGCTACTAAGAGCCATTAGAGTTAATGCATACTTTTAAATGTGTTTAAAAAGAAAACTATGGCAAGCAGGAGAATATCTGAACATACTTCAATATATTAAAAAGAAGTTGAATGAGGTTTGAAAAAGAAGTAAATTAACTCAACTTACTGTTAAAATGGTTTTGCCTGTTGACTGTGATTCGTTGATAGACAATATGGTGTTATAGATGTCGGCATCAAACTCTGGAACATTGTCATTCACATCCATAATATGGACATATACTGTTGTATTTACAGTATTATGACCGTCAGTGGCAGAAAGACCAAATGAGTAAAAGTCTCTAACGTCTGAATCAAATGGAATCCTAGCTTGCAGTTCTCCATCATTTGTGATATGGAAGTCTGAAAACAGACTGGCACATTGAAATATCTTTGTTTGTATTGCGTCCAGCATTTTCTCCTTTTCCCACAATGTTTTCTACCCTTTAAAAGAATAATGGCACCATGTGAGGCACATTGAACTTGTCGTCAGCATAATTATGCTTTTAGTTTGGACAAGGCTAAATTTGTGTTGTTTGGTAAGGAGTTAAAGACCGTAAAGGAAGTTTTTTGAAAATATTGTGAAAAAGAAAAAATAGAGGATATTTGGCATTTTCTTTTTTTGTGTGAAAGATAGAAATGTTTACTTCATAGACTGATCATAATTAATAATATTTTCATTAGTGGCGCAGCCATGAGAGAAAATATTACCTATAATGTTCAGAAGACAAAATAAATTTCAATCTTTCTCCAAAGACAAAAATTATATTTATTTCTGCTTTCTGACCCCTTTTTTGATTGGACTTTCATGGAAATCCAGCAGAGTTGTTTTTCGGTAATCCTCCCTGGCATACCCTCTCAACATAACATTGCATTACGATATTACATAAAGTGTGAAAGATGTACGGTAAATGCATAAACCATTGTTTCCACCTTCAATTGAAGAGTTCAAAAATTTGAAATCAGTATTTTTTTACTGGTTGTTACCAGTGGTAGCCAGCATTTTCTCCTTTTTCAACAATGTTTTCTACCACTTAGAAGACAAAAATCGTCTTTTTGGCCACATTTGATTTGTCATTTGAAAATTCTTTTAACTAGCATTCTCCCTAAGAATCATGCAGATGGTGATAAGTGACTAGTCACAGAATTCATTGGTTTAACCCTCATTCCATCAGACTTGTTGAAAAACTTTCCCAAAACAAAGCATTCCCATTTTCTGACAGTGGTTACCATGGAAACTAAAAATCAAAATTTCACGGAAATTGGTCGAAAGTTGTCAGTCAAAAAATTGAAAAAATGACACTTTTTAGGGTGGTTTTTGACAAATCATTATTATTTAGATTATCTAAACTACTTCTTATATTACAAAAAGGACATGAGTAGTACTCAAAATTACTTTGTAAAATGGAAAATGTTACTTGCATTGTGTTGCATAGCAACATAAGTTTAGCCATAGAAACCAGTTTTTCAAACTTCCAATTTTGAACATTTTCAAACCAAATTATCTTCTAACAGCAAAAGTGCATATGAAAAATACATATAGGGCCTAAATGAGCAACATCTGATTTTTCACGGCCAACAATAAAAAAACTCAAAATGTTTATAATTTTTGTTACCATGGCAACAAAAGTATTGACCCGTCAGTGATTTTGCTAAAAAGTGTCAATTTCAAAGCAAATTATCTCCCTTCTGCAAAGAGAAATATTAACAGTGTATTTACATATTAAATGATCCACATCTGTTCAACCAATAAAGAAAAAAAAAAGCTCTGCAACAATCCAAACATTAGTTACCATGGCAACCAAACTATCCAACAGTTTGCGACTTTAACAAAAATCAGCACATTCAAAGTAAACTACTGCCCATTTAGATAATCTATACTACTAATTAAAAAATATGTTAAAAGGAGGACATGAGTAGTACTCGAAATTACATAGAAAAATAAAAAACATCACTTGCATTGTGTTGCATAGCAACATAAGTTTAGCCATAGAAACCAGTTTTTCAAACTTCCAATTTTGAACATTTTCAAACCAAATTATCTTCTAACAGCAAAGGTGCATATGAAAAATACATATAGTACCCAAACGAGCAACATCTGATTTTTCAAAGCCAACAATAAAAAAACTCAAAATATCTATAATTTTTGTAACCATAGCAACAAAACTATTGACCCGTCAGTGATTTTGCAAAAAAGTGGCAATTTCAATGCAAATTAATTCCCTTCTGCAAAGAGAAATATTTACAGTGTATTTATGTATTAAATGATCTACAACTGTTCAACCAATAAAGACAAAATTAAGTTCTGCAACAATCCAAATATTAGTTACCATGGCAACCAAACTAACCAACAGTTCGCGATTTTAGCAAAAATCAGCACATTCAAAGAAAACTACTGCCCTTTTAGATTATCTATACTACTTCTTAATATGTCAAAAGAACGGCATGAGTAGTACTCGAAATTACATGGGAAAATATAGAAAAATATAAAATGTCACTTGCATTGTGTTGCATAGCAACAAAAGTTTAGCCATAGAAAACAATTTTTCAAACTTCAAATTTTGAAGATTTTCAAGCCAAATTATCTTCTGACAGCAAAGGTGCATATGAAAAATATATATAGTGCCTAAACGAGCAACATCTGATTTTTCACAGCCAACAATTAAAAAACTCAAGATGTTAATAATTGTTGTAACCGTGGCAACAAAACTATTGATCCATCAGTGTTTCTTCAAAAAAGTTGCAATTTTAGAGCAAATTATCTCCCTTCTGCTAGGAAAAATATTTACAGTGTATTTACGTATTGAATGGATCCACATCTGTTCAACCAATACAGAAAAATCTAAGTTCTGCAACAATCCAAATATTAGTTTCCATGGCAACCAAACTATCCAACATTTTGCGATTTTAACAAAAATCAGCACATTGAAAGTAAACTACCACCCATTAGCGAAGGATTACATTGATAAGTAATACTTACTTAAATTACCCACATCTGTTTGTCAATATTAAAATGTAAAAGAAAAAAATAATGGCCCAGTCATGTTACCATGGCAACCAAATCATTGAATCATAACAAATAACAGCTTGTTCAAAGCAAATTAACCCTTTCCAGCTAAGAAGCATCTGAATAAATTAAACCTACTTTAAATGACTAATATATGTTATGCACATACAAAAGATAAAAAGTATTCAACACCGCAGAAAAAAAATGTTACCATGGCAACAGAACAGTAAACTCATCCCTATAAAAGTATGGAAAATAACAAGATATCAAAGGGTAATAATTCTTGAATTATGCAATCAAGAGTTATGGTTCTTATGCACCACACTTCTCTTTGATGAGATCTATCCATCTGTGAAGTTTCATGTTTATCCCTCAAATAGTTTTTGTGTTCTGCTAGACAAAATTTAAGTGAGAAAATAAAGGGCAATAACCCTTAAAATATGCAATCAAGAGTTATGGTTCTTATGCACTGCACTTCTCTTTTATGAGATCTATCCATCTGTATAGTTTCATTTTTACATCTCAAATAGTTTTTGAGTTGTGCTCCATACAAGAAATTGGGATGCGAAGAGGGATAGACAGAATGGAGGAAGAATGGATAGACAGACAGAAAGACAGACAGACAGACAGACGGATGGCTACTATTATAATATATATAGCCGCCTTTTTGGCGGGAGATAATTAGCATGTATGCTACTTTATGAATGAAAACTAACATGCCAGGAAGTATGTATAGAGGGGTATGAACATTTTTAATTGTTGGTCATTCTATTTGATAGATAATTGTATTTTCTCAATTTTACCGATATGTTGCCACTTTGGCTGCCATGGTAACCTGGAGTATGATATGATATGCTCATTGTTATTTTCTCATGGACAACACATTAGATTGATAGCTATTTCTAAAACCAAAGTTATTCAGTTTACTTACTCTTGTCTCTACAATTATTCCTTGAAAATAAGCAAACATTGGAGTTTTATGCCAGTATCGAGATTCAGGTTGCCATAGAAACCAGGGTTTTTTAAGGAATAAAATTCTTTCTAAAAAATTCTGAAGAGGATCATGGCAGGATCATTTCTGTGAAATTTCATCAAATTTGGATTGGTGGTTTCAGAGAAGAAGATGTTTGAAATAAAATTTAACGTATGCACACACGTACCACGCACGTGTACGCACACACGCACACACGGACAGACACACAGACGCAAGACAGATATCTGGCCATGACATAAGCCCGCTGGCCTTCTGCCAGTGGAGCTAATGAAACTGACATGCCATGAACCATATATAGAGGGGTATGAAGATTCTAAATTGTTGTTCATTATATTCGACAGATAATGGTATTTTCTCAATTTTACCGATACATTCCCACTTTGGCTGCCATGGTTACCTAGAGTATGATATGATATGCCCATTCTTATTTTTTCATCGACAGCATGTTAGATCAATAGCTATTTCTAAAACCAAAGTTATTCAATTTATTTACTCTAGTCTCTACAATTTTGCCTTGAAAATAAGCAAAAATTGCAATTTTATGCCATTGTCGAGATTCAGGTTGCCACGGAAACCAAATTTAGACACAAAACCAAAATATCTTCTTTGCAGCTTTTCAGATTTGTACTAATACTTCATATGTCATATAAACTGACGTTCAAATATTTGTGTTTAGTGGTCATTTTTTTGCATAAAATACAGCATTTTCCAAATTTTACGAATCTGTTGTCACTTTGGTTGCCATGGTAACCTGACCTAAAAACATTTTGACCTTTTTTATTTTTTTATTTGTGACCCAATACATTAGTCTTTATGCCCAATATTGAAACCTTAAATCCTAGCTTTGCTGTTAGGAGATAATTGAGATAGAAATTTGTCAATTTAAGCCACCAGCAGAAATGCGAAATACAGTCTTTGTTCGTTGCCATAGAAACACATTCTGCAAGCTTATTTTTGCTATTGAATTCTTGATATTGCAAGTCAATACATGGGTGATTATGTTATAATAAGACAACTGACTGGACTTTTCGTGATAAATATGTTGTATTAACTTCAAAGTGCTTAATTTTTGAAGTTTTAAAAAGCAAAAAATATGCCTCTGGGGGCAAAAACTTTCTGTGGCTGTTGCCATGGTAACAGCATGACAATAAAAGTTTCCCTTTGGCTTTTGAACTTTTGTGACTAAAGGAATCAATTGCACTAACTTTTTTTGGTGTTCTGAAAAAGTCACTTATCACCATTTCTACAGGGCCTGCATGATTCTTAGGGAGAATGCTAATTAAGTCATTACCAAATGACCATATTTTAGGCTTGTTCAAATCAAAAGCATTTACAAATGACCAAATAAGAGTAACTGAAAATTTGAAATTTGTTTTGTGAAGGGTAGAAAACATTGTGGGAAAAGGAGAAAATGCTGGTTACCAGCATTTTTTCCTTTTCCCACAGTTTTCAGAAGGTTCTTCTTTGTGGTCGTGAAGACCTGTATTTGTTTGGTAAAGAGTTAAGGGTTTAGGAGAAGAATATAGTACAGTACCTTTGGTGTTGTCTATTGACAATACAATGTTATCACAATCCTTATCTGTAACATTGACATGTCCTATCAACATGTCTTTTGGATTGTTTTCTTTGACCTGAAAGATATACTCATCACGATCAAATTTGGGCTTCTCATCATTTAAGTTTACCAGTTGCACAGTTTTCATGGTGTACCTACAAAAAATAAAATCTGCATAATATCACTTTGTATGAAAATCTTAACCATTACTAAGCTGTTTTGTCCCCTTGATCCAATCTTTCGGGCGGACAACAGCCCCTTTACATGGGCTAGCGTTTCCCTTTTGATTTCTAACGAAAAAATAAAATAATTTCAGTGTCGTACCTTTTCCGTGCATCCCTATCCCCTGCCCCCATTTTTTTTTTTTTGCTTGATGGTGATTTACTCATTAAAATTGTGTCCTGTCGGTCTTATACATATACATTCAACATGTAAACGGGTGATCACTTTGTACCATAACAGATAATTATCTTAATCCGTCCTCAGTTTATCTGATTCATTTCAATAGATGTTGGGTGTATTGGGGGTTTACGCCACTCTAACAGCTAAGGTCATATCATGGCATTTGGTGACGCACATAATTATGTTTCCTGGCTTTCTCCAACTACTTTTCTCAAATGCTTCAGCAGAGATGAGAGGCGTAAATTGGCCGGAAAGAAAGTTTGCCTCAACCGGGTATCGAACTCATAACCACTAGGTCATGAGTTCGACACGCTCACCACTGAGCCACCCATTGACCATTGGCATTTAAATGGTTATGTGAGTAAGTAAGCAGCCAGTGGCCTGGGAAAAAATTGCCAACTAATGGGAAAAAAAGCACCCTGGAAAAGCATTGATAGGTACATTGGCAGCCACGATATAAATCAGACAATGTTTAAAACGGCGTTGAACATTACAATCATCAACAATCATCAATTCTAGATCCACATCCGATAATTTCACACATTTCACATATTAGTGTATATTTTACAAGTGTTCTATTTCAAAGCGATTATCAGACTTCATGTCTACTGAGGGGATAATGTCGGCATGGTTACCATTCATAGGGACTTTTGTCTGCTTCTGATAAAGGGGCCTTTGACCACCATCAAAATTTGATGAAGGGGATAATGACCGCCCTTGCGAAATCGCGAAGGGGCTTTTGACCGCCTTTAAAATTTGATGAAGGGGATAATGACAACTCTTGCAAATTTGCGAAGGGGCTTTTGACCGCCTTACCTGTTTTGGGGGTAGGGGATAATGACCGGAGGGGCTTTTGACCGGTTACCCTGCCTAATTAGCAATACAGAATAGAAATTAAATGTGAGCCATGCTAACTGTTTACCACACAATCCCGACTTTTAACAATGGGAATAGAAGAAAATGCTATTAACCAGTATTTTCTCCCTTTTCAAAAATGTTTCAAGTCATTTCTAGGACATATTAAATGTTTTGAGTAACATCTAATTAATTTTCAATATGGAAAAGGTGGAAATTTTGCTGAATGATATGGAGTTAACCTTTTATCACACAATTCTGGGTTTTAAGCCTTCTGAAAACATTGTGCAAAAAGAAGAATATGATGGTAAAAACCATCTGATTTAAATCTCATCATTTGTGCCACATTAACTTTGTTGTCTGCAAAATAGTGCTTTAACTCATTACCAAACCACAATATTTTAGGCTTGTCCAAATCGAAAGCATTCACAAACGACAAAATAAAAGAGACTGAAAATTTGAAATTTGTTTTGTGACAAGTACAAAACGTTGTGGGATAAGGAGAAAATGCTGGTTATCAGCATTTTTCCTTTTCCCACAATGATTTCTAAGGGATTCTTTCTCAGGGTCATCAAAAGTAGGGATTGTGTGGTAATGGGTTAAGGTAGTAGACCTGTAATACCTCTAGTGCTGTATGGCATTAAGTTTTCTTGTTAGTTGATACAATACGCATTTATACAAGTATAATACTTTTGCACATTTTTAACTGACCAGATTTTTTTTTTATGTCTATCTTGAAATTATTTGTTAATACTTTTGTTAGCTTTCAGAAAACTATCTCTCTTTGGAATGAAAATATAGTGGTTTTAAATTTATGAATAATTCTAAGAAGGAATAAAAGGGAAAGGTGGCTCGGTTAAAGTTGTACAATACTCAAGGGGAGATAATTCCACAACAAATCACAGCAAGGTCATGAAAATTACACATACACAACTTCATATACAAACACTGTAACCACTGTATGTAAATTTGAGTTCAGTACATGTAAATCTGCTGGAGTACTGCTCTTATGTCTAAAGATGGACTGATGGATGGATAGACCGCCATGGTGATTCCAGTTTACCCCCCTCCACTTCATTGTGGGGGGTATGATTAAATTTTGTCCTTTTGTAAAGATTTAAAAGCATTTTTGTTAAACTGATCCTAGATAATAAATGTACAAAATAATGTATATACATGTAGGTCTGCACTCATCCAAATTTCAATCTTCTCTACACTGAAACTTTGCCTTACTGGGAAAAAAGGAAAGAAAAAAGGACTTACACAGTATGGAGACCATCAGTTGCTGAAATATTTAAGACAAAAAAGTGCTCTTCAGTTCTGTCATAATCAAGCCCTCTTTTAGATGTTATCTCTCCACTATTGATGCCGACAGCAAAGTCCTTTGAAAAAAAGAATAAAAATAACACATGATAAACAAATAGAAACAAGAATTTCAGTAGAACTAATGGATGCTTCCCAATGTGCATTAACCCTTTACCAAACAATCCCTGGTTTTTATGACCCTGAGAATGAGGCCTTTAGAAAACGTTGTGGGAAAAGGAGAAAATGCTGGTAACCAGCATTTTCTCCTCTTCCCACAATGCTTTCTACCCTTCCAAAACCAAATTTCATTTTTCAGTCACATTTATTTTGTTTCTGCAAATGCTTTCAATTTGGAGGGTCTAAAATTTCTCATGTGGTAAAGAGTTAACTAGGTAAACCAAAGATGTACAGACAGACAATGCAGAAGTTATGTACTTCTTGTAGACAACATAAAAAACTATGATGTGTCACTGAGATGGTACTGATGCCCTGAAATTAGTATACCGTAATCCTTTCCTGTGAGCTGTGGACATTTACACTGAATATGGACACAACTCTTAAAACACTTCTGACCTTGCTGTGACCTTGACCTATAACCCGTGGAAATAATTCCTCCGTATAACACATCCTCTTCATGCGTTTGACATTTCTGAACAATTACACTGATTTTTTGTTCCCAATTTAAAAAAATGGTGAGCAGGACACAAACATGTATCCCTAAAGGCTACAGACAAAGATGTAGCCTCCAAAATTGTCATTTTTTAAATATATTTTACCTTGTCATTATTTGAATATATTTTACCTTGCTGTGGCCTTTACCTTTGACATACAGACATGATTCTTGCATGTCACACATCATCTTTATTGTGTTGACATTTCTATACAGTTATACTGATCTTCCTATCCAATCAAAAAAAAGTTACAGACCCTATACACACCTAACTTCCAAAGTTTCCTTTTTTTTTTCTTTAACCCATTACCACACAATCCCTACTTTTGACGCCCCTGAGAAAAAAGCCTTTTGAAAACACTGTGGGAAAAGGAGAAAATGCTGGTAACCAGCATTTTCTCCTTTTCCCACAGTGTTTTCTACCCTTCCCAGAACAAATTTCAATTTTTCAGTCACCTCCATTTTGTCGTCTGCAAATGCTTTCAATTTGGACTAGTCTAAAATTTTCTCATGTGGTAAAGAGTTAAAACACATTTGACCTGGCCTTGACCTCTGACCTATGGACATAATTCTTACATGTAGCAGATTAATGTGGAAGACATTTCTGCACATTTATGCTGAAATGTGTTGGAAATAAAAAGTTACAGGTGGGGCATGACTAAATTCCTGGCATTTCAATTGTTTACACATTTTCTCTTTACCTTTGACCTACGGACATAGGTTTGTGTGCCACGTATCACCTTTATACAGTTCACATTTCTGCACAGTTATAAAGCAATTCACTCATAATTTGAAAAAGTTCAAGGCCAGACACATTCAATACCGGACCTCAGGCTTTTATGAACATTTAATCAATTCTTTACCATATCTAAAATTAACTCTTCAAAACTGAAGGTAACTTCAGACCCCAATTTTGAAATTCATACCAATATGCTTAAGTTCTCTGATTGGGCAGAAAACATTAATGTGAGAAAAGGAGAACATGGTTGTTTCCAGCAGTTCTTCCTTTTCTCAGAATGTTTTCAAAAGGCTCATTCCTCGAAGTCATTAAAACTGATTGCTTGGTAAGGATTTATAGGTGCTATAAAAATTACTCACCATCTGAGAATCAACTAGTTCATACTTTATTAGGTCATTATCTAAATCTACTGCTTTAACGGAACAGTTGAATTTTCCACTGAGATTTTCAGGCAACTGACAAGTACTGAAATCTGTAATGGGAAAAAAAAACGGTACATATGTACATGTATACAAGCCATGTACCGGCTAAAGGGGGCTGAATGCATTTCCGAGATCAATGGTACCAAGCAAGTCATCATACTTGCTAATCATACTTATGGCTCAGTAATAGCCACTTTTTGAACACTTGACTTAATCATGAGGTAGACTGGTCCGTGCACATACAAAAAATTCACTGATGGCAAAAAGTTTCCGCCCCCTGTGAACCTGTGAGGACTGTGCAAGATGATCTGTTTTGATACTTTTCCAAAATGCTCTCTTTTCATACAGCATGGCTCATATGTATTAACCCTTTACTCCATAAATACTCATTTCTACTCATTGCTTGTAGGAGCCTTTGGAAAACATTGTGGCAAAAGGTGAAATTGCTCGTGACGAGCAATTTACCTTTTGTCACAATGTTTTCTTTGCTATCAAAAGGTGCCATTATACACATAAGGAACGGTTTCATCCTTGCTGTTATTAAGAATCATTTAGAGATACCATAGAAATGCCTTATGGGGTAAAGGGTTAACAGTACTTTCTACAAGTAACCAATGTCTGAAAGTCAAATAAATCACCACATAATACATATTTGCAAGCTTCTTAACCCATTACCAAACGACAATATTTTAGACTGGTCCAACTTGATAGCATTTGCAGACAACAAAATAAAAGTGACTGAAAATTTGAAATTTGTTTGTGAAGGGTAGAAAACATTGTGGGAAAAGGAGAAAATACTGGTTACCAGCATTTTCTCCTTTTCCCACAATGTTTTCTAAAGACTTCTTTCTCAGGGGCGTCAAAAGTAGGAATTGTGTGGTAATGGATTAAGGAGTGTTTTGCCTCCTTTCAGTGCAAGTGATTCAACATGTCACAATATGGGCCAACACTATGACAAAAAGCATAATCATGTTTTAAATACATGTTAAACAGTTTATTTATTTGTTAAAATGGTGTATAACACCATTTCCAACAAACTCCAGAGCTCTATGTCATTGTGGAAAATGCACCTATCCAAGCATGGAACTCCTTCAACCAGCTCTTACGAACAATGTTCGTATCAAAGAATCAAATCAATGCGTAGCAGATTTAAGGGACCGGGCAGGATTCAAACCCTAGAAAGCCCAGACAAAAGGGCAACACCTCAACCACTGAGCCAATGAGAAATCTCTCCAATGCAGTAGTTAGGTATTGTATCTAAATCCGGAAAAATCCATGCATGAAGAAGTGGTCTCCCGTAATACATCCCCTTTTAAAGTCATCATTTATTGATGACTCAAAAACTTATTAGGCAGAAATGCCATTTTCAGACAACAAATGGGATAAATGGCTTAATGGCCAATCTCGGACGAGCCCCCATCTTTCAAACAACATCCATAACAAAGAAACAAATCAATAAATGCATGGCAGAAATAAATGACTGGACAGGATTCATACCCTAGAACGCCTGGCTGAAAGGCCAATACCTTAACCACTGAGCCAAAGAGATATCCCTCTAACACTGTGGTTAGGTATTGTATTTAAATCGGGAAAAAGCCATGCATGAATAAGTGGTCTCCTGTAACAAAATGCAAATACTTATTCCTAGACCAGCAGCTGCTTTTACATGTTTCATTGTCTAAATCATGATAAGCCATGAAAGATGAATGAATTTGGTCACAATGAATATAACATCAGTCCTCAGACAGGAATTAGTGATTCAGAGAGAATTGGCAATTCAAACTCGTGACCACTTTGTTTATGTTATCGACTGAGTTACCAGCCTATGCTCATTCTTAGAACTGACCAAAAAGTACAGTGTATAAGGGCAGCTATGTATTGTGAATAAACAGGATCATTGTTTGTCTCGTTGGCTTTAAGACAGAAACTTTTGGAATGTCAGTCAAAAGAAAAATGATAAAATGGCAATGTGTCTTCTTTTTCTAAAATCCGAGATAAAAATTAAAAAATCTAAACATTATTTGAACATTTACTCACTACCTCTTGTGAAAAAACATTTTGTCTTTCATCTGACAACTTCTAGAAATATTTTGACAGGTGGAGAATTAAATTAAATGCTTTTTATCTTTATGGACATTTTGGATGATTCCAAGACTGCGATAAACCAAATATTTTGTTTGTCCTCTTTGGACTTCGAATTATGGGGTTTTACAGTAAATGGTATAGCCAATCTGAAATTGTTATACTTTCTAAATCTAGATTCAGACTAAGAATGCAATTCAGCAGTGTTGGTGAATATAGGCCTGGACTGAACTGTTGGACAAAAGAGTCAAGAAGTCATACTGACCTTGAGTGAACACTGGTGGATTATCATTCACAGCCAGAACTGTAATAATCACAGTTGCTTGTCCTTGCCTTCCATGTGGTGATGATAGACCACCATCACTGGCATATACCTGAAACAAAATCAATTCTTACCACAACAACCATTTTGTAATCTTGAACCTTCTTGGTCTTATTTTCCAAGTATTCAAAAACTTGAAAGATGCACAACTTCTGATTGGCTATACCAAATGGTTTAGTCAATCAGAAGTTGTGTTATTTTCAAGACTCAAATCATTCTTAAGAAGGGTTGGTGAACACAGACCCAGGCTGGTACAATGTTCTCAGATAATCAAATAATCAGAGCTGGTTTTAACAATCCTGTTTACTTGATTGGTTGATAGATTATAATGGTGTTTAATACTTTACATATATATTGTTACAGCCAATGCACCTACCCATGCTTTTCTAGAGTTTCTTTTACTAAAGCTCTGCACAATTTTCTTTCCAAGCCACAGGCTGCTTTCCCAACAATGGTTAGCTGTACGACAATAACCATTTTTCCGAAAGAAATTTGCTGAATTGGGGTCTAACCAGCGACCCCTTTTTCTTAATTCCTGTATGCTACCGGCTGAGCAGCAGGGCCTCTTCTTTAACAACCCTGAAGATGACTTTTAAAAATATTGTGGATAAAGGTTAAGGGATAAAGTACTGGTAACCATTTTCTCCTTTATGAATAATATTCGCTATCCTTTTCAAGACAAATTGCATCATTTATGATAACCACCCATAAATTATTGCTAAACATCATTTGACATCAACATTTTTGTACAGGTTTTCCATATAATCTTGACAGCTTCCATCCTTTTTTTATGAGAGTTAGGGGCTGCAGACTCAGCAAGTCATTGATAAATATTGCGTAATTTCAAGATTTTCATAACGGCTATTCAGTCAATCTTGCTCTAGTTCTAACAAATTCCCTGCTGTGGCAGGATGTGAACCTTGGACCTCTAGGTACAAAGACAAATGCTCCACCTCGTCGCTACAAAAGCTAGCTCTATAGCATTATTAGGCGGTACAACTGTCCCCTTATACAAACACAAGCTATATATTTATATCTATCTGTGGGATAGAGCAGTCTACTACAGTACGGATAGCAAGAGGATGGTGATGACCTTCAGTATCCAATATATATGGTTATTAACCCTTTCCCAAATGACAAATTTTGGACAATGCCAAACCAAAAGAGTTTGCAGACAACAATTTTAGATTAGGAGAAAATGCCTGAAAGTTCTCAAAAAGGGTAGAAAACACTGTGGGAAAAGGAGAAATTGCTCGTTACGAGCAATTTCTCCTTTTCCCACAGTGTTTTCAAAAGACCTATATTGCAGACACGTAAAAACCAGGGCTTGTTTGGAAAAGAGTTAAAGTTTTATAAAAAAAAAAAAAGATAATACCTTAAATGTAAATGTGCTGTTCTTCTCAACATCAAGATCTATGATCCTCGCTAGATACAAATCACCTGTGCACTTGTCAATCCTGAATGTACCTAGCAGTTCTTGCATTGAATATGTTACAGTGTTGTATTTTTCACTCAGATCTTTGTCTGTTGCTTCCACTCTGGAAAGTTAAAGTACAATATAAAGAGTCAAAAAAGCCTATTAATTCTTTATCAGATGACAAAATATTAAACTGGACCAAATTGAAAGCATTTGCAGATGACAAATTAAACTTTGCTCAAATGATGATCTCTGTCTTTAAAAGGATAGAAAACATCCTGGAAAATTTGAGAAAATGCTGGTAACTAGCACTGTCTTTTTTTCCTACAATGTTTTCAAAAGCCTTCTTCCTTGGGTCTTTAAAACTTGTGATTGTGTGGTAGAGCATTAACTTATCAACTTTTTAACAAAACTTTAAACAAGTCCAAATCTAAAGCGTTTGCAGGCAACATACCAAATGACTCAAAAATTGAAATTTCTCTTTGAATGTGCCAAAATCATAGTGGAAAAGGGGAAAAAGCTGGTTATTAACATTTTTTTCTTTTCCCAATTCTTTTTTTTTTAACCCTTTACTCCATAGATACTCATTTCTACACATTGCTTGTAGGAGCCTTTGGAAAACATTGTGGCAAAAGGTGAAATTGCTCGTCACGAGCAATTTCACCTTTTGTCACAGTGTTTTCTATGCTATCAAAAGGTGTCATATACATATAAGAAACGGCTTCATCCTTGCTGTTATTTAGGGTCAATTAGGATACCATAGAAATGCCTTATGGGGTAAAGGGTTAAAGCAATCTTTGTCAGGGTTGTTGAAAGGTGGCATTATGCAGTAGTAGGATTACGAGTGCAATTTCAAGATTGTTTAACCCTTTCCCACTTGACGGATTTTAGACTGGTTCAAATTGGATGCATTTGCAGACGACAGAATAAAGGTGTCTGAAAAATTGAAATTTATTCTGGGAAGGGTAGAAAACACTGTGGGAAAAGGAGAAAATGCTGGTTACCAGCATTTTCTCCTTTTACTACAGTGTTTTCAAAAGGATTCGTTCTCAGGGGCATCAAAAGTAGGGATTGTGTGGTAATGGGTTAAACCATAATATCTCACCAAACATCAGGGTAGATTCAAAATCAGACAGCATGTTCTGGAGAATCTTGTTCTACATACTGTCCATAAAAAACACAAATGCAAAGGGTGAAGTAATGCGAATTACTCATTTAACCCTTTGCTCCATAGATACTCATTTTGACGCATCAACAACAGACAGCTTTTGAAAACATTGTTGGAAAAGGAGAAATTGCTTGTAACTAGCAATTTCTCCTTTTCCCACAATGTTTTCCACTCAATCAGATATTTGTATCCTCATTTGTCCATATTTCTAACATATCTTTATTTGCTGCTGAAATGGAAGTCTCGAATTGGCAGAACAGGTACAGGGTTAAGACAAATTCTGCATTGGGAATTGTTTGTGAAATCAAGACACTTGTTATTTGTTATTATATGGTTGTGAAATAAGCAAGCAGAAAAGTGTGTGAATTTTTCAATTTGAGAAATTGCAAAAAAATTCCATGTCACAAAAATTTCCACTTATACAGTGCATACCTGCCAATAAAGCTACCCTTTGTGAGAGTTTCATTGAAAGTGAAGTGGTAAGTTTTATTGACAAACTCTGGATTGTTGTCATTTACATCCTGAAAAAGAAAGATAATTTATAGTGAAATTTGACTAAGTAGCAAAAAAATTATGTTAATTATGTAAAGAAAATCTGGACAATGTGTACATTTTTTTAAAAAAGAGAAAGTGCGCACATATATGAGAGATTGAGAGAGAGACAGAGAGAGACAGAAAGAGTGGGGAGTGGTGGGGGGGGTAAAATTTGAAATGTAGCGAAACACAAGTACAGAGAAAGAGAAAGACAGAGATGAAGAGAGAGAGAGGAGGCTGGTCAACTTTGAAATACAAAGAAACAGAGAGAGAGAGAGAGAGAGAGAGAGAGAGAGAGAGACTGACTGAGACTTGGCCTTGGCCTAAACCTGCAAGAAAGAATGTGCATGGAATCTTTCTGATGGAAAAGTTTTAAAAAGATGATCTGTTTTTGCAATTGGATATTTGGTTAAAGGATAAACAAAGGTATTTGATCAAATAAAACTTTACATGTACATGAGGCTTGGGACCTTCAATTTTTTTTTTTTGTTCTGTATGGTTCTAAATGCTGTTTTCAACATTATTTCAGTTATACTGCAGATGCTAGTGCCATTCTCTTCTTGAGTCTCTTTACGAGTACATTACAATCAGTCTGAGCTGGCTAAATTCTAATTTGAGAACAAACTGGAAGGACATTGATACTCACAATAACATGCAAGTGAAATGTTTGAGTTGCATTTTTGATGTTGAGATCACTATAAGGAACTGTATTGTATGCCTCTATTGTTATGTTATATATATTTGATCTTTGCCCATCAGCATCAACATTGGTCAGGTCAAATGTAATCAATCCATTTGAAGAAACATGGATTGCATTTTGGAGTAATCCTGTATTTGTCCCATATCTGTAGAGAATTTCTGCATTTGTGTGTGAATCTACATCAAAGGCCTGCAAAGGTATAAAATATAATTCAAAGCTCTGATCTATTTTACTGACTGTGTTTCAAGTCTCTTAGAAAAAATATCAGAAAAGGAGAAAAAAGCTGGTAACATGATCTTGCAAGTTATCCAATTTTCCCACTTGAGGCCAATACAAGCAATAGGAAAGCTGAGCACCGCAACATAATATTTGGCATAGATCTGTTTTCAAATATGTAGAGTTTATTTCATCAGCTTGTGGTTAATAAGGGCAAAATTATATATTATATTTCTTCTGATTATTTTGTCAACGAATCCCACTTTTAAAACTATTTTTAGCAAAGGTACCTCCAGCTTTTCGGCAGGAGGAAAATATTCACTGTGAATAGAAATAATTCCCCCCAGCTTAAATTACGACATTTCTTTACCCATAACATTTCTAGAAATAGATACATGAAATATAATATATATTTCTACAAGGACTGATAAAATTTTATGCGAAAACATTCCTTTTTCTATCAGTGCTGAACATCACTTCAACTCTTTTTCAATGTACAAAGCCAGAAAAGGCTTGAATGATATACTGTCAGAAGTGCAAGCAAATAAACCACTGGACCATGTTGGTTGGAGCATGGGATGCTATGAAATGACTGTAATACATGCACTGATATTGAATGCAGCATGAAGTCTTTAACAAACAAACCTGTGTTTTAACGACCCTTCGGGAGAAGGCTTTTGAAAAAATTTTAGGAAAAGAAGGAAATGCCAGTAACCAGCATTTTCTCCTTTAACTCCTTAACAAACAACAATTTTTAGAATTTACCAAAGAGAAACATGTGCAGACAATAAAATAAACCTGACTCAAAAAATGAAACTTGACTTTGGAAGAGTTGAAAACATTGTAGGAAATGGAGAAAATGCAATCTTTTCAGAAGATTTCTTCCTCAGGGTCATTAAAACCAGGGATTGTTTGGTAAAGACTTCACCAAAATGTTTCTACTATTCCAATTGAACACCGTCATTTGAGCCACATTTAACTGGTATAAGTAATTGCTTTCTATTGCAACAAGTTTAACATTCTACCATCTGGCATGGGATTAAATACCCAAACAAACAAACAAAAAAGTCTTACTTTGGATGAAAAGTTGTTATATATTTTGCCTTCCTCAAGCCAAAAACTTCTTGTTTTATCACAGTCCTTGTATTGAGGGGGATTATCATTCTCATCTGTGATGTTCAGCGTGACCTTTACTGTTCCAGTTAAAGCAGGATCACCTTGGTCAACAGCTGTTACAATAAAGTCTATGTCATGGTCAATAGCCTCTCTGTCTAAAGACCCTATTTGGATAAGTCCAGTTGAGCTATCAATGGTGATTTTATTTTTCCTACAAAATAAATCCATTGGATCAGTATGGCCCTGAAATCAGCCATTTGACATTTCATCAACATATGTTAAGCATTTATGGTAAATAACTCTCTGAACATATCTAACTCCAAGAGCAATTAGTCTTGGCTCAATTGCTTTGATTTGTACAACTTGATAATAGCCTACTAGATAGAATAGGCAGCATATAACATAATTATATAGGATCTGACATGAGTCAGTAACAAAATTTTGATAAAGAAGCGAGCCTTTGGTGAGCGTAAAAAAAATTTTGTGGACGAATTTGATAATATTTTGCTAGGCAGGCAATGATTGTCAAGATTTGTAGAAGTTCATTTATTGATACAGAATATCTTTGCTGTAGATTGCACTTTTACACAGCAAGAACTGACGAAGCATTTTTATCCATATTCAATCCTGTAAAAACAAACAATCACACCAAATTTCAAAATACTGAGAATGTGGCCACTTCAGCTGACAAAGATATCTGGTTACTAGACATATGTATCAAACTAATCTGAAATCCAAGCAACAATGCTAAGAGCCAGATATAAACACCACCTTTTCCAAGAACACATACATAGAGAGACAGGGGTAGCACTAAATACCCTTTTGCCACCTTATGGCTGGGGCATAATAAGGACACTTGCATGCAGTGATAATAACTCTGTAACTGTAAGTCTGAGAAACTGTACATATTTTGTTTATGTGGTATTCAATAACTAGAGGCGCTTGAGCGCCTGTATCGCTCCACAGGCCTGATTTTTCTATAACGTGAAGAGAAGATTTTAACAATTACCATTCATTCCTGCATTTTAGGTCAATGAAGAAAAAAAGCTACGAAAAACATTGTGAGAAAAGAAGAAAATAATGGTAACCTTCATTTTCTTAGTTTTACACAATAATTTCTACCCTCTTTGATAAAAGTTTTACTAATTTGAAGATTTATCATGTTGTCTGCTACACCTTTCACTTATTACCTGCTATAAAAATTTCGTCTTCTGGTTATAGTTAAAGAGAGTCTTGTTACAAACCATTTTGGGTGGTGAAACATCAAAATATAGGAAATACATATTGTAGTAATTGCTTTATTTAAGTTGCAGGATCAGTTTGATTGGATAACAAAATGCCTTATCACAGCGGTAAAGCCCTGTCCCACTTTGTACTAGGTCACCAGTAGATCAACAAACCTTTACCAGAACTGATAAAAGTGCAGAGGCTCTCTTGTTTTATATGAAAAGGATTATAGATTATGTAAAGCAACCATCTTTAACTCTTTACCAAACGACAAAATTTGGGATGTGACCAAACTGAAAGCATTTGCAGACAACAAATTAAACATTGATGAAATACAACAATGAAATCCAACGAATAGTTTGAGAGAAGAAATTTTTCAAAGATTGTACTTTATACCATAAAAGGAAAATGAGTCTCCCATAAAAGCCATGTTTTTTTACGGTTCTTTTTTTTTAAAGGAATTCTGTAAACCTCTATCTAAGGAATATTCCTGCAAAATAATAATGCTATCCAATTAGCGGTTTGTGAGGAGAAGATTTTTATTTTAAAGGTTTTCACTTTGGTTTCCATGGCAACCAGAATTCTTCATGGAAGACCACCTAAGGAACATTCCTGTGAAATTTGGTAAAAATCCAGTCAATAGTTTCTGAGGAGAAGTTTTTTAAAGAAAAAGTTTACAGACGCATGCACGGACGGACGAATGGACGGCTAGACACACGACGGACACAATGCCATGACAATAGCTCGCTGGCCTTTGGCCAGTGGAGCTAAAAAATCCAATAAGCATGGGAATAATACAGCATCACTATTCAGTATCACCATAATATTGCAATCAGTAGAAGGGTTACAGACCTTAAAAAAATATTAGCAACCACTGGAGATAACTCAAAAGCAGGCTTTCTTGAATGAGACATATATGCAAAAAACCTCTACAGCTTGATGAAGTATCATGAAAATATATCAACAAGCAAAAAGGTTATTATAAAAACTATGGGAGAAAGAGTCAATTAAGAACTTTGACCTTCACTTTGAAGAAAGTGACACGATTCTTGCATTCAATTTAACACATCTATACCTGATGATTTTTTGTGCAAAACAATTCTGGTACTTCTTTTACTCTGAGTGATTGATGATGGGATATTAACCATTCATAAAAACAACCCAGACTTTTAACAACCCTGATAAAGACAGCTCTGAGCAATATTGTAGGGAAAAGCAGAAAATGTTGGAAACTATAGTATTTTTGTCTATTCCATCAATGGTTTCTACCCTTTCAAAGACAATTTACATACTATGAGTTATACTGAAATTTCCTTTGCAAATGTTTTCTATTTAGATCTGTCTCAAATCTGGGCATGTTGTAAAGAGTTAAAAATTCTGATTGGGATTCACTAGGATTTGAGAGAAAATTCTGGTCTTTCAAGATAGATGAAAGCTTACCAATGGTCTGAAATTATCAATGAATATGAAATTGCACCATTTTTGCCAACATCATGGTCAGCTGCCTGTAATGAGAGAAGACTTAAGTCAGCATACGAAATTCTGTTTCACCATAGGCCATTACTTTACCTTTGCCAAATGAATATTACAAAGATACCCCTTAGCTCAAAATAATGTATAGTTTAGATATTAAGATCAAGATACAATATACCACTAGAAAGTCAGAACACTTGAAATTATGAGTAGTATGGATGAAATGAGAAGTTATAACTCTGTCCATAATTACAAAACTTTAGACTTATCCAAATTAAACAGATTTGCAGATAATTATAAAGTGACTCTGATTAACCCTTTACCAAACAACAAAATTTTAGACTGGTCCAAATTGAAAGCATTCACAGACAACAAATTAAACTTCATTCAGTCAAATGGTTAGATTTGCCTGTAACAGGATGGAAAATATTCAGGGAAAGGGAAAAATTGCTGGTTACCAGCATTTTCTCCTTTTTCTCACAATGTTTTCAAAAGCTGTCTATCTAGGGGTCATTAAAAATCAGGATTATGTGGTAAATGGTTAAAGGATTTTGTCTTTGAGGGGTTAGAAAATATGATTGAAAAAATGAAAATGCTGATTTTCAGTTTTCATCTTTTGCCACAATGTATTCAAACATATTTTTAAAGGTCCTTAAAACTTTGGACTTGCAGAAAAGGTAAAACTTCCATCGATCACCAGACTGCACGTTTATGCACCATATTGCACGTTTTAGTGACATCAGTTCCCAGTGACGTCAGTTTTCATTGAGTTGGCGCACTCAGAAGGGTATTTCTGTTTCGCCAGCATACTCGATTCGTGAGACTATATAGTAAAATTTCACTTAATACGCTTTGAAAGGGTATAAATTGGCAGTATCATAAATTTGTTGTACAGTCAGGTAGCAGGAGACTTGGAAACTTGTTCACGGCTGTGGTGAATCATATTGCCCCAAACCGAAGTTTCAAAGTCCCCTGCCACCTGACCATACAACTAATATAGTCCTTTGACATGCAGGAAATTCACCATAAGCAAAATAGTTAGTCCTAGATCAACCTGCATGGATAGTGCAGGCTGACCTGGGTTGATACCCTTTGCAGGTACCTTAAACCCCCTTATGACAGAGCATGGCTAAAATGTGTTTTGAAGTATCTTACAACACAGTTATATGTAAAAAAATGAATATTTATTTCACGCATTGCGGTAGATTATCAAGAAATATCAGTGAAATATTTTTCGCTATTTCATGGTTATTTTTCTAATTCTTCATTTAAAGGAAGAAACAGTTATTCCTGCGCACTAGTTACCTAGGTAAAATGCGCGTGCCTCACAATCAGATTGAAATACGACATAATTTACCTTGCATTTCTCGTGCTTAATATTGTATGTGTTGCTATGCAAAGGGGGTATGCCATGGGGAATAACCAAAAGGAACTGTACTGGATTTTAATTAAGTTCCCCCCAGAAAAGGATTAAAAGCATGAAATATTTAGAATATTTGTTTTTATCGGTGAAAGATCGAAATTCATTTTAACTTGTGAACGTCATCAGTAATACTTTAACCCATGGCTATGCCACTAATCTTTCACCGTCAAAAACAAATGTCCTCTATATGGCTTACAATATGCGAAAAAGGGCATTCGGACATCTGCATAAAGTATCGACCGGATCAGCCTGTACAGTCAGCTCAGGCTAATCCACAATTACACTTTTCATTTTTATGTAATTTTCTGTTTTGCACAAGTCTATTGTTGCAGAACCTGTAATGTAGTCGTAAAGTGCCATCTTGGATTAGCCTGCGCGGACTGCGCAGGCTGATCCGAGACGACACTTTAAGCAAAATGTCCGAATACCCCTTTTCGCATGTTGCAAGCCCATATCATGTTGAAATGTTTGTTTTCTGCAAAGTTCATTTTCTTGCTTTCAAAGAAATGGACCATTTGGAGAAATTATCACCAATTCCTATAAATCTGTTAAATCTCAAAGCTTACTTACCTTTAATTGGCTATAGGTTGTATTGACATTTTCTTGAACTGGAACATGATGCTCTGACTTAGTGAACCTTGGAGCATTATCATTCTGATCCAAGACAATAAATCTTAGTGTTTGACTATCATTCTGAATTATATAAAACAAAGAATGTAAAGCTTGACATATCATCATCTTAAAAGATTAAAAACTTTGTCATTTTGAAAACTAAAACAGACAAGAATAAGTTTGCGTAGAACTCTGTTAAAGCCATCAACACCTTAGAATAAAAAGACAGGGAAAAATTACCATCTGCTGTACTTATAAAATACAAAACAAAATACACTTGACCTGGCTGAAATACAGGGTCAGACAAGAGTTAGTGTTTGTCTTACGAACGAAGTCCGTAACAAAGAAACAAATGAATAAATGCATGGCAGAAATAAGGATCGGAGCGGGATTCGAACTCCGAACTCCCGGACGCAAAGCCAATACCCTAACCACTGAGCCAAAGAGATATCTCCCTGACGCAGTAGCCAGGTATTGTATTTAAATCGGGAGTATATGCCATGCAGGAAGGAGTGGTCTCCCGTAACATTTGAAATAAAATTTTATCTAACAAGTCTACAGAAAAAGCTATCAAGTGAACCCTTATCAAGCTTTTCTATCTTGATAAGGGGGATTATGAGATAAAATATCTATTCTACTTAATATTAGGGCTTTTTTTGGTTATATGACACATGGGCTAATTCTAAATATATACATTGTTGCTAAATTTGTACCACACATACTTACTCTACCAAACAATCCCAACTGTTAATACCTAGAGGAAGATATCTTTTGAAAACACCATGGGAAAAGGGGAATGTGTAGGTAACCAGCATTTTACCCTTTTCTCTCAATGTTTTCTTCCCTGTGAATTTTCATGTTATAACTAACCTTTAATTTGTTGTCTGGTAACACCTTCAACTTTGAAATGGCTGAAATTTTTGTCATCAGGTCAAGGATTAACTCTTTACCAAACGACAGTATTTTAGGCCTGTCCAAATCGAAAGCATTTTTCAGACGACAAAATAAAAGTGACTGAAAATTTGAAATTTGTTTTGTGAAGGGTAGAAAACATTGTGGGAAAAGGAGAAAATGCTGGTTACCAGCATTTTCTTCCTTTCCCACAATGTTTTCTAAAGGCGTCTTTTTCAAGGGCGTCAAAAGTAGGGATTGTGTGGTAATAGGTTAAAAAAATCCTATTAGCTAACTTCACACAAAATATTTGAGCAGTGCTCTGGCAAAAAACAGGGAAAATTGCATCTATGTGATGCATGATACCAAGCAAGGTTCACAATTTTATTTGGTAAAGGAATAATGTACATGTATGTAGGTAAATATTTACTCAAAAACACACTACATTATACTTCCTATGGTCATACAAAACACATCCCAACTTAAGACAATACACCGCTTTTTACATTTTTGAACAAAAGCCAATTTTCAGCATTCATGCCTTTATATGGCCATACACAACACATTCTAACTAATAAGACAATTACCATACACTGCTAACTATTAATATTTCCTAAAAATTGCTAATTTTGAGCATAATATTATATACCAAAACATGGTCAAAGAGAAAACATCCTAACTTAAGACACATACAACACATTAGTAACTTTAAACATTTTTCAACAAATGCTAAGTTAACCCTTTACCAAACAATCCCTGGTTTTTACGACCCTGAGATAGGAGCCTTTTGTAAACATTGTGGGAAAAGGAGAAAATGCTGGTAACCAGCATTTCCTCCTTTTCCCAGAATGTTTTCAACCCTGCTAGAAATAAATTTCAATTTTTATGTTATGTTTATTTTGCCATCTGCAAGTGGCTTCAATTTGGACGAGTCCAAAATTTTGTGGTTTGGTAAAGGATTAAGGCATACAAGCCTAAAGATGGTCATAGACAATATGTCCTAACTTACGATAATTACCACACACTGTTGAATTTTTTAAAGTTTTTTTAACATATGCTAATTCTAAGCATATATGCCTATAATTATATGGTCATACACAACACATCCCTACTTAAGACACATTCAGTGCTAACTTTTAATGTTTTTTAACAAATTTTGATTTTTGTCATACATGCCTAAAATGGTCTTACAAAAAAACATCCTATCGTAACTTATGATACACACCACACACTGGTAACTTTAAAATCTTTTTCAACAAATACTAATTTAGGCATACATGTTAAACAGCATTTTCTCCTTTTCCAACTATGTTTTCTACGTTGTTAAAACTTCAGATTGCGCGGTAAAGGGTTAATATGTAGCCCAAGTTTTATGTTTATATATATCTTATGTAATAAAAAACATACAAGAAAATGTCACAGTTTTAACACCATGGCAACACAGACAGTATTGCTATAACAATTTACCTAAACTAAATGATCTACTTACATGCGCTCCATCAGAACACTGGACCTGAACTGTGAGACTGGTAATCTTTTCTCTGTCAATATTTTTCATGACAGTTACCCTGAAATACATGTATCTTCATTGCATAAGATGATGTAAATTTTAAACATACAATAGTTTGAATGTATAAGTTCTATTCAATAAAAAGTTAAATATCAAGAATTTTAACATGCAGTTACCGCAGTAGTTAAGTATGAATGTTTTAAATACTTGCAGATTTTCAGCCTCACATTTGCACATGGATAAAAACTGGACATAATAGAAACATAATATGTATTTACACACAGGGCTCCAGATGGGAGGGAGTGATGGTATTCTAAATCAATTATTTCTTTTGGAAACCATATGTTGTGGGTACTCTGAGACAATTCTAATGAGTACCCATATCATAGGATTTAGTTGAGAATAATCAATATTTATCCATCTTGAAATCAAAATCACGCCCAGAATTAAATACTGTTCAAAGAATGATATGATGAACCTAGCTCACATTCAAACTAATTACAGCCTGGTTTCTGATTCAATTTGACATAACAAATTTCACCAATTATTCATAAAAATAGCTTTTTACCATGTGAACATTTTTTTGTTTGGTAAAACATAAACTAATACCTGTAAAAGGTGTCACCAAACTTTGACAACTTGAAATAACCCTGACTGCCCCCTGTTAGTGTAACATCCAGGGTATCATTCCAGTCCATGTCTGTACACTGTGATAGAACAAAAAAATTGTAGTTGAAATTTAACTCAAAATCACTGAACCCTGACTTTTCACAATCCTGAGAAAGAAGCCTTATAGAACTGTGTGGGAACATGCAAAAATACCTGACTTTAACTCTTTACCAAACAACAAAATTGTAGACTGGTCCAAATGAAAGCATTTGCAGACGACAAAATAAAAGTGGCTCAAAAATTGAAATTTGTATTGGGAAGGGTAGAAAACATGGTGGGAAAAGGAGAAAATGCTGGTTACCAGAATTTTCTCCTTTTCCCACAATGTTTTTAAAAGGCTTCTTTCTCAGGGTCATTAAAAGTTGGGATTGTGTGGAAGAGTTAATGCTATCAAAGAAACCATGCACCTTTAAAATCTCTCACGAACAATTTAAAAATGATGAGGAAAGCAGGCATTTCAAAATAATGTGATAAACAGAGAAGATGTTGTTAACCCATTACCACACAATCCCTACTTTTGACGCCCCTGAGAAAGAAGCTTTAGAAAACATTGTGGGAAAAGGAGAAAATGCTGGTTACCAGCATTTTCTCCTTTTCTCACAATGTTTTCTACCCTTCACACAATGTTTTCTACCCTTAGAAAACATTGTGGGAAAAGGAGAAAATGATGGTAACCAGCATTTTCTCCTGTTCCCACAATGTTTTCTACCCTTCACAAAACAAATTTCAAATTTTGAGTCACTTTTATTTTGTCGTCTACAAATGCTTTCAATTTGGACCAGTCTAAAATATTGTCATTAGGTAATGGCTTAATCAGCATTTTCCTCCAATTCGTAGAGTGATTTGTGCCCCTTCATAGACAAAATCCTATGTCTCTTCAAAACAATTGTAAGTCAGTATGTCAGTTTCATTGCACCTCATAAATAATCAACTGTAGAGTTCTACAACAGAATATGAACTGCATCTACAGCCAAACTGTCACAATTGTCTTTTAACCATGTTGCTGATCAATTAATTTGATTGTAAAATCTAATGTTTTACCTTTTAACTGTAACAGTTGACAAAATGTTAGACTTTTCCATAGTGCAAAAATTATTTCCAGACGACTAAATAAATTCAGCTCAAATGATAATTTTTTGTAATTGATATGGTAGAAAACATTGTTGAAAACAGAGAAAATGCTGGTTACTAGCATTTTCTCCTTTGCCAACACTGTTTTTAAAAGTGTTCCTTCTAAAGGTAATTAAAACGATAGTGTGGTAGTGTGTTAACAAACCTGAAGAGGAAGCTTTAGAAAATCATTGTGGAAAATGACAAATTGCTTGTAACTAGCAATTTTCCATTGCCCACAACTTTCTCTACCCTTACATAGAATATCAGGTCATTTGTACCAATTTAAAATTTGTGGAATGCAAATGCTTCCAGTTTTCATCTGTCTAAAAGTTGTCATTTGGGAGAGGGTTAGGCTGTAAATTTGAAATTATCTAGGAAATTGTGTAGCAGCACTTAATCTATAAACTTCAATTCCAACAACACAGCAATCAGAAAAGACTCTACTCACATTCAGTATTCCAACCGTAATTCCCACATCGTTATTCTCTGTTATATTTTCTATCTGTTGTTCAACTACCAGTTTTGGGGAATGAATATTGACATCCAATACATCTATTGTTATTTCTGCCCATGATGCACTGGTAAAAGATATTTTCTTTATTCAATTACATTATTGCCCATTGTGCATGTATATATACTTGGCTCCATATTCTAAATAAAATTCTAACATGGTACAAAAATTCAGCTCTTTAAACACAGTGCAAGGAAAACATGGTAAAATCTGCAACATTCTATGTAGAGTGACGTCATTCTGTATCGAGTGACATTCTTCATACAGGAAGTTTGTGAGTTATTCATTAGAACATAGTCTTCATCCATGTTTTTACTCTAAGTTTGAACTTGTTTTCAATTCATTAAGAATTGGTCATGTTAGAACCAAAATAATCTTCTTTCTATTGTGGTTTATCATTCAATAAACCGCAGTTGTGAGTTATGATAATAACAATAAATAATCCACGGAAGCGATAGAAAAAAAGATTGTTTCTAAAACAAAATTCATGAGTTAAACTCCTGCATTAACCCTTTACCACACAATCCCAACTTTTAAACATAATGATACTCTCTTGTAGAGAGGATAATTTCATTTCTTCTGTTACTAAAAATTAACCCTGGAAAAAACTGAGGTTGTCAACAAATATGGCGGCCATAAGCGTGCTTGTCTCTTGTGAGATATGCCTTTCTGCAGTACATGGATGACACCATCAATCATTGTGCATGGTTTTATCTGACAATCTTTCAGTGTTTTCCAAAAAATCTCTTTTAAATGCTTCTCACTTGGGGTGTTGGTGGGTGCTACCATATTTAAAGTGTCCCTAACCTTGATTTGCAACAAATGTGATTGGATATTGACAAGTTAAAAATAGAAATGATGGCATATTTGTGATAAAAATAGTTTAAATTTTCTCAAAGAAAAACTGAGATCACCAATCAAAATGCTTCATGAATAATTCATGAGGACGAGGAAACTCCAGCAAAATAACCCAAGGGTGATTACAAAATAAATCAAAACTGGATCACTGAGAATGGTACAAACCATTATAATTATATGTACTAACCGTTTCAAAGCTGTACTTTGAGGCTGATCTTCTGCTTTAACAAAAAATTTATAGCGTTTTACTAAAGTCTCCCTTAATGTTGTGTTGAGTGTTATACTTCCTGAAATACTGTCTATACTAAACAATGTGGAAGCTGGTTCCAAACTGTATTTAAGCTGGGCATTTTGTCCCATATCAGCATCAGTTGCAGTGACCTGAAATTACAGAAAATTGTAATTCTTAGAATCCAAGTTAACTTTACCCATAAAGCACCTTTCAAAATTTTAGTTGCCTCTGAAGCCAGTTTAGGTCAATATCAGACTGCACAAAATATGAAATTTACAATGGTTTTAACCCTCTCCTCTACCACACAATCCCAAATTCTAACAACCCTGAGGAAGAAGGCTTTTGAAAACATTTTGGGAAAAGGAGAAAATGCTGGTAACCAGCATTTTCTCCTTGTCCCAAAATGTTTTCTACCCTTTCAGAAACAATCATCATCCTTTGAAATATGTCTAGGTTTTTCCTCTAAAAATGCTTTCAATATGGTCAGGTCTCATTTTTTGTCATGTGGTAATAAGTTAAATACCAGCTCTTGTTTTATAGAAACAGAAACAGTCTGGAAACTGTACACACCAGACTTAACAAAACACAGCAATGCCAAGAAATTCTCCTTTTTTGGTTAACTTTATACCAGACCACAAAATTTCAGAACAGAACAGAACAGAACATATTTTTATTCATGACTTGTACACAAAATACATCGTCAATTATACAAATTTAACATTCCAAATATACAACTTCACATAGGTCAAAGCAAGCAAAGGACTATAACAACAATAAAAAGAATGAAAGAATCTAAGTCTGAAATCTGAAATAACACAGTAGACATTCGTTAGAAATAATGTTTTGGAGAGTAAGTCAAAGAGGAAAACTTTAGGATAAAATGCAAATTAGTTGATTTCGCAAAAAGAACGCTTCCTTAAGGAAGTGAGCAATGCTACACAATGTTTTCTTCTCTTTAGATTGAAATAACTGGCATAGTTTATACATAGAAGGTTTTCTAATAAAGGATGCTGGTAAGTATTTATTTCTAATTTCAACAAAACTTGGACACACACATATAAAATGATACAGATCTTCTAATTCATTTGAATTACAAAGCATACAAAACCTTTCATGTCTTGGTATTCTATTTTGTCCATATCTACCAGTCTGTATACGTAACGAATGAGCAGACAGTCTTATTCTGGTTATGTAAAATCTGATGTCATAAGGAACAACATCTAAATAATATTCGTACGTAAAAGAATGTTTAAAGTGTCTATATTCTTCTAAAATTACACTCTGGTCTAATGAACCATACCATTCTTGCACGAAACAATCTAAAACACGTTGTTTAAAAATACATTGAAATGATTTAACTGAAGAGTGGTTAAGATTATAGAATACATCGGAATAGCCGAAATAGTCGAGAAGATGTTTCACACGAGATACCCAATTTTTCTTGCCATTATTAAAATCAATCAAAGCCTGATCATATAATTTACTCAATATAATATTATCAGTATGAATAACTTTACACCAATACTGTATAATTCTGCAGTATCGCGCTACATATAAAGGGTATCGTGCGAGTTCGCCATATACCCCTGCTGTGCATGCATTTACAGGAATTTTCAAAATACGCTTACAAAATTTTAAATGAATTCTTTCAATTTTATTCGTCTTGTTGAAACCAAATATTTCACAAGAATAGTTCAATATCGAACCCACAAAAGAATCAAAAAGTTGGCAAAGTGTTTTAGGTTTCAGCGGGAGGTTTCTGCAATTATTAAGTAAAACAGACATGGCTTTTAGAGCTTTGCCGATAAGGAACTCCTCATTTACATTAAACTTTCCATTGAAACTAAAAACTGTACCTAGATAGTTAAACGTGTCAACAATTTCTAAGACTTGCCCATTATAAGTCCAATTCTCATCGTGAAGCAGACGACCCCTTTTTCTAAAAACCATTACCTTCGTTTTCGACTCATTTACCTCTAGTCCCCATTGCAAACAATACTCTTGTAAAAGGTCTAAATTATTTTGTAAATCTTTTGGGGAATTACCAAATAGTGCCATATCATCCGCAAATAGTAATAAGATGAGTAACATATCATCTATGAAAATTCCGGAATCTAAACTTCTTTGTAAAAATAGCTCTAGATCATCAAGAAACAGCGACACTAAAATGGGTGATATTACCTCCCCTTGTCTTAATCCCACTGAATACCAAAAAAAGTCAGAGTAATTATCACAAAGCTTTATGCAAGATTTAACATCATCATACATATGTTTAACAATACGCAGGACTTTACCACGTATGCCATGTTTGAAAAGTTTCAACCACAGTGCGTTTCTATAAATACTGTCAAAACATTTTTTTAAATCTATAAAAGCAACATACAATCTCTTATTGCTATTCAAGAAGTGTTCTACAATAGTATTTAAAGCAAAAATGGCATCAACAGTAGATTTTCCTTTTCTGAAACCAAATTGAGCATCAGATAAACAGTTATATTTGTCACACAAATCAACAATTCGGGTATTCAGAATCGAAGTAAATATTTTTGACAAACAACTTAAAAGAGTTATACCTCTATAATTATTTACATCTTTTTTATCTCCCTTTTTAAACAGTGGTATAAGTAAACCTTCTCTCCACTGATCTGGGAAACAACCCGAATTCAGAATTGCATTAAATAAATCGCATATAAATGGTAATAAAATATCAATACCTTCAATAAAATACTCATTAAGCAGACAATCTTTACCATAAGCTTTATTACGATTCAACTTTCTCACAGCTTTCAAAATTTCTTCTTGTGTAATTGTATAATCTAATTCGTTATCAAAATCGGGAGAATCAAAATTATACTTTGCGCAAAAATCTTCAGAGAGGTCCAAATTGAGCACATTTGCAGACAAAAATTTGAAAGTTGCTTAAACAATTAAATTTATCCTTGAATGAGAAGGAAATGATGGAAGAGGGGGAGAAAGTTGTAAATGATGCTAAGCTTTTGAGATGTGTCTTATAAAAATTACAGTTTGGATAATGCAATAATAGGAACTTTCTGCAATACAAACAAGGTGGTAGCTACCAGCTTTTTAGCCTTTTCCCACTAAGGTATCAAAACATTTCTTCTCCAAGTTTGTTGTAACTGGAGTTTGTATGGTAAAAAGTTAAACAGACACACTGAAAGATAACACAGGCTTCCAATAATTGAAGTTGCCTACCTTCAACACCTCTGTTTGAGTGGAAAAATCCTTTCTGATTGTTTTCTGATAAGACTTTTTCCCAAATTTTGGGGTGTTATCATTTACATCTTGCAGTGATATATGCAACTGCATGAAGTCCTTTTTAGATGGTGCCTTTGTGGATTGAGCGGTCAGCTGTAAAAGAGAACAATGAACTATTTTACTGTTTCACTCTTTACCAAGTAGCCCCGACTTTTAACAACTTTGAAAAACTAAAGCTTTTGAAAACATTGTAGGAAAAGGAGAAAATTCTGGTAAACCAGCATTTTCTCCTTTACCTACAATGTTTTCTACCCTTCCCATTACAAATTCCAATTCATGAGCTAATTTTGATTTGTTATCTGTAAATGTTTTCATTTTGGACCAGTGCAAAATTTTGTCACTTGGTAAAGAATGAACCCTTTACCACACAATCCTGACTTTTAATGGTCCTTAGGAAAAAGTCTTCAGAATGCATTGTGAAAAAAAAGAGGAATACTGGTTACCAACATTTTCTGCTTTTCCTACAATTGTTTCTACCCTATTAATGACAAATTTTGTTGACCACCTTTACTTTGTTGTCTGGGAATGCTTTCAATTTGGCCCAGTCTAAAACTTTGTTGTTTGGTAAAGAGCTAAAGGTTTACTAAAGGTTTACTTAAAAACAAAAGTTTAGCCTTGTCCAAATGTAGAGCATTATGCAGATTACCCATAAGATAAAATTATGGCCAAAATAATGAGAAACATCTTTGGAACCTTTGCCAACATAGTGGGCAATGGGGGAAATGCTAGTTACTAATACTTAGTTGCATTTTTTTAACACCATTTTTTATAAAGGTTGTAAAAAATAAGGATTGTGTGGTTGAAAAGGTGAAGTCTTATTACAGTATTAACTCTTTACCACACAACAAAATTCTAGACTGGTCCAAAATGAAAGCATTTGCAGATGACAAAATAAAGGTTAAAAAATTGAAATTTAGGAAGGGTAGAAAACACTGTGGGAAAAGGAGAAAATACTGGTTACCAGCATTTTCTCCTTTTCCAAAAATGTTTTCAAAAGGCCTCTTCCTCAGGGTCATTAAAAGTCGGGATTGTGTGGTAAAGGGTTAACACACAATTTTGGCCCCTGAACAACAGAATATTGCCAGAAATGGAGCTACTGCCTTTTAGAGGCAAATGCTTTTCCTCCATCAATGTTTGGCTTGTTTTCCCACATTTTCCATTTCATTCAAACACAACATTTTTCTTCATTGCCAAGTTTTGCATTACTTGGGTTATTTGTACATCTAGTAAAAGCTTGTAATCTATAACTGCAATTTAAGTTTCTAATTCTTCTTCACAATGATCTTCCATGCCTAATGTTTTCCTTCTTGCATTTATTCATGCATAACTTAACTCTTTCACTGCAAAGTAAATGATTTACACTTTTTCAATAGCAAAAAATATAGTTCCACTGCAAGAGGAAGAGATAGTTTGTACTTAACTCATTACCAAACGACAATATTTTAGGCTTGTCCAAATCGAAAGCATTTGCAGGTGACTGGAAATTTGAAATTAGTTTTGTGAAGGGTAGAAAACATTGTGGGAAAAGGAGAAAATGCTGGTTACCAGCATTTTCTCCTTTTCCCACAATGTTTTATAAAGGCTTCTTTCTCAGGGACGTCAAAAGTAGGGATTGTGTTCACTGCGAAGTAAATGTGAATGAAACATGGAAATTTGATATGGAATGGGTAGAAAACATTGTGGGAAAAGAAGAAAATGCTGGTAACCAGCATTTACTCCTTTTCCACAATGTTTTCAAAGGCTTTCATTCTCAGAGTCGTTAAAAGCTGGGATTGTGTGGTAAAGAATTAAGCTTTTTATTCAGTTCAACACAACACTATTATTATAAGTTCCATAGATTGGTAAAAAACTATTAAAGAGAAAGCAAAGTACCTCCATTGTGAATTGTTGTTGTTTTTCTCTGTCCAAAGCTGAAGAATCCTTGACAGAAACTGCTCCAGTTGTTTCATTGATATCAAACACTGCATTATCATCTATAGAAAAATTGAATGCAGCATTTTCTCCCTAAAATTATAGGAATTCATTATTCACAGTACCTTCATAAGCAACAAGAATACCTTCAAAAAGATAGATGGTGTAAATAATGAAGTTGGTCTTAGGTAGGGCTGAAAATGTTGCAGTGAAAGAAGAAAATAATGCATACTACCATTTTCTTCTTTACAAACCATGTTTCAAAAGCCTTGTTTTATAAAAATCTGGATTGTATGGTAAAGGGTTAAGCAATGAAAAAAAGCCTAAGAAAATGCTTGTCACCAGCATTTTTGACTTTCTTCCATAGTGTTTTCATCAGCCTGTTTTCTGAGGGTCCTAACAAGAGATTGTTTGGTAAAGGTTTAACTCATTACAAAATGACAATATTTTAGACTTGTCCCAATTGAAAACATTTTGCAGATGACAAAATAAAAGTGACCAAAAATTTGAAATTTGTTTTTGTAAAGGATAGAAAACATTGTGGGAAAAGGAGAAAAAGCTGGTTACCAGCATTTTCTCCTTTTCCCACAATGTTTTCTGAAGGCTTCTTTCTCAGTTCGTCAAAAGTAAGGATTGTGTGGTAATTGGTTAGATCATTACCAGACAGCAAAATTTCAGACTTGCTAAATTCCAATTGATAACTTTTGCTGACAACAAATTATATGTGGTTGGAGTAATGGATTTGTGGCTAAAGGAGAAAAAAACATCTTTAGAAAAGGAGAAAATGCTAGTTATCAAATAATTACCAAAGGAAAATATTTTAGGCTTTCCAAATCGAAAGCATTTGCAGACGACAAAATAAAAGTAACTGAAAATTTGAAATTTGTTTTGTAAAGGGTAGAAAACATTGTGGGGAAAGGAAAAAATGCTGGATGCCAGTATTTTCTCCTTTTCCCACAATGTTTTCTAAAGGCTTCTTTCTCAGGTCGTCAAAATTAGGGATTGTGTGGTAATAGGTTAAGGTTGTTACAATAGTAAAATAATAAATTTTTAAAACCCTGTAAAAAGTTAATTAAAGATAAAGCAACTTTTGGCCTATTTAAAACTTACTCAAGATTTATCCAGCAACTTTAGACATATGAAATAAATGATGACGTTCTGACTACAGAAAGCAGGAAAAATCACAACAGGAAATAAACAGGTCCAAGCTCAAAGAAACAGTAGGTCAGGGAAAACACAGCAAAAGCCTGCCAGTCTTTGGTCAATAGAAACTTGCAATTTTTTTGGTCAATACAAGCTTGCCAGTTTTTGGTCAATGCAAGCTTGCCAGTCTGCAGTAGATAGAAGTTTACCTGTTTTTGGGCAAGGAAAGGTTGCCAGTCTTTGGTAAGTACAAGCTTGCAAAGTTTTTGGTCAATACAAGCTTGCCAGTCTTTGGTAAGTACAAGCTTGCAAAGTTTTTGGTCAATAAAAGCTTGCCAGTCTTTGGTCAATACAAGCTTGCCAGTTTTTGGTCAATACAAGCTTGCCAGTCTTTGGTTAGTACAAGCTTGCCATCTTTGGTCAATACAAGCTTGCAAAATTTTGGTCAATACAAGCTTGCCAGTCTTTGGTCAATACAAGCGTGCAAGATTTTGGTCAATACAAGCTTGCAAGTCTTTGGTCAATACAAGCGTGCAAGTTTTTGGTCAATACAAGCTTGCCAGTCTTTTGTCAATACAAGCTTGCAAGATTTCGGTCAATACAAGCTTGCCAGTCTTTGGTCAATACAAGCTTGCAAGATTTCGGTCAATACAAGCTTGCCAGTCTTTGGTCAATACAAGCTTGCAAGATTTCGGTCAATACAAGCTTGCAAGTTTTTCGTCAATACAAGCTTGCTGGCTTTTAGTCCATACAACATGAAAAATAATGGCAAAAAATACATGTATTAATGAATGGTGCCAGTAAAAGTACTTGCCTTATCTATGTCAGTAACAGATGGAGTATAAATAACCACGCCATTGTTTAAGTTTTCAACTACTTCCACATCGGCTGAGCGAACAGCAAACTGTGGTGGATTGTCGTCTACATCCATTACATTTATGACAACAGTTGTAAAATTAAATCTGTCCTTCTCTCTGCCTTCTTGGTAAGCCTATAGATGAAAGATAAATAGGATCTGACAATAATTGGCATTTGGGACAAAAATTTATTACATTAATTTTGTAGAGATAAAAATGCTTTTAAGGGAGCGTTTGATCTAAATACATGCACCATTTTTTTTGACAAGTTTAATAAAATGTTATCTCAAATGCCAATGCAAATCAGATTCTTTTCGCCATTAAACAAAATTTTCACAAATTATAGATATCAAAATGTGACATCACACAATTGTGTTATCAACTGTGTATAAGAAAAGAAATTTCAAAATGGGTATTATTATTACAATGAAACAAGGGCAGATTATGTGATAAAAGCATTTATTACATTCTGTTACTAATAATAGTAACATTTTCCACCGAAAATGGTGTAATATCAGTGTCACGCGAGGGCAGATATGACGGGGCAACGGGCTGATATCTGATATCCTGCCCGTTGATAAGATATTTGTTCTATATCTATAGCAACAGAACACTCGCTCGTAAACTAACGTTCTCAAAACATCCATTTTGAAAAAAAAAAATGGCAGAATCGGTCAGTCAGTCGCTAGCGGACAAATTTTCGGAAACACAGCCAATCGTTAAACCAACAAAGACGTGATAAATAGAGAATAGATTGTTGTTGTTTTGGATTGGGAAACTTATCAGGCAATCTGTAGTGTCTATAGGCTAGTAGTTCTACGATTTTTATCCACTGAGCCGGGTGAACCGAGCTTAAGTTTCATAATTCGAAGCACCAACCATCTATTCTATTTATCCTGTTTCTCAATTTTGATCCCTATCACACTAAATTGAATATTTAGACTGAAAAACAATAACGGCAACATCTTTTTAAACAATAAACAAACATGAAGAATTTTTTATTTCAAACGTCCTATACTGCACATGTATACGCAGCTCTACGATAGTGATGATGAATGACGTCATGAACGTGACATTTACCCGCGGAAAAAATTTGTGTCGAATGGAGACAATATGTTTTGTCTTTAGTATTTAAGCATGCTAGAAAACCAAAAAAGTCGAGCTATTGATCTATGAATGTAATAAAGAGGTTATTACACGGCTGATGAGGGCCGGTAAGTGATATCGGCCCTCCATCTCGAAATCTGCCCTCGGGCTAAAGCCCTCGGGGCAGATATCAAGGTGGCGGGCCGATATCACTCTCCGGCCCTCATCAGCCGTGTAATAACCTCTAAGTACAGAACACAATGCATTTACATTAATCCTTTACCTCACAAAACTTTTCTGAAATATCTGAATCATATAGTCTACAGCCTCTACTATGTGCTTTGCAAACATGTACTGCTGATGCGAGATTACGCAGAGGCTGTAGACATGAAAAATTTCATTTGGCTCAAATAACTGAATTTGCCTGTGACAGAGAAGAAAACATTATGGGAAAAGGAGAAAATGCTGGTAGCCAGCATTTTCTCCTTTTCCCATAATGTTTTCAAAAGCCTTCTTCCTCAGGATCATTCAAACTTCATACTTGTGTGTTAAAGGGTTAACATGCTATCAGAATTCCAGACTAAATACGTTTTCAGACAACAAACTACATTCCGTGCAAATGAAAAGCTGTTCTTTCTGTATCAGAGTAGAAAACACTTTGGACCAAACAGAAAATGAAGGTAACCTGATTTTTTCCATATCCCATGATGCTTTTCAACGCCTTCTTCCTCAAGGTCCTTAACCCATTACCACACAATTCCTATTTTTGATGACCCTGAGAAATAAGCCTTTAGAAAACATTGTGGGAAAAGGATAAAATGCTGGTAACCAGCAACTTCAGATTGGCTAAACCAAATGGTTTGAAAGTATCACAACTTTTGGTTGGCTACACCATTTGGTTTAGCCAATCAGAAGACGTGTAATACCTTCAAATTTAGGAAATATTGGGAAATAACATAATGAATATCTGTAATAATAGTTTGTGAATACAGACGCATTTATTGAAACAAACCATTATTCCCAGACTGTAGTATGGTGTCCTTTCTCTGTCAAGGTTTCCATATACCATGATGGTTCCATCTTTTGATACATCAAATGTCACATCACTAGGAAAACCTGACAAAAGAGCAAACAATCGCATTGGTAATACAACTTTTTCTTCACAAAGTATTCTGGAAGAAATTATACAAACAGAAGGTAACATTTCTGGGTATGTCTAGTAAAACAGTAATAATTAATGTTGAAAAAAATTACGGATCAAAATATTTTGTCAACTTACCTAATACCCATCTGTAGGTCAATGCTACTTTTCTTGCATTTTATGGATTAACTATTTACCAAACGACAAATTTTCAGTCTGGTCCAAATTGAAAGCAATTGCAGACGACAAAATAAATGTAACTCATAAATTGAAATTTGTTTCTAACAGGGTTGAAAACATTATGAGAAAAGGAGAAAATGCTGGTAACCAGCATTTTCTCCTTTCCAAACAATGTTTTCAAGAGGCTTCTATCTCAGGGAGGTAAAAGCAGGGATTGTTTGGTAAAGGGTTAAATAATGTTACTCATTTTGTGAATGGATTCCCAGGGTTAAAACAACAGTCTTACTACACTTAGTTTATGAAATGCTGTAAAAACAAGAAAGTATGCATATTTATAATGTGGAGATTGATTTTACCGGTAAGTTTCTTTTTACTATTCCATTTTAATATAAGCTATTATTAAGCTATTGTTTTACCAGTAATTTAACCCTTGACCACACTATCTTGAGTTTTAAAAGGGCTTTTGAAAATACAGTGAAAAAGGAGAAAATGCTGGTGGTATATTGTAATCAGCATTTTCTCCTTTTTCCACTATGTTCTTTTACCCATCAAAAACAAATTCCATCATTTGAGCAAACATTTAGGTTATAGTATGAAAACACTTTCAATCAGGAACAGTACAAAATTTTATCATCAGGTAAAGAATTAAACCAGGAAAGTCTTTGTTGGTTGACCCAAGTAGATAGACTGCTTTGAGGTCATGTGACTACACTGGAATCATGTGATAAACTTCTGATAGATAATCAGATTCAAAATTTATGATATTTATATTGTCCTCATGCTTACAGCTGACATTTTTTCAGACTTGACACTGGTAAAGAATGTGAATATTTCCCATCCTGACTTTTAAAGATATTTGAAATTTTCAGGTGTGTGTATTAGAAGGTGTTTTAACCCTTTACCAAACAATCCCTTGTTTTTAACCAGCATTTTCTCCTTTTCCTGCAAGGTTTTCTACCCTGCTGGAAATAAATTTAACTTTTTGAGATATGCTTATTTTGTCGTCTGCAAGAGCTTTCAATTTGGACCAGTCTAAAATTTTGTCCTTTGATAAAGAGTTAAAACACACTCCTAATCTAGCCACAATACATGCTAATTGGTACAAGAGGGCCATGATGTATCTGAATCACTCAAAAAAGATGACCGATTTTCAAACTCGTCTTTAACCCATTAGCACACAGCAAAATTTTAGACCTATCCAAATTGAAAGCATTTGCAGATGATAATTTCAAAGTGGCTCAAATGGTGCAATTTTACTTTGATAGGGTAGAAAACTTTGTGGAAAAAGGAGAAAATGCTGGTTACCAGCATTTTCTCCTTTTTCCACAATGTTTCCTAAAGGATTCTTTCTCAGGGTCGTCAAAAGCAGGGATTGTGTGGTAATGGGTTAATATCATCAAGATAAAAAATCTGACCAACTTTTATTAGTATTGGACTGAAAATGACTTGTGGGCTCCACAGTTCACACAAGGTTTTTCTAAGATTTGACCAGGTTACCTAGTTACCTAGGAATATGAATGCCTTTCCTTTGTTTTGAGGGAGTCCTTGAATTCACCAACACTTTTTCAATCATTACTTTCCAAATATTGAAGAAAGACTACTAAAGCTATTCAATTAAAGACAAATTGTTTTCTTCTTGCGCTTTCTTTTTTTTCTGTTTTTACAAATTGGGGTCTGTTACAATGCATTTTGTAATAAACCTGCAAAATGTAATAAGTATTACAAAATGCATTGTGATTACATGAAATGTAATAAAAAGATATGCAACATGTTTTGTAATAAACTTGCAAAACGTAATAAGTATTACAAAATGTGTTGTGATTACATGAAATGTAATAAAAAGTTATACAACGAGTTTTGTAATAAACTTGCAAAATGCAATAATCTTTGTTCCCTGGGTCCCAGTTCTAAGATGTTGAATAGAAGGACAGAGTTCTTTTAACGTTAATAGATTAAGGTTTTGTAATATGCTTAATAACTTTGATCACATTAAAACGCCTTGAACATTTATTTTCTTTCATTATCATGTATACTAGCTATGATCGAATGGAGAATATCTAATATCATCATTTAGAATTATTACAAAATACGTTGCAATTATATGAATTGTTATATGTTTTCAAGACGCATATTGTAATAAACTTGCAATTTGTAATAATCTTTTAACCCAGAATCCCACTTCTAAATTTTTTTAATGAAAGATAGAGACTTTGATTGATTAAGGATTTGTCATAAACTTATAAATTTCTATCACATTTACAGACACTGATTTATTTTTTATTCATTATCATATTAAGTAGTTGCATGTATGATCAAAACAAGACAATCTACTATCAGTCATGATTTAGAATATTTACAAAAGGTGTTGAAATTGCATAAATTGTTATAAATGTTTTCACGACACATTTTGTAATAAACCTGCAATTTGTAATAATCTTTTATCCCAGGACACCAGTTCAAAATTTTTTGATAAAAAGACAAAAAACTGATTGATTAAGGATTTGTCATCGCTGGTATACATGATAATGAAAGAATATAAATGTTCAAGTGGTTTTAATGTGATTGAAGTTATTAAGCATATGACAAAACCTTTATCTGTTAAAGTTAAAAGAAGTCTGTCCTTCTATTCAACATCTTAGAACTGGGGCCCAGGGAACAAAGATTATTACATTTTGCAAGTCTATTACAAAATGTGTTGCATAACTTTTTATTACATTTCATATAATCACAACGCACTTTGCAATACTTATTACATTTTGCAGGTTTATTACAAAATGCATTGTAACAGGGGTCTTTTCCTGTCTTTTTGAATTTTTTCCTCAAAAAGTTAAGACTTGTCAAAAATATATATATCTATGCAGTAACAACTCAGGTTCTTGATTGACAGAGGAGGACAGGGAAAGAACATGTCATGTCCTGAACCCACCCCCCCCCTCACACACACACACTTCCTCTCCCCCCCCCCCTCCACACACCACACACACATACAGCAGTAAATGGAGTATTTATGAGCAGATCCTAATGCACTGGAACAGTTTTGTTTTTTTTGGTTTAAGGTTTTAGCATTAACTGTTCCATTACTGAATAGATAAAAAGCATTTTCTCAAAGGCTTGATATACTTTCCCTCTGCAAGATCTAGGGAGACTTCAGTCCTGATATAGAATATAACAGTGGACAGTGTAGATCAGAAATGAGACTACACATTTTGTCATTCTGATCTTGATCTACACTGTCCACAAAAGCTTCTGGTGTCATCTACGGTATGGAAAAAGTTAAAAGGGGATATCATTTGACGGAAGGAAGTGTACCTACCAGAAGTAACTTTGTAGTTCAGGGATGCATTAATTGCATGGTCTTGATCAACTGCTGTTACTTTATATTGTGTCATGTGGTTACTGGTGAAGTCCTAAAACATATTAGAATATTTTAAGTAAAAGCTTCATCAGTTTTGGTTACATTAGTTTGCTGTCAACGTTCAGGTTTCATAAATTTGTGGTCTCTCTAAACAGCCGGCTCGACTCAACTGATTAAAACTATTCTTCAGATCTTTGTAAATATTCAAGTTGGTACCTCCTGAAATTCATTAGGCCATTTATTCCTTTACCACACAATCTCAAGTTTTAAACACCTTCAGGGTGAGGCCTTTTGAAAACATTGTTGAAAAAAAGAAGAAAATGTTGGTAACCAGTATTTTCTCCTTTTTTCCCACATTGTTTTCTACCCTATCAAGGACAAGTCAAGATCCTTACAATCAATTTCTCATTCTGTGACAATGTTTTCAAAAGTGGTCTGCTGCCAAAAAAAAAAGAAGGTTGCTGCCAGTAAGTGCATGTGTTGAGTTAACTCAAACAGCACCTTTCGCAACTTAAGTTGCCTTTCCAGCCTGTGTAAATCCAGATCAGACTGTACAAAATGTGCAGTCCAATCTTGATCTGCACTCTTTGCTTTGATAAGACATTCTAGACATTAGCAATATTGAAATTGGAATCACTCAGGTTGTATTCTTAACCCTTTACTGCACAATGCCGACTTTGAATGACTGTGGGAAAGAAGCCTTTGGAACACATCGTGGAAAAAGGAGAAAATGCTGCTGATCAGCATTTTCTCCTTTTCAAACAAGATTTTCTACCCTATCAAAGAAAAGTTGCACCATTTGAGCTCAAATGAAATTGTCATCTGCAAATGCTTTCAATTTGAACAAGGCTAAAACTTAGTCTTATGGTAAAGTGCTAAGTCTTCTTCTGTTAAGGTGCTAAGTCAATGATGTTTCTTCTGCACTCTAAGGGTAAAAACATGATTAAGGGTCTATTCGTTTTCTTCTGACCTCTAAGGTTTATGTAAAAACAAGAATAAGACTTTTTCAAGTCTAAGATAAAAGAAGCAGAGAATACTAGATATCATTTCTGGGTCAGTATTCACTACAATTCTTAAGAATAGTCTTTGTCTAATTCTCAAGAGCTTTCTGGATTTGAAAGTAACACAACTTTTGATTGGCTAAACCTAATTGTTTAGCTAATCAAAAGTTGTGTTACTTTCTTATTTAGCAAAATCATTCAGGATAAGACTAAGAGTATCCTTTAGAATAGTTTGTTAATACTGGCCCTCATCCTCATCTTATAGTAACAAAGCACCAACTGAGGGAATAGTTCATTCATCCTTTGATGGCAAACAAGCTCCAGAATTAACCAGCAAAAGAAGGCATTTCAAAACACAATTTGGGCACAGGAGGAAATGCTGGAACCCATACTGTTTTCTATCCTTTAACCCTCTACCCCATAAGCCATTTCTATGGTATCTCTAATTGACCCTAAATAACAGCAAGGATGAAGCCGTTTCTTATGTGTATATGACATCTTTTGATAGTGTAGAAAACATTGTGGCAAATGGTGAAATTGCTTGTCACGAGCAATTTCACCTTTTGCCACAATGTTTTCCAAAGGCTCCTACAAGCAATGCTTAGAAATGAGTATCTATGGAGTAAAGGGTTAAGGTACATTAAAGCCAAATTATTTGTGGTCACCAAATACTTCTATTTTGTAGTAGTCTTAAATTTTCCTATGTAGTAACAAGTTTAAAACTCTTGAAGACATACTTCAATTGCAGCCAGAAAAGCTGGCTTAACTCATTACCAAGCCGCAAAATTTTTGGTTTGTCCAAATCGAAAGCATTTGCAGTCAACATAATAAAAGCAACTGAAAATTTGAAATCTGTTTTGTGAAGGGTAGGAAACATTGTGGGAAAAGGAGAAAATGCTGGTAACCAGAATTTTCTCCTTTTCTGACAATGTTTTCAAAAGGCTTCTTCCATAGGGTTGCTAAAAGTCACGACTGTGTAGTAAAAAGTTAATAATAAAAAACGATAATAAATAATTATGGAAAAAACTTGTCAACACTGAAAGACCTGTGTCAACCTGCACAGTCTGCATCCATTCTATTAGGGACCGTTCTCACCAACCATATTCTTGAAAACGTTCTGCCTTATTCTCTAGAATGGTTTAACCAATCAAAAGTTGTGTTACATTCAAATTTAGAAAATGTTGAAGAATTAAAAGAAAGAACATTCTTGAGAATGGTTGGTGAACAGGCACCCTGACTATTCAGTTGTTTGGCAGAATGGATCTATGTTATCATAATATCATGTTACGCAATGACTTACTTGCTAAAAATCCATTACTGACAAGTGCTAAACAACCTTTTTTGGGGTGGCTGCTCAACTATATCTACATTGAATGAAATAATGACTTACCCCTTCAGTAATGTTAAATACATAGAGCTCTTCTGTAAATATTGGACTCTGATCATCTACATCTAAAACATTTATAACAACAGTAATGGATACCGTCCCAAGCCGGTCTGTTTCTATCGTCAACTCTATACTGTGAACTGTGGATGATTCATAATCCAGGCTTCCATTTAGCGATAAAGTAAAGTCCCCGCCAGCGCTATCTGTTCTGAAGCCAATCAGAGTATTGTTGACCTTTGGGAAAAAAAAGGTAGAAAGTATTAACCCTTTACTCTATTGATACCCATTTCTACACATTGCATGTAGAAGCCTTTAGAAAACTTTGTGGCAAAAGGTGAATTTTCTCATGACGAGCAATGTCACCTTTTGCCACAATGTTTTCTATGCTATCAAAAGGTGTCATATACACATAAGAAACGGCTTCATCATTGCTGTTATTTAGTGTCAATTAGAGATACCATAGAAATGCCTTATGGGGTAGATGGGTAAGCCTTACCTTGCTAAATAACTACAGTGAAATTTTCAGTGTAACCCCAAATATTGCTATTTGAAAGTTATGTTTGGGGGAATGATATCTCATTACCGGACAGTGTAGATCCAAGATCAGACTGCACGTTCTGTGCAGTCTGATCTTGATCTACACTGTCCGTAAAAAGGTCAGTGAGTAGCACTTAGCAGCCTAGGGGTTAATTTCTGTTGAATAATGGTTTACTTATTCAATTTTATATTATACCATGTAAATGAAAACAAGTAGACCATGATGACACTACAATGCTCAATGAATCAAGCCGTTGCTTTCACTATAAACACTTTAAGTCTATCTTAAACCCTGAAAAATACTTGACTGTTGATTTACCTTATAGAAACAGAATCGCTCTAGCATGATTTAGATGTTTTAATCATAAATTTAGAATTGAGACTGAACGCCATTCTAATATACCACGTGAGGACAGAATATGCATTTATTGTTTAGAAAAATTCAATATTAGAGTTGTAGAATGTGAATTTCATGTATTTTTTCATTGTCCGAAACATGATGAAATAAGACAGCATTATCTATTCAACTGGTATAAACGCGGTACTGATGTAAATTCTTTCTATGAAATATTTCAAATAGAGAATTTTGAATTATTAAGTAAATTAGCCTTTTTACGTACACATGATCCTTAAATCTGATTAGGTACATGTATTTCTCTCAACATGTATTATGGAATTTTGTATGTTGTATGTATTTTTAGGCCAGTGGCCTGTATACGCAAATACACATTTGTCATTGTCATTGCTCACCTGATTGACAAGAATAAAAATCAGTGAAATATTGTTGTGAAAGAAGAAACATCTTTTAATCAAGAATCATCAGAGGAGATGACAAACCTAACAGACTGTAGGGGAGTGCAACAGAACATACCAGCACATAATAGGCCATAACTTGACTCAGACGGCGATCCATTTAGGGATGCGGAAGCACAGGTTTCTCACAAGTATTTAAGTTTTGTCAGATTGAGTTGCATGTCTTCACATTTTTCCCGGCCAGTGCAGCTGTGTCACTGACATTTTGTTGTGAAGTGTCATCCAATAAAAACATTACTTCCATATCTGCCTGATGTAGTTGATGCATTTTTTTAGTTATTAGTTTTGACAGTCTTATTATCTTGCACAGCAAAACTGCTTAAGAAATTTTGGCGGATTGTTAACCAGAAAAAATTTTATTTAAACATTCGTTTAAATCTCCAATTTATCATGACGGACAATGGTTTAAGTGTTTCACTTGCTGTCGCTCTTGCAACATTGTTTCATCAAGGGCAATGTTTAAGCTGTTTTGGTTAAAGTTCACCATTTGATTAAATCAGTCAAATGATTTTAAAAAATTTCCAACGGCAAAGAGGTTATTTAAATCTTTACCAAAAAGACAATTTCAGACTAGTTCAAACTGAAAGTGTTTGCAGACCACAAAATAAATGTGAATCAAAAATTAAAATTTTATTTGGAAAGGGCATAAAACTTTGTGGGAAAAGGAGAAAATGCTGGTTACCAGCATTTTCTTCTTTTCCCACAATGTTTTCAAAGGCTCCCCTTTTCAGGGTCATTAAAAATCTTTGTGTGCAAAGAGTTAAAGCATTTTCTGAACTACATGTACATATGCGTAACTTTTTGTAAGGTCACAAAGGGAACAATTTTGTAAAAATGTTTCAAAGTGTTCACACTTTTTTTCTATTTTTGACCCTGATTGCCACTTTTTTCAGCTGAGTGCAACGAACCATACAAGCTAATGATGAAATCTATTTACCTTCATTCTACTGTCAAAACAATTGTCACCACAAGCATCTTTGTCACATACTTTTCCTTTGTAAAAATCACTTCCCAAGGGCAGTGACTGAAATATAAAGACAAGCAAAATACATGTAAGTTAATCTATGCACCTTAAAAAAAAGGTGGTGTACCCCTGTGTTGTTAAGAGTTTTATATTCTGGTGTGAATGATATGAAATTGGGAAGAAATTAGAACCCAGCTGATACATACACCTACAAACAATTTGTTGCCTCTGAAATGAGCTGAGCTAGGATATCCTTTGACTATAATAACAGAGGCTACCAATCAGGCTGTTTCCACCTCTGATGAGAGGTACGAAATACAGACAGCAAGCTATATAACCCAAGCTCTGGGCGGAAGTATGTGTTATTTACTGTTCTGGTGTAAGCCCATTCACTAAAGGTCACTTTCAGACTGTCATAAGTTTTATATCTACATCAAATTCTTATTTTTTACCATACTTAAGTCATTACTCTTACGAACGAAGTCCGTAACAAAGAAACAAATGAATAAATGCATGGCAGAAATAAGGATCGGAGCGGGATTCGAACTCCGAACTCCCGGACACAAAGCCAATACCCTAACCACTGAACCAAAGAGATATCTCCCTGACGCAGTAGCCAGGTATTGTATTTAAATCGGGAGTATATGCCATGCAGGAAGGAGTGGTCTCCCGTAACACACCCCCTCTTAAAGTCATCATTTATTGATGACTCAAAGCCTTATTAGGCAGGAAGTCCGATTTTGGACAACAAATGGGATTAATGGCTCAATGGCCAATCCCGGACGAGCCCCCATCTTACGAACGAAGTCTGTAACAAAGAAACAAATGAATAAATGCATGGCAGAAATAAGGATCGGAGCGGGATTCGAACTCCGAACTCCCGGACGCAAAGCCAATACCCTAACCACTGAGCCAAAGAGATATCTCCCTGACGCAGTAGCCAGGTATTGTATTTAAATCGGGAGTATATGCCATGCAGGAAGGAGTGGTCTCCCGTAACATTACCAAACAACAATACTTTAGGTTTGTCCAAATTGAAAGCATTTGCAAACAAAATAAAAGTGACTGATAATTTGAAGTTTGTTTTGTTCTATAGACTTCTTTCTCAGGGTCGTCAAAAGTAGGGATTGTGTGGTAATGAATTAAAAGTTTCTCCTTGTTCTTTTTTTCAATTGCAATGTTCAATCAAAAAATATTTTCTTAACATAAGTAAAAGGATAGCCCAGTTCAGTTCCTCTCATTGTCAAAAGAGCCAGGCTCTGTGAAAAGGGGACTTAATGCATTTGCAAAAAGTATCGGCCAAGGTCATGCAGCCTGCAGAGTCCTTGCAGGCTGACCAGGGCCAAAATCTGTGGCTATTGGTCAATTTTCTGTATGTCCAAAGACCACTACATCTCCAGATTCAGTCAATCATTAGACTACCTGGAATTTATGGATAACCTGGTTTATGATGTTTTGCTTGGTATTATGGACCACAGAGATGCTTCAAGCCCTCTTTTGCCAGAGCATGTCTCATTATTATATCTGCGTATGAACAGCCAGATTCTAACTTCTATATTCACTTTAGTATTAAAGGATGCATAGAACTTATGACAGTGTGAAAGTGACCTTCAGTGAATGGGCACACACCAAAATCAGTAAATATCACAAAAGTCATGGAAATGACATAATTGGCCACAACCATGTACTAAGTTTCCAAGTCCCTGGCAACCTCACTGTAAGACAAATTTATCATACTGCACCTGAATGAACACCTAGATCTAATAATGATTGAAAACATACACAGGACACTGTATTAGCTCTCCTTTAGCTTTTCATATTCTGCTGAGCTCATAAGGCAACAAAGGGTTACAGAACATTATAAACTCAATCTGCCTTAACTCTTTACCAAACGACAAAATTTTAGACAAGTCAAAATCGAAAGCTCTTGCAGACGACAAATTAAACGTAAATCAAAAATTGAAATTTGTTTCCAGCAGGGTAAAAACCATTGTGGGAAAAGGAGAAAATGCTGGTTACCAGCATTTTCTCCTTTTCGCACAATGTTTTCAAAAGGCTTCTTTCTCTGGTCATAAAAACCAAGAATTGTTTGGGAAAAGGTTAAAAGAGCAATAATTGTTTTTTTAGAGTCAGAGTTACCTAAAACAACACCAAACTGACTTTGCATATTATCAAAATTACCTGAGACAAATTTTCAGTTGACAATTTTGAAAAAGATTCCTTGTAAAGATTCCTTAATCAAAGCTAAATTAAGCTCAAATTTACTTAACATTTACATTTTGTTAAAACATAATATTCTGGCGATTAAGCACTGCTTGGTACAAAGATTTTTTTCGTTTACAAGTGTTTTAACCCTTTCCCAAACAACAAATTTTGGACCCTTCCAAACCAAAAGAGTTTGCAGATGACAAGTTTAGATTTGGACAAAATTGCAGAAAGTTCTCAAAAAGTGTAGAAAACACTGTGAGAAAAGGAGAAATTGCTCGTTACGAGCAATTTCTCCTTTTCCCACAGTGTTTTCAAAGACTTTTACTGCAGACACATAAAAACAAGGGCTTGTTTGGGAAAGGGTTAGAAAGCGGTCCACTCTCCACAACAAATGGTAATCTGAAGGACATAAAGTATTGACAGTAAAATCAGATTTACCTCATCTACGGACAATGTTATGGTGGTAACCTTGAAGCAGCTTTCATTACAGAAAAATGGTTTGTAGTTGTCGACTGAATTGATAAGAATGTCACAAGAACTCTGAAAGATAAAATTTACAGAAAATGTTTTAACCCTTAAGCTGCTAAGCCTGACTCGCTGACCTTTTGCAGACAGTGTATATCAAGATCACACTGCACAAAATGTGCAGTCTGATCTTGGATCTACACTATCAGAGAAGGAGATATTATTCCTTAACCCATTACAACATAATCCCTACTTTTGCCACCCTTGAGAAAGAAGCCTGCTGTAAACATTGTGGGAAAAGGAGAAAATGCTGGTAACCAGCATTTTCTCCTTTTCCCACAATGTTTTCTTCCTTTCCTGAAACAAATTTCAAATTTTCAGACACTTTTATTTTGTAGTCTGCAAATGCTTTCGATTTGGACAAACCTATAATTTTGTCATTTGGTAATGGGTTAATTAAAACAAAACTGTGAAATATCAATATTTGGCTTTTCACTATTGAAATATAAAAAATATTCTACTAACTTAGCAGGATAAGAGTTAATGAGTGAAACAATAGATAATTCAAAGAATAATGTCTATGAGGAGAGCAAGCAGGCAGGATAGACAAATAATGAGATGAGAGTACCATAAACAGTCAGTTAACCCTTATCCTGGTAAAAAAAACTAAAATGAAATTTTCATTCGATGGTGAAAACCCAAATATTCTTATTTCAAGGTTACGTTTTTAGTGAATAATATCTCCTTAGTGGACATTGTAGATCCAAGATCAGACTGCACATTCCCACATTCTGTGCAGTCTGATCTTGATCTACAATGTCCGCAAAAGGTCAGTGAGACGCGATAAGCAGCCAAAGGGTTAAGATTCAGACAGAGCAAGGAGACCTAAAGTAAATATTCCTGTAACTTTGACACCCTTCTTGATAAAAAAAAAATAAACATGTCCTCATGGAGAGTAGTTAAATAAATATGCTCTTAAAACCTGCTTTACTGTTGAGCTAGTTTTTACAGCAATATGGGTTGTTCAAGTATAGGAGTTTAATGCTGTTTTACAAGCTGATGTCATATTATGACAGTTGGTGAAATTATGTATAATTATGTTTCCAGGCTTTTTAACATCACTTCTCTTTTCAAGTGACTGACTACTTTTCTCAAACGCATCAGAGGTATTAACTCTTTACCACACGAGAAAATTTAGACTGGTCCAAACTGAAAGCATTTGCAGATGACAAAATAAAGGTGATTCAAATATAGAAATTTGCTCTGGTAAGGGTAGAAAACACTGTGGGAAAAGGTGAAAATGCTGGTTACCAGCATTTTCTCCTTTTCCCACAGTGTTTTCAGAAGGCTTCTTTCTCAGGGGCATCAAAAGTGGGGATTGTGTGGTAATGGGTTAAGCGGTAAAAAATTAAAATTTGCTTCAACTGGTTATTGAACCCACAACCAGCAGATCACAGGTCAGATTGGCTCATAACACTTTTCAACACTCCAACAGACTTGATCATGAGATCAACATAGATAGATGTATACTTGACATCACAAAAGATCTACAGAATAATGCTCTTTAGTATATACATGTAGCATAGCGCTTTAAACACTGAAGAATAGAGAAGTATTTTTGAGGTTTAACCCGTTACCAAATCCCGACTTTTTACTACCCTCAGAAAGAAGGCTTTGGAAAACATTGTGGGAAAAGAAGAAAATGCTGGTAAACAGCATTTTCTCCTTTTCTCACAATGTTTTCTACCCTATGGAAGACAAATTTCATGTTTAGAGTAAATTTGAATTTGTAATCTGCAAATGGTTTCAATTAGAACAAGGTTAAAATTTTGTCATTTGGTAAAGAGTTAAGTAAAGCAAAATCATGTACAATTAACAGGTATCATTTACAACTAGATTTACAATCACCAAAGCTAAGAATCAATATATTTACCAGTCCATATCCACCACTGCACTGGAATTCAACCTTTTGATTCCGGTTGATCTAAAAAAGAATTTGGCATCCATTAGAGATATGTCCTGAAAGATGTACATGCATTTTCAAAGGAATTCACTGAAACAATTACAAGTGGCGTTTAATAATTATCAATTTTTTTTTAGCTTTCACTTCATTTAGCAACCAAGACTCCAGCTGAGTAAAGAAGAGGCCCATGATGCTCCTGAATCACTCACCTGAGCTTACGTACCATTTAGGAGATCGCCAAGCATTTTGACCAGGTTTCATGGGTTTTGATCTGAAACTGTGGCCTCCAAGGTGAACACAAGTTTTTCTGTGATTCGTCCAAATTAACTACTTTTTGCTCCAAGGTGACCAATTTTCAGACTAAATCTTGAAATTATCTGAACAAATATTCTGAACAACTTTCATAGATATATATCTGAAAATGTGTTCAAGAGACTGTAAATATACACATTTTTTTGTATGATAAGTCCCAGTGGCCTACTTTTTCACCTGATGTGGTAAATTGTCAGTCATTAGAAAGATATCATAAAGACAAACATGCTTAACCCATTACCACGCAATTCCTACCTTTGCTGCCCCTGAGAAAGAAGCCTTTAGAAAAGATTTTCTAAAAGTGGTGGGTATTCTCAGACAAATACAAATAGAGCATGCTCTTTGACAAAGGGGCTTAATGCATATGCAAAAAAATTATCCTTTATCAGCCTGTGTTACTGTTTTATTTCTTTGCATGTTCAAGGACCAACTTGAATCATGACTTGGTTGATCGACAAAATGGATTACCGGTATATTGATCTGTTTATGTGATTATTTACTTGACTTGGTGTAATGCATCTGGGAGATCTATTGAAACTCCCTTTTTAACAGTCCCTCAAATTAGAGCAAAAGTGTTTGCCTATTACATTGCTTATATAAGGGTAAAGGATTTGTATGTCAGCAACTGACATAATACCTCTTACAGCCTACAATTACATAAATGTGACTGAAATTATTCATGTATTAGGCCTATTCTTTTGTGATATTTTACTTTTCCTATATAGTTTTACATGGTGTTTTTACATACTTTTTCAGGGTGAAGCTATTCAGACTGAGAACTTGTGTGATGAAAGGATAGACTTGAAAGAAAAATAGTTAACACTTCTTTAGAACCCTCCAAAAATAAGAACCCGCCATATTAACTTTAAGGGAAGGAAACAACCCTGCAACAACTACTTGATAAGCTGCTTTTTTTAGCGAGGTATAAGCAAACTTAACCCATTACCACATGAGAACATTTTAGACTGGTCCCAATTGAAAACATTTGCAGACGACAAAATAGACATGACTGAAAAATTGAAATTTGTTCTGGGAAGGGTAGAAAACACTGTGGGAAAAGGAGAAAATGCTGGTTACCAGCATTTTCTCCTTTTCCCACAGTGTTTTCAAAAGGCTTCTTTCTCAGGGGGCATCAAAAGTAGGGACTGTGTGGTAATGGGTTAAATGAATATAGGCCTATCTGGGGACAGCTGTGAATCTAGCAGTGGAAAGTGCAGATTCACGATCAGATTGTACAAACACAATTTTCAGTGTGATAAAGATCTATGTACACAAAGTGTGTTGTCTGCGCATGTCATATTCTTCGAAGATTCGACTATATGATGCATCACTATAGTAGCCCCAAGTAGCTGACTGTAATATTACGCTATATAAAGTAGCAATGTAGAAAATAGCTTTAATCAGTAAGTTTGAGGAGAAATGAGACATGTTTTAGCGCCATATTTCTCTAAACTGCTGATCATAGCTGAATGAATTGCACAAGGTAGCGTTTTATTGAGTTAACGTTTATTTTAGTTTGAAATTCAAAGTAATGGTTGTCGCGTAGGAAAGTAGTTCAGTTCTGCACCCAGGATGTCCAAATTAGATAGATGAGTATTTATAGAATGCCATCTAGCGGAAGGTAATGACACAATGTGCGAAAGATACATGAAAGTACCATTGTACTGTGAAAACATAAAAGTAAATAATATACTTTTCGAGTTCCATGACACATTCCATTTCCAACATGAGACTCGTTGTTCTCAAGACGGAGGGAGGCATTGAGCACCAGCTGTGTGCCACTTAGTTGAAATAATCCATTTTGAGTCTTGAGTGTGACAGGAGCTCCTCCATCATCACAGTACTGAGTTATGTTATCAAAAATGGCTGTCCCTATTGGAAGACAAAAAGGTCGGTATCAAATGTATGTTTTAAGTCATTACCAAACGACAATATTTTAGGCTTGTCCAAATTGAAAACATTTTCAGACGACAAAATAAAAGTGACTGAAAATTTGAAACTTTGTTTTCTGAAGGGTAGAAAACATTGTGGGAAAAGGACAAAATGCTGGTTACCAGCATTTTCTCCTTTTCCCACAATGTTTTCTGTAAGCTTCTTTTTCAGGGGCGTCAAGACAAAAGTAGGGATTGTGTGGTAATGGGTTCATTTCATCTAGAGTATATTCATGCTTCCAGGTCATAAAAAGGTGTCTTGTGAGAGAAAGGAATAAACATAGCCTGGTCCGTAGTTTAACTCCTGTAACCTGGGAAAGGGTGAAGTCTTTGTGCTGTCAGTCAGCATTGGACCACTGCCCTATTGTAAAAGTTCCTATTACTTTGTTTTAACTGTAGACAGAAAAAAAGAAGTCTGTATAAAATGGTCATTGTGCTTTGATGGTGACCTGACATTTAAGAAAGAAATTCCTATTCTTCTAAAGGACTAAATTTTGGAAAAAGTGCAGATCTAATTTCAATGTGTTACTATATGTGTATCATATAAATTGGTATCTGTGATGTTTCGGTCGTTAGCAATAGAATAGAAGGCAGACTGTGACGCAATTTGAATTTGCTATATAGGGTATAAATGCATCAATAAGCTTCAAGTAACAATAAGAAAATCAAAGCGCTGAGAACGCTGGTGTGGCATTTGTCAAGGTAACCACTGTATGAAATTAATAATTCAAAAACAAAAGGGCCATAATGGCCATGGATCGCTCACCTGAGTCAATAGGCGAGATTCAGTCTTCGTGCGTAATTCAAATTCTGACCAATTGTTTGGTTAATTGAGCATAAAATGTGGCCTCTAGAGTGTCCACAAGTAATTTCCTAAAGCTGACCTAATTTATCACCAAATTGACCCAAATTAGAACTAATACAAAGAATTATCAAGAAAAACATTCTGAATAGTTTTCAAGTTAATTGGGCAAAAAAATGTGGCCTCTAGAGTGCCCACAAGGTATTTCTTAAATTTGACCAAGTGACCCAGTTCATGACCCCAGGTGACCCATTTCCAAACTCACTCAACATTTCATCAAGACAAATGTTCTGACCAATTTCCTAAAGTTGACCTAATTTATCACCAGACTGACCCAATTAAGGGTCATCAAAAAATTATCAAGACAAACATTCTGAACAGTTTTCAAGTCAACTACGCAAGAAATCTAGCCTCTAGACTGCCCACAGGTAGTTCTACGCTTAAAGGCCGATATACTTTTGGTTTAGCCCCTAGTCATACAAATCTGGAAACACGAAAGAGTGAGACAAAAAATCGAGATATCGAATACAACTAGACTCATGAATCTCAAGCCCGAGCTTTTATCCAGTGCAATTTAAGTCTGGTGCGATCTGTGCACCATCTGGGTAACTAATGCCGTTATCCTTGGCTAGGCTCTCCCTCACTGGCACAGTATGTCAATTCAGGTGCAACTATCTAAATACACTACTCCAACATTCTAGTTAAGTATTTTACAGGAGCTACCTGATAGCAAATGGGACAGTAAAATGCACCATAACCTCAGTATGTACAAGATAGAGGCTAGCAACTACCACTAAAGATAGTACACTATATACTGAACACATGCAGAGTCTCGCAGCAGAGATACGACATAGTGCCCTGGTTATGCTGTGGAATCATAAAGTGAAAAATTTCAATATATTAATTTTGTACTTAATCTGTCCCACTAATTCGGTTTCAGACCGTTACCATTCTACAAATTCACTCCAAATATTAAGTTCAATACGACTAATTCTGTTGTTAGGTTTGATCCAGTTTGATCGAATGTCTTCACTGATCTTTCTAAGCCATTTACTTTTCAAATAAAAAATTTCATGAATAGTTTCTGTTTGTTGATTTTTAAATGGGAAAAATGCAAATAAAGAATAATTTTATCAGTTCGATGATTTGACATTTGGATACTATCTAGAGTTTACTTTAAGTTTAATGTTGTAAAGTGATCTACCAAATCAAAGACTGGAGGAATGACAAGAGTTCCCTGTCCAGTGAGATTTGACCCTTTACCCCATGAGGCATTTCTATGATATTTCTAATTGACTCTAAATAACAGCAAGGCTGAAGCTGTTTTTATGAGTATATGACACCTTTTGATAGCATAGAAGACATTGTGACAAAAGGTGAAATTGCTCGTCACGAGCAATTTCACCTTTTGCCACAATGTTTTCCAAAGGCTCCTTCAAGTAATGCGTAAAAATGAGTATAAGTGGAGTAAAGTGTTAATGTACATGTAGGTCTGAAAAAAATAATGGTGTATCTATTTTTAGATTCGTCCATAATGTTACGGGTAGTGGTGTTGGAACAAAGAAAGATGGACCTGATTTTCGTAGGTTATTGACTTAATTTACATATTTAGACAAAAATATTATTGATCTAGCTTACCAATAATGGTCTTTTTCTGGCTATTATTGGAAGAAAATAGTTCAAATTGAAAGGCAGAGATTTTTTATTCATATCAGCATTGCCATATTTAACAGGATTAGGATTTCTAACAGAAAGAATCGTTCTCTATGAGGGCAGTATTTGGCATCTGTAGGATTTATGTTTACATGGAATATGGGTCAGCCTGGACGTCAATAGACTAACTACGCTAGTCTGAAACCATAGCCATTCGAGTCACATTTAATTTACAATCTGCCAGAGCTTTCAATTCGGGCTTGTCTTAAAGGTGGGTATTTAGAATTTTTACATCTCACCAAATTAAAAAATATATATATCACTGAAATTCATATGAAAAAATAATACATATCATCAATAATTAAGATTCATAAAATTACAAAAAAAATTTTTTTTGATGGTATTCCCTTAAAAGCCTCTTAAGCTATACACATGTATATAGATCTCGCGCCAAAAATCAATAAAGCTTTGTGGGAATGTTAAGTGACTGGCACGCAACTGGCACGTGACTCATAACGCTTAAATTTCCTATCATAACAAACATGTAATAATTATTTTCCATAATGTCTTCTTCGGGCGCTATGTTTAAAGCTTCTTCTGTGTATTCCTGTAAGTAAATTAGCGAATTGACCATCTAAAAATAGAACGTGTTTCCCGTTGGTGTCAACCTGGGCCATAGTAAATCTCTAATTTCTCGTGTTGTCGACGGATTTCGACTACTGGAGTTTTACGAATGAAAATTAAAAGGCTTTGGGAGTATAAGGGTGATCTTTTTGCAGTTTTGTAAAATTTTCGTCCCAAAATCTGAAGGGCCACCTTTAAATGTTGTCATATGGTATAAAGTTAATCCCATTTTACACGGATATTAAAGTCGTTCCCGTTCTTTACATACAAAAGTACTAGGATAAGTTTCAAGAAATAAACTTACCTGCAGGTTCAGTTTCGAGAAGTGGTAAAACACAAACTGAAAAAATATGAAGATATTGACACATAAATAGAGAGAAAGATAATATTAATTATAAAATATCATCCGATCTGAAGACGCCAGAGTCATTTTCAAGACTATATTACTCAGAGCATGCAGTCTTGTCTTGGATCCACACATCTACACTATCCAATTCGATGAGATCTTTTTTTTTTTCCATCGAAATGAAATTTCTGTTTGTTCCCATTATTTAGAGGTAGGGTTCAACAAATTTAGAATGTTCATGTTTTCAAAATCGTACAAGTTTGTGTGGGTTGTATAGCATGGTTTTCCATTATCTAAAAAATAATCAAACAATTGTACAAATTGAAGGTTTAATTATTTCTATAATTTTCCATATTTTACAAACATTTTCATTTTCCGGGGGTACCTGTGTAAGCTTACCTTTTGACCCGATTCTTAGTAGTGGTAGTCTCGGCTGAATAAACAGTAATATGTAATTGGTAATATGTTTCTTATTTCAGACTTCTGAATGATTAGTAGTTTAATCCTTTTTCAGCCTTTGACCACACAATCCCGACTTTTGATGATCCTCAAAAAGAAGAATTTAAAACTTTGTGCGAAAAGGAGAAAATGCTGGTAACCAGCATTTTCTCCTTTTCCCAAAATGTTTTCTACCTATGAAAGACAAAAAACATCATTTTAGCAACATTTGATTTAGCGCCAGAACATGCTTTCATTTACGTTTGGTAAAGGGTTAATGGGTTACCATATAATCCATTCCTGAAAAGTCTTAAATAGAGTTCATTTCATCAGCTTGTGGTTAATATGGGGAAATATTTGCCGGAAAGGGGAAAGGTATGCGAAAATAACGAGTGCCCATATAAACCACAAGCTGATGAAATAAATTATATATTATATTTCCTTTGATTATTTTGAAAACGAATGCCACTTTTAAAACTAGTGATCTGTATTCAATTACCCGGAATTTCAGCAGGAGGAAAATATTCACTGTGACAGTTAAATAATCTCCCCCCCCCCCCCCCCCCCACTCCCCCCAGTTTAAATTACGACATTTCTTTAGCCATAATAATTCTAAAAATGGACACATGAAATATAATATTATATTTTCAGACACACCATCTTTAGTTGTAAATGCCCATTTCTAATAATTAGTTGTATTAACATCTAGTCTTTAAAAGAAATAAAATCCATTGAAAGTTTGACTTTGTGACACTGTTCAGCTTAATAAGAAAAAAGAGGTCATTGCTGGCGCCGGTACTTTTCATTATTTCACTACAAATTGAACCTGAAAAGATACTCATATCCAAGTACCTGGCACGCCATGCATCTTTTTCTAAAAAGTTCTACCTGATTAAAACTAAGATATATTATTCCATAGTCCAGTGGAATTGACCGTGCAGTCTAACCTAGATATACTGTGTTGAGACACATGTGATAATAGAAATATTTTGGTCGGTCAATTGTCCCAAAATTTTGTTCATTCGGTTTACCGCACGATAAAATTTTAGACTGGTTCAAATTGAAAACATTTGCAGACAACAAAATAAAGGTGACTGAAAGATTGAAAGTTGTTCTGGGAAGGGTAGAAAACACTGTGGGAAAAGGAGAAAATGCTGGTTACCAGCATTTTCTCCTTTTCCCACAGTGTTTTCCCAAGGCTTCTTTCGCTGGGGCGTCAGAAGTAGGGATTGTGTGGTAATGGGTTAATATGCTATACACTATCTTTGAGAAAACTTGTGCGAGTATGTGTGTGAAAATACTCTTACCTCCAGTGACCAATCCATTACTGTTGAAAACTGTTAACATCCATACATAGAATAGACCTTGTCTCATCTGTAGATAAAAACAATGAGAGAGAAATACGTTTGTAGATCTACATTACATTGTTTTAAAAACTGTTCAGATTTTGATTAGATCCGTCTCCTCTGTCTGACTTAAATACATGAGGATAACATTACTAGATGAAATTAATTTCGATCTCTCAACGTAAAGATAAAATATTCGATTTATTTGATACTTTTAACCTGTTCTGGAGGGAACTTGATCAAAATCCCCGTGGCGTACCTTCTCCGCATAGCAACGCAATATTACGTCAAGCGTGAGAAATATAGGGTAAAATTGTCATATTTCCGTCTGGTTGTGCAGCACGGGCATTTTACCAAAGTAACTAGAACGCGGTAATGTCAACATTCTCCACCTTCAATTGAAGAGTTAAAATATACTTCCTTAATTAAAATTTGCTAAGGATCACTTTTTTCTAGATCTAGTTAAATATTTTTGTATCTTGAGGAAATTACACAAGTATTTTTGTGTTTCCTAGAACTTTATTGTTTTACATGTAGGTATTGAGATTTTGTTAAAGGTTGAATGTTCTGGTGTTATTTTGAGAGTAAGGCTTACACGAAGGACGTAACATTTGGTAAAAAATCAACATTTTCGGTGCTATCATGAAAATAAAGAAATCGAGTATTTCCTAAAATTTAGAAGTTTTATGTACTTTAATAGCGTGTGTGATGTCCCCGTGCTTCAATTACCGCCTGACAACGCCTCCGCATACTGCTGATAAGCCTCCTGATCTTATATTGTGGAATTTGATACCATTCTTCAAGAAGAGCCTGTCTGAGCTCCTGTACAGATGCTGGTTGCACGGGGCGTGATGAAACAGCTGTCTGTAACATATCACATTTGAACGAAAAAGTGATCCTTAGCAAATTTTGAGTAGTATATAAAGGTCGGTGTTTTCACAGGTTGTAAACATGACATATCGAAAAATAGTTCACTGATATGTCTCCATAATCTACCGGAAAGCATGAAATAAATCACATTATCTCACATTCATTTTTACTTGAGAATGACGCCTTATCTGCGCATGTCATATTCTTCAAAGATTCGACCTATCTGCTATGACGCATCACACCCCCTAACATTGGGGGATTGTAGTAATATGCGCTGTAAAGTAGCAATGGAGAAAATGGCTTTTATCAATACGTTTGAGGAGCAATTAGGCCTGTTTTTCTTCGAAGATTCGACCTGTCTGCTACGACGCATCACTTCGCCCAATATAGGGAGATTGTAGTAATACGCGCTATAAAGTAGCAATGGAGAAAATGGCTTTTATCCATAGGCCTACGTTTGAGAAGAAATCAAGCCTGTTTTAGCTCCAGGTTTCTCTAAACTGCTGATCATAGCTGCTGAATGAATCGATTCAGGTAGCGTTTTATTAAGTGAACTTGTAGTTTGAAATTCAAGGTAACGGTTGTCGCGAAGAAAAGTAGTCCGGTTCTGTACCCAGAATGCCCAAATTAGATAGATGTATATTTGTAGAATGACATCTAGCGGGAGGTAACAGAGAAAGACGAGCCTTAACTCTAGAGATGAAAAAGAAAACGTAGACAATCTGCGCCTCATTATCTCGTATTAAGCCCTATCCTGGTAAATAACTAAAATGAAAATTTCAATTCGATATTTAAATCCTAGGTATTGACTTTTATTGTGGGAAAAGGAAAAAATGCTGGTAACCAGCATTTTCTCCTTTTCCCATAATATTTTCTACTCTTCTATAGTCAAGTTTCAATTTTTGAGTCACATTAATTTTGTAGTCTGCCAGTGCTTTCAAATTGGACCAGTCTAAAATTTTGTCATTTGGTAAAGTGTTGAGGTGTTAGGAAAGTTGTTTGAGTGAAATGACAGTGGCTTTGGATATGTATGAATACGTGTTTTCTCTCCGAGTGATTTTGGGTAATTGTTTGATTATCTTCCCTATTCATACGCCGTGTTGACATTATAAACTAAGTAATGTCAAAGCTTCAAAGTGAGGCTATTTCGAATCTGGAGTTATTTCTACGACATTTAGCAATTTTTTTCTGATTAAGTCTGCTACTAGAGTATCAAAAAGTCTGCGTTAACCCTTTACCACACAATGACGAGTTTTGACGACCTTTGGAAAGAAGCCATTTGAAAACATCGTGGGAAAAGGAGAAAATGCTGGTGACCAGCATATTCTGCTTCTTCCACAGTTTCTACCCTATCAATAAGCAATTGCACCATATGAGCCAAATTGAAATTGTCGTCTGCAAATGCTTTCTATTTGGACGGGTTTAAAGTTTTGTCGTCTGGTAAAGGGTTAGGTCATTAGGTAACTCTTTTACCAGACGACAAAATCTTAGACTTGTCAAAATTGAGAGCAGTTGCAAAAGACAAACAACAGAATGTTCAAATGATAGAATCTGTTTTCTTTTAATAAGGTAGAAGACATTGTGGGAAAAGGAGAAAATGCTGGCTATACCAGCATTTTCTCCCTTTTCTACCATGTTTTCTGAACCTTTATTTGTCAGGGTTGTATAGTAAAAATGTGAAGTCTAATGCAAGAATCTTTTCAACTGTCATTGTATAACTTTGTTGTCTAGGTCAACTTATCTATGACTTAAAACGTCTGTTACATATACAAAGAAGAGTCATCTTATATAATCATGGTTCCATAGAAACCATTTCATTTAAAACTTGACTGGATTATGAAGTAGAATGATCTTTGGACATGCGGAAAAATTTACCAAAATCTAAAAGTTTTGTTTAGACACAAGTCACCCTTCGTTGTCTGCGAAGGCTGACCTAGATTGGTATTTTTCGCACGTGCATTAACCTCCACTTTTCATAGGGCATGAGCACTAGATAAGAAATGCAGATTAAGATTAATTCTGTTGCTTTGTGCTACACATAAAAAAGATGTCTGCAAAAAAAAAAAGAAACGGTAATAGAATCATGGACTTTTTTCGCGTGACTTCTTACCAACTTCTCGATATAAGTCTCGAATATTGACTGATTGATTTACCCTTTCCCAAACGGTAAATTTTGGACCAGACCAACGTGAAAGCATTTTGCAGATGACAAATTAACATTTACTAAAAAGATGATTTTCCTATATGATAGGGTAGAAAACATTGTGAGAAAAGGAGAAAATGCTGGTTGCCAGCATTTTCTCCTTTTCCCACAATGTTTTCAAAAGGCTTCTATTCCTGGCCCGTAAAAACCAGGGTTTGTTTGGGAAAGGGTTAAATGATTAGTGCTTAACACCGTTTTCAACATTAATTCAATTATATCGCGGCTGATCTTGACCAAAACTTTTCCCAAATGGTCGATTTTTCTGTTTGTTAAAGGACCAACCAACCTCATGACTAAGTGGGTATTTGGGAAAAAAATGGCTTTCTATGGATCGTTCGAATCATATGATAACGTTGGCTAGTATCATGTAAAACAGAGATGCATTAGGCCTCCATTTTTTCAGAGCACGGTCTGTTTATTTTTGCCGCCATTTCTTTAAGGGAGGGTAATAAAATTTCAAAATACGATTTCAATATCTGACAACAAAATGATGCTCTACCGTCTAATCATATTGTAAACTTCCATAAATGCACGCCATCTTAGTTCAGGCAGCTCTTGAATCCATGGAGCACCAAATAAATTAGCTATGCTCTGTAAAACGTGAGCTTAAAGCATTTTGCGAAAAATACCGACCCAGGTCCTAGGCCGGTATTTTTCGTTTTCTGTCAATTTTCTGAATGTCGAAGGACCAGTCTACCTCATGGTTAAGCAATCGTTAAAAAAGTGACTATTATGGATCCATAATAATGTGACGGATTGATTGGTATCATGGTCAAAGACGTGCATTAACCCATTACCACACAATCCCTACTTTTGACGACCCAGAAAAAGAAGCCTTTAGAAAACATTGCGGGAAAAGGAGAAAATGCTGGTTACCAGCATTTTCTCCTTTTCCCACAATGTTTTTTCTACCTTTAACAAAACAAATTTCAAATTTTCAGTCACTTTTGTTTTTTCGTCTGCAAATGCTTTCGATTTGGGCAAGCTTAAAATTTTGTCGTTTGGTAATGATTTAATTTCCCTTTTATCAGATCGTGGCTCAAATCCATTGAGCAGTTTTCTCATTGGGAAAAAAATCAGAAAACATTTTGCAATCTCAAGTAAGTCTAGTCAAATAATCTAAAAAACAACATGCCGCACAATATTGATCAAAGATCAGGCTGCATGTTGTGCGGTCTGATCGTAACCTATACTGCTCGCCAAAGCAACTACATTTAACTCTTTCCCTACTAAGTAACTAAAATGAAATTTTCAATTCGATGGTAAAAACCGAAATATTACTATTTCAAAGTTAAGTTTTGGAGAAAAATAATATCTCAATATCGGACAATGTAGATGCAAGATCAGACTGCACGTTCTGTGCAGTCTTATCTTGATCTACACTGGCCGCAAAGGTCATTGAGTCGCGTTAAAATTTGAGAAATAAGATTCGCTTACCTTGGTCGGCGTACCTATCACTCGTTCATCGTACGGAAGTTACACCTCTGAAAGTCAAATGTGTAACTGTGAACAAATTTTTGTCACCGAAATTTAGATAACAGACTAGATAATCATGTGGACTCATCACCCTGTCACTGATTATCTTATCAGCTTTCACACAAAATTGTAAAATCGTAGATCTTTTGTGAAAAGAAAAAAAAAATGAAATTTCTCTCTTTTTGTGTTTTACTCGACTGTCAATGACGCTATGGTTATAGTACGGCGTCAGCTCGCATGTAGTCATTCATACGTTTCTGGGTTTTGCCTGAAAACGGGAAAAAAGAATCAGGAGAAAAAGTTTTAGAAAAAATATATCAGGAAAGAAAGTATCAGTTTTGTGTGCGTGTACAACTTGATTAAATGTTTGATATTGTCAAACTCCTAATATATTACGCGAAGCCTTTGCCAAACAATCCGTGGTTTTTACGACCCTGAGATAGAAGCCTTTTGAAAACATTGTGGGAAAAGGAGAAAATGCTGGTAACCAGCATTTTCTCCTTTTCACACAATGTCTTCTACCTTTCCGGAAACAATTTTTAATTTTGAGTCAGGTTTATTTGGTCGTCTGCAAATGCTTTCAATTTGGACTAATCCAAAATTTTGTCGTCTGTTAAAGAGTTAAATCATCATTTTATCTCATTCATGACTGATCTTTAACTTAATTTTTTTAATTACAATATCCACAGTTAGCTAATTTTACAAAGTTAATTGTTTAACATCTTAAGAAGAGGTAGGCCCTTCGAAAATATTGTAGGAAAATGAGAAAATGTTTCGACCCAGCCCCTTTTGGGTGCTTCAGTATATTGTTTTAAAACTAAAGTATCAAAAATCATAATTTTTACAGTAAATAATTACATGTAAATTACATGTAAGTGAAACTTGATAAAGGACACAACATTGACATAAACTAATTCTTTTTTTCCTGATACTTTCTTTCCTAGCAAAAACTGCTACTTTTTTGGGGATACTTTTTTTTCCCTGATACTTTCTTTTCGATTACCGAAAATATGGGGAACTGCCGTGCTTTGTGCAAGGGCAAAAGCAAATAAGCTATACAACTGACCACGGAACCGTGCAAGACTGCATGAAATTACTCTTGACAAATATATATCATTCAAACTTTGATAGGGATCACTTACATATTTCTGTATGGGTTTATAAGTTACAACAGTTTTGCATAAACTCTTTACCATACTGTAAAACTCTAGATTTGTCCAAGTTGAAAGCATTTGCTGACCGAAAACTAAATGCAACGCGCACTATGCTGTCTGTAATAAGGTAGAAAACATTGTTGAAAAAGGAGATAATGCTGGTATCCAGCATTTTCTCCTTTTCCAACAATGTTTTCCAAAGGCTTGTTTCTCGGTGTCTTTAACAGTCAGCATTGTGAGGTAAAGGCTTAAAGATCCATTTCCACCGGTCATTTTATTGCTCAGTGTGGTAATGTAACTTATTGTAAAATCAAACATGATACATGCCACATATATATTTAAAGTGAATCTTTAAGGGTGATCCCTAGCAAATTTTGAGTAGTATCGTAAAATGTCGATTTGATTATATTTCTGCAGATAAATACCTCGTGACAAAAAACGTTGTGAACAATCGAAAAATTACTAGTTAAATGAAATTTGTTCAGTTTTTAACCATCAAACTGCTAAGCGCGACTGAAGGACCTCCTAGTGGATAGTAGATCAAGATCAGACTGCAAGGAACGTGTTGTCTGATCTTGGATCTACACTGTCCGATAAAGAGATTATCCCCACCACCCCCACGAAAAGAAATGCCTCGGGAATTGTAGAATTTGAGGTTTGACGGTCGGCTTGAACATTTCGTGTCACTTATTTAACCCTATACCACATAATTCATAGTTTTTTTCCGTTTCTAAGATAGAAGCCTTTTGGAAATCATTGTGGGAAAAGGAGAACATGCTGGTATAACCAGCATTTTCTCCTTTTTCCACAATGTTTTCTACCCTATCAAAAACATTAATCATCGGTAAACGAAATTTAATATGTCGTCTGCAAATGCTTTCAATTTGGTCGAGTCCAAAATTCTGTCGTCTGGTAACGAGTTTACAGAATAAGACTTGAAATATTATCGATTTATCCGATAAAATTGTGTCTATGATTATGAGGGAAATTAAATATGGGAGTTTCTTAAATAGTTTTGACAAGTTATCTGATAAATCCCGGAAGATATTGATACACTGCCGTATCTTGTCCGAATTGGCTAGTATAGTTGACATTAAAGGGGCCTACTCATATACATGATAATTATACCACTAAACTTTAGTAAGGTAAAAAGAATTCATACAAGCAAGAGAAATGTATAAAAAATAAATTCTTGATTGGTATACTCGTATTCTTCCGGATACGTAGCCTCTAAAATTATTTTTAGATATAGACATAGATTAGGTATAAGCCCTGCCTTCCTCCTGTGTATGGGAATTGTGATGTGTCATAGCAGACAGGTCAAATCTTCGAAGAATATGACATGCGCAGAAAACGACCATTATGTGGAATTTGGACTTGACAAGGTATGATGACGTCATATCCGGGCTCATCAGTGAGGAAGGGGTGACCGATTGCAATTTAAATATCCTTCTTTTTAAGGTCTACGGCTCCTAACTCTTCGGTAAACATCGACATTTTCGTAAAGGCTATTCGGAAAATCTCGACAACTTCCGCCTTTTGATATAAGAGTTAGTGGTTAGTGGTTAGTGAGTGGGGGGGGGGGGGGGCGTAAATCAATAACCCATCAGCAAATATCGTGTAACATCGACATTTTTCGTAAAAGCAATTCAGCCAATCTGGGCAGCTTCCGTCTTTTTAAAATGAGAGTAAGGGGCTGTTGACCTTAAACTACCAGAGAATGTAGATTTAGAACAGACTGGCCTGTGATGGTTGAAATTAGCCAATAGATGCTATCTTTGTTGTTGCTGTTGTTGTTGTACAATAACGAAATATACCTGTGCACTTCAAATACATTGTTTTAACAGCATTGGAGACTACAGGCAAGCTTTTATTCGTATAGTCTCACTTTTTATCTACCCTATTCAATATGAGCCGTGCTCTGTGAAAAGAGGGCTTAATGCATCTGCGAAATGTATCAGGTCAGCCTGCGCAGTTCGCGCAGGCTGACCTGGGTCGAAACTTTTCGTTATTGGTCAGTTTTCGGTATGTCCAAGGACCAGTCTACCTCATGATTAAGTCGGTTGTTCAAAAACGATGCCTGTTCTGGATCCATTAGTTTGTGACGGCTTGTTTGCTATGATGGATTACGGAGTTGCATTAAGCCTACTTTTGCCAGAGCATGTTTTGTTTCTATTTTCAGTGAAACTGCATATTTAGACATTTAAAAGTGGTAATTTTTATGGCGTTGAAGCAAACGGCAGTTAATGTTCCGTTCTAACATATACAGCACCGTGGTAATAACGGAAACGATTATATCACTAGCATGCAAATGGTGAAAATTGGTCGCAAAAAATCACATTTTAACCTCTTAACAAAGGACAAAATTTTTGAAATTCGACCAAATTGAAACAACTCTCGGGGGAAAAATAAAATGTTGATAAAATGATGATTGCTGTATTTGGAAGGGTAGAAAACGTTGTGGGAAGAGGAGAAAATGCTGGTTACCGGCACTTTCTCCTTTTCCCGTAATGAATGTAAGGACTACGACCCCTAACTCATCGGTTAATATCGTATAACATCGACATTTTCAGAAAGACTATTCGGCCAGTCTCGACAGCTTCCGTCTTTTAACCCTTTCCCAAACGGCAAATTTTGGGCCAGACCAAATTCAAAGTATTTTGCAGATGACAAATTAACAGTTGCTAAAAAGATGATTTTTTCTATATAATAGGGTAGAAAACATTGTGGAAAAAGGAGAAAATGCTGGTTTCCAGCATTTTCTCCTTTTCCAACAATGTTTTCAAAAGGCTTCTATTCCTGACCCGTAAAAACCAGGGATTGTTTGGGAAAGGGTTAATATAAGAGATAGGGGCCGAACCCTTGACCCTGTGTTATCAAGACCTGTACGCTAACGACTGAGCTACCAGGGCTCGGCAAGTGTCTGTGAAGGGAAAAAAAAAAAACAGTTTAAATATGGAGAAAATGTTGGTTACCAGTATTTCCTTTTATTCCCACAATTTCTTCATAAGGCCTCTTCTCCAAGGGCCGAGCTCAGGTAGCTCTGTCGATAGCGTGCAGAACTTGAGAAAAGGGGGTTATGGGTTCGTTTCCTGACCCGGCCAATTTTCTTCCGTGGATTAATGATAGTCATTGCGACAGCTGACCATTGTTTCGACGACGATTAGCATGGAGAGTATGGATAGGTGCACTGGCAGCTGTGATATAACTAAATCGTTAAATCACGTTAAACTCTATACAATCAATCAATATTAAATTTTGCAAGGGTCGATAAAACTAGCTGTTTGAAACAGCCAAAATTCATGATGCAGTTACTGAAATTTCGTCGGTTTACTTCAAAAACTCGTAACTACCTACAGCTTGTTTCAAGCTGAAGTTACGAGGTTTTTAAGTAAACCGACCATTTGTCCTTTGAAGAGAAGAAGATATTGCTGAAAAAAAAAAAGGAAAAACTAGTAAGTTCAGTTTTGACGGATTTGCACGCAACTATTTTAAAAGGGGGCTTAAAAGACCGGAATTTGTCCCCGAAAGGATGTAAAACATTTCTTAACCCTTTACTCCATAGATACTCATTTCTACGCATTGCTTGTAGGAGCCTTTGGAAAACATTGTGGCAAAAGGTGAAATTGCTCGTGACGAGCAATTTCACCTTTTGCCACAATGTTTTCTATGCTATCAAAAGGTGTCATTATACACATAAGAAACAGCTTCATCCTTGCTGTTATTTAGGGTCAATTAGAGATACCATAGAAATGCCTTATGGGGTAAAGGGTTAAAAGGACAAAATAGGGTCTAATGATTACTAGCATTTTTTCCCACCTTTATCACAATATTTTGAAAATCTTTGTTTGCATAGCATTCCAAAATTGGGGTTGTATCGTTCAGGTTTTAATGATTTAACCCATAACTCATCGTTAAATATCGTGTAACATCGACGTTCTCGTAAAAGCTAGTCGGCTAATCTCGGGATTTTCCGTTTTCATCGGTCCCCGTGGGGTCCCGGGTTTTTTTTACTTTATAGAATAGGACCTCGGCCTTTCTCTATGGCATGTCGTAGAAGGCGACTAAAATTAGAGACAAACGGCTGCTTTCCTCGTAATTCGTAGAATTGCAGCAGGCTGGGTAGTTCTTATTCCAAATCCTATATTTTTTTCTTGATGTAAATAGGGTTTGGAATGGGAATCAGTTGGCCTGTGGGACCCCGTGTGGTTTAATCGGGGGTATAAGAATAAACCACTGCAGTCCCGCGATCGTCACATCTGCCATTTCATCTGGCGGAAGAAAAATGACAGCATGCATGTCGTAAAAGGCGACAAAAGGGGCATCATTTTGTGTTTCATCCATTCCTCATTTATCATGTTTGTCTTACGTTGTTGCACATGTATGTTATTTTCACCTCGCATTATTGTTTACTAAGTAAGTGCGCCCAATATGAACTAAGTTGTCGACGGGCCATAAAACACTATTCATTCATTCCATCTCATCGGTAAATATCGTATAACATCGACGTTTTCGTAAAAGGTTTTCGGTCGATCTCGGCAGCTTCCGTCCTTTTATATTAGAGTTATGAGCCGTAGACTCTCTAACTCATCGGTAAATATTGTTTAACATCGACGTTTTCGTAGAGGCTTTTAGGCCGATCTCGGCAACTTTCTTCCCTTCATATGAGAGTTATGGGCCGTAGACTCTCTAAGTCAACGTTAAATACCGTGTAACATCGCCGTTTTCGTAAAAGCTTTTCAGCCAATCTCGGCAGCTTCCGTCTTTTAATATGAGAGAAAGGGGTTGTAGACCTTAATGAAAATTTTAAGTCAATGGTAAACTGTCAAATGTAAGATTTCGAAATTCTTTTAACCCTGTACCAAACGACAAAATTACAGACTGGTCGAAATTGAAAGCAGTCGCAGATGACAAATTTAACGTGATGAAACGATTGAAATGGTCTTGAAAAGGGTAGAAAACATTGTGGGAAAAGGAGGAAATGCTGGTAAACAGTATTTTCTCCTTTTTCTACAATGTTTTCAAAATTCTTCCTGTTAGGGATCATTTAAACAAGGTATTGATTGATAAAGCGTTAAAAGACTGATAAAATTATCACTATTTCGCACACTTTGACTAGGTCTTCGTATTTTCTGAAAACCAAAGAAATTCGGCTTATGTTCTACTTTCTCTTTAGGTTACTATACGTGACTTAAGGCACTTTTGCACATCAGGGCTTGTATTCACCAACCATTCCTAAGAATATTCTTAGTCTCATTCTTCAAGAGTTTCTAATTTTGAAAGTAACACAACTTCTGACCGGCTAAACCAAATGGTTTTGCCAATCAGAAGTTGTCTTACTTTCAAATTTAGAAAATTCTAGAGACTGAGACCAAGAACGTCCTTAAGAATGTTTGGTGAATACAGGCCCAGGTAGAGTCAGTGTAGATCAAGATCCGACTACTGCGAGCGTGCTGTCTAGTGTTAGATCTAAGAGTTTGCGATTGATTACTGTTTTTATTACAAGAATCATAAAAAAAATAGTTATTCTAAACATATATCTATTTCAAATCAATTGCAAAACAAGTTCTTACAACTTATCCTAATCTCTCTCGAGTCTGCTTCCTGGGAACTATACCAGTACTCGCGCCGAATGTGTTGGCCAACGAAAAATGCCGAAGTTGACTCCGGGTGTCGAACTCTGGACCTAATGGTTACGAGGCCGACGCTCTACCTCACAACCACGGATACCACACACACAAAAATAAGGGATTTGTGAGCTTTTCCAGATGCATGGTACGCATTATCTCCCGCTAGATGGCATTCGACAAATACTCATCTATCTAATTTGGGCATCCTGGTACAGAACCGGACAACCTTTCTACGCGTCAACCATTACTTTGTATTTATATTAAAATAAACGTTTTGTCAATAAACCCTACCTGGTGCGATTGATTCAGCTATGATCAGCAGTTTAAAGAAATCTGGAGCTAAAACAGGCCTGATTTGTCCTCAAACGTATTGATAAAAGCCATTTTCTCCATTGCTACTTTATAGCGCGTATTACTACAATCTCTCCAAGATCGGGTAGGGTGATGTGTAATATAAGACAGGTCGAACCTTCGAAGAATATGACATGCGCAGACAACGACATGGTACGCTTGGAGGTGTTTTCATTTTTATCATTTACAGAATGGCCAATTCTAAATCTTAACCCTTTCCCAAACGACAAATTTTGTACTCTTCCAAATTGAAAGAGTTTGCAGACGGCAGTTTTAGATTTTGAGAAAATGGCAGAAAGTTTTCAAAAAGGGTAGAAAACACTGTGGGAAAAGGAGAAATTGCTCGTAACGAGCAATTTCTCCTTTTCCCACAGTGTTTTCAAAAGACTTTTACTGCAGGCATGTAAAAACCAGGGCTTGTTTGGGAAAGGGTTAAGACAAGTTTTTTTCCTTGCCTGTTATTTATCATCAACAACATTGACATCCTAAAAGTAGGAGACCTGCGTGGCTCAGTGGTAAAATGTGGGACTCGTCTTCTCGGAGCCGGGGCTCGATCCTCCCTGGATCAACTGGGTCCTTCGTGGAGCATCCTTGGGCAAGACACTTCAGAACCCCAGCCTCGCTGATGAATCCCAGAACTACAGGAAAATATGAGTTGTCACCGTGATATGACTGGAGTAACGTTGAAAATGGCGTCAAATATTAATTAGTTATAAAAGCAAAGATGACAATATAACATCTATTTTTTTATTATTATTTATTTCCCTTTGCATCTTTTTATAAAAAGACTGATCAAAATTACCATAAGGTGTGATATGATAAGGCATAACTTTATCTGCCTCTAATCGTACCTGAGCACAACGGTGCTCTATTTAAGCTTTTGCAATCGCACTTCAGCTCGGCTCTACACATGTGGGAAAGTAATCTAGGAGTACGTGCATCATGCCACAGGTCATATATGAGCCTGGCTCTGGGAAACGGGGGCTTTATGCATTCCGTTGACCATGATACTAGTCGGCGAGACAGCTTCCGCTCTGAATGGGAAAATGCTGACCGCTGATTGGCTGATTGGTTTTTGAATGGGCGGAGCTGGTATTTTGTTAATTATGAATCCGTAGTAGCCAACCTTTAAAAAAAAAAAAAAAAAAACGACTTAGTCGTAAGGTAGACTGGTCCTTTGACAAACATAAAATTGACCAATAGCGAAAAGTATCGACTCAGGTCAGCCTGCGCGGACTGCGCAGGCTGACCTGAGTCGATACTTTTCGCAGATGCATGAAGCCCCCTTTTCACAGAGCAAGGCTCATGTATATACATCAGTCATGCTTCAGCTAAACGGGTCTTAATGCATTTAAGACTGTGATCAGTGATACCAGGCAAGCCATCCCATACTTAGCGATCCATACTGGCCATATTTATGAATAGTCGTCTTAATCATGAGGTAAACTAGTCCTTGGACATACAGAAAATGAATCAGTAGCGGAAAGTTTCGACTCAGGTCAGCCCGCGCGGACTGCACAGGCTGACCTGAGTCGACAATTCTCGAACATGCATTAGGCCGCCCCCTTTTTAAGGAGCGATGCCCATACAGTATGTACTTATATATGACACAATAAAAATGACCACAAATTAATTTCTTTGGGACATAGACTGTTCTGAAATTTAACTCGTTCGGCACCATATTAATACATTCGGTTTTTTTTATGGTTAAAGTACAAATCAGCCAGACTTAACGCTTCTTTTATCTAACAGACTCCATTGAAAAGCAGTCGATGTAGATCTAAGATCAGACTGCAAGTTCTGCGCAGTCTGATCTCGTGACATGACGCACACAAAGCGGCCATTTTATTTTTCATCAAAGACCTTGGAAGAGTTAACAAAATTTACTTTAAACTTAACATAACTCAGAGTTATCTGAACGATTAATATACTACACATGTAACAAATTTTACAATTTAGATCCAAGATCAGATTGTACGTTTTGTGCGATCTGATCTTTCATCCCCATGCTCTCCACAAAATAACCAAAACTCTTGCTTTGTATTCAAAGGGTCAACCCTTTACGACACAATTCCGACTTTTGAAGACCCCGAGAAAGAGGCCTTTTGAAAACATGAGAAAAGAAGAAAATGTTGGTAACCAGCATTTTCTCCTTTTCTACAATGTTTTCTACCTTTTCCAAGGCAAATTTCAATTTTTCAGTCATATTTATTTTTGTTGTCTGCAAACGCTTTCAATTTGGACCAGTCTAAAGTTTTCTTGTGTGGTAAAGAGTTAATCCTTTGCGAGCCAAACCCAATTAAAGTTTATTTTGAGGATACTGTGCGTCTGAGTAAAGATCAACCTGCAAATCTGGATCAGACAGGAAAAAAAAGATGTTTAATAAGCAATCCATACAGTGTCCCTTTTTTCTACACTCGTTAAAAAATGGCACAAACTTAATATATTCTATTCTCTTTTTTTCCAAGATTCGTTTATTTCGCGGCCAAAAGGGTTGACATACGACCTGCGTGACTGCCAATAAAGAGCACCCTGTTTACCTGTAAAAATTTCGTCAGTATTATAGTAAAATCGTAAAAGGACGACTCGTATAACTCTTCAAGGTAAGACTTACAAGTTAAAAAAAAATCAAAATGTCATTTTTCAATATTAAGTTTAGGCCCGTAGGAAGCAATTTTGGATTGGGGGCCAAAATTTTTCAGAATCGGCATGTCGTCCCGATTTGACATATATTGCGTTTGGTTATGTAGTGAGAAATAATTCACTTACTAATACTGGGGATCGAAAAAGAAGGAAATTTGTTCAACAATATGGTAAATTATGAGATTAAGAGAAAAAATAAAGCAGAAAATCACACTGAATGAAGTGTGACCTCAGAAATTGTTTGGTGTCAATCAAATAACAAAAGTAGATGAAAAATTCCGTGGCTCGCCGCCATTTGTCTAGAAAGTTTATTTTAATTTGTTTGAAATTTTCTATCAGTAATCTACTCTGAAATATTATTTTATCCTCTTTATATACGATGATTTTCTAGTAATATTCGGTCAAACGCTGACACAGTCATTTTATTGGTGATCAAATTATTGAGGGGGGGGGGAGCCCCCATGCCCCACCCCCCCCCCCGTTCCTACGGCCCTGTTAAGTTAGTTAAAGATATTTTTGGCGGCTTTCATCTATATACAAGTTATATCACGGGAAAAAAACTCACGTTTTGTCACCTGACGTGTCTCCAGAACTAGACTGGTTTTTTTTTATGAAGTATTTTTTTTACCTCTCTACCAAACAATTCTGAGTTAAAACGAACATGGTTTTGCAGGTTTTTGAAAATATCGTGGAAAAAGGAGAAAATGCTGGTAACCAGCATTTTCTCCTTTTTCCACGATATTTTCCTCACTTATCTAAGATAAATGTCAACATTCGAATTACATTCAATTTATTGTCTGCTAGATGGTTTCACAGATAAAGTATTACCATGCTAACGCTTGTAATGCAACATGGATAAAATTTCTTATTATTTGATAAATAAGGGTATATAAGTTCCTACTTTTGAGGAACGAATTAGAGGGAAATTATTTTCCCGTATTCGATGACGCTTCAATATGTACCTGTAGGGTATGAAGCACGGGATTCATGATTTGCAGGTTGTACATGTAGGTGGTACAAGGTTCATTCAGCTTTGAGATAAACGTTGTCCATTAAAATAGGGTTTGTTGCTGAAAAGAAAGAAAATTTTGCAAGGAAAAAAGAGAAATTGTTGAGTAGGTCTACAAAACTAAGTATTTTCTCTTTGTGCAAAAACTGTTTTCTACTATGATCTTCTTCGGGATATTTCTTTGGTAAAAGAATCAAATTACTCTAGATCTGGACTTCATATTGTTTTTTGTTTGTTTGTTTAATAGATCTAACGTTTCCATTAATTGTTGATTCATCATTTATAAATGAAATTATTGTTAATTCTAAGGCAGCTAAGCACGAATCAGATCTTTTGCGGACAGTATAGGACAAAATCAGACTGCACAGAACGTGTAGTCTGATCTTTGATCCACACTGTCCGATTAGGATATAGAATCTATTTTTCACTAAAACTTACTTTGAAACGGCGACGAAAGATCTATCTGTGTTTTCACACCCTGACCAATTGAAAATTTCATTTTAGTTATGTAGCTGTATAACGGTTAACATCATTTCAATATTGTCTTTTGTTGATCACTAGATGCCACAGAGTGACTACAATGTAAAAACAGAAGAGAGGATTACCTTGTCCGCCTCCTACACTTACAAGTCATACGAGCGTGAACAAACTAGAAGAATGTTACTATCAAGTTCGAGAAATAAAGACATCAGACGATCGACGTCCAGCGGAAGTGATCCAGAATCAATCCCGATACTTCACAAATCAACCGGAAATGGAGGTGGCAATTCACAGTTTAAATGTCAGAGCGTGCTCGTCATGCTGGCGTGCCTCTATCTGCAGTTTGCAGCATTTGGACTTGTAGTTGCATTTGGAGTTATTTACGTGGAACTGATTGATGCGCTAAATGCTCTGCGGGCCGATGCGGCTTTAATACAAAGTATATATATGGGAACGACACTATGTATGTATTTTAAGTTTGTTTGCTTGAATGGTGTGGATTCGAAACAGACCCGCCCCCTCCCTTCCTTGATTTCATATCCTGCGCGTAACTAATTGATCTACCTGGCTCGACTATCTAGCCGGTTTACTTAAAAAAAACTGGTAACTACAGCTTGATTCAAGCTGTAGTTACCAGGTTTTTGAGGTAAACCGACGATATATTGTTCTATTCCAGTATTTCAGCTCTTACACGAATTTGAGACAGATGGCTTTGAAGACGTTAATCAAAATACGAAGACGACAAATGAATTGGGCCATATTCTGGTAAAAAGGGACCTAATCGAGGTTCTCTTTGTGCTGGTTTCTTGATAGCCGAAAGGCTACAAAATGAGACTTAGTTTAAAAGATATCTCTTGATAAAATGGATAATTGATTGAATTACACATAGAATGATACCCCATCCACTATTTATTGGCGAAGCCACGTTTCACTCTGCAGCAAGGACCTGAATACCATGATATAAATAATGTACAATACAGTAACTGTCAAGAAACAGCATCCCAACAGATTAAAGTTGTGGAATACTCGCCCAAGTAACTGTAAAATCTGTCTTTGTACATAGCCAACTCTAGTAAGAAAGCAACTCGTATTGAGCCTACAACAATGAAGTACCACTACCTTTATTTAGCAAGCACCTGTCCTTACAGCCCATTGCCTATCTGAGAACCTCGATCGAAGTGGCTCATGAGGTCGTAAAATGGTCTCTGTGGGGGTCGCGTTCAGTCTGAAGAGATCCACCTCCATTGGTATAGCGAGGGGTGTCAGCACGTTTGTTTTTGTCATGTCAAAAAGATATCCATATGGCGATTAAGTTAACAAAGTCTTGAAGCGCACTGAAATGCCTCGTCCAGCATTCTGGTAAGATCTTGTAAAAAAATCTTCTTCGTCCAGAAATCATTCGGTTACATACTTTTACAGTCGCACAGCTTGCCCGCCATCAACGCACCCCCTGTGGAACTCCGTCGTGTAATTTAGCCGGTAGGATGAGATCAACGTAGTCAGATCGGTGATGTGAAAGGGGCATGATACCCCCACCACAACAAACTCATTCTCACTCTATTCCTAAAATATTTGCCAGATGGACTTTTACTGTGTTCGGACAATTGCACGTATTAACGACCTTTTACGATCTGTTTACGAACTTTATGGACGGGTTCTGTTGGAAAGGGTGCTCCAGAACTTTGAGCCCGCTCAAAATTTATTATCGTCCATTCCGTCCTGTATTTTTTTTGTGGCATTTGTCGAAGACAATGCCGCTATGAGATCGATAACAAAATTAATGTTCAAAATTGAATTCTGAAAACCATGTATAGTATTTTGTGCAAACCGAAGGAAATAAACACAATAAAACTCAATTTTTCTAGACAAATGAGTTTTTCAACAGCACTAAAACATATAATTGGAAATGGCGTATTGAAATAAACTGTAAAGGGTCATTGGTTATGGAAATACTTCTTTTTGGTTGAAAATACACATGTAGCTTCACCTCTTCATAGCCTTCTATTGGCGCAATGATATGCACTAATTTCGTCTTCTGACCGCTTTGCTTGCGGGGTGGTTCGTTCCAAAACTAGTTCGTCACAGGGTTTCTTCGCATCACGATTGCACGCTACTTATTTGATTGTTCATGAATATTTACAGGTAGAAAACTTTATTGTAATGTTGGGATTTAGATCCTGATGGCCAAAGATATCTCAAAATCATAGTTTTCAGGTATAAACTTATTGAATTCAGTATATTTACATGGCTTCTCTCTCTACCCATCATGCATCATTCCGTCAAGGGACGTTACTCCTGAGCCCTCTTGAAATATCTAAGGGAGGCCACCGGTACACAAATAACGCAAACTTAGGCAGCAGTAATCTCCCTTTAACCAGAGACGTATTGATTTGCTTAGAAGGTTGATTTTCAAGTTAATATTTAAATAATATTACTCTTTCGTTTTTAGCTCACCTGAGAACAAAGTGCTAAGCTGAGGTATTGTGATCGGTCATTTCCCGGCGTCCATCTGTCCGTCTGCCCACAATTACTTTAAACATCTCCTCCTAAACCGCTGGTTCAATCTTGATGAAACTTAGCAGGGGTGTTCCTTGGGTGAAGCTTTACCAAAGTTGTTCAAGAAATTGAATTCTAACTCAGGTTGCTATGGCAACAGAAAGAAATAAATTGCAAAATCGTTGAAAATCTTCATCGTAGAGCTTTGACATTTGGTGTATGTAGCATCTCCTAATGGACCTCTGCCAATTTTGTTCAAACGATGCCGCTTGGATAAAAACTGGCCTAGCTCAGGGGCTCACAAGTTTGAACGTAGGAACAAAATAGGAAAACTTTGAAATTCTTGTTCTCTGAAACTGGAAGGCATGGAGCTTTGATATTTGACATCTAGCATCTCCTACTTGACCTCTACCAAATTTTTTCATATGCTGCTTCTGGGGTCAAAAGTGGCCCCGCTCCGAGGTCCATAACTTTGAACGTATGAAGGAAAACTTTAAAATTCTTCTTCTCTGAAACTTGAAGGTTAGGGCCTTTGATACATTGCTTCAAGTATCTCCTAGTGGACCTCTACCTCTACCAAGTTTATTCATATGACGCCCCTGGGGTCAAAACTGTCACGATTTGAAACATAGGAGCAAAGAAGGAAAACTTTAAAAATTTTCTTCTCTAAAGGTGGAAGGTGTACAGCTTTGATATTTGTTATGTAGCAATTCCTGGTAGACCTCTACTAATTTTATCCAAATGATGCCGCGGGGGTCAAAACTAGCCCCGCCCCAGAGGTCTCAAGTTCGAAGAAAAAAGAAGGAAAAATTAAAATTATTCTTTTATAAAACTGGAAACCATAGAGCTTTGTTATTTGGTATGTAGTGAATCTGTTCTAAGTTTGTTAGCCCATCTGGGCACTATGTGTTCAGTCAGTTCAAAATTGGGTCACCTGGGGTCATAAACTAGGTCTCAAGGTTAAATTAAAGTAATACCTTGTGGGCACTCTAGAGTCCACATATTTTGCTCAATTGGCTTGAAAACTAGCAGGCATCCAAAAATTGGATCACGTAAGATCATAATCTAGGTCACTAGGTCAAATTAAAGGAAAACCTTGTGGGCACTGTAGAGGGTACATTTCTTCCTCAATTGACTCAAAGATTGGTCAAAATATTTGTCTTGCTGAAATATTGGGTGAGTTGGAATTGGGTCACCTGGGGTCATGAATCAGGTCACTTGGTCAGATTTAAGAAATAACTTGTGGGCAGTTCAGAGGCCAAATTGATTGCTCTATTAACTGGAAAACTTGATCTTTTTTTATGATTTCTAATTTGGGTCACGTCGGGTGATAAATAAGGCCACTTGGTCAACTTAAGGGAATTCCTTTTGGACGCTCTAAATGCCACATTTTTTTAAGCTTAATTGAACGGACAGTAGGTCAGAAATTGAATTACGCAGGTGAAGTGAATCTCGCCTATTAACTCAAGTGAGCGATCCTGGGCCAACATGGCCCTCTTGTTTTCAAATTATTAATTCTACTCGGTGGCTTTCGTAACAAATGCCACATCAGCGTTCTCAACGCTTTGATACGGTTTTGTTGATAGAAGTAACACTTTCTTAGAACAGGTTTGGTGAGACCGTGGTTCAGGCATTATTAGACCAAGATTACACGTTCTACCCCGACGCACGGAGGCGTTAGGGAGCACATCATAGAGTGTCCTGTGGGCGTTTGCTGCACCTAAATATGATCCACGTTCTGTAGAAAGAGGGCTTAATGCATCTGCGAAAAGTATCGACTCAGGCCAGTCCGCGCAGGCTGACCAGAGCCGAAACTTTTCGCTATTGGTCACTGATTTCCTGCATTTTCAAGGACCATTCTAACTCGGGATTCAGTCATTTGTTAGAGAAAATTATTGCAATGTCTCCAAAATCAAGTGATAAAACCCGCATGGTATAATACACCATGGAGATGCATTAAGCCCCCTTTTGCCAGAGCATTGCCAATATACTATGTCATCTTCGCAAGCCAAGGCCGACGATTCACTACGCTACTCTACCCTTGGCGGATCGAGCTTGATTTCTACATTCACCCGACACGCTTTTTCATTGGATGCAGCCAGCTCTAGCTACAACGAATGAAATCACTCGTAGCACTTCATCTTTGATAAAAATAGAACAAGGTCTCTACCTTTCGAATAGAAGGTAAACATAGAAACCCACGTGGATGTCTGCTTATCGCTTCATGTGTATTTGTAAGCGGTTTGTAAAACGATATTTCATTTGCTTTTTGAAATATGATGTAAAGGGGGGGGGGGGCATAATAACCAACATCCAAAAGAGGACGCATCGCAGGCATCTCGAAATCGGGCTCAATCAGCCAAGGTAAGATCCACGTAGTGATCGTAAACTTTGCTCGCGAAGATGATACTATGTAAGTATACTCGGCATTAGTGAAAAGTCACCAGCTAATCAATCAAAATTTACTCTGGTTTTAATGAAAGGGCACAATTCCTTAACTCTTTACCTAACATTCCCGACTTTTAACGACCTTGAGAAAGAAACCTTGAGAAAACATAGTGGGAAAAGGAGAAAATGCTGGTAACCAGCATTTTCTCCTTTTCCCACAATGTTTTCTACTCTTCACTCTTCTACTCTTCACAAAACAAATTTCAAATTGTCAGTCATTTTTATTTTGCCGTCTACAGATGATTTCGATTTGGAAAGGCCTAAAATATTATCATTTGGTAGCACATTGTTACAGTGTCAGCGTGAAACACAAGGGCATGGGGGCATTCTTTTATCAAAAAAATAAGATGGTAAATAACGTAACTGATTTTTTTTCCTCTGGTGGCGAGGTGAAAATTATTCAACTTTAGTATCTGGTGACTTTTCATTGACGCTGAGTATTTTTTGAATAGCTTTAAATGGAATTAATCAAGCCTTTTACATCTTTTTTCCCAGGTGGAGGCGTATTTTTTGCCAAGGTTTTTGAACGTTACCACCCAGGAGCATGCGTTGGGATTGCGTCGCTTATAGGTGCGGCAGCGTTGGCTGGTAGCGCATTCAGTGAAAACATTGTCGTGCTTATAGTTTTGATTGGCGTATTACTTGGTATTGTGATGGGGTGTAATACCTTAGCGGCACTTGTCACAGTAAGTCAGACATTTACAACCAACAGAAAATTTGCCCTTGGAATTCTTACATTCGGTTCTACAATTGGCCAGATTACGATACCTTTTATCACATATGCTCTCATTGAAGCTTTTTACTGGAACGGAACGTTACTGATATTTAGTAGTCTCATAGTGCTGAACTGTGTTCCCTGTGGATTGGTTATATACTTCTCTGCAAAGAGGTTGACGGATGTAAAGAAAACTGAAAACCGTGAATTGAAACCAAGCAGCATTTTCAAAGACCCGTTATTTTACTTTTACATATTCATGTACTTTATCTTCTTGACGTTCGCTCCCGTTGAACAATGGTTTTCTGCTGATCTTGCCGTGTTGAAAGGTTTCTCTTTCCAAGAAGGTTCGATGCTGTTGTCAGTCAATGGCGGCGCTGGTGTATGTGGACGATTTCTAGGCACATTTCTTATCAAAGTATTCAAGGACGCGAGGCCAGAAATATACATAATTATTGGATACGCCGCCTGGGCTGCTGCCCATATCTCATTATCCCTTGCCATGGAGTACTGGTTACTTGTTCTAGCGATGATTCTGAGAGGCTTATCAGCAGGTTTGGTAGTTGCTTTCCTACCATCTATGCAGCTTGAACTGTATGGTGTTGAACGTTTCGCGACAACTGTTGCTGTGTGCAACTTTGTTGGCGGTGGCGGGGAAATCATAGGAGGTTATATTGGCGGATACACCGTTGACGTCACCGGAAACTACTCCACCATCTTCCTTATCGCGACGATTTCCGCCGGCCTCTGTTCGTTAAGCTATGTTGTTATTTATTTCGTTCTGGCCAGAAGACGGAGAAAACAGAACAGTGCACCATACAAAGCGCTAGCTTAAAATTTCATTTGAAGACTGTTAAATTGTCTATTTCTGTCAGCCATATATGCAAAACCAGAGGCTTTTGCGGAAGACAAAGATCAGGATCAGACTGTATGGTATATGCAGACTAATCTTGCATCTGTGCCATTCGCTTGTTTACTCAAGCCTATAAGACAACAATCTTCCTAAGTGTTAGTACATGTATATTTTTTCTTTCCGTTGTCCAAAGAGGTCAACATGTGAAAAGGGGCATTCGAACATATGCGTAAAGTGTCATCTCGGATCAGCCTCCGCACAGGTAAATCCGAGACAGCACTTAACGTCAACGTTAGATTTTGTCTTACATTGGACTTGCGAGAAAAAGAAAATCGCACACGATCGGAAAGTGTTGTCTCGGATCAGCCTGCGCGGACTGCGCAGGCTGATCCGAGACGACACTTTACGCAAATGTTCGAGTACCCCTTTTCGTATGCTGCAGGCCAAATTTACTACGAACCATGCTCTAGCAGCAGGGGGCTTAATGCATCTCTGTGATGCATTATACCCATAAAGCCATCACATAATTAAGATTCCATAAAACCCTTTTACATAAAAGCCGACTGATGAGATAGACAATATTTTAAGCTTGTCCAAATCAAAAGCATTTGGAGACGACAAAATAATAGTGACTGAAAATTTGAAATCTGTTTTGTGAAGGGCAGAAAACATTGTGGGAAAAGGAGAAAATGCTGGTAACCAGCATTTTCTCCTTTTCTCACAATGTTTTCTAAAGGCCTCTTTCTCCGGTTCGTCATAAGTAGGGATTGTGTGGTAATGGGTTAACATACAGAATGTAGACAAATAGCGAAAAGTTTCGCCCCAGGTTAGCCAGCGTGGAGTATGCTGGCTGACCTGGGTCTATACTTTTCGCAGATGCATTAAGCCCCCTTTTCACAGAACTTGGTTCATGTATTTGTCACAAGATGAAGTAAAGAGTGTGATAAAAATCACGTGATGGATATTACGCCGGTCTTGTTTGTGTTTCCGTGTTTTTGATCACAATAAAGGTTTACACGTCGACAAGCGTATCTCATTTCTGTGTTAATAACTATCGCTTTGGAAAGAATTTTCAATTGATAAAAAAATACGCGATGAAATTTCAAATATTTGTCTGCCCTTCAGTTCATCAATAGGCTGGGCCCATGCAATGCTTTGCTTAGGGTCCTTAACAGTTGAAAAACTATATTTGCAAGCTATGACAGCAAGTAATACAATTCTGCGCTATCAGAAAAAAATGGGTTTTCTAGCACCAAAGGATATGTTCAAAATCTATGACTCTATGGTTAAGCCTATTTTGTGTTATGCTTCTGGTATATGGGGCTATACCTATAATAAAAAGATTGAATCTGCCCACGCGAAATTCTGCAAGAAATATTGTTTACTGCCTGAAAATTGTGCAGACAATTTTGCTCTTAGTGAATGTGGACGGCTACCACTTTGTATTTCGTACATGACTGAGTGTGTTAAGTTTTGGCTTCGAGTTATTCGCCTAGAACTTAGTAAATACCCAAAGCAGTGTTACAATCTTTTACTTCAACTTGATTATGCAGGAAGAAAAACTTGGGCAGCACATGTTAAAAATTTACTTTTTACTTATGGTTTTGGGTATGTGTGGATCATTCAGGACGTAGGTGATGAAAATCAATTTCTTAGAGCTTTTAAAAATAGATTAACCGATTGTTACTTACAAAAGATGAAAGGCGACATTATTGAAAGTCCAAAGGGCCGATATTTTCAACATTTTTCCTCGCTTTTAGATGTAGAAAGATACTTATCGATTAACCTATGCTATAAATTTCGAAAAGTTTTGTCAAATTTCCGCTGTTCATGTCACAGTCTTATGATCGAGAAAGGGAGACAATTAGGAATTGATAGAAATTACAGATATTGCCCTTTCTGTTTACAGAAAAACATCACAGTTGTAGAGGACGAATTTCATTTTTTCTATGATTGCAGTACGTACGATAATTTAAGAAAACTTTACTTCAAGCATGCATGGCTGAGAAATAAAAATGTCGATACTTTTTATCGCATAATCTCAACAGAAAAAGAAGAAGAAATAGTCAGAGTAGCAAATTTCCTACTTCAAGCTTTCAAATGTAGGAATGATCTAATCCATAATTAAAATGTTTTCAATTGCTGATTAAAAATCTTTTTTGTCCAGAGAGTGCTGACTCGGATCGATATGCGGTTTTCATGTATCGATCCAAGCCAACACTATCTTCTATAGCCTTGCAATTAATACATTAGAAGCATCTAAATGTTTTTTTTCATATACCAGTCAAAAAGAACGTCTACCTTTTTTTTTTTCTGTGTATTTTTTTATAGCCTTGCAATTTCATATATTACAAGCATCTAAACTTTTTTTTATATCAATCAAAATGGAAGTCTACTTTTTTTGTGTGTGTGTTTTTAAACAACAGGTATTATTTTCTGTATGAGAATGCCGCATAACTTGTTTTTCCACTGCAATATTAAAACCTTTTTTGTTCAGAGAGTGCAGACTCAGATCGGTATGTTGAATTCATATATCGATCTCAGCCAGCACTAACTTCTAAATGTCTAGATGTTTTATTTGTATTTGTCACTCTATGTATATATATTTCGTGCTATTGTACAATGGGCCGGTGGCCTTAGTATTGAATAAAGTATTGTATTGTATTATTGTATTGTACTCCCACGTGCCAAGTGCAGGAATCGAACAATATGATGACTGAATGTTGTTTTATGTGCGTCGCGTTAACCCTTCCCCAAACAATCCCTGGTTTTCACGGCCCTGAGAAGGAAGCAATCTGAAAACATGGTGGGAAAAGGAGAAAATGCTGGTAACCAGCATTTTTCCTATTCTAACAATGTTTTCTGCACCATCAAAAACTATCCAATTTGAACAACAATTGGTTTGTTGTCTGCAGATGCTTTCGATTTGGTCCAGTCAAACAATTTTGTCGTTAGACAAAGATAGAGTTGAGAAAAAAAAAAAGATAGAATAATAAATTTCTGTTGTATTTTTATTCGAACTAACATTTTATGTTTTTATTGCACAAATAATTTCATGACAATATCTAACATCCTATAAAATGATTACCCCAGTTTAACGGAAGCTACATAAACAACAGTTTATCTTATACACTTAAAGCACCATTCTGACTAAATTTTTTACTACAAACTATATTTTCCGGCAGACCACTATTTTAAAACATTAAGGCAAAAGTAGACATTGCTCGTAAACAGCCGCATCTCCTTTAGCTACAATATTTTTACCATGTTTATTGATCAATCTGCTACAACGTTTTTACCATGTTTATTGATCAATCTTTAAAGACACATTTACGTCTTTACTCGTTTTCATCCATTCTTTAAAATTATTTTATCTTCATTTTATGAAACTATAAATCATTCTTGTATCTGTGTACCAAATGTTGCCCATGACGGTTGCAAGGTCGCACAGATTACGTCGGATAAAAAATGCATGTCATACTCTGGTGGATATCCCTAGACATTACAACCATAGTTTCTGGTTTTACTCATTACCAAACGACAAAATTTTAGGCTTGTCGAAATTGAAAGGAATTGCTGACGACAAAATATAAGTGACTGAAAATTAGAAATTTGTATTGTGAAGGGTAGAAAACATTGTGGGAAAAAGAGAAAATGCTGGTTAACAGCATTTTCTCCTTTTCCCACAATGTTTTCGAAAGGCTTCTTTCTCAGGGACGTCAAAAGTTGTGATTGTGTGGTAATGGGGTAAACCGAAAAATTTCTTGATTTTCTTTATCTTGTACATCTTAACCATCTACAATACAATTATGACTTTAAATGACTCTGTGAAAGAACCCTTTTGAAAATATTGTGGGAAAAGGAGAAAATGCTGGTATTTTCTCCTTTTCCCGCAATATTTTCTACTATGCCATTACAAGTAATATCATTGGAAAAATAGTTGAATTATTGCCTGTCATTTCCTTTTACGTGGATGAATCTAAAATTTTGCCATGTGGTAAAGGGTTAGATCATTTTTTCATCTATGTTTACACAGCCAGCTAGATTCTACACACTGTCAAGTTTTCAAAGCATTTATTCACTTCCACTCAGTAAAGATGCATCTTCAACCAAGCTTGATCATAAACATTCTACTAGAAACTTTTCTAAGTTGTTTGCTCTAAGTTCAACCCTTTACCAGATGACATATTTGTAGATTTGTCCAAATTGAAAGCAATTGCGGTCGAAATTTCAATGTGGCTCTAATGGTGCAATTTTTCTTGATAAGGTAGAAAACATTTCAGGAAAAGGAGAAAATGCCGGTAACCAGCATTTTCTCCTTTTTCTGCAATGTTTTCAAAAGGCTCCTTTCCCAGGGTTGTTAAAAAGCCTCATTGTGCTGTAAAGGGTTAACCAATTATCACACATGACATCTTATTCCTGGAAAAGCTTTGATCTTCAAAAGTATAAAAGAAAAACAATCACAAAAATATCATGTGATGATGGTGAAGCCATGTAGCAAAGCAAATCACAAGAATGAAAAGTGAAAGTGGATCTGTCAACAGTACATATATTGTTGTAATACAATATCTTGTTCATATGTATTAATAACCCCTTTGGCTCCCATGTGTCACTCAATGACCTTACTGGATATTGTAGATCCAAGATCACACTTCATGCTCTATGCAGTCTGATCTTGATCTACAGAGTCCAGTAACGAAATAGTTTTCTCCAAAATATACGTATGAGACAGCAATATTCCAGCATTTTCTCCTTTTCCAACAATGTTTTCTACCCAATCAAAGAAAAATTGCACCACTTGAGCGCACTGAAAGTGTCGTCTGCAAATGCTTTGTCGTCTGGTAGAGGGTCAAAATTGACAAGATCTTTCATGATATTTCCGATACTTGTAGAATCGTGTCATACGACGACATAAAAATGCAAAGAAAAATTTATACCTTAGTATAGGAAATTAGCCCTTTCACATCAAGTCATTAAAATCAGTTGACTACAAGAGAAAAGTAGTATGACAATTGTTATCCCATTACCACACAATCCCTACTTTTGATGACCCTGAGAAAGAAGACTTAAGAAAACATTATAGGAAAAGGAGAAAATGCTGGTGACCAGCATTTTCTCCTTTTCTCACAATGTTTTCTACCCTTCACAAAACAAATTTAAAATTTTCAGTCACTTTTGTTTGCTGTCTGCAAATGCTTTCGCTTTGGACAAGCCTAAAATATTGTTTGGTAATGAGTTAAGTGTATTCAATAGGTACAAATACTTGCAAGATATATTTTCACTACACATCCAGCCTCATAAATTGCTACAGAAATGGATCAGTTTTCCATAGTATCATAAATGCATTTGGAGGACTTTTTTTGACAAATTGAAAGGCCAAGTAGCAATCACATCTAACCAATTCTGTGTAAAAAATGCAAGTAAAGTTTATACATGCGTATACTGTTTAATACCACTTTCTCCTTTTCTCACAAAGTTTTGTACTGTTACAAATACAAATCCTACTAGATCAACCTCATTCAATTTTTCATCAGCAAATGCATTATATTTGCACCAAATGAAATCTTGTCCACTGATAAAAAGGTAACTTTTGAGCTACAGAGGAATGTAAACAATGAGGTAATGTAGACCATAACAAATATTGGTAATTCTGACCCCCCAAAAAATGCTATTTTAGATCAAACAGAAAGCATCTGTAGATGACAAATCCAAATAGCCTAAAATCAAGGTATTTGTCTTTGATAGAGTAGAAAATATTGTAGGAAAAGGAGAAAATAATGGTGGCCAGCATTTTCTCTTTTTTTCACAATGTTTTCAAAAGCCCACTCCCTAAAGCTTTTTTAAAACCCTGGATTATTTGAGAGAAGGCTGACATCAAATAAATTAGTGATAAATGGTCAAAAATATGACTGTGCCATACTCTCTGAAAAGGGGGCTTAATGCAATTGCAGTGTACTCATCCAACAGAATTCAGTATTCTAGCCAAGCCTGTTACATAACCACGTAATAATGGATCACTGAGACGCATTAAGCCCCCTTTTATTAGAACATGGCTTATGCATATGCGGTCAACATGTATATCAAAATAAGAGTTGTACATGTGGCGAATTTACGAGAAACACCATCAACCTTTTACATACGAAACTTATATTTTTTTGACACTATCCTAACAAAGAGAGCTTTTGAAAGTATTGAGGGAAATGAGGAAAAAAGGAGAAAATGACTTCAACCTGCATATTCTCCTTTTTCGAACCATGTTTTTTTACCCTTCCAAAGACACATGCAATAATTTTGATCAAACTTGCAGATCTCTTAAAATATTTTCAATATGGCCATTTCTCAATTTTACTAATCATTTACCAGACGACAGATTTTTCACATATCTAAATTCAAAGCAATTACAAATGGCACAATAAATATGGCTTAAATACTGTAAACTGCTTTTAACAGGGTAGAAAACATTGTGGGAAAAAGGAGAAAATGGTGGTAACCAGCATTTTCTCCTTTTCCCAAAATGTTTTCAAAAGCCTTCATTCTCAGGGTTATTAAAACTCAGGATTGTGTGGCAAATGTTAAGGTTAAATTACAGTTAGGTTTCTACATTGCATTAAATTTTTTATACTGTATACATTGAAATATATGTGTATTCAAAAATTTGTGAATTACCGATTATGGACATTTTGTGCACAGAAATATTTGCAAATTCTAGATCTTCGTTATTTGTTGGTATACTTGTGGTAAATTATGCAAAAAGAAAAAGTTTGCAAATAATTTAAATTCCCAAAATTGCCAAGATTTCTGCATCACAAAAATTTCCACTTATACAGTATTGCATTATATTCTATGTATGATTCATCATCAAGGGAGACAAACAAGAGGTACTTTTGGTGTGTGAGTTCCTGCAATGGCCATCAACAGTGGAAGATCACTGGTGTGAAACCTGAAGAAACATAAGAAAAAATCTGATAAAACACCACTCAAATTACATGAATAATGGGGAAAAAAGTTTAACACTGACAGAAAATAAAATAAATCTTTTGTTTTCATCCTTTTCAAGCCTACAAAAATTCTTCATAGAAATACATTCATGCTCTATTTCTGATATGCAAAATACATGTTGTACTCGGTCTTTTACAAAATTACTAATTTACACATCAGTAATGGTTTTAATTTTAGATTAATCAATATTTTTTAAGATCTACGTTCTATTTTCTATTGTTTTAGCCAAATAGTTAATTTTAGAAACTGTCAGATGCAGTTTGTGAAAAGACAAAACTTCTGGAAGGACAGGCAAGCACTTGTATCAGGTACAAAATAAAATCACAAAATAAAATCTTACCCAAACATATCCTGTATTTCCTTTGTGTTTTTGGACTTGGTTCTTTTAATATATTCTGCCAACATTTTACTCTTGAAAAATATTTCTTGCAATCTATCTTCCAAATGCATAATACACTGAAACATAGAAAAACCCAGTTGATGAACAAAATTTCAGTAGACCCATGTTATCTCAAATCCCTGGGGGACAACCAAAAAAAATTGATATAACAGGAGTTTGATACAAGAATTTGAAGACAGACTTATCGAAAACCGTAAGTAAACATGAAATAATAACAATATTTAAGGAATCAATTCAGATAATACTATATCGTGGGAATTATCTATTATCCACAAAAATTGATGGATATATGGATAAGAATATGATCCCACATACAAAATTGCTCTAAACAATACTTCAACATAATGATTATTTTTTTATGAAATAGGTTGGAGATAATAGAACTAAAAAAGTCAACAAGTTTGGGCATAGCTTTAACTTTTGACATTGCAGGAGTTTTGAGATAAGTGATTTCAACATAATGAGAGTTGACTGTATATCATGAACAATTTTTCAATTTCACAATGGTAATTTATTGTGCAAATGATGGAGGGTTGTCTATCAAAGATGTAGGAAATGCTGTTTGGAAAAGATTAAAATGTTGGTTACTAGGATTCTTTTTCCTTTTCCAACAAATCTGACTCAGGGTTGTAACCAAACAAGATTAAAGGATTAACCCTTTACCAATTAATAATGAGTATTACAGACCCTGATGAAAATACATTTTGAAAATATTGTGGGAAAAGGAGAAAATGCTGGAAACCAGCATTTTCTCCTTTTCCCACAATATTTTCTGTACTTTCAATGACAAATTTCATGATTTGTGTATTTCTAATTTGTCATCTGCTGTTGCTTTCAATAGTGTTAAGGCTAAAATTTTATATACTTACAAATTCTGGGCTCATCTTCAATTTCCACATGTTCTGTACAGTACTTATAAGGTTGGTTATCAACAAAGACGGTTCAGCCAGTTGTTCTTCCATCCCCGGCCTTTCTAAATGTTGTGAGCTATAGGTGTGAACTGTCCTGTAAAACAAACATGATCTATTTGTTTTAATTCTAACCCTTGACAGAGTATTAAGCATTGAACCCATTACTACACAATCCCTACTTTTGACGACCCTGAGAAAGAAGCCTTTAGAAAACATTCTGGGAAAAGGAGAAAATGTTGATAACCAGCATTTTTTCCTTTTCCCACTATGCTTTCTAAATGTTTTCTACCCTTCACAAAACAAATTTCAAATTTTCAGTCAGTTTTATTTTGGTATCTGCAAATGCTTTCGATTTGGATAGACCTGAAATTTCAGTTTAAACTTATTCATTTTACATCGATTGAGAAACACGTTCTAACAACTTATACTAATCTCTCTCGATTCTGCTTCCTGGGAACTACAACAGTACTCGCGCAGAATGTGTGGGCCAACGAAAAATCCCAAAGTTGACACCCGCTCCTGGGCAACGAACTTGGGACCTTACGGCTACGAGGCCAACGCTCTACCTCACAGCCACAGACACCATATTAAAACCTAAAATTTTGTCATTTGGTAATGAGTTAACTGTTACCAATATAGCACAATTTCAGACTTGTCAAAATCCCAAGCATTAACATAATATGGTGGGCTTCACCTTAAGATTGCTAGACATGATTGTGGGGGCAAAGTAAGAATGTCAGTTAATAGAATTTTTCACCCTTACTACAATGCTTTCAAAAGCCGTCTTCTACCAGGTTGTTACTTGGGAGTAAATAGTAACATTTTACTTTCTAGAGGTGCAAGTATGGCTACTATACTATAAACTTTTGTACAGAGATATTACATAAATCCAAAGGTCCTTACCATCTGTCTGTGTCGGCCACAATACACACAGCTTCTGCAATGGGTTCATCTAACACAGAATACTGTAAATAAAGTCCAAATCACAAATGTTACTGCAGTTGTACAAATATTTTCTCATTCTATCATTTCTTGACCAATATGGAAGAGGAAGCCCAATAAGGAAATAAGATTGATGACAAAACATATAATTCTACAGAGAGATGGTTTTATCTGAAGCATGTCCATTAACCATTTATGAACAATTAAGAGTTTTAACAAACAGAGCTCCAGATAAGACGGAGTGACCGTTTCTAAATCTATTATTTCTCTTTGAAAGCCTATGTTGTGGGTACTCATCAGAATCTCCTCAATGAAACGATTCTAATGAGTACCAACAACATAGGGTTTAGTGGAGAATAATCAATATGTTCAATTTTAAAATCACTCCCTCTATTTACAGCTCTACAAACTTGAGCTTCAAGAGGAGAGCTTCTGAAAACACTGTGGGAACAGGTGAAAATGCTGCGGAACCAGCATTTTCACCTTTCCCCACAATGTCTTTAAAAAAAATTCTAAATATTTAAGATACCTATTCTTTATAAAAGATTTTCTGTTCTATTTCAATTGCATTTTTTTCATAGTTAGTACGGCTGACTGCCAAAATACACATACCTGAATTGACATTTGCAGATCTTTCATCAGTTTCTCACGATAATTTTTGTCAGACGTTCCCAAAAGGACAAAATCTGACATGTAGTGGTCAGAATAATCTGCCAGCAGCGAACGACCAAAATTCTTCTCTGTTTCTTTTTGACTCACACAACCGTTATTTGGATCAAAACTGCATGAAAAAAGAAAAAAAAAAAAAAGTGCTTGATAAAGAAAAGAGATTGGTACAATGTACAGGCAAAATATCTATAGAGTCAGTATTGTAACTCATTACCAAACAACACGATTTTAGGTTTGTCCAAATCGAAAGCATTTGCAGACGACAAAATAAAAGCAACAGAAAATTTGAAATTCGTATTGTGACGGGTACAAAACATTGTGGGAAAAAGAGTAAATGCTGGTTACCAGCATTTTCTGCTTGTCCCACAATGTTTTATAAAGGCTTCTTTATCAGGGTTGTCAAAAGTAGGGATTGTGTGGTAATGGGTTAACTTTAGGATGCTAAACCCAACTCGCTTACCTTTTGCAGATAGTGTAGATCAAGTTCAGACTGCACAAATGTGCAGTCTGATCTATGATCTACGCTGTCTGCTAAATAAATATTTTTCTCTAAAAAAGTAAGTAAGAAGTAATTTTTTATTCAAGCTTTTACAATAAGTTTATTTTGAAGGATAAGGTTTAAAGAAAGAAGCCCTCATGAAATTTTTTTGTTTGTTTGAAAGGTGTTTTACCGGTTTTACGCTGCTTTCAACAACATTTCAGTCATGTCACAGCAACAGTTCACTTATACATGATTTGAAGTTGAAGATTGATATATATATACAATGGTAGAGATTAAAATTTCATACCTTGGCATGGGTAACTCTCTACAGAAAGCTCTGGGATCTGAGAAATCCACATCTATGCTGCTGTTGGATGAAACATGTCTCCTTTTACCAAGTTCTGTTGGGGTCACTGGCCTAGGAGAGGTAAAAAGCAGAATCTTTCATAACTTAACTCTTCACCACACAACATGCATTTGTCAAATGTACCTGGGCGTATGAAATAAAGAGCAGTTACAAAATGGAGCCACTGTGATTGTTAAAATGAGAGCTATTGCAACAGATTCAAAAGAAGCAAGAAGGTAGGACTTTTATCAAAATTCCAAATTATTCACTAGGATATTTAATCAAGGAAAACCTTATTGCAGAGTGTTCAAGATCAAACTAGCATTTATCTGCAATAATTTGAAAACATTATGTTTTGACCGAACCATCTATTTTAGTATCATATTTGCTCTTTTTTATCAATTATGTTCAATACAGAAATTTCTGTCTGCCCTGGTACTCAGTGGCTAGCCAATCTAACTTGTGAGCTGATAGTTGCAATTTCAATACCCAGTTGTGTTAAGCTCTATTTCCCTCAATTTTTTGCCTCTCAACTCTGATGCATGTGAGAAAAGTAGTCAGTGACTAGGAAAGAAGGAAAAAATGCTGGTTACCAGCATTTTATCCTTTTCCCACAATGTTTTCATAAGGCTTCTTTCCAAAGGTCCTCAAAAGTCATCATTATGTGGTAAAGCGTTAAGCTCAGACAGACAAAACATCTATTAGTACACATTATTACCTGCATCGTCCTGGCACATTTTTATTAGTTTCTGATAGCTGCCTTGAGAAGGAAATTTTTCGCTGTTTAAATGTAGGATCCCATGAGCCAAGTCTAGACCGTGGAGATTTGGGCGTGTCTCTTGCCTCTTGCTCATCTGCTTGATCCTCAGACACCAAGTCTGGTAAAGACGGTGCCTTATTTGTACTGTCTATTTTGTCCGCTCCGGACGGATGCCTTTGTTTAGTAACTGACTGTAAATCTAGCACTCTATCATCCTCATGCACATCATCAATTGTTTTGGCTTCACTTCCATCATGGAAATATTCATCAAACATACTATTGCTACCAGATTTAAGGTATACCGACTTGATTTCTTCCTTCGTCAAATTTGACTGAAGGTCACTTTTACCACACAACTCTCTATCACAGTCTGTAGAACGTCTCACAAGTCGAATAGTTGCTATTTCTGGATCTTTTATTGTATCTACTATAGACATCTTACACGGCTGATCTGTCACAGCAGTTAAATTATCACTTGGCTTCAAATCTTTGTCAGTCAGACTTAGAGTAAGATTCAAACAATTTTTTTTGACTGGAATTTCTTTTTGACACTGTATGGAAGCTGCATTGTTTGACAGATTTTTCTGACTACTTTCACAATTACAACCACAATTACTTTCCACATAAAACACACTATTTCCCACTTTGTTCTCTGTTTCTTTAGACTGTTTTCTATGCATACACACAGAACATGTTTGTGTTTGTTCAACTTGAGATTCTGTCTCACTAGGTTCACTCAGAGAAGGTTTTTGAGCACATCTATCCTCCACGGAAGTTTTATTCGAGATTAGAGAATCCAGATTTAAAGAATGAAAATGAGGTGATGGGCAGGCAGTTAGTTCAGGTTTATAATGAAGATCTGCCGTGGGTGTTGGTGTCGCAGGTATAAACGATTTATCACTATCACACGGGGTCTCAGGCTCAATGTCCCGGATATAGGATTCAAGACTCCCCATTTCTGAGTTTTCCAAGATATCACTACACCGAATAAAATAACTGAGAACATACAGAATTTTTTTCACTAAATCAGCTTTCTTGCCAACCACAATTGTCCTTGATAACTTTAATGGAAATCCAATAGCACCATAAAGGTCCCTGAAAAATTGAATTAACTCTTTACCAATTTAAATGTGGCTAAAATGATGACATTTTTCTTTGACAGAAAAGAAAACATTGTGGGAAAACATTGTGGTTACCAGCATTTTCTCCCTTTCCCACAATGTTTTCAAAAGGCTTCTTACTTATGGTCATCAAAACTTGAGATTGTGTGGGAGAGGGTGGTTAAATAGATCTACTTCTCTTGAAAGCATACATGTTGAAATGAAAGTTTCAAGTGAAGAACATAAAAGAAATAAGATAATGGTTTGTCTCAGTGTAAGATAAAAATTTCTTTTTTCTCGAGAAAACCCAATGCCAAATTTTCACATGTGGCATTGCCACTCATGAAATATAGTCTTCACGTTTAACTTCATAAAAGAAATTTTAGTCATATGTTAAAACAACCAATTATTCCCTATATGAAAAATGTCGCTAGAAAAAGAATCTCATGCTTTTTACAGACTTTATTTTCTAATAAAATGTAACTTACGATAACTGAGCCCAGAGTGGATTATATGGATGTGATTTAGCAAGCGTGTCCACCCACTTGGCAGAGTGTTTTTCTAAGTAAGTGTCAGATGGCTTCCCTCCTGCGGGTATAACTGTTGGAACCCATGCAAGGTGATGTGTGAGTACAGCAGTGACTAGTGTACTTATAAAACTGAAACAAAAACACAATATCAAAGTACTACAGTGACTAATATACTCAGAGAAGTAAAAGGAAAACATATGTTTGTACTACAGTGACTAATGTCTAAGCATAAAGATACAGAAACATGTAACAATGACTGTATGTAAACACACAGCATATGAGAATGAAAAGCTTAGTGCAGTTCATGCATTTCTTTCTTTTTCCCACAAAGTGTTCTGCACTTTCATTCACAAATTCCATCAGTGGAGTTGCATTTAATTTGTTGTCCATAAATGCTGTGGACTTGCTTAACCCATTACCACACAATCTCTACAATTGACGACCCTGAGAAAGAAGCCTTTAGAAAACATTTTGGGAAAAGGAGAAAATGCTGGTAACCAGCATTTTCTCCTTTTCCCACAATGTTTTCTGTTCTTCACGAAACAAATTTCAAGTTTTCAGTCACATTTATTTTGTCCTCTGCAAATGCTTTCAATTTGGACAAGCCTAAAATATTGTCATTTAGTAATGAATTAGATTTCAATTTCTGATTTTTGCTAAAAGGATACATAGAAACATAGCAGACATCAAACCAATCCATGGCAAAAGCAACTGAACTTGAGAAGAAAATAAATCAAGCAAGACTTTAATTTAATGTGAAGAGAAGTCAGAGAGTTCTTATTTTGGTACAAGACCTGAAAACGTTGAAATTCGAACAAAATGCTACTCTAAATAGTGTTTTATGTCTTTGTACTTAATCTCATCATATTGAAGCAAATCTATGATCTGCTTTATTATATAATAATGATGTCATAAGAATTCACTCTTTGGAAACACCTGGGCTCGTATTCACCAACCATTCTTGAAAATATTCTTAGTCTTATTCTCCAAGGTTTTCCAAATTTGTAAGTAACACAACTTTTACCAGTAATTGGTTAAACCGAATGGTTTGGCCTATCTGAAGTTATCTTACTTACAAATGTAGAAAATTCTGGAGAATAAGACAAAGAATGGTTGGTGAATAGGAGCCCTTGCCATGACCTATTACATAATCGTACGAATAAAGTCCGTAACAGAAACAAATAAATGCAAAGCTCAAGTACAAATTGCATCTGGCCAGATTCAAAGCCAAGGAGGACAGAGTATTCTCGTTTTTCGAGGATTAAAAGACCAATACCATAACCATTGAGCCAAAGAATGATCTCTCTGACGTAGTTGTCAAGTACTGCATTTAAATCGGACAAAGCTATGCATGAAGGAGTGGTCTACTGTAACAATATGCCATAGGCATTGAAATTCACAGCTATTCACTTACTTATTTGTACTTTTCCCATCATATTTGGATGCTAGACCTACAAATTCTTTCAGGAATTTTTCACACAGCATGTATCTGTAACTACTGTATGACATCATGTTCAACCAGATTGGGTCAGGCAGACGTCTTGCTGTATAGAGATCACCGATGGATACCTTGAAAGCCTCAAAGGCCTGGAAAAGATTAAAAATAATAAGCGCTGCATTGTAAGTTTCACCTTTACTAGTTTTTACAACTCTGAAGAAAAAGACTTTTGAAAACATTGTGGGAAAAGGAGAAAATGCTGTTAACCAGCATTTTCTCCTTTTCCCACAATATTTTCTACTCTTCTACAGTGGAATTTCAGTTTTTTAACCACATTTACATGAAATTTTTGACTACAAATGTTTTCAATATGGACAAGTCTAAAATTTACTCATTTGACAAAGAGGTAACCCCTTTACTTTCATGGCAAAATTTTGGACAAATTAAACCTACTTTAACATGACAAATCTGATGTTTTTTTGAATGATACCATTAAGTATTCAACTAATAGAAAACATTCTGGGAATATAGGAAAATGCTGGTTACCTTGTTACAATATCTTTTAAATTTTTCCTTTTTCAGGGTCATTTAACCTAGACTGTACTCCAGTTTCTTTCAAAGGATGCACTATGGACAACTGATAAAAAACGATCACAAAAGCTAATCTTGAGCATTTTGTACCCAGGTAAGCTATAATTGTGTCAATTGGTAACCTTGCCTGTAATGTGCAATTTCTTCTCTTACCAGAAAGTTGTCACATGTGCTCATACTTAAAACCTAAACCAGTATCAACTCTTTATCAAATGACAAAATTTTAGCTTTGTCAAAATCAAAAGCATCTGCCTATGACAATTCCAATGTGGTTCATATGGTACAGTTTTTCTTAGAAAGCATTTTCTCCTTTTCCCATAATGTTTTCAGACTGCTTCTTTCCTAGGTTGCTTAAAAGTCGGCATTGTGCAGTTAAGGGTTAAATTTGTTTCAGTAGAAGACAGGTGAACTCTTCACCAAGAAACAAAATTTTAGGCCTGTCCAAACTGAAAGATCTGCAAACAGCAAAAAAAAATGTGATAAAAAAAATTGAAATTTACTTTGTGAATGGTAAAAATCTAAAAAATTGGGGATTAAATCTTTACCAAACAACAAAATTTTAGACGGGTCCAAATTGAAAGCAACTGCAGATGTCAAAATAAAAGTGACTCAAAATTTGAAATTTGTATCATGCAGGAGAGAAAATATTGTGGGAAAAGAAGAAAATGCTGGTTACCAGCATTTTCTCCTTTTCCCACAATGTTTTCGAAAGGCTTCTTCATCAGGGTTGTCAGAAGTAGGGATTGCATGGTAATGGGTTAACGGTGTTTTAACATCTGAGATCATATCAAGGCTGTCAGTGTGCCCTTTCCAGCTTTCTCACACCAGTACTGACACAACTTTATATCGAAATCACTGACTCCTATTTTCACATGCATCTCAGGTTGAAGGTGACAAATCCCCCAGAAAGAAAGTTTGCCTCTACCAGATATCAAACTTGCAACCACCAGGTAATGAGTCAGATATGCTGAGCTACTCAGCTGGGCTGTGAAGGGTAAAAAACATTGTGGGAAAAGTAGAAAATGCTGGTTCCCAGCATTTTCTGCTTTTCCCACAATGTTTTCAAACTCCATCCCCCCACAGGGTTGGTAAAAGTCTGGATAGCGAATTTACTGATTATGCAGACATACCTCAATCATCCCAGGTAAAAACAAATTCCATTTTCCTGTGTAATAAGCTTTTTCCACATCTAGCCTCATCTTTTCTAAATGGCCTTCAAACAGCGCAATATGGGAGAAAAAGAACTTCTCAAACAGCCTAGATAAACAAAGAAACATGTTATTGAACCTTTATCAAACAAGGATGGCATTTGAAAACATTGTGGGAAAAGGAGATTTTTCTACCCTTTGAAAGCCAATTTTCATGGTTTGAGTAAGATAAAAATAATGAATTAGTCCATCTACATTTTTTTTTCTTTTAACTTGGGCTAGACAAAAGTTTTCTACTGTGGAAAAGAATTAAATTTCAGAAAGTCAGAGTATACAAAAACTTAAATGATTTAATCCTTGATTTGTGACAATAAAACTGGATAGGCTTTGTTAACTTTCTTCAATTCTGTTCTAAACCTTACCTATTTGCATCAGCATTTTTTTCTTCAATAGTATCAAAAATGATTCCCAAGGCCATTTTGCCCCTCCTGATCTTCAGAGTAACTGGAGTCTGAAATTGAAAATGATTAACCTGTTACCATACCACACAGTTATAGACTAGTCCAAGTTAGCAGCACTTGCAGATGACAAAGTAAATGTGACTGAAAATTTGAAATTTCTTTTGGGAAGGGAAGAAAACATTGTGGGAAAAGGAGAAAATGCTGGTTACCAGCATTTTCTCATTTTCCCACAATGTTTTCTTAAGGAGTCTATATCAGGATCCTAAAATGTCAGGATTGTGTGGTCATCGTTAAATATGTTACCATACAACATGATTATAGACTTGTCCAAGATGGAAGAATTTGCAGATGACCATATTAATATGACTCAAAAATTGAAATCTGTTTTGGGAGGGGTAGAAAACATTGTGGAAAAAGGAGAAAATGCTTGTTGGCAGCATTTTCTCCTTTTCCCACAATGTTTTCAGAGGACTTCTTTCTCAGGTTGTGAAAACCTGGGATTGTTTGGTGAAGGGGAAAAAAGGCATGGTCGCATTCAGTTTCTAGTGGTGTTAGATAAGACAGAATTATTTGTTTCTATGTAATAATTGAGTGGTCCATTTTTCCATGAAAGAAATGTTCCTTACAACTCAATGCAATAGGCCTATGAATAAAAGTCTTTTGTTACACTTTGTTAAATTGAACTTAAAGGCAGGGGTTTTTAAATTCTTATATGAAATTGGATTCTATGGCCAACTCTTGTAAGTTTATCGACTACAGCCTGCTTTTAATATATACATTTTACTCGGATAGAGAAACAATATCTTGTTACCTGCACTTATCTCTTTACCACACAATCCAGACTTTTAACAACCCTGAGAGAGGGGCCAATAGAAAACATTGAGAAAATGAGAAAATGAGAAAATGCTTCATCTTACAATTCACAAAAAGTTTGATCTCCAATTATAATTGGAAAACTATGCTGTTACAAACAATCAAAGCTACACTACCTCTACTCCGAGTGAATCTTGCATACTAGATCTTCTTCTCATGCTTCCCAGACTTCCAAAAGAATGAGCTTGGCTTCTGTTTAAGCGCCTTTCCATCGGCAAACTGTTGTAACTGCCACTTGGTGAGGGATGTTGATAGCTGCCACTTGAGTTTACTGCGAAATATTGAAAATATTCTCGGGTCTAAATAGGTTCATGGCTTGAGAGGGATCAAAGTGCAGTAAGTATTGTATACTGTTTCAGAAAACCTGAGATGTTACCACTTACAAAGGGTCTTTAATCCTTTACCAAATAACAAAAACTTACACTTGTCTAAATTGAAAGCAATTTGTATAGGACAAAATTAATTCAAATTAACTTAAAAACTGAAATTTGTATGTGAATGGATTAAAACATTGTGGGACAAGGAGAAAACGCTGATTACCAGCTTTTTTTACTTTTCCAATGATGTTCCCAATAGTCCATTTTCTCAGGGTTGTCAAAACTTGAAAATGTCAATAAAAAAAAAATTTAGGTTTCAGAACAGATAGTTTGTGATAGCCAGCTACATACGTGAATCCCTACCGCTGTCTTCGTCTATCAACTCCATACTTTTACTGAGAGAATACTGACTGGGTATGGGCACGTCAACAGGTACACTTTGCGCTGAAATATCATACGAACAATTTTGTGAATAAAAATCTCAAACTGATGACATTTGCAGACAACTATTTAAATGTGGCTGGAATTATAACATTTGACTTGAAAGAATGGAAAGCATTATGGGAAAAGGAGAAAATGCTGGTTACCAGCATTTTCTCCTTTTCCCATAATGTTTTCAAAAGCTTTCTTTCTCAGCATTATTAAAACTTAGGGCTGTGTGGTAAAGAGCTAGCTCACCTAGACTTGTTAAACTGGAATAGACTGCTGTATAGAAAGACAACTTTCTTTTCTTCACAAATTTTCTATTAAATTTACAACTTTATGGTATGTATAAAAATTATTTTGTAACACAAGTAAGGAAAAGAAGAAATAAATCATTACAGACAAGACAATACAAGTTTATTAAAACTTACGGATACTGGTTCCATGTCCTCTACTGTTCAGGGAACGTGGTATGGCTAGATCTGGAACACTTGAATAACTGCACGCTAAACTTTCTCCATCTCTGTATGGGAAAAAAAATTAAAACTTAATAAATGTAAATACAAGTATATTTATGAAAAATACCATGACAAGGGCACTGCTGATGGTGTTTATTAGGCAATATATAGAGGATAATCAACTGGTTGTTTTTGATATGAGTTTTTTTAACGCCTTACGACGCGTCTGATTGAGATATTTTTCATATCAAAAATAACCAGTTGATTATTCTATTTATTATATACCTTATTAACATCATTATTTGTAATTTTGCTTTTGAAAGTCGAAAAAAAATGTAGTCGAAAAAAAAAGTAGTTCCAAAATTACGACAGGAAGTGAAAGTGAAAGTTGATATCGTCACTAGTGATGATATCAAAATTTATTACACTGGGAAATTCCAGGATTTAACTGCTAGGTATATAATAAATTTGGAATCTAGCATACTACAGAAACAACTACAGCTATCACAAAACATGATTAGCATTAATTTAACGCAACCATGACATAAATGTGTTGCAGTGGCCTGCAAGATCACAGGATCTCTCTCCCACTGAGCACTTAAGGGACCACATAGGTCGTCAGGTGAGAGAGCGCCATGATGTCAACAACATCTTTGATCTTGAACGTGCCTTGCAAGCCGAATGAGTCAGGATCCCACTGCAGGTTATTAGAAAAGTGATTTGCAGCATGAGACGTCGTTGTCTGGCAGTCTTGGCTGCAAATGGTGGGCACACTAGGTATTGCGCTGTATCCAATTTTTTATGCCTGACCCCCTTGTTTATTTCACGTATGCCAGAGACTAAACGCCGCAAAATTATGGAATAAAATTGATGCGAGTCATTGGTGATAAGAATCAAATACCTGAACACTTATTTGATGTTATGATTTTGTACCTATCCTTTTCCGCAGAAGTCATTCTGTTTTAAACTTGCTAAATTTTTTTTCATCAGTATATTATTACACTGATACACAAAATCAAGCTTACTATTGATTCTCATCTCATATTTTTGCCATGCACATGAGATGAGTTTTTTTTGCTTTTCAATGTAAAACCAGATTGTAAAATGAAATCACTTTGAGTTTAGACGTACTGGGTGATTGTCAAGACAAAAAAAACTCCAACTTACAATGAAGGTTTAGGTTTCTCTGGTATAAATACTTTGGTGAGCATCAACTTTGGAGGAGATCTATGATAGAAAAAACAAAAACATATTCAGAGATAAATTTTTCAGCTACAATTTTTTTTCAAGAAATGAAAGAATGGGGCAAATTGCTCAAGTGTTCTTTAATTATTTGGCTGCTATTTACCGTACCCAAGAAGTTGTCCTTTCAAGGAAATTAAAACCAAATTTTAAATGTTTTCAGAAGGCTACTTCCTCTGGGCTGTAAAAAACAGGGATGTTTGGTAAAGAATTAAACAACAAACTCACCTAATAACATGAACTTTCAGGGATTTTCCTTTATAGGCCACTCCCTCAGCACCAAACATCATCTCTTCTAGCCACTTGCCATCTGAACCTGTCCGACTTGCCTACAAAGTATTATAAAAATATTTTGAAACAAGTGCTTAGCTCTTTACCAAACGACAAAATCTTAGACTGGTCGAAACTGACAACATTTGCAGACGACAATTTTAATTTTGCTGGATTGATAGTAATCAACAGGGAAAGTGTAGAAAACCTTGTGGGAAAAGGAGAAAATGCTGGTAACCAGCATTTTCTCCTTTTCCCAAAAGTTTTTCAATAGGTTAGAACTTTCTTCAGGGTCCTTAAAACCAGAGATCGTTTGGTAGACAGCTAGTCTCATATTGCATTTTAAACCTTTATTAAAAAAAAATGATAAAACTATGTCTGCTACACTACAACTTGAAGAGTTTGATTAAACATTAAGGACAGATTAACAAACCTGATAAGTGGGTGTATGTTTCTTTGCAGGCACTTCATCATGAATTTTTCCTTCCCTCACAGAACTGAGTTTCGCTGTAGATATACATTTATTACGACAGCTTGGCTATAAAAAGAAAAAAATTGTACTTCGTAAAACAAATACGTGAAAAAGTACATGACTGGAAAAATAGCACAAAAATATCATACATTTTGGTATAAAACAGCCCAACAAGAAAGTAAGAACTACATATGAATAACTCAATTATTCAAATATATTTACCGTTTCATCCTCTGTGATGACGGCCTTGGAGTCGAAGAGAAACTTTCTACCACTATTGTCACTGTCCAGGATGAGCACAAGTCTTATGGACTTATCATCAAACTGTGGTCTCTTCCAGCTGTAATATAAATGTGTGAAACGTGCTCTGTGAAAAAGGGTCTTAACTCTTTACCACACGAGAAAATTTTAGACTGGACCAAATTGAAAGCATTTGTAGACGACAAAATAAAGGTGACTAAAAAATAGAAATTTGTTCTTGGAAGGGTAGAAAACACTGTGGGAAAAGGAGAAAATGCTGGTTTTTCCAGCATTTTCTCCTTTTCCCATAGTGTTTTCAAAAGGCTTCTTTCTCAGGGGCATCAACAGTAGGGATTGTGTGGTAATGGGTTAACTCTTTACCACACAATCCCAAGTTTTAACGACCCTGTGAGAGAAGCCTTTTGAAAACATTGTGGGAAAATGAGACAGTGCTGGTATCGAGCATTTTCTCCTTTTCTACCCTTCCCAACACAAATTTCAAATTTTTGAGCCACATTTATGGTGTCGTCTGCAAATACTTTCTATTTAGACAAGTCTACAATTTTGTCGTTTGGTAAAGAGTTTCTGCATCTGCAAGAAATTATCGACCCGGGTCAGCCTGTGCAGACTGCATAGTTTTTTGCTAAAGGTCAATTCTATCCAAGAACCTGTTTACTTCATGATTAACTCTTTACCAAACGACAAAATTTGAGACTGGTCTAAATTGAAAGCATTTGCAGATGACAAGTTGAATGTGAATCAAAAATTGAAGTATGATTTGAGAAAGTTAGAAAACACTGTGGGAAAAGGAGAAAATGGTGGTTACCAGCATTTTCTCTTTTCCCACAATGTTTTCAAAAGATTTCTTTCTTAGTGTCATTAAAAGTTGGGATTACGTGGTAAAGAGTTCAGTGTTTTCCAAATGCCAAATTGTAAGACCCAACCAAATTCAAAGCATTTGCCTATGACAAAATAAATATAACTGAAAAACTGAAATTTGATTTGGGAAGGGTAGAAAACGTTGTGGGAAAAGGAGAAAATGATAATTACAAGCATTTTCTCCTTTTCCTACAACACTTTCAAAAGGCTTTTTTTGTCGGTCGTTAAAAGTTTGGATTGTGTGGTAAAGAGTTAACCCATTACCACAAAATCCCGCCTTTTAACGACCCTGAAAAGAAAGCCTTTGAAAACATTGTGGGAAAAGGAGAAAATGCTGGTAACCAGCATTTTCTCCTTTTCCCACAATGTTTTCTACACTTTCCATATAAAATTTCCATTTCTGATGCACATCTATTTTGTCGTCTGCAAATGCTTTCAATTTGGACTAGTCCAAAACTTTGTCATCTGGTAAAGAGTTTAAAAAAAAAGGCTGTTATGGCTCCATAAGTATGTGATAGTTTGCCTGTTATGATGAATGACATGACGGTGCATAAAGCCCTGTTTTGTCAGAGCATGGGTTCTATGTACAGATCAAAATAGACAAAATAGGGAATTTTTCTTTTAACTTATTATTTTACATGCTAGGTAGCCTATTACTAACCCATTACCACACAATCCTTACTTTTGATGACACTGCAAGTGAAGCCTTTAGAAAACATTGTGGGAAAAGGAAAAAATGCTGGTAACCATCATTTTCTCCTTTTCCCACGATGTTTTCTACCCTTCTGATTATAGTAGTACAGATAACTGTCCCCAAAGGCGATGTTGCTTTTTGACTGGTCGCCTCTGTAAATGTACAGTAAATGTCCAAATATGAAAAAGGTCACCGGAGCGTCTCATTATTGAGACTACTGATTATAGTTGAATGAATTGCACCAGGTAGCTTTTTATTGAGTAAATGTTTAATTTAGTTTGAATTTCAAAGTAACAGTTGTCACGTAGAAAAGTACGCAAATCTGAAATACAAACCACACTTGGAGGGATTTGAACCCATGTGGACAAATATCCTCGATTTTTGAGGACCATCACCATAACCATTGAGCCATAGAGAATTCTCCCTAGACCAGTTGTTAGATATTGTATTTAAACCGGGGTGAAGCCATGCATGAAGGAAAGATTTCCTGTAACAAAATTCAAAGTACCCCGATAACCAGTTTTCATTTTGAAAAGTAGTCCAGTTCTGTACCCAGAATATCCAAATCAGATGTGTATTTGAAAAATGCCATCCAGTGGAGGATAATTAAATGGTAGTTTTTTTAACAACATAAGACGGTCCAGTTAGTGAAACCAGGGCCCGTATTCACCAACCATTCTTAAGAACGTTCTTCGTCTTGTTCTCAAGAATTTTCTACATTTGTAAGTAACACAACTTCTGATTGGCTAAACCGAATGGTTTAGCCAACCAGAAGTTGTGTTACTTACAAATTTAGAAAACCTTGGAGTATAAGATTAAGAATATTCTCAAGAATGGTTGGTGAATACGGGCCCTGGGCTACCTTGTGACCAGTGATTTTGCTTATCTAATCTCTTGTCCCATTTATTAACCTTACCACCTTTTGTCCAACAGTGCCACTCAAACTTTATCTTCTTTCAATGAATCCCTTTCTAACCCCTTATAAAACATTCCTATGTCTTTAACCCTTTACCGTGCAATCCTGACTTTTAACCCTTTGCTAAGGGAGACCACTCCTTCAAGCGTGGCTTCATCCTGGTCTATATACAATACTTTACAACTGTGTTAGGGAGAATTCTCTTTAGCTCAGTGGCTATGGCGTTGGCCTTTCGTCTGGGCATTCTAGGTTCGAATCCTGTCCTGTCCCTGTATTTCTACTGTGCATCTATTCATGTGTTTCTTGTTATGGACTTCGTTCGCAAGGCCTTTTCCACACAATCCAAAGTCTTAACAACTTTGAATGAGAAGGCTTTTGAAAACACTGTTGGAAAAGGAGAAAATGCTGGTAGCCAGCATTTTCTCCTTTTCCCACAAAGTTTTCTACACTAACAAAGCAAAATTGCACCATTTGTGTTACTTTGAAATTGTCGTCTACAAATGCTTTCAATTTGGATAGGTCTAAAATTTTGCTGTGTGGTGACGGGTTAAAAAAGTAGATCTATGTACAATAAAAACCTTCTTAAAAATGGACTTGAAAAGGTTTTAGCACTTTCTTCAATAATCAGTTTTGTCCAAAATATGTGATAGGGATTAGGTTATCACAAAATTCTTAAAGTTGGGTATTTAGGTCTTTCACATCACACCAAATTAAAAAATATATATATATCACTGAAATTTATATGAAAAAACAATACAAATCATCAATAATCAAGAATAATGATATTGCAAAAAAAATTTTTTTTTGGATGGTATTCCCTTAATTCATTACCAAACAATCCCTACTTTTGACGCCCCCGAGAAAAAAGCCTTTAGAAAACATTGTGGGAAAAGGAGAAAATGCTGGTAACCAGCATTTTCTCCTTTTCCCACAATGTTTTCTACCCTTCACAAAACAAATTTCAAATTTTCTGTCACTTTTATTTTGTCGTATGCAAGTGCTTTAAATTTGAACCAGTCTAAAATATTGTCGTTTGGTAATGAGTTAAAAGGCTTTGTAGCCCCTTAACCCTTTCCCAAACAAGCCCTGATTTTTACATGTCTGCAGATAAAGTCTTTTGAAAACACTATGGGAAAAGGAGAAATTGCTCATAACGAGCAATTTCTCCTTTTCCCACAGTGTTTTCTACCCTTTTTAAGAACTTTTTGCCATTTTGTACAAATCTAAAATTGTCGTCTGCAAACTCTTTTGGTTTGGAAGAGTCCAAAATTTGTTGTTTGGGAAAGGGTTAAGCTATTTTTAGATTTTGCGCCAAAATTCAAAACAAGCATTATGGGAATGTTCAGTGACTGGCATGTGACTAATGATGCTTAAATCCATGAAATAACGAATATTTAATCATTTTCCATAATGTCTTCTTCTGACACTATGTTTGAGGCTTTGTCTGTGTATTTCCAGTAAGTAAATGAGCAAGTTGCTCATGTACAAATAGACTGTGTTTCCCGTTGGCGTCGACCTGGGCTGTAGTAAATCTATAATTTCTCTTGTTGTTGGATGGTTTTTGACTACTGGTGTTTTATAAATGAAAATTATTAGGCTTTGGGTGTATAAATATTATTTTTTTGTATTTTTGTACAATTTCACTGACAAACTGCATAAAGTAAAATTGTTCTTTCTACAATAATTTTTTTGTACACATCAAATGATCCACATGTGATAGCCCACAAGTAAGAACTTGGCACTTCAGTCAGTAACCCCTGACCATGTATCACATGATCCTGAACTTGAACGACCTGAGGATGACTGTTGAAAACATGGTCACCGTCTGTCATCACCACCGGAAATAGATTACCGGCGAATCGAAAGTACTCCACATATGAACGTGAGTGCTCACAAAAAATGACAATTTTTATCGTAAAAAACAAATGGATTTACAAAACATTCACGAGGCATAGTTAGTGGATATAATAAGCTTCCAACGTAAGTAGGATTTGTTGCTTATTAGTAAATTTGAAGGGTTTAGCGACTAGAAATCCTTAGAGCTGGTACCAAAAAACAAATTGTATTGTGACATTTATTTTCATTTTTTCCAAAAGTGTGCACAAATTCCAGATTTTTTTAATCATGATGAAGTAAAATTATGGCTGACAGATAAATTTATTACTGTTTTACCTCAAATCGAGGGATTTAGCAAATTTTTTGTCAAAACGAAAATTTCATTGTGGACGGCGAATAGATCCTTATGTGGACGGCTTATAGCTAAATCCCCAAAATTACGTGTACGGCGAATAGTTTTGAGCTTTTTAACAATATGTGCACAAACACATATGTTCAAGTCGTATTGCGTTCGTGCCAGGTATATGCAATAGAAAACACTATACTCAGTTTACATTTCAGATTAATGATGTCAACATACAAGTGTTATTACTGCCCTGAAAAACCGCCAAACTTTGAGAAAACTATTCAGCACCTCATAAATTGCCACCAAAATGACGAAATGCGTGTCAGGTAATTACAAGAACACAAACTGCGAACGATTAGTTTCAAAGTGATTCCAGAACTATGTAGAGAACAGGGGAGGACCATAACAATCTATTCCACCAGAGAAAAAATTCACATATCAAAGGCTAATGTGGTGCCTAAAGATAGCCCTTTTAAAAAACTGATCAGACTAGAGGGTATCTGTAGTGACAGTGACACTTTCAACAATGTAGAGCATATTTTGTCGGGACAGGGCCAAACTGGTACCGAGGAGTCTTGTGATACAGACCTGTCTGGTTGTAGCGAGTACATTGACGATACTAACAATATCTATGACGAATTAGTTTCTCTGTTGCCTAAAGTAATTGACACTTTGAAAGAACATGGAAAAATGCAGGAGTTTCTTTCATTCAACAGGCTTTTAAGTGAAGATAAATTTCCGGATCTAAGTAACCCGTTTGAAAATTGTACCATCTCACAACATCTAAGAATAGAAGAAACACAATGTTATCGAGCGGAAATTTATCTTCACTTAAAAGCCTGTTGAATGAAAGAAACTCCTGCATTTTTCCATGTTCTTTCAAAGTGTCAATTACTTTAGGCAACAGAGAAACTAATTCGTCATAGATATTGTTAGTATCGTCAATGTACTCGCTACAACCAGACAGATCTGTATCACAAGACTCCTCGGTACCAGTTTGGCCCTGTCCCGACAAAATATGCTATACATTGTTGAAAGTGTCACTGTCATTACAGATACCCTCTAGTCTGATCAGTTTTTTAAAAGGGCTATCTTTAGGCACCACATTAGCCTTTGATATGTGAATTTTTTCTCTGGTGGAATCGATTGTTATGGTCCTCCCCTGTTCTCTACATAGTTCTGGAATCACTTTGAAACTAATCGTTTGCAGTTTGTGTTCTTGTAATTACCTGACACGCATTTCGTCATTTTGGTGGCAATTTATGAGGTGCTGAATAGTTTTTTCAAAGTTTGGCGGTTTTTCAGGGCAGTAATAACACTTGTATGTTGACATCATTAATCTGAAATGTAAACTGAGTATAGTGTTTTCTATTGCATATACCTGGCACGAACGCAATACGACTTGAACATATGTGTTTGTGCACATATTGTTAAAAAGCTCAAAACTATTCGCCGTACACGTAATTTTGGGGATTTAGCTATAAGCCGTCCACATAAGGATCTATTCGCCGTCCACAATGAAATTTTCGTTTTGACAAAAAATTTGCTTAATCCCTCGATTTGAGGTAAAACAGTAATAAATTTATCTGTCAGCCATAATTTTACTTCATCATGATTAAAAAAATCTGGAATTTGTGCACACTTTTTTGGAAAAAATGAAAATAAATGTCACAATACAATTTGTTTTTCGGTACCAGCTCTAAGGATTTCTAGTCGCTAAACCCTTCAAATTTACTAATAAACAACAAATCCTACTTACGTTGGAAGCTTATTATATCCACTAACTATGCCTCGTGAATGTTTTGTAAATCCGTTTGTTTTTTACGATAAAAATTGTCATTTTTTGTGAGCACTCACGTTCATATGTGGAGTACTTTCGATTCGCCGGTAATCTATTTCCGGTGGTGATGACAGACGGTGATGGTGGGAAAATGAAAAAATGTTGGTACCAGGGTTTATAGGGTTAGCAAACCCTAAATTGTAACCTTACCAGCATTTTCTCATTTTCCCCACACAGTTTTCTACCCTTTCAAAAACAGAAGCCATCATTTGAGCTACATTTGTGCTTTGAAAACTTTATTTTTTGGTAAAGAATTAACTCTTTACCGTACAATCCTTAGAAAACATTGTGGGAAAGGGGGAAATGCAGGTAACCAGCATTTTCTCCTTTTCCCACAATGTTTACTACCCCATCAAAGTCAGAAATCATCATAATAACAAGGTTTAATTTGTTGTCTGCAGTTGCTTTGATTTTGGTCCAGACCAAAAATTTGTCATTTGGTAAAGAGATAATTCTTTAAAAGCACACAATAGTTTAGCCTAGTCAAAACTGAAAGCAATTGCAGACAACCAAGTAAATGTGGCTTGAAGGGTTGGAAAATTTATATGTGAAAAGGTATTTTTAACTCCTTACCAAAGGACAAAATTCTAGACCTGTCCAAATTGGGAGCACTTGCAGTCAACAAAATAAATGTGAATCAAAAATTGAAATTTGTTTTGGGATAGGTAGAAAACAATGTGGGAAGAGGAGAAATTGCTGGTTACTAGCATTTTCTCCTTTTTCCACAATGTTTCCAAAAGGCTTTTTTCTTAGGGACGTAAAAATCAAGGATTGTTTGAGAAAGAATTCAGAGCCTTTTTTTCAAAGCTTTGTAAAAACCAAGACTGTTTCGAATAGGATTAACTCTTTACCACATAATCCCGACTTCTAACGACCTTCAGGAAGAAGCAAATTGAAAACATTGCAGGAAAAGCAGAAAATGCTAGTTGCCAGCAATGTTTTCTACTTTTATAAAGTCAAGTTTCAATTTTTCAGCCACCTTTATTGTCTGCATTGCTTTCAATTTGGACCAGTCCAGAATTTTGTCGTTTGGTAAAGAGTTAAAGTGCTACATAATGACCTTCTTACAGAAGAAAGATGCATCATGCAGATTTCGTCTCAAGTGATAACTCTTTACCAAACGACAAAATTTTAGACAGGTCCAAATTGAAAGCACTTGCAGACGACAAAATAAACATAACTCAAAAATTGAAACTTGTTTCCAGCAGGATAAAAAACATTGTGGGAAAAGGAGAAAGTGCTGGTTACCAGCATTTTCTCCTTTTTCCATAGTGTTTTCAAAAGGCTTCTATCTCAGGGTCGTAAAAACAAGGGATTGTTTGGTAAAGGGATAAAAAAATACAGGTATTTGATGGTAACCAACACTGTACATACAATTTAACTCTTTACCAAATGACAAAATTTTAGACTGGTCCAAATTGAAAGCACTTGCAGACGACAACATAAACGGAACTCAAAAATTGAAATTTGTTTCCAGCAGGGTCCAAAGCATTTTGGGAAAAGGAGAAAATGCTGGTTACCAGCATTTTCTCCCATACCAGAATGTTTTCTATAGCCTTCTCTTTCAGGGTCGTTAAAAGTAGAAATTGTGTGGTAATTAATTAACAACAATTATTGCTTCAATAGCTGGTATTTAAGCTTTTACCACGAAATAAAATTTCAGACTTGTTAAAATTCAAGGCACTTACAGAAGACAAATTGATTATGACTCACAATGTGGAATCTCTATCATAGGGAAGAAAACATTGTGGGAAAAGGAGAAATGCTGGTTACCAGCATTTTCTCCTTTTCCTACAATGTTTTAAAAAGCCTTCTTCCTTAGGGTAGTTAAAAACTATAATTGTGTGGGGAAGATGTAAGTTCTTTTTTTTTTCTAGTCTAAGATTAATCTAATTCAAATGCATGAGAAAAAAAAAAAGTCTGATGCAGAGACAAGCTGCAAAAACATTTTACCCTTTTCTGCCACACAATCATGAATTTCAACTCCCTAGGCAACAACAATGTTATTGAAAGCTTTGCGTAAAAGGGAGAAAATGCCAGAAACCACAATTTTCTTCTTTTTACAAAATGTTTTCTTCTCAACTAACCCTTAGAGTACCTTTCACAAAAAGAGTTATACCTTTGCTGCGAATGGCGGTCAAAAGCCCCTACGGTCATAATCCCCTTCCCCCAAAACAGGTATGGCGGTCAAAAGCCCCTTCACAATTTTGCAAGGGCGGTCATTATCCCCTTCATCAAATTTTAAAGGCGGTCAAAAGCCCATTTGCGATTTCGCAAGGGTGGTCATTATCCCCTTGATCCAATCTTTCGGGCGGACAAAAGCCCCTTTACATGGGCTAGCATTTCCCTTTGTGATTTATAACAAAGAAATAAAATAATTTCAGTGTCGTACCTGTGCCGTGCATCCCTATCCCCTGCCCCGCTTTTTTTTTTTTTTTTGCTTGATGGTGATTTACTCATTAAAATTGTTTCCTGTCGGTCTTATACATATACATTCAACATATAAACAAGTGGTCACTTTGTACCATATCAGATAATTATCTTAATCCGTCCTCAGTTTATCTGATTCATTTCAATAGATGTTGGTTGTATTGGGGGTTTACGCCACTTTAACAGCTAAGGTCATATCATGGCATTTGGTGACGCACATGTGTTTCCTGGCTTTCTCACACCAGTACTAACACAACTTTCTTTCCAAAGCCACCAACTACTTTTCTCAAATGCTTCAGCAGAGATGAGAGGCGAAATTAGCCGGAAAGAAAGTTCGCCTCAACCGGGTATCGAACTCATAACCACTAGGTCATGAGTCCGACACGCTCACCGCTGAGCCACCCGTTGACCATTGGCATTTAACTCTTTACCACACGAGAAAATTTTAGACTGGTCCAAATTGTAAGCATTTGCAGACGACAAAATAGAGATGACTAAAACATTGAAATTGTTCTGGGAAGGGTAGAAAACACTGGGGGAAAAGGACAAAATGCTGGTTACCAGCATTTTCTCCTTTTCCCATAGTGTTTTCAAAAGGCTTCTTTCTCAGGGGCGTCAAAAGTAGGGATTGTGTGGTAATGGGTTAAATGGTTATGTGAGTAAGTAAGCAGCCAATGGCCTGGGAAAAAATTGCCGACTAATGGAAAAAAAGCACCCTGGAAAAATCATTGATAGGTAAATTGGCAGCCATGATATAAATCAGACAATGTTTAAAATGACGTTGAACATTACAATCAATCAACAATCATCAATTCTAGATCCACATCCGATAATTTCACACATTAGTGTATATTTTATAAGTGTTCTATTTCAAAGCGATTATCAGACTTTATGTCTACGGAGGGGATAATTTCGGCATGGTTACCATTCATAAGGACTTTTGTTTGCTACTGATAAAGGGGACTTTGACCACCATCAAAATTTGATGAAGGGGATAATGACCGCCCTTGCGAAATCGTGAAGGGGCTTTTGACCGCCTTTAAAATTTGATGAAGGGGATAATGACCGCCCTTGCAAATTTGCGAAGGGGCTTTTGACCGCCTTACCTATTTTGGGGGTAGGGGATAATGACCGGAGGGGCTTTTGACCGTTTACCCTTTGCTGCCAGTGTAGATCAAGATCAGTATGCACAAAACATACAGCCTGATCTTTGATCTACACTATCTGCTTTGCAGAAGAACTTTGTCTTTAGACAAGAGAAACCTTGAAATCATGATTTTTGGGGTTTTATGTCTACAGCGAAAATATCATTAGGAATAATTCATTGTGTTCGTAGGGTTACCTCTTTACCAAACAACAGAATTTTAGACTTCTACAAATTGAACACATTTACAAATGACAAATCTAATATAGCTCAAATGATGATATCTGTCTTTGATCGACAAGAATACATTGTAGGAAAAGGAGAAAATGCTGGTAACCAACATTTTCTCCTTTTCCCACAGTGTTTTGAAAAGCTTTCTCTATCAGGGTCATAAAAACATGGGATTCAGCAAGTTCCATCATTTTAGCAACCTTCCATTCGATATCTGCAAAGGCACTGACTCTGAATGACTCTTGACCCTTTACAACACAATCTTGAGTTGTAATGACCCTGAAGAAGGCTTTTGAAAACATTGTGGGAAAAGGAGAAAATGCTGGTTACCAGCATTTTCTCCTTTTCCCACAATGTTTTCTACCCTTCAGAAAACAAATTTCAAATTCTTCATCACTTTTATTTTGTCATCTGCAAACGCTTTTGATTTGGACAAGCCTAAAATATTATCGTTTGGTAACGAGTTAACCCTTTACGATACAATCCTAACTTTTAACCACCCAGAAGAAGGCTTTTGAAAACATTGTGGGAAAAGGAGCTCATTATTTTAAGCCGTTGACTATGCACATGATGTGCAGTTTTATCTTGATCTACATTGACGGGGTGGGCATATCATGTTGCCCTACACATGCAAAGACTTGTAAAGAGATTGCACTTTCCAACTAGTATTAGAATATCCTACCTGTCCAAATCCTTGCTTCTCATACCAGGCGATTCATCATGCGTCAAGGTGAAGGGTTTCCAAAATAAGGACCCATTATAAACTGGCATATTCACACAATTTTCAAACCTAAATGCCTAGTTTTCTTTACAACTTTCCTAATTTAACTCCCAAGTCAATGAAATATTTTGCTTCACTTTCAAGTGCAACACAATGACATTATGGGAATCCATAGATTAGCTAGAACGTAGTTTCTAGTCATGTGCTAATCTCGTGCAGTATACTAAACCATAAATAGTGAAAGATTAGTTATCAGATCAATGTACTGTACTGTCATTACCAGGTGATAATGAGTGGTCAACACGAAGTTTACTATCAATGTAAACAAACCCGTGACAGGCCGACGAAACAGTTTATAACTGAGACAGTCTAAACAGAAATAGAGGTTAAAATTTCATACGTACTCATACTTTGTTTCACTGGGACCAAACGGGTTTTTTCTACTATTCTGACGTTGGAACAGCTTTTGAATAAAAGCCATTTTCTGTTAACTTTCATTCTCCATAGACATGTAGCATCACATGACAAATTGTCTCGTGAAGTTTACTGTTTTCTTTTTGTCCAATCGGATTACTTCATTCAGAGCGCTTGACCTTTTACGGAGTGCAACGGAAATACACGAACGTAAAAGACCATCGGCTTGTTCGTCCCAAAACCAGTTCATTCCCAGGCTTGTTCGTCCCTCGGCTTATTCGCCAAGCATATTCGTCCCGGGCTTGTTCGTACCACACTAGCCTATCTGTCGTATTGAATGTACAGTACCATATACCATTTAAAATGAATTATTTTTTTTACCTAAAAGTACTTTGAATATAACTTATCAGGCTTTTATTTCACCCATTTCTGTACATAGTCGTTATTAGGTCTACCGTTGTTCTGTAAGATACAACGACAAGTGTATTGCCTTTTACTTATGATTTCCTACGTAAGTGTCTACGATAAGGAACAATAAAGCCGTATTCAACGTCGCGTTCAGTTATATTACGGCTGTCAGTGCACCTATGCATGTCTTCCGGTCTTCTGGACGATTTTTTTACCAATTACTTTGCACAGTATTTTTCTTAAACAACCGACTGCTGGTAAGAGAGAGAGAGAGAGAGAGAGAGAGAGAGAGAGATGTAATGGATTTGAATTTCATATAAAACCTATTTATTCGTTCATATGAGTCCGTTTGTCTATTAGATATTTCATGAACAACACGTGTACTTTAATACAAGTTTGAACAATTTGCAAAGTAACTGAAATAGCTCGGTTACGCCTACTAAAAATTATTAGGCAAAAGCACCCTTATATAGATCATGCAGATATGTCCTTTGCTAAAATAAAAGAAATTTTCTGGGAAGTGTTTGAAAACATTACCATGTTGGAAAAGAGAACAATGTTGTTTACCAGAATTTTCTTCACATCGGAAAGTGTTTTCAAAAAACATTTTTTTCCCTATAGGTCGGTATTGTTATACCTCGGAGGAGATCTTTGATAACGAGTAAACAAGTAATATCTGGGATATAGATATAACGGAGAAATGTCCGTAAAGCTCGTGGAAATTTCTAAAAAAAAAATCAGCAAATTTTCAGACTTATCCGAAACCCTTGAAATTTTTATTAGCGATACTAGACCATGTTCTTTCAACGCGATCTGGTCAACCTATGCTCACAGCGTCATAGGAAAGTGTGGATTGTATATTACATATTCAGCTTTTACGTAAACCTTCCACATCATTGTTCGTCCTTATCCCCATTTTGAATGGTATACAGAGACAGATTTCAGTGAGAACACGGTAGATGAGAACCAAGTTTTTCCCAAGTGGGCCTACCTGCACAGATAAACAAAGAGTAGTGAAGATAAGACCGCCATTAAGGTAAGAAATTTGTTTTCAAGAATAACAGAATAATTTACCCCTTGGCTGCAAACCTGACCTTTTGCGGACACTGTAGTTCAAACTCAGACTGCACAGAACGTGCTGTCTGATCTTGGATCTACACTTTCCGATGAGGAGATATTATTCTCCAAAGCAGCTTTAAAACAGCAATATTTGGGTTATTAATATCGAATTGAAAATTTAATTTTAGTTATTTTGCAGACTAAAGGTTAATGGAATACTCCAATCAAATGATTTAGAAACCGGAATATAAATACATGTACGTGCGTGTGAGGTGTCGCCTTGTAATGTCTGACGCAGTGTTGTTCGGAAGAGGAAACGAAAAATTGAAAGAATCTGCACACTTCTTTCATTTTATGAGCTTATATCATAATTGAAAGTGCTGAACGCAGCATGTCCAGCCCGCCGTACCTCAGTCGGTAGAGTACAGGACTTGAGAACAGGTGGTCCCTGGTTCCATCCCCAGCTCGGCCAATCTCCCCCAGCTCGGTGACAGGGCTCATTCCTCTCTCACCGCTGACCAGTGTTTCGGCAATAGTCATTTGGGAAAGCAGCCAATGGCTTGGAAAGAGTTTTGTGCTGTTTACTGGTAAGCATGGGAAGGTGCACTTGCCGCCGCAATATAACTGAAATAACTTTGAAAAAACTTTAAAAACAGTACAATCAATCGATCGTACAGTCACTTCGCTTAATTTCAGTAAGGGAGGTGACTCACGCATTTGGCGAAATTTTTTAATAAGGAGTTACTGTTCCTTGATCACAAAGACAAATTTCATTAACACTTACCCTGTCAAATTTAAAGTGATGATCACAAGATAATAATACGTTAAATTTAATGGTATTGACTGTAATTTATGTGGCCAAGACTATTAATGGAGCTGCGGAGATTGTATAACAAGATCAGACTGCACGTAAGTGCAGGCTGATCTTGTTTTACACTCTTCACAGACTAAATCCAATTATGGTTACGAACGAAATGATACCAAAATATTACTAAATAGATATGTTTATAAATATCTTTAAGACTTGTCCATAATTAAAGAACTTGTGTTCGACAAATTAAATTAAGTCTGGTAAAATTCGTTCATAAATGAATGGATACACTGAGATCAAAACCACAGTGGTTATCAGTATTTTCCAGTTTTACAACAGTGTTTTCTAAATTCTTCGTTCTCGGGGTCTCGATGTCACATGACTCTTAAAGAACAAATCAGTAAAGGTATGTTGTTCCACAAGGACAATGGCCCTTTTCATATGTTAAAAAAAAAAATGTTTACAATATTGCAATTAAGAATCGTAGCTTTGACTTGATTGAGCATCAACCGGATTCGCCTGATCTCACTGCATCAGACTTTCATCTACTTTCAAGACTGAAAAATGCCACTTCCGGTAAACACTGCGTTGTCTGCGCATGTCATATTCTTCGAAGATTCGACCTGTCTTATATGACGCATCACTCTCCCCGCTATCGGGGAGACTGTAATAATACGCGCTGTAAAGTAGCAATGGAGAAAATGGCTTTTATCAATACGTTTTAGGAAAACTCAGGCCTGTTTTAGCTCCAGATTTCTCTAAACTGCTGATCATAGCTGAATGAATCGCAGCATGTAGCGTTTTATTGGGTATATGTTAATTTTACTTTGAAATTCAAAGTAACGGTTGTCGCGTAGAATTGTAGTCCGGTCCTGTGTACCCAGGATGCCCAAATTAGATAGATGAGTATTTGCAGAATGCCATCTAGCGGGAGATAATGGTGCACACTGTCGCTTAGATGATGACGTCATACATGTAGAGGAGGACTTTCTGAACGGTAAAATAAAGTAGCACTGAGGTCTTCAAAGATCTCTGTCAAATTTGTATAGATGCTGAAGGGGATTATGTTGAAAAAATAAATTATAGTTATAACAACAATAACAATTATAATAATGATGGTAATAAAAATGATAATAATATTAATAATGCATTATGTTCACCAAAAATTCAAATCGCGTACATATAAGGCTCGCGATTTCAATCAGCTTTCGAAACTGAGTCAGACCGGATTCCTAATTTGATAGAAAATGAAGACAAATTAGGAGGGCCTATGTGACGATAAGAAAGATGGAGCTGTTTGGAGTCTGGTGTTAACACCTTGTCTGCTTAGCGCAACTTACTGAACTTTTGCTGACAGTGTAGATCCAAGATCAGACTGCACGTTCTGTGCAGTCTGATCTTGGATCTACACTGTCCGACAAGGAGGTATTATTCCCAAAAATGCACCTTTAAAATAGCAATTGAAAAATTCGAATTGAAAAAAAAAAAAACATTTTTAGTTATTTTGAAGGACATGGGTGAACTTTTATACTGCTATATAAGTAAAATGAAACTTAAAAACCGAGAGTAAAAACTCAACTTTTGGAGCCGAGCTCCGGTAGCTTAGTCGGTAGCGTACAGGACTTGAGAACAAGAGGTCGTGGGTTCGATCTCTGGCTCGGTCAATTTCGTTACGAGGATTGATGATAGTCATTGCGACAGGATTCATTCCTCCACAACCTCTTACCATTGTTTCGATGATGGTTATTTGGGAAAGCAGCCAGTGGCTTGGAAAGAATATTGTGCGGAAGACTGGTAAAAGAGACTCAAGGAAAGCATAGATAGGTGCACTGGCCGCCGTGATATAATTGAAATAATGCTCAAAGCGGCGTTAAACACCATACAATCAAGCAAAACCCATTTTTTGGTATTTCAGAGGTATATTTTTAAGAAGATATCTCTTTATCGGACAGTGTAGATCCAAAATCAGATTGCACGTTCTGTGCAGTCTGATCTTGATCTACACTGTCCGCAGAAGGTCAGCAAGTCGCGCTTAACAGGCTAAGGGTTAAATATTTGTAGGTTTTATTGATCGGAGTCTACGCTAATTATTTGTTTCCCGGCTTTCGTTCAGGATCTGCATTATTTGACAGATGGTTTAGGCGAGAAATGAATTGACGATAGCTTTATCTGTAACCCAAGCTGAAAGAAACTTAAGGTAGGAGACCCCTAACATTTCTAGTGCAGAATGAAATAAAAAATTTTGATGGTTGATAAATACGAGTTTTTACAGATATGATACTGTAGCATAACTTTAAACGACCAGAAATTCCTTTGACGTCTATCTTGAAACTATTGGTTGATACCTTTGGAAGATTTCAGAAAAGGGAGTTTTATTATTACCTCCCTTTGTGATGAAAATATGGTGATTTTAAAATTCTAAAAAATAAAGGAAAACATGGCTCCGTTAAAGTAGCACAATAATACTAATTTTTAAAAGTAGCAAATTTTGTAGGATAATATTATTCTGGAAATGGCTGTTTTCTATTACGGGTCTACTACCTTGAGGCAGTGGACCCCACCCCCTCCCCCCACCCCCTCTCCTATGGAAAACAGCTATTTCCTCAATAACATTATCCTACAAAATTTGTTTTGAGTAAAAAGAGTATAATTGTACTGCTTTAACCGAGCCACTGTTTTTCCTTTTTTTTTTTTTTCTATCTTAAAATTAGCTTTTATAAATGTAAAACAATTATCTTCTCATTACAACGGGAGATAATAATTACCTCCCTTTTCAAGAAACTAACAAACGTATCAATAAATAAATTCAAGATAGACATCAAAGGAAATTCTGGTCGATTAAAAAAAATATACAAAATTGTTATATCAGTATAAATTCTTATTTATCAACTAACAACGAATTTTATTCCAAGTTGTACCAGAAGCGGTAGGACGGTAGTACCTTAACTCATTACCAAATGAGAATATTTATGGCTTGTCCAAATCGAAAGCATTTGCAGACGACAAAATAAAAGTCACTGAAAAATTGAAATTTGTTCTGGGAAGGGCAGAAAACACTGTGGGAAAAGGAGAAAATGCTGGTTACCAGCATTTTCTTCTTTTCCTATAGTGTTTTCAAAAGGCTTCTTTCTCAGGGGCGTCAAAAGTAGGGATTGTGTGGTAATGGGTTAACACATTTTGTTTTTGGTTGTTTCTAGAAAGAAGAAGGTATAACTGACGTGGGAGTGATCGAATCATTGTTTTTCGTTTTAACCTTTACCCTGTATAAGAAACTGGTTCAAATTGAAAGCATTTGCAGACGACAAAATAAAGGTGACTGAAAAATTGAAATTTGTTTTGTGAAGGGTAGAAAACACTGTGGGAAAAGGAGAAAATGCTGGTTACCAGCATTTTCTCCTTTTCCCACAGTGTTTTCAAAAGGCTTCTTTCTCAGGGGTGTCAAAAGTAGGGATTGTGTGGTAAAGAGTTAAACTTATTTTCGGAGAAAAATGTTTCGTTAACGGACAGTGTAGATCTAAGATCAGACTGCATAGAAAGTGCAGTCTGATCTTGGATCTACATTGTCCGCCAAAAGTCAGTGAGTCACGCTTAGCAGCCTATGTGTTAAAGAAACGTTGCGGAAACTGCATCAGATGAAATACTTTAACCCATTACCACACAATCCCTACTTTTGACGCCCCTGAGAAAGAAGCCTTTTGAAAACACTGTCGGAAAAGGAGAAAATGCTGGTAACCAGCATTTTCTCCTTTACCCACAGTGTTTTTCTACCCTTCCTAGAACAAATTTCAATTTTTCAGCCACCTTTATTTTGTCGTCTGCAAATGCTTTCAATTTGGACCAGTCTAAAATTTTGTCGCTTGGTAAAGAGTTAAGGTAGTTAGACCCATAACATGGAATAAAATTTATTGATAATTGATAAAGACAAGTTTATACCTGTAGATATATAAATTTATAAATTATTAGATTTATAAATGATTATATAAATTTATAAATTATTAGATTTATAAATGATTATTTTAGGAAGGAAAAAAACATGAAAAAGTGGCTCGGTTAAAGTAGTACAATAAACTCATTTTTAATTATAGTAAATTTTTTAGGCTAATATTTTAGTGGATATAGCTGTTTTCAATTACGGGTCCACTACCTTAATGAGTAAAATCTAATGAATTGTTTTAACGTAGGTTAAAAGAAGTAGGACTCTAGCTGAAGCTCGCAATCTTTAAGCAGCTAAATGAATTAACCTAAAACTTTCCAACAGACTTAAGATTAAAATTTTTGCCGTTTTAAAGGTGGACCTTCAGATTTTAGGAAGAAAATTTTACAAATATGTAAAAAAAATCATCCTTATACTCCCAAAGCCTTTTAATTTTCATTCATAAAACCCCAGTAGTCGAAAACCGTCCAACAACACGAGAAATAAGAGATTTACTACAGCCCAGGTTGACACCAACGGGAGACACGTTCTATTTTTAGATGCTCAATTTGCTCATTTACATACAGGAATACACAGACGACGTTTCAAACATAGTGTCCGAAGAAGACATTATGGAAAATAATTATTACATATTTGTTATGTAATGGAATTTAATTGGTATGAGTCACATGCCAGTCACTTGACATTCCCAAAATGCTTTATTGATTTTTGGCGCGAAATCTAAAAAATATCTTAAGAGGCTACGTAGCCTTTTAAGGGAACACCAACAATTTTTTTTTTTGTAATTTTAGGAATCTTAATTATTGATGATTGGTATTATTTTTTCATATGAATTTCAGTGATATATATATATTTTTTTAATTTGGTGAGATGTAAAACTTTCTAAATACCCACCTTTAAATTTCTTTTCGATCTACAGTTACTGCCAAAGGTCGTCAAATCACGCTTTGCAGCACTGGGGTTAATATCACTCAGATTAAAAAAAAGAAAAAGTAAAAAAAAAAAACGGTAATCAATTTTCTCATTCTAACACTGATCGACTTAAACAAACCCATATTTAAATGAGGAAATGCGACGATTAATTTCAAGAAAATACGAGCAGACCTGCCAAAGTAAATGTCACTGATAGTTCAGCCATGAAAATGTGTGGGATCACCATTCTTATTTATCAATGGTTTAAAGGATTGCTTAGTAGAATTAACCTTTGGCTGCTTATCGCGACTATGGCTGGCCTTTTGAGGACAGCGTAGATCAAGATCAGACTGCACAGAACGTGCAGTCTGATCTTGGATCTACGCTGTCCGATCTGGAGATATTTTCCCCGAAACATACCTTTGAAATAACAATTGAAATAACAATTTTGGGGATTTTACTGTCGATTTGAAAATTTCATTACAGTTATTTGACAGGATAAGGGTTAAATATGCAAGCACCGGTGATTGGTTTTTACAAACTTCTCCCACTATAGGCCTAACCTGAATTATCATTGGGCAAACCTCAGGTGATCTGTTTATCAAATCCGTTGTCTGTGTTAACGATGTTTGATATGCTTCCACACACATGGTACTAACGTTACATCTTCTATTCGGCATCGTACTGCGGGTGCTTGGAGCCATCAATTCCCTCGGCTGTATCTGGTGGATTGATATGCTCCAGATCGGTACATTTCATCGCCGGAAATACGCCGGTTTACCCCTCTGAAAATTGTAAGGCTCCAATTAAAAAAAGAAAATTTGCATTTCAATTTTCTGTTGAAGTATTTCTAGCTATATATAAGTTATTTAATAGTTCAGTTCGTACAATCATTTTTAATGTGGTTTATCAATTTCGATTGAAGTTTTCACCGACAGATAGATAGGTGTAAAATAAAAATTTTATCGAGGTTGTTTATAACGTTGCTAAATGACTGACAGTAGCGCAGCCATGTATAAGATCACGTGATTGGCAGTGCAAATGGAAACAGCCGTTAGATGTAGGTACGGAATCAAGTTGTGACGAGTTGGTATATTTATGACCGGAAGTAGACCGCTTTACCGTTCTTCGAATACTGTAAAGCTCCGCTTAACACATATCATGCTAAATAAGTCCAATGAAAAAAGGGCTAGCTACCAGTTCAGTTGAGGTGTTGTTTCTCAGATCAAACGGTTGGTTTTGGACTTTTAAGATCAGAAACGCAGTAATGCTGTGAGACTGACTTTAGATCTGCTACGTTCGCTATCGGCTAAATCATGAGCAAAACCATATTCGCCTCCAAAGGAAATCAAATTCCATACTCCAAAAAAAAGCTATCAATTTTATTTCAGACATGCTATATAAAAAGGGGGGAGGGTTTAATACATCCGCAAAAAGTATCGACTCAGGTCAGCTTTTAGCTAATATTCAATTTCGTGTCAGTCCAAGGAGCAGTCTATCCTGTGATTCAGTGGGTTGTTGATCATGTGATGATTTGCTGGGTATAATGCATTACAGATATGCATTAAGCCCCCTTTTGCCAAAGCATGGATTATTCATTTTACAGCGAAAGAGTTTGCTCCAGGTCCATAACACCACAACAGAGGTAAACTGTCGAAGTAGGAATTACTGTTGTTCTTCAAAATAGCATTAATTACATAAAGTTGGCATGTAATGTCGCGTGTCGCCATTCAATTTCCCGCGCTTGAGTGTATCAGGCCAATAAATCGTCAAGAGAATGACATACAGAATGATATGTTAACCTTTTGCTAGTCAAGCGTCAGGAGATTTCCACTTTTCACTTAGTAGAGGGAAAATATCGTCGGTTTACTTCGAAAACCTCGTAACTACAGCTTGTTACAAGCTGTAGTTACGAGGTTTTCAAAGTCAACCGACGATATTACGGAATCATTTCGGTGCCGTTTGGAGTTTACTCAAAGATCAGAGTTGTATGGGTTCACGAAATCATAGTACAGACAAGTTGGCTTCTTTACAACAGAAGCCAGGGGATGTCAGCATTAATGTTTTCAAACAATTTATTGGCTTTTAATTTCAGTATATTTTGGTACATGTAAACAACTAATACAAAAGCCGCCGCATAGAAGCCTTATATGCTTTACATGACGGTCATTTGCCTTTTTGCTGCGATTTCAAATCGCATGATTTTGTCCAGCGGTCTTTTTTCTCTTTTTAACGAAATTCTTCTTATTTTTCTTCTGCTTAGATTTTTTTGCTTTATAAAAGTTGCAATAATAATTATTATTTCAGAGGTCATTTGCAGCCATGGCAAATTAATATAACATCATATAAAAAATGGACCATGTGTATTTTTTGTTTTTGGTCAACTTTATTTACAAAAACATGACGAAACAGACTGTGTATCAGAATAAGTTTGCAAGAAAATTGGATTTAGACAGCAAATTCTGTGGCAGTCTGCCTTTTAAACTCGTCAATATATTGGAGAGGTCTGATGACCTCCCCAATAACTGTCCCCAAAGGAGATATAACTTTTTGACTGGTCGCCTCTTGGAAAAGAGACGGTCAAGACATTATTAGTTGTACGGTCAGGTGTCGGGGGACTTAGAAACTTGTTTACGGCTGTGCTGAATCGTGTTGTTCACGGCTGTGCTGAATCGTGTTGTTCACGGCTGTGCTGAATCGTGTTGTTCACGGCTGTGGTGAATCGTGTTGTTCACGGCTGTGCTGAATCGTGTTGTTAACGGCTGTGGTGAATCGTGTCGGCCCAAGCCTCCAAGATCTCAAGTCCCCTGCCACCTCTCCGCACAAAGAATTTATCATACTGCAAAGTTTTACCATTCTAACGTTTGTTTAGCGAATTTTACCTGTATATTTTTAGTTTAAAAATTGAGTACGCTGATGAAGTAGAATTTTCCATCTGAGTGCTCCAATGGAATTAAAGCAGACGTCATTGGGAGCTGACGTCACTAAAATATTGGCGCATAATTATACTTGATGCTTATCGACGCCGTCATTTTTTGATGTCGCGTTGACAGTGTAGTCATGTATCTGGGGCTTCCGAAAGTGAAACTGCCTTTACATTGGTTTTGTCAGTGAATATGATACATATGTTTGGGACATATTATCCAATCAGATCACGAGAAATTTCTTTGCAGTATAATAAAACCTCAACACAGATTCTGTGAGCAAGTTTGAATTCTTATAATTTCAAAAATAGAACACAAAACTAGGATTTGAACATACCTGTTGCTTGCTTATTTAAGAATCCTTCGTTTGAAATACAAATATTTTCAATCTTGACGCTGAACATAAGACCACTGGCCACTTTTTTCGACAGTGGCTATGTGGGAAAGCAGCCAGTGGCTTCGAAAGACTATTATGCGGAGTATTGGTAAAGACTTTAGGAAAGCATGGATAAGTGCACTAGCCGCCGCTATATAACTGAAATAATGTTGATAAAGGCATTAAACACGATACAGTCAATCAATCAACCAATGAACTTTCTCTTTTCTGGACAGCGGATGCTAGAAAAGATCTACGGGGAATTCCAGCTTAAAAGTTGACGTTTATAAGTTTTGTTCAGTGTATTTCAGTTATCATCGTGAAACTAAGCTCGGCTTATTAAAGGTGGGTATTTAGATTTTTCATATCACACCAAATTAAAAATATATATATCACTGAAATTTAGATGAAACAGAAATACAAATCATCAATAATTAAGAATCATAAATTTACAAAAGAAAGTGATGGTATTCCCTTAAAAGGCTACGTAACCTCTTAAGCTATTTTCAGATTTTGCGCCAAAAATCAAAAAAGCATTGTGGGAATGTTAAGTGACTGGCACGTGACTAATGATACTTAATTTCCATTACATAACGAAATTGTAATTATTTCCCATAATGCCTTCTTTGGATGTCATGTTTGAAGCTTCGTATACATGTGCATTTCCGGTATATAAATGAGCGAGTTGCTCATGTAAAAATAGATTGTGTTTCCCGTCGGTGTCGATCTGGGCCGTACAGTTAATCTCTAATTTCTCTTGTTGTCGGATGGTTTTCGACTACTGGGTTTTCATGAAAGAAACTTATAGGGCTTTTGGAGTATAAGGATGATTTTTTTTGTACTTTTGTAAAGTTTTCGTCCCAGAATCTGAAGGGCCACCTTTATGGGTTAACTCTTCACCAAACGACAAAATTTTGAACTGGTCCAAATTGAAAGCATTTGCAGACTACTACATAGTTTTGAATCAAAAATTGAAATTTGATTAGGAAAGGGTAGAAAACATTGTGGTAAAAGGAGAAAATGCTGGTTACCAGCATTTTCTCCTTTTCCCACAATGTTTTCAAAAGGCTTCTTGCTCAGGGTCGTTAAAAGTCGGGTCTGTGTGGGAAAGAGTTAAGCTAAAATGGTTCTTTACTATCCGCTAACGTAACTTAAATCAGTATTTCGTAAGTTCGGTCAATGTTGAAATCACACGAGTACGAAACAGCAATAGTGTGTCAAAAAACTGGTGACTGTTCGCAATGACGAAGGAATACAGACAATGTTAATTTAGATGACAAAGTGTCACAATGTTGACATTTGTCAGTAAGAGTTCAATAAAGCTACGACGGATTTTCTTTGCATTGTTACAAGAAATGTTGACATAATGCGATCTGAAAGTTCCCCTAGAAATAGCGAACATGAATAATTGATTAGTTTTCTTTTGATTATACGTTGCATTTCAGCGTACAATCGATCACATAAATGCGGATGCGTTATGATCATAAATCTGCCTTATGCGACAATAAGTGTATTCTGCAGAAAGTATAGACCGAGATTAACTTAATTATACATGCAGTCTGATCTTGGTTTGAGTGTCTACAGCAGCCTTTAGAGTATAGAGCTAGTGTTTGATTTCCGATTAATAATCGTCGCCAACGGTTGACCGTACATGGTCAACGATTCCCCCCCCACCCCCCTGCGCACCCCGTTAATTTTGTTACGGGGGACAGTGTAAAAAAATAAACAGAACGATACCTATCTTAAGATATGCATTTTTTTTCACCGTATTCAATGTACGAGTATAGCACTGTATAGCACTGTCAATCGGAACCTCGGTTTAGCGTTTTATCTCTAAGACATTCAGTAATATTGGCTGGCCATCCCTGGGAATCTAACCCACAAACGGTCCGAAATTTGATGTTTAAAAATCTCGTGCTTTTTTTGTATACATGTATTTAAGAAAATAATCTTCTCTTTATCGTGGTTTTATCATTCAATAAAACACAATTGTGAGTTATGCGGCACAATGAATGATCCATGAGGGCAATAGCCCGAGTGGTTTATTCATTGCGCCTCATAACTCACGTGGTTTATTGAACGATACACCACGATAGAAAGAAAATTATTTCGAGTCTAACATGACCAACTCTTAATCAAAGGGGAAAAAAGGCTCACTCTTTGAGTAAAAACGCGGATGCAGATTATGTTCCATGGAACACCTTATTTTATACAGAATGACGTCACTCTATATAGACTAAAAATAGATTTTACCACCTTTCGGTTGCAAAGTGCATGTCGGCTCATGTCGACTCATGTCGGTAGTTTTCGCAGCCCCCTTTTCATGTCTCATTTGTTTTACACTTACGCGAATTCAACTCTTTACCAAACGACAAAATTTCAGGCTGGTCCAAATTCAAAGCATTCGCAGACGACAAAATAAACATTGCTCAAAAAATGAAATTTGTTCTAGGAAGGGTAGAAAACATTGCGGGAAAAGGAGAAAATGCTGGTTACCAGCATTTTCTCCTTTTCTCACAATGTTTTCAAAAGGCTTTTTTTCTTCAAGGGCGTCAAATTCGGGATTGTGCAGTGAAGAGTTAATACCCAACATCAGTTTGAGCTGAAATGCATTTTACAGAAAATGGCGGGTGTTTGGAAAAAAAAACCGTTAAAATGTCGGGAAAAATTACCGAGGCTCTAAAAAGACGATAAAAGCTTGGAAAATCTTAATATTATGGATTGTTTTTGCATCTGGTTTTTATCTTGGAAAACAAATATAAATATTGATTGTGCTGCTCTTTTGTCGAGAAAAAACAAATACCCAGTGATATACAATATATTTGCAGAGGACACAAAATACACAACTTCACAGTTTTGTAAGAATTTTTTTTTTATGTGTGTAATTGTTCATAATCGTTTTGCGGACGATCTAGATCAAAGATCAGACTGCACATTCTGTGCAGTCTGATCTTTGATATAGATCGTGGACCCGCATAAGATATTTTCCTTTCGTGTCTGACGAGAGTGAAGGGCTATTTTCATATCACAGTATTACCACTGGGAAGGTTAAATAATCATCATTGCATGATTTTACATAGCGTTCGAGGATTATGGCGGAGAAATTGGACGATCCCCCTTTTTTTGTGAAAGAAATAGCAAAGTGCTTAAAATATCATTGATTGAATTTGCTTTTATTTATCTTCGCCATCGGTTGCCCATATAGGCGACCCCCCAGCCCTGAAGGCTGTTAGTATTGTTACGGGGGATTCAGGACGAAACCTATCCTAAGTTACGCCTGGTTCTTTAACGTGCACCGTCCACGGGACCTCGGTTTAACGTCTCATCCGAAGGATTATCAGTAATTTTAGATGACTAGCTGCGGAAATCGAACTTTTAATCATGAAATATGGAATCTGTTTATTCATAGGCCTCTGAAACTTCATTGGTCTGTCACAGAATACCTGAATTTTCATTGGTCGATCATCCGGCACCGTTACTAAAAATAGCAACTGACTGCTGACTGTATTTATATCGCTTATATATAATCTGTGCAGGATGACATGGGTCGAATTTTCTTGCTATTTGCATATTTTCTGCATGTCCAAAGACCAATCTACCTCACAATTTAGTTGGTTCCTAGAAAAAATTGATTTTACGAATATATGATTACGTTGATTGTTTGATTGTATGGTGTTTAACGCTGGTTACAACCGATGATTACTTCAGTTATACTCCCGGCGGTCAGTGCCTCTATCCATGCTTTCCTGAAGTCTCTTTTCCCAGTATTCCACACTTTTTTTCCAAGCCACTGGCTGCCTTCCCACATAAAAATAATCGAAACAATGGTCAATAGTGGGAGAGGAGGAATCCTGTCGCAGCGATTGTTATCCATCATTGGAAAGACATTTGCAGAATCAATAATTACGTGAAAACTTGCTTATTTAACCCATTGCCACACAGTCCCTACTTTTGACGACCCTGAGAAAGAAGACTTTAGAAAACATTGTGGGATAAGGAGAATTTTTTCTTCCCTTCACAAAACAAATTTCAAAGTTTCAGTCACTTTTATTTTGTCGTCTGCAAATGCTTTCAATTTGGACCAGTCTAAAAATTTGCCGTTTGGTAATGAGTTAAATGCATCAGGGTACTCAAATTTGTTTGCTCTTGAGAAAAGCGTTGATCAAGTTAAACGAACAGGACATGCAATCTGATTTGAGGTATTCACTCGTTGTCTGCGCATCTCATATATTTCAAAGTCTGCTATGACGCATCACTCCCCTCATTATTGGGAGATTGTATTAATACGCGCTAATAAAGAAGCAATGGAGGAAATGGCTATTATCAATTCGTTTGAGGAGAAATCAGGCCCATTTTAGGTCCAGATTTCTCTAAACTGTGATAATTTTTACTTGCAAAAATTATTAAAAAAAAAATACGATCGATTACTGAAAATCTTTGTATACAGTATCTAAAAATAGATCAACACGGTACACCAAGTACATGTGCATTACCAAAAGCCTAATTTAGTTTGAAATTCAAAGTAACGGTCGTCGCGTAGAAAAGTATTCCGGTTCTGTACCCAGAATGCGCAAATTAGAGATGAGTATTTGTAGAATGCCATCTAGCGGGAGATAATGGTATTCACTTCTACTGTTTTTGAAATTGTATTAACGTGACGAAATCTTTTTCCACTAATGTGGAGACCGTAATCTCGGCTATAATTAAAATTTTATGAGATCTAAAGCGCTAGGTCTTAATTAAGAAAAGTAATTTGATAAGCAGCACTTAAAGATATCGATCTTTTCAAACGTTTATAAATATGTTTGAATTGACTCAGTTAACTTGTTGTGTCTGCAATCTGTTGCGTCGTTGACGACAGATCTCCGCCACCCAAAGTAGTTAATGCAATGCTCTATGAAAAAGAGGCTTAATTCATATTAAAAAAAGTATCGACACTTTTGCTATTCAACCCTTTCCCAAACAATCCCTGGTTTTTACGGGTCTAGAATAGTAGCCTTTTGAAAACATTGTGGGTAAAGAAGAAAATGCTGGTTACCAGCATTTTCTCCTTTTCCCACAATGTTTTCTACCCTATCATAGACAGAAATAATCTTTTGCAGCAAGAGTTGAATTGTCGTCTGCAAATGCTTTCAATTTGGTCTAGCTAGTCCAAAAGTTTGTCGTTTTGGAAAGGGTTAAGAAAAAATAATAATGAAAAAGGCAATCAAGACTCAGGCTCAAACTGCAGTCTGATCTTAGTCTATATTATCAGAAAAAGCTTATTAAATTGCAGGCAAAGGTCAGCAGCGTCAACAAAACATAAAGTCACAGTAAAGTCCAAATGTAAAAAGGGCCTGTTTATAAAATAAAAGTAAATTTCATACCTAATATTGACGTAAATAACACGTGATAATTCAATGCATCGAAACAAAGGTTTAAGGTAAGACCTGTGTAATGGAAAACAGCTATTCCCACTAAAATATCATCCTGCAAAATAAGCTATAATTAGACATTAGTATTATTGAACTACTTTCACCATTTCATTTTGTTTATTTTTTCCTTCTTTGAATTATCATTTATAAATCTAAAAAAAACTATATTCTCAATTCAAAAAGATATAATAATTACCTCCCTTTTCAGAAAACTAACAAAAGTATCAAAAAATAATTTCAAGACAGACATAAACGGAATTTCTGATCCGTTAGAAATGTGCAAGAATATTATTTCTGCTTAAATCCTTATTTATCCTTATTTATCAACCAATTAGAATTTTCACCGGAAGTGCATTACACAGGTCTTACCTTAAGGTATTACCATCCTAACGCTTCTAGCGCAACATGGATTGAAATTTCTTATAAGTTGATGAATAATGATTTATATTGATGTAATATTTATGCACATTTCTAACCGACCGGAAATTCATTTGATGGCCATCTTGAAATTATTTGTTGATATTTTGTAATTTTTCTGAAAAGGGAGGTAATTATCATATCATTTGGTAATGAGAATAGAGTGGTCCTAGATTGATAAATGATAATTATTAGAAGGAAAAAAATGGAAAAAGTGGCTCGGTCAAAGTAGTACAATAATACTTATTTTCAATCGTAGCAACTTTTTTAGGATGATATTATAGTTGAAATAGCTGTTTTCCATTAGAATGGTACCACCTTAATTCACTTGATCGTTTTTTCTATTCTAGGTTTGAATCAAAGCGTTGAGAACGCTGAAGTGGTATTTGTCAAGGAAGCCATTGTGTTGAATTAATAATTTGAAAGAAAAAGAGATTATTTTTCAAATATTGGCATAAAAGTCAACCTGCTAGGCAAATGAATACCTTTTTTGGTTAAAGGGAGAGAAATCATGACAAATTAAGGATTATTTGTGTATTGGTGGTCTCCTTTTGATCAATAGGAGGAGTCAGGGGTAACGTCCCTCAACAGTACGATACATAACGGTTAGAGAGAGAAACCTTGTAAATAATCGAATGAAATTAAGTTTGTACCTGAAAACTATGATTTTTGAAATATCGTTGCCCGTTAACATCAAATTCGCAAAATTCCAATATATCATTTAATTCATTTTCATCTTAAAATATTCATGCCCAATCAAATTGAGTAGCGTGCAATCTTGGGATGAACAAACCATGGGACGAACCGGTTTTGAAACGAAAAACCCCAGGACCAAGCGATCGGTAGACAAATTTTGTATCATTGCGCCAATGGAAGGTTATGCACGGGTGAAGCTTTTTTCAATAAAAAAATCTAGTATTTCCAAGATCGATCATTTGCCTGAGAAAATTGAGTTTAATTGGGTTTATTTCTTTCGGTTTTGCAAAAAATACAATACATGGTCTTGAAAATTCAGTATTGAACCCATAGTGATATTGTCTTCGACAAATACCACAAAAACCTAATTCGAATATACACGAACGATAATGAAGGTTGCCTCGATCAATGGCGTCCCCGAAATCGACAGGCTTCACCATGCATTTTTGCACACGTATATCATGACAACCAATGCAGGACCTGACAGGTGCGAGTATTCTCCGATCTTATATATGTGTGTGTTGTGATGGCTTATCCCTTTAAATTAATTTTCGAGTCATAAACGGAGAAAATTACCTATCTTTTGTAATTTACTGAGGCTTTAAATAGAATTACGCGAATCATAGGGAACGATACAAATTGCAAGCGAACAATTCTGACATCGGTAAGAAAATTACCCATCAACCCGGAAATTGCACTCGAACTTTTGACCCCTTGAAAATTACCCCTAATGGAAAACTGGTACCTAGAAAATCGCCCACGGACATTCTGGATGAAAATTTCCCCATCGTGAGAAGTGTCTGCTTTATACTCTGTGATGCTTGTTGCAAATTTGCATTTTTTTTACCGAGCATGGCCCATAACTGGCCTGCAAGACGTTTACACATTTGTATTTGCATAAAGTGTCGTCTCGGATCAGCCTGCGCAGTCCGCACAGGCTAACCCGAAACGACACTTTTCGTTTTTATTTAATTTTCCGTTTTGCACAAGTCTAATAAAGAACAAAATCTATTCTAGTCGAAAAGCTTCATCTCTGATCAGCTTTCGCAGACTGCGCTAAATTTTGGTGCTATAGTAGATATGCGCAAAACAGAAAACTACATAAAAACGGAACGCGTCGTTTTTGATTAGCCTGCACGGACTGCGCAGGCTGATCCGAGACAACACTTTACGCAAATGTCCAAATGCTCCTTTTCGCCTTTTGCAAGCCAAATACATATTTTACGTTTAAAAATGCCTCAGTGAAAAGGTGGCCCATGAGGTAGGTACGAAATCAACTCTTTACCAAACGACAAAATTCTAGGCATGTCAAAATTGAAAGCATTTTCAGACGACAAAAAAGTATAATTAAGAATTGAAACTTGCCTTTAGAAAAGTAGAAAACATTGCGGGAGAAGAAGAAAATGCTGGTTACCAGCATTTTCTCCTTTTCCCACAATGTTTTCAAAAGCCTTCCAACCATTTCAAACCAAAAAAGGATTGTGTGGTAAAGGGAAAAGAAGACATAATATCCTGTTAATGCAATAATGCGGTAATCTGATTAGAGAGAATAAGGGATGGACAAGTAAGGGATAGAAAACGAGTGCCGTGGTATATGGGAAATATACACGAGCGTTAGCGAGTGTATATTTCCCATATATCACGGCACGAGATTTTCTATCTTACTTAGACCACGTGACTATTTAGTCATGCTTTTTACGTCATATGCTCATATTTATAGACGATAAAAAGCTTGTTACAAAATTGAGTCATTGTAATTGTTAAAATAGAAGTTTTGCATCTTGTTCAAAAGAGGCATAAGTAAGGTAATAATTTATATCAAAATGCTAAATTATTCATTATGATTTTAATGAAAGTTAACCTATTTGTGGATTGTTAAGATAGAAATTGTATTTGCCGGCAAAATTTTGAAAACGTTATGTTTCGATTGTAGATTGTCAAAGACAATAGGGATGTTCAACGTTTAGAACATACTATGTGTCTCTTGTAATTAGACAGTACTAGTCTATTTTATTACGAAACACATGGAATAATGTTGAGAAATATTGTTCGGTTTTCTTTTGCAATTAATATGTTCAATACGTAAATTTCAAGCAATTTTTGTAAGCAATGCCAAGGCCATACACGAAAACCTTGTAAACTTTGTACATAGTGCCATTGAGTTTAATCTGTAGGCTGCTAAACGCGACTCAAGGACCTTTAGTGGACAATGTAGATACAGATCAGAAAGCATAGAACGTGTACAATCTGATCTTGGATGTACACTTTCCGATAAGGCGATATTTTCCCCTAAATCTTTGAAATAGCCAAAGGTTAAGGGTTAAACATTACTAAACCAACCTACTCGTGTGTAGGTGAACTGACACGTTAAACGCGCATGCAAACTAAAGAGCTATCGAATTTGTTGTAATTTCTTAGCAAAAATAAGTGTTAATCCAGATTGATGTTTTAGAAAAATGGTTGTAAAGGCAATTGCATGTTTAAAGCCAAAATGTGAACATTACACATTAAACCAGACTGGAGCCTTATTTTTCTACCGCCTAAAGCACACTCCATTCAAGAGGTTGCTGTAGTTAATCGCTATTTGAGGGCAATATTGTGTTAATTGATTGTACATTGTGTTGACTTAGAATAGTATTGCACTCACACATGAAAATGTTATACCCAGTTCAAATCACACTTCAAAATTGTGTTACTGCAAAGGGTACATTTTTCCCCCGACTCGACATCGCAAACAATTGTCGGAATTCACGTGCGGGATATACTAGCATAGTATATCCAGATATGCAACTGCGGGAGTTGTATCTTCGATATATACAACGGAAATACTGAACGCTGATTGGTCAAGTCCCTACAAACGTGGTCTAATACCAGGATAGAGAAATAACACGTGAACTTTGTCACAAGAATACATTGTGTGTATAACTATTACGTTTCGTGATATATTCTCATGAAACCTTAGGCGCAGACTTGCCAGTCACATAATCGATTGATATCGGTTGAGTGATTGATCAATCAATCAATCAATTTATTTCTTAACAAAAATTTTCCATAAAGACCACTCGTATACTCGAAATAAAAAATGACATATTATACAGACCATTTTAGATTTTGGGACGAACATTTTACGAAAATACGAAAAAAAAAAATCATCATTTTCCTCCTAAAGCCTTTAATTTTTTACTCATAAAACCCCAGTAGTTGAAAACCATCCGACACCCTGAGCAAGAAGTCATTTGAAAACTTTGTGGGAAAAGGAGAAAATGCTGGTAACCAGTATTTTCTCCTTTTCCCACAATGTTTTTTACCCTTTCACAGAAACTGGCATCATTTGAGCCACATTAAATTTGTCGTCTGCAAATCTTTCAATTTGGAAAAGTCTGAATTTTTGTCGTTTGGTAAACAGTTTACACAAGCCTTAGGAATTGAAATTAATTTCGATTTACAGACTCCTTGTGTTAGGAAAACTCCTTTTACACTTTTAGTCTTGGTTGTTTACCATAATTTTTCTTTTATATCCTGTCTTAATTATTTATCAAACGACAAAATTTTGGACAGGACCAATTTGGAAGCTTTGCAGATGGCAAGGGAAATTTGGCTTTACTCATTACCAAACGACAAAATTTTAGACTGGTCCAAATTGAAAGCATTTGCAGACGACAAATAAACTTGTTTCGTGAAGGGTGGAAAACATCGTAGGAAAAGGAGAAAATGCTGGTTACCAGCATTTTCTTCTTTTCCCACAATGCTTTCTTAAAGCTTCTTTCTCAGGGTCGTCAAAAGTAGGGATTGTGTGGTAAAGGGTTAAAATCAAATGATGATTTAACAGATTTGAGACAGAGTAGAAAACATTGTGGGAAAAGGAGAAAATGCTGGTGACCAGCATTTTCTCCTTTTCCCACAATGTTTTAAAAAAGCTTTTCCGCTCAGGGTTGTTAAAGCTCGCGCTTGTGTGTCGAGACCCAGTAGCTCATTCGGTAGAGTACATGCAGGACATGAGATCAGTATATCGCTGGTTCGATCCTTGGCTAGGCCATTTCCCTCCAGATTCATGGTAGTTCTTGAGACAGGATTCGTTCCTCTCCCGCCGCCGACCTTTGTCACGACTATGGGAAAGCAGCCAGTAGAAAGAATATTGTGCGGAGTAATAGTAAAACAATTTCCAGGAAAACATGGACACTGACCGTCGCTAGAGAAATGAAATAATTTTGAGACCGCCGTTAAGGTCTGACCTGTGTAATGCACTTCCGGAGAAAATTCTAATTGGTTGATAAATAAAGATAAATAAGGATTTATGCGGAAATAATATTTTTTGCACATTTCTAACGGATCAGAAATTCTGTTTATGTCTATCTTGAAATTATTTTTTGATACTTTTGTTAGTTTTCTGAAAAGGGAGGTAATTATTATATCTTTTTGAATTGAGAATACAGTGGTTATAAATTTATAAATGATTATTCAAAGACGGAAAAAAATGGAAAAAATGAAAAGGTGAAAGTAGTTCAATAATACTCATTTTCAATTATAGCAAATTTTGCAGGATGATACTGTTGTGGAAAGAGCTGTTTTCCATTACACAGGTCTTACCTTAAGCATCAGATCTGTGATCTGCCACCGTTATATAACTAACTAAAGTTAACCTCGGCATTAAACATGGATAGTTCCACCGGCCGGCGTTATTTAGATGAAATAATGTTGAAAACGGCGTTAAACACACCATACAACCAATGCCACCAATCGCAGTTGAGTGGTAAAGAATAAACATAAGCTATATGGACATTATCTCCCTCTAGATGGCATTCTACAAATACACATCTATCTAATTTGGGTATTCTGGGTACAGAACTGGACTAATTTTCTACGCGACAACCGTTATTTTGAAATTCAAAATAAAATAAACTTTTACTCGATAAAACGCTACCTGGTGCGATTCATTCAGCTTTGATCAACAGTTAAGAGAAATCTTGGGCTAAAACAAGCCCGATTTCTCCTCAAACATATTGATAAAAGCCATTCTCTCCATTGCTACTTTATAGCGCGTATCACTATACAATTTCCTCCCTCCCCCAACTTTGGGGATAGTGATGCGTCATATCAGACAGGTCGAATCTTCGAAGAATATGACATACGCAGACAACGACTATAGGAATAGAAGTTTCAGTTTACAGCTTCCCTTGTGTACTATATTAGGAGAAACCAATCTATAACACTATGTCTTGCTTGTTCGTCATAATTTTTCTTCAATTTGCTGTCTCACATAAATTACGTACTACGAAACTGAACAATCATCCACGGCTTATGATAAGGATTTTGTCACGATGGTTTCATGATTTATGAAAACGCGACACGCCATTGTCTAGTCATATAACATTATGTTTCCGTGACGTACGCACTGAACATACCTTAACTCTTTACCAAACGACAAACTTTTAGGTTTGTCCAAAGCATTTTCAGACGACAAAATAAAAGTGACTGAAAATTTGAAATTTGTTTTGTAAAGGGTAGAAATCATTGTGGTAAAAGGAGAAAATGTTGGTTACTCTAAAGGCTACTCTCTCAAGGTCTTCAAAAGTAGGGATTGTGTGGTAATGGTTTAAAGCCCCCGTCACACCAAACTTGAACTTAGAACGTTTTACCCAGCCTTGAAATGATCGGAAAACGCGTTGCGGTCAGGGCAGAACGTGTAATTTTGGCCTGTAATGCCTAAAACCCCTGTCTTTCCAGACCTGTTTTTAGAAAGTCTTAACACGGTCAACAAAGTCGTAAAACGGGCTGCAGTCTAGATATAGGACGTAAAATTTCGATCGGTAATATGCAAACGCAGTGTCAATTGATGCCTTGCTGCACCGCGTCTGCATTGAGATCGAAGTACGGCAGTGACGTTTGTAGTGCGTCCGCGGGAAATGAAGCGACCAGTTGGCTTAATTCATCAATGAAAAAACAAAGAAACTGCATATTTCAAGGATCTATAAAAAGAGACAATGCACCATGTTCATTTCAAACACGGTCAGGACAGAACTTAAGCAATTTTCACCAGGCCTTTGAAGTTTCTCGACATACAATTCGCAGCGGCCTTGATGCTAGATCTAGGCATCAATATTTCTTACTTACCTGAAAAAACTTTTCTTAAGTCTTTCAGAAATTAGCACACAAAGACGGGGACACAAACACTGGTACCCAAAGACTTGTAGCCTACGTGGAACGGAAGTGATACTGATTTCCCAGTCTATACGTAGGTGTTTTCTATCAAGTGACATGATGTCTATGTCACCGTAGAACTAATGCATTATAGATAACCAATAGACACCGGGTTTCGACAGCTGATAGTTTACAGGATTCCAGGATTGTGTGTCGAGTTGCAGTATTGTAGAACTTTAAATCTTTCTATACGTGTGACTGGACTAGTTAGATCAGTGTGCCGTTCTTTATGTTTCTTGCATCCCTGACCTGACGATGCTCAGGACAGCCCAGGCTTAAAATTCCGCATGGCGTTGGTCAAGAATCGGTGTAATGCAGAAAAATGACCCCCATTACAAAATGACCCCCGGGTCATTTCTCGACGTAGAGGAATGACCCATGGGTCATTTTTCGACGTAGAAAAATGACCCATGGGTCATTCCTCTACGTCGAGAAATGACCCGGGGGTCATTTTGTAATAGGGGTCATTTTTCTGCATTACACCGGCAACTTCGATCGTACGATTTCATTTTTGATGCTCACTGCCCCATATCTTGAGATACATTCAGGATAAAACAGTCGCAACCGTGTTATCTTTTTTACCGATTTGAAATATCAATCTCATTCCTAATCTCAAGATTGAAGGGTTTAGCGATTGTAAACCGTTTTCGAGGACTTGTTTGTCGAATGAAGTTTTAGCATGGATATATAGAGGGTATTTGTTTTTTTTTTCATCGAGCTGCGCCACACGTGAAAATATTACCGACAATGTTCACGAGATGAAATAGATTTCGATCTTTCACCGACAAAAAAAACCCCCAAATATTCTATTTATTTCATGCTTTTAACCCTTTCGCGTGGGGGGACTTAATCGAAATACAGTACAGTTTTTTACGGTTATTCGTAACCATGAAATATCGAAGAATATCGAATCGATATTTTTCGATAACCTACCGGAAAGCCATCTTGGCGAGCCAAGTTTTCGATCAATACGTGGATCTTACCTTGACTGATTGAGCCCGATTTCGAGATTCCTGCGATGCGCCCTCTATTGGATGCTGGTTATTACTCCCCTTTACATCATATTTCTAAAAGCAAATGAAATATCGCTTTACAAACCGCTTACGAATACACATGAAGCGATAAGCAGACATCCGCGTGGGTTTCCATGTTTTACCTGTTATTCGAAAGGTAGAGACCTTGTTCTATTTTTATCAAAGATGAAAAGCTACGACCGATTTCATTCGTTGTAGCTAGAGCTGGCTGCATCCAATGAAAAGACGTATCGGGTGAACGTAAAAGTCAAGCTCGATCCGCCAAGGGTAGAGTTGGGTAGTGAATGGTCGGCCTTGGCTTGCGAACATGCCGGAAAGCATGAAACTAATTATTTAACACTATTGGCTTGCACGACCAAGCTTTCTTTTAGGATTCGACTTGATAAAATGTCTTTATCATGGCACCAACTTTTCCTGAATAGCCAAAGGAGATAAAGCTCTTTTTACCTTTTAGGTCTAACAATTACGGCAGACTTTTCGATAAGACGCCGTGTCTGGCGACGACTAACCAGAGTCTGCATTTTTTTGCAACTGCCTATGTTTGCTAAAAAACACGACGGTTACTCGGAGTCCGCTATGCTTGAAATTGTATATTTTTTTACTTCAATACACGGTCTCTTATCGGAGTCCACAGTATTTACAATTGTCTGTTTCTACTTCAAGACGCGGTGTCTTATCTAAGTACGCAGTATTTGCAATTATTTTTGCTGCAGGACACGAGTCTTATCGGGGGCGTTTGTTTGGAATCCGCAGTATTTTTAAATGTCTGTTTATACTTCAAGACACGCCGTCATATCGGAATCCGCAGTCTTTGCAGGTGTCTTTTTCTTTCTCAAAGACGTTGAAACTTATCAGGGTCATTGCAATTGCAGTAGCCTTGCAAAATTTGTGTCCTTTTTGCAGCAAGACACGGAGTTTTAATCGGGGTCAAAAGTATTAGCAATTGTCTAACTTTGCTGCAAGACACAGCGTTTTACCAGGGTACCCAGTACATCCTAGGCATAGAAAGTTTTGTCTGCAAAACAAACTCTATGTCTTGCGGCGTCTGATTGGCGTCGGCAGTATTCGCGTTTACTTCGAAAACCTCGTAACTACAGGTTGTAATAAGCTGTAGTTACGAGGTTTTCGAAGTAAACCGACGATTTGTCTATTTTTGCTGCAAGGCACGGTGTTTTATCGACGTCCGTAATATTTTCAAATGTCTATTTTTTTTTTGGTACAAGACACGGCCTTTTAACGGGGTCAGCTGTATTTTCAAATGTTAACTTTAGCAGGACAATTAAGCAATCGTGAGTGACTTTTTTCCTTTGTTGGAATACAAGGTTGTAACAATTTTGCCAAAAGCTATAGAAAACAAAAACCTCCTATTGATTGTATGGTTTATTTAACATCATTCCCTTTGGGAAGCTTAATTGCCAATTGTGACATGCTTTATCAGGCAGACTTGGGATCGTCACGATGAAGACAGGGTGCATTAGAGGAGTAAATATTCAATGGATTTATATCTTATGGTTTATTCTTGCAACTGTGGATTGTAGACGGGTAGGTATTTTGAGATAGGTTTGGGTTTTATCTTTGTGTGATTATCATCCTTTGATTGGCAAACAGAAAAAATGTAATATTTCAGTTAGCTAAACTAATATAATAAAAATATTATGACCTACAACATGCGTATAAGGGTATTTAGACATTTGCCAAAAGTTTCATCTCGGATCAGTCTGCGTAGTCCGCGCGGACTAATCCGAGACTATGTATATTTTTCTTTATCAAGTAAGTCTATTCCAGGCCAAAATCGAATTTAGTCGGAAAGTGTTGTCTCAGATTAGCCTGGGCGGACTGTGCATGCGGATCCAAGACGACACTTTACGCAAATGTCCGACTGACCCTTTTCGCATGTTACAGGCCAAATAAGTACCAAATGTATTCATTTGACCTCCTTTAACGGCTTTAACTCTTTACCAAACGAAAAAAAATTAGACTAGTCCAAATTGAAAGCATTTGCAGACCACAAAATAAACGCAACACAAAAAAATGAATTCGTTTCCAACAAGGTGGAAAACATTGTGGGAAAAGAAGAAAATGCTGGTTAGCAGCATTTTCTTCTTTTCTCACAATGTTTTCAAAAGGTTTCTATCCCAGGGTCGTATAAACCAGGGATTGTTTGGTAAAGGGTTAACTCTTTACCAAACGACACAATTTTAGACTTGTCCATATTGAAAGCATTTGCAGACGACAAAATAAACGTGATTCAAACATTGTGCAACTTGACTTTAGAAGAATAGAAAACATTGTTTAAGAAGGAGGAAATGCTGGTTACCAGCATTTCATCCTTTTTCCCACAAGGTTTTCAGAGGGCTTCTTCCTCTGAGTCGTAAAATCCAGGGATTGTTTGGTAAACTTTACAAAACGATTTTTTATCCAGTTATAGGGTTTGTCCTTACTCTTAATTTGCAATCGCACTTGAAATCGTTAAACTTTAACACAATCCCTACTTTTGACGCCCCTGAGAAAGAAGCCTTTGGAAAACATTGTTTGAAAAGGAGAAAATGCTGGTAACCAGCATTTTCTCCTTTTCTAACAAAGTTTTCTACCCTTCACAAAACAAATTACAAATTTTGAGTCACTTTTATTTTATCATCTGCAAATGCTTTCAATTTGGACCAGTCTTAAATATTGTCGTTTGACAATGGGTTAACCTGCAAAATAACCTAAGGTAATAGACTCCTAATGCTTCCAGTGCTATATGGAATAAGTTTTCTTGATAGATGGTAAATAAGAATTTATACACATATAACACTTTTGCAAAATTTTGAAAGACCAGAAATTCCTTTGATGTCTATCTTGAAATTATTTGTTGATACTTTTGTTAGTGTTTCCAGAAAAGGGAGGTAATTATCATCTCTCTTTGTTATGAGAATATAGTGGTTTTAAATTTATGGAAAAAAAAAGGGAAAAAAATGGCCCGGTGAAAGTAATACAATAATACTTATTTTTAATCATAGCAAATTTTATAGGACAATATTCTAGTGGAAATAACTATTTTCTTATAAGGGTCCACTACCTTAAATAAAAATTTTAGGGCGATCATTAAAAATTAAATATTAAATTTGGCTATTTCAACGTTATAAATAAAAAAGATCGTCCTGTCGGAAAGCGTAGATCCAAGATAAGACTGCAATTTCTGTGTATTCTGATCTTAATCTACACTGCACAACAAAGGTCATCGGTAAAATTCGACGTTTTTGTAAAGGCTATTCGGCCAATCTCGCTAGCCTCCGTCTTTTAATATGAGAGTTAGGGGACTGTAGACCTTTAAGGTGGGTATGTAGATTGTTCACATCAAACCAAATTAAAATATATAATATATATCACTGGAATTTACAAGAAAAAACAATACAAATCATTAATAATTAAGAATAATAAAACTAAAAAAAAAAATATATATATAGATCTATATATATTTTTTTTTTATGGTATTCCCTTAAAAGGTTACTTAGCCTCTTAAGGCATTTTTCGATTTTCCGCCAAATAAAAAAAAAAAACATTGTGGGAATGTTGAGTGACTGGCACTTGACTAATGACACTTAAATTCAATAAGATAACAAACATGTAATTATTTTCCATAATATCTTCTTCGGACGCTATGTTTGAAGCTTTCTATGTGTATTTTCGGTATATAAATGCTCACGTAAAAATAGTTCGTGTTTCCCGTCGTTGTAGACCTGGGCTGTAGTGAATCACTAATTTCTCTTGTTGTCGCGTGGTTTTAGACTACTGGGGTTTTATGAAAGAAAATTATAAAGCTTTGGGAGAAAAGGATGATTTTTTTGTACCTTTGTAAAATTTTCGTCCCAGAACCTGAAGGGCCACCTTTAACGGGTAACCTGTTAATTAACTAAAATGAACCTTTCAGGTCGATGGCAAAAACCCGAATTTGGCTATTCTAAAGTTATTTGGAGGAAAAGGGGGGGGGGTGATATCGCATTGTTGGACAGTGTCGATCAAGATTAGACCGCACGATCAGGTTAAAATACAGTTAGAAAACAAGTTAGATTATACAACCTTTCATCATTCTTACGAACAATGGCCGTAACAAAGAAACAAATAAATACATAGCTCAAATACAAACCGCATCTGGCGGGATGCTAACCATTGAAGGGACAAATAACCTCGTTTTTCGAGGATTAAAAGACCAATACCATAACCACTGAGCCTAAGAGATATCTTTCTGACGCAGTTGTCAGGTATTGCATTTCAATCGAGACAAGGCTATGCCTGAAGAAGTGATTGCCCGTAACATTGTGTTTCTATGAAGGCGGATCTTGATCAACATTCTGAGTAATAGGTGAATATGTTGCCTGTATCGGTCGTGTCAAGAAAAACAAGGCCTCAGTAGAGAGAGATGATAAATTTCAATGAGAATCTAGTGATGAACTAATAATATTCCAACCCATAATACTATCGAATGATCGAAGCCGATCTTTTGAGCCCGTCAAAAATAAATTTCTTTTTTTTTTTGCAATTCTTAACCCATTACCAGACAATCCCTACTTTCAACGACCCTGAGAAAGAAGCTTTTGGAAAACATTGTGGGAAAAGGAGAAAATGCTGGTAACCAGCGTTTTCTACTTTTCCCACAATGTTTTCTACCCTTTACGAAACAAATTTCAAATTTCAAATTTTCAGTCACTTTTATTTTGTCGTCTGCAATTTCTTTCGATTTGGACAGACCTAAAATATTGTCGTTTGGTAAAGAGTTTACATTTATCGGTCAAATCGATTTTAACGTATAGACTTAAGAATCACCATAAATAAAAGGTCAAAATTAGATTTAATTAAACCCCCACCCCCCCACCACCACCACCACACTGTCCCAAGTTTTAACAACATTTCTGAAAATAACTTCGGAAAATAATGTGAGTAAAGGAGAACATGCTGGTAACCAGCATTTTCCCCTTTTTCCACAATATTTTCTACCCTTTCGATCGAAAATCTCGTCACTTGCACCATATTCAATTTGTCGTCTGCAAATGCTTTCAATTCCGACGGGTCTAAAATTTTGTCGTTTGGTCAAGCGTTCCAGTAATAACAATGTCTCAATTATGTGTATATGGGTCACGCGACATCCTTTGGGAAAATTACTGACCAAAGTCTTTCTCTGAAACTGATGTCTGTCATATAATGATACTGTAATGATACTGTAGATTGATTCGTTTTGAGAAACAGGGAATAGGAGAGAGAGAGAGATAGAGATAGATAGAGAGGGGTTGGAAGGAAGGAAGGAAGGAAGGAAGGAAGGAAAGAAGGAAGGAAGGAAGGAAGGAAGGAAGGAAGGAAGGAAGGAGGGGTGGAGGGAGGGAGTTAAGGAAGGAAGGAAGGAAGGAAGGGGTGGAGGGAGGGAGGGAATTAGGGAAGGAAGGAAGAAAAGAGGGAGGGAGGGAGGGAGGAAGGAAGGAAGGAAGGAAGGAAGGAAGGAAGGAAGGAAGGAAGGAAGGAAGGAAGGTGGGAAGGAAGGAAGGAAGGGAGGAAGGAAGGAAGCGCTAAGTGGTAGACGAATAGACCCACAGTCGATTTTCCCTGCGGACAGACAGACAGACAGAGAACAGAAAGATGGACGGACAGATAGACAGACAGACGGACAGACAGACAGACACAAATATTTGTGCGGATCATAGAATTTTTTTAGATATCATTGCTACGAAATTATCATGAATATCCAGAAATGGCGGAACGTTTCAAAAGAGAAATCTGCAACTCGGCAATAAAAGGAAGTAGGAATGTCTGTTTTCGTCGATAGCATGTATTTTTCAATCAGCGGATTCCTTGTCATAAAATGATGATCTAGTGTTTGCCTGGAAAACCTTCAATATTTAACAGCAGCGGCCAAACAGGTTTTTATGTACCTCAAGGGAATGCCGCGCCATTTGTCTTCATCATTTTACTGGTGTATTTTACGCCTTTGTCGCCGAGCTGCGTTGTCTGCGCATGTCATATTCTTCGAAGATTCAACCTGTCTGATATGACGCATCACTCCCCAAAATTTTGTAATACGCGCTATAAAGTAGCAATGGAGAAAATGGCTTTTATCAGTACGCGTAAGGAGAGATCAGGCCTGTTTTAGCTCCTCAAGATTTCTCTAAACTGCTGATCATAGCTGAATGAATCGCACCAAGTAGCGTTTTATGTAGTAAACGGTTTTTTTTTTTAAACTTTATTTCCACTCTCTACATAATATACAATGCAAAACATCATACATATATATAACAATTGTTCATAATTGTTTACTTTAGTTATGATAAAATTTCATAAGTTAATACATAGTAGATAAAAGTTGAAATAAAATTGAAAGTATAGATCTAGAGGCATTCAGTGCACACATACCATTGCATTTTTTTTGTGATGAAGTTTGTTTTTTGTCAGATTACGGACTTAAGCATTTTTTTTAATAGCTGGCGACATTTTATAGTTTAAACCTTAAAGACCCTTTTAAGAAAAAATACATATATTTATATATACTTGTTTTTTAGGCAAATGTAGGATCAGTCTGCACAAAATGTACAATCTGATCCTTGATCCCCATGGTATTTTTTGTTAAAAGTTTGAATGAAAATTACTTTATTGAAGTAGCACTTAATATGAATTATTTCTACATTGAATATGTCACATTGAATTATTCTGCCCTGCAAAGGTTAAACAATTGGAAGTGCTTATTACATTCTGGTCTGTTGACAAGGGTCAAAGACTAAGAAAAAATCGCTATTTTATTTCATTTTAGTTCAAAATTCAAAGTAACGGTTGTCGCGTAGAAAAGTAGTCTCGATCTGTACCCAGAATGCCCAAATGAGATAGATGTATATTTGTAGACTGCCATCTAGCGGGAGATAATGGCCGAGCTGCTTCCGTGCGGCGTGTTCTGGAAGGTATGCTTTCCTGTAACCGTTTACCAAACCATCCAGGCTGCTTTTCACGACCCTGAAATAGAAGCCTTTTGAAAACATTGTGGAAAAGGATAACCAGCATTTTCACCTTTTTCCACAAAGTTTTCTAGCCTGCTGAAAACAAATTTCAATTTTTGAGTTATGTTTATTTTGTCGGCTGCAGTTGCATTCAATTTCGACCAGTCCAAAGTTTTGTCATTTGATAAAGAGTTAAGATGTCAGATCTTTCGGAGGGAAAACAGAGAAGAAGAGGCAGTAGTGGTATCTATAGTAGTAAAAATGATGATGATGATGATGATAATAATAATAATAATAATAATAGCTCCTTGAAAAAGTTTACGGAATGTGTAATTTGACCTTGCTCTATATTTTACGCGAAAGGAGACACTAAGTTGTGCTTTTCTTTCAATTTTGAAAGCGCGAAGCATGCATTTATTTCCACGGATGTTGACTTAGATAACCGAAAATAGCGCTTAAAGTGAGGATGGGGATAAGACTGCACTGGATGCCCAATCTGATCTCGTTCTATAATGCCAGCAGCGAAAAGAAAATTTTCTTCTTTTGCACTCAAAGGCATTAAAAACAAATATTGCTACGGATGCTTGTTGTTCCATGATATTGGTACGGTGACGCCATGAACTGACGGCCTGCATGCATATGCATGAAGGTTTAACCCATTACCGCACAATCCTACGTTTGACGACTATGAGAAAAAAGCCTTTAGAAAACATCGTGGGAAAAGGAGAAAATGCTGGTAACGAGCATTTTCTCCTTTTCCCACAATGTTTTCTACTCTTAACAAACCAAATTTCAAATTTTCAATCACTTTTATTTTGTCCTCTGCAAATGATTTTGATTCGGACAAGCCTAAGACATTGCCGTTTAGTAATGAGTTCAGATATTCCCAATGATTATTCACCCCTCACAACGTACGTCAGTGTGACGTCACAGGTAGTGATATCGGACCCTTGTTATAACGTCGGTGTGTGTTTTTGGTAAGACTGTTTTCTTTTTTTTGTAATCGTTCCTTTAAATTTTCTGAAAAAGTCTTTAGACCTCCAAAGCGTACAATGCCTAGGGACTTTGTTTTATGTCAAAGCTTTTGTTAACTACTTATAATAATGGAATAGACTTCGACCAACTATTAAAACCCAATCACTTTTTGATATTTGGTCAAAGTGTTTGTGCATATAGACATCTATATTATTATATTACTCTTTATTTCCTCCATGTTTGAAGATATAAATAAATGATACAAAGCAATAATACAATGTTACAATACAAGAATGCAACGAACATACAACTACAAATGAACATTTAGTTTACACAAAAAAAAAAAAACAAATGGAGGGAGGGGGAGAGAGAGAGAGTGACACACACATACACATGCATTATATATATATATATATATATATATATATATATATATATATATATATATATAGAGAGAGAGAGAGAGAGAGAGAGAGAGAGAGAGAGAGAGAGAATTAGATTTAGGGCTATTTCCCTTCAACGTAGAAAACTTAACCGAAACGAAAAGAAAAGTTAACTCAAAGGGATAGCAAAATATACAAAAGCCCTAACTGTGAGTGACATTACACTGATGACTGCTATATAGTACTTCATGCAGATATATAGTTAAGGCTGTAACACCTCCAAATTACATGTAAAAAATTAACAACTTTATGATAAAAGTAGTCAATGTTTATACCCAAGATGAGCTCTAGATTTTCATCCAGTCCAAAGAGAGCCTTAACATAATTATTACTGTGTAATGCCCTCAAGTAGTTAAGTACAGCTGCGCCAAAACTATTGTATATAGTTCGATAAAAAAATATTCTGCAACCATTTACAGTTTCACATTCTGTTAATATGTGTTCAGTGATGTTTAAAATTATATCATCCTTCTCGCAGCGGGAGCAGACAGGGTTTAAAAGCGGAAGGTACGCAAGTAGTTGCGCAACTGAAAAACATGCATTAAGGAGACCTGGATGGCTACGAGCAAAGTACCATAATGGACTAAAGGAAAAGTGGACTTGAATTTGTCTGTATAATGCAAACTCCGGTGACGAGGTCCTTAGCTCCCACTCATTGACAAAATAACTTTTTATTTTTGGCCAAAAGTAACGCTTCCAGACCTGTTTTTCTGGAAATACACCAAAATTCCTGTAATTATCCAACAAGTACAGTAAATCATATTTCGTAAAAATATTTACAATGTCAGGGACAAAACCTTGAAATGAAGCGTTATTGAAAAAAGAACAGAGACGATAAAGAAATAATTTTTTAGCCGCACAGTCCCTTTGTAACCGACATAACTGACCAAAGAGATTCATTTTTCTTTGTTCAATATACGCTTGAATAGGTAAAGCGCCAACTAAGCCAAGAACTACATCTGTACGTGACCTGTTTCGAAGACCCTGTATTTGCTTCAAACACAGTCTATGTGACCTTTCAAGGGTTAAAGTGTCTCGGTCTGATAGGGTCTGCAGCATTTCAGATCCAAAAAGAGCCCTTGGCAATACAACAGATTTATATATCTTGAAGCTTGTAATTGGATTAAGTCCGTTTCTATGTAGACCCTCTTTTATTAGCCCAAAGAAAGAACCCCTTAATTTGCGATCATAGTGTTTTACAACTGTAGACGATGATGAGTATTTGTCATAAAAAATGCCAAGATGATTGACTTTCTCAAGTTCCATTATTTCAAATGTTCCTATTACCCAGGAACGTGATCTTTTCTGGAAAGAACGTTTGGTTTCGTTAAAAACAACAACTGAGCATTTCGTTGGGTTGTATTGGAACCTCCATAATTTTGAATAATTAAAACAAATATTTATCATCTTCTGCAAGGCTTTACATGACAGTGATAAAAGAGCCATATCGTCTGCAAATGATGAAGCACAAAGACTAAGTCCTTCTATTTGAAATCCGAAATTGCTACATACTAATTCGCAAATCAACGCGTCAATGTAGATTAAATAAAGAAAAGGGGACCAGACCCCTCCTTGTCGGGTCCCTTGTAAAACAGGGAACCAATCGGAGAAATATCCTTTGTACATGACTTTACTAAACATATCCCTGTGCATGGAAATAACAACTTTTAAAAGTTTCGTACAAATACCTAAATTATGCAGCTTGAAGATCAGACCATCGTGCCAAACGCGATCAAATGCCTGTCGCGCGTCTAGAAAACAAGTAAATAATTTACTGTGTTTATCTTTACAGTAACTTATGCTTTCTGTTAAAATGAACGAAGTCATAGGACTACCCATATTAGGTTGAAAGCCGCCCTGAAGGTCATGTAACGGTTTATTAATTGGCGTTTGTAAACGCCCCAGTAAAACCTTCTCAAATAATTTCAAAATGGACGAGGAAAGGGTTATAGCTCTATAGCTATTTGCTTCGTTTTTGGGCTTACCACCTCCTTTATACAATGTTAAGATGAGTCCACGTTTAAGTGCTATAGGTACATGGTTAAAACAATACATTAAATCAAATTAAAATGTAAGATAGTGTTTCAACAATAAACCTCCGTGCTTAAGATGTTCGTTACTGACATTATCTACCCCGCACATTTTGCCGAAATTTAACGACAATAAAGCTGACGACACTTCGTCTTCTGAAATATGGTCATCATTGACCACCGTAGCTTCACTGTCGATTCTAGAGACACATTGTGTGACGTAATCGCAGTGCGTTTGATCATATGATTCACTGTCAGTGTCAGAATAGAGATTAGCAAAATGAGCACCCCATTCACGACAAATTTCAGACGAATTTCGAAACACGGAATGTTCGAACTTAATTTCATTTGACATATTTTGTGTTTGCTTTTGTTTTGAGTTAAATAATCGCCAAAATAACGGAGAGTCAATACCCGCTGCATTGTCAATATCAGCATTTATTTGTTGTAGGTACCTGGTACTAGCTAATCTATGCATCCTTCGAAAAACACGTTTAGCCTCCTTGTACTCTCTATATACGATAAAAACATCACCCCTAGGCCTACCGGCTAAAATCCAATCATTGCGCTTTTTTCTCATAGTCGTATGGTACTTTCGTAGATCGGTAGACCAATAACGGCTTAAGATAAGGGCGATAGCACGAGTGCGGAAGTTCCGCATCGGACGCATCATTGATACACATAACGATACAATGGTAAAGCTTATCTATAAAATTGGGGATACTTTCAGTAGGTATTGCATCTGCTTTGCTTTTAAGACTATCACTGAGGGAGACTTGAAAATCACATTTTTGAGCTTCAGATACTTTGTACCATTTAACAGGTTTGTTCATGTGTTCGACATGACCAGGATGCTGAAACGCACTTAGTCTAAGCTTAATACATGTTGGACGGTGACACGATACGTTTAAACAATCATCATCAAGGATACGACATGAAAAAATAGACTGAACTAAGTCAGCGGTAATAAATACATGGTCAATGAGTGATTCGTGACGTTTATCATAAGAAACGTAGCTAGTACTCGTTCCTTCACATAAGGATGAAGTCGTAACATTAAACATGCCGACTTGAGACATCAGGTCGTAGAGATCTTGACCTCTCCTATCGATCTGTCTAATGTACCTGGAGCCATTTAAATGGGCATTAAAGTCGCCCATTACTATAACTGACCCTAGCTGTGATAGCATACTAATTAAATTGAACAGTTGCTCGATATGCTCACGAAATTGCTCTATTCTGTGATTAGAGCATGGTAAATATACTTGTAAAATATACACAAAGGTGTCACGTGATAATTGCAACTGTATACCTACTATTTTGTCACTTTCAATGCAAAGTGGAGAAATTGATTGATTAAGCTTCTTTTTCCACAATAAGGCCACACCTCCTTTACCGACGCTTCTATTTCGATATACATTTAAATCTGAATCGCATATACCCAAGCTTGTATAGTTCGGGTTTATGCTATTAAGAAAATGCAGATCGGTTGGATATAACCAATGTTCAGATATTCCGCATATATCAATGATTTCGGAATCAAGCAGATCACTGAGATATAGTGCACTTGACATTAAGCCGGTAGCATTCCAAGAGCATACATGAATGGTTGACATGATGTGAAATAATTGAAAATAAGCATACACAATGTAAAATAAAACTTTCATATGAGCAGTTTTCTAACTTTTGACAGAGTTGTTGCCCTTTAAACTAATTGTACTAATAATCATATCTACCATGACGATAGTAATGATTGCTGTCTTCATAACTTTTATAATTGTCATGTCTGTCATATGAATCAACTCTATAATCAGCATCACCGCTATAGTAATTGCTATAGCTCTGATGCTGATCATAGTCGTTACGTTCTGATCGGAATGTCGGGGCGTTGAACCTATTTTTTCTCTTTCGGCCATTGTAAGCAATATCTGCGCTAAAATCCTCATCCTCTTGATCAATGTCTAAAGCACCATTATTGGAATGAAATTTTTTCATGTATTGTTTTTTAGAGATCCATGGTCTGCATATCACACCTCTAGGCCAAAATCCCGACTCTAACAGTTTACCCGAGTTCTCGGCTTCAACATTTAGCCTAATTGTAACAGATCTACCTGAACCTAGACCAAATACCCTTATCATAGTAACTTTTAAGCCTCTATTTGTCACATAATTTACTAGCTTTTGAGTTTTTATGGATGATCTGAAACCACCTAAATAGAAACGCTTTGTCTTTTTGATCACACATTCTGTAAAATCATCGTCATCATAATCATCATTACCATTATCATCACCAGCAATATCAGAAGTCGGGTATCTGAAGCGCTCTCTGCTTCTACTTTGTGTATTCTGCTCCTTTTCCGATTCTGCGTATTTCGGCTGAACGCCTGTCCTGTTGGTTATGATAGTAGGGATTCCTTGAGCCGTATTGTGGCTACCACGTCCGGAACTGTAGGTCGTTTCACAGGGGTCACGTGCCACATTTGATCTTGTGGGGGCGTTACAACTATTACTCGGCGAATCACGTGCAGAACTAGCTAACTGTTCCGCGCGTCCATGTTTTGTCTGCTCTATGGGGTCACGGTTGATTGAAGAGTTTACAGAGCAACTGTGATCCTTGACCTGCACGGGATTTTCCTGATTTGACCTTTCTCCCGTGAGTACCTCTTTATATGATACAGACTGACAAGCAGTGTTCTTCCTTGGATCAGAAGACTTTTTATTTGATGAATCATTGACACACATTTCAGCATTGTGCGGCGAGTCTTTTTTACACGTTTTGCTCAGATCCGATATTTTAGAATCCAGTATTTGAAATTGTTTGTCAACCTTTTTACTCAAGGAAGTAATTGTATCGCGGATACATTTGCTTTCACTCGCAGCATTGTCACTGATCAGCTTGCAGTCGTCAGAAACCAATTTCATTGCATTTTTTAAACTAACTATGCCAGACGATTTTTCTCCTTCAATCCTTTCCACGTCAGTTCTAATAGTATCTATCTGACCAAAAACATCATTTCTCAGTTTAGCTAGCTCTGATTTTAAAGATTTTACATCCTCGGTAATAGACTTTTTAACACTTTCACGATCTTGCTTTAAAGATATTATATCACTTTGACTCTTAGATAGCGCCTCTTTCAACAGAGAAATTTCATTCAGACAAGAAGTTATTTGTTCACTGTCACACTGTGTAGAATTCAAGTCCGTTTTATTATATGACTTAGGTAGGCTTAGGATATCCTTAATTCCTTCAAAGGAACCATTTTCCAGGGCAGACAAGATCAAATAAATGTCATTTGCCAGTTTATACGAAACCCGCTCACCTTTTTTAGTCCTTTTCCTGCGTTTAAGCTCAACATCTTTAGGATATGGGTAACTAGGCAACGCTAGGCATGCCTCGTAAATAATTGACCGAATTTCATCTAGTCTATCATCTTTGGCGTCTGCTTCCACAATTATTTTGGAAACAAAATCATCTTTAGTAGCGCTCCTGAACAAACTTTTCACTCTGTCCACTACAGGCCAGTTGAAGTCTGTTAGGGGAGGGGATCTACATATTTCATCAAACAAACGATCGACGTTTTCTGGGGTAACATTTATCCGTTCGTGAACTGGTGCACACAGTTTCATGACGCATGTTTGCGACTCATCCAAGTCCGATTCACTTTGTCTCTTTCCGCAATTTCGTTGTGCGGGTGTTAACTGGGTAAAGTCACTAATATCAACCACATATTGTGGTTCTTTTAAACTGTGTTGGCTATCATCAAGTCCCGCCATGTATGTAAACATACGCAATAAGTTACCTGGGTAAAAACTACTCACCCAGCGAACAAAGGAAAAAGTAAGTTTTCCTTTTAAAACCACTAATAAACATCATCATCTAGTCATAGTTATATGATTTCCTTTAATAAGTTCATGATGAAGCTTTAGATAGAAAATTTGAATTATATAGTCCAATTAAAACACAAAAAAAAATCCACTTTATTGTGAGCAGAAAAAAAAAAATATTCAACTACCTCAACCGGAAGCGGTTTTCCATATAAGTTACGAAAATGCGCAGGTCCGATATCACTTCCTGTGACGTAGGTTGTTACCCTTGATTATTGCAAGCATCAGAAGGAGGCGGCATGTTTTTTAATCTCACCATGTGGTAGAATTATAGCTGCTAGACGCGATTCATTAAGCTTTTTGCAGAGAATGTAGATCAAGATCAGACTGCCCAGAACATGTCGTCTGATCTTGGATCTGCATACTCCGATACGGTATTTCATACCCTTGAAATCAACTTGGAAATTGCGAAATTTCCCTTTCTACCATTAAGAATAAAAATTTCGTTCCGTTTATTTAGCAGGTTTATTGTTAAACGATTTATCTCTGTCACGACTGTCCTCTTTTTCTCGATGGGTGTTCAAGACAACTTTTTTTTTATAATAAGCAAATTCGAGTTCGATCGGCTGAGTACGGAATCCTGTTTCCGCCATCCACTTTTCGACCTACGAGGAACTCGAAAAGTAGACATTAGGCACACTAACTTCCACTTTTCTAGTAAAAAAGTTACCTCGAAAAGTCGAAAAGTTGAAGTTTTTGACCTGACAATTGTCATAAAACTTTCCACTTTTCGACCTCACGTTTGTCTAGAAAAGTAGAAATTAGGACGCACTAACTTCCACTTTTCGCCTTAAAATGCTACGTCGAAAAGTAGAAAAGTGGAAGTTTTTCACATGACAATTGTCAATAAAACTTCCACTTTTCGACCTAGAAAAGACAAAGTCGAAAAGTTGAAAAGTAGAAAAGTTGAAAAGTCGAAAAGTCGAAAAGTGGAAGTTAGCCGATTAAAACTTCCACTTTTCTAGTTTTATGACAATTGTCAGGTCAAAAACTTCAACTTTTCGACTTTTCGAGGTAACTTTTTTGCTAGAAAAGTGGAAGTTAGAGAGCCTAATTTCCACTTTTCGAGTTCCTCGTAGGTCGAAAAGTGGATGGCGGAAACAGGATTCCGTAGCTAAGGTTGTGTTCGTTGCATTTTGTTTTTCCAAAACCCACTTTTGGTTAAAATCTGGTTTAAAGCCCCATTCAAAGGAGATTAACTGAATTTTCGGTAAACTTCAAAGATGATGTATACCTGGTATTTCTTTTACGGACTACTTAGTCTATTATGTTATTTTTAGATTTAACGCCAAAGTTTCAAAAAAGATGTCACGTGATCAACAAAACGTGTCCATGACGTAGATTCGTATTCAAAATCAGTACAATGACGTCATATATGATTTTATAAAATAAGGAGTTACCGATGACAAAACGTGCATCCTTTTATTCGAAAACTCATAGCCGCACCTCTTTACTGAATGTATAAAGTTTTATACTGCTTGTCTGCAGTTGGAACGAAAAATAATTGTGACCCATCACGTAAACGGGGACCATCTGGGAATTTCTGTACATCAACAGATCACCGATAGAGCAGATCATTTTAAGTTGATAGATCTAATTCAAAAATGATTGTATTACAAGGTACAATGACCACTTTACGTACAGAAAATTTATATGTCATCAGAGCGAAAAGTGTCAACCTGGTCAGACTGCCGAATTGCGCAGACTGACTAGGGTTTACGCTTTTCGCAGGTCCCAGAAGGTTCCTTTTTGCGTGATGGGGGTCACAATTATATCCGCTTATATCTGGTTATATCGATGAACGATTTAACTGATTTGATTCGAAAGATATGCATGGAATAATTATGTTGTCTGCGCATGTCATATTCTTCGGGGATTTAACATGTCTGCTGTAAAGCATCACAATCCTGCGCAGGAACAATACATTACCAGCCAATACAGCTCAGTAGGTAGAGCGTAGGACTCGTGAACACAATGTTTCGGGTCACAACAGGTTGTGGATTCGAATCCCCGGCTGACCAACTTAAATTACTAGTAGTCTTTCGGATGAGACATTAAACCGAAGTCCCGTGTGACGGTGCTATACGCCGAGCACGTTAAAGAACCGCGCGAAGCTTTCAGTATAGTTTCGACCTGTATCCTTGCACTGTCCCCCGAAACAACTAACCGTCTTCTGGGGGGTGTCGCTCAGATGGGCACAGAATGTTTTGCCACCTTGCGGCCTTTAATAGGCTCGAATATCGTCGGCTTACTTCGAAAACCTCGTAACTACAGCTTGTTAATAGCTGTAGTTACGTGGTTTTCGAAGTAAGCCGATGACATGTATATTGTGTACCCAGTTCCAACTTGCTTTAACTGTTATGTTACCAATTCAAGAAATTCGATTTTTTTCCGAAGTTTAATAGAGTCATTTCCATTTCTGTTTAACCCTTTACTCCATAGATACTCATTTTGAGCATCAACAACAGACAGCTTTTGAAAACATTGTGGGAAAAGGAGAAATTGCTAACCATAATGTTTTTCACTCAATAAGATAATTGTTTCCCCATTTGTCCATGTTTTTAACATCATATGTTTATTTGCTGCTGAATCGGAAGAGCCTAAAATTGCCCTAATAGGTAAAGGGTTAACACGAATTCGGTCACAGCCCATCATTAGGATTATGTAGATGCAAAATCAGAATTCACGTTCTGTGCAGTCTGATCTTGATCTATTCCGTTCGAAAAAGCTGTATATCCTGCCAATTATTTTAAGTTGAATTTTCGAGATTTATAAATAGATTTCCACCGCAGCTAAAAATAGTTATTGTCAAAGCTTGGCCAAAGGAAGAGGACTGTACACTAGTATATCAAGATCAGACTGCACGTCGTGTGTAGCCTGTTTCTTGATCTACGCTGTCCGCAAAACTTCTTGAGTCGCCAGCGATATCAGGGTTACAAATTGCGACGTATGATGTGGTCGAGAGAGATAAACCCAAAAACTGAAACCCAAAAACCAGGACAAACAATAAATCTACAAAAACAAAAAGACAACTTCAAATAGAGAAAATAGACTGTTTTAAACTTTTATTCAGCAGGATAAGACAAAATAATAAGACTGATGAAAATAATAATGATTCTAGTAAGGATAGAGGAGGATGGCCACGACCTCCTCTACCCAATATACGTGGCTAATAAAGTTTACAGAAAAAAAAAACAATAAATCTACTGTTAAAATATGGCACTGGCTTTCGAGCCTTAGCTTGTTAAAAAGGTTAACTGAAACTTTCCTACTAATAACAGAAAACCCAAACATTGCTATTTTAAAGTTATCTTTTGAAGAAATAATGCAAACTCCTTTGCAGCCAATGTAGATCAAGATCAGACTGCACGTCCTGTGCAGTCTGATCTTGGTCTACATTGGCCACAAAAGTGCCTTGAGTCGTGCTTGGCAGTGTAACGATTAGAGAACGACAAGTAACTTTTTTTTTGAGATAAAGGTGACGAAAAAAAAAACCTCTTGGACGGCTGTTATTAAATATTCAAGGATTTCTGGATAAATGCCTTCATAATTGGATTACAAGAAACCCGTCTACTCAAAGGTCATATGTCATGGAGTTTTCCTCGACTTGTTGCCAGGCTAAACAATTCTACTTCAAGCATACCAAGAGTAACGTTATTTTGTATCTAAGCAATTTTTTTCATTCTAAAAATCTAAAGCAAATTATTGTTTACCTAGATAATATTGACTCACAATTATTAGTTACCTCTCATTGGTCTACGGACAATGGGACTTTCTATTTGAATTTCTCGGACTTTCCTGAGAGGATGTCCTTTGGCAGGACACTTCAGAGCCCTTGCCTGGTCCTGCTGAAATCACGGACGTAAGACTCAATGTTCGAGCCCGGTTGAGTTTGGGACCAAAGTTTCTCATCCATTTATATGCTCTTACATTTTCAAATTAATTAAATGAGTTAATTTTACAAATTATATATACGGTCATAGTGTGATACGATATTATGTTTTATCACATAACCTCCCTGGTTTTCAATGTAATATACCCATTACGAATTTTTTTATCTTACACACGTTTGATATCACATTTGTGTGACGTAATTTTTGGCGTCATTTTGTACGCATTTCATACAAATGATTGGTCTCATGTAAAATTCCGCGGGTGCATTTATGAATGTTTTTGCATCATCTGATCTATATTTTGTGAAATATAGTTATGTGATAAAAAGAATCTGACATTCGTGGGCGTTTGAGGTAAAATTTTATTAAACTCGTCTAGGAAAATGTTATTCAGCTCGCCAAAGGCTCGCTTAATAACATTTCCCTAGACTCGTTTAATAAAATCTTATCTCAAAAGCCAACTCATCCTATATATATTCTTATTAGTGAATTAGTTAGATTTCACAGTGAATAATCTTACCAACATGAAAGTTCGCAACATAGGCATAACCGAAATACAAACCGTCTCTGGCGGGATTCGAACCCATGACGGGCAAACAACCTCGTTTTTCAAGGTTCAAAAGTCCAATACTATAACCACTGAGCCAAAGAGATGTCTCTCTGACGCAGTTGTTACGTTTTGTACTTAAATCGGGACGAATCCATGCATGAAGGAGTGGTTTCCCGTAGCAATAACATCACTAGTGATAATAATTATAGAATATAGTCTTATGTATAGATTAACAACCGGAACTACTTTTTTCCTATATTGCTAATATTGTACCATTCATGATAATTATTGAAATAAAAAATATGTTGAATTAAGAATATCACAAATACTGTTGGATAATCAACTAGTTGTGTGTGATATTAAGAATCTGTCACTCGAATCGAGTGAGATGCGGTTAAATTACTCGTCCTTCAGACTCTTTTTTTTAAAATCACATCACAACCCATTCTGGTAACAGATTTTTAATATCACTCACAAAACCAGTTGATTATTCTCTGTTTCCCATTACTTTTAAAAACAGAGACAAGTGTAGAAGTCGTGAGAGGTTTTCTATGAAATATTGTTCCCTTGATTAACATGAAAGCTCGTTTATTTTCTGTCTGCGTTTAATGCCTTCACAAACGACGATAAAATGGTAAAAGTAATGCTTCGAGAGCTCGGGGGAACATCAAAGCGGCAGCAACGCGATATCACATTTATCCGATAAGTCAAAAACGCATTTAAATAAATATACTGGTTTCTGCTTATTCTCGTCTGAGTCCTAATTTTGGTGGTGAACAAATATCATGTGACGGTTTTGCTTTTAACCCCTTTACCACACAATGACGACTTTTGACGACCCTGAGGCAGAAGCCTTTTGAAAACATTGTGGTAAAAGGAGAAAATGCTGGTAACCAGCATTTTCTCCTTTTACCACAATGTTTTCTAACCTTCCCTAATCAAATTTTGATTTTTCAGTCACGTTTATTTTGTCGTCTCCAAATGCTTTCAATTTTTGTAGCAGTCTGTCGTTTGGTAAGGAGTTAAAACTTTGCGCCAGACATAATCGCATGTTTGCTGGATTTCTATTAAATATAAATTTTAAAATTATATTATATGATTCCGGCATCTCCCACAAAAAGGGCGACAAAGGGTAGGCTGTTTTACTTTACGTAGCTGGGACATCATGTTAAGCAAACTTTTTAAGCAGGTTATTTCATGATGTCACACGTTTAACCAGTAGTTTACATCAAACAGACAGACGGACGGACAGAAGGGTGGATGAACGGAAGGAAGGACGGTTGGAAGGAAGGAAGGAAGGAAGGAAGGGGGCGGGAGGGAGCGAGGAAGAAAGGAAGGTAGGATGGAAGGAATGAAGGAAGGAAGAGAGAGAGAGAGAGAGAAAAGAAGAAAGAAAGAAAGAAAGAAAGAAAGAAAAGTGTAGGGGTTTTTAGACTCACTAGAGAGACAAACTTGTATAATGTCAATAAAGCGTCCAACGGAATAACCACTGCATTTGCCCCAGCATTTGAAAACATTTAACACATTACCACACAATCCCTACCTTTGACGCCCCTGAGAAAGAAGCCTTTTGAAAACACTGTGGGAAAAGGAGAAAATGCTGGTAACCAGCATTTTATCCTTTTCCCACAATGTTTTCTACCCTTCCCAGTACAAATTTCAAATTTTCAGTCACTGTTATTTTGTCGTCTGCAAATGCTTTCAATTTGGACCAGTCTAAATTTTTCTTGTGTGGTAATGAGTTAAAGAAACAGAGAAATCCTTGGATACAATGTTTTAATATCCTAGGTCGACTGGTCCCCCATCCAAATCGTGCAATAGATTCTTTTTCCTAAGTCAGCCAAATACCAGGAATGTATGCAACCGAACTATTCCAGAAATTAGTGTGCCCCATGATTTTTTCAATTCCTGACGCAAGACAGTGAAAAACAATCATGCTGACCTGAATCGATACTTTTTTCTATGAGTAGTTTTTTACATGTGCAAGCACCATTCTACTTCAGGTTAGAAAATAGGGAATTTATAGATCCATAATGTGGTGATTTAGAGATGCATTAAACCCCCCTTTGCCATTGCATCGCTCCAATATAATGGCAAATTACTAAAACCCCCTCTTCCTGGACAAGTATACTACTCAACATTTGCTAGGGATCATTTAGATATTTCAATGTATTTTACACCAACTCAGTTTTGCATAAAAAACTTTCTGTGTACCAGGTAGCTGATTTCATTGGTTCGTCCATGTAGCAAGTTGAAATATCTGATGCATACTGCACATTGTATTGAATGATTCTTGTGTCAAAATACTTTTTTCTGAAGTTTGGTATAAACATGGTGATCCCGAGCAAATGTTGAGTAGTATATTATTTAGGAAACATACGAGCAGATGCTCTGTGGTTGAGACACTACTGAAATACTATCAAATAAAGGTTAATTATTTAAAAAAGTTATTAAAAGCACGCAAGATCTATACTGCACACTATAACTTTAAGGGCCTATATACTGCCCCTAACTCTCATACTAATAGCTGTCGATATTGCCCGAATAGCCTTAATGAAAACGTCGATGGCGATGATACACGATATTTACCGAAGAGTTAGGAGTCGTAGACATTTACAAAATAACGAAAATGTTTCCTTTGCTTTGTATTTTTTATATTACAGTACAGATACTGTTCGGAGGGCTGTTGTCCGGAGGAATATTGTGCCTACCATACTATCTGCTATCCCAAGATGCATTGCACTCATGGCTGCCCGGATGGAGACTGCCAAAAAGAACTATGTATGCCAACAAAACCTTGCAGCTCAACTAGACAATGTGAAATTGCTCATATATGTACCATGAACTATAACCTTGGGTACAATACATGTCAGTATAACCTTGACATTGGAAAAACATTATGTGTTGACAGGGACGGTAACTCACTCATTAAACCTTTGAACTGAATATTTTAGGCAGTGTTTTTCTTTGTTGCGTCATTTCCGGACACGGTTATTATTTTAGGTGAACATTTCTGAAATACCAAGGCCGCAAAAATGAATTTTCAACTGTCTTGTCTATGATTTTTTTCTAGAAAAAATAAAACTGTTGGGGAAAAATCGTTAGTAATAGACAACCATTCTGTGTGTCCGTAAGGGGAAAAAAAGTAGTTCGCCTGAGAAGTTACCTGTCAAATTGTGTGATGTGGGAAAAGAAGTAGAATAGAAATAAGTTTTGTCCCGCCTGACGATGTTAACTTTTTACCAAACGATAGAATTCTAAGGCTTGTCCAAATTGAAAGCATTTGCAGACGACAAATTAAATGTGACCTAAATGATAATTTCAATCTTTTAAATGGTAGAAAACATTGTGGAAAAGGAGAAAATGCTGGTTACCAGCATTTTCTCCTTTTCACACAATGTTTTCAAAAGGCTTCTTTCTCATGGGCATTAGAACCCAGGATTGTTTTGTAGAGAGTTAAAGAGACCTTATCTGATGTATAAACTGGTATTCAAGCTGTTCAGCCCCACAGATTTCTAAAAAGTCTACCCTGGATTTATTTGTATATAAAGTAAGTATCATTTGTTATTGTGAATAATGTTTAGTTTGTCAGTATTAACTTGTACATGTATACTGCTCAATATGGTTATTTTCAGTCAGTTACAAGTTTTGATTGAGTTTGCGTTTATTTAATGGGCGACGTCCCCTGAAAACTAGGATTGTTACTAGCGATAGTGCAGATACTGGACGAAAGCCGTCTTCGGTTACGCCTGGTTCTTCAACGTGCCTCAACGTGCTCCGTGTATAGCACCGTCACATGGAACCTTGTGAAAGAAAGTAGGTCAAACGGCGGCATATTCTTGAGAATATTCCTAGCGTAACACAACTTCTGAAGTTGTGTTACTTACTTAGAAATTCTGGAGAACAAGACAGAGAACGCTCTTAAGAATGGTTGGTGAATACGGGCCCTGATCTTTATATATGCTGTCTGTGAATCAAATATAAGACCATGGATGTTACGAAGGGACATTACTATGACATATGACTCTCGTCGAATGAAAAACTTCGATCTAAGTCAGGGTAAAGTGAATTTGTCTATATAGCGATGTTTAAAGAAGATAAAAGGTTGTGCATAGAATTTTTTTATATCACATATGATAGTGTCCCAAAAGAGAAATTCTTTATTGTTCTATTTGTTTCCATTATGCCAGTTTCAGGAAATAAACTGTTACACAACACAAGACTTGTTGCAGTATTTTACAGTACAGTTGTACGTTATTGCTGCATGTATCGAGCTACGGTATATGTTAGAAATATGTTCAAACTCCCAACTCCACGCCGATCAACACATATCCTCGTTCCACGACTACGTCAGGAAAGAATTTTGTGCGAAATACCGGTGGGAGAAACTTTAGGAACACATGGATAGGTGCCCCTTGGCTAATACAGTACCTGGAATAAAAAGGTATAACAAGAAATATCTTTACAAAAGGAAAGCGGCGAAAATTTGCTGGCAAAAAGACAGGGACCCTAAAAATAAACATGTCTACATTTTTTTACCAATCACAAATTTCTATTTATTCATCTGTTATCAGTATCAAAAAGTAGGTCAAACGACAGCATGTTCAGCTACACCGAACAACAGTACGGTATACAAAGACAAACATCATTATTTCAAAGATTTCAAAAATCCTCGAGAAAAATCACATATTGTTTTATGCGTTATGTATACAACTCTCTTAGAAATAATGGGTGAGGAATTGTTTATCGTCGGTTTACTTCCGAAACCTCGTAACTACAGCTTGAAACAAGCTGTAGTTACGAGGTTTTGGAAGTAAATCGACGTTATGTCCTTTAGCACTTTAAGAGCCAAAGGCGAAACCATACTATTAGGCAGGCTGTTACGGATGGAATAGATCAAGATCAGGCTGCACAGAACGTGCAATCTGTTCTTGGATCTATTCCGTCCGTTTGTTTAGTCAAGCTTAGACTTTTAAAAACCTTCCAGGGTTTACTGATCTGTTGTAATTTCAGAGGTCGACGGAAGTCTTATGTACATATCTGGCACCGAGGGAGTTAAAATTCCAAACGAACCGACTTTTTCAATCTTTAGATAACGCCCATCTAATTGCAGTTTTAAGGTAGCCCTTGTTTAAAATATCTCTTCATAAGCGATTAGTATACATCAAAGACTGGCCAGTAGTCTGATCTTGATCTGAACATGACCACAAAGCTAGCTATAGCCGAGAGAAACACTTTAAGAGTTAATCAAAAGACTCATAGAAACAAGTCGGTGTAGGTTGCTATGGTAATCAATGTAATCAGGTTACTTTGTGATCCTTTTTAAGAAATACTTTGTCTGATCTTCGGATTTTCCATTTACAACTCGTTGAAGTTCAATCAAGTGACTCGACCAAGTGCTTAGTTTTCTCCTTAATTAGAGGGGACTGACTGTTCAGATGTTTTGCTCTTGAATCAAAATTTCTGGTTAAAATCTTGTGATAACTACTTAACCCATTTATGCCTATTGTCTACTTTTGTATACACTCTCTTGCTTTGGCCAGGTACTGATAAGCACGGCGGGGAATCACGTGACACAACAACAACAACAATGACCGTTATTTGAAAAAATTCCCCAACTTCAGGTAAGAAAATCTTCAATAATTACGTTAATACGTGACCGATTGGAATTTGGTTTGAAGCAGAGAAGGCGGAAGGACTCCGGGGATTTGCTTGATGTGTTAGATTGTTTTAAAAAACACCTGATAAAAAAAGTTATTGACGAGCAAACAAATTATCCAGGGTAAAAAATTTGTTTGCTCGTCAATAACTTTTTTATCAGGTGTTGTTTAAAAAATCTAACACATCAAGCAAATCCCCGGAGTCCTTCCGCCTTCTCTGCTTCAAACCAAATTCCGTCGGTCATGTATTAACGGAATTATTGAAGATTTTCTTACCTGAAGTCGGGGATTTTTTTCAAATAACGGTCATTGTTGTTGTTGTTGTGTCACGTGATTCCCCGCCGTGATAAGTACTAGTGTGTATTCATGAAATTTGATGTCCAGTCCCTTGATAAAGCTTTGATAAGTCCTAATGAGCCAGTATTCTTGAGAAAATGCAGATCAGTGTAAGACAAACTAGATTTTACTCATGGAAAGTGATGACTTTGGTCGTTGAAAAATGCAAGATGCCAAATAGAGCAAGGTAATAGTAGGTTTTCCTTACCCACCCCAACCTCCATCGTATTTTTCAAGAAACACCTAAAAGGGTTGGCGCTAAATCTTATAGGCCGTATCGTTTTATGCACATAAGTGGATATTTTATGGGGTCCATGTGGCTGAGACATTCTCTTTTAATTATCCTATAGCAAACACTGCACAGTTTTCATAGCCGAAAGCAAAAAGGCTTTCGAAAACTTGGTGAAAAAGATGATAAACTGATGGTCACAAGCATTTTCTTCGTTTTCCCCCATGTTTTATATCCTTTGACAAACAAAAGTTCATATGTTGAGTGAATTTTAAGTTGTCGTCAACACATGCTTTCAAATCAACTAAGACTATGACAAAATTCTGTCTAACTGTTAAAATCTGACGTACAAGTTAAATCTCAAGAAATTTCCTCGAAGTACTTTCTCGAAGTATTTTCTCGAAGAATATATTTATTTTCTTTTTTGTACCGTTCCGATTCCACTCTTCTCGTAATAATGTACTCTAGCATCGCCTTCCTTTGCAGTAAGTCATTTTGATGAACTACAATTAGATTTACTGAAATAATTATCTGCGATTCCAATTATATAGAGCTTGTATCAGTGAAGTTCTCTGATTACTTTCTTCGCCATAGAAAATGTACTACAAGGGAGCTGAGATTTTGTTTTAACCCTACACCCCTTACCAAACGACGAAAACGACTGGTCCAAATTGAAATTACTTGCAGACGACAAAATAAACGTAACTTAAAAATTGAAAATTGTTTCCAGCAGGGAAGAAAACATTGTTGGAAAAGGAGAAAATGCTGGTTACCAGCATTTTCTTCTTTTCCTACAATGCTTTTTCAAAAGGTTCCTATTGCAGGGTCGTAAAAACCAGGGATTGTTTGGTAAAGGCTTAATCTCATCAAGTTTTGAAAATGATTTTAGCCGTACTCTAGCAAAAAGTTGCCTAATGCATCGGCGCAAAGTATCGACCCAGGTCAGCCTGCGCACTCGGTGCAGGCTGACCTTGGTCGAAACTTTTCGCTATTGGTCAATTCTATGTCAAAGAACGAAAATACACTCGGAGAAAGTCAGTTGTTTGAAAAAAAAAAAAAACTAGTGGCCATTATGGACCCATAATTATGCAATGGTTTACTACAATCATGTTTTAAACATACCTTGGGGTAAGAGGGCTCAATGCAATTTGCAAACAATATAGATCCAGATCAGTCTGCACAATCTGCGTCGGTTGACATGAGTATCGTTTTGATTTATCTAGCGAGATAAGTGTTTAAAACTGCTCACCTGCTGAATCTGTTTAACCCATTACCACACAACCCCTACTTTTGACGCCCCTGAGACAAATCTTTTGAAAACATTGTTGGAAAAGGAGAAAATGCTGGTAACAAATTTCAATTTTTCAGTCACTTTTATTATGTCGTCTGCAAATGCTTTCGATTTGGACCAGTCTAAAATTTTGTCGTTTGGTAATGAGTTAAGGTAGTACACCCATAACACTTCTAGTACAGCACGGCATAAAATTTCTTGATAGTTGATGAATACGGACTTACAGAGATATGATACTTTTGCAATTTTTTACCAACCAGAAATTTCTTTGATATCTATCTTGAAATTATGTGTTGATACTTTTTGTTAGTTTCCTGAAAAGGGAGGTAATCATTTACTCCCTTTGTAATGAGAATATAATTGTTTTAATTTATAAATGATAATTCTGAAAAGAATAAAGTGTAAACGTGGCTCGGTTAAAGTACTACAATAAAACTCAATTTTAATAATAGCAAATTTTGTAGGATAATATTATAGTGGAAATACTTAATTCTCACAAGTCATTCATGTCTTCAGTTCATTTCTCACTAGTAGTGTCATTGAAGTGACTGTGGCGAATAGATTATACAGAATGGACACAGGGACACGAGCACAATTTACAGAAGAAATTGATTGATTGATTGATTGATTGATTGATTGATTTGAATGATTGATTGATTGGTTGGAGTTTACGCTGTTTTAACAGCTTTACTTATATCACAGCGGTCAGTGTACCTACGCATATGTTTCATGGCTTTCTCACACCAGTACCAACATAAATTTCTTTCCAAAGCACTGACTACTTTTCTCACATGCATCAAAAGGTGGAAGACAAACAACCGCCGGGAAAAAAAACGTTGGCCTCATCCGGGTATCGAGCTCAAAACCACTTCTAACTGGTTTAACCATACGGTTAATTTTATTTATTTTTTTTTGCGGCAATAGATCTACTCTGCATTGTTAACAAAGCATACTTGGTTGAACTCTGTGACATTATCAGACGAAAGAAATTGACAATTAGGCCTAACTCTTTCTCAAACGACAAAATGTTGCACTGGGGCCAAATTTGAGAGCATTTGCAGACGACAAATTCAGTAAAAGCTCAAATGATGACTTTTGTCTTAGAGTTGGTAGAAAACATTGTGGCAAAAGGGGAAATGCTGGTAACCAGCATTTTTCTCCTTTTCCCACCATGTTTTCTCAAGTCGTCTTCTTCAGGGTGGTAAAAGCTCGAGAATGTGTGATATAGAGTTTAATTTACCCCTTTCCCAAACAATCCCTGGTTTTTACGGGTCAGGAATAGAAGACTTTTGAAAACATTGTGGGAAAAGGAGAAAATGCTGGTAACCAGCATTTTCTCCTTTTCCCACAATCTTTTCTACCCTATCATATAGAAAAATAATCTTTATGGCAATTGTTAATTTGTCATCTGCAAAATGCTTTCAATTTGGTCTGGTCCAAAACTTGCCGTTTGGGAAAGGGTTAAGGTAGTAGACCCCTAATGTTTCCAGTGCAACATGGAATAAAATTTTTTGATCGGTTATAAATAAGAATTTATACAGATATAATACTTTTGTACACTTTCAACTGATCAGAAATTCTTTTGATGTATATTTTGAAATTATTTGTTGATAATTTTGTTAGTTATCAGAAAAGGGAGGTAATTATTATCTCCCTTTGTAATGTAGTGGTTTTAGATCTATAAATGATAATTATTAGAAGAGAAAAAAAAGTAAGAAGTGGCTCGGTTAAAGTAATAAAACAATACTCATTTTTAATCAAAGCAAATTTTGTAGCATAAATTTTAGTGAAAATTGCTGTTTTCTATTACGGGTCCACTACCTTAAATACAAAATAGATTTAAAATTTCCGGCTGGTAGTGAAAAACTCAAATACTGTCATTTCAAAGTTTATGTCACAGGAAATATCCGTGACCACAATCATTTCAATTTTTTTTTTTTCACCGACTTAACTCATTACCAAACGACACTATTTTAGGCTAGTCCAAATCGAAAGCATTTGCAGAAGGCAAAATAAAAGTGTCTGAAAATTCAAAATTTGTGTTGTGAAGAGTTGAAAACATTGTGGTTACCAGCATTTTCTCCTTTTCCCACAATGTTGTTATGTACATACCCAGTTATTATTAGCTTTGTTCATGTGTGTATCTATTTTTGAATGGTTTTCCCCTGTTGCTATTTTTAGAACTGGATTACTGGATTGTGGAATACTGTTCTGGAAGTTTCCGGGCCTTTTTACAATCTGTTCACTAGAAATTATGCAACTGATTTTAACATGAATTTTCTGGAAGTTTCTCTGTTATTATAAAAGGAAAAGCTTTTTACATCTCAGTGTTCACTAGTTAATACATGATTGCCAGACTACAGTGGGGATTATCTTGTGTTTGTGTCCTATAATTAGTGCCTGGATTATATTCAGTTTGGATTTGGATCAGACTAGACTAAAGTGAGGATTACTTTGTGTGCTTAGATTACATTCAGTTTGGATCAGGATCACATTGGAATTAAGACTGGAATAGTTTGTCTTCTGAATTTAACGTCTAAGGTATTGTTTTGTACTATTGTAACTGTTTATTTGATATTTTTGTTAATAAATTCTGTTAATTGTTATCGTTTGTTGCTGGCTTCTTCTTTCTAGTTACGCCTGACTCGTAACAGAAATTGGGGGCTCGTCCGGGATTGGAAAATAGACTAACGCATTCGTTTTCCTTTTGGGATTAACCATCAATTGGAAAATAGGACATAGACGTTTGCTTTTCACAATTTAAAAAAATCTAATACATCCTGTTAGTCAAAATTACTAATCAGTAATTATAATAATTTTGTACTTGAATCCAGCAACAAACAAACATGTCTTTTGACTTAGATAAATTTACGGCTGAACCATCTGTGGAGTTATTGAATTTGGGTAAAAAGACTGATTTGCTTAATCTTGCTAAGCACTATAAATTGTCTGAAATAAAATCTTCAATGCGTAAACATGAAATTAAGAACATTTTGGTACAATATTTTGTTGATGAGGAAATTTTTAATGAAAATGCTCTTTCCCTGATAGTTGACGTTCAGTCAGTTTCAAGTTCGAAAGAACTTGAATTAAAACTTCAGATCAGACAATTAGAAATTCAGGAAAGAGAGAAAGAAAGAGAATGGGAAGAGAGAGAGAAGGAAAGAGAAAGGGAAAGAGAAAGGGAGAGAGAAGAAAGAGAAAGGGAAAGAGAAAGGGAGAGAGAAGAAAGAGAAAGGGAAGAGAGAGAGAAGGAAAGAGAAAGGGAAAGGGAAGAGAGAGAGAAGGAGAGAGAATTTCAATTAAGAATGAGGGAAATAGAAATGCAAGAAAGAGCAAATCAGCCGAAGCAAAAGATTGAATACAATTTTGATGTTACAAAACATATTAGGCTTGTTCCTCCATTTCAAGAAAAAGAAGTTGATAAATACTTCCTACACTTTGAAAAAGTTGCAGAAAACTTAAATTGGCCAAAAGAGCACTGGACTTTGCTTCTGCAAAGTGTTTTGATAGGCAAAGCTCGTGAAATTTATACACAACTAGGCGTTGAACAATGTCATCATTATGAGACTGTTAAAGAACTTATTCTCAAAGGTTATGAGCTGGTCCCAGAAGCATATAGACAAAAATTTAGAAATTGTAAAAAAGATTCTAACCAGACTCATGTTGAATTTGCTAGAAACAAAGAACAGTTATTTGATAGATGGTGCTGTTCTAAGAAAATAGACCAAAATTATGATAAACTAAGACAACTTATGTTAGTTGAAGAATTCAAACGTTGTATTCAATTTGATGTTAAGACATTCTTAGACGAAAAACAAGTTGAAACTTTAGAAGAAGCAGCTCGTCTGGCTGATAATTACTACCTTACACATAAAGTTTCTTTTATTGCTAAACCAAAACCTACTTCCTCACATCCCCAAAATAAATCTATGTCTGGTAATTCATCTGGCATGCCCAGTCAATCCAATACACCCAAACCCAATTCTACTAGTGAAACCAAAAGTCAATATCCCTTATCTCGACCCACTTGTAACTATTGTAAGAAACCTGGTCACCTTGTTTCTGAATGTTTGAAATTAAAAAGGAAGTTAGAAAGTGATGAAGCCAAACCAACAGGGCTCACCACTCTTAGACCAAGGCCACAGTCTTCTACTAAAACCAATACAATTGACATAGTCACAAAACCCAAGTCTGATTCTACTATGGAGATTTTTGAACCATTTATGTTGAATGGTTTTGTATCACTTTCAGGTGATAATTGCCCACCTACCCCTATTAAAATTTTAAGAGACACAGGAGCTTCTCAATCTCTTATTTTAGCAGATATACTGCCTTTTTCTGAGAAGACTTCTTCCGGTACTAGTGTCCTTATTCAGGGTGTAGAGTGTGGAACTGTTAATATCCCTCTCCATCATGTTAATTTGTCATCAGATTTGGTTACTGGGCCTGTGGTTATTGGTATTAAACCTTCCTTACCATTTAAAGGTGTCCATTTACTGCTAGGCAATGACTTAGCTGGAGATAAGGTTGTGGTTAATCCACTTGTAACTGACACACCAAATATAGGTCAAACAGATGACCCTATCGAGCAGGAAATTCCTGACTTGTATCCTTCTTGTACAGTTACCCGAGCTATGGCTAAAAAGGCCATTTTGAAAAACTCAAACTCTGACATTGACTTGACGGATACTTTTATCGGTCAATATTTTAATAATGAGATTAAAAAGTCTCTTGATCCCAGTTTGTCTGATACTCAGACAGACTCGTCAATGTCTTGTCATTCACCACCACGGTCTATTGACCAAGCTCACGACACGCTGTCAAAGTCACAGCTTATCCAGGAACAGCAAACTGATCTTGAGATTTCAAATTTAATTTTTAGGGCTTTACCTGAAGATGAAATTTCACAGGTCCCAATGTGTTACTATATAAATAATGGGATTCTTATGTGAAAATGGCGACCATTTGATGTCCCAGCTGATGATAAATGGGCTGTTTACCACCAAATTGTGGTTTCAAAGTCATATCGTCATGAAATACTAAGTATAGCCCATGAAAGTCCTATGTCAGGTCATTTAGGTATAAACAAGACCTATCACAAAATTATTAATCATTTTTATTGGCCTGGTCTCAAATCAGATGTCTCTAAATATTGTAAAACCTGCCATACATGTCAAATGGTAGGTAAACCCAACCAAACCATTCCCAAAGCTCAATTACAACCTATTCCTGCTTTTGATGAACCTTTCAGTAGGATACTTATAGATTGTGTTGGTCCTTTACCTCGAACCAAGTCAGGAAATGAGTATCTTTTAACAATTATGTGTACTTCTACCCGTTTTCCTGAAGCTATTCCTTTAAGGAACATCAAAACAAAGTCAATAGTCAAAGCTCTTATAAAATTTTTCACATTTGTTGGTCTTCCAAAATCAGTTCAGTCTGATCAAGGGTCAAATTTTATGTCTGGTATATTCCAACAGGTTATGCATGAATTAGGGATCAAGCAATACAGGTCATCCGCCTATCACCCTGAAGGTCAAGGTGCTTTAGAAAGATTTCACCAGACATTAAAAAATATGATAAGGTCATATTGCTTTGACACTGAAAAAGATTGGGATGAGGGCATCCATTTGTTACTATTTGCAGCCAGAGAATCTGTACAAGAATCTCTTGGTTTCAGTCCTTTTGAATTAGTTTTTGGCCATTCTGTTCGTGGACCTTTAAAACTTTTGAAAGAGAAATTTCTCTCAAATGATGAAACACCTTTGAATTTACTACAGTATGTTTCTGACATCAGAAATAGACTGTCTAGGGCATGTGAGGTTGCTAGGTCTAATCTTAAAATGTCTCAGGGCAAAATGAAAGCAAGATATGACAACCATGTTATTGATAGAAAATTTAAACCAGGTGACAAAGTCCTTGCTCTTTTGCCAATACCTGGCAGACCTCTACAGGCAAGATATTTTGGACCCTACACTATTGACAAGAAAACAAGTGATTTAAACTATATAATTAATACTCCAGGAAGGCGTAAAAACAAACAAATGTGTCATGTAAATATGTTAAAGGAATACTTTGACGGAGATAGCTCTATTTCAAAACCAATTACAGTTGTAAACACTGTCCCACAAGAATCAAATGTATCTGATCTTGAAGTAAATTCGGACTTTATTGATAAATCTGATCCTGGTCCATCTAAACTTGAGAATTCGGATATTTTGAGAAACATTGACAACAAACTTTCTCACTTGGAACCATCACAGCAGGAAGAGCTGAAACAGTTGATACATGAATATGAACATTTATTTCCTGATATCCCCACAAGAACAGATAAAATCTATCATGATGTCATTGTGGAAGATTCTAAATCAATAAAGCAACATCCATATAGAATGAATCCTTTGAAACAGAAATACCTCCAAGATGAAGTAAAATACTTACTGGAAAATGACTTTATTGAACCTAGCCAGAGTAATTATAGTTCACCATGTATATTAGTACCTAAATCAAATGGAACTTATAGAATGTGTACTGACTATCGTAAGGTGAACTCTGTGACAAAAACAGACTCTTTTCCAATACCAAGAATTGATGACTGTATTGACAAAGTTGGAAATTCTAAATATGTCACCAAATTTGACCTGCTAAAAGGATTCTGGCAAGTTCCACTGACTGATAGAGCAAAAGAAGTATCAGCCTTTGCTACTCCAAACGGTCTGTACCAATATAAAGTTATGCCGTTTGGGATGAAAAATTCTCCTGCAACGTTTCAGCGACTTATAAACAACGTTATATGTGGATTAGATGGCTGTGATGCATATATTGACGACGTCATCATCTACTCAGACAGTTGGAGTGACCACTCAGGAAGTTCTTCGACAGACTCAGTAAAGCGAAACTGACTGTGAATCTTGCAAAAACTGAATTTTGTCATGCTACTGTAACATTTTCTAGGACATCTTGTGGGACAGGGTCAAGTTAAACCTTTAGAAGCTAAAGTCAATGCTATCTCTGAGTTTCCTGTGCCTAAATGTAAAAGACAGCTGATGCGATTTCTTGGTATGGCTGGCTACTATAGGAAATTCTGTAAAAATTTCTCGGGTATTGCTGAACCTTTAACAAATTTACTTAAGAAAAGCACAAAGTTCAAATGGAATGACAAATGTCAAGATGCATTTGATCATCTGAAAGCCATACTAAAGAGCGCACCAGTTCTCTTGGCACCTGATTTTGACAAATGTTTCAAATTAGCTGTTGATGCAAGTAATGATGGTATTGGTGCTGTTCTTTTACAAGAAGATAATAATGGTATTGATCACCCAGTTTGTTACTTTTCTAAGAAGTTTAACAAACATCAGAAAAATTACTCTACCATCGAAAAAGAGTGTCTTGCTTTAATTCTGGCAATCCAGCAGTTCGAAGTTTATTTAACCTCTTCAACTTCACCAATTGTTGTATTCAGTGATCATAACCCTTTAAGTTTTCTACACAAACTTAAGAATAAGAATCAAAGATTACTGAGGTGGAGTTTATTGCTTCAAGAGTTTAATCTTGACATAAGACACATAAAAGGGAAAGATAACATTATACCAGATGCTCTTTCAAGAGTTTGAAATTCCAATAGTCATTTTTCCCTAAATCAAATTTAAACTGTTTTTTCTTTTAAATTGTACTTTCATTACCTTGACTATTTTCATTAGTCTGAAATAATTAATATTTGAGTTTGTCATTTCCTATGTATACTTCAGTTAAAGTGTCATATACATGAATATAAATAATATTTAAAAAAAAAAAAGAAAGATTTATTTCATAAACCTTTCTTTTTTCTTTTCAAGGGGGGAAGTGTTATGTACATACCCAGTTATTATTAGCTTTGTTCATGTGTGTATCTATTTTTGAATGGTTTTCCCCTGTTGCTATTTTTAGAACTGGATTACTGGATTGTGGAATACTGTTCTGGAAGTTTCCGGGCCTTTTTACAATCTGTTCACTAGAAATTATGCAACTGATTTTAACATGAATTTTCTGGAAGTTTCTCTGTTATTATAAAAGGAAAAGCTTTTTACATCTCAGTGTTCACTAGTTAATACATGATTGCCAGACTACAGTGGGGATTATCTTGTGTTTGTGTCCTATAATTAGTGCTTGGATTATATTCAGTTTGGATTTGGATCAGACTAGACTAAAGTGAGGATTACTTTGTGTGCTTAGATTACATTCAGTTTGGATCAGGATCACATTGGAATTAAGACTGGAATAGTTTGTCTTCTGAATTTAACGTCTAAGGTATTGTTTTGTACTATTGTAACTGTTTATTTGATATTTTTGTTAATAAATTCTGTTAATTGTTATCGTTTGTTGCTGGCTTCTTCTTTCTAGTTACGCCTGACTCGTAACAATGTTTTCACAAGGTTTCTTTCACGGGGGTATCAAAAGTAGGGATTGTGTGGTAATGGGTGAAAATCTCACCGTATGGGACAGTGGATCAAAGATCAGTTTGCACGTTCTCTGCAATGTGATCTTGATTCGCACTGCCTGCAATAAACACATTGAGTCACGATTTTAAAGTATGATCGATTGGTTGTCGCCCTTTTGAAATGACAAAAAGCGTTTCAAAGAAAAAAAAACTCATTATCTGTCTGTGCAGATCATTCCTACCATTTAAAAAGACCCCGAAAATCAAGCATCATTAACGCTCTACTAAAAGTCCAATAATTTTTGGTTCCGAGATTAAATTGTCAAATTTCCGCGAGACATGCCTTCCCATCATCCCATTGTGATTTATTTGGGTCGTTTTCGGTTGCAAACTATAGTCAGTTCAATTCACAGTACTCTCCCAATTACCCGCCTTTGAAAGTTTAGGGGAAAAAAACGGGAATTACAATTTCCCGTTGAAAATAATAAGCGAGATATTTCGAAGTTTAATAGCTTGCCTATCTTAATATAGTGATGAAATATGGTCTCATTATTACAGGTAATTCAGTTATACTACTATGACGTGATGACCGTACTTTTTTTTATTTGGTGTGTGAAATTATAAAACAGGATTTATTTACTCTGCGTTAGTGTAGTTTGATTCTGATACCATAATACGTGATATTGAAATAATTTTCTTGCAAACAGAACACTGGATAGACGCCTAAATTGTAAATTATGAGTTTAACCCTTTCCCAAACAATCCCTGGTTTTTACGACCCTGAGATAGAGGCCCTTTGAAAACATAGTGGAAAAAGGAGAGAATGCTGGTAACCAGCATTTTCTCCTTTTTCCACTATGTTTTCGACCCTGCTGGAAACAAATTTCAATTTTGAGTTTCATAGTTTTTTCATCTGCAAATGGACTAGTCTAAAATTTTGTCGTTTGGTAGAGTTAAACATGTCTCCTGATTGTAAATTGCAATTTTACTCTATTGCAGATCTTGCAATTTCAATTATATCTTGCTGAATTTATCCTGTATTTTGCTCTAAGCGATCTTAGATGTATTTTACCGGGAGTATACTCAAAGATCAGCCTGCATTAGCTTGCGATCTGATCTTGGTTTACAATCATAGCTAATCTGTAATTTATTCTTCAAACATAATAATCGTAATTCCATTTCATGTCAATAAAGTAAAGTAGCATAGGTAAAAAGTTAATTGTTGTTTTCATGAACATTGGTGAGTTCTAAATGGCTGAAAAAAAAAATCATAGCTCCATGAAAAAAGATCACCTTGTACCTGTGTAATGCAGAGAAATGACACTCCCCTACAAAATGACCCGGGTCATTATTCTACATAGATAAATGACCCCAGAAGTCATTTCTCTACGCAGAGGAATGACCCGGATCATTATTCTACGCAGAAAAATGATTCATAGGTCATTTTGTAGGGGAGGGACATTTCTCTGTATTATACCGGTACTACTTTTGCTGAAGGTTAGTTTTGCGGGTCCTTCACACTGCTTTGACCATTTACTTTCGTTCTATTGGTTAATTTTCAGTATTGGGGATCTAAAAACTGCTTCCCTATTGTATTCTTGTGCCATACAAATATGAGTGGAAGGAGCTTTAAAAACTCCAATGTTAGATTTAAAACTAAAGAAAATGAATGTAGTTTGAATTATTTCCGTGGGTGTATGATGTCTGTAATATTAAATTATAATGAATGAAGAAAATTTATTTATTTTTTTTCATGGAGGTATGAAAAAAAAAAAAAAAAACTAATCACACTTTTAGTTTTTTTTTCTTCATACCTCCATGAGAAAAATGAAATTTTCTTCATTCCTTAAATGAAAGAAAAAACGGCAACATATTTGTCAACATGGATCAAACATACCAATGACCTTCAAATACAGCTTATGGGTAATCTTCAATGGCTGTAAGATAAAAAGAACAGTTTAAGAATTCTGAACCGATGGGAAAGACTCAATCAGTCTGACTGCTTCGTAGCTTGGACGATTCCCACCTTTGATATATTTCTTTCACCTATTGCAAATTGATAGTGTAAATTCGAAACAATTTAAATAAGTTGATCTAACAGTTTGAAAAAAAATTACTACGTTTTAGACCACAAAGACCTACATTATTAAATACAGACACGTCGCTTTCATGCTTTCAGATCTTTGATTTGCTTGTTAGTCGTGCTCTTTGAAAAGAATTAAAATCTTCTGCAAACCAAATCGGTTCAGGCCAGCCTGCGCAGACTGACCTGAGCCGAAACCGAAACTTTTAACTCAAGGTATTTCTTCTACATGTCAAAGGACCAGTCTACCTCGGGGTTCAATTGGTTTTTAGGCAAAGTTGTTTTTAAAGATCAAGAATGGTGTGATGACAGGCTAGGTTATACTGCACCACGGAGATACAATTTAACCCTTTACCAAACGACAAAATTTTAGATGATCCAAATTGAAAGCACTTGCAGGCAACAAAATAACTCAAAAAATAAAATTTGTTTCTAGCACGGTAGGAAACTTTGTGGGAAGAGGAGAAAATGCTGGTTAGCAGCATTTTCTCCTTGTCCCACAATGTTTTCAAAAGGCTTCTTATCTCAGGGTCGTAAAACCCAGGGATTGTTTGGTAAAGGGTTAAGGCAAAGTATAGCTTATATGTAAATTTACCGGTCTACCAATTACCAATGAAGACTTTATTTATCACAACATTCAACATGGCTAAAATATATGTCCCACATAAAATTCGTCATTTTTTCTCTCTATGATTCGTTGTTCCCCTGCGGACATATCACAAAGTAGATCCCCTTATTTCCTCTCACAGAACAGATTTCCAATAAAAACAAGGCAAGAGTGTTCTTTTTTTCTGTTTTCTGATTAGTACCATACATAAACTCTTGACAGATTCATTAAAGAATATTACAATCCAAAGTGTTGCCATGCACCTGCTCGTTTTATCGACGAGCAAGCAAACAGGCCTCGATATATCCAGGCAGTAATGAAGATCGAGATGGTAGAGCTTTCCATTTTTTTTCACAAGTTACAATCTATCATAGAAAATTGGAAAGTACAGATCCAAGATCAGACTGCTTACATCGTGATGTGTGGAGTCTGACCTTAAATCTTGTAGTGTTTGAAAAACAAAACTTCAGCATGTATACATGTATATAGTTCTAAGTTATAGTTGTTGATGAGGAGATCCTGTTTGTAGCTTGAAAAAAGAATTCACGTAGACATTTCGAAAAACAAGAAAACATAGAAAGTTGCACAGTACCCCGGAAAATTGGCGAAACATGACAAAAACGTTGTGAAATTGTCGTGTAAGGATAAAGACCTCTAACTCATCGGCAAATATCGTGTAACATCGACGTTTTCGTAAAGGTTAATCGGCCATTCTCGGCAGCTGCCGTCTTTTAAGGTAGTATACCCTTAATACTTTTAGTGCAGCATAGCATAAAATTTCTTGATAGTTGATAAATACGGATTCATACAGATATAATACTTTTGCACATTTTAACCGATCAGAAATGTCTTTGGTGTCTATCTTGAAATTATTTGTTGATACCTTTGTTCGTTTCCAGAAAAGGGGGGGGGGTAATTATTATCTCCCTTTGTAATGAGAATATAGTGGTTTTAGATTTATAAATGATAATTATAAGAAGGACAAAAAAGAAAAACTGGCTCGGTGACAGTAGTGCAATAATACTAATTTTTAATCATAGCAAATTTCGTGGGATACTATTATGGTGGAAATAGCTGTTTTCTATTACTGGCCCACTATCTTAATATGAGAGTTATTATGGGCCGTTGACCGTAACAACAGAGAAAACAGTATTATTTACAGTCCGCGCAGGCTAATCCGAAACGGTACTTTACGACTACATAAGATTTTGTGCAATAATAGACTAGCGCAAAACAGAAAATTACATAAAAACGGAAAGTGTCGGTTCGGATTAGCCTGCGCGGATTGCGCAGGCTAATCCGAAACGACACTTTACGCAATCTCCGAATACCCCTTTTCACCTGTTGCAAGTCATATGGTCTAGAAATGTATCGTTCCTATAGGAGAAACCAACTTCAATCGTCATGGATACTTGACGAATATCTATGATTTATTGTTTCAATATGTTTGCAACAAGTGGGGAGATTTTATCCCTAACGATGCAATGCTTGACTCAATAACCTTTTGCGGACAGTGTAGATCAAGATCAGACTGCACAGAAGGTGCAGTCTGATCTTGGATCTACAGTGTCCGATAGGAAAATGTCTATATTACTATTACCTTTGAAATAGCAAATTTGCTTTATTTTACTATTATATTGAAAGTGTCATTTAAGTTATTCGGCAGGATCAGCGTTAATATACACTGCTCAAAAGAATTAAAGGATCACAAAAATACTGAGAATAAAATCTTTCATTCTGCTTAACACTCGATCTTTGTGATCAGAAAACCATCAGCTTACATTCTTACTCGACGACATGGCTCGATAGTTGTCTTGTTTGTTTCAGTTTAAATGCTGATAAGCCATGTTAAGAAGGAAACCAAGGAATTTGTTTTTCTTGTTCTGTTCTTAAACATCTCATATTTTTCCAATCTTTGGCTTACATTTGTGTCAAATCTAATGAAAGATTAGGACGAGATGAAACAGTGACACCTCCGATTCTCTTAAAAGCCTATGTGGTGGCATATCAAATCAAAGCATTGAGAACGCTGAAGTGGTTTTTGTCATGGAAGCCCTTATGGAATGTGGAATTAATACTTTGAAAGAAAAAGAGAAACATTGATCAATTATTGGCTTGAAAGTCCAGCAACTAAGCAAATGAATACCATCTTTCGTTGATGGGAGAGTACTTATGACAAAGTTAGGATTATTTGTGTATTGGTGGTCTCCTGTTGATCACTAGGAGGAATCAGGTGTAACGTCCTTTGACAGTACGATGTATGATGGATACAGAGAGAAATCATGTGAACATATCGAATGAAATTAAGTTTGTACCTGAAAACGATGATTTTGAAATATCTTTGCCCACTAACATTTAATTCTCAAAATTACAATCAATTATTTCGATATATAAAAATTCATACCCAATGAAATGAAGTGGAGTGCGATCATGAGATGACCAAGCTATGGAATGAAGTGGTTTTGGAACGAAAAAGTCCAGGGCCAAGCGATCGGTCGACAAATTTTGTATCATTGCGCCAATAGAAGGCTATGAGCGAGTGAAGCTATTTTTAATCAAAATTAGTTTTTCCTAGATCTATGGCCTCACCTAGTGTATTTTAACATGTCATTTCCAATTACATATCTGGGTGCTACCGATAAACTCATTTACCTGAGAAGAATTGTGTTTAATTGGGTTTATTTCCTTCGGCTTTGCACAAAATACGATACATGGTTTCCAAAATTCAGTATTAGTGAATTTATAGCGGTATTGTCTTCAACAAATACCACGGAACAGGAATAGCCCATGGATACATCTTTGGTGTAAACCAAATTGTTTTATTTTACAGTGTTAAGACCGATTGAACTTATGAGCAGAAAATTATTTGCATCGTCCTGTACAAAAAAATAATAAAATCTCGCGATCGAAGTCGAGTATAGTTGATCCTTAATTTTTTTTTTGAGCAGTGTAGCAAAGTGTTTGTGACATTTGGCCTTTCTTTCTCTTAGAATGAACAAAAATGAAAAGAGTGCTTTTCAATCAAAATCATCGGACATTGTTAATCAAAGATCAGAAAATCTCTTTCCTTTTAATCTGATCTCAATCTAGACTGTCAGTTAGAGTAATATCAATCGCCATGGGCACCGTATTGGTTAAAGAGGCCTTATTGCTTCATTATGGTTCCAACAAGCGGAGAGCGTGTTTTAATAAAGTCGCTGCTCGCGACACTTGTCCAATTTATACCGATCCGAAATTGACGTTAAGTAGTTCTTTTTTTTTCTTAACTCTTAACCAGACAACACTGATTGAACTTGTAAAAAATTGAACGCGTTTGCAGACGACAATGTAAATTTGAATCAAATATGCAATGGAATTGTTGTTGAGATTTCAGAAAACATTGTGGGAAAAGGGGAAAATGCTGTTAACCAGGATTTTCTCCTTTTCCCAAAATATTTTCAAACAGGCTTTTGTACAAGAGTTGAAATAGCAAGATATTTTTTGCTTAATAGTCGTTCAGTGTGATTCACTGACATTTTGCAGATAGTGTAGATCAAGATCACACTGCACAGAACTTGCAGGCGTATTTTGGATGTACACTCTCCGATATGGCCTGCAACACACATAGAGAAGCATCCGGACATTTGCGTAAAGTGTCGTTTCGGATCAGCCTGCACAGTCCACACAGGCTGATCCGATACGACACTTTACGTTTTCATGTAATTTTCTGTTGTGTGCAAGTCCACAGTGGCACAAAATCTAATGTAGTCGTAAAGTGCAGCCTTGGATTAGCCTGCGCGGACTGCACAGGCTAATCCGAGACGACACTTTACGCAAATGTTCGAATGTGTATTGTAAGCCAAATTATAGAGACATCTGTCTTTCCAAAAATACCTGTGAAATAGTAATATTAGGTTTTTTTCCATCTTCGCAAGCCAAGGCCGACGATTCACTACGTTACTCTACCCTTGGCGGATCGAGCTTGATGTTTACGTTCACCCGATACGCTATTTCATTGGATGCATCCAGCTCTAGCTGCAACGAATGAAATCGCTCGTAGCATTTCATCTTTGATAAAAATAGAATAAGGCCTTTATCTTTCGAATAAAAGGTAAAACATGGAAACCCACGTGGATGTCTGCTTATCGCTTCACGTGTATTCGTAAGGGGTTTTTAAACGATATTTCATTTGCTATTAGAAACATGATGTAAAGGGGAGTAATAATCAGCATCCAATAGCGGGCGCATCGCAGGAATCTCGAAATCGGGCTCAATCAGCCAAGGTAAGATCCACGTAGTGATCGTAAACTTGACTCGCGAAGATGGTATTTTTCTGTCAGCTTAAAAGTTTCAGGTTAGTCATATAGCAGGATAAAGGTGGAAGTTTAACCCTTTTGGTGACAAAGGCGGAAACAAGTGACTTTTGCGGACGGCGTAGATCAAGATCAGACTGCACAGAACGTGCAGTCTGATCTTTGATCTACACCGCCCGTTTATTAAGTCAAGCCTTTAAAGCCAAAAGCTTTGTAAGTTTCTTTGGACTGTATTTTCAAATATCGAAAGAAGGAGACTTTGCATATTTGCCGCTGAAAGAAATAAAGCCCGGATTATCATTGAAAAGGATTTATTTCCAGGAAATGGCCCGTCAGTCGTTATCCTTTCCGGCGTGGTAACTGCTAAAAGCATACTTAGACAAAATCCTTGTGAATCTTACAAAATTGAATTGTTTTGTCCTGTCAGCACAATAGACTGCTGTACACCTCCCACCCCCTCTCCCAGCCGCCCTAGCGCAGTCGGTAGTATGCTTGACTCAAGATCCGGGGGGCTTGCTGTTTCGATCCTCTCCTCAGCCAAGTTTCTTTCCAAGGGATAGTTCGGTCGGTAGCCTGCAGGATCTGAGAACAGGGATACGTGGACTCGATGCCTGGCTCGGCCAAGTTTCTTTCCCAGTGATAGCTCAGTCGGTACCGTGCAGGATTCGGGAACAGGGAGTCGTGGATTCGATACCTGGCTCGGCCAATTTCTTTCCGAGGATTGGTGATAGTCCACGCGACAGGATTCATTCCTCTCTCACCGCTGATCACTACTTCGTGGGAAAGCAGCCAGTGGCTTGGACATAACATTGTGCCGGGTAATGGTAAAAGAAACAAAAGGAAAGCATGGGTAGGTGCACCGGCCGCCGCGATATAATTGGGCCGAAATGTCTTGCTATCGGTCAATTTTTTACATGTCCAAGAACCAGTTTACCTCATGCTTCAGTTATTAGATAAAATAGACTTTATGAATTCCAGGATTATTGAGCTGTAGCTGTCATATTACAAGTAATGCTGAACGCGGTGTACAAACTTGATAAAATGACAGTCACTACTTTGCAAAGGTAGTAAAATAACGGTGAACAAACACTATACAAACACTGTACTTTTTATTCTTTTTAATGGAAGAAATAATACAAATCTCCAAAAGTAAAAAAAAAATAAGTCAACATTGGTTTTGAAATATTCATTTAACACATATTTCCTTTGTAGAAAAATTAAGAATAAAATAAAATGTCAAAAATTCACAGAAATCTATATTTTCTAACACATACTATAACTTGACCTGTATCAGAAATAACTCTTTTATCAAACTACAAAATTTTAGACTGGTCCAAATTGAAAGCACTTGCAGATGGCAAAATAAATGTAACTCAAAAATTGAAATTTGTTTTCAGCAACGTAGAAAACATGGTGGGAAAAGGAGAAAATGCAGGTTTCCCACAAATGTTTTCAAAAGGCTTCTATCTCAGGGTCGTAAAAACTAAATGCACTAAGCCCTCTTTCCAAGGAGCACAACTAATATGGATCATGCATAGTTCTTTGCATAGTAAGCTGATTTAAGTCCAAACTTTTTTATTTTTTGTCAATTTTCTGTATGTCAAAGTACTAAAGTAGCTCTGGATTTCGTCGGTTTGACGGAATGGATTTACAGAACCACAACTGAGTGAAGACTTACTTGCTATTACGTATAGCAAAGATGCCTGAACCTTTATTCTGCTAGATAAATGCAATGAAACATTAAGGTATTTGACCCTTAACATTTTTAGTGCTAAATGGAATAAAATTTCTTGATAGTTGATAAATTCCGATTTACACAGATTACCAAACAATAATATTTTAGGCTTGTCCAAATCGAAAGCATTTGCAGATGACAAAATAAAAGTAACTGAATTTTTTTTTTGTGTGTGTGAAAGGTAGAAAACATTGTGGGAAAAGGAGAAAATGCTGGTAACCAGCATTTTCTCTTTTTTCCACAATGTTTTTAAAGGCTTCTTTCTCAGGGTTGTCAAAAGTAGAGATTGTGTGGTAATGGGTTAATCAACCAGAAATTCCTTTTATGACTATCTCGAAACTATTTGTTGATACTTTTGTTAGTGTCCAGAAAAGGGAGGTAATTATTATCTCCTTTTGTCATGAGAATAATTTAAAGTGGTTTTAGATTTATAAATGATGATTCTATGCAGGAAAACAAGGAAAAAGTGGCTCGGTTAAAGTAGTACAATAATACTTATTTTGAATCGTAGCAAATTTTGTAGGATAGCATTGTAGTGGAAATAGCTTTTTTCTATTATGGGTCCACTACCTTAAAGTTAATAGTAAAAAAAAAACAATTTTACCATTTTATTAAGGTCATCATTAAATATTGTCTATCCTGGACATTTTCTTACAGGCTATTCAGCCAATCTTGACAGCTTCTGTCTATTAAAATGAGAGTTAGGGTCTGTAGACTCACTAACTCATCAGTAAATATCTTGTAACATGGACCTTTTTTGAAGAGGTAATTCGGCCAATCTCAAGCCTTCGTCTTGTAATATGAGTGTTAGGGGTCATAGACCTTGAGTTTGGGAAAACATACCATTATTGGACAGTGTAGATGAAAGATCAGACTGCACAAAACATGCAGTCTGATCTTTGATCTACACTGTCCGCAAAAAGTCAGCCAGTCCAGTTTAACAGCTAAAGATTCTTAGATTCTTATAGACTGACAGCCTTCTTTACCACAGATAGCTTTGTAACAAGATCTTGCAAAAAAAAAAGGACTAAAAAATCAACACTTCCTCTCTTTGCAACAATCTATTTTCTTGACATCCTTTTTAACAATATGTAGACAGATGATAGATATAAAAATAGAAATAACTACCCTGTTTAAATCTTTACCACACAGTCCCTACTTTTAACGACCCTGAGAAAGAAGCCTTCTGAAAACATTGTGGGAAAAGGAGAAAATGCTGGTAACCAGCATTTTCTCCTTTTCCCACAATGTTTTCTTTCCTTCCCAAAAGAAATTTCAAATTTCCAGTCACTTTTATTTTGTCGTCTGCAAGCGCTTTCAATTTGGACCAGTCTAAAATTTTGTCGTTTGGTAAAGAGTTAATCTTCCATCAGACAGAGAAGTTTTGATATATCAAGATAAAATCTTTTGTTGGCAGCAAGTCCAATCAGGCAAAAAGGAGAAACTCTAAATACTAATGTTTTCTCCTTTCCATACAATGTTTTAAAATGCCATTATCTTCAGGGTTGTATAAACAAGATTGTTTAGTACAGAGTTACCTGTTATTGATGGATTTCCACATAGAGACATAAACTAGAGCTGTCAATGAATGTGACTTGATAGCCCCACCAGCGCTTTGACAGAAACAGGCAATTACTAGTATTATGTACACAGACGGACAGATGGATGGACAGAGGGACACACAGACAAGCTGATTGCAGGGGTATAAAAAGACCCTTTTCAGTATTATTTCACACTTGACTGAAAATAATTGGAAAACAAAACATATACAAGTACAAAGCTGGAAGCTGAAAACAGGACCAAAGAACTTCAATATATTATATAAAATATATATAAATGTTTTCATAAACAATGTCTATCACACTATTTTATCCAGCAAGAAAACCAAACAGTCATTTTCTCTTGACACAACTCAATTTCATTCAGATTTAAAAGTCTAGGGCTGGCAACCTAGTACAAAAAAAAGCAAGACCTACACATGTAGCTTCATTCTAGATTCAAACGGGCAACTCTTAGGTTTTAGCCTGACTACGTAATCATTTAAGCTTTATAACATAAAGCAAAGAAGGTCATATGGACATTTGCGTAAAATGCCGTCTCCGATTAGCCTGCGAAAACTGTGCAGGCTGACCCCAGATGACACTTTACGAGTAGTACATTAGATTTTGTTCTTCAGTAGACTTGCGCAAAACAGAATCTTATATAAAAGCAGATAGTGTCCTTTCAGATTAGCCTGCATGGACAGTGCAGGCTGATCCAAGACAACACTTGATGCCAAAGACCAATTGCCTCTTTTCATGTGTTGCAGGCAATATGGGGCTGCCAGTGAATACCTCCCCTCATGTTGTGCTTTTAGGTTTATCCTATTTATTCTAGACTAATCCAAACTGACAGCATTTACAAACTATGTAGAAACGTTGAAAAGGCAAAATAGCTTAGCATTTTCTCCATTTTCAGCCCAGTTTCAAAAGTCTTTCTATTCAAAATTAAAAAAAAAAAGGATTGAGCAGTAAAAGGTTAAATCTTTACCAAATGACACAATTTTAGACTAGTCCACATTGGAAGCATTTTCAGACGACAAAATTAATGTGACTTAAAAATTGCAATTTGTTTTGAGAAGGGGAGAAAACATTGTGCAACAAGGAGAAAATGCTGGTAACCAGCATTTTCTCCTTGTCCCACAATGTTTTCAGAAGGCTTCTTTCTCAGGGTCATGAAAACTAGAGCTGTCACTGAATGTGACTTGATACCCACACCAGGACTTTTACAGTATTTTGTATGCAGACAGACACACAAACAGATACATGGACAGATACATGTATGCACAGAAGGATGAACAGACAGACAGACAGGCTGATTCCAGTATACCCCTAAAAACATTAATTTTACGGGGTATAACAAAGGATTGGTCTGGAAAGTTTTAAAACTGTGAGTACAACTAAAGACATCGTCTTTTTAGGACTGTTTTTCAGAAAACAACATCACATATACGACACTGTAAATTCAAGGTCATACCACATGTTTGGTGCAACCTGATCTTTATATACAACATCTGAAGCAGTACCTAATGTAGAGGTCAGCAGCTTTGTATCTGATGACAAACTTTTAATTTTGTCAAAAGGGCAAAAAATTTCTAAGAAGTTTTTTATCAGAGTTGTTCAAGAACAGGATCATTTTGAAAGAGGTAAATACAGGTTTATTCTAGAAAATGTTTTTCTACAAAAAAAAAAAATAAGATTTCCCCCACACACACTTCTGGCATCAGAACGATTTTAAGTCCATGTTAAAGTTCATAAAATTTTCTCCCAGATTTCTATTGCGTACAAGAAAGTGTATATAAAATCAGTAAGGAAAATAATTAAAGGGAAATAACTTGAAAAACATACAAGCCGGAGTTATGGTTCTTGTGCATGACACCTTGCCTCATGGTGCCTTATAATTGTGTCAAGTTTTATGAAAATACTTTAAAAGGTTTTTGAGTATAGAGTGGACACAATTTGTGATGGACAGATAGACAGACAGACAGATGAATGTACAGGGAAAAACAATATGTATCCTGACCCTGACACGGGGAAAACATAATTAAGGACTCAACTAAAAATAGAAAATCTGAGCATTGTAGAAGTTGTTCATCAACCTACATTTTAACTCATTACCCAACAAGATTATTCAGGCTTGTCCATATGGAAAGCATCTGCAGAGGACAAAATAAAGTGACTGAAAATTTGAAATTTGTTTTGTGAAGGGTAAAAAACATTGTGGGAAAAGGAGAAAATGCTGATTATCAGCATTTTCTCCCTTTCCCACAATGTTTTCCGAAGGCTACTTTCTCAGAGTCATCAAAAGTCGGTATTGCATGGTAATGAGTTTAAGTCTATATTTTCACGATTGAATATAGAAGAAAAAAAAATAGATATTATATAACACAGACAGTATTTGAAATAAATAACATGTAAAAGATGAATATTACAAATACATTATATAAACCATCAACTTATAAAAATCTAACAACATGTAACAAATCCAACAAAAAAAAAAAAGCTCCAAAATAGCAAAAAAGGAAATTATACAATCTACCATGATTAAGTTTCAAATTTTTTATCATTTAAATTCCTTATCGCTGGATCCCTAAATTGCTGTAATAGTGCTTGCAAAAATATGAAGGTACACCTATTCCAAGACACTTACCCTGAAAACAATGTTAGTCTCGGTCTTGACAAAATAATGACAAATTATGAGTCAATTCTTCACCTGCCACAAAATTTTAAACTTGTCCTAATTTGTAGACAAACGCTTAACTCTTTACCAAACTACAAAATTTTAGTCTGGTCTAAATTGAAAGCACTTGCAGATGACAAAATAAATATAACTCAAAAATTGAAATTTGTTTCCAGAAGGGTAGAAAACATTGTAGTTACCAGCATTTTCTCCTTTTCTTACAATGTTTTCAAAGGGCTTCAATCTAAGGGTCGTGAAAAGCAGGGATTGTTTGGTGAGAGGATTAAATGTGGTATAGAAAATGAAACTAAAATCTCTCCAAGATGACAAAATTTTAGCCTGGCCAAAATTCTAAGCATTTTCAAGGGAGAATTTCAATGTGGCTCAAATGGTGCAATTTCATTCGACAGAGTAGAAAACATTGCAGGAAAAGGAGAAAATGCTTGTTACCAGCATTTTCTCCCTTTCCCACAATGTTTTCCAACTGCTTCTTTCCCAGGGTTGTTAGAAGTCGGGGCACTTTGCGGTAAAGGCTTAATTCTGATTGGATTGAAAACATTGTGAAAAGGGAAAAAATGCTGATAATCAGCACTGTATCCCTTTCCGACACCATTTTCAAAAGTTTCTTCCTTAAGGTGTGAAATCAATGGATTGTTTGGTACAAGGTAAAATATAGTCAGCATGATGAAAAAAAAAAAATTGCAAAAATAATCCATAAATGCATTTTGATTTAGTATGGATACAGGAAAGCACAATTGCATACAACAATTATGGTGTAAAATAAATATTGCTGAAATCTAGAAAATCCTATGAAAAAAAAAAACAACACTCTTTCCTCTGTACAAAGTTTCATGATCCATTCAAACCACTCTACATCAGTTCTGTAAAACTGAAACTACTAAATTTTCACAGATTGTCAGCATAAACAAGCAATTTCCTTGAAATGATATCCCTCACCGAAAAAATTTACTCGATGGCGTAACTCAAAATTGCTCCCAGTCAGCCATTTTAAATGTACATGGCATCAAAAACCAGCAGGGCCAAGATGGCCCTAAATCGCATATTCACTGTGCATAACTGTGTTGATGGCCTGCAGTAATTGGGGGGGATTTTCAAAGTTATTTGGAATTTTCTTGTAAGCCAGTTGTTGCTGTTGTTAAAATTCATGTAAATCATGTTGACAAGTCAGGTAAAATAAAGTCTTTAAAGCTGAAAATGACTTCTTTTCAAAGTTGTTCAGTTAAAATTCCAAACTATCGATATAGACATAGATTCTTCAAAACAAAAACGTGAGCGAAGTTGACATCGTTGTAGTCCGAAAGAGTTACGAAATGCTGTCAAAATGAGGTAAAAACAGTGAAGGTAAGAGGGAACATGAAACCGAAGCTGCCATTGCAGACATTAAATTACGGAAAAGTAGGTCTAAAGCAGCCTTTACAAGGACTAGGAATAAGCTACACAATCTTCTCACAGACGAGGACACATCTCTTGAGGCCCTCAAAAGTCTTTCGGAGAATTTGAAAGTAACCATGATGTTGTCATTGAAATTACGGACTGTATGTTAGAATTCTTTAAAGACCAGAAACGAATGTCAGAAATGGTTAAAACCACTGAGGAATTAGATGACATCAATACTCTGTTTGATGAAACCGTGAAATTGTACCATTCATTTGGCACTGACAGTGAGTCAAGCAACTCTGACAAATGTAAACCTTCAAAAACATTTAAAGACATGTGAAAACAACTAAAGAGAGTCTCCATTCCTTTTTTTACAGGTGTTAACTCATTACCAAATGACAATAATTTAGGCTTGTCCAAATCGAAAGCATTTGCAGAGGACAAAGTAAAAGTGACTGAAAATTTTAAATTTGCTTTGTGAAGAGTAGAAAACATTGTGAGAAAAGGAGAAAATGCTGGTTACCAGCATTTTCTCCTTTTCCCACAATGTTTTCTAAAGGCTTCTTTCCCAGGGTTGTCAAAAGTACAGATTGTGTGGTAATGGGTTAAGCAAGTTGACAAAACATTAAAAGCAGTTTCTAATACAGATGTGGACTTTGCTGGTCCTTTCATTACTAAACATGGGAGGAGGAAAAACAACTAGAGCCGTTCATCTAGAAGTAGCCTACAGTACGGACACAAACTCATTTTTTAATGCTCTAAATAGATTTACAAGCAGAGGGAGTGTCCTACAACCTATGACTTCAGACAATGGTACAAACTTTGTAGTTTGTGTCTCAGAATTAAAAGAACTATACAGTTTAATGGACAAATCTAAGATAACAAGAGAAGCCTCAGTGCAAAAAATAGCCTGGAAATTCATTCCACCAAACGCACCACACTTTGGTGGAGTACATGAATCAATTGTAAAGTGTGAGAAAAGAGCCTTGTATAAAATACTGGGTATTGCAGACATCACAGATGAAGAATTAGTAACTGCTGTTACAAATGTTGAAGCGCTTATCAACAGTCGACCTCTGACATATCAGTTCTCAAACCCAAGGGGTGATGTTCTTCTTACACCAAATCACTTTTTAACTGGACAAGTAGGTGGAAACAGCTGATTCATGATATCAAAAAAAGGTGGCAAAGAATTCAAGAATTAATGCGTCATTTTTGGAGTCAGGATAAAAGAGTATTTACCAACATTAGGTTACCGTTCAAAGTGGCGACAGGAAAAACCTGATTTTAAAGAGAATGACATTGTTGTTATTATAGACAAAGACACCCCAAGGGGGGCAGTGGCCAATCCGCAGAATTACTAAAGTCTACAGATGATCCTACGGACATGTTCATGTCGCTGATGTGAAAACAGCAAAGGTGTCCTTTGGTCATCCAATAACTCATTTAAGTATCATCCTGGAATCAGATAAATAAAGTTAGTGTGATGAGGCATAATATTCCTCATGTATCTATACTGTTTTTTATTTGTGTTTGTGTGTGTGCGAAAAAAGGTGAGCAATGATAGTGTCAGCTTGGGAATTACTTGCGTATAATGGTGTAGCAAACTTGTGAAAATACTTACAATGGGATTGTTATTGATTTCAATTGTGTTCATATATATATATTGAATGAATTAACCCTTCAGCTGTTAAGCACGACTAGCTGACCTTTTGCAGACAAAGAAGATGCAGTCTGATCTTAGATTTACACAACTTTGAAACACTAATATTTAAGTAATAAATATCAAACTGATAATTTAATTTTAGTTATTTACCACTATAAGAGTTAATTGATAGTGTGGGGGTATGTTTGTGAGACCTTTGACTCTGCATAACTGTGTTGATGGCCTACAGTGATTGGGGGTGATTTTCACAGTTATTGTCAAAATTATTTGAAATTTTCTTGTACACCAGTAGTTGTGTAGTTGTTAAAACTCATGCAGATTTTGTCGACAAGTTTGGACAAAATACAGTCTTTAAAACTGAAAATGACTCATTTTCAATATTATTCTGTTAAAATTCCAAGCCAACGATATAGACATAGATTCCCCCTAACATATTGATATTTTGGAAACAAAATCATTATTCTGCCAAGCAATTTTACCTGTAGAAATCATTTCACTATCTATCACCACCCCTACAATCATCATCACAGCCATGTTTTTGACAAATCAGAATTCTTCAACTAAATTTGGGAAAGGTCACCCAAGAACCATTTCTTGAACAAAAGCATATGCCCAACAGTGGCTGAAAATGTTAAGTCGAACAAGAGCACCACTTGGGGGTGCCAACGATTGGCTGTTGGGTGCTGGATAGTAAGTTAGAATTCCAAGTCTTAAAAGGGGCATAATTTAGACAAAATGATTTTAAAGTTATCTGTCCTTCTGGTACAGGTTGCTCTTTTGCTTGTGAAAAAGTATACCAAGTTTCAAGTACATGTGTTGAGTGGAAGCTGAGATATAACAAAATGTCAAAGTTTTTGCACAACAACAACAGATGATGACAACAGGGCTACGGCAATAGCTCAATGTTTTCTTCAAGAACAGCCAATATGAGGATCATTTCTGTGAAATTATTTCAAAATCTGACAATTGATTGAAGAGAAGAAGAATTTAAAGAATTTCTTCAGGTCAATATAGTGCAAAGAGCCCCCCCCACCCACCCACCATGGCCATTTTTGTCAACAGATGAAAATTTCACAAACAAGTTTCAAAAATGCACATTTCTGTGAAATTATTTCAAAATCTGACACATGGTTTAGGAGGAGAAGATGTTTAAAGAATTGTTGAGACCGCTAGACAAGAAGAGTATTCCCAACCCCCCCCCCTCCCCCCCACCCACAAAGGCCACGTATTTCGATAGATAAAAATTTCCTGAACAGTTTTTGAAAAGGGTCACCCAAGGAACATTTCTGTGAAATTATTTTGAAGTCTGATGAGTGATTTCAAAGAAGAAGATTTTTAAAGAATTAGTTTTTTATGGAATCAATTTCTGTGAAAAATCTTTGAAGGGGACCTCCCAAGGAAGATTCCAGCAAGTTTGGTCTAAATTGGCCCAGTGGTTTAGGAGGAGATGTTTAAAGAATTGTTGAAGACCCACAGACACAGGATGATCCTAAAAGCTCCCCTTGATCATTTTGTGCTCAGGTAAACTGAAGACTATACCAGCAAATTTTTTTTTACACTGGTATAAAGTTTCACAAAATTCTATCCAATCATATTGAGATATTCTCCCAGACAGACACAAAGACGAAATGAAGGAATGACAACGCTAAAACTATATCCCTCTGCCTTTGGCAGGGGAAAAAAAACAGGTGGGATGAATACAAAACAAAATTATAAGATGCTACCAACAGAATTAAAACTATCACATCTAAAATGGAAGATACAAAACATGGTAAAAGGCCATAAAATAGTTTGTAAACAACAACAACATGTTTAAAGATTTACCCTTATCCTGCTAAATGACTAAAATGAAATTTTGAAATTTTCAGTTCAATATCAAAACCACAAATATTGCTTTTACAAAGGTACATTTTGGGGGGGAAAAAATCTCCTTTGCAGACAGTACAGATCAAGATCAGACTGCACGTTCTGTGCAGTCTGATCTTGATCTATGCTGTATGCAAAAGGTCAGTAACTTGCACTTTGCAGCCTAAGGGTTACATACAAAATAAAAGAAAGAACTGTGGACGTCACAGGAAATGGTACACCCATGGAAAGATGAGCAAGGATGCAACTTTCGTTAAGAAATCAACTTAAACTAATAATCCTATGAGACAAATTTGCAGCTAGTACATTTGAAAACATCCTTTACAAATACAGATCAACAACACTGATGAAGGTTTTGTACATGAATGTAAGAAAACATTGTAGCAAAGGGGAAAAAATACTTATTTAATATAAACATTCTTTTCTTAATTCTTTACAAAAAGACAGAATTTTACACTAGTCCAAAAACCACAAGTGGCCCAAATAAAACGGTACAAAACATTGCGAGAAAAAGAGAATATAAAGATAACCAGATTTTTCTCCTTTTCCCACGGTATTTTCAGCAGCACTTCTATCTCAGGGCTCTTTACACTTCTACTGTAAAGCATGTCAAAACTTGTCATTGTGTAGTGAAGGGTTAAGCATGTCGTTACATTTTAAATTTAGCTATCTGTGAAACTTGATATACCTTTTTTCCCAAAGGCACATTATCATGCTGCTAAATATAAGATAATCAACTGGGTGTATGTGATATAAAAAATCTGTCACAAGAATGGGGTATGGTGCGGTTGATAAAGAAAAAAAACAAATAGTTTTTTAACTCTTTACCATATGATCCAGACTTAGACTTTTAACGTCCCTGAGAGAGAAGCTTATAGAAAACATTGTGGGAAAAGGAGAAAATGCTGGTAACCAGCATTTTCTCTTTTCCCACAATATTTTCTAGCCTATTTAAGTCAGAAATCATCATATTAACAAGATTTAATTTGCTGTCTGCAGATGCTTTGAATTTGGTCCAATCCAAAGATTTGTCTTTTGATAAAGAGTGAACAAAATTAAAACCCATTCAAGTAACAGATTTTTAATATCAAACACAACCACTTGATTTTTCTATTAATTATGTTCCTAATTCATCTTTTTTTTTATTCAAATAATTATCAAGAATGGTACAATATGAGCAATAAAGGAAAAAAGTAGTTCAAATAAACATTCTAAAACTATATCGTCACTAGTGATGATATCTATCATCACCAGTGGTATAATTCACTATGAAATCCCAATAATTCACTGATATTATTTTAACAATAGCTCTTATCAAATACAATTCTTGACCCTTAGAGCTCTAAATAACTGAATAGAAACTTAATGTTTAATTCTTTACTAAACAGTCCCTGTTTTTCATGATTCTCCAAAAGAGGCCTTTTGAAAACATTGTGGGAAAAGGAGAAAATGCTGGTCACCAGCATCTTCTCCTTTTCCCACATTGCTTTCTAACCTTTCTAACACAAATTTCAATTCTTAAGTCACTTTAATTTTGTCATCTGCTAATGCTTTCAATCTAGAACAGTCTAGAATTTTGTCGTCTGGTACTGAGTTAAGGAAAAGACACAAACAATTGAAATACAAAGCTTGCATTTGGCCAGAATATCTCAGCAAAGCAGATACAGATAAAGATCAGACTGCATGTTTTGTGCAATCTGATCTACACTTCAAATGGTAACTTTAGTAAAGAAAAGAGCTTCAAGGGTTACATCCCAGCACAACCTCTCTCTCCCCACATAAGGTTTTTCTTTTTGTTGTTTTTATTGACGATGATTTTGTGACAATACTAGCCTAATAAATAAGTTACTGGATGTGAAAAACTGAATAAATATTGGGAAGTTTATTTTATTATTATGGCTACAAAAAATCATAGAAATACTTGCTGTCAGTTTGCTGGTGAGAGCATTACAATACTATAGCTGATTAACTCTTTACCACTTAATCTCATATCTTAACTCATTTCCAAACAACAGGATTTTAGGTTTGTCCAAATCGAAAGCATTTGCAGACGACAAAATAAAAGTGACTGAAAATTTGAAATTTGTTTAGTGAAGGGTAGAAAACATTTTGGGAAAAGGAGAAAATGCTGGTTACCAGCATTTTTTCATTTTCCAACAATGATTTCTAAAGGGTTCTTTCTCAGGGTTGCCAAAAGTAGGGATTGTGTGGTAATGGGTTTAGTAATCTATAGAAGATGACTTTTGATATCATTGTGGTAAAGGGAGAAAATGCTTGTAACCAGCATTTTCTCCCTTTACCGCAATGTTTTCTACCCTATCTAGAGCTTTGAGCATTTGTCATCTTTAAATTGAATTCGGACAAGTCCAAAATTTTGTTGTTCAGTAAAAAGTTAAACATAATCACATTTCAGGTTTTTAAACATTATTATAAGTTGAGTTCCTGTTGATATCAATCTCCATATTTTTACAAAAATCGGCTGTAAATGGAATACAGTTAAAATACTGACAGCCTGGACAATTGTATAGAGGTAAAACATAAAACAATATAACAAGCAGTGTAAACAGCAGTATAGCTCCCCCTAGAGACAGCAATATCCCAATCAGCTTTCTCCTCTTATCCCACTGTCCGAACGATACATAAGGCAACAAGGCAAAAGCTAACAAGAATCCAAACAAAAATCCACTGAGATGGGCCCAATTATCGATCCATGGGAGTAATCCCAGCAGAAAGAGAAGGACAATTGGTATGGTTATTCGCAGTAAAGCCATACCTGGACGTTCTAACATCTGCCAACTCTGTAATACCTCTACCAGTAAACATGCCAGAATACCAAACTGTGAGCCTGCTGGTCCAACCTAAAATAGATAGAATAAGAAATTAAAATAAGTTTTATCTATTTCTCATCTTCAACCCCCCTTACCTTAAAAGCAGATATGGAATCATTAAAGGGGCCTAAATATGAAATCGTATTTTACATAAACACTTTCTTTTTTCATATTTGTAAAACACTAGTAAATATTACAAAATATTTCTTTCTCTGTAAGCCTGTAGAAACTTGACACAGAAAAAAGAAAAAAAGAAGGTTTTCATATTCTCATAGTAGAGACCATAAGAATGTAAATATTCCCTCTAAGTTTTGGAAAAAAAAAATGACCTTGAAAATCATGATTCAGTGACTCTAACTGAGCTATCTTGGCAACTGTTCTGTTTCTGTATGTAGGATCATTAGATTTTGTAATAGTTTGGGTTCCTGAAACAGATTTTGATCTTTCAGTCTGCAAATGCCTTTAACCCTTTCCCAAACGACAAATTTTGGACCAGACCAAATTGAAAGCATTTTGCAGAAAACAAATCAAAAAGTGCTAAAAAGATGATTTTTCTATATAATAGGGTAAAAAACATTGTGGGAAAAGGAGAAAATGCTGGTTACCAGCATTTTCTCCTTTTCCCACAATGTTTTCTATTCCTGACCTGTAAATACCAGGGACTGTTTGGGAAAGGATTAATTTGGACTCTCATGAAATTTTGTTTGTTTAGTAAAGAGTTAAAGAGTTGACTGAAAACTTCCATGTATTACCTCCACTTGATAAGGCACAAATATACAGCTACCCAAATTTCCACAAACTCCTGCACCAATATAGATGATGGCCATTCTTGTAGCACCAGTTAGCTTCTCCATGTCTCGCATGATCAGAATTTGGAAACCAAGAGTGATCACCAGATGGAACAACCTAAAGAACAGGTAATGTATTATAACCTGCAGGTAACCTGCAGTCTGATCTTGGTCTACATGGTTGCAAAGCAATAAAGTAGCATTCAGCAGTATGAGGTTTAATTCATGTAGAATTTCAAAGGTGTGCCCCATCACTTTGTTTCAGGCAGTAATCAGCTAGATAGACATGTACAGAATTGAAATCACATCATGACCAGCTGTGTGGCAATATAGAAATCTATGTAGTAAATGATAGACCTACCCTCCATGCAGGAAAAGTGACGTCCACAATCTGTAGAACTGATCTGGGTTCTCTTCATGTGTAAATGGTATCATACCACAGATCTGCTTCATACACGGCACCTGTAACATATCATATTTGTATTTTTTAACAATCGTAGTGAAAGAAGGCTATTGTAAACATTGTGGGAAAAAAAAAGAAAATGCTACATTCCAGTATATTCTTTTTCATTCTTTTTTTTTTTACCCTTTCAGACACAAATGCCACCATTCCAGATATTTTACTCTGTATGGACATGGTTTCATTTCGGACAAGTCCAAAACATTGTGGGCTTGTAAAGACCTAAAATCAATTGGAATTCCAAACTCCAACAATAGCCAGCTGATCAAGAGTCCTCTAAAGGTGACAGAATATTAGCTAACACATACATACATACAAGTTATTATTACAAGCAATCCTGTCGTATCCTATTAAAACTAAACGCAAACTGCTTAACTCTTTACCAAACAATGAAATTTTGGACTTGTCCAAATTGAAAGCATTTGCAGACAACAAAATAAATGACTCAAAAATTGAAACTTGACTTTAAAAGAGTAGAAAACACTGTGGAAAAGGATAAAATGCTGGTTACCAGCATTTTCTCCTTTTCCCACGATGTTTTCAGGTTTCTTCCTCTGGGTTGTTAAAATCAGGGATTGTTTGGTAAAGGGTTAATCTCTTAACCTTTATGGTAATACCAGACATCAAAATGTTCTCTATTCCCCACAATGTTTTTAGTGGCTTTTTACTCAGGGTCTGTGTGGTAGAGGGTTAAAATTTGACCTACCTGAGAACAAAGAAAGGCATCTTCATGGAAATAACCCCGAACAAAATCACAATGTTCTCTTGTTGTTATCATACATTCTCCCTGAATACCGTGGCAACATGGACGACCTGATATCTTACATGACATGTGACGGTCAACACGCTCTGTAGTGTTTGGTGTGGCGGTGTCTTTACATCTCTGAAATGATGTAAGAGAACACTGGATTTAATCCTTTACCAGATGACAAAATTTTAGCCCAGTCCGAATTGAAAGCATTTGCAGACGACAATTTCAATGTGGTTCAAATGGTGCAATTATTTAGTGAAAAGGTAGAAAACATTGTGAGATAAAGAGAAAATGCTGGTTACCAGCATTTTCTCCTTTTCACATGTTTTCAAAAGGCTTCTTTTCAAAGGTCATCAAAAGTCGTCATTGTGTGGTAAAGGGTTAAACAGTGGGATATTCTATTGAAATAAAAAAATTCCAATCAAAACTATCCATCCTTAAAAAGTGTCAATTTTGTTTCAGTTTTCATTTAACCTTTGTAAATACAATCATTAAGTGTAGTGTAAAATTCACAACCATTGAAAAGATAGACTATGACTTCAATTGTCAGAATATTTTTCTTTTTGGTACTCAATATATTGCAACAAATTTTCATGGTTAAATCAGTCGGAATATCACATTAATCAAAAACATGTTGCTAAAATCTGTTATCTCAATGATCATATCCAACGTTATTTTTCACCTGCTGTACTTACCTCCCATTGTGTGATATCATCTGCCCATTGGAATGGAGCAACGGAGGCTGGATCCCTACAGTATCTAAATAAGCAAAAGATGACAAGTTGACTTTTAATCTGTCAAACCTGTCCATTTAGACTCTTAGCCCAAAGTTCCTGTTTTTATTACCGAGAAGGTCTTTTAAAACTTCAAAGAAATATGTGAAAATACTTGTAGCTAAAATATTTTTTCACTGTACTTGTTTTAGAAATTGTTTAGTACCATTTCAAAGACAATCCCATCACTTGACCATTCTTGAAATTGTTGTCTATCAATGGATCAGTTATACAGACAAATCAAAATTTCTTAACCCTTTATCACACAATCCTGACTTTTAACAAGCCTGATTAAGAAAGCTTTAAAAAACATTGTGAAAAAAGGAGGAAATGCTGGTAACCAGCATTTTCTCCTTTTTCCAAAATGTTTTCTACCCTTCCCAAATCAAATTTCAATTTTTGATTAACATTTATTTTGTCTTCTGCAAATGCTTACAATTTGGACCAGTCTTAAATTTTGTCATTTGGTAAATAGATAAAATGTTCAATGGTGAGATAATAAGGCCTGCAAAATGTGAAATAGGGCTTTCTGACATTTGTACAAAATTTCGTCTTGGATAAGCCTGCTCTGCCCATAGAGACATACCTGAAACGACACTTTCCGTTTTCATGTATTTTTCTGTTTTGGGCAATGTACTGTAGCTAAAATCTAATGTAGTCGTAAAGTGCCATCTCAGATCAGCCTGTGCGGATTGGGCAGGCTGATCCAAGACAACACTTTACGCTAATGTCTGAATTCTCCTTGCACATGTTGTGATAATAATGTTTCTTTGGTGCAGACATTTTACCAAGAATAATAGAAATAGTGAAGAGCCTTTAAATGTTGAGATGTCCCCAATCTTTTGTTTAATGTTGCTATGAGATATCTTTTCTGAGAGATACTCAGAAATCAACTCATTTCCAAAAACAAAATTGTAGATTTGTCCACATTGACAGCATTTGCAGACGACAGAATAAAAGTGGATGAAAAGTTGAAATTTGTTTTATGAAGAGTAGAAAACATTGTGGGAAAAGGAGAAAATGCTGGTTACCAGCATTTTCTCCTTTTCCCACGATGTTTTCCAAAAACTTCTTTCTGGGTCGTCAAATGAATGAATGTTGTTTTATGGCGCATCGACAGCTTTGGTCATTTAGCGCGCATATCTATGTTAAAAGATAATAAACGAAGGGTTGTTTAAACTGAATGAAGTTTAAATGACAATAAAAGAATTGAATTAAGAAAACTTAATGTATAAAGGGCATCATCGAGTTACAGGGCAATCCCCATATACTCAAAAGTTTTAAATGATAAGACCTAAGAATGCGACAAAAAAAGGTTTAAACTCAATGCTGGTTTGATAAAAAGAAGTTTTTTAAATGAAAAAAAAATTGTCATTTATAATGTGCATAAAATATGATATTGAGTGGCTGGGTCGTCAAAAGTAGAAATTGTGTGGTAATGGGTTAAAAGCATTACAGACAACATGCAACCTACATGTAAGAATTTTAGTAGGACAATAAAAAAAGCATACATCTGAAAGTCAAAAAATTTTGCTCTGTAGTGCACACCACATGAAATCCCGGAAAATCATTTGAAATTTCTTTCCATATTACAAGGTGTCTGAAATTTTATCACAATTATTTTGCAGAAACCATGACATCTTATCATCTCTCCTGACCTTCAGCCAGCAGGGCTTCAATACAAACATACTCACTTTGGATCTTGACCACAAACAGAACCAGATGTCCACACACCATGACCACGGTTTGTCTCATTCCACTTGTACCATGTATTCAGTGTCAGCTAGATGAAAATTAGATAAGCTTAAAATTCATACCAATTTTTATAGCTCTTATAGATTGTGCAGATCAACTCAGATGGCACAAAAATGGCATCTGATTGTGGTTACATGCCATATGATATTGGTTTGATAAAAAAAAACTTGACATTGCAATGTTCAGTCAGCTCCTACTCAGTGACTATACATATCCTCAACCATTTTTTCCCTGCATCAACTTAGTTTGATATTTCACTTTGTTTGCAAGGTGATAAAACCCATTTTCAAAACAATTTCAGCCATATTGCAACAGCTTGTGCATCTATCTAAGTATTCCTATAAATATCCACCATCTGTTTTCACTGCATCAAAGAATTTTTTTTTGCTTGGTTTGTTTGTTACATGGTTAAACCTATTTTTAAAAGCATTTCAGCCATACTGCAACAACTAGTGCACCTATCTGAGTGTTCCTAAAGTTTCTTTGATGAGTACTTTGCACAACACTCTTTTCCAAGCAACTGGCTTCCTTCCCACATTTCAAACATTTTTGTTCCATGTTAACATGGTAGAGAAGAATGAACCCTATTGTAATGACTATTATCAATGAGTTACTATGTGTTGAAAATTATTTCAACAGAATTGCACTGGCATCACATAAGTAAAACATACAACTATGACCTTTAATTGTAACCTTGATCTTTTACCTTTTACCATACAAATCCGACTTTTAGCAACACTGAAAAAGAGCTCTTTTGAAAAAATGGGGGAAAAAGGAGAAAATGCTGGCTACCAGCATTTTCTCCTTTTCCCCCAAATGTTTTCTACCTTTCCCAAAACAAATTTCAATTCTTGAGTCACATTTATTTTGTGACTTGCAAATGCTGTCAATTCTGACTAGTCTAAAACTCAGTCATTTGAAACAATAATGCTTTGATTGGTGTATGAAAGTTGCCCCTAGAACTATTGAAAAAAAAAAATGTATGCCTCTGATTTCAAAAAGGGATGCACACAGAGGAAAGCTACATTCAGCCACTTACAGAACATCTGTTCTCTGTCATTTGGGCACAGCCAGATCCATCATCTCTCACACAGCAGGCCGAGGCTCTCTCTTGATCCCTGTCCTTGTCCAGACCTTTCTGAATTCCCTGATCTTTTCTCATACAAGGTGAATACTTGGCTCCAAGATGAATTAGATCAGCCTGGTTGACAAAAAAAAGAGGACCATGATGGTCCTATATCGCTCACCTGAGTACTAAGCTGTAAAATCAAACTTGTGACCCCTGGGCAGGGCCAATTTTGACCCCAGGGGCATCCTAAGAAAAAAAACTTGCTAGAGGTACACTAGGAGATGCAACTTAAAAAATATCAAAGCTCTATACCTTCTAGTTTCAGAGAAGTAGAATTTTAAAGTTTTCCTTCTTTGTTCATATGTTTCTAACTTGTGACACCTGGGCAGGGCAAGTTAAGACCCCAGGGGCATCGTATGAAGAAACTTTGTAGAAGTCCACTAAAAGATGCTACATACCAAATATAAAAGCTCTATGCCTTCTAGTTTCAGAGAAGAATAATATTGACATTTTCCTTCTTTGTCCTATGTTTCGAACTTGTGACCCATGGGGCAGGGCAAGTTTTGACCCCAGGGACATCATATGAACAAACATTGTAGAAGTCCACTAGGAGATCCTATTTACCAAATATAAAAGCTCTACATATTCTAGTTTCAGACTAGAAAAATTTTCAATTTTTCCTTCTTTATTTCTATGTATTAAACTTGTGACCCCCAGGGTGGGGCCAGTTTTGACCCCAGGGACATCATATGAACAATCTTGGTAGAGGTCCACTAGGAGATGCTACATACCAAATATCAAAGCCCTGAACTTTCTAGTTTCAGAGAAGAAGAATTTCAAAGTTTTCCTTCATTGTTCCTATGTTTCAAAATTGTGACCCCCGGGGCGGGGCCAGTTTTGTTCCCAGGGACATCATATGAACAATCTTGGTAGAGGTCCACTAGTCCTACTACATACCAAATATCAAAGCTCTACATATTCTAGTTTCAGAGAAGAAGAATTTCTCAGTTTTCCTTCTGTGTTCCTATGTTTCAAAATTGTGACCCCCCCCGGGGCTGGGCCAGTTTTGACCCCAGGGACATCATATGAGGAATCTTGGTAGAAGTCCACTAGGAGATGCTACATACCAAATATCAAAGCTCTGCACCTTCTAGTTTCAGAGAAGAAGAATTTTAAAGTTTTCCTTCTTTGTTCCTATTTTTCAAACTTGTTACCCCTGGGGCGGGGCCAGTTTTGACCCCAGGGACATCATATGAACATTCTTGGTAGAGGTCCACTAGGAGAAGCTACATACCAAATATCAAAGCTCTAAATATTCTAGTTTCAGAGAAGAAGAATTTCAAAGTTTTCCTTCTGTGTTCCTATGTTTCAAAATTGTGACCCCCTGGGACTGGGCCAATTTTGACCCCAGGGACATCATATGAACAATCTTGGTAGAGGTCCACTAGGAGATGCTACATACCAAATATCAAAGCTCTACGCATTCTAGTTTCAGAGAAGGAGATTTTCAAAGTTTTCCTTCTTTGTTCCTATGTTTCAGAATTTTGACCCCCGGGGCGGGGCCAGTTTTGACCCCAGGGACATCATATGAACATTCTTGGTAGAGGTCCACTTGGAAATGTTACATACCAAATATCAAAGCTCTGCACCTTCTAGTTTCAGAGAAGAAGAATTTTAAAGTTTTCCTTCTTTGTTTCTATGTTTCAAACTTGTGACCCCGGGGGCGGGGCCAGTTTTGACCCCAGGGACATCATATGAACAATCTTGGTAGAGGTCCACTAGGAGATGCTACATACCAAATATCAAAGCCCTGCACCTTCTAGTTTTAGACAAGAAGAATTTTAAAGTTTTCCTTCTTTGTTCCTATGTTCCAACCTTGTGACCCCCGGGGCGGGGCCAGTTTTGACCCCAGGGACATCATATGAACAATCTTGGTAGAGGTCCACTTGGAAATGTTACATACCAAATATCAAAGCTCTGCACCTTCTAGTTTCAGAGAAGAAGAATTTTAAAGTTTTCCTTCTTTGTTCCTATTTTTCAAACTTGTGACCCCCGGGGCGGGGCCAGTTTTGACCCCAGGGACATCATATGAACAATCTTGGTAGAGGTCCACTAGGAGATGCTACATACCAAATATCAAAGCCCTGCACCTTCTAGTTTTAGAGAAGAAGAATTTCAAAGTTTTCCTTCTTTATTCCTATGTTCCAAACTTGTGACCCCCGGGGCGGGGCCAGTTTTGACCCAAGGGACATCATATGAACAATCTTGGTAGAGGTCCACTAGGAGATGCTTCATACCAAATATCAAAGCTCTACGCCTTCTAGTTTCGGAGAAGAAGATTTTCAAAGATTTTGCTATTTTTTTCCTTTCGGTTGCCATTGCAACCATAATTATGGGTGGAATTCAATCTCTTGAACAACTTTGGTAGAGCTTCACCCAAGGAATATCCCTGCCCAGTTTCATCAAGATTGGCCCAGTGGTTTAGGAGAAGAAGATGTTTAAAGAAATTGTGGACGACGGACAATGGGCGATCACAAAAGCTCACCATGAGCACTTTGTGCTCAGGTGAGCTAAAAAGAAAGAAATACATTTTTGTGAGTTCTTCAAGCTACTAACTTGAGATTGAGTCTTCTAGTTTCCTTTCAGATATTTCAATTTAACAATTACAATCTCCTAATATCATTCAGGTGGTTTTGTGGCATGTATAAAACTAGAGCTGTCGCCTGCACTTTGGCAGAAAAAAAGGAGATAATTCCTAAAGCAGGAAGGGTTGACATATGAAAATGGCGTCTTGCAAATCTTCAATATATGATCAATGTATGTGCAAAGTTTCAATGCAATTGAAGGAAAACTGTAGGCGGAGCTTGTGCCACAAAATTACTAGTATTTTGTACACAGATGGACACAAGAGACAGACGGAAGGACACACGGATAGACAGGCTGATTCCAGTATAACCTCCAAAAAACATTCGTTTTGCGGGGGCGTAACAAGATCTAATCCCATGAAATGTTTAACTCTTTACCACACAAGAAAGTTTTAGACTGGTCCAAATTGAAAGCATTTGCAGACGACAAAATAAATGTGACTGAAAATAGAAACTTGTCATAGGAAGGGTAGAAAACACTGTGGGGAAAAGGAAAAAATGCTGGTTACCTGCATTTTCTCCTTTTCCCAAAGTGTTTTCAAAAGGCTTCTTTCTCAGGGGCGTCAAAAGTAGGGATTGTGTTGTAATGGATTAATCTTATCTTGAAATTTCAATGTCATATTTCTTATGTTTTCTGACAACTGGGCTTTCCCTACTGACCATCAATCTTAATCCATCAATGGAGCAACCTATGTGTTAAAACTAGGAACCCCCACCCCCCCTCCTTCTCAAATTTTACCTGGAGCAAATTTGAAAAGTTAAATACCTGAAAAATCATGATCCAATATAGTAAATCCAAACTAACTGAAATCATATGAAGCATATAACTGCCTTAACTCTATACCAAACAACAAAATTTTAGATTGGTCCAAATTGAAAGCACTTGCAGACAACAAAATAGATGTGACTCAAAAATTGAAATCTGTTTCAAGCAGGGCAGAAAACATTGTGGGAAAAGGAGAAAATGCTGGTTAACAGCATTTTCTCCTTCTCCCACAATATTTTCAAAAGGCTTCTATCTCAGGGTCGTAAAAGACAGGGATTGTTTGTTAAAGGCTTAATTCACTTAATTCTTGAGTCTATTATTGAAGATTTCTTCTTTTTTTACAGCTACATATCTACAATGACTGTGTGTATCTAAAGTGCAGTTACAGTCATATGAAAAGAAGCACTAGTGGCTAAACACAAAACACAAATACAGTAAAGGTCATACCTGTCGAGGTCCAATCCACAGATTATCTGGTTCAACATACCTTGTGTGCTCATAAGCCAAGTTGGGCTTCATAATCTGAAAGAAAACAAGAGGGCCAAGATGGCCCTGGATCGCTCACCTGAATTTTTGAGATGACCATAGTCTATTTTTTTTTTTTTCTTTTTTAGCATTGAAACATTGGAACCAAATTTATAATTTTGCCAAGCAATTTTCAAAAGGTCACCTGTAAAAGTCATTTCGAAATCTGACCATCAGTTTCAAAAAGAAGAATTTTTAAGAATTCTTCATTTCTGTATAAGAGCAAGTAACCCCCATCCACGAGAGCCATGTTTCTTGATGGATCAAAATTTACGAACAAGTTTTGAAAAGGGTCACCCAAGGAACATCTCTCTGAAATTATTTCAAAATCTGACCAGGGGTTTCAGAGAAAGAGAATTTTAAAGAATTTCATCATGCCCGTATAAGGCAAGTAGCCCCCATTCACAAGAGCCATGTTTCTTGACGGATCAAAATTATATGTACAGCTTTTGGAAAGGGTCACCCAAGGAACATCTCTGTCAGATTATTTTAAAATCTGACCACAGGTTTCAGAGAAGAAGAATTTTCAAGAATTTCTTCATTTCCATCTAGTGCAAGTAGCCCCCATTCACTAGAGCCATGTTTCTTGGCCAATCAAAATTTCGCGAACAATTTTAGAAAAGGGTCACCCAAGGAATATCTCTGTGAAATTATTTCAAAATCTGGCCAGCGGTTTCAGAGAAGAAGAATTTTTAAGAATTTCTTCATTTCTGTATAGTGCAAGAAGCCCCCATTCACCAGAGCCATGTTTCTTGACGGATCAAAATTTCACGAACAATTTTTGAAAAGGGTCACCCAAGGAACATCTGTGTGAAATTATTTTAAAATCTGGCCAGCGGTTTCAGAGAAGAAGAATTTTTAAGAATTTCTTCATTTCTGTATACAGGGTTCCCACAACTTTCTGCTTGCAAAATTCCAGACTTTTTCCAGACTTTTTCCAGGATTCTTTTTCAAAATTCAAGGTTTTTTCCATCGAAAAACAGGAAATGCAAAACCTTTTGAAAGCTTCTTTCTTACATATATTCCTTGTTTTAATGAAAAATTAAGATTTAAAGAACGTTCTAACTGCATTATAGTTATTTCATTTCTTTACCTGGCCAATTAAAAAAACTACAAATGACCGAATATAGATTCAAATCAGCCTATCCATACAGGTAGTTTAATAAGGATCCATGCTGTTCACTTACAGTTGCTACAAGTAATGAAGTATTTGAAGGCAAATAGTATAGATCCTTATAAGACTACATACCGGTAACCAGACAAATTGGGAACAATAGGACCATGATGATCCTATATCACTAACCTGAGTACAAAGCAGTAAAAGTCTACAGTGAAGATAAATACCAAATATCGAAGTTCAAGTCCAAATAATTATGACAGGGTATATAACTGTGCAAAAAGCATTTTTTCTTTTCCCAAAATGCCTTCACAACCCTTCTTCTTCAGGGTCATTGAAAGTCGGGATTGTATAGTAAGGGATTGAATTAACTTTCAGAGGCATGGCGTTTATTTCCTTGTCAAAATGGTGGTTGAATGACAGATTAAAAAACATCATTCGCTCATTGTTAAGACACAAATGAGATTTGTCTCAATAACTTTTTTATCAAGTTTCAAAGGATGTTGGCTGAGACAGTAATCAAGCCAGCGCAAACTGGGAACCCTAAGCTAACAGCCCACAGCATTACTAATTTATTGGAGCTCGATAAGTCCAGTATGTGAAAGGTAACCCCTTTTCCAAGACGCATCTTACAGAAGAAAATTGTAACACAAGACTATCCAAAGGAAGACAAGTATGAAGTTTCATAAATGCCAAGGACTTTAGAAGATAACTGTCAATGTGGATGGATGGGCCAACTGACTGTAATTGGTCCGTAATGAAATAATACATTTAGGCCCCTTTTTTGATAACATGTCGTTTCATGAAATAAAATCAAATAACTATTGTCTGTGGCTCAACAAGATGAACTTTAATTACATTTTGGCCTGTAATGAAAAAGATATTGGTCCACAGTGAAAATATACACCAAGCCCCCTTTTTCCATGACATGACATTTAATGAAAAAATGTAAAATGTTGTTATTGGCAAACTATCATATGTACATAAAATCCATCTTGTTTCAGAGCAGAAGAATTTTAAAGTCTTCCTTCTTTGTTCCCATGCTCAAACTTGTGACCACCAGGGCTGGGCCAGCTTGAACCCGAGGGCATCATATGAACAAACTTGGTAAAGGTCCTCTAGAAGTTAGTACATACAAAATATCAAAGCTCTAGGACTTCCAGTTTCAGAGGAAAAAAAAAAGTTTTCTGTCTTTGTTCCTATATTTCAAATTTGTGACCCCTGGGGCAGGGCCAGTTTGAAACCCAGGGGCATCATATGAGCAATCTCGGTAGAGGTCTAATAGAAGATGCTGCACACCAAATATCAAAGCTCTACCCCTTCTTGTTTCAGAGAAAAAGATTTTTTTCAAAGTTTTCTTTTATTATTCCCATGTTCGAACTTGTGACCCCCGGGTTGGGGCCAGTTTTGACACCAGGGGCATTATATGAACAATCTTTGTAGAAGTCTACTAGGAGATCCTACATACCAATTATCAAAGCTCCATGCCTTCTTGTTTCAGACAAGAAGATTTTCAAAGATTTTGCTTTTTTTTTCTTTGGTTGCCATGGCAACCAGCATTATTGGTGGAATTTAATCTCTTGAACAACTATAGTAGCGATTCGAATGAGGAACATCCCTGCCAAGTTTCATCAAGATTGGCCCAGTGGTTTAGGAGGATAAGATGTTAAGAAATTGTGGACGATGCACGACAGCCATAGGGCGATCACAAAGCTCACCTTGAGCACTTTGTGCTCGGGTGAGCTAAAAAGGTGTTGTTTTTTCTTATATTGGGAATTATTTTCTTTATGATTTAAGACACCGAATCAAGTCCTTGCATATCATTTACTATCATTGTGCACAACAGTTTTGTTGTAAGCCTTCAAATAGAGGTTCTTTTCCCTCTTCAGTCATTGAAACTAAAACCTAATTCAAAAGTACCATGTTTTACTTTCACTTTAACTGTTCAGTTTTCATGACCTGAAATACATGAATAAATAAATTGGTCTTTTCAAAGGCAATATCCCTGCTTTTAAAGTTTTTAAAAATACGAAAAATCGTAACTTTGTTAGATTTAATACTTGAAGTGTTTTGATCCATGATTGCAGACAGGCGCTTACTTTCAGTTTCCTCTGACTCGTCAACCTCATTCCGACTGGAATCATAACGTGGCTTCATAAAAATAAAGTCTGTTAACCTTTCAGACCCTATGGATTTAAATTTTCAGTAATATTTACTGTTGTACCTCATTTTCACGTCAATTCACATCAGCTCGTCTCCCGGAAAATACAAAGCGCAACTACATTGTATTTTAGGGTAAGTACCGAGTTCTCCGAAATCAATACACTGGATCCCGGTTTGTTTAAATATTAGAATAACTATTCCGGGACCAGTGAACCTAAAAAAAAAAAGACCCTCATGTAGATTTGGGAAATTCACCTACTTCGACCAATGACGGTCTGTATATTATACAAAATATTGGATCTTTATCCGAAAAATGGAGGACGCAGACCGGAGAAGAATATTATCGTCCTAAATTCTTGTTTCACATCCAAAACGTTTCGTACTTTTCCCGGTTTTTTCCCGATTTTTCAGAGATATAACAAAAATCAAGACTTTTTCAAGACCGGGAACGGGTATTCCGAAATTCCCGACTTTTTCCCGTTTTCCCGACTGCGTGGGAACCCTGTGTATAGTGCAAGTAGCCCCCATTCACCAGAGCCATGTTTCTCGACCAATCAAAATTTCGCGAACAATTTTTGAAAAGTGTCACCCAATGAACATCTCTGTGAAATTATTTCAAAATCTGACCAGCGGTTTCAGAGAAGAAGATTTTTTAAGAATTCCTTCATTGCTGTACAGTGCAAGAAGCCCCCATTCACCAGAGCCACATTTTTTGACCAATCAAAATTTCACGAACAATTTTTGAAAAGGGTCACCCAAGGAACATATCTGTGAAATTATTTCAAAATCCGACCAGCGGTTTCAGAGGAGAAGATTTTTAAAGAATTCCTTCATTTCTGTATAGTGCAAGAAGCCCCCATTCACCAGAGCCACATTTTTTGACGAATCAAAATTTCACGAACAATTTTTGAAAAGGGTCACCCAAGGAACATATCTGTGAAATTATTTTAAAATCCAACCAGTGGTTTCAGAGGAGAAGATTTTTAAAGAATTTGCTAAAAAATTCCATTTGGTTGCCATGGCAACCAGAGTTTTTGATGGAATCAAATTCTGTGAACAATTTTTAAAGAGGACTTCCCAAGGAACATTCCTGCCAACTTTGGTCCAAATCCGCCCAGCGGTTTAGGAGGAGTTGATGTTTAAAGAATTGTTGACGACGCACGACGCACGACGGACGACGCACGACGGACACCGGGTGATCCTAAAAGCTAACAAAAATACAGCAAAGGTAATTAACTCTTTCCCAAGCGACTATGTTTCTAACAAACCTGAGGAAAAACTCTTCACCAGCAAGTTGTTTTCATTGACTCTGGCCAGCCAAAAGATTTTCCATGTTGAACTCTTTACCACCAAGCAACATTTTAGACCTATCTAAAGTAAAAGCATTTGGAGACAACAAATTCATAGTAACTCAAATGATGCAAATTTTCTTTGATAGGGTAGAAAACTTTGTGGGATAAGGAGAAAATGCTGGTAACCAGCATTTTCTCCTTTTCCCACAATGCTTTCAAAGGTTTCCTACCAAGCCTTTAAGGGTCGTTAAAAGCCATTATAATGTGGTAAAAAGTTAGCGCAATTTTAAAAACCCTCTATGATAAAAAAAAAACATAATTTCAAACAATTATCCATAGAGTAGATTTGAAGTCTGTCAACAAGTTACACAGAGCAATTTTCATAATTCTAAATGAAGGTCTTTCTTTTTCACATTTTCAATAAAAAAAAATATAAGTATCTGCATCTTTCAATTAGGATTAAACATCTCTGGGGTTAGAGATACCAATACTTGTCAGCTGAGATATCAGATTGTAGAACAAGACCAGTCTGCACTTAAAAATCTTGATCTACACAACACTGATCTTGATCTACACAACACTGATCTTGATCTACACAACACATTCAGAATGCAGGATTGTTAGTTTGGCAAAACAACATTGTTACCCAGTTATGAAAAAACTTTCATGTGACTGAATTGTATGAAAAAAGGACCATTTTCTTATTTTTTTCCTTTAAGATGTTTTCAAAGGCAGTTCTTTCTTTGGGTCAATCAGGGTTGATAAAACTTAGGACCGTTCAGTACAGGGTTAAAATTATTTCCACTTACAGCTTTTGAGTATTCAGTTTGAGAAGATCCAATAGGAGCAATACCATACACAGCTACAGACACAATAAATATCACCACTTGTACAAACGTCACCCAGTATGTAAAATATGGTCTGAAACATACAGTACAAATACATAACTAACCCTTTACGAGTCAAACTCGTGTTTAGATGTGAATTTAAAATATTGTCAAACGGGAAAGAGTTTACCCTTTGGCTGCTTATCGCGACTAACTGACCTTTTGCGGACGGTGTAGATCAAGATCAGACTGCACAGAACGTGCAGTCTGATCTTGGATCTACGCTGTCCAATCGGAGATTCTTTCCCCGAAACATACCTTTGAAATAATTTTTGGGTTTTTACTATCGAATTGAAAATTTCATTTTAGTTTTTTAGCAGAAAAGGGTTAACATTTTCATCCTTACAAAGGAAGTAGCACATTCTGTGTACAATTAATCAAATAATTTCACTGAAGACTTTGGAAACTAGAGCTGTCATTGAATGTGACTTAATACACCGCCAGCGCTTTGACGGGAACCAGGCAATTACTAGTATTTTGTACACAGATGGACACACCAATGCAGGCATGGACAAACAGGCTGATTCCAGTATATCCATGAAGACATTCTTTTTGCAGGGTCATAATTAAAAAAAGATGCACACTTTAAATTTAGCCAAGACTGAATGTTCAGGGGCCATATCACCTATCTTTTTCTAAGTTTCCGAGCAAGCCATCTAATCCACAAAGAAAGAATGTTTCTTTGCATAAGACACCTGAAGCCATATTCACTAAGCTTTCCTAGTGAAATTCTAAAGAGCTTTCTCAAAGAAAGTCAATTTCTCAGTCATAAAATGGGATAAAATAGGACCAAAAATGCATTTTAGAGTAACTGGTAAATACATGCCCTGGTCGTTCAATTTGGAATTCGATTTGTTAAGTTTTGGAGAATTAGAATATGGCCAATGTGCGAGCTGAAAAACGACACACACTGCTACATGGCAGTTAAATATTTGAGCCATGCTCTGTCAAAAGGGGTTTAATGCATCTGCAAAAAAGTATGGACCAAGGTCAACCTGCGCAGGCTGACCTGTGCAGAAACTTTTCGCTACAGGTCAATTTTCTGTATGTCCTAGGACCAGGCTATCACATGATTAAATTGCTCATTAAAAAACTTGAATATTTTGGATTAAGTGTGAATGAATGAATGAATGTTGTTTTATGGCGCATTGACAGCTTTGGTCATTTAGGGCGCATATCTGTGTTAAAAGATAATAAAAGTGGAGTTGTTTAAACTGAATAAAGTTTGAATACGTTAATGACAATAAAAGAATTTAATTAAGAAGTATGCATGAAGGGCATTATCGAGTTACAGGGCAATCCCTATATACTCAAAAGTTTTTAAATGATAAGAACTGAATAAAGAAGTATGCATAAAGGGCATTATCGAGTTACAGGGCAGTCCCTATATACTCAAAAGTTTTTAAATGATAATATTTAAGAAAGTGATAAAAAGGTTTGAAGTCAATGTTGGATTGATAAAAAGAGGTTATTAAATGAAAAAGAACTACATTCATTTATAATGTACATAAAATATGATATTGTGTGGTTGGGCATTCCCTGCCTACTCAACAGTTTTAGATTAAGAGTTAAGACTGGTAACATTGCTTTTTCCTGGAATCCGCAAGTGCGCGATACTTTGCTTGGTACCATGGATCGCAGGGATGCATTAAGCCCCCTTTTGCCAGAGCATGGCTCATTTACAAATGTCAAAGAATTGTCACCTATGGTCATCAATCTCATCAATCTGTTTCTTCACATAAGAGTTCATTCTATCTGGACGGTAATTTCTCTTCAATAAACGACCAACGAAGCCCATCCCAACACCTCTTTTATCTCGTTCAGTTATAGAATTAACAATATCTTGTCTGATTCTACGCATTCCAAAATCTGGCATATCAAAGCCTGGATCCGGTGTTCCAGGAGCTGGTTTGGGCTGGGCACCAGGTCTCCTCCATCCTGCCTGGGGTCCTGTCCTCCTGAAACAGAGACAAGTATAACAATTAGTTTCCTGCTGAGACAAATACATATACCATTATCATTTACAAAAGTTTTGATCATCAATATGACCAACACAGTGAGTTGTGCCATTATGCACATTCTCATTTTCATGACTTCAGTAGAAGCAAAAATGTCACAATTAGAGAGAGATTGGCTGAATGTAAAGTTACTGGTTCCTATTACTAAAACCCTCGATCAAGACAAATAGCTTGGAAAGTTTCAAAGCAGACTTGCAACAATCCTGACATATATCAACAGGAATCACTGACTTGCATCCATTTGAATTTACCTGGCCACTCCTGGATTTCTTATAATTTTTTTCTGTTTGCATTTACAGCGAGATTTTTTTTTTTGAGAACTCTACTTTCCTCACTGTTGCTGATATTGTTCAAATTCCCAACTTTACCTTTCTAAACAATGTTTATGCCCCATGATGCATATTGGCTACTTAACAAAACATTGTGAAATGATACTTGACAGGAATTTAAAACAAGAGGACCATGATGGTCTTACATCGCTCACCTAAGCACTAGGCAAATGAGTAACTCAAAATTTACAACACTGCATATGTCTAAGTCCAAATTCCATAGACTTCAATACAAAAAGAACCTGTAGGAAACAGGAAGGGTTTAAAAAAATACAAATGGAAGAGAAGATGTCTTACGTGACTGGTGAGGTTTCTGCGAGTTCAGCACTGGTCTCCTCTCTAATCTTACCCAGTTGTTTTTCCTGGTACAATGCTGGTTCATCATAGAAGACATCATCCACAAGGCTAACCTGGTCTTCATGGTACTGCAAAGGGATCGTCACTTTACTCTTTATCAGACAACAAAATTTCAGACTTGACTAAATTCAATTTTTAGGAAGAGAACTTTTTAGAAGTTACTTTTCTGATGAAATCTGTCTGTGATAAGAGTAGATTGCAGACTGCAAAGTGTTCAGCTCTTTAGCACAAAATCTGGAGTTTTAACGACCCTGATAAGGAAAGCTTATGAAAACATTGTGGGAAAAGGAGAAAATGCTGGTTACCAGCATTTTCTCCTTTTCCCACAATGTTTTCAACCTTTCCAAAGTCAAAACTCAATTTTTGATTCACAGTCATTTTGTCATCTGCAAATGCTTTCAATTTGGACAGTTCAAAAATTTTGCCATTTGGTAAAGAGTTAAGCATTTTCATCATTATTCCAGTTATATGTGTCGGCTGGAGCACCTATCCATGCTTTCCTGGAGTTTCTTTTACCACTACTCTGCACAATATTCTTTCTAAACCACTAGCTGCTTTCCCTTAAAAACCATCTTTGAAACAACAATCAGCTGTGAGAGGGAAATGAATCTTGTAGCAATGACTATCCTCAATGTTTGGAAAGAAATTGGCCAAGCTGGGTATCGAAACATCAACCCCTTTTTCTTGAGTTCTGCTAGTGGGGCTTAGTGTGATAAGGGTAGAAAACATTTTGGGAAAGGAAAAAATGCTGGTCACCAGTTTTTTTTTTCTCCTTTCCCATGTTTTCAAAAACCTCTCCCTCAGGGTCACTAAATCACAGGATTGTGTGATAAAGATTCAATTCTGTTTGAAAAATAACAAATTAATTTTCTTGGAATACTGTAAACTGGGGAGACAAAAAAGCCAGTCAGTGAAAACAAAAACAAAGTTATGACAAAGATCTTACCGCTGTGAAGTAGCTGTCACCTAAGTCACTTCTGGAATCACGCACATCACCAGCTAAACTTGCAGGAGCATAGCTTCTTGCACTTTGACTCATTTTGTTTGTTCTCAACTTTTTCCTTGTGCCCTACAAATAGAAAAGCATCCAACAAGCTAATGGTTATCTTTTTTTCCAAGACAAAAACTGAAAATATTATTGCAAACGACAATTTCAGTGTGGCTCAAATAGTGCAATTTTTCTTTGATAGAGTAGAAAACATTGTGGGAAAAGGAGAAAATACTGGATACCACCATTTCCTTCTTTTCCCATAACGGTTTCAAAAAGCTTCTTCCTCAGTGGTGTTAAAAGTCGGGATTGTGTAGTAAAGGGTCAAAGCAAATTACTACAAAAATATTCCTCAATGACACAAAAATGCTCCTTTTATCTGTACCTAAAGATAATAAGGTATTTGAATGAGAAAATGGGAAGAGAGGTCTATATCAAACAACCATATCTTAGACTCATTTCAGTTCAACACCTTTGCTGTCTATAAAATAAATATGGCTAAACTGATGAAATTTGTCCTTGAATGGGTAGAACACTTTGTGGAAAATGGGAAAATGCTGGTTGCCAGCATTCTCTCCTTTTTCCACAATTTTTTCAAAAGCCTCTGGGCAGTTAAAAACCAGAATTCTGTGGTGAAGGTTAAAATCTAACAAATTGATTATATGAAGCAAGGTATTATCAGATATTGTGCATCTATTTGGACTAAAAGAGGCTGAATCATGAGATAGAATGTCCTTAACTATACAAAAAGTTTGTCCATTGAAAGAAGTTTTAATCCAGGTCCGCATATGTGGACGGCAGTCTGATATGGGCTGATACTTTTTGCAGATATATGCAACCATCTTGTCATAGAATATGACCCATTTATAAACTTACGGCAATTGTCTGCATCCCTTTCCAAGTCATCTTCAGGACTGAATCCTTCCTGGTTCTTCTTTGTGGAAATCCCCTCGTGCTTGCTGTATATGTGCTGGTACTCGATAACGGGGTTGTCCTTCTCGACATCCCACCCGCACTGTATCTACTTCCTGGGGGCTTGAGGGGATCATGAATGTATCGCATTGACGAGTCCAGCTCGTCAAAATCTGTGGTTTTATTCAGGTAGCCATCCTTCACTTTTCCTTTGTAGTACCTCATGTGACGATTTTGCCATTTGGACTGATGTTGACAATCTTCCTCTCCCACACCGAAAAAATCAGCAACGCTGTTCTTCATTGCTCTAGAAAAGATACAGTTTCTAATTATTTTACCCCTCACCTCATCAGTTAAAAATTATCAACTCATCTAGCTTGAAAATATCTGCAGATGCCAATTGAAAAGTAGCCTAACTCCTAGAATTAATATTTTTCATGATGGGTAGAAACCATTGTGAGAAAAGGAGAAAATGCTGGTCACCAGTATTTTCTTTTCCAACAATGTTTTCAAAAATCCTCCATCTCAGGGTCAGCATTCTGTGATGAAGGAATATGATAATTTATGACATTATGTCTATATTCTAGATTATCTTCTTACCTTCTACAATGGAATCTTACATTTAATTCTTATAAGTTATAACCTTTTTGGAACCTCGGCATTTTGAATTGTATACATTTCATTCAAATACATGTTCATCTGAAAACAGCATAAAAAAGAGAGCAAACAATAGACACACACTCCTCTGACCTCACCAGTAAATGGAAAGAAGTGAATATTTCAATAGGTAAACTGAAGCAGTCTTTCTTTACTGCTTTTCAGTAGTTTATAGATATCTGACAGTGAATTATTTTGATGATATTTGGGGATTTTTTCCGCTGAAAGATCGAAATTTATTTCGAGTGAACATCATCGGTAATATTTTCAAAAGTGGCACAGTGAAAATATTACCGATGATGTTCAAGAGATGAAATAAATTTTGATCTTTCACCTACAAAAACCCCCCAAATTTTCTATTTATTTCATGCTTTCAATCCTTACTGGAGAGGGGAGGGGGGACTTAATCAAAATCCAATGCAGTTTTTTTTTCTGTTATTCCCCCTTCGCCAAGCAACCAATTACAGTATTACGTCAAATGTATTTGGCTTAAACATGCAATTCGCTTTGAGAAACTGTATTTACAAATCAGTATCATTAGTACTTGTGAACTTGTGAGTGGAAACAAAAAATCCAAGAAAAGTCAAAATTACTGGACTTCAAGCCACTTGTAAACAATAAATCAAACATGGCTCAGATGATGAAATTCAGCTTTGAAGTAGTACCCATTGTACAAAAAGGAGAAAATGCTGTTTAAAAGCATTTTCTTCCGTTTCCACACAGTTTTCAAAAGCCCTCTTCATTGTTGTCAAAACACACAATGATAGTTTGATAAAAGCTATAAGGCATTTGAGCAATGCTCTATGAAAAACGGGGCTCAATATATCTGTGACAAGTATTGACCCAGGTCAGCCTGCGCAATGTGTGCAGGCTGACCTGTGCCAAAACTTTCAATTTTTGGTCAATTTTGTGCATGTCAAAGGATCCATATATGTCAAGATTTAATCCATTGTCATACAAAATGGATTTTTATTGATCAATAATGTCATGACGACTTGCCAGGTCTGCTGTTTCATAGAGACACATCAAGCACCCTTTTGCCACAGAATGGCTAATTTTCAATAAGACTTGATAAATCTTGCCTTCCGATTCTTCCTAATTTAGACGTAGGTTGCTGAGGTTTCCTTTCTGCCCCATACCTTCCCATTCCAGCAGGCGCACTGTACTGTCTGTCCATTTTAAGATCTTATGATTCTTGCACTGTTTGAAGAAAATCAATGGAGTGCTTTTATTATTAACCCATTACCACACAATCCCTACTTTTGATGACCCTGAGAAAGAGACCTTTAGAAAACATCGTTTTCAACCCTTCACAAAACAAATTTCAAATTTTTAGACACTTTTATTTTGTCGTCTGCAAATGCTTTCGATTTAGACAAACCTAAAATTTTGTGTTGTGGTTTGGTAATGACTCAATTAAACTAATTTTACATAATAATAGATGAAATGAAACTCAACATTCTGTTCCCCATCAAGCAAAATTGTTGTGTGAATTAGTGTTCCCCTTGGCTCTTTATTTCAAGGGTACATTAATGCCCTTTGGACTGAAAATCTAGGGGAAGGATCTCATGCTATTTTCTTCTTTTTTTACATTGATCTACTTGTAAATGTTGCTTTCTGCTCTGTGAATGTCCGTAGGGTAATACCGTAAATACAATAGACGATATAATGGTATTGGCCTCCACCTGTATAGTTTAACTCACTACCAAATGTCAAAATATTAGGTTTGTCCAAATCGAAAGCGCTTGCAGATGATAGAGTAAAAGTGATTGAAAATTTGAAATTTGTTTTGTGAAGGGTAGATAACATTGTGGGAAAAGGACAAAATGCTGGTTACAATGTTTTTTATAAGCTTCTTTCTCAGGGTCATCAAAAATAGGTATTGTGTGGTTATGGGTTAAATAGATGAGCAAAGGCAGTTCAGAATTAAGAACAGAAAGTCAGACAACCAATGAGGAAAACCCCAAAAATTGTCTATCTTCTCCAGGTCTTTAATAATACAACTCACAAACAACATAGAATATACTGCCCTCTTTTAAGCTCAAATTTCTACCAAAACAAATACAATTTTATGGCTTTATTTGAAATTGTAATTGATAGCATGTTAATGGAAATACAATGAAAAATAGGCCGATGATATTTACTCGACCATCATGTTTGCACTGAAGAAAATTCATACTGAGAGCAGGGTTTTCCCTCTGCGACAAAAATAGGGGGTCATTGTGACCCCCCTACCCAAAAATAATGCGGGTCATTTTGGAATTTGTGGAGATCACAACAAAATGTAAATCGCTTAAACAAAGGCTACTATTTGTGAAAGTATGTGTTCTTTTATGTGTAGCCTCTAACTATGGTTAAGGGTTATTTTGTTTTTATCATAGGAATCGACCATTTCGTTGGCAAAGAAAGCTTGTTGTCCGCCAGAGTGGGAAGTCTCTGTTATTTTTCTTCAAAACGTGGAATGGCATGCCCATGCCCATTTTATTAGCTGTCACTGGAAACTTTGTTGCATCGAGCCGTTCGAAAAGATGTGGGTAAAATCATATTATTTCCAGAAGTGTTTAAAGAGGGATGATATGAAGGCCTGCGGAGACCAAAAACAAAAATAGCATCAAAGCAGACCTTCAGACTGAAGGTACAGTCAGGGTACCCAATAAGTTTTCCTTCACTGAGTACACGACAGGTGGCCTCGCAGCATAAATTTTCTTCAGTGTGTACATGACGGTCCGGTAAATAGTTACTTTGTAAAAAATATCCTTAGTATTGAAAATGAAAGTTACAAATGCGCCGTTTTGTGTCAGTTCCTCCTTTGGCATGCGGAGGCGTAAATTACTTCTGTAGCGTATTTACGTGTGACCCAGAACACATTCTTAGTCGTGGATTTTTTTTTTTTTTTTTGGAAAAGTGTTAATTTCACTAAACTGCAAGGCCAAAATGTAAGCGTCTATTTTGAACCTGGTGAAGTCAGCAACCAGCCATCATAGGTCGAAGGACAAATTGGATAAATGCGAGCTGTGACTGTCAGGATATAGGATTACCCATACCACTATCAGACTCAGTTTTCAATAAGTGAAAATTTGTGGTTGTTGTCAGCTTTAGCAGGATGACTGGCTTTGCCTTAAAGAACGAAATTACCTTGCTCGGGTTACTTCATACGGAATTTGTTTGCTGTCAAACTTCGTTGGAAACGAAGGAAATGTTCACTGCGCATGCGCATTTTAATCTAGAGAATGGTACGGAAAGAACTTTAAAAATTGAAAAGGATTTTCTATGTCATCTGCTGTATTCGGAGCCTTGTCTGCTCATGTCATATTCTTGATTGACTTTGCTTCGTTGTCTGTGCATGTCATACTCTTCGTAGATTCGATGAATATTTGTAGAATACCATTTAGCACGAGAAAATAGAATTTGCGTTCATTTATCGTCGCCACCGGTTTTCCATTTGGGCGACACTCCCTGAAGACTGTTAGTGTTGTTAGGGGAGATAGTGCAGATACAGGACGAAACCAATATTAACCCTTTCACAAACAAGCCCTTGTTTTTACGTGTCTGCAGTACAAGTCTTTAGAAAACACTGTGGGAAAACGAGAAATTGCTCATAACGAGCAATTTCTCCTTTTCCCATAGTGTTTTCATCTTCGCTAGCCAAGGTTACGATCACTACGTGGATCTTACTTGGCTGATTGAGCCCGAGTTCGTGATTCCTGTGATGCGCCCTCTATTGGATGGTGATTATTACCCCCCTTTAGATCATATTTCTGAAAGCCAATGAAATATCCTTTAAAGTTTTACAAACCGCTTACGAATACACATGAAGCGATAAGCAGACATCCACGTGGGTTTCTATGGTTACCTTCTATTCGAAAGGTAGCGACCTTGTTCTATTTTTATCAAAGATGAAATGCTACGAACGATTTCATTCGTTGCAGTTAGAGCTGGCTGCATCCAATGAAAACGCGTATCGGGGGAATGTAAAAATCAAGCTCGATCCGCCAAGGGTAGAGTAGCGTAGTGAATCGTCAGCCTTGGCTTGCGAAGATGCAGTGTTTTCTGCCCGTTCCGATAATTTTCTGCCATTGTTATGGAAGTTTGAATTGTCGTCTGCAAACCCTTTCAGTTTGGAAGAGTCTAAAATTTGTCGTTTGGAAAAGGGTTAAGCTTCGCTTAACATGCTCCGTGAATAGCACTGGCGCTTGGTCTTTATTCAAAATCGTTGCATGTTTGTAACCTAATAAATATTATTAGGAACAAAGCATGCCATGATTCTGAAACAGGATCAAGCGCCAGTGGTGTATATAGCACCTTCACACCTGCACACGGTACCACGGTTTAATGTCTCATCCGAAAGACTATTAGTAGTTCTAAATGGCCAGCCGTGGGGTTTACCCTCATGATAACGAGTCCTACGCTCTACCAATTGAGCTATGCAGGCTGATCTGTCATATTCTTCGAGGTTTCGAACTGTCTTATATGACGCATCACTCTCCCCGAAATTGGGGGATTGTAGTAAAACGCAGTATAAAGTAGTAGTCTACTGGATAAACTGATGGTCTTTAGCAATACGTTTGGGATGCGGTCAAAACGTACCCAAACCAAAACGTACCCAAAAAATAAGTCAAAACGTACCCATAGATAAAGTCAAAAAGTAGGCAAAATTTAAGTCAAAATGTACAAAAAGTAAAATTTTTTGTACCAATTTCAGTGTTACTTATAAATTGAAAACGTCGTTTATGTTACCTTTTATGGATGGTTTAACTCCAATCTAACTTCATATCATATTAGTTCTTTAAACATGATGCATGGTTTCAACTTTCAAACCAAAGTTATATTCAATGATGGGTGATATGTTTATGCCAGGACAAATCAGGTGTAACAAGCTAGTTGCAATTTAACAGTTTTATTTTCATAATTTTCAAGATGATTTGCACATATGCGGACATATTGGTACAAAGTATTAATTTTTAAACCCCCCTTTTTTAAGGTTAACGATAAAAAGAAAAAAGAAAAAAAGTTGGATCAAGTCGATTTAATTGTAAAGTTAAAATGTTAAATGACATTAAGTTGAATATGTCGTACTCCTACCAAAAAACAGAACTTACCTTTAATTTCGCACTCCATAGTAAGAGGTTTACGTTCCCTGGACCGCAGGTAAGCCTATGGCTTCTAAAGGTCCTTCTGGTTATTGCTAGATGCAACTATTTGTTGGAGTGCTATAGTAAGTAATAACAATACTTCTGAAAAATGGCCTTTGAAAACACTGTAGGTAAAGAAGAAAATGTTGACAACAAATTTCTCCCATTTCTCACAATGTTTCTTACCCTTCCAAGCCTAATCTTATATGTTGTTTGCAAATGTTTTCAAGCTGGAAAAGCCAAAGATTTTATTGTTTGGTAAAGAGTTAATTTTACACTATTTTCAGTGCATAATATGTCTTATAAAATTCGCCCTCTAAAAATGCTAATAGGTGTAACTTAGTCACTGCTCTTTGATAACAAAATCTTTTATTTATCCATCTTTAGGGAAATGACATCCTCGGATACCCCGGGGTTCCCTATTTGCTACGCTACATCGACCCCTGGGACAATTAATAGAATTTCTCTCGCTTTAGCGCTGGCCGAATGCTGGCTTTTCATTGGTTCCATCATCATTTTGTGATGGGCGAGTGTACGGTACGCTATGACGTTTCGTATCGATTTTCGGCGGCTGATTCAAAGTTTTATTAGTCAATTGTCCCAGGGGTCGATGTAGCGTAGCAAATAGGGAGACCCCGGGGTATCCGAGGATGGGGAAATGATAAAAAGATGATAAAAATGAATTTAAAAACAATCAATCCCTTCAGTAATTTATCTGAAGCAAACTGTCTCTCAAATCATTAAAAATATTTACAAAGCATTCTATTACTTATCATACAATCTACATCAGGTTAAATACTATTGATAATAAAGAATTTATTCACCGCCCACAGTTTGTTTCACTCTTTTTGAGTGTGCAAATTGCACCTTCTGTTTTCCAAACAATGAAATTAATGTATTTCATCTGTTTAAATGTGTTGATACTTAACCCTTTACCAAACAATCCCTGGTTTTTTAGAACCTGACATAGAAGCCCGCAGTGTTTTCCACCATGCTGGAAACAAGTTTCAATTTTAGAGTTACGTTTATTTGGTCGTCTGCAAGTGCTTTCAATTAGGACAGGTCTAAAATTTGTCGTTTGGGAAAGGGTTAAACATATATGGTGACATGTGAAAAATCTAAATACCCACCTTTAAAAGATGTATATGGCGATCTTTATAGGAAATTTTTTTAAACTTCACATTTAAAGCTCATTATGTCTCTGTGCAACTACAATTTAGAAAAAAATGTTCATCCCCGTGCTCGTGTCTGAGAAATTTACCTTTGATGAAACAGGTATATACAGTTCCAAAATTCAGCTTATAGAGGATTTAAAGCTTTTTTTAAATCTCTAATCGTAAAACAGGAAAATTACGGGAAAAATATACAAATATACATCATTCTAATGAAAATTCATGTATCGTTTCCACAAAAAGTATATGAATGCCTGGTTTTGAGCCTAATAAATGTACAAATATGCATTATATTTATAGACCATTGAGTTAAAAGGGGAGATAATTTGATCAAATCAAGGCTAATCTTTTAACAAGGGGACCAAGACAGCCCTGGATCGCTCACCTGCATAAAAACATAAATCGAAAAACAGCACTACATGCAGGTGCCAACAATTGGCTGTTATTTTCGATGGATGAAATTTTCCTTACAATTTTTTAAAGGGGTCACTCTAAGAATAAATGAAATTCTGACCAACAGTTTCAGAGAAGAATTTTTAAGAATTTCTTCATTTCCGTATAGTGCATGCTTCTCGAAGGATAAAAATTTCCCGACCAAAGTTTGAAAATGGTCACCCAAGGAACATCTTTGTGAAATTGTTTCAAAATCTGACCGGCCGTTTAAGAGAAGAGTAATTTTTAAGATTTTCTTCATTTCCGTATAGTGCAAGTAGCCCGCCCCCATTCACCGGAGCCATGTTTCTTGACAGACCAAAATTTCCCGGACATTGATTCTAATCATACGTAACTTCACAAACCAATCTCTACTAACCCCTAGCACTTCACATAGTTGGACGTTCTATAAAGATTATTTTAGTTCAAAAGGTATCATATATAGTTCATACGGCAATGTGGAAGCAATCATTATTTGTATGCACCAAAGCTGCCGTTCTGTACATGCTTTTAAAAAAAAAAACAAACTACTGTCAGATCACAGACTACCGCCTTTCTATCTAGTCTCTGTTACATGATTTCATTTGATACAATTTTGGGTTTGCGATAACTTTATTATTTTCTTAGTCAATCCGAGTTTTACAGAGAGAGAGAGAGAGAGAGAGAGAATTTGTGTTTTGAACCAATGATTGCATTGTTTTCGTCTATGATATTTTATGAACGTATTGCTGATCTAAGCAAGAGAAATTTCGTCAGTTCTTTGCTTTCTTTTGTTACAGTATTGTTACAATCCAAGCGTAACGAAAAAGAAAACCAGAATCAAGCCTTTAACAATTAACTATATTTATTAATTAACAAAGACAAAAGAACACAAAGGAGTTAAGTTTGGATGAAATCTTGTCAATTCTAACCGTTGAACAAGAACTAAAATAAATGGCTCAAAATTAAGAATTATGTTTAGATTACAAAAAGAATAAAGTATCTGGTTCTTAAAACCTAAATTAACAATAGTTTAACTTTAGATCAGAGGGGTCCGTAGTTTGACTTCTGGCACTCATATAAAGTATAATCAACGGATTTAACGGCATGCAGTCCGTTTGATTGTATAGGCTTGACTACGCTGTGCAAACGGACTGTATAGATCAAGGATCAGACTGCACGTTTAGTGCAGTCTGATCTTGATCTATGCTGTCCGCAAAAGTCAATGTTTTGCCTATGAAGCTGAAAAGCTTAATTAGGTAAGGTCTGCTGAACATTATTTCCTTTCAACCCATGATGTATTAATTGAGGATGGGCGAGTCTTGTGGGTAGACCTCCATGTTCTGTAACAATCGAAATTTCTTTCGCCTGTACCATCTGGAAATCGCTATAAATAGTAACAGGTTAACGAAGGCCAAAGCAGCCAATAGAAACAGCAGATATTCCATGTGACCGTTGTTGGGTTCGGCTGGAAACCAATCTGAAGCGTCTGCCAAATAAATATAAAAAGAAAAATATCTAAATTCCCTACCAAATAATGTCACCTTTTACGTACCCTTAAAAACGAAGCCTATTTGAAAGAAGCAATGTGGGCAAAAAATGAGAAAATGCTGGTTACCAGCTCTTGTTCCTTTTTCCAAGTACTACATTTTTTATTCGCCATGGAATTCCACTACGAGTGATGAAAAATGGAGCATAGGTTAAATTGATTTAGACTACACATTTTTTCATTATATGCAAAGAAATTTCTCGTGATCTGATTGGATAATAATTATGTCCCAAACATATATTTTGTATACACTGGCAAAACCACGGTAAAAACAGTTTCCCTTTCGGGAGCCCCATATACATGACTACACTATCAACACAACATCCAAAATGGTGGCATCGATCAAGATAACATCAAGATTATGCACCAAGTTGCACGTTTTAGCACGTGTTATCAAGGTTTCAGTGACGTCAGTTCCCAGTGACGTCACTTTTCATTGAACTGGGGCATTCAGAAGGGAAATTCCCCTTGGTCAGCGTACTCACTTTTTTAAACCAAAAAGGCAGGTAGAATTCGCTTAACAAACGTTGGAATGGTAAAAGATTGCAACATAATAAATTTGTTGTAAGATCCGGTGGCAGGTGACTCGGAAACTTGTTCATGGCTGTGGAGAATCATGTCGCCCCGAGCCTACGACGCGACTTGGGGCGACATGATTCACCACAGTCATGAACAAGTTTCCAAGTCCCTTGCCACCTGACCGTACAACTAATATATTACCCTATAGTAGATGACTATAAACGGTACAGGATACTGGTAGGCCTATATTCCATGTTATGTAAATAAGAAATTCAATCAAACAGAAGCCTAAGCTTCAAACTTAAACATCGAACTTAAAGCAGACGGTATCTTTTTTTTTTGGATAAGATATATGCCACTTTTTTAAGGGTAGAAAACATGATGGGGAAAAAGAGAAAATAGTGGGCGATAATTATAAAATATAAGGGATGAAGAGTTATAATTCGATAAGGGATGCAGAGACAGAATTTCATACCATTTCTTTTCCAAGACTTCACTATAACTACGACGAGAGACGCAAAGTAGCCTCCAAGTCCGACCGTCAACAAATAGATTCCCATTATTAGACCTTGCATGGATTTTGGTGCTTGCGTATAGGCGAATTCCAGACCTAGTAAACATTTTGAAGAATAAATATTGTAATATATATTGAATATAATGTTGTAGTGAGTTTCCTGGTGCTTGTATATTTACTTCGAGAAGCGTAAGAAAATTTGATATCGCGCAAGACCGAAAGTCGAGAGAGGTGCCAAAATTATTTTACTGAACGAGAAGTATGTATGTTATAGATGAATTACTTTATGAAATGATTGTAATTTTGTCGGAATTCAACTTCATTTTTGCTGTTGTTCTCGAGTGTAGAACTGGAGTTGAGAGCGATCAAATCGAAATTCCAATCGATGTTTGTATTGATAATCAATCTGAAGATTTGTTTCCAGAAATTGATTTACCAAAAAGAGAGTCATGCGATTCAATGTAAATAACTATGGGCGACAACATACATTTTTGTAAAACACATGGTTTCTTTATAATAAAAGGAAGAGTTGGTAATAGAAGTAGCTACGTTGAGCGTACTTTAGTAGCAGCACAGGGGTGTAGTGTCATAGATTACTTTATTGTATCCTACAAGTTTGTTGATTGGCCGCAGGACTTCCAGGTAATGGAAGTGATAGCGATCATCTCCCTATATCATTAACTATTAAGAGTAAACACATACAGATTTATAATGTTCCAAATGTTAACAGTTCAATTATAAAATATGATTTCAATACCGAATCTATTGGTTAGTATAAACTTAACATTCCAACTGCCATTCTTGAAAGGTACTTTGATGAAATCGATGAAATACTTGATAATGATACACATGTTTCCAATATTGTCGATTTGTTCGAAAAGAAACTAATTATAGAAAGCGAACATTCAAAAGTAGTAGTTACTCGGTACATCAGTCGCGATAATAAAAGCAAAGGATGGTTTGACAGTGAGTGTAAAAAGTAAAAAAAAAAGGTAAAAAGAAAGTTAACACACTTCAGATGATATATAACATTAGAAAGAGTGAAAGAGTATTTAAGTGTTGAAATTGATTTCAAACTGACATATAAAAGTAAACAGGCCAAACATTACAATAAACAATACAGAATTTGAAAACGTTTCAGATAATTCAAAAGAGTTTTGGAGTAATTTAAAACAAATAACTTCAAAAGTGAAGTTAATATCTGAAATATCAACCCAATAGTGGTATGATTATTTCATTTGATAGTCTAAAATTTTCGGTGGATTCGCCAAGACCTACTGCTGAGCAAGAGCACTGAAAATTAGTTCTAAATACCACCGTCAATGAACAGGATAATGAAATCCAGAATGAAATATTACGAAGAAGTTTTAGCTGCCGTAAATGCGATAAACTGATCAAAGGCGCCATCAAGATTAGTTGCAGTTGAACACTTTAAGTTCAGTATTAACATCATTTTACCATATTTACGAAAGTTATTCAATAAGTTATTCACGGAAGGTGTTTTTCCATCAAAGTGGGTCACTTCAGTCACAGTACCTATACTTAAGAAGGGAAGCATCAATGATCCAGATAACTACAGGAGTATCTCCCTCACGTGTTTAGCAAAATTTATATCCATATCAGTTTTAAATAAACATTTGATTACCTTTGCAGATATTTATTGACTCCTTTCAGAATCACAAGCAGGCTTTAGACCAGGCTATTTATTCATCAATAGATAATGTCCTTGTATTAAATTACATTTTAAGTGAAATGTCTGTCGATAAAACGCAAAAAGCTGTACGTAGCATTCATCGATTTTAAAAAGGCCTTTGATTCTCGACAGAGAGAAATTGTTCTATGCATTGTCCATGAGTGGAATAAATGGAAAATTATTTTAAGCGCCATTTTGCAATTACTGACGTTTCATTTCATGTTTTCTGGTAGGTTATCGAGAAATTTCGGTGAAATATGTTTCGATATTTCATGGTTATGACTAATGAAAATACCAATTTATATATTCCAGTTACATAGGTAAAATGCACGTGACTCCCAACCAGATGGAAATATGATGTCATTTACCTAACATTTCTTGCGCTTGACGTAATCGTTACAATGGGGTCGGGGTATGCCACGGGGAATATCTGTAAAGAACTGAACTACATTTTGATAAAGTTCTACCCAGGTAGGGTTAAAAGCATGAAATTTATTTCATCGAGTGAACATCATCGGTAGTATTTCATATGAGCACTCATTTTCTCCTTTTTTTCCACAAACTTTTCTGCCCACCAGGAAATTTCTACAGGTAGACTCCGATAATCGCCAAACTTATAAAAGGTCGATGAAATTTACCAGTATTTTCATTTCTTTGTACGCGAAATTGTTCAGATTTTGGGTCTTTGATGTGCCTTATACACTCCATTTGAAAGAATTTAACAAGTTTTTCTCTTTCTCACAGGTCTACGATCAAATGCCAGATTTTTTAAAACTGAAAACATCTTCATCAACACAATAAATTTCATCCAGTTTACGGAATTTTTACGTTCTATAGGATTGCAAACAACATTTTCTATCTTTCCCACAATGTGTTTAGGAGGGTAAATGCTGGTAAACAGTATGTTCCTATGCCCACACAATTTTTTCAAAAGCCTTTTCCCCAAGGGTGGTAAAATCCGGTAAACTTAGTAGACGGTTAATTACCTGAAACCGACGTAAAGACCTCACTAGATCCGAGAAGAGCAAATTCTGGTATTTGTGCAAACATGGTTATTTTTGATGCGTTGAAACGATCATTTAAAAGTGTCTGTGTTATATATCCATGTTTGGAGATGTCCTCTTTTCGTATCATTTCTATCAGCCCAGAATACAGCATAGCTAAGATGGCTAAAATCATACCGATGCCTAAAAGTAGATAATTTGTCGTATAAGCTACTAAACGATAACAGTTTAGACATTTTCATGCTGAAAGCATTTGAAGATAATGTATCCATGTGGTATTTCCGTAATGAGCTACGAAGCATCTTGAAGTATCGTCGATTTCGATTCATTGGTATTTTGCAAAGACTTCTCGGAAAATAAATGTAAACTAAGAGTTCTGTCTTAATTAAGAAAAAAAATAATAATAAAAAAAGAAAAAAAAAAAAAATAGAAAAACAATAATAAAGATACGTATTTTAAAAAAAATAAAGTTGTACTAGAAATGTAGAAAAAAATACACACACCAAGAATCATGAAAAAAATACGGAAACACACATCACAAAGAAGCATAAAAATGGATGGCAGGAGAGGTGTTTCTATGTTAAAAGCTTTTGTTGATCAAAAATGAGGTAAAAAAAAGAAAGAGAATATCTCCTCAAAAAGTTGAAAATTCCAACTGAATTAACAATGAAGGGAAAATCGATGCATATTTTATTTCGATCCTTCATTATATGATTTACAACTGTCATCATCATCATCACCACCAGTGAAATACGTATCAAACATATTTTATGACACATTCAAAGTGTCGAAAGAAAGAATCCGAGATAGAGATAAAAAGTTTTTTTTTTCCTTAACAGTTTTGAATAAAAATTACTCAATTAATAAAACAAACTCTCCTAAGCCATTATATTTATAGTTTTATTGGTAGAATTTTCAATTACTGTTTTAAGTAAATCATACATTTTTTTCATTTACATGGAAAAAAAAATATTAAAATATAAATAATCCTTCATATTTTGGCAGTGGATCAATTACATACAATCACATTGAATAAAAACATGTGTCTGTTATTTATTTATTTATTGCTTCATTATGAATCTAATTTCAAATTCATTTAAACTTACTATAAATGAAACAACCAACAGCTCCAAGTCGATCTCATTTATCTCAAGAATTTCCGCTACAACCAACAGCTGCTGTCTACCTCGTTTATCTCAAGAATTACCGCTTTAAGCAACAGCTGCAAGTCTGTATCCAGAATTATCGGAAGACGTGCAAAGTCATATGCTACAGATAATATCCGATGTAGCGCAAAGATTGATTAAAGGAAGACATGCAAGTCAGTCATTATATAAAGAATATAAACGGACAAAAAATATCACGGATGGAGTTGACACTGCTCTATTATCTGGTAGCGTGATTTTTGGAGGCATTAAAGTTGTTCTGTCTGTAATGCTTCCATTAGAAATTGCTATCATAGTTTGGGGCGCATTGGGGGTATGTGTTAAATTTGTAAGGAGAAGATAGTATGCAAAAGCAAACAAGCATAATCAAGTAAGAATGACAGTGGAGAATAAGTTAAAAGGAGTATAAAGATTTGATTTCTAAGACATTGACAGATGGGCGGATATTACAATCAGAGTTAAAAATGGTCTTGGATGAAATTGAAAGATATGAAACTCAAAGGCCAGACACGTTCAAAACGGTTAGGAGTCAATTCGGAAGACAAAAATAATGTTGATTGAAGCAGGAAAAGCACGAGTACCAAATATAAAATCAAATGAATACAGAAACATAATTCTGTTCAATAAGATTGAAATTGTAAATGATCCACCACAAAATATGAAGAATTATTTGCATTTTACTATTTTCTATTTTTCTTTTTTAATGTAAAAAGAAAATTTATGATTGACTTAAAACAGTTATTTAAATTCCGATCAATTTTTTCTTAATTATTATTACTTATAACGTTAGTATTATTTATTTTTTTCTTATTTACATGTATTCGTTTTTTTTTTTAATTTTTCTTAATCTTTTTTTTCTAAATAGAGACAGAACCCTTAGTTTACATATAGATTGGAATGTTACGTTATCAACAGCATGTGTCTAATGGAAAACATTGCGTTGAACGAGTTCTTTTGGCAGAGTTGCGAGGGCAACTACATCAAAAGAACGAGTTCAACACAATGTATTCCCATACAAGTGCAATAACCTTTTTATCATATCCTTTCATCTTGTTTACAGAATTTGTCATGATTTTACCGTAATTTCATCAAATTCATTGATTTATCTTTACACGGTTCCGTACTTAGCGACGCTCGTGACCTTTAAAGTTTATGATGAATGTATGCAATGAGACTATGAAAAAATATTGCTTACTTTCATCCAGTGCAAATACATTTGGGACAATATCAAAGTATTTAATAAAATATCTTACAATATTGTTACAAAAGGGCATCTAAGTCGGCTAAATTTTTATTTACCAATTTTCTGTAAATTCGTGGGACTTTTACCATACTTTTCCAGCACAGGTAAAAGACACTTGTCCATGATGGGGATCAACACAAGGACGAATAGTGTGTTAAATATATTCACTATGGCAGCTGGTAATCTCACATTTCCAATCGTTATATTCATTCTCTCTGCCTGGATAAATAGGGTAGTGGACATCTACAAAAGATAATTAATCGTCGATGTTATGATCATGGTATAGATTAGGAGGAGGAGGAGGAGGAAGAGGAAGAAGAAGAATACGATGATGATCATGATGATGATGATGGAGCTATGCATGCTTTTGGTGTTAAAGAGCGTTTTCAACTCTACCGCATTTCTTTGATGGAATTTGTGAAGATTTTATACGATTTTGTTTACTCCAGCGAAAAACAAATTCACATAAGTATTCATAAAATATATTCATACAGTTACTACAAGATAGAAAAGTGAAGGAATATTTAGTTAGATTGACAAACATTTCTTCCTTCCGTAGTTTATTCTTTCATACAATCGTACCCTTTAACAAAAGGAAATGAATTATTTTGTAGATGTCGAAAATTAACGTTTTCGCAATCTGGGTAATAGTCCTTTAAAAGTTTCTTTTTTTTTTTGCCAATGAGGCGAATGAAAAATTTGAATAATACAATTTAACTTTAGAAAAATACATTTCGTAAGCTATGCATGCTTTACGCTTATTCCCTGTGGACAATTCAAATGCTTAAAGACCACCCACGTCTCTCTACTTATGGTTTATGCATGGTTAGTTTAAACATATTCTATTCATCAATTAATTACAAGCATTTAACGACAAATCAATAAAAAAACAAAAATAATCGAGGAAATGGATTAGAATGAAATCAATGCTTATATCGTTCTTCCCCAAGATTCAGGTACACTGTTAATGGGTAATTAACATGCATAACGTAAGAAAATAATAATGGTAATTTGATAGCTGCTGAGGGAAAACCGTGGGAAGAAAGATAGAATAGGGAAAATGCATAGTTATTACTTCATTTAACACTTTGATGACAGGTCTTAATAAACAAATGAGCAGCTCTCAAACAAGATTGGCCCAAATGCCCCTTTCACATCTAATTTGTAGCTTCCTTATGCCAAATCGATAATGACAAGGCTATTGTCGATAAGAAGTTATTGTAGATAGGTTACCTCCCCTGATATGGCACGTGCGTGAGGCTTTATGTATTTGTAAATGTAGAGTTATTTTAGGCAGTTTTCCTGTTTCCGGCCAATACCTGTGAATACATAGCCCAGTAAACAATGAACAGTCCAAATACAGGAAAAACGCTGATGGCCCCTTTGACACCGTCCACTAGTGCGCTCTCATACTTCCCGCCATATTCTCTGCGGGCGTGACGAAGGGAGGGGCTTTTCAATCCCGAAAAACTCGAAATACAGATGCCGACTGCAGCTCCTAGAACACTCCCTGCAAAAAAACACAGACTTCCAGTAGCATCTAAATAAATAAGTAGCTCTTTTCTTTAAAACAATAGCATGCTTGACCCCGTGGAAGAAGCCTTTTGAAAATATTTTTTGGAAAAAAAGAAAATGTTGGTCATCAGCATTTCTTTTCTTTTTCCGCCAAAGTTTTCTACTCCTTTACTGCAATAGCTTATCATTTCAGTCACATCTAAAAAGTTGTCTGCAATCCCATCATCAAGTTTGATGTACAAAGTGTAATAACGAGTCTACGACTTCTTCTCGGCGGCTGTAGTAGACCATTCTTAGTCATTTGAGCACAGGCACAAAATAATACCCAAAGAAATAACAAATTGCACCTAGTTTCCACAAAGAATATCATATCAACACAAGAAATAAACAGTGCAGTGAAAGTGTCTGCCGTCAAAATTTCGGTTTGGTGTGACACCTTCAGTACTGGACAGTTTACTCAGACTCACAGGTATGGCCGTGATGGTGTAACCAATATTGTTCTAATTGCTGAATTCTTTTAAGTTACAGGATAAACTAATAACACATAATTAAGCTGGCTATTACTGAACTGACACTTTGATTCTTTACACCCCCCCCCCAACACACACACAATGGACAAACTTTTACAGTCGGCATGTACATTGTGTAGTGCCCAGCATACAATTGTGCGAAGGTATTCGTATATTATCGTATAGAACACTATAGATTAACACACTGACCTTCCGGCTTGGTCCCCTGGTACATCGATCGTGCAGAGACAAATACGGCCATTGCAGTCACCATGGAGACGAGTGGTATTATATATCCGTATTCAAACCCATGTTCTTGCTGGACATAGGCCACGCCCGAGTAGGATATGATGGCACCCAAATTAGTGAACCAATAAAACCTGAAATACGTTTAAGCGTTAGTGATGACTTTTAGTAGGAATGCTATAGAATAGCCGACTATTCGAATATTCTTAAATTTGACGAAATTTCCAATACGAGGTTCATAATCGAACACTCTTATTTACAGTTTTTGGCTAGGGGCCAACAGCAGCTAGCCCTATTGTCCTCGTTTCAGATTTCTGGATGAAAGCTGCAACAACATCATGTAAAAATGCAATCTCCGAGTAGAGTTGTCGTTCGTTACTCTCACGTACATCTCTGCGATGGGCTAAATGACAAGAATCTTGTCAAACCGAGGAAAAGATGTTTTGTTACTGTTTAACTGTTTCGTGTTTAAATTATAAAGTAGACAAAGGAAATATGATTCTGGATACATTTTAGGTGCGTTCAGACCGATGAATTTACCTATATAAAATGGAACTATTTTTTTAGCCTCTTTGCTGATCAGAGTCTTACGCCAAGTTTAACAAAAGTGGCTGCGCCCATAAATGATGACAACAGTTTTGACACACAGATAAATCTTAGGTTATAAGATTGAAAAAAACAAGTTATGGTTCTTTAAAAGACATTTAAGCTTTTCAGAAAATCCGTCTTTTTCACGTTGCCTACCACTTAGTCTGATTGGTCATACGCTGTTTCAATAGCAGACAAAGTAATGGATATTGGTCTTTCTTTCACCGGTGTTTGTGTCGCCATTCTGGTCATGTGACGAAAGTATCACGTAATGACGGACTACTTTCTGAGCCCACTACAGAGGTGAATGTAATACTCCGGAGTGCAAGAGAGTGGTAAAAATGCCATTATCTCCCGCTAGATGGCATTCTATAAATACTCATCTATCTAATTTGGGCATCCTGGCTATAGAGCCGAACCACTTTCCTATGCGACAACCGTTACTTTGAATTTCAAACTAAAATAAATGTTTACTCAATAAAATGCTACCTCATCCAATTCACTCAGCTACGATCAGCAGTTTAGAGAAATCTGGAGCTAAAGCAGGTCTCATTTCTCCTCAAACGTACAGCTATTTTCTACATTGCTACTTTATAGAACGTAATATTACAATCAGACCGCATTCGGGGCTAGTGATGCGTCATATACGACAGTCGAATCTTCGAAGAATATGAATGCGCAGACAACGGTAAAAATGCTTGCTGATTTGCTGGAACTGTAACAGCCGTTGGATATAAGTGTACCAGTATTCGGATATTCAAACTTCGAACACTAAACATAATTTCAGAGTTCTAAATTCGACTATTTGAATACTTATCGGATACTTGTGTTCGTTAACGTTACCGAAAAACTGTCTTGCTTGCTTTTTATGTCACTGGCTGACAGCAAATAAAAATGTCGCGAGAAAAGGAGTAATTCTTTGATACAAGCAATTCCCCACTTTTTACCCGATGCCCTTTTCCATTGCATGTAATAAAACGCGCAAAGGGTGAATTAACCCATAACAACACAATCCCTACTATTGACGACCCTGAGAGAGAAGACTTTAGAAAACATTGTGGGAAAAGGAGAAAATGCTGGTAACTGTTGTATATATGATACAGACTATAGTAAGGTCGTCTGCGGATATATAACCCATGTACTCTCTTTGAATAGTAATAGTTGTTGTTATATTGTTGTCGTGTATACATACCTATAATTCTTTTGAATATATTTCTATAATACTATATTTATGTTACTTCAATATATGCAGCCTACCAAAACAAGAATATGAAACAGTAACCAGCATTTTCTCCTTTTCCCGCAATGCTTTCTACACTTCACAAAACAAAATTCAAATTTTCGGTCACTTTTATTTTGTCGTCTGCAAATGTTCTCAATTTGGACAAGGCTAAAATTTGTTGTCTGGTAAAGATTTAAGTAGATAAGCAACTTTATTTGTGATCGTGTCTGTTCTCCCAATGATACTTTAGTGTACTATTTCGTAATGATATTACATTATTTTCTCAATAAGGTTTATTATACTAGCCTTTGTGCGAGCGTAAGGAACACTGTTAGAAGCCCATGATCTTTCAAATGGATTGTGTATCATTCGCTCCTTATAATCTCATGATAACAACCATACAGTGTACAATCTTAGAAACGATTGCAGGAATGAAAAGCGCTATTATTTGTATTTGGCTTTTTTTCTCTCTCTCTCTAAAAATAGTTTGATTGAGGTTGCTGGCAATGTTTTTTTTTTCTTAAAAAATTTTGTACTTTCTGTAATAGATTTTGGTAGGTCTCAATATAGCCCTGTATTTTCCTGTATTATCGGCCAGTGGCCTTGACAATTTTGAATATAGTCATTGTCATTGATAGTTGACCTAGCCTGTTTGATATATCGATAGAACATTGATAGGAAGGGGTTTGTATCGGGTATGGTAGATTACATTGCTTTATGTGGAGAAAACACTGAGTAACTTGCTTTTTCTCCTTTTCTCATCGTACTTTTCAAGAGTCTTCTTCTTTAGGATCGTTACAACTAGGTTTTGTTTGAAACATGTTAAAAGGTGCAATTTTTAAATGTCAAAACGTAACTCATTTACTCTGTATGTTTGGTTCTACATGTATTTTTTGTATTATGGGCCGGTGGCCTTATTATTTATAATAAACACTGTCATTGTCATTGCCTAACATAATAGGCTGAACATCACTAGAAATCATGCTGAATCAAAACATACCAGTTAAAATAAGACTGTATCACTTCTTCGCCCAAATGTTCGATTTGCTGGGCTCCGAATGGGCCAACATTGGCTTTTATCCCGCCCGTGCCCATTACAAAAAAGACAACAGCTACAACACAAAAAGTTCTCCTCGCCTCCTGTAATTAAACAGTTAGAGCTGTGTTTTAGGGCTTGGGACTTACTTTAACTTTGTTTCAGTCCAGTTTCTGAAACAAGATGTACGTTTTTCGACATATCTGTCCTTGGGCAGAAAAAAAGAACATTTTCAAAGTTGCTTTCCTTTACCCGTAGCTAAATACCGCCGGTAACCGGGTACTCTCATTGTATGTATGAAAATGCAATTACCCTAGCATAGATCAAGAAAAGTAACTTGAACGAATTGAAAAAAATAGCTACCACGTTCATATATGCAAAGAAAATATATTTTGTCTGCATAAACCATATAATAAGCATCTCATGGCTGCAAAATTGCACAAAAATACTAATCAAAACAGTACCCCCCCCCCCCAAAAAAAAAAAGAAAGAAAAAAAAATACTTGAAGGTATATATCAACCTACATGTTTGTAAATTACGTGTCCTCAAAGAGAAAAATAGCTACAAATAATACGGTATTACTCGAGGAAAACAGCAGCCAACCAACTGATCTGTGATTACCTGACGGGATAAACTTGACAAACTGATTAACAATGTCTACTCAGTGCACTCCTGTAAATATTTATCTTTGGACATCTTGTACCTGTGACAGAGTTGATCAATCAAAGTATGTGCTACATTTGTCCCTCGTGACGATATTTTGTCATTCAATTGGTCAGCTACTTTCAATTATAGCAGAAAAATAAATATATTGCCGGGGCGTCTTAAGTATCACAATTGCTATATATACACTGTGCACAGCACTCCTGTAAATACTTACAAGGCTTAGCGTGCTCTCCTTTTTGAACCAGTCTTCATAGTCTACTGCGCATGCCAGAAGCAGAAACAAACCTGAAGCATGCGAGGAGTAAAAGCAATGATTTAATCTGAAAAGTATGGCGATTATCTGTCAAACTTTAGTCTGCTGTGCACGAGTCATTGGCCTTTTCTCTCTGACAGTGTAACTCAAGATCAGACTGCAGAGAACGTGCGATCTGATTTTTTTTCATCTACAGGATCCGCCAAAAGATAAATTTGAAATGGCAACATTTCGGTTTTTACCATCGACTTGAAGGTATCATTTGACCTATTCAACAGAGCAAGGGTAAAACAGGCTTATAAAGGTTCCAGTCACAGGCAGAACAATGAAAACTGAAAAAAACTAGCATTAATTTTGTCAGTGGCGCTTATGTTCCCGTTTTGTTCTCGACATCCGTCCTTGGCAAGAACTTAATGTGGTACTATTATATTTCATGTGTCTATTTTTAGAAATGTTATAGGTAAAGAAATGTCGTAATTTAAGCTGGGGGGGGGGAATTATTTCCCCGTCACCGTCAATATTTTCCTCCTGCCGAAAATCTGGAACTACTTTTTTTGTTCTACTTGGGATCACTAGTTTTAAAAGTGGCATTCGTTGACAAAATAATCAGAAGAAATATAATATATAATTTATTTCATTAGCTTGTGGTTAATATGGGGAAATATTTGCCTCAAACGGCAAATATTTCCCCATATTAACCACAAGCTGATGAAATAAATGCTGTTTATTAATTAACTATTGGATATATAGAAGTTATACAAGGAAACCGGTCCACGCGATACCAGTCACATTTTTGATTTCGTATAGTACACAGGTCGTGACCCCGGCTTAATACGACTTGACCTCCTATCAATACAGTTGACCTCGTATCAATATTGATGACCCGCGACTAATACAGAAATCCTTGAACGTGATTGGTCAAAAGTTCAGTGGCGTGAGCGTCTGCGCTTACTTTTAGCCAATCACGTTCCAGGAGGCGGCAAAGTAAACGTAACCCAAACATTGATATTTGTTTCCAGCAGGGTAGAAAACATTGTGGGAAAAAGGAGAAAATGCTGGTTACCAGCATTTCTCCTTTTCCCACAATGTTTTCAGAAAGTCTCTTTTTCAGGGTCGTAAAAACCAGAGGTTGTTTGGTGAAGCGTTAATTAATAAAATTGTCATTAATCAAGTGATTTCGTATTGGCCCAGTTACAGGTCCGAGGTCAGCCGTATTGACCCTCGGCCTTCGGCCTCGGGCCAATACGGCTGACCTCGGACCTGTAACTGGGCCAATACGAAATCACTTGATTAATAACATTATATTATTGCCTGGATTAGTGAAGTAATATTTATGTGTTGTATTGGTAACTGAGGGTAAATGCATTTACCTATTATATAAATAAGGCCTGCTCCGAAGATGGTATTATACTTTCCAAGCCAAGCATCTGCGACAAAGCCACCCAACACAGTCATCAGGTACACTGTCCCTACAATTTAAATGGACCGTTAAATGATTTGACATATGTTTACCAAACAGCACAATTTTAGAACTGTCTGTATTGGGTTCGTATTCACCAACCATTCTTAAGAACATTCTTTGTCTTGTTCTTCAAGATTTTCTAATTGTGAAAGTAACAGAACTTCTGACTGGCTAAACCATTCGGGCTGAACAATTCGGTTTAGCCAATCAGAAGTTCTTTTAGTTTCACATTTGCTAAATTCTGAAGAATATGACTAAGAGTCTCGGTCTCCAGAATTTTCTGAACTTGAAAATAACATAACTTCTGATTGGCTAAACCATTTAGTTTGAGTTATATTTTCTCCGGTCTAAGCCGAGCCGCCTTAGACCACAAATTTTATATTTCCTGCCCCATAAGACCACAAGTTTTATTTCCTGCCGCCTTAAGCCACAAGTTCTATTTTCTCTCACCTAAGACCACAAGAGATATGTTAACTGCCGCCTTAGACCAAAATAGTCATATTTACTGCCGCGTTAAACTACAAGAGTTATATTTTCTCCTGCCTTAGACCGCAAGGGTTACAGTAACTGCCATCTTATGTCACAAGATTTATATTTTCTCCTACCTTAGACCACAAATTATATTCTTTCCCGTCTTAGACCATGAAGGTTTTATATTCTCCCGCCTTAGACCATATGTTAATTTTCTTCCGTCGTAGACCACAACAGTTATATTTTCTTCTGTCTAAGACAACAAATTACATTTTCTCCCGTCTTAGACCACATGTTGTATTTTTTATTCAGTTTTAGACAACAATAGTTATCTTATCCTATCGTAGACCCGAAAAGATGTATTTTCTCCCATCGTAGACCTGAAGAGATCTATTTTCTTCCGCCTTTGACCTCAGAGAAATATCTACTGATGTCTTAGACCACAAGAGTTATTTTTACTGATGATTACACCACAAGAGTTATATTTACTGACGCCTCAGACCACAGGAGTAATATCTCTTGCCCTATTAGACTACAAAATCCTACCACATTAGACAACAAGAGGTACATGTATATTCATTGACAGCATACCTCAAAAGAATTATATTACCATTATATGACGCCTTACACTAGAAAGTAATATAAACTGACGCCTTCAACCACAAGAGTAATATCAGCTTACGCCTTACACAATAAGGATAATATTTCCTACCGCCTTACACCGCAAAAATAATATTGCCTGAGGCTTTAAACCACAAGAGTAATATTTACTGACGCCTTTGACCACAAGACTATATTTACTGACGCCTTTGACCACAAGACTATATTTACTGACGCCTTAAACCACGAAAATAATATCTTTGGCAGTCTTAGAACACTAGTGCTATATTTACTGATGCCTTACACCACAAGAGTACTATTTCCTACCGCCTTAGACCACAAAACGAATATTTACTGATGCCACAAGTTAAATTTTCTCTTGCCTTAGACCACAAGAGTAATAATTACTGATGCCTTACTCCACAGGTTGAATTTTCTGATGCCTTAGACCACAAGAGTAATATTTACTACCGTCTTAGTCCACAAAACTTATATTTACTGACGCCTTACACCACAAAAGTAATATTTACTGACGCCTTACACCACAAAAGTATTATTTACTGACGCCTTACACCACAAAACTTATATTTACTGACGCCTTACACCACAAAAGTATTATTTACTGACGCCTTATACCACAAAACTTATATTTACCGACGCCTTACACCACAAAAGTAATATTTACTGACGCCTTACACCACAGGATATGAATACTTTATTCATCTCAAATTGAATGAATGCAAGTGCAAACATTGAACCAAGAGAAAATAAAAGTGGACAATTTGTCCTTTTACTATGACGTATTCAGAGGTTGTCATCTACAAGACGCAAAAACTTCTCCTTCATACTCACAAACTGTTTTCCAAGCATTTTTTAACAAAATAATTCTAATCTGAAAATTGATGTGTTTTTCTCCCAAATCTTAATATGCCATTCATACTTAGGAAAACGTTAACCAGATTAAGAAGAGAATTTTGTGAATACGCTGGTTCAGAACAGTCAATTGCTGGACATAATTATTAAACGATGCTTACCTATCAATACCAATGTAACGACGGAAGCCTCATCGCTGGTCATCTCTAGTTTCGATGTACAAAACAAAACGGGGTTGGCAAGAATCCCATAGAATGTAAGTCGCTCACACAACTCGGTGACTAGTATACATCCCACAACAAATAATTCCTTTTTGCTCATTGGCCTTGTCTCCGTTCTCTCTCTCTCTATGACCGTCTCGTCAGATATACCTATGTCTACGACCTTTGCGATCGTCTGTGAGCTTTGCACGTCAACATGTTTGATGACGTCACGGGTTGAGTCGTCTGAGGAAGACATTTCCTCGCTGGAAAGCTAATGGGTAAATAAATCTGATAGAATTTAGTTCTGCTGAAAATTTGACTATTAACCCACCACCACACAATCCCTACTTTTGACTCCCCTGAGAAAGAAGCCTTTAGAAAACATTGTGGGAAAAGGAGAAAATGCTGGTAACCAGCATTTTCTCCTTTTCCCACAATGTTTTCTACCCTTCACAAAACAAATTTCGAATATTCATTCACTTTTATTTTGTCGTTTGCAAATGCTCTCAATTTGGACCTATCTAAAATATTGTCGTTTGGTAATGGGTTAAGTTGAACGATTGGATATAGATCTAAGATTTTACTTTGCCATGCGTAATATTTTTTGAGAAAAAGAGAGCAGATTCCGAAATTAAAACTATGAAATGAGGAAAGATACTTACTAGCCATTTGTCCATTTGAAGCGATGTTTCTAGGCTTGTTTTAACATCTTGTTTTCATATGCCTTCATTTTCTTGCCTTTCGATAGAGTGAAACCCTGAAAACTATACATGAACCTTAAAGGCCCAGTGAAGGCCAAAATATCAAAACAGGTGTCATAATTTAAATCATACCATTTAAAAGTATGAGACATTTTTTGCAGATGACGATTTATTATCGTATGGTCGGGCCATATGTTAGTCGCTGGCAAAAACAACTTTACAATCAGGCCAAAAGTAAACAAAAGACCCAACTTCTAAGGTTTTAACTTTTTGCCAAACGACAAAGTTGTAGACCAGTTCAAATTGAAAGCATTTGCAGAAGACAATGTAAGTATGGCTTAAAGCTGAAGTTTGTCTCGAGAAGGGTAGAAACATTGTGGGAAAAGGAGAAAATGCTGGTAACCAGCATTTTCTCCTTTTCCTACATTGTTTTCTAAAGGCTTTTTTCTAAGGGTCGTTTTAAGTCGTGCTTGCGTGGTGAAAGGTTAACCTAGTTTTGAAGTTAATTTCTGTGTCAGCAACTAACACTTGGACCTTCCACTGACTCACATCAATTAAAACTTTCGTTAACCCTTTACCAAGCAATCCCTGGTGTATACAACCCAGAGATAGCAACCTTTTCAAAACATTGTGGGAAAAGGAGATGTAATAAGCATGTTTCCTTTTCCCACAATGTTTTCTACCCTGCCGGAAATAAATTTCAATTTTTTAGTTAAGTTTATTGTGTCGTCTGCAAGTGCTTTCAATTTGGACCTGTCTAACATTTTGTCATTTGGTAAAAACTTAGGCAAAATGACACTCACTGTGATCATATGACCGAAATAACACATATAGAAAGATAAAGATCAGATTACATGTATGTGAAGGTAGCTCTTAGTCTATACTTTCTTAAAAAAATAAGCAAATTTGTCACGTGACTTAACACTTATCCTGCTAAATGAATAAAACAGAATTTTATATTTGATAGTAAAAACCAAAATAATAATACACTGTAATTCAGAATAATGTTTTTGATAATAATATTTACTTATCGGACAGTGCAGATCAAAGATCAGACTGCACGTTCTGTGCAGTCTGATCTTGATCTACACTGTCCGCAAAAGGTCAGTGAGTCGCGCCCAGCAGGGGTTAACATGAACCATAAACTGCAAACTTTGATACTGATTTGTTTCCGTATTCCATTCACTACTTATACCACTTACTGAAACCCTTGTTAAACTGATACATGTGTATACCCTCCCACCCCACTCCCCCACACACCCCTGCCCCACTGTCATCCCCAAACACACAAAAGAAATAAACCATATCAAAGCTCACATCTATTTTATCTATCACTGCGTAAATTACGTACGTTTATCTTAAATTTTGCAGTTTATCACGAATAACTTTCCACATAGCAATACACTACGTAACTATGTAACAATCAAGCATTATGTACAAATATGTACATATAACGTTTCAAAACAGTACTAGTATTATGTATTTTGTTTACACAATAGGACATCCTGAAATAGATAAGCCAAACTCTGGCAGAAGGAGGTTTCATGCATGTCCGTATTGCGTTATACCAAGCCATCCATCACATAGTTATGGATATATAATCGACTTAACCCTTTCCCAAACGACGAATTTTAGACTCTTTCAAACTCAAAGAGTTTGCAGACGAAAATTTCAAATTTGATAAAAATGGCAGAAAATTCTCCAAATGGGTAGAAAACAATGTGGGAAAAGGAGAAAGTGCTCGTTACGAGCAATTTCTCCTTTTCCCACAATTTTCAAAAGACTTGTACTGCCAACACGTAAAAACAAGGGCTTGTTTGGGAAAGGGTTAAACACTAGGTAGGCTGGTCCTTGGATATACGGAAAATTGACCAATAACGAAAGGTATCGACCCAGGTCATCCTGTGCGGACCACGCAGGCTGATCTGGGTCGATATTTTTCGCAGATGCATTAAGGCCACCTTTACACAGAGCATGGCTTAGATTGTAATTTATTCAACGACTGGATTTTAGACTTGTCCAAATTCAAAACATTTTCAGACGTTAAATGATGTCTGCGCATGTCATATTCTTCGAAGATTCGACCTGTGACACATCACTTCCCCCATATTGGGGGGATTGTAATAATACACGCTATAAGTAGCTGTGAAGAAAATAGTTATTATCAATACGTTTGAGGAGAAGTCAGACCTGTTTTATCTCCAGATTTCTCTAAATTGTAATAATAATTATTTAGCTGATCATAGCTGAATGAGTCGTACATGATAGCGTATTTATTAAATTTTATTCAATTGTTTTATTTTAGTTTGAAATTCAAAGTAAAATAATGTCGCGTAGAAAAGTAGTCCAGTTCTGTACCTATAGAGTGCCAAAATGAGATAGATGTTTATTTGTAGAATGCCATCTAGCGGGAGATAATGGACGTTAAAGTCTCGGTGAGCCAATCTATGAGATGTGTCTTTAAAAGTGTAGAAATATGACAGAAAAATAGAAAAGCAAAATCTTTATACCTTTAAAAACCGTTTGCCCCTAAGGTGTTGTTTAGTAAAAGACTAACTCTTTACCAGATGACAAAAATTAGCCTTGAACAAATTTAAGAATAATGCAGACGGAACCCTCTAGGCTACTAAACGTGGCTCGCTGACCTTTTGCAGACATTGTAGATCAAGATCTTGGATCTACACTGTACGGCAGGGAGATATTATTCCCCCCAAAATAACTTTTAACCCTTTCCCAAACGACAAACTTTTGGACTAGACAAAATTGAAAGCAATTGCAGACGACAATTCAACTCTTGCTGAAAAGATGATTTCTGTTTATGATAGGGTAGAAAACATTGTGGGAAAAGGAGAAAATGCTGGTTACCAGCATTTTCTCCTTTTCCCACAATGTTTTCAAAAGGCTACTATTCCAGACCCGTACAAACCAGGGTTTGTTTGGGGAAGGGTTAAATGGTAAACTGTAAACTTGAATTACTAAGATCAGACTACGCATACCGTGCTGTCTTAGATGTACATTGTACGAGAGGGAGATAATTTATTCTCTAGAACATAAGTTTGAAATATATATTGTAATACGTGAGTTTTTTTCTATCAAATCGAAAAATTCTGTTTTAGGGTTATAGCATGATAAACGTTAATCAAATTAAATATGTCTCAAAAATTGAAAATTGTTTTTTGCTGTCGAAAAACATTGTGGGAAAAGGAGAAAATGCTGGTTACTGGCAGCATTTTCTCCTTTTCTCACAATGTTTCCAAAATAATTTTTCTCCAGGGTCAATGAGATTCGGGCTTGTATAACAAAGAGTTAGATGCAAAGCAGGATATAGGGGGCAGGGTTGAGAAACCGAAAGTAAGATTATACGCTTTGTCAGGCTAAAAATACAACTTAATCATTTATCCAAACATGTTTTAACGACGCTTGGGGCGAAGCCTTTTGAAAACATTGTGGGAAAAAGGAGAAAATGCTGGTAACCAGCATTTTCTCCTTTTTCCCACAAAGTTTTTCATTCAATCAAGGACATATTCCGATATTTTAACCATCTTTAATTTTTAGTATTGCAAATGCTTTCGATTTTGATCAGTCTAAAATCTTGGTTGTTTAGTGAAGAGTTAAACATACAACAAACGCATACCACTTGACTTTTGACCGTCTGTATTCAATGCAATTGTCTTCTTTAGACGAAACAATGCTTTTGGGCTAAACTGCGTTGATTGATTGATTGTTTTATGTTTAACGCCGTTTTCAACATTATTTCAGTTATATCACGGCGGCCAGTGCACCTATCCATGCTTTCCTGGAGGCTCTTTTACCAGTACTCCCACAATTTTCTTTCTAAGGCACTGGCTGCTTTCCCACATAATCATTGGCGTAATAGGCCTAAACTTCATACTTTTTCGTATTGTTTGCAATCGTTAACATTAGCCATACTTTATATAAAAATAATTTGCCGCATCTGCAAAAAGTATCAACCCACACAGTCCGCACATGCTGACATGGGTAGCAACGTTTTGTTATATGTAAATTTTCTGCGTGTTAAAATACTCCTCTACCTCCTGATTCAGGTGGTTGTAAGACAAACTGGATATTAAGGATGCATAACTATGTAATAAGTTGCTCGGTATCATACATCACGAAGACGCCAATGAAAATAGAAATTTTGTCTGAAAGAAGCCTGTTGGGTGTTTGCCCAAAGTCCGGCCTGTAACCATAAGCCTTTCTTTTACCAAAAAAGAAATGGTGTCCTTGGGCGTGAGATAGAGCGTCGGTCTCATAACCTAAAGGTCCTGAGTTCGATACCCGGGAGCGGGTATCAACTTTGGGATTTTCTATTGGCCCACACGTTCGGCGCGAGTACTGGTGTAGTTCCCAGGAAACAGAATCGAGAGAGATTAGTATAAGTTGTAAGAACTTGTTTCTCAATCGATGTAAAATAAATATGTTTAAACTGAACTAACCAAAACAGAGTCCTGAAGAGTATCGGTTTCGAAAACATCATGGAAAAAGCAAAAAATACTGATACACAGCATTTTTCCCTATGTCCTACAATGTTTTCTGTCTTTTCTAAAAGTGATCAAGCCAATTTAGCTTCATTTAACTTACGATCTGTACCCTAATGCTGGTCTTCACAAACCAAGAACGACAATCACTTCGTTGCTCTATTTCTATAACAAATGTATTGATGGTCTCCCTTGGCTAACCAAAAGATTATGAAGGCTAGACTGAAAGTTTGCCTAGTGCAATATTTTCCCGCAAAATTAACCCGGGGGCTGCTTTGGGCGATTCACTGACCTTTTGCAGAGAGTATAGATCAAGATCAGACTACACAGAAAGTGCAGTCTGATCTTTCATCTACACTGTCCGACAAGGAGATATTTCTCCCCCCCCACCCCCGAAAATAACTTTGAAATGGCTACTTTTTGGTTTTTACTATCGACCTGAAGATAACATTTAACTGGCTCAGCAATATACGGATTAAGTAAACCATTCCCTTATTTCTGCGAATGCCTGTTCCATAATTCCAAACTCATTTTTTTCTTTTTTCCTTTTCGGTTTCAAAGAGTATATGTGACCCATCAAAAAAGAGACCTTCTGGTAACTGCGAAAAGTGTCAACCCTGGTCATCCTGCGCAATTCGCGCAGGCTGACCAGGGTTGGCACTTTTCGCTTTAATGACATTTTTTTTGTATGAAAGGTGGTCATTGTACATCGTTACTCAATCATTTTTGAATTGTAACCAGCATTTTCTCCTTTTCTCACAATGGTTTGTACTCCGTTGGAAACAAATGTCCCTTCTTGAGTTGCGTTTATTTTGTCGCCTATACTTGCTTTCATTTTGGACCAGTCTGAAAAGTTGCCGTTTGGTAAAGAGTTAAATCACAGCTACACACTAGTTAAGTTGTATCCACGAAATGAATTGGTCGGAGCCACGATATAGTTAATTCGTAGCCACAAATTAGCTCAGCCGAAGTCACGTGATTGTTAAGCCGTAACCACGAGATGGTAAGGTCCTCGTCAAGAGCTGTCTACGTCGTAGCCACGATATAGTTAAGTCGAAGCCACGTAATATTTTAGTCGTACGATAGTTATTTAAGTCGTAAGATAGTTATAACTGGATATCAAAGTCGTAGTTACAAATTAGTCAAGTCGTAGCAACGAGACATTGAAGTCGTAAAAGCCAGCATGTTCTCCTTTTGCCGCAAATTTTTTCTCCATTCCTTAAAAAATCTTATCTTTTGAACCACGCTTAATTTGTCGTCTGCAAGTGCTATCAATTGCAGCAAGTCAAAAATCTTAGTCGTCTGCTACAGCGTTCGTCCGTGACCTTCTAGGCGCAGCTCACTGGCCTTTTGCGGACAGTGTAGATCAAGATCAGACTGCACAGAACTTGCAGTCTGATCTTGGATCTACATTGTCCAATAAAAAGGTATTTTTCTCCAAAAGTTTGGAGTAATATAAATCAGCTACTACTGTCGGCTTAACTCTTTTCCAAACGACAAGATCATATGTTGGTCCAAATTGAAAGCACTTGCAGACGACAAATTAAACATAACTTAAAAATTGAAATTTGTTTCCAGCAGGGTAGATGACATTATGGGAAAAGGAGAAAATGCTGCTTATCAGCATTTTCTCCTTTTCCAACAATGTTTTCAAAAAGGCTTTTATTTCAGGGTCGTAAAAACCAGGGACTATTTGGTAAATAATTAACAGGTTTATTCAAATTAGTAAAAAAAGGTCGAAAAGGGGTCAACTCTGTTTGGAAGCTACTATTGAGTGGAGAGAGAGAGAGAGAGAGAGAGAGAGAGAGAGAGAGAGAGAGAGAGAAGCAGTACTGTGCGATTCTCAGAGACTGGAAAAATATGCCAAAAAACCTGTTAACAGATCTATTTTTAGATTGACTTCTGTGGGTTGAAACATAGCACATAACTGTGTTTTATCTATTCATGATGGATTTACTTGGAATGATGTGCAATCTATTGATGTTTGGATTTTTATTTATTCTTACTTTGAAAGAAGGTATAAGACCCTTTGTTGTTTTCATTGAACTGGTTCAATACTTTGTGTGTAGAATGCAGAAATGCAGAAAACATTGTGGGTAAAGGAGAAAATGCTGGTAACCAGCATTTTCTCCTTTTCCCATAATGTTTTCTACCATATCACAGAGGGTTTAGAAAACTTTGTGGGAAAAGGAGAAAATACTGGTAATCATTATTTTCTTCTTTTCACACAATATTTACTACCATGTCACAGAAGCTTTTGAAAACATTGTGGGAAAAGGAGAAAATGATGGTAACCACCATTTTTTTGCTTTTCCCACCCTGTTTTCTACCTTGTCATAGAATTTATGCTCTTTTTTTTTCATCAATTTTTAGTTTGTCGTTTGCAGATATTTTGCACTTGGAAATGCCTAAAATTCGGGAAAGGCTTGATAAGTTGACGAGCATTTTTTTTTTTTTCAAGCAATATTTTCACAATATGGTTTCACTTAAGGTAGTAGACCGGTAATGCTGCTAAGTAGAGCAATATGGCATAAAATTTCTTGATAGTTAATAAATACAGATTTATACAGATATAATACTTTTGCACATTTTTAACCGACCAGAAATTCCTTTTATGTCTACCTTGAAATTATTTATTGATACATTTGTTAGTTACCAGAAGAGGGGGGGCAATTATCTCCCTTTGTAATGAGACTACAGTGGTTTTAAATTTATAAATGATCATTTTAAGAAGGACAAAAAGGGGAAAATGGCTCAGCAAAAGTAGTACAATACTGTAATAGGCCTACTCATTTTTAATCTTAGCAAATTTTGTAGGATGATATTATAGTGGAAATAGCTGTTTTCTATTTTTGGTGCACTACCTTAACCCTTTCCCAAACAGGCCCTGGTTTTTACCTGTCTGCAGTAAAAGTCTTTTGAAAACACTGTGGGAAAAGGAGAAATTGCTCATAACGAGCAATTTCTCCTTTTCCCACAGTGTTTTCTACCCTTTTTGAGAACTTTCTGCCATTTTCTCAAAATCTAGAATTGTCGTCTGCAAACTCTTTCAGTTTGGAAGAGTCCAACATTTGTCGTTTGGGAAAGGGTTAAAGGAAAAATGAGCAGTCTGTTTAAGTATGACAACAGTAGGGGAATGATATCTTCAGATAGGACAATGTAGATCCAAGATTAGACTGCACGTTCTGTGCAGTCTGATCTTACTCTACACTGTCCGCTCAAGGTCAGTGACCTGCGTCTAGCACTCTAACCGTTAACCGTTAATCTGTTGAATAAATGAGGCAAAACATTTCCACTCAATAGTAAAAACCCAAATAAACCCAAATGTTGCTTTTATCATCAAAATTTATTTCATACGAGAAAAAGACACCGTATCGAACAGTGTAGATTAAGATCAGATAGTACAGAACGTGCAGTCTGATCTTGGATCTACTTATGCCACAAAAAGTAAGTGACCCGCTCAAGTGGCACTTCCACTAAATAGTAAAAAAAAAAACCCAAATATTGCGTTTATCAAAATTGATTTCAAACGGGGAAAAATACCGTATCGGACAGTGCAGATTCAAGATCAGACTGCACGTTCTGTGCAGTCTGATCTTGATCTACACTGGCCGCAAAAGGTCAGTGACCCGCGCTTAGCAGCCCAGGGGTTAACTTTTACATGGGTTGGAAAGTAATGATTCTTCATACGATATGTACAGCACATTTCATTAATTACCACCTCTATAGCCCATAGATACATCGCCAGCTTCTTTTAATGGTTTTCCCAGATGTAACAAATAAACACTTACCAAACATTCTAAACATTCTAAACATATTCTAAGTTTCGAAAATGAGTCTGCTGAAAGGCCAGGCCATTCTTAGCAAATCATCAACACTGTTGAATTCTTTTTTTGAAAGAATTTATCTCTTAAAGGTGGGTATTTAGATTTCGCACATCTCACCAAATTAAAAAAGATTGTATATCACTGAAATTTATAGGACAAAAACAATACAAATCATCAATAATTAAAAATCGTGAAATTACAAAGGTATTTTTTACATTTCTCGCCAGAAATGATAAAAAAAAAAACATTGTGGGAATGTCAATACCTGGCTGGCTCTTGACTAACCCGCTTGAATTCCATAAAATAACAAACATATAACTATTTTTTCATAATGTCTTCTTCGGACGCTATGTTTGAAGCTTTATCTGTGTATTTCCGGTGTGTAAATGAGCGAGTTGCTCATGTAAGAAAAGAACGTGTTTCCCGTCGGTATCAACCTGGGCTGTGGTAAATCTCTAATTTCTCTTTTTGTGGGATGGTTTTCAACTACTGGGCTTTTGTGAATGAAAATCAAAAGACTTTGGGAGTATAGTGATGATTTTCTTGTAAAATTTTCGACCCAAAATCCGAAGAACCACCTTTAAATGCCGTCCCCCCCCCCGCAAAACTCACGCCCCCCCCCTTCCACCCTGCCCCCCCACCTCCCCGTGCCTGTGGTTCTGAAAAGGTAGCCTGGCTTCCAGTCCGATCATGTTTGCTCTTTTTCATATTTAGACGTTACTTTATCAAGAAATTAACGTCCAAATATATAAATGGAAACAATGGTTGGATTGGAACTGAGGCTACTGAAAAGATCAGAGACTGTTGAAGGCATCATGGGAATAGTGGCGAAAACAAACACTGTCTGATAAAGGAAAGATGGGTTTCTGTTAATATATAATTCATTTCGTGAGTTTGCGTTTTAGGAATCAAAGAACTTGAAGTAAATAAAACCAGACTACTGCTTTACAATTGATATAAAAGAATCCATCCTACACTAGATCAAAGATATTACTTGTGGCCATTATATATCTCGCTGTTTATAAACTAGAGCTAACATATTTTACTTTTATCCTTTTAACTCTTTACCAGACGACAAGATTTCAGTCTCGTCTAAACTGAAAGCATTTGCAGACGACACTTTCAATGTGGCTCAAATGCTACAATTTTTCCTGATAAAATAGTAAAAAACATTATGGACAAAGAAGAAAATACTGGTTACCAGCGTTTTCTCCTTTTTTCACAATGTTTTTAAAAGGCGTCTTTTCCAGGGTCGTTAAAAGTCAGCAATGTAAAATTGAGATAATCAACTGAAGAAACGGATATGTGAACAGATTTTCATTTCAAAATCGCAGACAAATGAACAATTAGCAGAAATATACGGACCGGGCAGGATTCGAACCTAGAATGCCTGGACGAAAAGCCAACACCATAACCAATGATCTAAAGAGAATTCTTCCTAACAACGTTGTTAGGTATTGTATTTAAACCGGGATGAAGCCATGAATGTAGGAGTGATCTCCCGTAACACCGTGGCAACACAATACCGTATTTTAACTACCTTAAAAATAAACACGAAAACATTTTGGAAAAAAGAGGAATTTTCTCCTTTCCCCAAATTGTTTTCTTCATAGACAATTTCTGTCGTCATTTGGACTACAGTTGCGTTGTTGTTTGCAAATGCTTTCAATTTGGACTGATCTAAAATTTTGTCGTCTTGTTAAGAGTTAAGTCATCCTGTGAGCTTCTACCGAGGATCATGACTTCAGAAGGGTTATATGTTGTATGGTATTGAACATTATTTCGGTGTACCTATTCATGCTTTTTTGAGGCTCGGCGACTACAGTATGTGCGCCTTTGAAAAGGGTGTTTGTGGGAAATGGAAAAAATGCAAGTAACCGCAATGTTTTTGGAAGCTTTCTTCTTAGAGGTCGTTAAAATTCGATATTCTGTTATAATTGCTTTACAGATCCATCGTTACAGCTGGGGAGAAAAAACGCGGTTAAAACTTGAAAATGTGTAGAATGGCTCAGCTGTGCAAAAATGGATGAATTACAAATAAATACAGTGTAAAGGTTGAAAAATTAAGGGATTGTCCTCATTTAACCTTTTACCAAACAATCCCTTGTTTTTACGGCCCTGAGATAGAAGCCTTTTGAAAACATTGTGGGAAAAGGAGAAAGTGCTGGTAACCAGCATTTTCTCCTTTTCCCACAATGTTTTCTACCATACTGGAAACAAATTTCAATTTTTGAGTTTCTTTTATATTGTCGTCTGTAAGTGCCGTCAATTTGGACTGGTCCAAAATTTTGTCGTTTTGGAAAGGGTTAAAACCGTAAAAGACAAATGTGATTGCTTCCAAGGTTTCTAAAGCATGAAATGCATTTTCTATCCGTCTTAATCTGTACAATCTTGCGCCGACGGTGGACAACATTTGGCATAGATACTGAAATTATTTTAGTTTCATAAAATAAAGATGAAAACTCTCGTCTCATGTCAACCCTACAGATTGCGCAGGCTGACAGGAGTCGAAACTTTTTGCTGTATGTATATTCATTGCATGTCAAAGGGACCTTTTAAACTCCAGATTTAGTTGAGAGTTAGACTGAATGGATTCTGGATTCATCTTTCTTCGATGAGATGCATTAAACGCTCTCTTGCCAAAGCATGCTCATATGCGTATAAACGTAGACTTGACTTGGAAATAAACAATTTGGAATGTATTTGGGTTGAGATAAAACTTAGTAATAGTAGAAAGGTTTTATATGGTGTCTTTTATCGACCACCTAATTCTTCTGCGATGTATACCTCTTTACTTGAGGACTCTATTGGTCTCGCGGTCGACACGAATATTACCGACATCATTATAATGGGTGATTTTAACCTAAACATAATGGACCAGTCTCATTATAGAAAAACTGATTCTATCTGCAGGCACTTCAATCTCACGCAGTGTATCGAGGAACCTACTCATTTCACTGAAAATTCAATGTCAGTAATTGACCTCCTTTTTGTGAAAAATAGAGAATCTATTCTAACTTCAGGAGTAGGGGAGCCATGCCTGAATTTGAATGTTCGTTACCATTGTCCTATTTTTGGTGTTTTCAACTTTTTAAAACCAAAATATAACTCATATAAACGTAAAATATGGAAGTATGAAAACGGTGATTATTGTAAGCTTAGAAGTACTTTATCAGAAGTTGATTGGAATTCTGTTTATGATGACGACCCGGACATATACACACAAAATATTTCGGACATCTTAATCGAAAAGGCATCCCAATCAATTCCAAATAAAACGGTCACCATAAATCCGCATGACCAGCCTTGGATAACGTCGGAAATAAAAAGAAAAATTCGCAGGAGAAAAAGATACTACAAAAAAGCAAGGAAAACCGACTCTGACCAGCATTGGATGAAATTTAGACGTTTAAGGAATGAAGTGATTTCAAATATTCGACTTGCAAAAATTGATTATTTTAACAATATGGCACTTAAATTAAGATCTGGCAATCTAGGTTCACGTGACTGGTGGAAAATCCTTAAGTCGTTTATAAGTCCGACTTCTAGTTCAGGGTCAACGTTGCCGCCTATTTTTGACTCTACTAATGACAGATTTGCAGTAGATGATTACGAAAAGGCAAATCTTTTGAATTCGTTTTTCTGCAGTCAATCAGAGATTGACGATTCTTCAATCACTCTTCCGTGTGACTATCCGCAATTTCTCGGTGAAAATATCAATAATATTACTATAACGCCCCAAGAGGTTTTCGATGTATTGCAAACTCTTTGTATTGCAAAGGCATCAGGTCCAGATGGCATCAACAACAAAGTATTGGTAGAATCAGTGTTCCAAATTTCATTTCCTCTTTGTCGATTATATAATCTTTGTCTCGATAAGTGTGTACTTCCATCTGCTTGGAAAACATCCCTTGTGTGTCCGATATTTAAAAGTGGTGATCGTTCTATACCATCTAATTATAGACCTGTATCGCTCTTAAACACTATGGAGAAGGTTCTTGAAAGAATTTTATACAAACATATATTCAATCATCTAAAAAGAAATAACTTTTTCACGCCATGTCAGTCTGGATTCCTTCCTGGGGACTCAACAGTCAACCAGTTGACTTATTTGTATGATAGGATTTGTAGTGCTTTGGACAATGGTCGTGAAATAAGGATGGTATTTTTTGATATTAGCAAAGCATTTGACAAGGTGTGGCACAATGGTCTCATTTTTAAATTACAAGCTGCAGGTATAGATGGTAAAGTTTTATCTTTTCTTCGGGATTATCTGTCTAACAGAACTCAGAAAGTGGTTCTTCCTGGAGGATCTTCTGAATTATTACCTGTACGAGCTGGAGTTCCACAGGGGTCAGTATTAGGTCCATTGATGTTTTTGGTTTACATAAATGACATTGTGGACAACCTTGAATCAGTAATCAATTTGTTTGCTGACGATACTAGTCTTTCCATAGAAATCGATACTCCAAATATATCCGGAGCTATTCTACAGTCGGATATTGAAAAAATAAACAACTGGGCGGATAGATGGTTGGTTAAGTTTAATCCTTCGAAATCGAAATCATTGTTAATATCTCGTAAACGTGACAAACCCGATCACCCAGTCCTTACTATGTCAAATATTGCAATTCCGACGGTCCAGTTTCATAAACACCTCGGTATCTGTCTATCTTGTGATGGATCCTGGGACCAACAAATTAAATCTATTGTTGAGAAGGCATGGAATAGAATAGGTATTTTACGCCGTTTAAAATTTCTGCTTGATCGCCTTTCTCTGCAGACTATATACTTTTCATTCATCAGACCCATTCTTGAATATGGAGACACCGTTTGGGACAACATGTATGAATACCATAAGGCAGAACTCGATAAGATCCAAAACGAGGCAGCCAGGATAGTAACAGGATGCACCAAATTAGTGTCTCTTTCAGACCTTTCTAGAGAATCTGGCTGGGAGACATTAAGACATCGCAGAAACAAACATAAACTCATTCTTTTTTTCAAAATGGTTAATGGTCTAGTTCCAAACTACCTATGCTCTCTTGTTCCGTCCACTATTGGAAGTAACACGATGTACAATCTTCGCAATTCTAATGACTTGGCAAACATACTTTGTAGAACCAGCCTTTATAGGATTTCTTTCCTGCCATCAGCTGTAAACGCATGGAACTCCTTGCCACAAGCTACAAGAGAATCTGACTCTCTCTCGGCGTTTAAACGTTTGCTGAACATAGACAAACCCACTCCTTGTAAACTTTATTTTTATGGGGAAAGAAAAATGCAAATTATTCATACTCGACTTAGAAATAACTGTAGCGATCTAAAACAACATCTCTTCTGGAAAAATATTGTGACTTCTCCTCTTTGTCGTTGCGGGGAAGTTGAATCTAATACACACTACTTCTTTGAATGCAGATTTTATTGTAACATTCGAGTAACACTCAGACAACATATTAGCGTTAAATCTGCTTTTAATATTGATACAGTGCTTTATGGAGACAACGAACTCTCCCTTGTCGAAAACGAACATATCTTCCATGCAGTTCATGATTACATTGATAAAAGCAAGAGATTCTCTTAGTTTTATTCCAATTAAAGGTTAGATCCGCTGATCTTCTTTTCTGACAATGTACTGTCGCGAACTTTTATACATAAGCATAACTTGTATCTTTTGCTGCCGCTCTGCTCAATCACCAATCACTTTTCCTTTTTTCTTTTTAATTTTTCAGATAACAGCCCTTTTGTTTATAATCCTATTATCTGTTCTTTTGTAATAAATTCTTTTCTTTTTTGACATTTGATTTTATTGGAATATCACGTGTTTCAGTTTAGGGAGAGGAACTATAGGCCTATAAGCAATATGCTTTCGTTCCAATCCTTTTCACATCATTTCTTGTATTGTAAATGTAAATGTCAATATATTGAATAAAATATGTTTAAATTTAAATTTAAAGCATGCTCATATACATTACATACAGAGTTACGAGGGTTTTGCTTTATCCGATCAAGTAAATGAAATGAAACTTTCATGTCGATAGCAAAAAGCCAAATTCTGCTATTTCAAAGTTTCTTTTGAGGGGGTAGGGGGGCGGTGGTGATATTTCCTTATCGGACAGTGTAGATCCAAGATCAGACTGCACAGAATGTGCAGTCTGATCTTGATCTACACTGACCGCAAAAGGTCAGTGAGTCACGCATAACATCCTATGGGCCAACAGAATTGATGGTATGAATAGACAAAGTTATTACATAAAATTCACCTGGGAATCGTTTAAGTGAAAGGAAGCTAATGAACGAGAAAGAAATTCGGTAAACCGGGAAACCATACAAGGTTTTCTGTGTGCAGTTTTTGACTTTTTATTGACCTATGTTTTCTACGGCATTGTATCTTTTAATGTATTTTTCGGTGCTTTCAACAATATCACAGATTTAGTTATTTCACGGCGAAAGCTCACTTAGAACATGTCTGTTCTAGGTTTCTCTATTACAGTGGTTTCTTTTTCAGCGCCGAAGACACTTCCAAGTGCGCCTGTGAAAATATGAGCCATGCTCTGTGAAAAGGGACTTGATGCATCTGCGAAAAGTTTTGGCCCAGATCAGCCTGCGCATACTGCGCAGACTGACCTGGGCCAAAACCTTTCGCTTTCGGTCAATTTTCTGTATGTCCAAGGACCATGCTATCTTATGATTAAGAAAAAGATGGCTATTATGGATCAATAAATATGGCGTGATTGATGAAAATGCATCATCGATATACATTAAGCCCCCTTTTGCCAGAGCATGGCTCAAATGTAGTTTTGCAAATTCGTTTTTATATTCCAAACTAAAGGATTTGCAGCCAGATATTTCTCAAGCTTTGACGTATAGAAATTAACCGTTGAACCTAGAATGGTTGGTGGATCAGGTTCCATATTCGCCAACCAGATTTATGAACGCTCAAAGTCTCATTCTCAAGAACTTTTGAATTTGAAATTAACACAACTTCTGATTGGCTAAACAAGAAGTTGTGTTAAATTCAAATGTTGAAAACCTTGGAGAATAAGAAAAGGAATGGTCTTAAGAATTTTTGGTGAATATATAGGCCCTAGTAAGAAAATTTTCATTAATTCCAATGGCCAAAAGCCAGCAGGCTTATGTCATGGCCTGGTGTTCGTCGTCCGTCCGCCTGTCCGTGGTTCCGCGTGTCCGTCCGTGCGTTAACTTTTATTTCAAACTTCTTCTTCTCTGCAACTAGCAATCCAAATTTGATGAAACTTCACAGGAATTATCCTGCTATGGTCCTCTTTAGAATTTCTTGAAAGAACTTGAATCCTTAAAAAGCTCTGGTTGCCATGGCAACAAAACTGGAAGAAAAATAACATTTTTAAAAATCTTCTCTGAAACCATAAGGCCCAGGGCAACTGAATTTGGCATGTAGCTTTATCTAATGGACCTTTATCAAGTTTTTTTCTTTTTTTTTTACAATAAAGGCATGGGGTCAAAATAAGCTTCATCCCAGAGATCAAAAGTTTAACATGGGCTTCCTTATACAGTCAGTTCAATTCTAACTTTAATCAAGGGAAATAATTCCTGTTATAAAGGATAAAGGTTGTTACTATTTGCCTCCCTTGAATATCAAACTGCTGTGATACATGATTGTGGTAGGTATTTAAAGATGGCCCTTCAGATTTTGGGACGAAAATTGTGAAAAAAAATCATCCTTTTCGTCCCAAAGCCTTTTAATTTTCATTCGTGAAACCTCAGTAGTCGAAAACCGTCCAACAACACGAGAAGTTAGAGATTTACTATAACCCAGGTCGGCACCTACGGGAGACACGTTCTATTTTTAGATGATCAGTTCGCTCATTTACGAACAGGAATACACAGACGAACTTTCAGACATAGCGCCCAAAGAGGACATTATGGAAAATAATTATTACATGTTTGTTATGTAATGGAATTTAAGCGTTATGAGTCAGGTGCCAGTCACTTGCCATTCCCAAAATGCTTTATTGATTTTTGGGGCGAAATCTAAAAATACCTTAAGAAGCTACGTAGCCTTTTAAGGGAACACCATCAAAAAAAAAAATGTAATTTTATGAATCTTAATTATTGATGATTTGTATTATTTTTTCATATGAATTTCAGTGATATATATATTTTTTTAATTTGGTGAGAAGTAAAAATTCTAAATACCCACCTTTAAGTTTTTAGAAAAAAATAGTCTTTTTTCAGGGAGATTTATTCGTTTTGATGCTAATAGTGATGCTCACATGAGTGGAATATTTAATTAAAAGTAAGGTTTTTATCATTCACGTTTTTCCCCAAGAACTTTACCTTCCATGCAAATGAATAAACCTGCTTGTACTGCCTGACAATGTTCAATGTTTTCGAAAGCCCTCTCTTTGAGGGTCATCAACACATCGACTTGTGTGGTGAAGTGTTAAAAAGCTGGTGGAGCGGTTCAGGGGCATCATGGCCCTTTTGGTTTTGTTTAGGTTTGGCTGCTTGTGTTGGTTTATCTACCTTCTTGTTGGTACTGAAAATAAACAAAGGTCATAATGTAAACATGTTTATTCTAAGGGCCTCTGCCTATTTGCTTGCTAATTTACGCCATCGTTTCTTTAAAAAAAAAAAAACTTGTGTTAAAGTTTAGTGCAGTTTTTGTCTAGAAATAGTGTTCTGTGCAGTCTAATATTTACCAAACTTGACGGCAACAGCGCTCTTATAGCAATTTATGTCCCATTAAAGTAGCAACGATAATTTCAGTGTGGCTCAAATGGTGAAATTTTTCTTTGATAGTGTAGAAAACTTTGTGGGAAAAGGAGAAAATGCTGGTTACCAGCATTTTCTTCTTTTCCCACAATGTTTTCAAAAGGCTTCTTTTCCAGGAGCGTCAAAAGTCGGCATTGTGTGGTAAAGGGTTAGATGCACAAGAATTCATATGATACCATTTAAAAGTATGGAAATTATTGTGAAGATGACAATCTGTCATTGTACGGTCGGTCCAAGTATTAGTCGCTGACAGAGAATTTATTCAATTTCAAAACTAGGTTAAAACCTGCCAGACAGCCGTGTCTTTTGTTTACTTTTTTACTGATTTGAAAATTCTTTTTTCCTGCCAGGGACTAACATATGGCCCTACCACACGATAAAATATTGTCATCTCTACAATTTTTTCCATACTTTTAAATGGTATGATTTATATTTTAAAGTATTATGACATCTGCTTTGATATTTTGGCATTTACTGGGCCTTTAATTGCATTTGTGAAGTCACAGAGTACACTTTCACCACCAAAGCGTGAAGTGATTTCAATACGGTGGTTGTACATCATCATACAGCCAGTCCAATGCAGGCCTTTATTGGGCCTTTAAGTACACTTGTGAAATCGGAGACGACAAATTCGCCATCAAAACGTAAACCGAGTTCAGTCAAGTGGTTGTACAATATCATTCAGCCAACCCACTGCAGACTTAGATATTTTGGCCTTTATTGGGCCTTTAAGTACATTTGTGAAATCAGAGAGTAGACTTTCACCATCAAAGCGTATAGCGATTTCGGTAAAGTGGTTGTACAACATCATACAGCCAGCCCATTGCAGTCTTTGCGTGTTTGTTATTTGTATGTAAACATAAGAATGTTTCTTGGCAGATCTTCAACTTCTATCTCTCACGAATATATCATTTTTATTGCAAGAATTTTCAATATCCAGGCGATTCAAGTCTAGCGAACTAACGTGCCAAATCGCGTGATTGGCTTTCCCTTTGTTTCGGAGGTGTTACGGGAGACCACTCCTTCCTGCATGGCATACTCCCGATTTAAATACAATACCTGGCTACTGCGTCAGAAAGATATCTCTTTGGCTCAGTGGTTAGGGTATTGGCTTTGCGTCCGGGAGTTCGGAGTTCGAATCCCGCTCCGATCCTTATTTCTGCCATGCATTTATTCATTTATTTCTTTGTTACGGACTTCGTTCGTAAGAGAGGATTGAACAAATGATTGCTCATTTACACCGCTATTCAAATTCATATTTAACCCTTCGGCTGCTAGGCGCGATTCGCTGACCTTTTGCGGACAGTGTAGATCAAGATCAGACTGCACAGAACGTGCAGTCTGATCTTGGATCTACACTGTCCGATATAGAGATAGTATTCCCAAAATCATAACTTTGAAATGGCTGTATTTTTGGTTTTACTATAGAAATGAAATTCATTTATTCAGCAGGATATGGTCAAATTGGAAAAGTCCAGAATTTTGTTGTCTTGTGGGGATTTAATCACTCGCTCCATGTTTAACCCATTACCACACAATCCCTACTTTTGACGCCCCTGAGAAAGAAGCCTTTAGAAAACACTATGGGAAAAGGAGAAAATGCTGGTAACCAGCATTTTCTCCTTTTCCCATAGTGTTTTCTACCCTTCTCGGAACAAATTTCTATTTTTCAGTCACCTTTATTTTGTCGTCTGCAAATGCTTTCAATTTGGACTACTCTAAAATTTTCTCGTGTGATAAAGAGTTAAACTAGTTTCGGGCCATAGATCTGTGCGAGCACAATGCTTTCTGTTCTGGCCAAGAAGTTCCCCACGTAAAAAACGTAATTCGCCATAACTCGGGGGATGGGAGCCATCATATCCCTCGGCTGTTACTGGTGGATTAATATGTGTCAGATCAGGACAATCATCGCCCTGAAATACGCCAGTTTACCGTTCTGAAAATTGTAAGGCTCCTCTAACAAAAGAAAACTTGAGTTTCAATTTTCTATCAAAATCTCTCTTACTATATTTCAGTTGACAAACAGTTCGTACATTCATTTTTAACATGGTTTATCAAATTCCGATTGAAATTTTCACCGATAAATAGACAGATGCGAATAACTTCATCGAGGTTGTTGATCTCATTGCTAAATACCGTAATTGTCAGTGGCGCGCTATATATAAAATCACGTGATTCTCAGTTCAAATGGAAACGACCATTGATACGAACGACGTTAGATGTACATGTAAGTACGGAATCGGCCGAGTTGTGAAGAGTGGTGAACAACGTAGATGAAAAATTGATAGATTCGTATTTTCCCTCGACAGATTCGTATTTTCCCTCGGCAGATTTGTGTTTTCCCTTGGCAGATTTGTATTTTCCCATGGCAGATTCGTGTTTTCCCATGGCAGATTCGTGTTTTCCCATGGCAGATTCGTGTTTTCCCATGGCAGATTCGTGTTTTCCCTTGGCAGATTCGTGTTTACCCTTGGCAGATTCGTGTTTTCCCTCTGCAGATTCGTGTTTTCCCTTGGCAGATTCGTGTTTTCCCTCTGCAGATTCGTGTTTTCCCTTGGCAGATTCGTGTTTTCCTCCCACATAAGATGATAGTCATCGTGACAGAATCCATTCCTATCTCACCGCTGATCATTCTTTCGGCAAAACATTCGGTGGCTTGGAAAGAATAATATACGATAATTATATGGGAAAATAGCTAGTGGATTTGGAAAAGTATTTGGCGATGTACTGGTGAAAGAAACTCCAGGAAAGCATGTATAGGTGCATTAGTCGCTGCGATATAACTAATATAATTTTGAAAACACACAAATCCTATATACGGCTAATGTGGATAGCACCCAATGTGATGTGCACATAAAGTGATATGATACCGAGGTCTTATAAGCGTCTAAAAATAATACTTTCTTATACCTCTGTAAAACCATTACGTTTATTAGAGTTGACTAGAATTGACTTCTCGATCCAATGTCTGCTTTCCAATGTAATTATCGTCGAAACAGTATTTAGCGGTGATACAGGAATGAATCCAGCCACAATAACCATCATTAATCCATTACCACACAATACCTTCTCTTGACGACCCTGAGAAAGAGGCCTTCAGAAAACATTGTGGGAAAAGGAGAAAATGCTGGTTTCCAGCATTTTCTCCTTTTCCCACAATGTTTTCTACCCATCACAAAACAAATTTCAAATTTTCAGTCACTTTTCTTTTGTCGTCTGCAAGTGCTTTCGATTTGGAAAAGCTAAAAAAAAATTGTCGTTTGGTATAGAGTTAGTCCCGAGAAAGAACTTGGTCGAGTTGTGGAATCGAACAAGCAGCCTGCCTGCTTCCAAGTCCTGACGGCTTTTAACCAGTCGTTTTCTCCTTTTCCCACATGTCAAGCCTTCCAGAGGCAGAAATCGCCACTTAAACTTTGTTGATTATTCTTTTGTGAACAAATACTGCTCCAAATTTTAGTCGTTTTAAAAAAGCTCTTTACCAAAATTTTAGACTTGTCCAAACTGAAAGCATTTGCAGACGACGAATTAAACATGACTCAAAAATTAAAATTTGTTTTAGGAAGAGTAGAAAAAATTGTAGGAAAAGGAGAAAATCTTAACCCTTTACCACACAATCCCTACTTATGACGACGCTGAGAAAGACGCCTTTAGAAAATATGGTGGGAAAAGGAGAAAATGCTGGTTCCCAGCATTTTCTCCTCTTCCCATAATGTTTTCTACCTTTCCCAAAACAAATTTTAAATTTTCAGCCACTTTTATTTTGTCGTCTGCAAATGCATTCGATTTGGACAAGCCAAAATTTTGTCATTTGATGAGTTGAACCGTGCTCTGTGTAAAGGGGGCTTAATGCATGTGCGAAAAGTATCGACCCAGGTCAGCCTGCGCATTCTGCTCAGGCTGACCTGGGCCGAAACTTTTCGCTATCGGTCAATTCACTGTATGTCCAAGAACCAATCTACCTAATGATTCAGTCGATTATTCAAAATAATGGCCATTATGCACCCATCATTATGTGATGACTTGGTTGGTATCAAGTACATGTATGACAGAGATGCATTAAGCCCCCTTTTGCCAGAGCATGACATAGAGGATGTTTGGTTTTTTTCGGTTAAAGATCAAAATTTATTTCATAGAATGAACATCATCGGTAATATTTTCCCGAGTGGGCAGCAAAAACAAATAGTCTGCTTTTAACACTTTACAGGAGGAGCTTTCTCAAAATCCAGTAGTTTTTTTTATTCCCCGTGGTGTACCCCTTCCGCATAGCAACGCATTACTATATTACGTCAAGCGCGAAAAATGTAAAGTAAATGACGTCATATTTCCATCTAGTTGTGAGGCACACAACTAGGTAACTAGAACATTTTTTCAAACTAGCCGTACCCATGAAATATCGAAAAATATTTTCACTGCTACTTCTCGATATCCTACCGGAAAGCATGAAATAATTATATGTATTTTTTAACTTGTATTTCAGGTTTATCCATTCGATGCTATTCCTGTAACTCCAATTATGTAAAATCTTGCAGCTATGTCCAAAATTTACCCGAGTTCGAGAGACAGAAGTTCTCCATAAACTGTGATCAGCTACAAGAGGCGAACGTCACAGATTTCACGATGTGCAGGATTATATCTCAAGACAGTAAGTTTAGTTAGCACCGCCTAACAAATCATCATCACCAGTACTATAATAATCAGTAGTAGTAGTATTAATAGTACCTTTCAATCTAGCTGAGTACGCCGTTTTTTTTTTTTTTTTTTTTTTTGGGGGGGGGGGGGGAGAGGGGGGCGGGGGGGTCATCTACGAGGGCTGAGTAAATAGCATCATTCGTGTTTTTTCACTCGTTTGAAAATTTCATTTTATCTACATGTATATAGCAGGATAAGGGTTAAAGAAGGATTAGGCCACTATTGAAAAAAGTATGAAATGTATAAGTGGCAAGCGATGTTTAAGAAAGGTTGAAAAAGTATTAAAGTTGGCCCAAAGAGTGGACTGGCGAAGATAGTAGTCAAATGACCTTAACGTGCTCTGGGCAGCCGTTATGATCGTTGTAAAAAAGGTAATGGCAACTATGTTTTAAGATCAATTTGTCTGAAACTTTCTAGTTTTGTCCGTTATGTATGGATCTTAACCCATTACCACACAATCCCTACTTTTGACGATCCTGATAAAGAAGCCTTTGGAAAACATTGTGGGAAAAGGAGAAAATGCTGGTAACCAGCATCTTCTCCTTTTTCCCAGTCTTTTCTACCCCTCACAAAACAAATTTCAAATTTTCAGTCACTTTTACTTTGTCGTCTGCAATTGCTTTCGATTTGGACATACCGAAGATTTTGTCGTTTGGTAACGAGTTCAACATATGAAAATTTAAGCGAAGTAACACCTGCAGGTTTGTTTTAAGGTAAGACCTGTGTAATGCACTTCCGGTGAACATTGGGCAAAAATTCTAATTGGTTGTTAAATAAGGATAAATAAGGATTTATGCCGAAATAATATTTTTGCAAATTTCTAACGGATCAGAAATTCCGTTTATGTCTATCTTGAAACTTTTTTTTTGATACTTTTGTTTGTTTTCTAAAAAAGGAGGTAATTTTTAATCTCTTATTCAATTGAGAATATAGCGGTTTTAGATTTATAAATGATAATACAAAGAAGGAAAAACTGGAAAAAATGAAAAGGTGAAAGTAGTTCAATAATACTCATTTTTAATTATAGCTAATTTTGCAGGATGATATTTTAGTGGAAATAGCTGTTTTCCATTACACAGGTCTTACCTTAATATGCAAATTCCACGAACATTTTGCTCAGCCCTCATTCGGCTAAATATTGATAGAATATGAATATACTGAAAATCTGCGATTGGTCAAAATTGTAGACATATTTATTTAGCGGGTCCCTGTTGCCTTTTTGCAGATAAATTTACGCCATATTCTTTCAAAAGAGAGTTCTTCATTATTTCTATCGTGATGATGATGATGATGATGATGATGATCTACATTATTCGCAAAATTATTTCAACAGTCACGATACTCAGAGATATGTGAATTATTCATTACAGTTGACGGGGAGGAACGATTAATCCGACAGTGTGCGTCAGGCGGGAGACCAGACAAGTGTTATACCAGGACGGGAACCTATCGAATCAAAATGGAGTACTGTGAGTGTACGACGGATTTGTGCAACGCTGGAAACAGTTTTTGCGAAAGTAACTTGATCAGTATTGCTCTGTTTTCGTCAGTTTTATTGTTTCTTTTAGTGTGACGAAGGGTGACTGTTTATACCTGAAATATGAAAACACTTTGCCTTCACGCTCTGTTACAGTTCAGGAGGAAATAGTCCATCTTGGAACTGGCGCCAAAATAATTATCTCCGGAAGGTGTTAGATCTAGACATAATAGCAAGTGGCTCATAAAAAGTGAATGTCAGCCTATTTGAGCCCAAGAGTATCATATTTTGACTGGAATATTCCAGGAAAGTTTTAGATCTATATCTCCATTCCTCGTAACCCGTGTTATGATGAATGTTTTCAGACCGCATGTAGGTCTACCATCTGAAATTCCGGCAAATTTGAGGGAAAATCCGTCACTTAAAAAGAATAACAAAAAGAGAAAATACTGTTATGTCATGAAGTATTTTATTATTGTACATGTATGCAGATTCCATTATCATTTTAGATTTAACCTTTTAATCTACTAACATGTCAGTGCAGGATTTTGGCACATATTTCGATATAGTCATGGTCAAATTTCTGTATTAATACGCATCGTTTCTAAAACACTCATGCCTCTTTAGATTCCACTATCATCAATTTTCATTGCTAATTATCATGACAAAGGAACGATTTATATCATCACTACAGTAAAAGTAGAGTCTGTAGATGTACAAGCTTTTTTTAAACTTATTTTCTTCCCAGATGTGCAAAGTGAGTAGGTCCTATAAATTATTGTTTATTTATATTATTAGTTGTAAGTACAGGTGGCAGGAAACTAGTTCACGGCTGTGGGATCGTGCCGCCCCGAGCAGAACGCTGACAAAAGTAAAATTTCCCTTCTGAGAGCCCTAATTCAATGAAAACTGACGTCACTGGAAAATGACGTCACTGAAACCTTGGTAATACATGCTAAAACATGCAGCTTGGCACATACTCTTGGTGTTAATCTTGATCGGAGCCGCTGTTTTGGATGTTGTGTTGATAGTGTACTCATATACTCTGGGCTCTAAAGGGGAACTGTTTTTACTTTGGTCTTGCAAGTGTACATCATACATGTTGTATATATTCGGGGCGTAAATCCAATCAGATTTTACCTTAAAATGAAATGTTTGACATTTTTAAGATAAAATTCATTGAAGAAATTCGTGTGTGTGTGTGTGGGGGGGGGGGGGGGGGAAAGATTTTGGCAGTCTAAATTCTGTGCATTTTCGGCATAACTTGGTGTATTGTTTTGGAGATGATGTTTAACCCTTTACCAAACAATCCTTGGTTTTCAGGGAAGGAAGGCTTTTGAAAATACTGTGGGAAAAGGAGAAAATGCTGATTATCAGCATTTTCTTCTTTTCCCACAATTTCTACTCTTTCAAAGACAGAAATCATCATTTGAGCTACATTTAAATTGTTGACTTGAAGTTCTTTCCGTTTGGATAGGTCCAAAATTTCGTCGTGTGGTTAAAATGAGTTTACACCATTATCTCCCGCTAGATGGCATTCTACAAATGCAAATCTATCTACTATGTTTGAGCATTCTGGCTACATAACCGAACTACTTTTCTAAGCAACAATCGTTACTTTGAATGTCAAACTAAAATAAACGTTTATTCTATAAAACGCTACCTGGTGCGATTCATTCAGCCATGATCAGCAGTTTAGAGTAATCTGGAGCTAAAACAGGCCTGATCTCTCCTCAAATGATTGATAAAAGCCATTTTCTCCAGTGCTACTTTGTATCGCGTATTACTACAATCCCCCCAACGTTAGGGAGAGTGATGCGTCGTATCGGACGGGCCGAATCTTCGAAGAATATGGTGGAACCCTAGGGTGGGTCGGTGGCCTAGTGGTTAACACGCTGGACTACCAATCCGAAGGTCTGGGGTTCGAATCCCGGTCTGGTATGATGTTTTTCAGAGACACCTCGTGTCTCCCACCCAACAAGAGGTGAACTGGTTAGAAACCCAGAGGTAGCCTCGCATGTATCGGTGCTATACACTGAGCATGTAAAGAACCAAGGAAATCTATTCGAAAAAGAGCTAGGGTCTGGTACCGGGATTTCCTTGTATCCGATTCTTTCTCTCTTCCGTCAAATCTGAGCCTGTCAGATATGCGTATATAAAAATAACATAGGACATGTACATAAATGTCACACAAAAAAAAGGTGGAGGATACATTACTAACTCTTTGACTAAAAAAAAAAACCCTTCTCATTCGCGAGAATATCCTTCAAAAAGAAGGAGTGCCACAGTGCTAGTGTGGGAAATTACCTGAGGCAACAACAACAACAACTTGCTAGTCTTTGATCAGTCAAGCTAATATCGAAATGTTCAGAATTAGTTTCAGATTTTTGTTGTCCCTTTGATTTGATATTCTCTTTTAATTTCAATTACGTATATGTATACATGTATTTCATGCTAATCAGATCATGATTAACTAAGTGCCACGAGTAGTGATTCAGATACTGTCTCGCATTACAGTATGTCAGGGTAACTGTAGGTTTTGTAACGTGCATGAATGTTTCCATTATTGTTTTTTTTTGTTTGTAAAAAAGGTTGTTTACAATTAAAAAGTTAGTTTTGTTGTAACTGTGGTATTCTTGTTAAATTTTAATTTGTTCGGTTAACTCTTTACCAAACGACAAGTTTTTGGACTGGAGTGGACATAACTCGGAGCAGATCTGCAGAAAACAAATTACATGTACATGTAAGTCTTGTTAATATGATGATTTCTGACTGATAGGGTAGAAAATTTATGGGAAATGGAGAAAATGTTGGTTACCAGCATTTTCTCCTTTTCCTAACATTGTTTTTTATAAGCTTCTTTCTCAGGGTCTTAAAAGTCAGGATTGTGTGGTAAAATGCATAAACCCCATGTTACTGTGACCAGAGCATGTATCCTCCTTTCCCAGCAGCCATTAAGCTTTTGCACAAGTATAACATACAACACTCAGTAGGGGCCAAGGGCTGCTTCCAAACAAAGTGTCGAGGTGTTGTGTCAAACAGTAATGTGATACAGGTATAAATCCTGAGGTAATGACTTAAACAGTTCCCAGGTAAAATGTTTGTCAGAGTGAGGAATCAAAAAGTGGACAGTGAAGATCCAGTCAGATTTTGGACTGTCCTATCTAAACACTTTACAAAACAATCCCTGGATTTTATAACCCCAAGATAAATGCCTTTTGAAAACATTGTCGGAAAAGGAGAAAATGCTGGTAACCAGCATTTTGGCAACCAGCATTTACTCCTTTTCCCACAACATTTTCAACTGTTGGAAAGAAATTTCAATTTTTGAGTTGTGTTTATTTTGTTGGCTATAAGTGGTTTCAATTTGGACCAGACTGTAATTTTGCTATTTGGTAAAGAGTTAAACTTTATTGTGCAAAGGTTACCTATGGCTGTGAAAGGTATAAGACTTAAGATAAGATTTAATGACCTGATAACGAAACCATTCTGGCAAAGAAGATGGTGCTGGTAACCAACATTTTCCCCTTTTACCTCCCCTGGGTTCCAACCTGACCTTTTTTCCTTTTATACATTCAGACATTTCTTTGTCAAAAATGAGGTAATAATAATTACGGAGGTGATCATCAACAGTTTTGCCACAGATATGGACCTAGGCCACATCCTATCCACATTGTTTCTTACAACTTTCAAAACCAAATTCACTTTTTGAGTTATACATGTATGTAAATTTAAATACGCAAACTCTCTCAATGTGTAAGATTCTAATACCTTGTCATCTTGGTGCTAATATTGTTCTGTTTGGATCGAGATAGAAAACAAGTACAAACATTAACAATTAATAGTTTTAATGATTCAATAAATTCACCTAGTCGGTAGATATTTACTTTCTCTTGCATGCTTATAAGTAAGCACACATTACGTCAGAAACAAGAAAATGTGATAATCTTTATTCTAAGAGAAAACAAAGGTTTACAGAAATTTCTACGTAAAAAAATGACTTGTACTTCCAAACTCAAGTTTTACATTGAGACGATGTTGATTGATTCACTTAGTTGTTAGACAAACAGAATTTTATGGATCATAATTAACTCTTTACCAAACAACGAAATCTTGGACTGGTCCAAAGTGAAAGAATTTGCAGAAGACAAAATAAATGTGACTCAAAAATCGAGACTTGACTATGGGAGGGTAGGAAACAATGTGGAAAAAGGAGAAAATGCTGGTTACAAGCATTTTCTCCTTTTCCCAGTGTTTTCAGAAGGCCTCCGGGTTGTTAAAACCAGGGATTGAGTGGTAAAGGATTAACTGTCAACTGGCTTGGTATAATAAAACAGCCAGATACAACTCCCCTCCGATTTGCTGGCACTCCGCTCTAATATAAATGGCAATTTAATCCTTTACAACACAATGACGACTTTAAACGACCCTGAGGAAGAAGCCTTTTGAAAACATTGTGGGACAAGGAGAAAATGCTGGTAACCAGCATTTTCTCCTTTTCCCAGAATGGTTTCTACCCTATCAAGCAAAATTGCATCATTTGAGCCACTTTGAAATTGTCGTCTGCAAATGCTTTCAATTTAGACAAAGCTGAAATTTTGTCATCTGGTAAAGGGTTAAAAAGGATAAAGCTCCTTAAAATTCAAGTTTAAATAATGTAGCAATTGTTGTACATTGCTTGCTTTATTTGTATTCAAATCACCAAACTCCAAATATTAGTCATTTACAAAAGTCCTCACGCAGACTTTGAGGATGGACTATCTTTTATAAGATATTCGTCCCCTTCCTGGGGACCTGGGACCCAATCAAAATAAAAAAAATGTATGTCTATGTAACAGGTGGTGAAAAATATCGCGGCTCGACCGGGATTCGAACCCAGGGCCTCAGGAATACCGTTCCTGCACTCTAACCAACTGAGCTACCGAACCACATGTTGATACGGCCGCACGATATATCACCAAATACCTGCACCCGACTACATTATACCTTTGCATCTATCTATGGGATAGACCAGTATACTACATCTAATTAAAGAAAATGGCTTCTAAATTTTCTTGAATTCGAAAATACAAGTCATTTTTTATAAACACAACCCAAAATATATCTGAAAAGCACATTCCACATTGTCATTTTTGCACAATTGTCTGTGCATCAGTGTATTCAACTCTTCAACATAATCAGAATTTTAGACTTGCTCAAATAGGAAGTATTTGCTGACAACAACTTAACCTATTACCACACAATCCCTACTTTTGACGCCCCCGAGAAAGAAGCCTATTGAAAACCCTGTGGGAAAAGGAGAAAATGCTGGTAACCAGCATTTTCTCCTTTTCCCACAGTGTTTTCTACCCTTTCCAGAACAAATTTCTATTTTTCAGTCACCTTTATTTTTTTGTCTGCAAATGCTTTCAATTTGGACCAGTCCAAAATTTTCTCGTGTGGTAATGAGTTAAAAGAGTATTGCAATTATTGATGAAATTTGTCTTTGATATGATTGAAAACACTAAAGAAAGGAGAAAATGCTGGTAACCAGCATTTCTCATTTTCCCATTGTGTTTTTAAAAGTCTATTCAGAGCTCCAGATAAGAGGGAGTGATGGTATTCTAAATCCATTATTTCACTTCCAAACCCTATGTTGTGGGTACTCCTAACATAGGTTTTATTGGGGAATAATTAATATTTTCAGTTTTGAAATTAAAATCACTCCCTCTTTCTGGAGCTCCGTCTATTTTTTTATGGTTGCTTTCTCGGACAGTTTTGATCAAATTCAGACTGCACAATATGTGCGGTCTGGTCTTACACCTACACCATCCAGTGATATTGGCCTCAGCACAAAAGCCTTCTAAATAAACTCACAAGATATTTTTTGCCAACTCATGATGTCCTCAGAGGTTTTAAAGTCCCTTTAACCCATTACCAAACGACAATTTTTTTAGACTGGTCCAAATTGAAAGCATTTGCAGATGACAAAATAAAAGTGACTGAAAATTTGAAATTTGTTTTGTGAAGGGTAGAAAACATTGTGGGAAAAGGAGAAAATGCTGGTTTCCAGCATTTTCTCCTTTTCCCACAATGTTTTCTAAAGGCTTCTTTCTCAGGGGTGTCAAAAGTAGGGATTGTGTGTTAATGGGTTAAGTCTCTTTTTCAAGGTGCTTGATATAAGGCTTAAATATATAACATATTAAACTACAAAAGCCTCTCGCTTTCAATCTTTTTCGAAACATGGCATAGATATATAACTTATTTCTAAATAAATTTGGGAAAAAATTTCCAAACTCTAACAAAAAGGTAGGAAAAATGTGCATCTGTACAAAACATATTGGTCAAGACCATCTACTTGAACGACAGACAGAAAAGAGGAGATTTCAGGAGAGAAAAGAAAATTTCAAAGAGGCATGATGTACAGGAAAAACTGACAGCAATTTCTGGATCAACACTTTTTTTAAGAAGTACAACGAAATAAAAACGGCTTCTTTCTGACCCATTACCATACAGGGCTAATTTCAACCCACAAAAAGCTTGTACAAGGGACAGTAAATGGCTTGCAATGCATGAAAGAGGGTATTCGGACATTTGCGTGAAGTGTCATCTCGGTAGCATAGGCTGATACAAGACTGAAGAAATTTTCTGATCATGTATGATTTTCTGTTTCATACAAGTCTACAGTAGGACAAAATAAAATGTTGATATAAAGTGCTGACTTGGATAAGCCTGCACTGACTGCACAAGCTGATCCATGACGACACCTAACACAAATGTCAGAAAGCCCTTTTTTGCATATAGAAATACTTGTACACCAGTATAATGTCCCTTTAAAATCACTGTGGAAAAGGAACAAACACTTATGCATGGCAAACAATAATTGCTTCTTTTTCCATATTTCTTCATAGGCTGTTGGCTAAAGAATCATAATTTTTATTTGTATGCTAATGGATTAAATCTCCAAACACTATCACATGTACAAACAGATCTTTACCTTAATACTTATTTCACAGACAATAGAACCAACTTTTCTTTACAATTTAGAACAACACAGGGGCAGTTCTTTCCAACCATTCTAAATATACCATAGTTTAAATTCAAAATTAAAATACCAAGCCATATGATTGGCTGAGATGTACAAGCCATATGATTGGCTGAGATGTTCAAGCTATATGATTGGCTGAGATGTTCAGTCTCAACTAATCAAATGGCTAGTATTAAATCTTTAGACTACCATAAACTTTAGAATGGCTACTAGATACAGACCCAAGTCTCTCTGACATATCTCAAATTTACATATCTAATTTATGGCACTAACAACGTCACCCTTGGACAAAAATTGCCCAATTTCTGTCTGGTCATTACCAATATTCATATGCACTCAGATAAACCAATATCTTCATAGCTCCAGATAAGAGACAGTGATGGCATTCCAAAGTCATTGTTTCTCTTCCAAACCCTATCTTGAGGGTACTCATTAGAATCGTCTCGATGAGACGATTCTAATGGGTACCCACAACATAGGGTTTAGTGTAGAAAAACTGATATTTTCAATTTTGAAATCAAAATCACTCCCTCTATCTGGAGTTCTGATATTAACATTATAAGGTCAATCCATATTACAAATTTTATCAGTTAACTCATTACCAAATGACAATATTTTAGACTTGTCCAAATCGAAAGCATTTGCAGACAACAAAATAAAAGTGACTGAAAATTTGAAATTTGTTTTGTGAAGGGTAGAAAACATTGTGGGAAAAGGAGAAAATGCTGGTTACCAGCAGTTTCTCCTTTTCCCACAATGTTTTCTGAAGGCTTCTATGTAAGGGATTGTGTGGTAATGGGTTAAAGCATATCCAGACAGCATCAGGTCAACAACCCATATTTGTATACTGTTGAGTCAACCAATATCCATACTCTGTCAGATCAATCAATATTTGCATTCATTATCAGGTAAATCCATATTTATATGCTGCTAAATCGCCTAATATCCATAAGATCTCAGATCAACAAATATTCATCTTGTATCAGGTACAAACCATATTTTAGTTATGCTCTGGCAAAAAGGGGCTTAATGTACATGATACCAAGCAAGTCTTAGCAGTATTCTACTTCCCCAAAATTTAGTTTTGTATAACAAACTACTGAATTATGATGTACACTGGTCCTTTGACATACAGAAAATTGACCAATAATGAAGTTTCAACCCAGGTCAGCATGTGCATATTTGCAGGCTGACCTAGAAAATGCACGCAGGCTGACACTTTTAACAAATGCATTAAGCCCCCTTTCCACAGAGCATAGCTCAATTTCTATGCTGTCAGATCAACCAATATCCATAAGATGTCAGATCACCAATACTTGCGTTTGTAACTTTGTTTTATGTACATAACCCTGGCAGAGATCCTTGAAAACAAAAATACAAGCCTAAATTTGTGGCTGCCTGCATGAGCAACTGGCACAGTTTCTTACGAGCAAGTCTCATCAAAGTACTGATGAGATACCCAAGACAAACACAACTAAAGTACATAGCTGTAGCATCTCATGCATACAAACAAACTGAGGCAGCCATCACATAAATATATACTTTGCCACATGACAGTATTTCAGAAAAGATCATATTGAAAGCATTTGCAGACACAAAAATTAAAAGTGCCTTTTGAAAACATTTTAAAGGAAAAGGAGAAAATGCTGGTAACCAGCATTTTCTCCTTTTCCTTCAATGTTTTCATTCGTCTAATTTTCTAGTGTTGATAAAACTCCTATGTGTGGTAATGGTTTAGAAGAAATAATTATCCTTGAAAATTGGAGTAATGAAATTACTGTGGGGAAAAAAGAGAAAATGCTGGTGACCACTGTTTTCTCCTTTTTTTAGAATGCTTCCATTAGTCCAACTTTCCAGAGATGATAAATATATACTCCAATTGGTGTGGTATCGGGTAAGAAGCACAAGAGCAGCCTCGGATTATATACCTACAGAAGCATTACATTTCTTTTTTCCCAGGCTACCTTATTTGCATTTATTAAAGGGAGAGAATTATGCTAACCAATAATTAGTATGCACCAATTTCATCATCTTCGAAAACATTCAAAGAAAAAAACAAAACATTTTGTGAGAACGAAACTAATAATAATCACGAAGTAAGAAAGAAGCCAATTATAATATCTAAGATGAGCATGAATTCTTTCACCGATCAACAGTGATTCTAAACACAAAGAGAAAAAAAAACCCTATAAAACTGAAATTACTGCACGTATACTGGGCTAAAGTAAGTGATAGAAGTTCACAAAAGATCATTTATCAATAAAATCCATTATCATAACATTTTTTATCCATGATAAATTTATTCTGTTGTTATTGCATCAAACAAAAATGATTACAAGCATTTTTTAATCCATATTCAACAATGTTTTCAGAAGCCTTCTTCTTCAGGGTCATTAAAAGTAAGGACTTTATAGTAAAGAGATAAGCAAGCATGCAACTGAAACTCAAGACTGAATATCCTTGCATTAAAAAAAAAAAAAGGTGCTTCCTTAATTTGGCTACATTTCAACATGCTTGTCTTCTCTGGAAATTCAATGATCATGCTTGTTCAGCTCTTTCCCAAATGACAAAATTTTGGACAGGTCCATATTGAAAGCATTTGCAGACAACAAAATAAATGTGACTCAAAAATTAAATCTTGACTTTGAAAGAATCGAACACATTGTGGGAAGAGGAGAAAAAGCTTGTTACCAGCATTTTCTTCTTTTCCTGTTGTTTTCAAAAGTTTTCTTCCTCTGGGACGTTAAAACAAGGGATTGTTTGATAAAGAGTTAATACAGGCTGCTTTCTTCCTGGAACAGGTAACAATGGCTAAGAAAATAATTGTAGGTTACAGAATATATTTCCGACATATCACACCTATTTTAGCCCAATATAGGATGCCATTACTGAATATTTGCCTAAAATTGATATAATAACGAAGAAACAAATTAATTAATAAAACCTATTTTGATGATTGAATATAATTACAGTAATGAATGAATCTTTGTATTTCGAAATGAATCCCTTTGCCCATAGGCTCTTTCAGCTCTCATTGTACACTGCTTCTTTTAAAAAGTTTCTTTGCAAAATAACACAGAAGCAATTCTGATGCAAGAGCTATCAGACCTGCTGCTAGACTATTTTACAATGGTTTGTCTGTTAAAACCCATCTGTCAAGTATATATTCAAGCTTGTGCATGCCACAAATATCATGAATTATTGTACTGTTGTTATGAAACACTATCCAGATATTAGGCAAATTCCGTTTTCATAGTATGTGCTCATTAACTTTTTATGCTTCAAAAGTTTGTTTCAGTCCCAATTTGTGTTTAGCAGCCATTCATACTAAACAACAACAGTCCTTAACAATAATTTTTAACATAAGTAGGTTTTCAAACAATGGGTATCAAGATCAGATGGTCTTTTAGAAGACAGTATAGTGTAGTCTGAGTTCAGACTGCACAAACCAAGCAGTCAAATCTTAGATCTACACTTTTTTACGGATTCTTCTTCCTTGACTGGAAAAAGGTTCATTTGATCTATTTTAGCCCTCTTCTGATTAATCCTTTACTTTACAATCTCAAGTTTTATCGACCCTAAAAGAGAAAACTTGTGAAAACATTGCAGAAAAAGGAGAAAATATTGGTAACCAGCATTTTCTTCTTTTTTTACGATGTTTTCTACCCTTTCTGAGGCATTTTCCCCATTTCAAACACAGTTCTTGTCTTTCAATGTTTTCAATTAGGAAAAGTCTATAATTTTGTCACATGATAAAGAGTTAAGTACTTCAACCAACTATCTCTACATAACAACTCTGTGTGATAGAATAAATTGTGTTAGAATGTTTTTTCTATTGTTCCTTCAGGTACCTGCTTAACACAGGTTGAACTGAATCATAGATATCTACATCATACAATTATACCTGTTGAAAACAAGGATGAAAACTAAAATTAGAATAAATGTCTGAAACCTAGAATGATTATTCCTTCAATGCAATCTTTCCTACAATTAAAAAGATGACAATTTTTTTCAAATATATTTTCTCTTTTTTTTTTTACATGTAATTTTTTTTTTCAAAAATGAAGTAAATGTGTGATGACACTGTGCATAGGTGTTGTGATTAGAAACTAGAGATGACCTTCACCCTGTAGTTCATGTATACCCATTGAAACCCTGTCCCTCATTGGACTGTATGTATAAATTCAATTGTTCTATAGGTCTAATAAGGCAATTGTCTTACCGGCAACAAATTCTTGACCTGTCCAAATTGAAATCGCTTGCAGATTATAAATACTTAACTCTTTACCAAACGGCAAAATTTCGGACTGGCCCATATTGAAAGCATTTGCAGACAAGAAAATCTGATCAGAAATTGAAATTTGGTTTGGAAAGGGTTGAAAACATTGTGGAAAAAGGAGAAAATGCTGGTTACCTGCATTTTCTCCTTTTCCTCTAATATTTTCTAAAGCTTTCTTCCTCAGGGTCGTTAAAAGTCGGAATTGTGTGGTAAAGAGTTAAATAGGCCTAAATGATGAAAATTAACTTGCCAAAGTTTGTTTTCAAATATCTTCAGTAATAATAGAGAAATTCTTAAGAAATGAAATTTTTGCATGACAATGTAAATGATGCAAGGGCTAAAACAATAAGTACTTGTTCTTCAAAAACAGCAGAGCTAAAAACTGAGGTCTTTTACATGAATACCAGTCAAAGACTGACCCAAAATAACAAGAGAGAAATATTTCAGCACAGAGACTTCTTACTAAACTCTTTTCAGAAACAGTATGCCAAACAGTAATGTTGTATATGAGCCATGCTCTTAAAAAACGTCTTCAACTCTACCAAACAACAACACTTTTGGCTTGACAAAATCAAAAGCATTTGCAGACAACAAAATAAAAGTAACAGAAAATTTGAAATTTGTGTTGTGAAGGGTAGAAAACATTGTGGTAAAAGGAGAGACAGGGTCATCAAAAGTAGGGACTGTGTGGTAATGGGTGAATGCATGTCTGTAAAACATTGCATCAAGCAAGTCATTATATTGCTTGCAACATGCGTAAAGTCGTCTTGGATCAGCCCGCACAGTCCGCGAAAGCTGATCTGAGACGGCACTTTACGACTACAATAGATTGTGCAAAACAGAAAATTACATAAACCCGGAGAGTGTCGTCTCGGATTAGCCTGCACAGACTATGCTGGCTGATCTGACACGACACTTTACACAAATGTTCGAATATCCCTTTTCGCATGTTGCAGGTCATACAATTATAGATTCTACTCCTCCATGAAGTAAATTATTCCTTGCACATGCAGAAAATTTTACAAATAGCAAAGAGCTTTGACCAAGGTCAGTCTGTAAAAAAATGCACTGGCCGACCTGGATCAATACTTTTTGCGAATGCATCAACTCTTTACCACACGATCCTGACTTTTAATGAGATGTAAAGCTTTTGAAAATATTGTGGGAAAAGGAGAAAATGCTGGTAACCAGCATTTTCTCCTTTTCCCACAATGTTTTCTACCCCTTCCAAGTCAAATTTCAATTTTTGATTCACACTGATTTTTTTGTCTGCAAATGCTTTCAATTTGGACAAGTCCAAAATTTTGTTGTTTGGTGAAGAGTTAAACTCCCTTTTCACAGAGTATAGCGTATAAGTAAGTTTGTCTATGTGGTTGTGTTATACATGTAAGTGTAAGTCCTTAACAATGAAACTATAAATGAACAGCACATTAAACATATTCATTGATTGCACATTTTCGCATATGAAATAAAGAAAAACAAAACCAATACAAAAGCAGTTACCTGACCAAATTTAAATGCCTTTCCACATAAAGCCTTCAATTAGATATATCTTGGGCATTCTGTCCTTTTAAGTCTAAAATCTTTTCTCTTTACTACTTCGCTGATAAACAGCACTGTCTCCTTTTCTCATAATGTTTTTGAAGCTATTAGACATCTTTACCTAAATTGTATTAATTTTTAATTGTTTATCTGCAGATCTTTTCAATTTGGAAGCTTTTTTCGATTTGGAAGCTTAACTCTTTACCAAACAATACAAATTTTCAACTGGTCCGTATTGAAAGAATTTGCAGACAGAAAAAAAAAAAACATTTCTCATAAATTGAAACCAGGTTTTCGAAAGGTACAAAACTTTGTGGGAAAAGAAGAAAATGCTGAGAAAATGCTTGTTGATAGCATTTTCTCCTTTTCCCAAAATGTTTTCAAGATCTTTTTTCCTCAGGGGCTTTAAAACCTAGGATTGTTTGGTAAAGACTTAAATTTTTTATTTGGGAAAGGGAAAGGACTTTTATAGGGAAATTACAATTTATTAATTGATGTAAAAATCTTCATTATGATGCATGAACCCAGTTAGAACACTAACATTCAATAAAGTAAACCTATCTTAACTACTATAATAGTTTTGATGAAAAGTGAACAGAAACAAAGCAACATATAATATTATCTTACCTACAGTAAATGACATAAGTTTGAAGGTTCTGACAAAAACAGTATTGTGGAACTAAATTTTAACCCTTAACCACAAAATCCCGACTTCAAACAACCCTGTGGAAACAGCCTTTTGAAAACCTTGTGGGAAAAGGAGAAAATGCTGGTAACAAAAAGGAGAAAATGCTGGTAACCAGCATTTTCTCCTTTTCCACAATGTTTTCTCTACTTTCAAGCACTTATTTTATTATTGCAGCCACAATGAATTTGACATCTGCAAATGCTTTCAATTTAGCCCTGTCTAAAATTTTTATAGAGTATAGAGTTAAAGTAAGCTTTAACGCAGTCCTGAAAAAATACCACAGCTCCAAATAAGAGGGAGTGATGGTATTTCTAAATCCATTATTTCTCTTCTAAACCCTATGTTACCCTAACCCTAAACCCTAACCCTAAACCCTAAACCCTAGGGTACCCATAACATAGGGTTTAGTGGAGAATTATAAATATTTTCAACTCTCAATTCAGAAACACTTCCTCTATCTGAAGCTCTGAATACTTCTTTCGCAACAGCTTAACCACAAAAGATTTTGGACCTGTGCACTTCACAGCAGTTGCTGTGGCTTTAACTATTGGATGTGTCTTTTGAAATATATTTGAAAACATTGTGGGAAATGGAGAAAATGCTGGTTACCAGCATTTTCTCCTTTTCCCACAGTGCTTTCAAAACCTTTCTACAGGTTGTTGAACATCAAGATTGAATGGTAAAGGGTTGGAAAACAAATCATGTGATTTCTTAAATGAAATTTCCCTCCAAGTACATAATCATATCTTTTTGTGTTTACCTATTTTCATAATTCTAACAATGCATCATTTGACAAAATATTCACTTTTTTACACAAGTTTTCATATCTTTTTTTTTTTTCACAAAATAAAACTATATTTTTAGTTGTTCCTTTAAAACACTAACAAAGTTTCAAACATCTAAATTTGTTAAGAGTCAATATATAGCTTCATCCTATTGTTGCCATACATTACAACTGATAATTCACTGTTGCTTTATGGACAATTCCGACCCTGCAGAGCGGGCAATCCGACTTTGAAGGCGCACACTTTTCACACATTACACAGTGGTTACAAGGCGATGTGGCTATGCATCTGTTCTTATCCTGACATATCACACACTTGATTGCCTTCTGTTTATAAGCCATCTGAAAAAGAAAAAATTGAGATTCAGCCCGTAGAAGCCAATTAGAATCGAACCATATCAACCCTTAGGCTGCTAAGTGTGACTCTCTGACCTTTTGCGGACAGTATAGATCAAGATCAGACTGCACAGAACGTGCAGTCTGATCTTGGATCTACACTGTCCGATAAAGGGATATCTTTTCTAAAAAGAATTACCTTTGAATTAGCAAAGTTTTGGGTTTTTCCATTGGCTTAAAAGTTTCGTTTCACTTCTTTAGCAGAATAGAGGTTGATAAAAGCCTGTGAGTACAAGTTCTCTGCCTTTTGTTTGTTAGCCATCTGAAACAGAAAAAATATCAAAATTCAGCCTGAAGGTGCAAGTGTCCTACCTGTCTGTAGACAATCAGGAACAGAAAAACTTCAAAATTCAGCCTGCAGGTGCAAGCTCTCTACCTGTTTGCAGGCAATCAGGAACAGAAAAATATCAAAATTCAGTGCAAGTTCTCTACAGCCTTTTTTTTAACCCATTACCACACAATCCCTACTTTTGACGCCCCTGAGAAAGAAAGCCTTTGAAAACATTGTGGGAAAAGGAGAAAATGCTGGTAACCAGCATTTTCTCCTTTTCCCACAGTGTTTTCTACCCTTCCCAGAACAAATTTCAATTTTTAGTTACCTTTATTTTATCGTCTGCAAATGCTTTCAATTTGGACCAGTCTAAAACTTTCTCACGTGGTAAAGAGTTAAGTAAATAGAATATTTTATTTCATGCTTTCCAGTAGGATATCGAGAAATAGCAGTGAAAATATTTTTTGATCTTACACTGGTACCACCAGTGAAAATACCGATTTTCACGTTCTTGTTGCCTAGGTAAATTGCGCGTGCCTAACAACCAGATGGGAAATATGACGTCATATACCTTACATTTCTCGCGCTTGACGTAACGTTGCTATGTGGGAGGAGTACGCCACGGGGAATAAGGGAAAAGAACTGTACTGAATTTTGATAAAGCTCCTCCAAGAAAGGGTTAAAAGCATAGAATAAATAGAATATTTGTTTTTCCGGGGAAAGATCAAAATTTATTTCATCTTGTGAACACCATCGGTAATATTTTCACTCGTGGCTGCCCTGGTGCGCCACTCATGAAAATATTACCGATCATGTCCACTCAATGAAATAAATTTCAATCTTTCACCGAAAAAAAAACCCCCAAATATCCTCTATGACATATTTACATTCAGCCTGCAGGTGGAAATTGTTGCCACTGCAGGCATTGTAGGTTCATATGCACATGCTACTGATCTTCAAAATACCCTGCCTTATGGAGAGCCCCAGGTAACAGGGAGTGATGGTTTTCTAAATCCATTATTTCTCTTTGAAACCCTATGTTGTGTGCACTCATTAGAATCGTCTCCATAAGACGATTTTAATAAGTACCCACAACACAGGGTTTAGTGGAGAATAATTACTATTTTCAATTTTGAAATCAACATCATTCCCTCAATTTGGAGCTCTGCTTATTTCTGTGAAAAATCTGTCCATACCTGCTGCAAAAATGAAGTAAATGTATTTTGATCGTTTGACAACACCGTAAAACACAACAAAATTATTTTGCACCATATATCAAAATCAGCAAGTCTTCTACCGGACATTGCCAGTCTGACAGTAAGAGGATCCTAAAATTTCAGCTCTGTTTGGCCCAGAAATCTAATACTTTGTGTTGAAGCCTATATCAGGATCAACCTAGACATACCATACAGTATCATCTTAGCACTTAACTGTCCATTATCACATTATGAATTATTTTGGGCTAGACCAAATTGTAAGCATAAGCAGAAAACAAACTAGAGCTATCACTAAACATGATTATACCCCCAACCAACTCCTTGTCACAAAACAGGTCTTGTCACAGAATGCAAAATGGTTTAGTACATAACTCATTACCAAACGACAATATTTAGACTTGTCCAAATTGAGAGCATTTGCAGATGACAAAATAAAAGTGACTGAAAATTTGAAATTTGTTTTGTGAAGGGTAGAAAGCATTGTGGGAAAAGGAGAAAATGCTGGTTACCAGCATTTTCTCCTTTTCCCACAATGTTTTCAACAGGCTTCTTTCTCAAGGGCGTCAAAAGTAGGGATTGTGTGGTAATGGGTTAAGTACCGTATGCATTGAAAAAAGTTCAAGGGAAGATAATTCTGCAAAAAATCGCAACAGGGTCATGAAAATTGCACATGCAGAACTTCATATATATAGGAACCCTCTGTGTAAATTTGAGTTCAGTATGTGAAAAACTATTGGAGTACTGCTCAGGACAAACTTGTGTTTACGGCTGGATGGACGGACAGCCCATGGTGATTCCAGTATACCCCCTCCACTGTGGGGGGGTATAATTACTAGTAACTGTAGCTCAAAAGACAACCAATGTCTTGACTGCACAGAAACCACTGAAGGAAAAGGAGAACAGTCCTGATGACCTGCATTTTCTTGGTTTCCTACAGTTATGACTAGCACTCTTGGAAAAGGAGTTTTAAACCTTTCCTAAACAATCCCTTGTTTCTACGTGTCTGCAGTACAAGTCTTTTGAAAAGATTGTTGGAAATGGAGAAATTGTTCATATTGAGCAATTTCTCCTTTTCCCACAGTGTTTTCTACCCATTTAGAGAACTTTCTGCCACTTTTTTTTCAAATTTGAAATTGTCGTCTGAATACTGTTTAAGAGTTTGGAAGAGTCGAACATTTGTTGTTTGGGAAAGAGTTAATGTATCTCCATGATAGAATTCATCACATAAATATGGATCCATAAATCAATTCTGTTAAGTGTTTGAGTGAAGTTGAGGTAGAGTGGTCCTTGTACATGCAAAAAAATCTATAAATAGCAGAAAGTTTTGATCCATATCAGCCTGCATGGCATGATAGTTTTTTTTTCCCATCTTTTTCATCCTTTTTTCACAGAGATGGCTCAAGTAAAACTGGAGTTGAAACTGAATGTGACTTAACACCCTTGCCAGCGCTTTGATAGAAACAGGCAATTACTAGAATTTAGTACACAGACGGACACATGGACACACAGACAGACAGGCTGTTTCCAATATACCCCAAGAAAACATTCGTTTTGCGGAGATATAACAAATGTAAAGGCTGTTTGTATCAGATTTTGCCAAAAACATGGACAGTGAAGGTCCAAGATCAGACTGCATGTACTGTACTATAGTTTTGATCTACACTGTCCCATTTAGCAATTAAATACAGCCTCCCCCCCCCCCCAAAAAAAAAAAAAAAAAAAAAAAAAAAAAACATGTTTAATTCCCTTTTTCTGTAAAAAAAAAAACAGTGTACTCCCTTACCTGTTCAACTTTTTCTAGGTCTGCTCGTAACTGCTGTTGAATCTGCATAAGCTGGGGTAACATCAGAGTGTCCAGCTCTGTGGAAGCGTTGTTGACCAATCTGACAGGACCTGTTACTGATGAACTCTTCAAAATGTTTGAATCCACTTTTAACTTGTTATACTGTTTAAGTGCCTGTTAGGGTAAAACAGGAAGTGTTGGATGTCACTTTTAAGCCTTGAAAGGATAATCTTTATTAGACGACAAAATTTTTGACCATCTGATTCAGTGTGGTTAAAACACAAAATTTTACAAAGCCAAACTGCAAACTTGCACACAAACGAGCCAAAGGAATACAACAGAATACAACATGCTTGAATTGCTGTCAAGACTTAGCTTCAGCTATTGTCATCTGCATGTGGGACTGACTATGTGAATGATTTTCAACTCTTTATGAGGCAACCATTTTATTGTGTCTTTACTAAAAGTACCCAAAATTAATGTGACTTTGTTGGTTTAAATTGGTAATACATCGCAGATGACATTGATCTAAGATGTACTTTCTGTGAAGTCTGATCGTGATCCATGTCATCAACAAAAGCTTCATATTTTGACCATGGTAATAAAAGGGTCAGTCCTAACATTCACCTTTAAAAGAATTTCCATAACATCTGATAATCAGGGTTTTCCATGATGCACAAATCCTGCGTAAATGACACAATTTTAACTCAAATGACCCCCAAAATTATCAAAAGCATGTCATCAGAGATGCAACTTTTCAAAATGTAAACCATCTAGGAAATGGTAAAAACCGTCATTAATTGAAGTTTGATCCTACTTCAACATCAGACAAATACTGCTTGGTGTTCAAACAATAGAGTTTATTTCTAAATAAAAAAGGTTTCCGGTAATTGATTTATGAATAGGCTGGTTTACCCATTATTACAGTAAAAGTATAGTGAATATTGTTGTATATATGGGCTAGTCTAAGTCTTAGATTCCAGACTTCTGGTAGATATAAGTACACATTAAAAGTCTATTCTGTTCTCGCAGAAATTTGTCATGAAAGTGCAAACTGTAGCATTCTCTGTTATTGTCTGCTCCTACTCAATTATTTGGTAAGAGTTAAAAGGTGAAATGTATTGTAATCTGTGCTTGAAGACAAAAAGATCCACATATTTTGACACCCAAAATTACAGAAATGACCCTCAACTAAGGAAACAAGGAGTCACAAGGACCCCGAATTTTCAATGCCAAGGGAAAGCCTTGATATTAATACATGATGAAATAAGTGTTCATTCTCTCATTATTCTTTCCATAGAGGTCAATTTCAGGTCAATTTGTTTAAGCCAAAAGTCCCAGCTTTTTCACTACCTGTACTCACCTCATCCCTCTGTTTCATCAGAGCCAGTTTTTCTTCTTCCATTGATTTCATTTTCCTAGAAGTATCCTCAGCTTCTTTTTTCCAGGCTTCACATGCCTGTAGAAAAATACACACAGTTTTAACTCATACAACTAAGTTTGAAAGCTTGCTCATACAGAAAATATAAAAATTATGTCGAAGAAAGACTGTGTGACCATTATGTTGAAGAAAAAATGTGTCAGTGTGACACTTTAGAATATAAATTTCTTTTTGTTTTGGGGGAGCGGGGTGGGGAGGTTATGTCTTTCACTAATGCATAAATAAATTGCAGAGCTGCAGATAGGGCGAGCGATTTCAAGTTCAAAATTGAAAATATTGTTCATTCTCCACTGGATCCTATGTTATGCGTACCCTAACCCTAACTCTCATGGAGACAATTCTTATGAGTATGCACAACATAGGGTTTGAAAGAGAAACAATGGATTTAGAATACCATCACTCCCTCTTATCTGGATCCCTGACTTGTGTTTTCTTTTCATAGAGGCTAAAAGTACATTTCCTCTGCAAGATTTAGAGACAGATTGGTCAAACTCTAGAATATACCAGCTTTGTACAAGCATTGTGGGAAAAGGAGAAAATGCTGGTAACAAACATTTTCTCCTTTTCCCACGTTTTCTCCCATTTTAAAGAAAAATTGCATCATTTGAGCCATACTGAAATTGTCGTCTGCAGTATTATGTAAAGCGCGAGAAATGTAAGGTAAATGATGTCATATTTCCATCTGGCTGCAAGGCTTCAATTGAAGAGTTAGAATACAAAAATCCGTATTTTCATTAGTCATAATCATGAAATATCGGAAAATATTTCACCGATATTTTTCTATAACCTACGGGAAAGCATGAAATAAAACAATCTCTCTTCTCTTGACCAATGCTTGGAAATGTTCCACAGTGCTACTTACAGATTTAGCTTGATTGTAGGCTTGTTCCCAGTGTTCAAGTTTCAATTTATAGGCCTGAATATCAGCTTGCATTTTGTGAACATCACTTCCCTGACTGCTGTTTAAGTTATTTGTGAGGGTGTGTGAGTAGAGTGGAGAGTGTGGGCCACCAGGTCCGCTTCGTGGTGACATGGAGTTCAACTCTGTGAATGGGCTTCCACTGAACTTCATGTGATTCTGACTCAAGAAACTCTGTCATAGCAACAAATTATAATATTAACCCATTACCACACAATCCCTAATTTTGACGCCCCTATGAAAGAAGCCTTTTGAAATCACTGTGGGAAAAGGAGAAAATGCTGGTGACCAGCATTTTCTCCTTTTCCCACAGCGTTTTCTACCCTTCCAAGAACAAATTTTAATTTTTCAGTCACCTTTATTTTGTCGTCTGCAAAAGCTTTCAATTTGGACGAGTCTAAAATTTTCTCGTGCAGTAAAGAGTTAAAGGTACAACATGACCCGTAACTACAACTTATGAAAGGTTTCGTTAAAAATGGTCACTTTGAAAAAGAATTGTCAAAACTGAGTTAAAAAAATTAAGTCTTGCCTTCAAAAACAGTGTTAGGTATCACCAATAGAAACAAGAGCGGCAAACTGTTGCAAGATACGCCCGTCTTACCCCAAGTTGTAAAGCTGGGGCATGCATCAGACAAAATTCAATTATGAAAAACAACAAAGGGCAATAACTCAAAAATTAAGTGAGCAAGAGTTATGATTCCTGTGCACTGCACTCACCCTTGATGAGATCTATCCACCCATGAAATTTCATAACTCTAGCTAGTATAGTTTTGGAGATATGCTACGGACAAAATTCAAGTATGAAAAACAACAAAGGGCAATAACTCAAAAATTAAGTGAGCAAGAGTTATGATTCCTGTGCACTGCACTCCCACTCAGTGAGAACTATCCACCATGAAATTTCATAACCCTAGCTAGTATAGTTTTGGAGATATGCTCCGGACAAAATTCAAGTATGAAATACAACAAAGGGCAATAACTCAAAAATTAAGCAAGCAAGAGTTATGATTCCTGTGCACTGCACTCCCCCTCTATGAGATCTATCCACCAATGAAATTTCATAACCTTAGCTAGTATAATTTTGGAGATATTCACCTGACAAAATTCAAGTATGAAAAACAACAAAGGGCAATAACTCAAAAATTAAGCAAGCAAGAGTTATGATCCCTGTGCACTGCACTCCCCCTCCATGAGATCTATCCACCAATGAAATTTCATAACCCTTGCTAGAATACTTCTGGAGATATGCTCTGGACAAAATTCAAGTATGAAAAAAGACAAAGGGCAATAACTCAAAAATTAAGCAAGCAGGAGTTATGATTCCTGTGCACTGCACTCCCCCTCCATGAGATCTATCCACCCATGAAATTTCATAACCCTAGCTAGTATAGTTTCGGAGATATGCTCCGGACAAAATTCAAGTATGAAAAACAACAAAGGGCAATAACTCAAAAGTTAAGCAAGCAAGAGTTATGATTCCTGCGCACTGCACTCCCCCTCCATAAGATCTATCCACCCATGAAATTTCATAACCCTAGCTAGTATAGTTTTGGAGATATGCTCCGGACAAAATTCAAGTATGAAAAACAACAAAGGGCAATAACTCAAAAGTTAAGCAAGCAAGAGTTATGATTCCTGCGCACTGCACTCCCCCTCCATGAGATCTATCCACCCATGAAATTTCATAACCCTAGCTAGAACAGTTTTGGAGATATGCCCCGGACAAAGAACTGGACGCCGCCCGCCCGCCCGGACGCCCGCCCGCCACGGGTGATCCCATAATACGTCCCGTCTTCGACGGGCGTATAAAAATTGAAAATTAGAATTTACATCATTCGAAATGCCTCTTCTTCTCTTCAAAGCACTCTTTAAGCCTTCATCTTTACATAACAATACCAAGTTCTGGTGACCATCAAGAAAGAGACTTTTTAAAAACACTGTGTGAAAAACCAGAAAATGCTAGTAACGAACATATTTTTTCTTTAACCCTTTACCAAACGACAAAATTTTAGACTGATCAAAATTGAAAGCATTTGCTGACAAGAAAAGGAAGGTAACTAAAAAACTGAAATTTGTTTCCAGCAGGATAGAAAACATTGTGGGAATAGGAGAAAATGCTGGTTACCAGCATTTTCTCCTTTTCCTACAATGGTTTCAAAAGGCTTCTGTCTCCAGATAGTAAAAACAGGGATTGTTTGTTAAAGGGTTAATATGCCTTTTGTATTTTTATAAAAAAAAAAAATGAACTCATCATAAGAGTTGTGTTTAATTTCTCCTTTAACGATTGCTTTCAATATAAACTGGCAATATTTGTCATATGTTCAACACCTTACCACACAATCCCTACTAAATCGACCCTGCGAAAGAAAGCTTTTAATTGCATTGTGGGAAAAGAAGAAAATGCTGGTTATCAGAAATGCTGATAACCAGCATTTTCTCCTTTTCCCACAATATTTTCTACTTTTCCAAAATTAAATTTTGATTTTTGAGTCACATTTATCTAGTCATCCACAAATGTTTTCAGATTCGGCGCGAGTACTGAAATAGTTCCAAAGAAGCAGAAGTGAGAGAGATTAGTATAAGTTGCTATAACACATACTCACCTCTGTGTGTGAGTCTTTCTGACTATGCATTGATAATACAGAGTGAGGAAAACTTCCGTACGGGGAGGGTGGAGATTGAGACAGGCTACCTACACTCCCTCGGGGAACATTACACGGGGGTATACCTATAGGTATAGAACTTGAACCAAACCCTGAAATAACAAAATTTTATGTCTAATTACTGAATGAAAATAAGAGCACTGCATCGCTGCCAACACTCAGGCATAGTTGTTTGATTTTTTTTGAAAACGCTTAACTCTTTACCACACAATCCCGATTTTTAACGATCCCTGCGGAAGAGGCCTTTTGAAAACATTAAGGGAAAAGGAGAAAATGCTGGTAACCAGCATTTTCTCCTTTTCCCTTAATGTTTTTTTACCTATCAAAGACAAGTACCGTTACCGGAGACACGTTTGAATTGTCATCTGCAAATGCTTTCAACTTGGACAAGTTTTCATTTTCATCGTGTGGTAAAGAGTTAATTGGAAAAGGGGCATAAATGCATAAAAAAAAATCTAAATCCATTATTTCTGTTCCAAACCCAATAGGGTTTAGTGGAAAATTATTAATATTTTCTCTTTCAAACCCTATGTCTCAATGAGATGATTCTAATGAATACCCATAACATAGGGTTTTGTGGAGAATAATTAATATTTTTAATTTTGAAATCAAAGCCATTCCCTCTATCTAGAGCTCTGAATTCTTCCTTCATTACTAACATACATGGAACTCTACAACTGTTGTCCTGTAAGAGGTTTCACCACAAACTAAATCAGAATATCATTTAGTTCCCCTTATTGGCCCTTTAGCCCAAATTCAATGCTTTTTATTTAGCGACCTTTATGAAAAAGGCTTTTGAAAACATTTAGAGAAAATGCTGGTAACCAGAACTTTCTCTTTTCCCCCCACAAAGTTTTCAACTGTTTTGAAGACAAATCCCGTCAATAGAACTATATTTAGCATGTCATCTGTAAATACTTTCAACTAGAACAAGTGTAAATTTTTTATTGTTTAGTAAGTGTAGTATACTGGTCTATCCTTCAGATAGATAAAACGGTATAATGTAGTCGGGTACGGATATTTGGAGATATATCGTGCGGCCGCATCAACATGTGGTTCGGTAGCTCAGTTGGTCAGAGTGCAGGAATGGTATTCCTGAGGCCCTGGGTTCGAATCCCGGTTGAGTCGCCATATTTTTTCACCACCTGTTACATAAGAACGATATAATTATGAATACTGGTTTGCACCCTCTTACAGAAATTATTTCTTTAACCCTTTACCACACAAATACAACTTTAGACGATCCTAAGGTAAAAGCCTTTTTCCCACTGTGTTTTCTAGTCTTCCCATAGCAAATTTTAACTTTTCAGTCATATTTATTTTGTCGTCTGCAAATGATTTCAATTTGGACCAGTCTATAAATTTGTCGTTTGGTAAAGGGTTAAAAAAAGCAATTGTAAAACATTCTCATAAACATAGTTTGTTGAAAAAAGAAAAAAAAAATCCTGATAATCAGAATTTCCTTCCTTGTCCCTCAAAGTTTTTGAAAACTGTCCTCTTAAGATCTTTAAAACACAGGATTATTTTGTAACATGTAAATCTCACCTGATGAAAGTCCAGCACTTATTGAACTGCTGAGTGAGTTAGTATCGTTATCCAGCTCTTTGTCTAAGTTATTGATATCAATGTCATCTAATGTTACATCTTCTAAAGCTTGTTCTGGAAAGACAGAAAGAAACAATTGACCTTTCTGTAAATGTGAGTTTGGTATGCCCCCCCCCTTTAGTACCATGGTATATAGGTTGTCAAGCCTAACAAGCTAACCAGAAAATGGCGTCGAATACAAAAAGAAAGAGCGTTTATTTCAGTTTTATTCTAGCTGGTATTTTGCTCTAGGTTAATTTACAACATTTTTTTTCCGGAACTTTCTTATCAATTCAAATAGTGTTGGCTATTTTGATAATTAAATAGACACGGTCAAATTATCACAAGTCTGTAACAAATTGTGTCAGACTTTTTTATTTATATGACACCAAATGCTGCATTTTCATTGGCCAATAAGACGTTGGAACACAATTCAATCAAAATTGGCAGAAAGATCAATTGAGCTATGCTCTGGCAAAAAGGAGCTTCATGCATCTCCGAGATCGATGGCATCAAGCAAGCCATCATATATTTGTGCATCTATAATAGTAACTTCATATAACAACCGAATTAACCAATTACCACACAATCCCTACTTTTAATGACCCCGTTAAAGAAGCCTTTCAAAAACATTGTGGGAAAAGGAGAAAATACTGGACACCTGCATTTTCTCCTTTTCCCACAATGTTTTCTAAAGGCTTCTCTCTCAGGGTTGTCAAAAGTAGGAATTAAGTGGTAATGGGTTAAAGCTGACACAACAAACACAGCAAACAAAGAGACTATTTAAGCTCACAAGTTTATTTTATCAATTCTTACTCAAACTTTCACTAGTTGGTACATGCCAAATACATCATAAATGCATCCATTTCTATTCCAGCTGCTCAACAGATAAGCAGTTTATTATTTCACCCTAGCTCATTGAGAAATAACTATGGAGTACTGCTTGACCAGGCACAATACTGATTCTAATTTTTAACCCATTACCACACAATCCCTACTTTTGACGACCCTGAGAAAGAAGCCTTTAGAAAACATTGTGGGAAAAGGAGAAAATGTTGGTAACCAGCATTTTCTCCTTTTCCCACAATGTTTTCTATCCTCCGCAAAACAATTCTCAAATTTTCAGTCACTCTTATTTCATCGGCAAATGCTTTCAATTTGGACAAACATAAAGTATTGTTGTTTGGTAATGGGTTAACTCTTCAATTGAAGGTGGAAACCGTAGTTCTCATTCATTAGTTATCTATGTGTGTGCCATTCAACCAGATGGAAATATGATGTAATTTACCCTTCCTTTCTTGCGCATTCCATGATATGATTATGTATACCACAGGAAACCAGGAAACAACTGTGCTGGATTTTGATGCAAGTTCTCCCCCCCCCCCCTCCCTAAAACAAAACTAGAGCTGTCACTGAATGTGACTTAATATCCCTGCCAGCATTTTGACAGAAACAGGGAATTATTAGTTTTTTGTACACAGGCGGACACATGGCCAGATGCACACACGGACAGACAGGGTGATTCCAGTATACCCCGAAAACACTCGTTTTGCAGGGGTATTAGAACTATGAAATAAATAGAATACTTGGTTTTTTGTCTGAGAAAGATTGATATTTATTTCATTGCGTGAACATTATCGGTTGTATATTTAAGAATGGTGCTGCAGCCTCTAGTGATTATATTACTGACGATGTTCACTCAGGAAAATAAATTTTGATCTTTCACCAAAAAAAAAAAAAAAGAAATCCTGTATATCTTACCTATCACTGACCCTACTGTTTCCCTAGGAGGGTAGAAGGCTGGTGCAAACGGCGACATAGGCGTCGTATTCTGTATAGCAGATGGCGACGTCACCGCTGGATTTAATGTCCCTAAACTAAGATTATGTACTAACATCAAATTATGCTTTCGTTTCAACTTCTCTGCTGCATCTAATGAGGCATCATTATCTATTGCCTGTAACTGCTGTTTCAGTTTGGCCTGAAATTATATTTACAGTACATAAACAGAGCTCCAACTCAGGCAAATTATTGCGTAAATCAAGTTATAGAATTGAAATTCATATAAGAAAATGATGAAAACAAGAGGGCCAAGATGGCCCTGGATCGCTCACCTGAATTTTTGAGAGGACCATAGCCATTTTTTTTCGAGGTATTGAAACACTGGAAGCAAAATCATTATTTTGCCAAGGAATTTTCAAAAGGTCACCTGTTTCTTAATTTCCGTACAGTGCAAGTAGCCCAAATTCATCAGAGCCATGTTTCTTGACCTACCAAATTTTGCGAACAATTTTTGAAAAGAGTCATTCAAGGAACATTTCTGTGAAATTGTTTTTTAAATCCGGCCAGCAGTTTCAGAGAAGAATTTTCAAGAATTTCTTCATGTAAGTATAAGTGCAAAAAGCCCCCATTTACCAGAGCCATGTTTCTTAACGAAACAAAATTTCGCGAACAGTTTTTGAAAAGGGTCACCCAAGGAACATCTCTGTGAAATTATTTCAAAATCTGATCTGCCATTCCAGAGAAGAAGAATTTTCAAGAATTTCTTCATTTCCCTATAGTACAAGTAGCCCCCATTAACCAGAGCCATGTTTCTTGACGAATCAAAATTTCGCAAACACTTTTTGAAAAGGGTCACCCAAGGAACATCTGTGTGAAATTATTTCAAAATCTGACCTGTGGTTTCAGAGAAGAAGAATCTTTAAGAATTTCTTCATTTTTGTATAGTGCAAGTAGCCCCCATTCACCAGCCATGTTTCTTGACGGATCAAAATTTCGCGAACAATTTTTGAAAAGGGTCACCCAAGGAACATCTCTGTGAAATTATTTTAAAATCTGGTCAGGGGTTTCAGAGAAGATTTTTAAAGAATTTGCTAAAATGTTCCATTTAGTTGCCATGGCAACCAGAGTTTTTGACGGAATCAAATTCTGTGAACAATTTTTTAAAGAGGACCTCCCAAGGAACATCCCAGCCAAGTTTGGTCCAAATTGGCCCAGCGGTTTAGGAGGACTTGATGTTTAAAGAATTGTTGACGACGCACGACGGATGACAGACACCAGGTGATCCTAAAAGCTCCCCTTGAGCACGTTGTGCTCAGGTGAGCTATAAATACATATCTGCTTGTGTAAAATGACAGGATCTGTAGTTACTTGCTACCCTTCTTGAAAGATTGTTGTAAAATCAGGCAGAAATACCTATTCATGAATTAATATACATGAAAAAATGTTCGGTTTAAAAAACGTGGAAACCAATGACACAACAAAATGTTATTTATGACTTAGTCCGATCAGGGTCATTTCAGACCATCTTTTCATCTTTTAAGTGAAATTTATGCAGTAAATTTCCACAGATATCTTAATATGAAAGACTTATGTGCTGCAAATTATCAATACTGATTGCTTTTACTCTGAGAATCATTATTGTCATACCCTCAAATATGAAATCTTACCCCCAGATTAAAAGCTCTGGGGTAAGTGTACCCTTGCAATTAAAAGCTAGTGGAAACACTCATTAAAACTGTGCAAGGAGGCTTAATGCATCTGCCAAAAGTATCAACCCAGGTCAGTCTGTGCCATCCGCACAGGCCGATGTGGGCCGAAACTTTTCGCCATTGATAAATTTTCAGTATTTCAAAGGTTGGTTGGTTGTATTGGGATTTAACGCCACTTTAACAGCTATGGTCATATCATGGCGGTCGGTGACGCACATGTGTTTCCTGGCTTTCTCATACCGGTACTAACACTACTTTCTTTCCAAAGCCACCGACTACTTTTCTCACATGCTTCAGCAGAGGTGAGAGGCGAAAATACACCGGAAAGAAAGTTTGCCTCAACCGGGTATCGAACTCACAACCACCAGGTCACGAGTCCGATACGCTCACCACTGAGCCACCCGGGCGGGCCAGTATTTCAAAGGACCAGTCTACCTAGTGATTCAGTTGGTTAATGGGCAAAACTTATTTATATGGATCCATAATAATAACAATGTGCTTCTTTTCTGGTGTAATATATCAAGGAGATGTAGTAAGTCCCGTTTTGCAGAAGCATGGCCAAAGTGCATTCTTTTCATTACATTATTTTCTTAACCCATTACCTAATAATCCCAGGTGTGAACAACACTAGCAAAGAGGCTTTAGAACACATTATGGGAAAAGGAGAAAATACCAGTAACCAATGCCTGGTAACCTGCATATTCTTTTTTTCCCACTATGTTTTTCACCCAAGTAACCTTTTACCACACAATCATGACTTTTCACGTCCATAAGGAAGAAGCCTTTTGAAAACATTGTGGGAAAAGGAGAAAATGCTGGTAACCAGCATTTTCTCCTTTTCCCGCAATGTTTTCAACCCTTCCCAAACCAAATTTAAATTTTTCAGTCACAATTATTTAATTCATTTTGTCGTCTGCAATTACTTTCAATTTGGATTGATTTATTCATTTCGTTATCTGCAAAATTAATCCTCTTGATTTGGACTGGTTCAAAATTTTGTTTGCAAATAAGGTGTTATGTCTTCCACTCACCTCATCTCTTTCCGTCCCGTAAATCCGGGTATAAAACATTGTACTGCTATCATTTGATGTGATACTGCTTGAGGAGCTATTCGATCTGCCTTTACCTATAGGTTCTGGTAAACCAGAATTGTTGCTATTTGTGTGAGATCCAGGCGTACTTAAAACCTGTAATACAGCATTGTGAATCTGTTAACACTTTACCACACAATCCCAACTTTTAACGACCCTGAAAAGTGAAGCTTTTGAAAACATTGTGGGAAAAGGAGAAAATGCTGGTAACCAGCATTTTCTCCTTTTCCCACAATGTTTTCTACCCATCTGGAAACAAATTTCAATTTTTGAGTTACGTTTATTTTGGTGTCTGCAAATGCTTTCAATTTGAACCAGTGTAAAGTTTTGTCGTTTGGTAAAGGGTTTGGACTTGTTGAAAGCGGCAAACAGATATGTAATGGAGTGAAAACAAACAAAAACATGCAGAATTTGGTTATATCCGGTGACAAATTTCATCATATGTTGCCCCTGACGGTTGCAAAGTTTTAGATAACAATGGATACAAAATGCATGTCATTCCCTTGAGATTATTCACGACAACACTTTCATTGTTTTCAGTTTAAATAAAGAAAATCCTTTTATTTTCTTTATTGCATACATGTTATAAAATATATTGCTTATTCATACATACTTACACAGCTGACTAGATGTAACATACTATCAAGTTAAACAGCCTTTCTTTTTTTGGCTGTAAAGGTTTATATTTAAACAGTTTAATGGTAAATGCGAGTACAACCAATGTAAGCCATCTATAAGCCCCAACTCCAGCAGAAACTGACAACCCTAGGATACACCCAACATGACTATTTCCAGCTGGAATGAGTGCTAGTAAATCATGTTTAAATTTTCCTTAGGCGAGGCACTAATCTAACCCCCTAGACCCCCTACCAGGGTTTTCCATGACGCACAAATCCTGCGTCATTGACGCAATTTTAATTCAAATGACCCCCAAAATAAATGACAGTGCGTCATCGGTGACGCAACTTTCCAAAATCTAAATAATGTACGAAGTAGAATGAAGCGTCATAATTCCAAGTCTGTTCTTCCTTCAATGTCAGACGAACACCGTTCTTTTTTAAACTACAAAGTTTATTTTAGATAAAAGGGGTTTTCCGGTAATTTATTTATAGAATAAGACTGGTTTACGCATTATTGCCGAATGTATATTGGACACGTGTTGTAAATATGGGCCTAGTCAAAGTCGTGGTTGGGTTCGCTGTATTTCATAGCATATTCTACACGGCTTCGGTATATAAAAGTACACATTACCGGTCTGTGCTGTTAGCGGAAAAATAATGTCATGACGAAGAAAACTGTAGCATTCTTCTATCGTCTGCTCCTACAACTGCCGATCAAGCAACGTCAAGCAGCGATTCAGACGAAAATGTTTGGTCTGTCAAAAAATGACAGTGGCCTTTCTGTCAATCTTGGAAGTTGGCGTTTAAAAAGGTAAAAATGCATTATAAATCGTGTTTTAAGTTGATGACGAGGAAATCCATATTTTTGACCCCCAAAATTAATGAAATGACCCGCATCTAATGAAGTAGGGGGTCACAATGACCCCCAATTTTCAAAGCCGAGGGAAAACCCTGCCCTACCCAGCAAAAACAGGGTACACCATAAATCGACAGAAATCTACATAAAGGGTCAAAAGTATTTAATGTACTTACTTGTGTTATACTAGAGCCACTTGGTGTTCTCTCCTTGCCAATAGGATCTGGCATCTTGACCGAGGAGTTAGACAACCCATTTGTAGTAGAATTCTGTCAAAATGCAAAAAAGTCTATTAGTACATACTCTACAAAAGGGGGGTTAACTCTTAACCAAACAACAAAATTATGGGCTGTTCTCAATTGAAAGCATTTGCAGATGACAAAATAACTGTGGCTGAAAAATAGAAATCTGGTTCGGAAAGGGGAAGAAAACATTGTGGGGAAAGGAGAAAATGCTGGTCACCAGCATTTTCTCCTTTTCCCACAATGTTTTCAAAAGGCTTCTTTCTCTCAGGGTTGTTAAAAGTCGGGACTGTGTGGTAAAGGGTTAATGCATTTGTGAAAAGTATTGGCCCACTCTCATTGCCATTTTTTGTCCTCATAATTTCTTTTCTCTATTTTGCGACTCATTTTTAGTACCAGTACACAGCTCCAGATAAGAAGGGGGTGATGATATTCTAAAGTCATTGTTTCTCTTCAAAAGCCCATGTTGTGGGTACCTTTAGAATCGTCTCGATGAGACGACTCTAATGAGTATGCACAACATAAGGTTTCATTGAAAATAATTGATATTTTCAATTTTGAAATCAAGATCACTCCCTCTGTCTGGAGCTGCTCTGCAGGGTATTAAAACTATGTCCATCTTTCCTCCTTATTTGTGATAAAGCAGTAATCCATTTTTGGATCTAATTCTTTACCTGTAACCAGATGACAAAAGTTTAGATAAGCCCAAATTAACTCTACCACATGATCCTGACTTTTGATGACCCTGAGATAGAAGCCTTTTAAAAACCTTGTGGGAAAAGGAGAAAATGCTGGTAACCAACATTTTCTACCTTTCCCACAATGTTTTCTACCCTTCCAAACAAAAAATTTGATTTTTCAGTCACATTTATTTCTTCATCTGCAACTGTTTTAAATTTGGACCATTCTATAATTTTGTCATTTGGTAAAGAGTTTAAAGTATTTGCAGATGAGAAATTACACATGTATATGTAGCTCAAAGAATGGAATTTGTCTTGGGAACTGTAGAAGACACTATGAGAATGGAGAAATGATGGTTACCAGCTAGTTTCAAGAAAACATGTTGGTTGACAGAGAAAAGGGGATATAGATGTATTGTGACAACTACATCAGACTGAAATTTTGTTTTCTACTTTTAATATCTTGGAACTGTGACCCAATGCGCCAAAGTTCAAAAGATTTTTAAAACTTGTGTTTAAAGTTATTTTACTTCATTATTTAGAGCAGTCCAGTTACCTTGCTGACAAAGAATTCAGTTTGACTAAAACAATAGTATTTGTCCTTGAAAGGATAGAAAAAAATGTGGGAAAAGGAGAAAATGCTTGATACAAGCATTTTTCTCTTTTTTCCATAATTTTTTCCAAAAGCTTCCTTCCCAGACTTGTCAATACTCATAACGGTTTCACATAGGATTAAAGAAGGGACGTTTGTCCTAAGCTGATGGAATAATACATACTGTTGTTTTTATTGTTGTTAATACTGTTGCAGGAGTGGTCTGTGATGACATAGGCCACGTCGATACAGGTATATTTGCTGTACAGCTAGACTGTGGTAACAGGTTCGATATTATTGCCGCTAAATAAGAAGAGCCTTGTTGACTTATGTCACGCTGTGTTGTGATTTCATCTGTAATAGGAAAAATAGTAGATGTGTTAATCCTTTCAAAAATGACAAATTTTGGACTCTTCCAAACCAAAAGAGTTTGCAGATGACAATCTTAGATTTGAGAAGTTCTCAAAAAGGGTAGAAAACACTGTGGGAAAAGGAGAAATTGCTCATTATGAGCAATTTCTCCTTTTCCCACTGTGTTTTCAAAACACTTTTACTGCAGACATGTAAAAACAAGTGCTTGTTTGGGAAAGGTTTAAAGGTGTAATACTATGATGTTCTTTGCAAATACATGAAAGGAGCCTGTTGAAATTTATTTGTGATAATCGAAATTTTGTTGTAAAACATTGATAAACTCTTCAAAATATTTCTTTTCTGTAGGCTTAACCCTTTACCAAACAATCCCTGGTTTTTACGACCAAGGTAGAGGCCTTTTGAAAACATTGTGAGTAAAGGAGAAAATGCTGGTAACCAGCATTTTCTCCTTTTCCCACAATGTTTTCTACCCTTCTGGAAACAAATTTCAATTTTTGAGTTGTGCTGATTTTGTCATCTATATATGCTTTCAATTTGTACTGGTCTAAAACTTTGTCATTTGGTAAAGAGTTTGTTTCATTCAGTAAAAACAGTTAAATAGTATCATTGTAACTTACGTTCAACATGTGCAAATGCACAAAATGGCCCCCTTGGACAATAGTTTGTCTGTACCATATCGTTACATTTGGTAGATTTGTATATCTGAAAATAACGAGACCAAATCATAAAACAGGGCTCCAGATTAGACGAAATGATAGTTATCTAAATCGATTATTTCTCTTTTAAACCCTATGTTGTGGGTACTCATTAGAACTGTCTCGATTAGACGATTCTAATGAGTATCCATAACATAGGTTTTCACTCAAAATCACTCTCTCTATCTGGGACCCTGGTAAGACCACAAACATGAGTTTTTCACCAGACTTAGACACTCTTGTTTTCATCACAGTATAGACTTTTGTTGTCTTATAACTAAATTGTAATTTTATACATAAAGAGTAGTACATTTGTTTTCAAAAGATGAAAAACAAATTGTGTGATCAATGGAAAGATGTCATGTTCCTTTCCAAAGAAAAAGTTTAAGATGACTTCAGAGGAAAGTCGAAGTGGTCTTACAAACGTGCACTGGGTTGCTGTTAGTGGTGTTTTTAAATATTCATAAATCTTTATTCTATCATTGTATTTTAGTGAAACTTATAGCATGTAAGCAATGACACATATATGGAAATATGTCACCAAATCATGGTATTAAACTAGTTCATAAATAGTCAAGTTGAGGGAAAAGTTAACATACTTTTTGAACAATCCTGTAGATACAGGTGCAGACTAAAGTTCAGGTTAATTCTAAACTGTCAGTTATCTTCTGTGTCATTCCCATTAAAATAAGCCTAAAAATTTAGATGTCTTATTTATTCTAATTTCAGTGAAACTGCTTTACTTGCACTTTAGGTGTTAAAACAATGACACTATTAGAGGTCAAAACTAGAGCTGTCAATGAATGTGACTTAAGACCCCACCAGCGCTTTGACAGGCAATTATATATACACACAGATTGACACAACAACTAACAAGTTGACGGACACACAGACAGACAGGCTGATTCCAGTACACCCCCCCCCCATTCCCGAAAAATATTTCTCTGGGTCATTAAAACTTGTGATGTAAAAGGTTAACTCACCTCTGGGTGAAACTGTTGTTCTGTTCTAGTGTGGCAATATCCACAATTATCTGCATTTTCACACTGTGTGGGATCACCCCAGTCATCACTGTGTTTCACATTTGGACAAGGTGTGGACCTGAATATGAAAACGTTGTGTTTATAACCATCAATAAATCTTTGATCTGTTTGAAAACTATAGCGTCCTGTTTAACTCTTTCCCAAACAATCCCTGGTTTTTACGGGTCTGGAATAGTTACTTTTTGAAAACATTGTGGGAAAAGGAGAAAATGCTGGTAACCAGCATTTTCTCCTTTTCCCTCAATGTTTTCCACACTATCATAAACAGAAATAATCTTTTCAGCAAGAGTTGAATTGTCGTCTGCAAATGCTTTCAATTCGGTCTAGTCCAAAAGTTTGTCGTTTGGGAAAGGGTTAATGGTACTTTTCAGATATATACCTTAACTCATTACTAAATGACAAAATTTTAGTCTGGTCCAAATTGAAAGCATATGCGTATGACAAAATGAATGTAAGTAAAGAATTGAAATTTATTTTAGGAAGGGAAGAAAACATTGTGGGAAAAGGAGAAAATGCTGGTTTCCAGCATTTTCTCTTTTTCCCCCACAATGTTTTCAAAAAGTTTCTTTCAGAGGTGTGTAAAAAGTCGGGATTGTGTGGTAAAGGGTAAAAAAAAACCTGATCCAACTCCATGGATCAAATTACCACTACACTGTAAAAGAAAATCTGATTCTACTCCATGTTGTTTTTAACCCTAAAATATTTACCAAACAACAAATTTTTTAACTTGTCCAAATTGAAAGCATTTGCAGACAGCAAAATAAACCTCACTCAAACATTGAAATTTGTTTACAGGAGAGTATAAAAAACAGTGGGAGAAGAAATAAATGATGTTTTCTAGCCTATCAAATGCAGAAATCCCCACTTAACTCTTTACCACATGAGAAAAATTTAGACTGGTCCTAATTGAAAGCATTTGCAGACGACAAAATAAAGGTGACTGAAAAAATCGAAACTTGTTCTGGGAAGGGTAGAAAACACTGTGGGAAAAGGAGAAAATGCTGGTTACCAGCATTTTCTCCTTTTCCCACAGTGTTTTCAAAAGGCTTCTTTCTCAGAGGCGTCAAAAGTAGGGATAGTGTGGTAATGGGTTAAGCAATATCTGATTTGTTGTCTGCAAATACTTTCAATTTGGCCAGGACAAAAATTTGTCTTTTAACTCTTTCACAAACGACAGTTTTAGACTTGTCCAAATTGGAAGCATTTGCAGACGACAAAATTGACATGACTCAAAACTTGAAATTTGTTTTCTGCGGGAAAGAAAACATTGCGGGAAAAGGAGAAAATGCAACGGCATTTTCTCCTTTTTCCACATTATTTTCAAAAGGCTTTTTTCTAAGTGTCGTTAAAAGTCAGGATTGTGTGGTAAAGAGTTAATTAAGACTTAAACACAAATTATATTAACCCTTTACCACACAATGATGATTTTTAACACCATTGAGGAAGAAACCTTTTGAAAACATTGTGGGAAAGGGAGAAAATGCTGGTTACCAGTATTTCCTCCTTTTCCCACAATGTTTTCAACCCTGTCAAGATCGAATTCCATGATTTGAGTCACATTTAAAATGTTTTCTACAAATGCTTACAATTTGTACGAAGCTTAAAATTTGTCGTCTAGTAAAGAGTTAAATGCTTTTGAAATAGGCCACTGTGCAGATTGTTGTGTGATACAGAATTAATAAGACTATCATAGATACTGAGCTTTCTCACCTGTATTTTACAACCTTTGGGCTTCTTCTCCTGTCCCGAGGATTGTGAAAATGCGGACATGCGTAACCTTGTCGACACAACCTTGGTGGCTTTTTGCATGGCTCTGTTTTATAATTAGCTAATACAAAAGTGGTATCTGAAATAGAAAGTAGTGACCGTCTAAAAAGTCCAGCATAAAATCTGTTACAACCCTTTATCAAACAATCTAGTGTTTTATGAAAGCCTGAAACAGTAATAAGTAATAAATACATGTAGTAAAAAGGCCAGAGAAAATAATTATTGTGTTTTAGGGGACCCAATTAAACCTACTTGATGAACACTGACTAGCAACTTTTCTTCTTGATTTTTTGCCAATTTCTGACCATATTGACAATTTCCATTTTCTTATTCCCCTTTGGTCCATTTTGCTGAAAATTTCTGATACATAATTAACTCATTACTAAACAACAAAATTTTAGACTGGTCCAAATTGAAAGCACAGGCAGACGTCAAAAATAAATGTACTTCAAAAATTGAAATTTGTTTCCAGCTGGGTAGAAAACATTGTGGGAAAAGGAGAAAATGCTGGTTACCAGCATTTTCTCCTTTTCCTACAATGTTTTCAAAAGCTTTGTTTCTTAGGGTCGTTAAAAGTCGGGATTGTGTGGTAAAGAGTTTAGGGTGGCCCATCTTTCAGATACAATCAGCGTCTCTGTGATTGTAGACTTCCTCCGAAGTAGCCAGCGCCATTCTCTCAGTCAATGTGAGAAATAAGTCCCCATTTTGGGTCATTTTCAAGCTAAGATCCTTTTCAAATACTAAGCCCATGTGCAATATTTGGCTTTTGTGCTACCCACAACAAGGAAAGTACATTCGAGTCAAATAACAGGACAAGAGAAAGAAGATAAAGTAACATTTTATAGATGTCATTTGGAATTTGTAAACATATCATTTAACGAACTCATTACCAAAAAAGAAAATTTTAGACAGGTCCAAATTGAAAGCACTTGCAGGCGACAAAATAAAGGTGACTGAAAAACTAAAATTTGGTTTGGGAAGGGTAGAAAACATTGTGGCATTTTCTCTTTTTCTCACAGTGTTTTCAAAAGGCTTCTTTCTCAGGAGTCGTTAAAGGTTGGGATTGTGTGGTAAAGAGTTAAAGATGTTCACACAGATTTCATGCAAATACAAGTCATATCACTACTAATATTGACATCCACAGTACAAACCGATAGGGGAAACATTATCCTACAAGAATATCATATAACAATTTCAGACATTTCAAATTGCTAAGAAATATCTAGTTTGAAAATGTCATACAACCCATTTCAGAAGAGATCTTAACCCTTTACCACACAATTATCCCTTTTAGTGACCTTTAAAGAAAGCCTATTTGACCCATTACCACTCAATCCCTACTTTTGACGCCCTGAGAAAGAAGCCTTTTGAAAACACTGTGGGAAAAGGAGAAAATGCTGGTAACCAGCATTTTCTCCTTTTCCCACAGTGTTTTCTACCCTTTCCAGAACAAATTTCTATTTTTCAGTCACCTTTATTTTTTCGTCTGCAAATGCTTTCAATTTGGACCAGTCTAAAATTCTCTCGTGTGGTAATGAGTTAAAACATTGTGGGAAAAGAAGAAAATGCCGGTACCAGAGAAAAATTACATCATTTGAGCCACTATAAAATTGTCGTCTGCAAATGCTTTCAATTTGGATAGGTCTAAAATTTAGTCTTGTAAAGGGTTAATGACTCAAGTGAAATCCGTGACTAGGGTATTGAAAAAAACATAACTAGTTGTTTCACTTTCAGTATGTAAATGTGTAGTATTTGATTTGAGACACTGTTGCTTACCGTTTACATGTAGTATGAAATGGTAGAATATTTGGTTTATGGTTAAATAATAAACAAACTGTAAAACTTTCAGCATGTGCTGGTTTGAAAACTCGACTAAGTTCAAGACTAAAAGAAGAGAAACAAGTTCAAACATACCATTCCATCTAGGATCTTCCAGTAGCGTTCTTTCTTTCTCCAGACTTCCTGTGCCCGGCGTTCCTGGACTGGTCGATGAAACATCTGAGTTTTGTTCCATTGCCTGCAACTCTCTAAGATCGTAGACTGGCGGTCGCAAATCAAGGGGACCATGGGCAAACGCGCAGTGTGGTCCATTTTTCACACAGTGACCTTTAGAGTCAGTTTCATATACACATGTACCAGTCTTATAATATCGTAAATGATATCTGCGTTCTGTATCCCCTGCCGTTCTGTGTAATAACTGACATCTGAATTTGAAAGAACAATTAAAGTGAAAATATAGTCCAAAAGTAAACAAAGTGTGTGTTTAATTCTTTACCTAACAACAAAATTTTGACTGGTCCAAATTGAAAGCATAATGAGCATTAGCAGACGACTAAATAAATCAGACTTACAAATGGAAATTTGACTTTGGAAGGGTAGAAAACATTGTGAGAAAAGGAGAAAATGCTGGTGACCAGCATTTTCTCCTTTTCCTACCATGTTTTCAAAAGCTTTCTTTCTCAGGGTCGTTAAAAGTCGGGATTATGTAGTAAAGAGTTAAAAGTATGGAAATTATTGTGAAGATTGTAATCCGTCATTGTACAGTTGGTCCAAGTGTTAGTTGCTGACAGAGAAATTAAGTTAAAACCAGCCAGATAGCCTTGCCTATAGTTTACTTATAAAGCATTTTAACCCTTTACTCCACAGATACTCATTTTTACACATTGCTTGTAGGAGCATTTGGAAAACATTGTGGCAAAAGTTGAAATTGCTCGTGACGAGCAAGTTCACCTTTTGCCACAATGTTTTCTATGCTATCAAAAGGTGTCATATACACATAAGAAACAGCTTCATCCTCGCTGCTATTTAGGGTCAATTAGAGATACCATAGAAATTCCCCATGGGGTAAAGGGTTAACACTTTACCAAACGACAGAATTTTAGCCCTTTTCAAATTGGAAGCATTTGCAGACGATAATTTCAGTATGGCTCAAATGGTGCAACTGTTTATTGATAGGATAGAAAACGTTGTGGGAAAAGGAGAAAATGCTGGTTACCAACATTTTCTCCTTTTCCTACAATGTTTTCAAAAGGCTTGTTTCTAAGGGTCGTCAAAAGTCGTCATTGTGTGGTAAAGGGTTAACTGCTATTTTCTACCAGCCAAACACATTTGGCCTGACCACACAATAACAAACTGTCATCTCTATCATATTTTGCATACTTTTAAACTGTATGATTTAAATTTAAATAGATCATGACATCTAGTGTGATATTTTGGTCTTTAAATAGCCTTTAACCCTTTACCCCACAAGGCATTTCTATTTCTATGGTATCTCCAATGACCCTAATTAACAGCAAGAATGAAGCCATTTCTTATGTGTATATGAAACCTTTTGATAATATAGAAAACACTGCGACAATGTTTTCCAAATGCTCCTACAAGCAATGCATAGATATGAGTATCTATGGAGTAAAAGGTTAATGGAGTATTCATTTGTTTACTGTTAACTCTTTACCAGACAACAAATATTTAGCCATATACAAATTAAAAGCCTTTGCAGACAACAATTTCAATGTGACTCAAATGATGCAAACTTTCATTTTGATAGGGTAGAAAATACTGTGGGAAAAGGAGAAAATGCTGTTTAGCTGCATTTTCTCCTTTTCCCACAATGTTTTAAGAGCCTGTTTTCAAAAGGTTTCTTTCCCAGGGTCATTTAAACTTGGCATTGTGTGGTAAAGTGTTTGATTGTTCCTTTCATCATACAAACTTCAAAGAAGAGGGGTGAGCAATGGTCTGACAAAAGGGTGTTTAATGCTCCTCTGTGATGCCACATTATTATAGATAAAATAAATCAATGTTTTCTAATTACCAATTGAATTCTGAGGTAGAATGGTCATTTGACATGCAGAAAATGATATTCAAAATCAGTACAAATGTCCTTCAGTTCTTTGACGGAGTAAGCAATGTTGTTGGGAGGCTAACCCTTTTAAACCCTTTACCACATGATCCTGACTTTTAACAACCCTTAGAAAGAAGCCTTTTGAAAACATTGAGGGAAAAGGAGAAAATGCTGGTAAAATTTTGTCATCTATACATTCTGTTAATTTTGTCATCTATACATTCTCTCTATTTGGACAAGTCTAAAATTTTGTTGTTTGGTAAAGAGTTGAAGAGTTGAATCAAAGTTAAAGTTTATGTAACGGCCTATAATGTAACAGTTTAAGAACCCATATTGTTGAGTGATTTGTGTAGGCGGCCCGGTAGCTGTGTCTGTGAAGCACTCGCCCTCTAAGCCTGGGGTCCCGGGTTTGAGCCCCGGTCTGGCTGCATAGATTCTCTCACCTGGTTACGCCATATGAGTTTGAACTTAAACCATTACATTATAGGCCAATTCATTTATTTCAAATTGGCATCAATGAACAGTAACTGTTGCTTTATCATGAAATCTGATCTTAATAATTACTGTGACGTGTCTACAAAACTTACAATACTTTTGTTACCTATGACAATAATACAGTTAAAATTAATTAAATAGTTAGGCCTAACAAAAAATATCAGTGTTTAGGGTTTCAGTCCGAGATCCTGTAGATATTATTCTCAGATGGTATCAATGTCTTTTTACGGTCAACTGACTTCATAGTAATGGGGGAAACAGGTATTCTTTTCTGCTAAAATGTCCATTGTACTGTCTATGTAAAGGAGAGATGCATTTTACCTGTCTTACCTTTTATGTGTTTGTTTAGTTATGTTGCGTATGTCAACAAAGGCTAAAATTATCATCTAAGAGTCATAGGGTAGGGAGGGATTTCTTTTTTTGTTTTTCTTCATGATTTTTTCACATGGACCATGCACTGAAATTGCACCCATTTTTTTCCCCCCTACCATAGAGTAAAAAGTTTAAGGTCAGCAGCATTTTCTAGGTAGGGTCCGGTCCAGAAGCCCTCAACACATATACTTTTTTAGGCCTTATGACTGTAAAGATCCCTTTAAAAATTCTATATGTGTATACCACACACATTTTTCCCCCAAGATTTTTATTCAAAGTAGGGGATATGAGCTGCGCATTGCCGTAAGTATGGCAGGCTCCCCCCCTCCCAAATCAGCAAGAGCTTGTCAGATACACCAAAGTATGATGCCATTAGTGAGCTCAGACATGGATTAATCCTTTACCACATAATCACAAGTGTTAACCTTTTACTCCATAGATAATCATTTGTACACATTGCTTGTAGGAGCCTTTGGAAAACATTGTGGCAAAAGGTGAAATTCCTCTGACGAGGAATTTCACCTTTTGTCACAATGTTTTCTAGGCTATCAAAAGGTGTCATCTACACATAAGAAATGGCTTCATCCTTGCTGTTATTTAGAGTCAATTACAGATGACATTGAAATGTCTTATGGGGTAAAGGGTTAATGAACCTGGGAAGCAGTGTATTTGAAAACATTGTGGGAAAGGGATAAATAGCTGGTAACCAATTTATCATGAGTAAACCTGTATGTCCTTTCCAAAACAACAAATTAGAGACCCTTTCAAATTCAGAATTGGCACAAATGAACTATGAGAGAGTAGAAAACATTGTGGGAAATGGAGAAAAAGCTGCTTTCCAGCATTTTTTCCCTTTCCCACAATCAGAGCTACAGATAAAAGGAGTTATTTTGATTATAAAATTGAAAATACTAATTATTCACAACTAAACCCTATGTTGTTGGTGCTCATTAGAATCGTTTCATTAAGAAAATTCTAATGAGTACCCACAATATAGGGTTTAGAAGAACAATAATGAATTTAGAATACCATTGTTCAGTGTTATCTGGAGCCCTGCACAGTGTTTTCAAAAACAGTCTTTCTAACAAGCCGATATGGGATATATGGTCAAATCATAAAATAGGCAGTGCTAGTTATGTCCACTTATGCCCTTTACCAAACAATCCTGAGATTTATTGACCCTAAAGAGGAAGCTTTTTGAAAACATGGTCACAGTGGGAAAAGAAGAAAATGCACAGCCACATAATATTATGACTTAAGGACTGAAAAATTTTGTAGTTTTTCAGTTTTCATGTAAATCCATATTGCACTATTTTTGTATCTAACTTTTGTTGTAGGTATGTATGTATTCATTAAAATTTCTTAAACAAGAGGGTCAAGATGGCCCTGGATCGCTCAACTGAATTTTTTAGAGGACCATTGCTGTTTTTCTTTTTTCTTTGAGGTATTGAAAGGCTGGAAACAAAATCATTATTTTGCCAAGCAATTTTCAACAGGTCACCTGTAAAAGTCCTTTCAAAATCTGACCAGAAGTTTCAGAAAAGAAGAAATTTTAGGAGTTTCTTAATTTCCATACAGTGCAAGTAGCCCCCATTCACCAGAGTCATGTTTCTTGATTTATCAAAATTTCGCAAACAATTTTTGAAATGGGTCATTCAAGAAACATTTCTGTGAAATTATCTTAAAATCTGACCAGTAGATTCAGAGAAGAAGAATTTTGAATAATTTCTTCATGTCCCCATTCACCAGAGCCATGTTTCTTGACGGATCAAAATGTCGTGAACAAATTTTGAAAAGGTTCACCAAAGGAACATTGCTGTGAAATTATCTTAAAATCTGACAAGGGGTTTCAGAGAAGAAGAATTTTTCAAAAAAAATTCATTTCTGTATAGTGCAAGTAGCCTCCATTCACCAGAGCCATGTATCTTTCACAGATACTTTTTGAAAAGGGCCACCCAAGGAACATTCAGAAAGGAAGATTTTTAAAGAATTCCTAAAAAATTCCATTTGGTTGCCATGGCACACCTTTACCAATCACTCCTGTTATCAATGACTCCAAAGAAGACAGCTTTATGACGACATTGATGGAAAAGTAAGTGCTGGTAACCAGCACTTTTCTTATTTCCGCAATCTTTAGTTCCCTTTAACCCATTACCACAAAATCCCTACTTTTGACGCATCTGAGAAAGAAGCCTTTTGAAAACACTGTAGGAACAGGAGAAAATGCTGGTAACCAGCATTTTCTCCTTTTCCCACAGTGTTTTCTACTCTTCCCAGAACAAATTTCAATTTCTAAGTCACTTTTATTTTGTCGTCTGCAAATTCTTTCAATTTGAACTAGTCTAAAATTTTGTAGCGTGGTAAAGAGTTAAGTAAAATACTTCAATAGTCTATTTCAGTAAATGTATTGTCATCTGCAAATAATTTAATTCTAGCAAGTCCGAATTTTTCTACTAAAAAAAAAAAAAAGTGAAAAAAAAAAAATCAATCTAATTTTGATATGTCCAGCTGGTCTGTAACCTTTACCAGCAATTGACCCATACATCATCATACTCTGGTTCTGACTGGCCACCACTGTCTTTATCTTCACTGCCATATATATATGTGCACTTAATATGCCAGGAACAAAAGTCTTTTCAGAACAGTACTATATAAATTGTCATAGATTCAAAACTACTCAATGGATTTACACCAAATTTTATATGCTTGTTTGGTATATATACAGCAATGATGAAGAAGTATGTCTACTTTCATTTTCAACATCGTCATTTTGTGATGGTGAATCCAAAACAACAGGTAACAACAGCATATTGTTTTCAGAATTAGTGTCTACTTCATCATTTTCTGATTCAGAATCCGAATACAAGTCAGCATCGTCACAATTACTAGTTTTGCAATAACATCTCTTACCGAGAAACATGATCTAATACGTCTAGGACCAGCCGCCATCCTTGAAAAAGCAACTTATTTTGAAAGACTGTTTTGTTTTCGTGAAAAAATCAACAATAGCACACCATTTTGGATCATGTGACTAATATAAGTATAGCGAAAGCTAATTCCAGTATGGAGTAAACAAAGTAATACTGAGTTATTTCCCTTACATTACATCGTTCTAAAAAGGCATTGCAAAATTATATGGCGTATGTGTAACGTTAGTTAGCTGCTCGGCGTACGGCAGTGAAGGGGTTAATAATTCATTACCAAACAACAAAATTTTAGGCTTGTCCAAATCCAAAGCATTTGCAGATGACAAAATAAAAGTGACTGAAAATTTGAAATTCATTTTGTGAGGGTTAAAAAACATTGTGGGAAAAGGAGAAAATGCTGGTTACCAGAATTTTCTCCCTTTCCCACAATGTTTTCTAAAGACTTCTTTCTCAGGGTCGTTACAAGTAAGGATTGTGTGGTAATGAGTTAATTCTTTACCACACAATGCCAACTGTTAATGACACAGAGATAGAACGCATTTGAAAACATTGTGGGAAAAGGAGAAAATGCTGGTAACCAGCATTTTCTCCTCTTCCCACAATGTTTTCCACCCTTCCCAAAGCAAATTTCAATTTTTGATTTCCATTTATTTTGTCGTCTGCAAATGCTTTGAATTTGGTCCAAAATTTTGTCATTTGGTAAAGGGTTGAAAATGAAGAAGTAAGCACATTGGGAAAATGCATGTCAGCTAGTATCAATGTTATGAACTTGTTTACATTCAAAAGTAGGTCAAGGCAAAAACAGAAAAGAAGAGGGTTATTCACTGAAAGCCACAAACGATCCAAAGTCCGATTTGAAATCAGTCAAAAAATACTGACATTTCAACCAAATGACAAAAGATGTCATTGGGTTCTATTAAAAGTAAATGGAATCTACGTTTTTTCGATGACTGCTCGTTTGCCAGAGAGTGAGCTATTTTTAGCTCATCTTTTTTTAAGCATGTAAACATTGAAAAGAAAATGTGAAACTGGCGTTCAGGGCAAATTTATGGTAAAACAATGTAAATTTTAGTATTACTATACTTTAAGACTGTAATACACCTCTGTTATGGAGCTCGATATTTTATAATTCGATACGTCTAAGGCGATTACACAACAAAGGAATATCTAGCCTCCATTTGATTGCCCTAATTGGAACAAAATGGCTGCCATTGTTTACAAGATGTCAGAAACGTAAGAAAATAATCAACACCGAAACTTATTGAACCTAGTCGTCTAATTACAATGACATTACCTAGAAACTACGAAACGTTGTTAAATAAATGCTTTGGCAAAACTGTCATGTATGTAAACACAAGTTTTACCCTGTTTTAGAGCCGTATACTTTTCCCACCAAAATTTGAAAGACCGACAAATAAATAAATACTTACTCATCTCCTTCTGGACAAACTCCAGTTGTTTCATCAAATTTTGTGCAGTAAACGTCTGGACTGTAGTTGAATGTCCCGTCTCTTTTTCTCACCGGTCGACGTCGACGTTGATTCATAAAATGCCAATGAAAACAAGTGAAGGGTCTGTGTTGTGTACATTTATGTTGCAGAAAGAGTGGACATTGCTGCGTTCGAAACTCTTTCAGGTACCTGTAACAATAAATTAGGTTGATCTGACCCATTCCTTTCATTAAAAAAGGGACTAAACTATCAGCATTTCAAGCGCAGACAAATGACAACCATACTTACATGTAATGTGGAGGTTTCTCGGTTTGAGCTGGGATCACCGAATTCTCCGACGGCATTTTTGTTGTCATTATTTACTATGGCGCATCTTCATTGCGCAGGTCAGTGAGGTTGTTGTTTTGATTGGGAGAGAAGAATGCACGTGACCTCATTCAGAACATCAATATTTCAAAAGCGCACCTGCGATCAGCTGGGTTAGTTTTTGTCTCCTATCTAGTTCAGTGAAAACTCTCATATGAAATATATTATATTAGTATTGTATTTGTTTTACATAAATTTCAATTAGGCACAGGTTATTTGAGCGGTGAGAAAGTGCACTCGGGCTCGTATAATCGTATAATATTGTCGGACAGTATCGTTATTCATATCTACATGTAGATCAGACTGCAAAGAATATGTCCGATTACTTTTAAAGAACAAAGACCTTATACTTCGTTCAAAAGTAGGAAAGAACGGGACATATTCCATATGCAACATTTGTCTTTTCGACAAAAGTTGGAACCCATATTATAGCATACCTTGATATTATGTTTTTTTATTTACATTAGTCACGTCAGAAATGACTTTTTTCATGAAAGAAGATCTTGTTTTCCTGTTTTATATGTTTATTATGAGTAAATTTTCCATAGAGCTTTCAGATTTTATTTTTCGCAAGATATGTCGTGATATGTATTCAATTTCTTTATGCGAGTTTCGATAAGATAATAAGTTTTAACGTAACTTATAATTGATTTCACCCCTAAAACCATACAAGGCTCCGGTGTCACGTGATATTTTTGCAAAGTCTGTCAGGGGCTAGTCCGGCCCTTTATGACGGGGAAGCCGAACCTGCTTCGTACTTACACTAAATATTTCTCATTGTATTCTGACGCTAAGTAGATCTTATGTACTCAGGATTACAAACCCTGACCCATAGGTAAATATCGTGTAACATCGACATTTCTGTTAAGGTTATTCGGCCAAATAATCGTGTAACATCGACGTTTTCTTACAGGCGATTCGGCAAATCTCGGCAGCTTCGGTATTTTAACATCGTGGAACCGTAATAGAAAACAGCTATTTCCACAATAGTATTATCCTACAAAATTTGCTATGATTAAAAAAAGATATTATTCTACTACTTTAACCGAGATTCTTTTCCCTTTTTTCCCTTCATTTATACATCTAAAACTACTATATTTTCATTATACAGAGAGATAGTAATTACCTCCCTTTTCTAGAAACTAACAAAAGTATTTACAATAATTTCAAGATAGGCATAAAGAAATTTCTGGTCGGTTAAAATGTGCAAAAGTATTATACCTATATAAATATTTGTTTATCAGCTACCAAGAAAACTTTATGCCAAGCTGCTCTAGAGGTATTACTGGTCTACTACCTTAATATGAGAGTTAGGGGCCGTAAAACTTGATTTTCATTTTGTTAACGTTAAAATCATGAATGATTTTCCCTACATTTTCATGTCTTCTGTATTAAGATTTGTTAAGAATTAGTTCTGTTATTCTGTAGATACTGCAGTTGATGGGTCGATGCTGGATTGATAGATGGGTTGTTCGTATGATTGGTTGTTTCGACGAGTGAAATATTGACCCTTTAATAAACAATTCCTCTTTTTTATACGACCCTGAGATAGAAGCCTTTTAACTCTTTACCAAACGACAAATATTTAGACTGGTCCATATTGAAAGCATTTGCAGATGACATAATATAAGTGACTGAAAACTTGAAATTTGTATTGGGAAGGGTAGAAAACATTGTGGAAAAAGGAGAAAATGCTGGTTACCAGCATTTTCTCCTTTTCCCACAATGTTTTCAGAAGGCTTCTTCCTTGGGGTCGTAAAAACCAGGGATTGTTTGGTAAAGGGTTAAAGTATTGTGGTAAAAGAGAAAATGCTGGTAACCTGCATTTTCTCCTCCTTCCCACAATGTTTTCTACCCAAAATGGAAACAAATTTCAATTTTTAGGTTAGGGCTATTTTCATTTTGTTGGCTGCAAGTGTTTTCAATTTGGACCAATCTAAAATATTGTTGTTTAATAAAGAGGTAACAAACAGTACCGCGTTTTCAGGACCCCGACAAAGAAGCCCTTCCTGAAAACATTGTGAAAAAAAGGAGAAAATGCTGGTAACCAGTTACCAGCATTTTCTCCTTTTACCACAATGTTTCTACCCTTCTCCAAACAAATTTCAAGTTTTGAGTGGCATTACTCTTGTCGTCTGCAAGTGCTTCCAATTTGGACTGGTCAAAATATATGTCGTTTGGTAAAGGTTTAAACCTTAACTCTCTCCCACACAATCCCGACTTTTGACGACCCTGGAGTTGAGGCCTTTTGAAAACATTGTTGGAAAAGGAGAAAATGCTGGTAACCAGCATTTTCTCCTTTTCCAACAATGTTTTCTACCCTGTCACAGACAAATTTCATCATTTAAGTCACATTAAATTTGTCGTCTGCAAAAGCTTTCAATTTTGACGAGTCTAAAATTTTGTTGTTTGGTAAAGAGTTAAACTGTTATATAAGTTATATGAACGTTTCAAGGCGATGGTAAAACCGTAAATACTGCCATTTCAAAGTTAGGTCTATTTAGGCCTATGAACGAAAATATCTATAATAGATGCATAGCTCTGGTGCTTTCTGGCAAAAGGGGGCTAAATGCACCTCTGTGATGCATCATACCAAGCAGGCGATGAGACAATTATGGATCGTAGCCTCGTTTTCACAGCCGACATAATCACGAGGTAGACTGGTCCTGGGAAATCAGATATACATGTAACCACAACGAAAAGTTTCGGCCCAGGTAGGCTTGCGCGGGTTGCACAGACTTACCTTGGTCGACACTTTTCGCAGATGCATTAAGTCCCCTTTCTACAGAGCATGGCTCACATCGGACAGGGTAGATTCAAGATCCGACTGTACATTCTGTGCCGTCTGATTTTGATTTACACTGTCTGCAAAAGGTCACTGAGCTGCGTTTGTCAGCGTTTACCGGCCGGATGGTTCAGCACTGAGCGTATCTGGATCGTGACTTTGAGATTGCGGGTCCGATACCCGGTTGCGGCGAACTTTCTTTCCGGCGCCTAGTTTTTCCGCCTCTGATGCATGTGATTCCCGTGGGGTCCCGGGCTTTTTTTACTGTATAGAATAGGACATCGGCCTTTTTCTATGGCATGTCGTAGAAGGCAACTAAAATTAGAGACGAACGGCTGCTTTCCTCGCTGTCTACGCATGTCATATTCTTGGAAGATTCGACTGTCTTATATGACGCATCACTAGCCCCGAAAGCGGGCTGACTGAAATATTACGCTCTTTAAAGTAGCAATATTGAAAATAGCTTTTATCAATACGTTTGAGGAGAAATGGGACCTGCTTTAGCTCCAAATTTCTCTAGACTGCTGATCATAGGTGAGTGAATTGCACGAGGTAGCGTTTTATTGAGTAAACATTTGAAATTCAAAGTAACGGTTGCAGCGTAGGAAAGTGGTTCGGTTCTGTATCCAGGATGCCAAAATTAGATAGATGAGTATTTATAGAAGGCCATCTAGCGGGAGATAATGCTGCTTTCCTCGTAATTCATAGGATTGCAGCAGGCTGGGTGGTTCTTGTTCCAAATCCTATATTTTTTTCTCGATGTAAATAGGGTTTGGAATGGGAATCAATTGGCCTGTGGGACCGCGTGTGGTTTAATCGGGGGTATAAGAATAAACAACTGCAGTCCAGCGATCGTCACATCTGCCATTTCATCTGGCGGAACAAACGTGACAGCATGCATGTCGTAAAAGGCGACAAAAAGGGCATCATTTTGTGTTTTGTCCATTCCTCATTTATCATGTTTGTCTTATGTTGTTGCACATGTATGTTATTTTCACCTTGCATTATTGTTTACTAAATAAGTGCGCCCAATATGACCTAAGTTGTCGGCGGGCCTTAAAACGCTATTCATTCATTCATTCTGATGCATGTGAGAAAAGTAGTCATAGGCTTTAGAAAGAAAGTCGTGACAGTATTGGTGTGAGAAAGCCAGGAGACACATGCGTGCGTCACTGCCGCCATGATATGAATCATGACGACGCTCTTAAAACAAGAAAGAACTTATTAAAGAATCAAGGTGATAACGCACGGAAGGCAGCGGATTTATTTTCTGGCTCCGAATACATGCTACTAATTTGTGTATTCTGTGTTTTTTTTTTTTCCTCGTAAACTAATATGAATCAAAGCGTTGAGAACGCTCAAGTAGTATTTGTCAATGAAGCCGTTGTGTGGAATTAAAAAGTTGAAAGAAAAAGATAAATATTATTCAAATATTGGCCTGAAAGTCAACCAACTAAGCAAATGATTACCATTTTGGTTGAAGGTAGAGTACTCATGATAATGTACGGATTAGTTGTATAATGGTGGTCTCCCTTTGATCTTAAAAAGGAGCCAGGAGTAACGTCGCTTGACAGTAAGATGGAAAGAGAGAGAAACCATGTGAATAGTCCTAGTACCTGAAAACTGTGGTTTTGAAATTTCTTTAGTCGTTAATATTAATATCCCAAAATTACAATCAATTATTTCGATCTATAAATATTCATGCCCAATTAAATGGAGTTGCGCGCAATCATGGGATGGACAAGCCATGGGACGAAATGATTTTGGAACAAAAAAGCCCAGGACCAAGCGATCGGCAGGCAAAATTTGTACCACTGCGCCAATAGAAGGCTACGAGCGAGTGAAACTATTTTCAATGAATCTATTAGTATTTCCACGATCGATGGCCTCACCCAGTATATTTTAACATGCCATTTATAATTACGTATCTGAGTGCTACCGAAAAAATCGTTTGCCTGAGAGAAAAATGAGTTTAATTGGGTTTATTTTCTTCGGCTTTGCACAAAATACGATACATGGCCTTCAAAATTCAATATTGAACTCATAGTGGTATTGTCTTCGACAAATACCACAATAAAAACGGAAGGTTCTTTCGAGAACTCTTACCATTGGGATTTAGGCACGAGTTCACTAGGGTCCGAGTATGTTATTGTATAAGTGTGCCAGATGGTGGAGAGGTCTTGAGCCCTGGACGGATTTGAGTTATCAAAGCTGAAAACCGTTTGTTATCTTAAGTCAAAAAGACAAAGTTCTGAAACTTGATGTTTACTCTTTTGTCAGAGAACATACAGTATCAAGTTGAACTGCTTTGTTTGAATATCATTGACAGAACTATTTTGTTAGAGTACAAAACTGGTTTTGTTTACACGCGTATCCAGGCAAAATCTGTCGGAAACAAAGATCTGACCCAGATATATATAGTGGGCTACAAGGAACCGGTATACATCCACACGTGATGTGGGAATTATGACAGCGGGGTAAATCTGCTGCCAAAACGACGTTAGAGATCGTGGCAAGAATATGAACAGTGGAACTTGTTTTCAGTCACTGGTCAAATTCCGAATATCCAAATTTCAACATTCTATTTGCTTAAAATATTCTACCATGGCGGAAAATTGTAGATCAAAGACCAGGCTGCACATTCTGTGAATTCTGGTGTTGATCTACACTGTCCCTAAAGGCTCCTCCAGTCGTGTTCAGCTACGCAAAAAAAGTTCGAAAAACCCAGTTTTAGTTTTTTCATTTTCTTTTCATGTGTTTGTCTACTTTTAGTCATAGATCCGATTTTTCTTCTGTCCAAGACGCAGTTTTGTTTTTGAACTTTTTTGTCTTTTTCGATGTATTTCAGATATCAAACTTACCAATTACATTTTTAGAAAAGATTTAATCAATTTCACTACCTGACATGCGCTGTGTTATAATCGTATTACCTTTCGACTTAACGGAACAGAACTGAAATTCGAAATAACAGTTGCCATGTTGAAGAGTAGAATGCTCAAAACAAAAACGAGTATGTATTAGACAAATGCTACCTAGGGGAAGACAATGCGAAAGTTTTGAAGTTATGCATGTGTAGTCTGTCAATCTTTTAATCTGTCATCTTAATCTTTCATTCTTTATAACTACATGTAGGTCACTATTTCGATATTTTATGACGTCATCATGAAGTCATTACCACCTCTCACTGCTTAAGCTCACCTTCGTCGCACCCACCTTCTCTCGCTAGTAAGAACAGAGTTACCCTCGCTCAATAGACACCATTTAATGCTAGCCATAGTTTCGTGAGAGGATACACGCCATCTAACGCAGAACCAAAGCATGGCTGTAGAATAGAGTTTATGGACGGCCACCTAATTCTTGTCATCATCTCTCTCTAGATGGTGTAACAGTTCTCACTAAAAATTCTACAAATAGGGGTACACAAAGAATATGACATGCGCAGACAACGAATTTTCGCACGTTTTTCCGACTGGTTCTCAGCAGATTTGTGTGCTGATCTTTTTCACACAAATATCATTTCGGTAAAGATTTTTAAAACTGGTGTAAATTTCATTAACAGGATTTAATGTACTATGGCTATAATTTTGACAAACATTAATTCTGTGTGCACACCATCTTCTCCCTTCATCTATGTGATGAATTAAATGGTCATAGTGTCACATGGGTGCGACAGTACTAACCGAAGAAGACTTCAACTGGAGAATGTTATATTAAGTAACTCTCTGTCCTTAATGATTGACAATAAGTCCAAACACATCCAGCTGCAGGGTTTTATTCTTTACTTGACCTGACCCTTTGTTTATAGCCATTTTATCCTGTGTACCATTACGATACGAACGCCCTCGAAAATTGAAAATGAATAAATTCCAGGCTCTCTGTGATTAGTCTATTACACATGAAAAGTTTTTCATTTGTGATGAACCGATCAAATTCTTAATACATTATTACATGAAGCAGCTGAAAATTCTGTCCCACATACCGTGAAATATCCAAAATGTCCTGAAAAGCCCTGGTCCAGTAATCATTGTAAATAGACTGTCAACGACAGAAAATAAGCAATCAGAAACTTTAATCTAAAGACGAATCAAACCTGTTCATCCGGATCTTTCTATGTCAGATGTTGTTATCCCATTAGTACAGTGAGTCTCACAAACACCTTGGTATTTATTTTATCTATCTTGTGATGGAAACTGGGATCAACAAGTGCAGTGTACCGTTGAAAAGGCATGAAAAAGAATAGGTGTTTTAAGAAGTTTGAGGTACCAGCTCGATCGCCTTTCACTTCAAACCATATATTTTTCATTTATAAGACCGATTCTTGAATATGGAGGTATTATTTGGGATAATGTTCATGAATACCAAAAGGAAGAACTTGACAAGATTCAAAACGAGGCTGCCAGGATTGTAACGGGATGTACTAAGCTTGTATCAATTGCAGACCTTATAAGAGAATCAGGCTAGGAGACATTAAGACAGCGTAGGAACAAACACAAGCTTATTCTTCTTTTCAAAATGGTAAATGGTTTAGTTCCAAATTACTTATTTTCTCTAGTACCGACCACTGTTGGCAGTAATACTACATACAATCTACGTAATTCTAATGATTTATCAAACATCGCCTGCAAAACTAATCTTTATATGAAATCTTTTCTCCCTTCTACCATAGAGGCATGTAACTCTTTGCCACAGTCTACAAGGGAGACAGACTCCCTCTCATCTTTTAAACGTATATTAGATGAAGATAAGCCAATTCCCAACAAACTATTTTTTATGGAGAAAGAAGACTGCAGATTTTACATGCTCGCCTTAGGAATAAATGTAGCGATTTAAAGCAACACTTTTTTTTGGAAAAATATTGTAGAAAACCCTTTATGTCGTTGCGGGGAAATAGAATCCAATAAACACTACTTCTTTGTTTGCAAATTTTATCGTAATATTAGGACAGCATTCAGGCGATGTATTTGTGAAATATCTGATTATAATATTGACGTTGTCCTTTTTGGAGATAATAATCTCTCCCTTGCTGAAAATGAAAGAATCTTTAATGCAGTCCATGCTTTTATTGAGAATAGCGGTAGATTCTCCTGAGTTTTAAGTTAAATTTAACGTTACTAGTGTATGGTACCTTTCTTTGGATATTGTACTGCATCAGACACACATATACACGAGGCCTATAAAAGTTAATTTTACATTTTCTTTCTTAACTCTGCACAACCTCTGATTTTTTTTTGCATCATTCCTCATTTTTCACCGTTACTCTTTAAATTTTTCACTGTCAGTTCATTATTTTGGTGTCTCTATTTATTTTTGTTTACTGTAATTGTTATACCACGTGATTTTCTTTAGGGAGAGGAACTATGTAAGCTTTAATTGTTGCTTTCGTTCTAATCCTATTCGCAATATGTTGTTGTACATGAATAATATCTGTAATTATATTGAATAAAATATGTTTAAACTAATCTAAAGACTTGCTCTGAGAACCCCAATTTATACTGCATTTCGCGAGCAAAAGCAAGACGCACCATCGACAGTGTGTCTCAAGACTTAAAAGCAGAACATCATCAAAGAAGTATGGACTAGAACTATCACTAAACGTGATTATACCCCCACCCCCACCAGCTTCTTGTCACAAAAAAAAACAGGTCTTTTCTACAGAATGCAGAATGGTTTAGTACAAAAGTAAGAGTTGAAAAAATAGTCCAAAGGGAGATAATATATTTATCGCAACAAATCGCAGCAGGGTCATGAAAACTGCACACGCACAACTTCATACATAGGAACACTGTGTGTACATTTCAGTTCACCCTTAAACAGTGTTTGAGTATTTCGCCAGACAAATTTGTGTCTACAGACGAACGGACGGACAGACAGGCGTACAGACAGCCGTGGTGATCCCAGTATACCCCCTCCATTTCGTTGTGGGGGTATAAAATGGTGCAAAAGATAAAAGGACAGAACCACTCACCTATAAATCACCTCTCATAGAATGACAAATAGCCCGATAGTGCAGATGTGCTAATGCACTGGAAAACGGTCTTGCCAAGAAATCTTCATCGGAAAACTATTCTACAAAGTTTCAGATAAATGAACCCCAACTCATGAGAGGCATCTTCCATCTGTCGCAATCTATGTTATCTTGCAGCCATCAGGGGCAACACCTGGCATGAAGATGTAAGAATTAGGCCTATTATAGTAAGGATGAAATGGATAAAACTAGAATGGTAGAAAACCGACTAAAATCCAGTATAGATGTTTATTTCATGCTTTCCGGTAGGATATCGAGAAATAGCAGTGAAAATATTTTTCGATCTTACACTGGTCATGCTGGTGCCACCAGTGAAAATACCGATTTTCATGTTCTTGTTGCCTAGGTTAATTGCGCGTGCCTCTCAACCGAATGGAAATATGACGTCATTTACCTTACATTTCTCGCGCTTGACGTAATATTGTAATGGGTTGCTATGCGGGAGGGGTACGCCACGGGGAATAACGGAAAAGAACTGTACTGGATTTTGATAAAGCTCCTCCCAGAAAGGGTTAAAAGCATGAAATGAATAAAATATTTTTTTCGGTGAAAGATTTATTTCATCTCGTGAACACCATCGGTAATATTTTCGATGATGTTCACTCGATGAAATAAATTTCGATCTTTCACTGAAAAAAAAAAAAAAAAACCCAAATATCCTCTATATATATCTTCAGCTCTAAGGTCTCTAACATATAATTTTGTCCCAAACAATGGAGTTTTTATTTGATTAATTAACATCAAGAACCTGTTTTCTCTCTGAAAAATGAATAAAGATTTTTTTTATTCATGTTTTGTAAAAACATGTCAAGTTTGGTAACAGGTCTACTACAACATTCATTATCCTTCGTCTAAAAACGGCACGTTAAGAAATTTTCGGCGTACAGTCACCTGAGATCTATTAACCGCTTACAAAAGACAGTACAAATATCTTTTTTTCAACATGCCATTGTAAACGAAAAATATAGAAAAATATATTTCAATATTTTCGCTCTCCTAGGGTATTGTGGAGTATCTTTCGGGTAAACAGGCCAACCTCCACTGAGCCGGTTAAAGGGCGTATCCACCTAGCGAAAGGGGCGTGGCGAATTGATATGCTGTCTACAGAGGTGTGTATGCATAAATGGTGTGTACAAAACCAAACCACTGCAGAATGACTTCGCTACAAATATTGTGTCCAAATGGAAGACGACAAAATGTGAAAACGACACAAAACACTAAGCTTTTGCAGGTAACAGTAAAAAAATCGAGTTTTCTACGTTACACTCATCTTTAAAGTAGGCCTACCTTGTCCGTAGCTGGTCTCATAGTCATATGCTTATCAGAATTTCTTAGCTCGGCCCCTGGAAGATTCATCCCAAAGGGGACAAACGATTTTATATTCTACCTTGTTACAAAAGAAATAATGTGTTTTTAACGACTAGGAGTGAAACAGATTTTTAAAAATACTGTAGGAATGAGAAAGTATACGTTATTGAAATACATTATTTTCTTCCCATGAATTTCTTCATGTTTCATTGAAGAAAAACTGACGATTCCTTAAGTTGTTTATAACTCCAGGTATAAACTCCTTCAGCTATTATAGAGTGCTGAAAAAAAAAACTTTCAGTTATTTTCATCCTAGAAATATAGTCCAAATAAATGGGATTTCATGGATGCTTTTCATATTTGAGCAAAGCTCACAGTGTAGATCAAAGATCAGGCTGAAGGTTTTGTGCAGCCTGATCTTGATCTACTCTGGCTGCAAAGAAAACTATATTCATGAAAGGCACTTAAGTTAAAAGAGTTAATAGTTGAGTAAACAATCATTTGGACATAGGGAGAGAGAGAGTGAGATAGAGGGAGTGTTAAGGGACTTCTAAGATAGGCCCTACCAAGTAACCTTCTGTCTGAACTCTGATCTGACTCTACATTATCTGTTATCTTAACCCTTTACCCCATAAAGCATTTCTATGGTATCTCTAATTGACCCTAAATAACAGCAAGGATGAAGCCGTTTTTTTATATGTATAAGACACCTTTTGATAGCATAGAAAACATTGTGGCAAAAGGTGAAATTGCTCGTGACGAGCAATTTCACCTTTTGTCACAATGTTTTCCAAAGGCTCCTACAAGCAAATGAAGCAATGCGTAGAAACAAGTATCTATGGAGTAAAGGGTAAAAGAGATAAACTAGGCAGTTACCATCAGAATGGCTATGATTACTAATATCAAATCTTTTCAATTGCATGTAATCTAGGATGTAAAATGTATCCTATTTCTTCCTTTCAGATTGATTGATTGATTGTTTAACACCATTTTCAACATTATTTCTGTTATATCAGGACAGCCAGTGCACCTATTTTGCTTTCATGGACTTAACTTTACAGTATTCTTTCAAAGCTACTGGCTGCTTTCCCACATAACCAACATCGAAACAGTGATAAGCACTAAGCAGTGAGACAGGTATCAATCAATTACTATCATCTATCCACAGAAGGAAATTGACCAAGCTGAGGGTTAAACCAGTGACCCCCCTGGTCTCGAGTCCTGTTCGCAACCAACTGAGCTACTGGGACTCTGCTTAAATAAATTCATTACAGAAGTGAGCTATGATTACTCGGCTTTTTAACTATTCATTACAGAAGTGAGTTAATAATACACATGTACATTGCAGGTACTAGAGGAAGTTTGCCAGAAGCAGAAATTCTTACCTTCTGAGGAGTATAAACTAATGTAAGTTTTGAATGAAAGATAATTTACCAGGCAACAGAATTTAATCCTTATGCAGCTTAATCAGTGACCTTTTGCAGACAGTACAGATCAATATCAGACTGCTTAGAACATGCAGTCTAATCTTGGATCTATATTGTCTGATAAGGAGGTGTTTTTCTCCAAAAGAAAATGAATTCCTACTAACAAGATAACAGTTTTTACTGTTGGCTGAAAAGGTTAGTTTGAGTTATTTTGAAGGTAAAGAGTTAAGATTTGCCCATGTTAATTCTTTATCACACAATTCTGATTTTTAACATCTCTAAAGTGGAGGGCCACTGAAACCTTGAATGTAAGAAGAGAAAATGTTTTCATGTTTTCTTACATTATATTATACCCTTTCATACACCTAATCTGTAGATAATAAATGAAATGGAGCTCAAGTAACTAGATTTGTTTCTAGATAGGAAGAAATAATGTTGGAGATAAAGAAATGCTATTTTGCTACATTTTTTCTCTGATACCCATAAATGTCTTCAAGAGCTCTTTTTCTGTAGGAGGAGAAAGTAGAAGATTGTTTGGTAAAGGGTTAGGTTAACCCTTTCCCAAACGGCAAATTTTGGAGCAGACCAAATTGAAAGCATTTTGCAGATGACAAATTAACAGTTGCTAAAAAGATGATTTTTCTATATGATAAGGAAGAAAACATTGTGGGAAAAGGAGAAAATGCTGGTTACCAGCATTTTCTCCTTTTCCCACAATGTTTTCAAAAGGCTTCTATTCCTGACCCGTAAAAACCAAGGATTGTTTGGGAAAGGGTTAAACAGTTTTTACATCAAGAAGTTTTTAACTCACAGAGCTTCAGATCGAGAGAGTGATTTTGATTTCAAAATTGAAAATTTTAATTATTCTACATTAAACCCTAATGTTGTTGGTACTCATTAGAATCGTCTCATCGTATGAGTACCTACAAGTCAACATAGGATTTCGAAGGGAAAATTTGCCAAAAGCTTAACCCATTACCAAACGACAATATTTCAGAAGGGTCCAAATTGAAAGCGTTTGCAGACGACAAAATAAAAGTGACTGAAAATTTGAAATTTGTTTTGTGAAGGGTAGAAAACATTGTGGAAAAAGGAGAAAATGCTGGTTACCAGCATTTTCTCCTTTTCCCACGATGTTTTCTAAAGGATTCTTTTTCAAAGGGCATCAGAAGTAGGGATTGTGTGGTAATGGGTTAAAGTTTAGATCTATGTCAGCTGTATGCAGATGCATTAAGCCCCCTTTTCACAGAGCACAGATGATTATTCAATAAGATTATGTATCATATTTTCTTCAATGCTGTATCATAACTTTTTTGTTTATACATAATTCTTCAAAGATGTTTCCTCTGTTCTTCTTTTAGACATGGCAGAACAACTTTGGATCTGACTTTATCGGTGAGATTTTCAAATCTTTCGAACAATGCAAAACTGGAACTGGTGAAAGCGGAAAAGTCACGAGCAGAGAGTGAGGTGGTTATTGCTCTACAGTTAGAGAATGGCGAGAGACTTCAGCATGCATTTAGCCCTTCAATCACCATGTGGGAGATACTCCGACACTGGGAAACTGTACCTGACAGGTATTTTCTATGCTTGTCTGATCCATTAACTCTGAAATTATGTCGAAAGTGGCGTTAAACACCATACAATCAATCAGTCTATTCCTTTTGTACATGGTTACATTTTCTCAACCAATGAAATTGCAAAACAGTTAGGAATTTACCGGTATACTATTCAAATTATACTAGGGATCACTATATGGGATTCTGACAATATTATGTGTCCATGTATCTGGTATAGTTTTCCAGTAAATTGAATTGCCACACTGATAAAATCAATCAGTACTTGACAACTGCGTCAGAGAGAATTCTCTTTGGCTCAGTGGTTATGGTTTTTATCTTTTAAACCTCGAAAAACAAAGATATTTGTCTGGCATGGGTTTTAATCCGGCCGGATGCGGTTTGTATTTGAGTTATGTATTTGTTGTGAACTTTCATATACGGTACATCAGAATGTATAAAAAGTCTCTAGGACAAGGAGAAAATGCTATAACAATGTAAATGTCACTTTTTCATTTTCAAGTAATGTTTTCACTCTTTCCGAAAATCCCATTGTTTGAGCCATGTTTGATTTATCAACGGGAAAACTTTCAATAAATAAAAGTCAAGAATTTTGTGGTCAAGTGAAGTTTCAAAGTGTGTAGCACAAGTTGGTATTTTTTAGCCACCTTTCTGGTCTAACTTTTTAAAGATTTTCACTGTGTAAACACTATAGTTGGTACATATATCTGTTTTAAACAGTAAGGTGAATGGACAGTTAACCACAGTAGATGATACAATTACTCCTGCTTTACACCCAGCCTGTATTTACATGACAGACGAAGTTTGTGGAGAAACAGCATTGAGAAATACCCAGCTTAGAAAACTAGGTCTGGTGGGAGGACGAGCTGTTGTAAGGTTTGTATTTTTTGTGATCATTAATGACTTAGAAACCTTTTTTTTCCCTAGAGAATTACACAATGGAGAATGTTTTCATTATGTCCCAGTGTGTAACCAGGACTTTTGAGTCATTACACACTCTGAGTTTAGACTGTTTTTTAACCCTTTACTCCACAGATACTCATTTCTACGCATTGCTTGTAGGAGCCTTTTGAAAACATTGTGGCAAAAGGTAAAATTGCTCGTGAAGAGCAATTTCACCTTTTGTCACAATGTTTTCTATGCTATCAAAAGGTGTCATATACATATAAGAAACAGCTTCATCCTTGCAGTTATTTAGGGTCATTTAGAGATACCATAGAAATGCCTTATGGGGTGAAGGGTTAACTCCATGTCCAGCCCCAGTAGCTCAGTTGGCAGCGTGCAGGACTTGAGAAGAGGGGATAGCTGGTTCGATCCCCAGCTGGGCCAAATTCAATTTTGAGGATTAATGATAGTCATTCCTCTCTTACTGCTGACTAGTGGTTTGAGGATGGTTATTTGTCTTTTTTTATAGTAACTCTTTACCACACAAGAAAATTTTAGACTTATTCAAATTGAAAGCATGTGCAGTAAAAAAAATACACGTAACTCAAAAATTGAAATTTGTTTTGGGAAGGGTAGAAAACATTGTGGGAAAATGAGAAAATGCTGGTTACCAGCATTTTCTCCTTTCCCCACAATATTTTGTGTAGGCTTCTTTCTCAGGGTTGTTAAAACTCAAGATTGTGTGGTAAAGAGTTAGTATTATTGAAATTAAATCTCGTCATTTGAGCTCAATTTAATTTGTCACTTTTCAAAAGATTTGTACAGGTCATCATTTGAGCTCAATTTAATTTGTCACTTTTCAAAAGATTTGTACAGGTTTGAAAACTTGTTTCTTAACTGTATACCAAAGAACAAAAATGTAGACTTGTCCAAATTGAAAGTATTTGCAGATAACAATATGGCACAAATGACATAAAACCCTCTTTGATAGGATAGAAAACATTGTTGGAGAAGGAGAAATTGCTGGTTACCAGCATGTTCTCTTTCTCCCACAATGTTTTCAAAGTGTATCTTTCTCAGAGTTGTTAAAAGTCAGGATTATGTGATAAAAGGTTAAAGAGTTAAAGACCCAGTATAGGCCAAAATATCAAGCAGCTTCCATGATAAATTCAAATTTAAATTCTAACTTATAAGGGTATGCAAAATATGTGGAGAAGGCAGTCTATCATTGTGTGGTTGGGTCACGTATTAACCCATTACCACACAATCCCTACTTTTGACGCCCCTGAGAAGGAAGCCTTTTGAAAACAGTGTGGGACTAAAAGAGTTAATTGCTTGCAGAAGAAAAAAGAATTTTAAAATCAGGCAAAAAATAAACAAAAGACACAGCTACCTGGCAGGTTTTAACCTAGTTTTGGAATTGATTTCTCGGTCAGCAACTAACACTTTGACCAACTGTACAATTACAGATAGTCATCTTCATTATAATTTCCATACTCTTAGATGGTATGATATAAATTCAATTGCATTTAACCCTTTCCCAAACGATAAACTTTTGGACTAGACCAAAGTGAAAGCATTTGCAGACGACAATTCAACTGTTGCTGAAAAGATGATATCTGTCTATGATAGGGTAGAAAACATTGTGGGAAAAGGAGAAAATGCTGGTTACCAGCATTTTCTTCTTTTCCCACAATGTTTTCAAAAGTCTACTATTCCAGAAAAGTAAAAACCAGGGATTGTTTGGGAAAGGGTTAAACACCTGCTATGTTTACCTTTGGACTTTATTGTTGCTTTAAGTTACTTTGACAGTATTTAATTCTTTCTTTTAACTTTTTAACCAGGTATGTGAAAAGACCAGTGGATGAGAAAGTAGTTGGTAAATCAACAGCAAATGTCATTGCAGAGAAAGATAAAGTAGTCGAAAGTGCAGTGAAGAGACAATCATCAAATCAAGGTCAGTCAGAAGCTCAAGTAATTTCGGTGACATCTGACCCACAAGCACAAGGCAATACTGTGATTGGGTCACAGTCTACAACTATAATAGAGGCACAGTCTGGAACTAGAATTGAGTCCACAGTTACAAAAGCGTTATCTGATAAAAGTTCAGAGGTGACCATATCTCAGAATATAAATGTGTATATACAGAGTGATAAAAAACATGTCGAACAAGACAGGGAAAGAAGCAGTGAAGAGCCAGCCACTAAAATGGTTAAAACTGACCAAGCCTCTGATTTATCAGAACCAATGGAAGTGGAGGATACGGATGTAACAGAAACTGTTATGGAGACAGAATGCTTGGATAAAGAATCCAGTCAGGTTACAGGTAAAGTACCTTTTTGAGTCTTCTGTTTGTTTTACTGAAGCATGGATTGTTTAGCCCTTTACCAAACGACAAAGTTTTAGGTTTGTCCAAATTGAAAGCAGTTGCAGACGACAAAATAAAAGTGACTGAAAATTTGAAATTTGTTTTGTGAAGGGTGGAAAACATTGTGGAAAAAGGAGAAAATGCTGGTTACCAGCATTTTCTTCTTTGCACACAATGTTTTATAAAGGCTTCTCTCTCAGGGTCGCCAAATTATGGATTGTGTGGTAATGGGTTAACCCTCTACCAAACATCAAAATTTCAGAATGGTCCAAATTGAAAGCAATTGCAGACAACAAAATAAAGGTAACTCAAAAATTGAAATTGTTACCAGCAGATGTAGTAAAAGGATAAAATGCTGGTTACCAGCATTTTCTCCTTTTCTTACAATGCTTTCAAAAGGCTCCTATCTTAGGGTCATAAAAACCAGGGATTGTATGGTGAAGGGTAAATGTGTAGAAGGTCAAGGTTCAAGGTCAGTGTTACAGTGTTACTGATTATGAAAACAAAATTAGCCATAAACTTCAACAAATATGAAAAACAGCTGTAAGTCCGAGAGAACTATTTTTCATGTAGAAAATGCATCCTCGGATACCCCAGGGTCTCCCTATTTGCTACGCTACATTGACTCTGGGCAATTGACTAATAAACTTTGAATCAGCCGCCGAAAATCAATATGAAACGTCATAGCGTACATCGACTCACCCATCACAAAATGATTATGGAACCAATCAAAAGCCAGCATTCGGCAAGCGGTAAAGCGAGGGAAATTCAATTAATTGTCCCAGGGGTCGACGTAGCGTAGCAAATAGGGAAACCCCGGGGTATCCGAGGATGTAGAAAATGGCTCCATGTTTGAACAATAAAAAGGTGATTTTGCAAGCACATTTTTGTGTGTGTGCATTGCATATACAGATTTTGATTTGTTTTATATTTATTTTGTGTTTTAATCAGTTTATATTTGATTTGTGTACAAGTGTACGTGAATGGGAACACTGAATAATGGGTAAAACTTAATTTTTCTTACTCTTTTATAAATACAGAATTCCAAGCTGAACAAAGTCAGAGGGAAGCTGCAGAGAGAATTAGGAGCCTTAATATTCCAGGGTTGGAAGTGTTCACTCCACAAGATTTTCTGGATTTACCACCAGACCAACAACAGGTTTGTTAAGTGATATAATAGATGCTGTGTTTGGTAAATTTACATTATTATTCATTCAACATTGATTTTACAGATCTTTTCCAAAAATAAAGATGTAATTCAGTTTTACTTCAGTTAAATCTTTCACAAAATAACAAAATTTTAGACTGGTCTAAATTGAAGGCATTTGCAGACAACAAATTGAATTTAACACAAATTACGATTCTCATTGAAATGTAGAAAGTATTGTGGGAAACGAGAAAATGCTGGTTACCAGCATTCTCTCCTTTTCTCACAATGTTTTCTAAGGTCCCTTTTCTTGGGGCTGTTAAAACTCAGGATTGTATGGTAAAGGGTTAAAGACAAGCCAAAGTACCTTGATGGGAATCTACATGCCAAAATCCATTCATTCAGGGGTTTCATGAGTTAGATCTTGGCAAAAGTCTTTCTTGGGATTGATGAAAGTTGTTGCAACAGAATTAAGTCCTCTGACCAGCTTAACAGTGATTCACCTTTGTTACCGGTATATCCCTCACAAGGAAGTGGATGGGGGTATACTGGAATCACCAAATGGTTAAGCTAATCAGAAATTATGTAACTTTCCAAGATTAGACTTAGAATAGAATTTGGAATGGACTTAGAATAGAATTTGGAATGGAAGATGAATACCACCTCTGATGTTTTGTACAGGTAGCACAACAGCTTGCAGCAGCATTGTTACCTAGACTACTTGGGGGACAGGTTCAAGCTCCTGGAAGGAATGGAAACAGGAAGAAAAGTGTAGAAAAACACAGAGCTCTACCTCCTCCACAAACAGGATTTGCTGATTTTAAGGTAGGCAGAACTTACACCCTTCTTTCTACATGGTTTTAGTTTAACCCTCTACCACACAATCCCTGGTTTTTACAACCCAGATGAAGAAGCCGTGTGCAAACATTGTAGGAAAAGGAGAAAATGCTGGTTACCAGCATTTTCTCCTTTTCCCACAATGTTTTCTACTCTTCTAAAGTAAATTTTCTTTGATTCATATTTTGTTGTCTGCAAATGCTCTCAATTTGGACAAGTCTAAAATGTTGTAATTTGGTAAAGAGTTAAACATATTTATTTGATATCCATCCATCGAGAGACAGGTTCTTACAACTTACACAAATCTCTCTTGATTCTGGTTCCTGGGAACTACACCAGTACTTGTGCAGAATATATGGGGCAATGAAAAATCACGAAATTGACACCCATTCCTCAATGTTAAACTCAGGACCTTATGGTTTCGCATTTTCTCCTTTTCCCACAGTGTTTTCAAAAGGCTTCTTTTTTCAGGGTCTTTAAAAGTCAGGATTGTGTGGTAAAGGGTTAAACTAGTGTTTGATTACCTTATAAGGGAAATATATAATTTTAGTCAAGATTTCTTCATATAATTTACAGTTTCCGGAAGAAACTAAAGGCAAGCAGCTCTACAAGAATGAACTGAGGTAAATATTTAACTATAATCTTATATCCCTGTACTTATTTATCCTGTGTTTTGAAAACTTTGTGGGAAAAGGAGAAAATGCTGGTTACAAGCATTTTTTCCCTTTCACACAAGGTTAACCCATTACCACACAATCCCTACTTTTGACGTCCCTGAGAAAGAAGCCTTAAGAAAACATTGCGGGAAAAGGAGAAAATGCTGGTAACCAGCATTTTCTCCTTTTCCCACAATGTTTTCTACCCTTCACAAAACAAATTTCAAAATTTCAGTCATTTTTATTTTGTCATCTGCAATTCCTTTCAATTTGGACAAACCTAAAATTTTGTCGTTTGGTAATGAGTTAATGCCTTTTCAGAGACGAATTCCTTTACTCAGGAGATCCCTGGCTTGGCCAATTTCTTTCTGAGGATTGATGATAGTCATTGCGACAGGATTCATTCCTCTCTCACTGCTGATCATTATTTGGTTATTTGGGAAAGTAGCCACTGGCTTAGAAAGAATATTGTGCGGCGTACTGGAAAAGAAACTCCAGGAAGGCATGGATAGGTGCACTGGCAGCCACAATATAACTGAAATAATGTTGAAAAATGACATTAAACATCATACAATCAATCAATCAATCCTTTACCCAGGAAAAGTTTTTCTTCTCATTCTGCCATAAACATAAAATAAGATTTATATTTTTTTCCATACAGCAAAATTTTAGACTTTTTCTTATAGGAGGAATTTACAATGGTTATTACTGAATATTGTGAGGTTAAGGCTGAATACATAAATAATCATGAAAATATCGTGAAAAAGGGAAAATTGCTACTTATGCCATGACTTCCACATCAATTTCTTGCATCCATCTCCATTTTACACTCTTTATGAGTTTATGTTCAGTCAGTAAACAGTTGGAGTGTAGTTTGAAATAATCTCTGAGAAGATAGATGATTCTGTTAGAATCTTCATAGTAAAATTTTGAGTTTCAAGGACCCTGAAAGAAAAGACATTTGAAAACTTTTTTGGGGAAAAAAATTGCTGGTAACCAGCATTTTCTCCTTTTACCACAATGTTTTCTATCTTACCAAAGACAGTAAACATCATTCAAGCTACATTTATTTTGTCATCTGCCATATGCTTTCAGTTTGGTTCAGTCTAAATTTTTGTCATCTGATAAAGAGCTAATCATCATACCGAATATGGTCACTTCTGCTCGTATTATAAAGAGTAGACACACCCTACAACAAGATCAGATTCATTCATTTTCAATTTCTCGTTATCTCGTGTATTTTCGAATGTTTCAGTGAATATAGAAGAGAAGACTTCAAGGTATGAATATTAGTCAATTATGTGATCTTTTGCTTTGATTCTTTGCCAAGCCCCATAGCTCAGTCAGTAGTGTGAGGACCTGAGAACAAGGCGTCATGGGTTCCATCCCTGGCTCGAACAATTTTTTTCATAGGATTGATGATAGGTATTGCGACATTCCTCTCCCATGGTTATGTGGGAAAGCAGCCGATGGCCTGGAAAGAATATTATTCGGAGTACTGGTAAAAGAGACCCCAGAAAAGCATGAATAGGTGCACTGGCTCCCACAATATAATTGAAATTGATGTAACTTGAGATCAGGGGTTGCTAGTTCAATCCCCAACTCGGCCAATTTCTTTCCAAGGATTGATGATGGTCAATGCGGCAGGATTCATTCCTTTCTTACAGCCAACCATTGTGTCTGTAATATTTACGCGGAAATACAGTTAGTAGTTTAGCAAGAATATTGTGCAGAATACTGGTAAAAGGAAGTCCAGAAAAGCATTGATAGGTGCACATGCCCCTGTGATATAACTGAAATGATGTTGAGATCGGCTTTAAACTCCATACAACAAATCAATTTGTTCCATCCTTCAAAGATGACTAACTTTCAGATTCTTGCCAATGGAAATTTTGTGTAGACAACAAATTTGCAATTGATGCAAAAGACTAGAAATTCTTTGATGATGTTGAAAATACTGCTGTTTAAGGAGAAGGTGCTTATTACAAACTTTCTTTACTGTGATATTTACCTCTCACAGCAGTCAGTGGATTAGAAAGAAAGTTGTGTTAGTACTGGTTTGAGATAGCCAATAAAATCCCCATGTTATGGATTAAGCTGCTAAAATAGCATTAAACTGTAATACAAACAAACAACTAGGTTTAGTACAATGAAAATAAGAATTTTTTTTTTTCGGGGACTATTTTTCCTTTTGTTTCAAGAACACAAGACACAAAATAGTGTGATATTTTTCAGCCATGTGACAGGAACACAGTCATCTACAGTCTAATAGAGAAGGAGGAAGCTGATGGGAATTCAGCCATTGTTAAAAATGAAGGTAGTGTACCGAGTTAGGGGCTGTAGACCTTAACCCTTTACCACACAGTCCTGACTTTTAATGACCTTGAGAAAAAAAACCTTCCGAAAACATTGTGGGAAAAGGAGAAAATGCTGGTAACCAGCATTTTCTCCTTTTCCCACAATGTTTTCTTCCCTTCCTAAGTGGAATTTCAAATTTTCTGTCACTTTTATGTCGAAGTCCTCAAATGCTTTTAATTTGGACCAGTCTAAAATGTTGTTGTTTGGTAAAGAGTTTAAGGTAAGACCTGTGTAATGGAAAACGGCTATTTCCACTAAAATATCATCCTGCAAACTTAGCTATAATTAAAAATGAGTATTATTGAACTACTTTCACCTTTTCATTTTTTCCATTTTTTCCTTCTTTGAATTATCATTTATAAATCTAAAACCGCTATATTCTCAATTGAATAAGAGATAAAAATTACCTCCCTTTTTAAAAAACACTCACAAGTATCAAAAAAAAGTTTCAAGATAGACATAAAAAGAATTTCTGATCCGTAAGAAATGTGCAAAAATATTATTTCAGCATAAATCCATATTTATTCTTATTTAACAACCAATTAGAATTTTTGCCAAATGTTCACCAAAAGTGCATTATACAGGTCTTACCTTAACCCCTTTTGGCCACAGCATGACTTCACTGTGCCTAGATAACATATTTCTCCTAATAAAAGCTTCTGGAGCTATGCAACGCATAGATAAGGAGTCTTTATTTTGTACCCAATTGAAAAGCAAAAAAGTCTCCAATTTTGTATTTCTTTGTATTTTAGCGATTAATAAGAGGAAATATTAACGAATTAAGAGAAAATATTCATAAAATTCGTAAAATACATGTATTGTCATTTTAATCAACTAATATACATGTACATTTGGTTATCATGATTTAAGGGTTCTATTAGGGAGTTAGGGAGGGTGCTCTTATAAGGAGAAATATGGGTATATAATTTTTTTTCATTTGTCTTTAGAAATACCAGAGGACTTCTTTGAGATTACAGAGTCGGATATAAGAAGCCTAGTGTCGGCCCAGAAAAAGAAATTGTAAGTGAAAATGTTCAGTTTTGGCTGATGTTGCAAACAAAAGCATATGAACCCTATAACAAATAATCCCTGGTTTTTACATCTGTGAGATAGAAGGCTTTTGAAAACATTGTGGGAAAAGGAGAAAATGCTGGAAACCAGCATTTTCTCCTTTTCCCACTTTGTTTTTTACCTTGCTGGAAACAATTGCAATTTTTGAGTTGGCGTTTATTTTGTCATCTGCAAGTGCTTTCAATTTGGACCAGTCTAAAATTTTGCTGGTTGATACAGAGTTGAATATACTACATGTTTTTAATAAGTTTGTAGAGCCCAAGTGGTTCATGCTCAAGGGTAGTAAACTAGAGATTGCTAGTTTTTATACTTAAGCCATGTTCTGGCAAAAGAGGGCTTAATGCATTACTGTAATACACTGTACCAAGCAAGAAATTATGTGTTTATGGATCCATAAAAATGAGTTTGTTCAACAACTGTGTAAATGATGGGGGTAGAATAGTCATAAAACAAACAGAAAATTAACCAAAAATAAAAAGTTAAGACCTGGGTTAGCCTGCGCAGTCTGTGCATAAAGTCCCCTTTTCACATAGAACACCTCATATTTCAATACCCGAATATCAGTTTTATTGAAATTATCTGGTTGGACTGATGAAAAGATGCTTTGACAAGATCAATTGCTGTCTCAACTCTGAGCAATACTTTCACATCTTTTACATTGAGGTGGAAGGGAAAAATGTTTGATACAATGATTTTATCACATTGCTTCCAATACTTTTTGTTGTGTTGCTTCTAGTATGATATAGGAAGTTTTGATTTATTGTGGTTTGGATCTGTTATTTTTCCTGTTTATTTGTTTTCAGGGATGAGATAGAAAATCAACCTTTAATGACGTCCACCATGAGAAAAGCCAAGCTGGAAACTTTGTATAGTAAATATGACAGAGTTGTGATACGTGTACAGTTCACAGATAAACTTGTCTTACAGGGCTGTTTTAGACCCAGAGAAACTGGTGAGTATTAGGTGTGAGTTAGCCTGGGACGAAGCAGTGACGATTTAACCCTTTCCCAAACAATTCCTAGAGGAAGAAGCCTTCTGAAAACATTGTGGGAAAAGAAGAAAATGCTGGTAACTAGCATTTTCTCCTTTTCCCAAAATGTTTTCTACTCTTCTAAAGTCAAGTTTCAATTTTTGAGTCACATTCATTTTGTTGTCTGCAAGTGCCTTCAACTTGGACAAGTCTAAAATTTTGTTGTTTGGTATAGAGTTAATAATAATAATAGAAATGTAGTAATATTCTCTATACAATTAGGTGAATAATTTCTGTAATCTTTAAAAGTATGGTGCAAGAAAACAACATTCTTCATAACTTTCTAGGTCATGATCAAGTTCTTTTTTTTTTCTCAATATTTTATTTCTTTCAGTTCATGCTGTTCAAAAATTTGTGAAGGAAAACCTGAAAAGCAAAGACATCCCATTTTATTTATGTAAGTAATTGGATAACTCTTCCTTCATAAAAATACATACATATGAGAGTTTCAGAAATCCTGACCCTTGACCCCTGATGCCGAGCCCCGGTATCTCAGTCGGTAGAGTGCAGGACTCGAGAACAAGGGGTCATGGGTTTGATCTTTTGCTTGGTCAATGCCTTTCTGAGGATTGATGATAGTCATTGTGACAGGATTCATTCCTCTCTCACTGCAGACCATTGTTACTATGATGGTTATGTGTGAAAGCAGCCAGTGGCTTGGAAAGAAGATTGTGTGGAGTACTGGTGAAAGAGACTCCAGGAAAGCATGGATAGGTGCACTGGCTGCAGCAGCATAACTGAAATAATGTTGAAAACGGTGTTAAACACCGAAAGTCAATCAATTGACCCTTGACCCTTTACCAAATAATTCCATGTTAAAGTCAAGTCCCTGTTCTAGAAGGCTTTTAAAAACATTGTGGGAATAGGACAAAATGCTGGTAACCAGCATTTTCTCCTTTTCTTACAATGTTTTCATACAGTATCAAGGACAGAAATCATTATTTAGCCTATACTTGGGATTTTTCATCTGCAAATGCTTTGAATTTGGTTGAATCCAAAATATATTATTCTTTGGTGTTAAACACTGTAGCTGCCCTTAGCTGCCTTTGTCGTCACTTACTTTCTGTATATCAGATTGCATATTCTTCTTTTCTCACAATATTTTCAAAAGGCATTGTGCGTGAAAGGGTTAAAATGCAAAAACTCACACTTGCAAGTGTATTCCAGGGTTTTCCCATTGCTAGGCTAGGCTTTTGCTTTGTCTTGTCCAAAGAAACTAATGACATTTGGGAGTTTGAATTAAAAGCTTGAATATGTATAAAAACATTATAGTAAATGAATAGTTTATACACTATTCTCAATATTTGCCATTTTGTGATTTTATTTTCACAAGTTTAGAGCCAATAAGCCACAGTTGTAGGAATTGATGAATGAACTCTTTACCTCATGATCCTGACTTTCAATGACCTTGAGAATGATGCCTTGTAAAAACCTTGCAGGAAAAGTAACATAATGTTATTCTGAAACTTTTTTCTTGTTTTTATTATATCAAGATACCTCTCCACCAAAATGTGTTTTGAAGGATGAAAGCCAAACATTGATTGAGGTAGGGTGTCAGTCTTTCATTTTTGTTATGGCAGCTGCGACTTTTCAACTATTTCTCACAGCTTAACCCTTTACTTCATAGACACTCATTTTGACGCATCAACAACAGACAGCTTTTGAAAACATTGTAGGAAAAGGAGAAATTGCTCGTAATGAGCAATTTCTCCTTTTCTCTCAATATTTTCCACTCAATCAGATATTTGTATCCTCATTTGTCCATATTTTTGACATCATATTTTTGGTGCTGAAATGGAAGAGCCTCAAATTGGCATATCAGGTAAGGGGTTAAAGAAATGATATTCCCTATAGATAAGCATAATTACCACACAATATTTATAACCTTGAAAAACAAAACTTTATAGGTTTACACCAAGCCCCAGTAGCTCAGTCGGTAGCATACATGACTTGAGACAGAGGTCGCTGGTCCCCTCCCCTCCTTGACTCACTGCTGACCATTGTTTCAACAATGCTTATGTTGGAAAGCAGCCAGTGTTATGGAAAGAATAATATGCAGAGTATTGTTAACAGAAACTCCAGGAAAGCATGGATTGGTGCTATGGCTGCCACGGCCATTGTGTGGTAAAGAGAGCCAAGCCCTTGTAATTCAGGATTCAAGAACGGGGAGGGCAGGGGTTGCTGGTTTGATCCTGGGCGCAGCCAATTTCTGTCCTTGGGACAAGGTTCATTCCTCTGTCATTGCTGATCATTGTTTCAACAATGGTTATATGGGAAAGTAGCCAAGGGTTTGGAAAAAATGTTGTGCTGGTAAAATTATCTCTAGGGTAGAATGGATAGGTGCACTGGCTTCAGCAGTATAACTGAAATGATGTTGAAAACAACGTTAAACACCATACAGATAGTTAAACATGTGTGGTAGAGAGTTAATGCTTTACCGTACATTGCTGACTTTGAACGACATTTGGAAAGACACCTTTTGAAAACATTGTGGGAAAAGGAGAAAATGCTGGTAAGCAGCATTTTCTCCTTTTTCCACAAGGTTTTCTTACCTATCAAAGAAAATTTGCGCTATTTTAGCTACATTGAAATTGTCGTCTGCAAACACCTTTCAATTCGGACAAGGCTAAAATTTTGTAGTCAGGTAAAGGGTTAAATGTGTATTTGGTATAATGAGGAAGTCACTTTTTCACACAGTCCTATCATCTGCGGAATCTACTCTAAACGAAAATGTAAAAAAAAAAACCAAACAAATCTTGTACATGTGTAATTATGAAAAAGTTCTTGTTTTTTTCCCATATTACTTAGAACGGTGTCATAGACAAACCCACTTTCAAGATTTTAACTCTCCACCAAAGCATATAATTTTAGACTAGTCCAAATTGGAAGCATTTGCAGACGACAAATTCATGTGACTCAAAACTTGAAATTTGTTTAGAGAAGGCAAGAAAACATTGTTGGAAAAGGAGAAAATGCTGGTTACTAGCATTTTATTCTTTTCCCACAATGTTTTCAGAAGGCTTCTTTTTCAGGGTCGTGAAAACTAAGGATTAGGGTTAAGGGACAATAATGTTGTAGATTTGTCCAAATTTAAAGCTTTTGCAGATTCAGCCATTAATTGTTAGACTGTTATCTATTTCAGGCTCATCTTGTCCCAGCCTCCATTGTTTATTTTGGGTCCTCAGAACAGGATGGTAAGATCATACATTTTTATAAACCCTATAAAAGTATGGTAATACTTTCTGTATCTTCCTGTGTGTAAATCTGTCTGTCTGTAAAATTTCTGGCTGGGAATTCTAGTTATCTGTATTTGCAACTACTAACTACTCACTGTCTACAAAGTCATGAACACATATACCGGTATGCATAAGCAGGATGAAGGAGGTGAAAAACAACATTACTCGCTGCAAGCTAAGTCTCCTTTTGCCTTAATGTTTTTACATGTATCAATGTTTTTATACTAAACCATTATCCTGGTAAATAACTAGAATAGAACTTTAATTTCTATTTTGAAAACACAAAAATTAATATTTCAAAGTGTTGTTTTGAGGAATAATATCTCTTTCTCAGACAATGTAGCTCCAAGATCAGACTGCATGTTCTGTGCAGTCTGATTTTAATCTACACTGTCTGCAAAGGGTCAGTGAGTCATGCTTAGCAGCTCAAGGGTTAATATATGTTGATTATCTGTATTCTATAACAAATTCTTAAAAGTATTTTTTTGTAACTTTACCAGTAAGGAACTAATTCACTTTAAATTAACCCACCCCTCTTCTTTTCAGACCACTATTTATCTGATGCTGCCTTATCAAACATCAAGTCCAGATTTGAGGCAGACAGGCTTGTAGCTGAATGGTAAGGACCTGCCAGATTTTATTTTAAAAAAACAATGGCTGAAAATTTTTCTAAAGAGATCATAGATTAAAGGTATAGAAGGGTAATTGTCGGTAATGCTGGTTAATTGCATTTTCACCTTTTTTCATACTGTTTACCAAGCCATCGCCCTGAGAGAGTGTTTTGGGATTGTACAGTATAAGGTAAATATGGACCTTTAGAAGGAGTGATAATCTTGTTAAAAGTGTATGGTATGCCCAGTTAGCTTTCTTTATATATAAAAGGGTTTCATAGATTTGAGCCATATCCAGACAAAAGGGGGCTTAATGCATCTGCTTGATTGCAAGCAAGCCATTACATGATCATTGTCCTTGAGCATAAAGAAAATTGGCCAATAGTGAAAAGTTTCTGCCCAGGTCATCCTGCGCTGACTGCATAGGCTGACCTGGGACGATACTTTTCACAGAAGCATTAACCCATTACCACACGACAAAATTTTAGACTGGTTCAAATTGAGAGCATTTGGACACGACAAAAGAAGCTGTCTGAAAAATTGAAATTTGTTCTGGAAAGGGTAGAAAACACTGTGGGAAAAGGAGAAAATGCTGGTTACTAGCATTTTCTCCTTTTCCCACAATGTTTTCTAAAGGCTTCTTTCTCAGGGGTGTCAAAAGTAGGGATTGTGTGGTAATGGGTTAAGCCCCCTTTTCACTGAACATGCCTCATCTGTTTGGTTTGGTGCCCTTATATCTTCTTAAGTATAAACTTTACAAGCACACTGTTTGCAGATATATATAGCCTGAGCAATGATGTATATTTAGTCATTACGACTGTTTAATCTCTCTGCTGAGACAATTATCGCTTAACCAAACAATTCCTGGGTTTTAGGACTCAGAGGAAGAAACCTGAAAATATTTGGGAAAAGGAGAAAATGCTGGTAACCAGCATTTTCTCCCCTTCCCACAGTTTTTTATACACTTCTGAAGTCAAGTTTCAGATCATAATGCATAATTATGTGTTCTGCAAATGCTTGCAGTGTGGACGTCGACCAGTCTAAAACTTCTTGGTTTAGTAAAGGGTTAAACAAGTAACTGCATGCCAGTGTTGTGGTCTGAAGTTTTAGAATAGTTTACAGAGCTCCAGAGAAGAGGAAGTGACAGTATTCTATATCCATTCTTTCTCTTTGAAACCCTATGTTGTGAGTACTCATTAGAATTGTCTTGATGAGATGATTCCAATGAGTACTCACAACATACGAGTTTAGAGGAGAATAATTGATATTTTCAATTTTGAAATAAAAATCACTCCCTCTGTCTGGAGCTCTGAGTTTAAGCATAACTATATGTTTATAATTGTAGTTTGAGATCCTCTGAAACCACTGAAAGTTCTGAAACCCAGGCAACATATACTGGTAAAGGCAAACAACCAGTAAGCGGAAGATCCAAAGCTAAAGCTTTAGAACAGCCATCAACTTCAACCTCTGATGAAAAGGTGTCATCTGCCAGCAGTGGTAAAAATGTCCCAAAATGGTTTAAAATAGGTATCAATACCTGAAATAGTTTTATAGAGTTAGTTGTTTCTCTATTTATGATAATTTTTAAAGAAAGGCACCTAAACCCTGTATCAAACAATCCCTGGTTTTTACAGCCCGGAGATAGAAGCTTTTTGAAAATATTGTGGGAAAAGGAGAAAATGCTAGTAACCATCATTTCCTCCTTTTCCCACAATGTTTTTTACACTGCTTAAAACAAATTTCATTTTTGAGTTATTTTGTAGTCTGCAAGTGCTTTCAATTTGGACCAGTCCAGAATTTTGTCGTTTGGTAAAGAGTAAACTTGAGAGCAAAATTCTGATTAGTCCAAACTGAAAAGCACTTATGCTTGCAATGTCAGTCAGAGAATATTGAATTCAAAGGACAAAATTTTAGACTACACTAAATTGAAAACACTGGCAGACGACAAATGTACCTCAGAAAATGAAATTTGTTTGGGGAAGGTAGAAAACATGATTGAATGACTCTGTTGTATTGTATTATGGTGTAATATGTTGTATTAGTGGTGTTTAATGCTGTTTTCATCATTATTACAGTTATATCATGTGGCCAGTGCACCTGTGCATGCTTCCCTGGAATATCTTTTACCAGTACTCAGCACAGTTGTTTTTCAGAATGGCTGATTCTCTCATAACCATCACCCAGACAATGGTCAGTGATGGGAGAGGAATGAATCCTGTTGCAATGACTATCATCAATTCTTGGAAGGAATGAATGAATGAATAGCGTTTTAAGGCCCGTCTACAACTTGCATGTAGGTCATATTTGTCGCACTTACTTAGTAAACAATAATGTGAGGTGAAAATAACATACATATGCAACAATATGAGACAAACATGATAAATGAGGAATGTACAAAACACAAAATAATGTCCCTTGTGTCGCCTTTTTGTCTTGCATGCTGTCACGTTTGTTCCGCCAGATGAAATGGCAGATGTGACGATCGCGGGACTGCAGTGGTTTATTCTTATACCCCCAATTAAACCACACAGGGTCCCACAGGCCATTTGATTCCCATTCCAAACCCTATGAACATCGAGAAAAGAATATAGGATGTGGAACAAGAACCACCCAGCCTATGAATTACGATGAAAGCAGCCTTTCGTCTCAAATTTTAGTCGCCTTCTATGACATGCTTAGAGAAAGGCTGAGGTCCTATTCTATACAGTAAAAAAAAAACCGGGACCCCACGGGGATCTTGGAAAGAAATTGGCTGAGCCAGAGATCAAAAGAGCAACCTCTTATCTCACATCTTGCATACTTCCAACTGTGATACAGGGGCCAGACAGAAAACATAATGGAAAAAGGGGGAAAATGCTGGTTACTAGCATTTCATTGTGTTCTAGAGCCTTTTAATTCAGAGTCATTACAAATCAGGGATAGTGTGTTGAAGGGTTAATTCATTACCAAACAACAAGATTTTAGGCTTGTCCAAATCGAAAGCATTTGCAGACGACAAAAGAAAAGTGACTAAAAATTTGAATTTTATTTTCTGAAGGGTAGAAAACATTGTGGAAAAAGGAGAAAATGCTGGTAACCAGCATTTTCTCCTTTTCCCACAATGTTTTCTTAAGGCTTCTTTTTCAGGGGCGTCAAAAGTAGGGATTTTGTGGTAATGGGTTGAATTCTATCTCACAGACTTGTGATTTGTTGATTATTTTCCAACATCGTATCATTTTTCTAGACCAAGTTTTACTATGATGTTAATTGTGATTTTCATTTTGTTTGCAGGGAAGAAGTGAATAAAGAAGATACTACGAGACTGAAAGGAAAGCCATGCCACTGGCAGAGATTGCACCACAGATTTATTGGATCTATTGGCTTTTTGTGGGAGTGTTTATGGGCAAGGCACTTCAGAACCCTAGCCAAGTGCCGATGGAACCCTAGTCATACATGAATATATGAACTGTAGCTGTGTTATGACTGAAATATTGTTGAAAGTGGCATAAAATACTATTCAATCACTTGATACAGATATAATTATTGCATTTGACATAACTTGGCATTAGACATGAAATTTTATTTAACAAATCTAGAAAAATGTTATTTAACAAGCCTCAGGAAAGTTTAATAACATTGTTCTATACCAATTTATTTGTCAAATTTGTCTATAATTTTCTTTCCTTGTTTATTTCTAGAAATAACCAAAACGGGTACCTGTGTAGAGCATAGTTGAGCTATGCTCCAGCAAAAAGGGGCTTACTGGGTCTCTGTAATCCATGGTGCAAAGCAACCCATCATATACAACACCTTACAAATCCATTATAGCGACTTTTTGTATCAAAATATTTAATTGTAGGGTGGACCGATCCTTTGACATGTATACAGAAAATTGACCAATTGCGAAAAGTTTTGGCCCAGATCAGCCTGCACAGAGTGCACAGGCTGATCTGGGCCGAAACTTTTCGCAGATGCATTAGGCCCCCTTTTGTCAAAGCATGGCTCATGTCTGTTTGGTGCTATAAATTTGTTTCCAGTCATGGGTCTTAAAATTCACCAAAAGAATACTTGATCATAGTTGAAACTATTTTAAATGTAAATATCAATAAATGGTTCAAAAAGTTGAAATAAAAACGAAATTAATAAGTAGGAAATTTATTTTGTGATGTCTTATTTCATTTTGGTTCCTTTAAAAGTTTACTGATCATTGTTGCAAGACCCTGTTTATTATTTTGTTTATTTTCATTATTTTTTTTCTCTCCATTGTTTCCATTCACTTGTGTTTATATGTCTAAAGCGAGCCTGTTGGTTGTCATTCAAGGTCCTCTCTGAGTTTTATTTCCACCCTCAGCTCTGTGAACAGCCATCAATGGGTCCGTATTCACCAACCATTATAAAGAACGTTCTTTGTCTTCTTCCACAACATTTTCCTGAATTTGTACACGATTTCTTACTGGCTAAACCAACTAAATCATTGATACACGCAACCGAAAAACGACAAAAAAATCGTAATAAATAATCATAACATTAACTTTATTTGGCATAAAATACAACATTTATGGCCAATACGAAATACAGTTGAACAAGATAAGCACGAAATATGAAGAGACAGAAATGTATGTATATCGGTATAATTTGAAAAAAAAAAGTGAGTCGGCAATACATGAAATACTTGTGTTTTCCAAAGGAATAAAGGAAAAGATACATGTATATACAAATTACGTTGAAAACCAAAAAATTGACATACCAGAAGTTTGACACTAAAACTATCTGTTGCTGAGCGCGCCTAAAAACGGTATTGTAAATGTTATGCATCAGACAGCACACTATGTCCAATCTGATCACTAATCTGCAAAGTCTGGTAAATAAACGTTTCGAACAACCGATATCAATTGAAATGTACAGTGCGTATCCGTGTGTAACCGGCCATTCACTACTGCTAGTCAAACTAGGCTATTAGTCAATAATTTATCAGGAACACTGAAAACTCATCATTTCGAACTCATGCCAACAAATAACCCTTTGCTTCTTAAGCCTTTTTTACGGAATACCGTTAGGGCCATCGCCTTTGAATGTGCTAATTTGAAACACGATACTTGATAGTACGATGACGATAACGCGAAACAACGAAACCACGATGGTGAAAACGCGATAGTACGATGACGATAACACGATACTACGATGGTGAAACCACGACAATACGATAGTACGATGATGATAGTGCGATACAGTATCGTGTTTTCACCATCGTACTGTCGTAATTTCACCATCGTAGTATCGTATTTTCGTGTTTTCACCATCGTGCTATCGTAGTATCGCATTATCATCATCGTATTATCGTCATCGTACTATCGTGTTATCGTCATCGTGGTATCATCATCGTACTATCGTGTTTTCACCATCGCACTATCGTAGTTTCACTATCGTACTATCGTCATCGTACTATCGTATTATCGTCATCGCACTTCGTGTTTTCGTCATCTTACGATCTTGGTTTCATCATTGTACTATCGTATTGTCGTCATCGTAGTATCGTGTTTTCACCATCGTACTATCGCCTTCCGGTGCGCATGCGTATCCTCAAATATTCAATACTTACAGGACAACAGTACACATAGACGAGTTTATAAAAAGTCATTTTGAGAGAGGCTATACTAGTCCATAGATATCCGATATTTTTCCAGTACGGAACTTCTTTAACTCTTCCACTGCCCGTGGGGATTAAAATCGCTTTTGGAGAGCTGAAACTGTGGATTAGAAAGTGCAGTCTGCTACCTGACGCTTTTTTTTTTTTAGCAAAACCATCTTAAAGTACAAGAGTAATCTAATTTCAAGCTTTGAAATACCCTGAATTTATCATTATTTTTCTTTTTGGTGGCAAAAAAATTACAGGAAACATTAACCCAACTAGATTGTGGAACAACACATACATGTAAATTTTTAGAAAAAACATTTTCCTGTTCTATAAGTATATATCCTGAACAAAGGTGAATTGGGATTGGTAAATCTAAAAAAAATAGCAGGTTAAATATAGGTTTGATTTATTTGCTGAAGAAATACAGAAGTTTATGAAAGGAATATACACATTATCCTTTAGTTGTCTGGTTGTATGGTGTTTTACATCATTATCGGTATTATTTTAGTTTTATCACTGCAACCAGTCCACCTATCCATGCTTTCCCATAAATTTTGTTTCCGGTACTCCCCACAATATTTTTTTCGAGCTACTGGCTGATTTCCCACATAACTATCATCAGAACAATGATCAGCAGAGAGAGAGGAATGAATCCTGTAACAATGACTATCATCAATCCTCGGAAAGAAATTGGCCGAGGTGCGGATCAAACCAGTGACCTCTGTTCTCAAGTCTTGTACACTACCGACTAAGATACCAGGGCTTGGAAGATTATGTTCTAGACAATTAGTCGTACCCAATTATGGGAAAAATAAAAGAAGCCATTTTCCCCCCAAACACCCCTTTCTGAAGTCACTGATACAAATTTGTTGAAGTCAAAAGCAAAAGTTCTTGATACAAATTAAATTTCTGACTATATCAATGTTTAAAAAAAGTTCAGATAGTGGAGAAAATCTAGTTAAAAAAAAAAACAAGAGTTCTATGTCGGATTTGAACCTTGGTCTAATTCCCATTTAGCAGGTGTTTATTCCATAAGGCCATTTTCTCCGCAATTGTCTAAGAGGCTAGATAACCCAATTTACAGGCATAGCCTCTCTAAAAATGACTTTGAATAAACTCTTCCATGTGTACTGTTGTCGTGTAGGTCTTGAATATTGGAAAATGCGCATGCCCACCGGAAGGCGGTAGTACGATGGTGAAAACGCGATAGTACGATGATGATAATACGATAGTACGATGGTGAAAACACGAAAGTACGATGACGATAACACGATAGTACGATGATTAAACTACGATAGTACGATGACGATAGTACGATGACGATAATACGATAGTGCGATGGTGAAACTACGATACTGCGATGGTGAAAACACGATAGTACGATGACGAAAACACGATAGTACGATGACGATAATACGATAGTACGATGGTGAAAATACGATAGTACGATGGTGAAATTACGACAGTACGATGGTGAAAACACGATACTATATCGCACTATATAATCATCATCGTACTATCGTATTGTCGTGGTTTCACCATCGTAGTATCGTGTTATCGTCATCGTATTATCGCGTTTTCACCATCGTGGTTTCGTTGTTTCGCGTTATCGTCATCGTACTATCGAGAATCGTGTTTCAAATTAATACATTCAAAGGAGATGGCCCTAACGGTATTTCGTACTTTTTAGCTATGTAATCTTATTTGTTCTTATTTAGAGAGAGAGAGATAGGGGAAAAAAAGAGAGGGAGAGAGGTTTCAATTTTAATCCTGTAACCAAGATTAAACTTGTCCAAGAGAGAGAGAGAGAGGCGTATTACAATTCTTTTTGAAAGGATACACATTGTACGTGGAGGAGAAAATGTAGGTTATCATCCATGTATCATTTTTCCACAATGCATTTAAAGATCATTATCGTAAAGTGCAGGTAAAATACGAGATTGTTCGGTAGGTGTGAAAATGCTGGGAGAAAGAATATTTATTAATTTCCTGACGTCCAGGGTACATTGCCGATCATACTACACACAGAGCCTGCAGTCTGAACTTCCATAAATACATTCTGATGTCATAACTTACGAGACGCTGCTGAAACATACACCTGAACTTCAAATTGCAACCGTGAACGCAGCGATCTCAACAAATGAAAAGAAAAGGGACTCGGTTTAATTGCTTTTAGATTTCTAATGAGTTAAGGGGAAACCCATCGTGTAAGTAAATGAGTTGTACTCTGGTAAAATGGGACTTAATGCTTTTCTGTGATATAACACGCAAGTCATCACATTAATAGGGATCCACAAAATCCATACGTTCTAACCCTTGACTGAATCATGTTGTAGAATGGTCCTTATACATGCAGAAAATCAACTAAAAGCAAAAAGTTTCGGCCTATGTCAGCCTGCGCGGAATGCGCAGGCTGACATGGGCCGAAACTTTTTGCACTTGCATTAAGCCCCTTTTTACAGAGCATGGCTCAAATAGATATAATATATTGATGCGGAGTCAATTATTAATTTGATGAATGAATTCTCATTTTGCCCCAAACCATGCGTTTTTCATACGGAAAATAGCACTTTAAGTAAACGGTTTTAAAAAAAATGACGTGCAATTTCTCAACTTTTCATCTTTCTTGATGGAGATAAAAAAACACTTAGAGGAAAGGTTAAATAAAAGAAACAAGATATTTCGACATATTCAAACATGTTTTACACTCTTGTTGAATGGTAAGATTTATTGGCTGGTAACTAACGTGTTAGATCTAGTACTACGGAAAAATCTATAAATTCATCCTTTGTCCGCAAATCGACCAATTAAAAGTTTATACGTTACCTATATTCCAATCAAGATCTAGTAAGCGCTTTTAAAAGTTTTTGTCGCTTCAAAACAATCGTCTTTTGAGCATGATCAGCATGTTTTTAAGGCGTTCTTGACAGCACTTCCGTCTTCCGTAGAAATTAATACATGTATGTAAACAAGTTTCAACATTGTACATAAAACAACATATTTTTTTTTCAATTTTGATATGGGTGCACGGGAATTATTGCTTTTGCTCATAATATCACATTGTGATGGTGATTTTTTGAAAGATTTGGAGAAAATGGACATCGATTCACAGTTGAATGAAATTGATAAAATGTTGGAGAAGATCGACGTGAACGAAGACGAAGCGTTGGATATATTATTGGATAAAGGAGCAGAGAAAGTGAAAGACAAAGCCTCGGACATTTTCTCTAATATGTTTAACACAGATTGTAAATATAAATGCCCAGATGGTAAGTGCAATGTCACTGACTGTTCACATGTATCTGTTATTGGATACATTGTACATTTCTACTTTCGTTTTGAACAGCAAAGAATCTTGATCTCTGTACATAGTTCCTGGTTAACCCTTAGGATGCATAGCGACTCAAGCCGCTTTTCTGGACAGTAAAGATCAAGATCAGACTGCACAGAACGTGCAGTCTGATCTTGGATCTACACTGCCCAATAGGAAGATATTTTTTACACCAAAATGTTGAAATAGAAATACGTGGGTTTTTAACTTTTGAGTTGTAAGTTCAATTCCAGTATTTTGGCAGATTTAGGGTTAACTCATTAGATGTGCAATCAAGTGGTTTCCAGTTCACCCCTCACCTGCTTTCCACTCCTTGATTATTGATATGATCTTTGGCAAAGCAGAGCCCCAGCTTTTTTTTGAGAGATCAAACACTTAACCCTTTACCACTTAATGACGACTTTTAACGAACTTGAGGTAAAGGCCTTTAGAAAACATTGTGGGAAAGGGAGAAAATGCTGGTAACTAGCATTTTCTCTTTTGCCCACAATGTTTTCGATTATCATGAAGAAAATTTGCGTCATTTTGGCAACTATGAAATTGTCGTCGGCAAGCGCTTTCATTTTGGATAGGTCTCTAAAATTTTGCCGTGTGGTAAAGGATTAAAGCAGTGTGCTCTAAACGTGACTTACGGCAAAAATAAAATGTTCAGCATTTAATCACTCAGTCAATCTCAATAGATTAAATTCATAGCTTTTACAGACGACAAAATGAAACTGAATCAAGAATTGGATTTAGATTTTGGGAGGGTAGAAAACATTGTGGGAAAAGGAGAAAATGCTGGTCACCAGCATTTTCTCCTTTTTCCACAATGTTTTCAAAAGGCTTCTATCTCATAGTCGTAAAAACCAGGGATTATTTGGTAAAGGGTTAAGATAAAAGACAGAGGCATAATTGGAGAACTGCAACCTTGTGATCAATCGAGGCATATGTTATTCTCATTTTTAGCTCCACTGGCCAAAGGCCAGCGAGCTATTGTCATGGCGTTGTGTCCATCGTGCGTCCGTCCGTTCGTTCGTTCGTCCGTGCGTGCGTCCGTAAACTTTTTCTTAAAAAAACTTCTCCTCAGAAACTATTGACTGGATTTTTACCAAATTTCACAGGAATGTTCCTTAGGTGGTCCTCTTTCAAATTCCTTCAAATAATTGTGTTCCATGAATAATTCTGGTTGCCATGGCAACCAAAGTAAAAAACCTTTAAAAATCTTCTCCTCCCAAACCGCTAATTGGATAGCACTATTTTTTTGCAGGAATGTTCCTTAGATAGAGGTCTACGGAATTCCTTAAAAAAAAAAAAAAGATCCGTCAAAAAACAAGGCTTTTATGGGAGACTCATTTTCCTTTTATGGTATAAAGTAAAATCTTAGAAAAATTTCTTCTCTCAAACTATTTGTTTTGATTTCATTGTTGTATTGCAGGTTAGTTCCTATGGTGGTAAGTCTTTACCATACAATCCTGACTTTTTATGACCCTAAAGAAGAAGTCTTTGGAAAACACTTTTGGAAAAGGAGAAAATGCTGGTAATCAGCATTTTCTCCTTTTCCCTCAGTGTTTTCTACTCTATCAAAGAGAGAAATCATCAATTCATCAATGTTTAATTTGTTGTCTGCAAATACTTTCAGTTTGGTCACATCCCAAATTTTGTGGTTTTGTAAAGAGTTAAAGATGGTTGCTTTACATAATCTATAATCCTTTTCATATAAAACAAGAGAACCTCTGCACTTTGATTAGTTCTGGTAAAGGTTTGTTGACCTACTGGTGACCTAGTACAAAGAGGGGACAGGGCTTTACTGTTGTGATAAGGCATTTTGTTATCCAATCAAACTGATCCCTGACAAAGAAGACTTTAGAAAACATTGTGGGAAAAGGAGAAAATGCTGGTAACCTTTTCCCACAATGTTATCTACCCTTCACAAAACAACTTTCAAATTTTCAGTCACTTTTATTTTTTCATCTACAAATGCTTTCCATTTGGACAACCCTAAAATGTTGTCGTTTGGTAATGAGTTAACTATAACCAGAAGACAAGATTTTTATAACTGGCCATAATTGAAAGATGTTAGAGACAACATAATAAATCTTCAAATTAGTAAAACTAGTATCAAAAAGGGTAGAAATTATTGTGTAAAACTAAGAAAATGCAGGTTACTTTTATTTTCTTCTTTTCTCACAATGTTTTTCATACCTTTTTTTCTTTAGTGACCTAAAATGCAGGAATGAATGGTAATTGTTAAAAACTTCTCTTCACTGTTACAGAAAAATCAGGCCTGTGGAGCGATACAAGCGCTCAAGCACCTCTAGTTATCTTTAGACGAAAGCTTAACAAATGAGCCAAGCTCGGACAGAAGGGGGTTTAACTTTTTACCAAACGACATGATTTTAGACTAGTCCAAATTGGAAGCATTTGCAGACGACAAAATTAATGTGACTCAAAAACTGAAATTTGTGTTGAAAAGCGTAGAAAACATTGTGGGAAAAGGAGAAAATGCTGGTTACCAGCATTTTCTCCTTTTCCCACAAGGTTTTCAGAGGCTGTCTTTCTCAGGGTTGTAAAAACTTGAGATTATTTGGTAAAAGGTTAATGCATCTCTGTGATACATCATACCATGAGAGCCATGATATACTGAAGGACTAATAAAATCCATTTTGGTAGAAGAACCCACTGAATCATGAGGTAGACTGGTCCTTTCAAGTACAGAAAATTGAACAATAGCAAAAAGTTTCGGCCCAGGTCAGTGCAGACTGACCTGGGTCGCTACTTTTTGCAGATACATTAAGCCCTGTTTTTACAGAACATAATTATCTCAAATATGATAACTTTTTGTTCAGGGAGTACACCGAAGGTTCGAAAGAGTCATACACCACGTTACAACGGCTGTGGATCATTTGGCATTACGGTAAGAAACTAGACTTATTTAACTCTGTACCAAACAAAGAAAATTTGTAACCAGCATTTTCTTTTTTTCCCACAATGTTTTCAGAAGGCATCTTTCACAGGGGTGTTAAAATTTGGGATTGTGTGGTAAAGGATTAAAATGGTCTGCAACATGCAATAAAGAACATTTGCGTAACATGAAGTATTAGATTAGCCTGTGCAGTCTGCCCAGGCTAATCCAAGATGGCACTATAAGCCAAGATAAGATGACTTGCGTGAAACAGAAAATCGTACAGGATCGGAAGGTGTCGTATCGGATTAGCCTGCGCCAACTGTGCAGACTGATCCAGGATGACACTTTATGCAAATGTCATAATGCCCCTTCTGGCATGTTGCATGCCATATCTGTCATGAATTGGTGTTTGAGATATCCATAGGATCTGACATGAGTCAGCTTTTAAGATGATGTTGCATAAAATGATTCTAGGAAAAACTTATTAAGCGAGCATTTGGCGAGCTTAATAATTCTTATCCTTGATAAGTTTAACAAAATTAGATCTATATCACAAACGCAAACGAAAACGAATGTCAGATTCTTTTATCTCATAAAGAAATTTCACAAATTACAGATCATAAGATGCAAAATTATCTTTAGATGCACCCAAGGTAATGTCCGGAATACCCATTTACTTCTATGAAATGCGTTAAAAGCGATGTTAAAGATGATGTGACACAATTGTAATATGAAGTGTGTAAAAAATAAGAGAATTGGTATTGGGTATATTACACCAAAAACAGGAGAGGTTATGTGATCAAGGTTGCAACACGAAAAAAGAGCATTCGGTATAATTTGCTTAAAGTGTCGTCTAGGATTAGCATGCACAGGCTAACCCGAGACGATACTTTCCGTCTATATTAGAATTTGTACAACAGTTGACTTGCGCGAAAAAGAAAATTGCATAAAAACGGAAGTGTTGTTTCGGATCAGCCTATGCAAACTGCTTTGCCCAATGCTGTATAAGTAGAATACTGTTCAAAATGGTCTTAATTGACTGTGCAAGCTGGGTTTTTTTTGCACATATTTCTATGAATCTACAGCATTAATGAATCCCTTTTCATTTCATTATTTTTCCTCCCTCAGTTCGAATTGGAGGATTTGCCGGAAATGACGTCATGTTGCAATAAACACGATATCTGTTACGACTCATGCGGCACTGACAGAGACGAGTGTGATGATGAGTTCAAACAATGCTTAGATAAAATGTGTAAAGAACTGAAAAAGGATTTGTCAAAGAAAGAATACCAAGGTAGGGATAGACTTCATTCGTTTCATTTGACCTTTTACCACACAACCCCAATTTTGAATGACCCCCCAAAAAAGAAGCCTTTTGAAAACATTGTGGGAAAAAGGAGAAAATGCTGGTGACTTGCATTTTTTCCTTTACCCACAATGTTTTCGTCCCTTTCCAAAACAACTTTTAAGTTTTTTAGTCACATTTATTTAAATGATTGCAAAATTAATGCTTTCATTTTCAACTGGTGTAAAATTTTATGGTTTTGTAAAGAGCCCATGCTTCTTCTATTCAAGTGTGGTCAGGTACATATAGCTGGGCAACGCTTGTGAAAAGGATGTTTAATGCATCTGCAAAAAGTATGGACTTGTGTCACCCTGCGCAGTCCACACAGGCTGACATAAGTGGAAACTTCTTGCAATGGGTTAATTTTCTGCATCTCAAAGGATGTGCAGTTTGATCTTGGATCTACACTGTCCGATATGGAGATGTTTTTTGTTCTTTTTTACGTATGTGTTCGTAATAGACTTTTCAACAAATATTTGAGCCGTGCTGTGTAAAAAGGGGAGCTTAATGCATCTGCGTAAAGTATCGATCCAGGTCAGCTGGTGTGTACTGCGCAGACTTACTGTTGCAAAAACTTTTCATTTTTGCTTAATTATCTACATGTAAAAGGACAAGTCTACCTCATGATTCAGTCGGTTGCTTTACAATATTGATTTTATTCATGACACGGTGGTAATTTGCTTGGTTTCATATATATAGGGAAGATGCATCAATCCCCCCTTTGTCAGAGCATGGCTTGAAAGTTTGAATTTAAGTATTACATCTTGAACTTGGACAAATTTGGGAACATATATATATATAAACTATGTATGGTAACTAGTAACATGAAAACAGTTGAACATGATTGTGGAAACATCGCTTGTGAGAAAAGTGTGGCAAAATAAGAAAGTTTGAAACCATTCATGTGCTGTAGGACAAACAGAGCCGTTTAAGGGGACTAAAACCTGACTTATAGTTCTTGCATTACTTGGATATTTTATTCTCTATTCTTTTTGTGATAATTTTCAGGCTGCAAAGATATGGCCAAACTTATGTACACTGGGACTGTTGCTCTGGGTTGTACACCATATCTTCAGGGTCAAGAAGATGCTTGTATTTGTGACTCTGACAAAAGTTCAGCTACAAAAACCACAGATTCCACACATGGAAAGAGCACAGAATCTAAGCAGAATACACAAAACAAAGCTGGAAAGGTTAACAGCAAAGAAAAAGTATCTACAAAGACACATACAACAAAAACTGGTGACAGTGTTAGTAAAAAATCCAAGCTGAGAAAGGATGAACTTTAGCGCTATTATTTTTTCCAATACCACTGAGTAAAAATCGGATTATGCATTTTCGTAATGCTTAGAATCAAGTAAGATCCATTTTATCTGCAAATTGGCTGAACCATGGTGAAGAGCGATCCTTTGACATGTAGAAAATATATGAACAACAAAAGAGTTCAACCCAGATCAACTTATGCAGAGCATGCAGGCTGACATGGGTCAACTTTTTCTGCAGGTGGAACCATACTTTGACCCTTATCCTGCTGAATAACTAAAACAAAATTTTCCTTTTGATAGTAAAAATTCAAATAGCGCTTTTTTCAAAGTTTTATTTTAGGCAAAAACATCTCTTTATCAGACAGTGTGGATCAAGATCAGATTGCACATTTTTTGTAGTCTGATATTGATCTACACTGTCCGCAAAAGTGAGTCACACTTTGCAGCCTAAGGGTTAACAGAGCGTATGGGCATTATTAAATCGCCAACTACTACCCTTACTGTAAAGAAATGGCAATGCTTCTCGAACAGATTTTAAAAAAGTGGGCCATGCTCTGTGAAAAGGGGGCTTTATGCATTTGCGAAAAAGTATTTACCCATGTCAGCCTGTGCAGTACACACAGACTGACATGGGCCAAAACTTTTTGCTGTCTTTAAATTTCTTTCATATCAAAGGACTAGTCTACATCATAATTCTGTCAGTTGTAGTTAACTGATGCTTAACTACATGTATATGATAACTTGCTCTGTATCACAAAAACTCATTAGGCTCTGTTTTCCAGAGCATGATGCTTTTTTAAATATATCTGATTGAACCAATGAACAAAGGTAGAGTCATAATACTTGTTGCATAATTTCAGTTGACTAATATTTGTAAAAGATCAAACATTTTTCAAATGTTCTAAACTGCTTTAAGTTTTCTTTAAAGGGGTTTTAAAAATGCAGACAAACTGAAGAGTAGATTAGATCTATTTGTTTTACAGTGGTTGTTAAACACACCTTTAAAACTTACAATTGAGCCATGCTCTGTTGAAAGGAGGCATAACACATCTGCAAAAAGTATCAACCCATCTCAGCCTGCGCTGTCTGCACAGGCTTACCTGGGCGGAAACTTTTCACTAATGGTCAATTTTCTATATGTTAATAGACCACTCTGCCTCATAATTAAGGTTTTTTTGTTTTTTTTTAAAGTTGCCACATTATGGATTCATATTCATTTGATGACTTGCCTGGCCTCATGCATCACAGAGATGCATTAAGCCCCCTTTTGCCAGGGCATGACTTGTATCAATGATGATTCCTTCCCTGAAACCCTAACTATTTCTTGTGCTGTGACAAGGATGGTTCTAAAGTTTAACCCGGCCTATCACAGAATTTGAACCCAGAATCTTTTTTGTGAGAGGTCGACAGTCTACCATAACACCACTTGAAGCAGTTATCTCTTTATGAAACAACAAAATTTTAGACTGGGCAAAATTGAAAGCATTTTCAGATGACAAAATGAATGTGACTAAAGAATTGAAATTTGTTTTAGGAGGGGAAGTAAACATTATGGGAAAAGGAGAAAATGCTGGTTACCAGCATTTTTGCCTTTTCCCACAATGTTTTCAAAAGGCTTCTTTCACAGGGGTGTTAAAAGTCGGATTTGTGTGGTAAAGGGTTAACGATGAATTTTGGAATTTGCTGAGATAATTATGCTCAAGGTACATTATTATTCTGTGATATAACACTAACACTATCATTTATTTTGTTAGATATTCTTAGCCCTCCACCCCCACAAAAAAGAGACTTTTCGAAATTTTCAGTGTTCAGCTAAACTCTTGTCGAAGAATCAAAATGGGTCGTTATTTAGGTGAAAGTATTGTAAATGAAATCCATAATATTATTTCATATTCCTTTAAGTCTTTCATCGCCAGATTTGTACGAGTAAAACTCAATGAACCTACAAGAGGTTCTTATATAGGCTTGACTCAATAAAAAAGGACAGTATGGATTGTAGATTAGGCTACACGTTCTGTGCCATCTGATCTAGATCTATGCTGTCCCAAAGTGCCCATGTTTTTGCCAACTGTGCTGAAAGAGTTAATGGGTATTTAACCTATATCCTGCTAAATAACTAGGATATTTTTTTTTCATTTCTTTTGTGAAAACCCAAATATTGATATTGCAAAGTTTTGAGGAAAAATATCTCCTTCTCGGACAGTGTAGATCCAAGATCAGACTGCATGTTCTGTGCAGTCTGGTCTTGATCGACACTGTCTGCAAAAGGTCAGCAAGTCGCGCTTCGTAGCGTTAGGGTTACCTTTTAGTATTTCAGATGAAACAATTGATAGGGTTATCTCCCTTCCTCAACCAAGAGTAGAACACTATTTTTTTTCCCGATAGCTCAAATTTTAGGATCTGGGATGAATTGGCATTTGAGATAAAATTGTGTTAAACTAGTCTAGAAAAAATGTTCTTAAGCAACCCTTTTGCAAGTTAAAGAAAATTTTTGCTTGACGAGTTTAACTAAATTTTGTCTCAAATACCAACAAATGACAGATTCTTTTTATCACATAATGATACTTCTCAAATTATAGATCAAAAGATGGAGAACCACTTATTGATGCATGTGCAATAATATCCAAAAAACCCATTATGTAATAGACGTAAAGAATGACATCGAACATGATGTCACACAACTGTGATATCAAACGTGTGTAAGATAAGAAAATTCTTGATGAATATGTGATAAAATAAAATTTTGTATCATTGTATCCGGCCGTCCTGTTACATGTATTTTTTGTGTGCCATTATGCATGTTTACTTTTTGCAAGTGACAGTGACTTATAGGGCCATAGAGCTTGGTGAACATTTATCAATATGTATATAGTATTTAGTTCTTATGTGTTTTTGTACTCGAATTGCTCTTGTATGAGTCATGCTCTGGCAAAAGGGGGCTTAGTGCATTTCCATGATCTATGACGCCAAGCTAGTCATTAACTCTATACCAAACTACAATATTCTAGGCTGGCCCAAATTGAGAGCATTTGCAGACGACAAAATGAATGTGACCAAAGAATTGAAATTTGTTTTAGAAAGGGAAGAAAAACATTGTGGGAAAAGAAGAAAATGCTGGTTACCAGCATTTTCTCATTTTCCTACAGTGTTTTTAAAAGGCTTCTTTCACAGGGGTGTTAAAAGTCGGGATTGAGTGGTAAAGGATTAAAACTTATGGATCCATGAAACCACTTTTATTAATAAACAACTTAGTCATGGGGTAAACTGGTCCTTGAGCATACAGGAAAGTGACGTTTAGCAAAACGTTTCGACCAAGGGTCAGACTGAACGGACGGCGTAGGCTGACTCAGGTCGACAATTTTTTTCAGATGCATTAAGCCCCCTATTCACAGAGCATTGCTTATATATAAAATGAATTATTCCCTCCTTGTTATCTTCATAAAATGCATGTATTTTACAGATTTTTACTTTTACACAATGTTCCTTTCACTCTTCTTATGTTGATGCCTGCCTGGGTGGCTCAGTGGTGAGCGTGTTGGACTTGTGACCTGGTGGTTGTGAGTTCAATACTAGGTTGAAGTGAACTTTCTTTCCGGTGTATTTTCGCTTCTCACCTCTGCTGAAGTATGTGAGAAAAGTAGTCGGAGGCTTTGGAAAGAAAGTTGTGTTAGTACTGGTGTAAGAAAGCCAGGAAACACATGTGTCACCGACCCCAATGATATGACCTTAGCTGTTAAAAGTGGCGTTAAACCCCAATACAACCAACAGTTCATATGTTGATCGCAGTTACTGTCATTTTATTTAATACTGTAGCGGCTAGTGTACATCCAAGATTAGATTTAACCCATTACCACACAGTCCCTACTTTTGATGACCCTCTTACGAACAAAGTCCGTAACAAAGAAACAAATGAATAAATGCATGGCAGAAATAAGGATCGGAGCGGGATTCGAACTCCGAACTCCCGGACGCAAAGCCAATACCCTAACCACTGAGCCAAAGAGATATCTCTCTGACGCAGTAGCCAGGTATTGTATTTAAATCGGGAGTATATGCCATGCAGGAAGGAGTGGTCTCCCGTAACACACCCCCTCTTAAAGTCATCATTTATTGATGACTCAAAGCCTTATTGGGCAGGAAGTCCGATTTTGGACAACAAATGGGATTAATGGCTCAATGGCCAATCCCGGACGAGCCCCCATCTTACGAACAAAGTCTGTAACAAAGAAACAAATGAATAAATGCATGGCAGAAATAAGGATCGGAGCGGGATTCGAACTCCGAACTCCCGGACGCAAAGCCAATACCCTAACCACTGAGCCAAAGAGATATCTCTCTGACGCAGTAGCCAGGTATTGTATTTAAATCGGGAGTATATGCCATGCAGGAAGGAGTGGTCTCCCGTAACAACCTTGAGAAAGAAGCCTTTAGAAAACATTAAAGAAAAAGGAGAAAATGCTGGTAACCAGCATTTTCTCCTTTTCCCACAATGTTTTCTACCCTTCACAATTTTCAAATTTTCAGGCAACTTTGTTTTGTCATCTGCAAATGCTGTCGATTTTGACCATGATGTTGTCGTTTGGTAAAGGGTTAATTTAGTGTGGAATCTGTTCCTAATCTATGCCATAATTATGTCTCCTACATCTGAGCCATGCTCTGGCAAAAGGGGGCTTACTGCATCCCTTTGTCGCATTTTACCAAGCAAGTCATCACGTGATTACTGACCCATGAAATGTAAAATTGTCTTCCAACCTATTGAATTTGAGGTAGATTGTAATGTAGCATATTTACTAAAAAAAATGCGAAAAGTTTCACCCATATCAGCTCAGAGCCTGCGCAGACTGCACAGGCTGACGTGGGTCAATACTTTTTCCATATGCATGCATTAACTCATTATCACACAATCCTGACTTTTTACGACCCTGAGGAAGAAGCCCTTTGAAAACATTGTGAGAAAAGGAGAAAATGCAGGTAACCAGCATTTTCTCCTTTTCCCACAATGTTTTCTGCTGTACCAAGGAAAAATTATGTCATTTTGGCCAACTTGTATTTGTCGTCTGCAGTTGCTTTCAATTTGGACAGGTCCAAAATTTTGTCGGTTGGTAATGAGTTAAGCCCCCTTTCACAGACAATGACTTGTCTATATTCGGTATTTTATTCTGTTTCAGTTGTTTGTATAACTGAGTGTCAGCTTGCCTGTTTTGTGTGTTATTTTATACTATATGGATGTGAGTCTTGGGGATGAAGTTTATTGGAGTGACTTGGATGGATACTTTTTGCATAATTATGCATTAACCCATTAGCACACAGTCCCAACTTTTTACGACCCTGAGGAAGAAACCTTTTGAAAACATTGTGAGAAAAGGAGAAAATGCTGGTAACCAGCATTTTCTCCTTTTTCCACAATGTTTTCTGCTCTATCGAGGATAGATACTATATGGATGTGATTTTTGGGGATGATGTTTATTGGAGTGAAAGAAGATTAAACGATACTTAACGTCATTTCAGCTTATTTGAGTAGTTTGTTACTCTCCATATTATTTAACCCTTCACTCCATAGATACTCATTTTGACGCACTGCTTGTAGTAGCCTTTGGAAACATTGTGACAAAAGGTGAAATTGCTCGTGATGAGCAATTTCACCTTTTGTCACAATGTTTTCTATGCTATCAAAAGGTGTCACATACACATGAGAAACAACTTCATCCTTAAGGTTATTTAGGGCCAATTTCAGATACTACAGGATTGCCTTATGGGGTAAAGGGTTAAGAAAAAATGAAGAAACAATTATTAAAGCAGCTGCGCTCTAACAAAAGAGGTTTAAATACATCTCCGTGATAAATTTTACCAAGCAAGCTATCACACACTCAGTAATCCGTTCCAGTAGGGTGTCAAAAGTAATAGTTCTGACAAATAAATTCCCAAGCCGCTGATCGAACTCCGGAACCCCAAGTCCCAGAGCGAACGCTCTTATCACGGCGCTACAAAAGCCAGCTCTATAGTTAGGTAGTAAAAGTGTCCCTTATGCAAACAAAAGTGTACATTTATTATACCCCGGCAAAACGAACGTTTTCACGGATTGTACTGAAGTCAGCCTGTCTGTCCATGTGTCCGTCCGTGCGTCCGTCCGTGCGTCCATCCGTAATTTTGTGTCGCAAACTCCACCTACACTTTTCCTTAATTGTATTGAAACTTTTCACGTAATGAATTATAATGATCATTATAGTGAAAATTTTCAAGATGCAATTTTCAACTGTCAACTCTTCCTGGCTGAGGAATTATCTCCCCTTGAACTTGACACTTTTTTTTTTCTGTCAAGGCGCTGGAGGGGGTATTAAGTCACATTCAGTGACAGATCTAGTGTCTATCTGTGAGAGACCTATATACTGCATAACCACCTGAGGTAGACTGGTCCTCGGACTGACAAAATATTGACCAATGGCAAAAGGTTTCGGCCCAGGTAAGCCTGCGCGGAATGCGCTGGCTGACCTGGGTCGATACTTTTTGCAGATGCCCTCTATTCACGGAATGGCGCATATAGATAAAAAATGAAAAACAAAGAAACATAATTTTATTGTAAGTAAATAGAATGAAAAGTTCTGACTTGATTATCAAATGATCGTGTTCCCCGGAGATACTTTGATTATAATGTTACATGCAATGATTTGTGTAGTTTTTCCGGAAGTGATTCAGGAGTGGTCTCTATATTTATGTTCCATTATCTCCCGCCAGAAGGCATTGTACAAAAACATTTCTATCTAATTTGGGCATCCTGGGTACAGAATCAGACTACTTTTCTACGCGACAAACATTACTTTGAATTTCAAAATAAATAAACGTTTACTCAATAAAACCTACCTGATCATAGCTGAATGAATTGCACCAGGTAGCGTTTCGTCTAGTGAGCGTTTGTTTTATTTCGAAATTCAAAGTAACGGTTATCGCGTGGAAAAACAGTCCGATTCTGTACCCAGAATGCCCAAATTAGATAGATGCGTATTTGTAGAATGCCATCTAGAGGGTTATAATGACTTCAAATTTTGACACGTTGTCTACTATTAAAAGGGGAACTTATACAGCAGGTCACCATCAAAATAGTTTTAACACAGTTACGCCCCTTTTTTCGACTAGGAATTCTCATTGTTCAAAATCAAGCAACTACAGCCAAGCTTTGGCACCCGCATGCTTTACTCTTGTTTTTCTTGTTCCGTTTATTTTATGAGGTTTTACAGAGACGCTTTCAAAGTTATTCTCTCTAAAGTTTGTTGGTTGGTTGGTTGTGTTGGGGTTTAACGCCACTTTAACAACTAAGGTCATATCATGGCGGTCGGTGACGCACATGTGTTTCCTGGCTTTCTTACACCGGTACTAACACAACTTTCTTTCCAAAGCCACCGACTACTTTTCTCACATGCTTCAGCAGTGGTGAGAGGCGAAAATACGCCGGAAAGAAAGTTCGCCTCAACCGGGTATCGAACTCACAACCACCAGGTCATGAGTCCGACACGTTCACCACTGAGCCATCCGGGCAGGCCTCTAAAGCTTGTTTCAGTTGATGTTAATGACGTTTGGTATAAATGTTCACGCGCATCCATACTGCGCATGTGTATTTCTCACAGATAGTAAAACTATCAGCGCTATTGTGTATTTTTCGCACAAATGGCAATAGTAACAGCGGACCGACGGTGCACTTTTACAAGTAGAACAATCTACGGATGGTACTAGTACGGTTGCGCCAGTCATGGTATTCTATGGTCGAAATAAAAAGGGGAAGTTTTCATCAAAACGATCGCTTATTGTCGTGGAAAAAAGAAAATTTTTTACGCAATGTCAGCCATCCAACAGGGAAAATGATAAAGCTGCTGACTTTTTCCTGACACTGGCAGGCCAGTTGTCATGCTATCCTTTCAGAATGAAGGTGATAGCATCAAAATTGGCCTGCCAGTGTAAGGATGATATGACTGGTAAAGAACTAGCTGGAAAAAAGTCCAGTTACACAGCAAACAATGAAACAGGCAGAAAATCGAAGCTGTTGAAGTATACCTATTTCTAGAAGAATAGCTATTTCCTCTTTGAAAAATACTGTGGGAAAAGGAGAAATTTCTTCTACTGAATAATTTTTCCTTTTTCCATTATATCCGCCGAGCTTTTATCCCATTTTTTCCACACACATTTCTTTTTGTTGTATTTCTATGAGCCGTATGGCCATAATCATGTATGCAAATTTATATAAAAAAAGGGTTTGATATGAATTTGAGGTATATAGGCTATGTTGATTTTTTGAAGGAGTATAGGATCCAAAATTAATGTGGGAAAAGAAGAAATTACTTTTAATGAGCATGAGCAATTTCTTCTTTCCCTCTATGTCTGCTTAGCTTCTATTATATAGTTTTCCTCGGAAAAAATGACCTTCATCCCTGTTTCCTGGGGAAAGAAGCACGGGTAGATGCCAATTTTATTTTTTCTTATTGTCAAGATTCATAAGTTCTGTGATTGTGGAAATTTTTTTTAAAAATCTGTCCGTTAGAAAGTATGTTTTTATTGAAGATTAACCCATAACCCGGTCAAATTATCTCCCTTTTTAACTCAATGGTCTATATATAAAATGCATATTGGTACATTTACCATGCTCAGAACCAGGCTTTTATATGTTTTTTGGGCAAAACTGAATTATTTTTCTTTAAAGTGATGTATATTTGTAAATTCTTCTGGTAATTTTCCTGTTTAAGTGACAATTAAAGGAAAGTATGTTAAATCCAGTATATGCTGAATTTTGGAACTGTATATACCTTTTTCAAAAGCGAATTTCTCAGAAACAAGCACGGGGACCCCCTTTCTTTTTCATTGTAATCTAGCTTTGTATGTGCAAAGTTTAAAAAAAATCTGTCCGTTGGAAGAATTTGTCATAAACGTCCTTAAGTTGCTAGAAAAAAAAGACACAATGTCCCTGGTGCATGATTCAATAAACTATTGAGGAAAAAGAAGCAATTATCTGACACAGCCATGCTCTGTGAAAAGGAGGCTTAATGCTTCTGCGAAAAGTATTGATATGACAATAGCGCAAATTGCGCAGGCTGACCCGGGTCAACACTTTTCGCTATTGTTATTTTTTTCTGTCCATCAAAGGACCAGTCTACCTCATGACTATGTTGATTAGTGAAACAAAATGGATTTCCGAGATCCATGATCACGTGATACATGTAGTTTCTTGGTACCCTGAATCACGGAGATGCATGAAGTCCCCTTTTATCAGATTATGGTTCATTTTTGTCGAAATTTTCGCATTCGTCCCGAAGCCTCCTGATGTGTCCCGATAGCTGGCGATGCTTCTGAACTTGCCCCATAGACAACGGGGAAACCAGGGCCGTTATAACTAACAGTTCTTTGGAACATTCTGTCATGAGAGCCCACTCCTTCATGCATGACTTCATCTCGGTTTAAATACAATACCTAACAACTGCGTTAGGGAGAATTCTATTTAGAAACTGTATGCAAAAATGACACGGTGCTACTTACGAGCATTATATTCTGCTGACACAATGTTTAGGAAGGTTTGTTTCATAAACGCTGGCAAATGCCGATTGACGTCATCAGGACGCTGTCCACTTACCGGTAAATGCCAACATTATTAGTAGTACGGTCAGGTGGCAGGGGACTTGGAAACTTGTTCACGGCTGTTGTGAATAATGTCGCAACCTTGCCAGCACCTGACCCTACAACGAATTTATTATAATGCAAAGTTTTACAATTCCAACATTTGTTTAGCGAATTTTACTCTTTTTTTTTTTGTTTAAAAAATTGAGTGCGCTGACAAAGCAGAATTTCCCTTCTGAGTGCCCCAAATCAATGAGAACTGACGTCACTGGGAACTGACGTCAATGAAACCTTGGTAATACATGCTAAAACGGTCAGCTTGGCGCATAATCTTGATGTTAATCTTGATCGATGCCGCCATCTTGGATGTGTTGACAGTGTGGTCATGTATACGGGGCTCCTGAAAGGGAAACTGCCTTTACGTTAGTATTGCCCGTGTATATGATAATATATGTTCGGGGCATATTATCCAGTCAGATCACGAGAAATTCCTTTGCTAAAAAATCTGTAACCATACACAGGTCTTGGTCTGTATTCACCAACCATTCGCAAATCCATTCTTAGTCTTATTCTCTAAATCTTTCTAATATGAAAGTAACACACATTCTATTTGGCTAAACCAAATGATATAGCCAATCAGAAGTTGTATCACTTTTAACCTTGGAATGCTGCAAAGCATTTTTGTCACAGGTTTACACTTTTTAATGACCCATGCTCCGAGAAAAAGTGGCTTAAAATGGATCTACGTAAAATATCGATCCGTGTCGGCCATGTCGAATTTCTTTTTTGTGCTAGATCTATTTGAAAATTTCCTACATGGCATTAACAAAATATTAGCCCTCAGATCTGGTTTTAACCTGTTACCCCACAATCCCTACTTTTGACGACCCTGAGAAAGAAGCCTCTAGAAAACATTTTGGGAAAAGGAGATTGTGGTAACCAGCATTTTTTCCTTTTCCCACAATGTTTTCTACACTTCGCAAAACAATTTTCAAATTTTCAGTCACTTCTATTTTGTCGTCTGCAAATGCTTTCGATTTGGACAAGCCTAAAATTAACCCCCCTGTTGCCAGAGCATGGTTCATTTTGCTGGCTGGTGTTATCAACTGGTAGCTGTGTTATTCAAGGTAATACAGACACACCCTCCCGGAAATGAACGGATCTTAAAGACAATAATTTCTCACGTGATACCATTGAATACCTGCATTGTTTCTCATGTATCAGTTTTATGTTCACTCGAGGATAAGGTGTTATCTACAGATAAATAATTAAATCAAAGCGTTGAGAACGCTGAAGTGGTATTTGTCAAGGATGCCATTGTGTGAAATCAATATTTTGAAAAAGAGAAAATATATTCTAACATGACACGCGACTTTGACTCTATAAACACATTGCAAGGAAAACGTGGTAAAATCTGCGACAATCCATGTAGAGTGACGTCATTCAATGAGTAAGTTATTCAATGGAACATAATCTTCATCCGCGTTTTTACTCTTAGTTTGAACTTGTTTTCCTGTCATTAAGAATTGGCCAAGTTAGAATCGAAATAATCTTCTTTCTATCGTAGTATATCGTTCAATAAACCACGTTGTGAGTTATGAGGCGCAATGAATAACCCACTCGGGCTATCGCCCTCGTGGATTATTTATTGTGCCTCATAACTCACAACTGTGATTTATTGAACGATATACCACGACAGAAAGAAGATTATTTCTTAATTCAAATACTGGCTTGAAAGTCACCCTATTAATCAAATGAATACCCTTTTGCTTGAAGGGAGAGTAATCATGACAAAGTTAGGAATATTCGTGTATTGGTGGTCTCCCTTTGATTATAAGGCCTCAGGAGTAACGTCCCTAGATAGTAGGATGTGTCATGGATAGAGAGAAGCCATGTAAATTATTGAATAAAATTAAGTTTGTACATGAAAACTTTGACTCTGAAATATCTTTGGCCATTCACATTAAATTTTCAATATTACAATCAATAATTTTGATTTATAAATATTCATGCGCAGTCAAATGGAGTAGCGCGCAATCATGGGATTAACAAGTTAGTGGACGAAGTGGTTTTGGAACGAAAATGTTTAGGACCAAGCGATCGTTAGACGAATTTTGTATCAATGCGCTAATAGAAGGCCATGAGCGAGTGAAGCTATTTTCAATAAAAAAAAAAATAGCATTTCTACAATCAGTGGCCTCACCCAGTGTTTTTTAACATGTCATTTTCAATTACATACCTGAGTCCTACCGAAAAACTCATTTGCCTGGGAAAACTTGAGTTAAATTGGGTTTATTTCTTTCGGTTTTGCACAAAATACGATACATGGTCTTCCAAATTTAATATTGAACTCATAGTGGTATTGTCCTCGACAAATACCGCACAAATTATAGATTCCTTCCAAAATTAGAAACAGGAATTTATTTTCACAGCCCTTTCTCTACCACTTGTTCCAATCAAATCTTGTCTTGTTAAAAAACTAAAATTATATTTTCAAATCGACAGTAAAAACCCAAATATTGCTATTGCAAAGTTATATTTTGGGGAATATTATCCGCTTCTCGCACAGAATATATCAAGATCAGACCGCACGTTCTGTGCAGTCTGATCTTGATCTACACAGTCTGCAATAGGTCAGCGAGTCGCGCTTTGCAGCCAAAGGGTGCTCGGCAGTAAAACATGTGTCTAGCTTTGAAACTGGTATCTGGATCAGTCGAGCGCTTATTAGTTGATCCTGCTTCTGGAGCTTTATTGTTTTTTCAAGCGCCTGTTGATGTGTGTGTGGCAGATTAATAACGTATGAAATTAATAATATGATAATAAACTTTCACCATTCTGCTATAAATGCGCGGGTGTTGTGTTCTTCTTGTTTTTTATGAGGCCTGTTCATAAGTTTCCTTTTTTACCTGAATGGCAGGTTTTTTTTTAGTTTCTTTGAGGGTGTACCGGAACACTTGTAAACGACCATCCTACGTCGAGCGAACTTTGATGTACTTTTCAAAAAGAGTATTCAAGCAATGACCGAAACATGAGTGCAGACTTTCTTTTCCAGCCATCTCGGTACACAATTAAACTCTGTACTTGGAAAGGTCAGAAAACACAGTGGTAAAAGGTAAAAAAAAGTTAATTATCAAAGCTTTGGATCCGTGGAAGTACCAAGAATGCGTGTATAAATGTAGTGATGCGGCCAACCATTAGCTGAAACTGCCATCAACTGAAATTCGGAATGATTTGTCCTGCCTGCATAAATAAATAAGTGAGCGTTACAGATGAAAGACTAGACTGCACGTTTAGTGCAGTTTGATTTTGGTCGATGCAGTACGCAAAAGCCTGTATCGCTGAAAGCGTAGACTGTATGCTTATGGAGGGGGGGAGGGGGTTCTGAATGGTTCAGTAACGATGACGTAGAATTCAAATTTTGACGGCATCGAGTTCGATCTTGACCCTGAGCTCTGAGTGTTTCTTTGGAGTGTCCTTAGGCAAGAAACCTACGAGTCCTAGCCTTGTTTAGGTGAAATACTGGGTACATATGCTTCAACAATTACCTGTTGCCATGGTATGTTTGAAATATTAGTGAAAGCGGCGTAGAACAATAATTAATCAATAAATCAATCAATCAATCAATCCATCAATCAATCGGTTGGTGGGTTGGTCCTTCCGTCCGACCATTGGTTCGCCCGCCCATCCGTCCGTCCGTCCGCCCATCCATCCATCCACCCACCCACCCACCCACCCATCCATCCATCCATCCATCCATCCATCCATCCATCAATCAATCACTCATGTCTTTGACTGAAGCATTTGTTGCGCCCGGTTCGTCTTCCTACCTAAGCCCACATTTACATTAGGTTTACGGTTTGTCCACCTGAGCCCACATTTCTGTTTTTATATCCAAGTATAATCTTCTATATGCATATTTTATTAGTTGTATGGTCAGATGGCAGGGGACTTAGATACTTGTTCACGGCTGTGGTGAATCATGTTTCCCCGAGCCGAAAGCGAGGTGGCGACATGATATACCACAGACGTGACCACGTTTCCAAATTCCCTGTCACCTGACCGTACGGCGAATTCAATTATAGGCCAACTGCAAAGTTTGACCAACGTTTGTTCCCCCTTGTTTTTGTTTACATAAATGAGTACACTGACAAAATAGAATTTCCCTTGTGAGTGCCCCAATTCAATGAAAACTGATGTCGATGGGAACTGACGTCACTGAAACCTTGGTAATTCGTGCTAAAACGTGCAGCTTGGAGCATTATCTTGATGTAAATCTTGATCGACGCCGCCATTTTGGATGTTGTGTTGATAGTGTAGTCATGTATACGGGGCTTTTACGTTGGCTTCGCCAGTGTACATGATATATATGTTCGGTACATATTATCCAATCGCGTGCCATAGCCTGGCCCAATATTCACCAAGCATCACAGTTTGTTTGTTTGTATCGGAGTTAACGCCATTTTAAGGGCTTAGATCATGACGGTCAGTGACACACCCATGTGCTTCCTAGCTTTCTCACACCTGTACTCACACAAGAATATGTCCGTTTTTGAAGCACAATAGATCTATTCACTGTAGTTGAATACGAACTGGTTCCAATAATGACGTCATTACAGATGTTGACTATGTCAGAGAACTTGACGTTCTCCTGCTTAAAATTTGTTATATTCTATAATATCCTATGGTTCTGTAAAAACAAAATGTACAACATTCACCGATGAATTATAAGAATATAATTCACCGTTATATTTCTACAAACTACTGAAAACGTGAAAGAAAATTGTAGAATACATTGGTTCATCGCACATTTATTTTCATAAAATGAAATGTACATAATGCAAATAAATATTTGCTAAAAATAATAGTATATAAATAAATCAACCAGAGTAAAGTGAGCTAAAATACGACTGTTCACCTTAACCTTCACCCCGAAAATTATCCCTCTAACCATCCCGTGATCTTGTGACTCTGATAGTCTAAGCAGGCTTTTAAAAACTTTGTGATAAAAGGAGAAAATACTGGATACCAGCATTTTCTCCTTTTCACACAATGTTTTCTTTTCTTTTAAAGACAAATACCATCATTTGAGACGCGTTTGATTTTTCGTCAGCATTTCCTTATAATTTTCATTGTTAATTTTTCTTCATCTAGTAAAGTTATTTAAAGGGGTCAATACAATTTACGTTTGAAGACAAATTTGACAAACTTATAAAATTAGAAGCATAGGTTATTTTTCTCAGTGGAAACTACGGAAGCTTTGGAAACATTGAAGAAAATAGTAATAATCTGCAACAACTAGTAGATCATATAAGACGGTTGAACTCATGACTTTTGAAAACACAACTAGATCTATAATTTGATGAAAAAAAACTGGTATCGCAGTCTATGGTCGACTTTGATTAGTAAATCTTTGTTCAGAAAGTTGAAAGTTTTTCAGCGACTGACAAGATAAAAAGAACGATCTTTAACTCGATTGTTTACAAATCGTTTACAACCAAAATTTGGCGAGGTGTTACCTGGATCTAGTGTATCTGTGATACATACTATTATTTTCATTTCAAAAGTTAAAAGTTAACAAGGATGAAATAACACAACTTTTGGCTCCCCGGTACACAAAATAACATGACATTGGTATCACGATAAAAAGTCACCTAAAACTGTTATTTTTTGGGGGGAAACTTTTAACTTGAAGTTTATATTCTAAAAAAAATTCGTAGCATATATCAGTGAGGTATCCAGTGATAGGTCATATCTTTTTTAAATAAACTCTTTATCAAAAAGTCAATTTACATACTTTTTGGACGTTCTTCGACTCGGGGCGATATGGTTCACTTCAGCCGTGAACAAGTTTCTAAATCCCCTGCCACGTGACCGTATAACGAATTTATTATACTGCAAAGTTTTACCATTCTAAAGTTTGTAAAGCTAGTTTTACTTTTGTTTTTTGTTTAAAACATTGAGTACGCTAGCAAAGTAGAATTTCCCTTCTCAGTGCCCCAAGTCAATGACAACTGACGTCACTTGGAAATGACGTCACTGAACCCTTGGTCATACGTGCTAAAACGTCCAGTTTGGCACATAATCTTGATATCAATATTGGTCGACGCCGCCATTGTGGATATTGTGTGGATACTGTAGTCATGTATACGGGGCTCCCGAAAGGGAAACTGCTTTTACATTGGTTAAGCCAGTGTACATGATATATATGTTCGGGACATATTATCCAGTCAAATCGCGAGGATTTTTTTTGCAGTATAATAAAACTTGAAATCCTATCTTGAATACACGATGTTTGCAAACTCTTCTCTAAACTTAGACCAATAAGTATCTTTAATCTGAGTGGAAGCTTTGTCACAGAGCTATAAAATAGGTAAATATTTTGAGGTAATCGCGATGCGTCAGCGTAGGTAAGATTCCAATAGAAAAAAACATTTTTTTACCCTGAAATAAAGACAACGTGGATTTTATTTTATTTTTTTCGTATCCTGTTCTCCTTTAAATCTAGCCTGAACCCTTTACCAAACGACAAAATGTTGGTTCGGTCCGAATTGAAAGCACTTTCAGACGACAAAATAAACGGAACTCAAGAAATGAAATTTGTTTCCAGCAGGGTAGAAAGCATTGAGGGAAAAGGAGAAAATGCTGGTTACAAGCATTTTCTCCTTTTTCCACAATGTTTTCAAAAGGCCTCTGTCTCAGTGTGGTTAAAACCAGGGTTTGTTTGGTAAAGGGTCAATCAAAAAAAAGAAAAAAAATATATATATATATAACCCGAAAAAGGATCATTCGATTTCATTACAATATGAATACAAACAATGAAGGTGTGTCAGCCATATTTTATAGCGAGGACTTCCGGCGTACCTCGACTTGATCTCTGACGTCATCGATGAGGCGCTCTGATACCCGTTATAAATAAATACCAACATACAAATAACGATAAAAATGTAGAACTAACCCATTTACCACACAATGTCGAGTTTAAACAAGAGTTTGGACAAAAGAGTTTCATAACATTTTTGACAAAGAGAACATTTCTGTTTACCAGCATTTTCTCCTTTTCCTATCATGTTTTCTGCACTTTCATACAGATATTTCATTCAAGCCAAACTTCATTTGTGGTCTGCAAATGCTTTCGATTTGGACAAGTCCCAAATTTGGTGGTCTAGTAAAGAGATAAACACCTTTTTCGTCAGCCAAAAGAAATACTCCGCTTCGCGAAATAGTGCATTATCCTCGGGTAACGAATGTAATGATCAAATGGACTGCCGAAGGCGAAAAAGGGGCATTCGGACATTTGCGTATAGTACTGTCCCGGATCAGCCTGCGTATTATGAACAGAAAAATCCGAGACGACAATTTTCAGTTTTTTTTAATGTACTTTTTTGGTTGGTGCATTAAAAAAAGAATATAATTTTACTGAAAGAAAAAATGTAATAAAGTCGTAAAGGGCCGTCTCGGATTAGCCTGCGCGGACTGCGCAGGCTGATCCGAGACGACACTTTACGCAAATGTCCGAATGTCCCTTTTTTGCGTATTGAAGGCAAAAAATATAGTGCAGTGAGAAACTGTTTGAGAATTTGTTCATTCACCTAGGATAAGTGTAAAAATTTTGTGGCCATTTCCTCACCAATAATTTTAACAATTAAGCTCTTTAGCGCAACTGACTGACTGACCTTTTGCGGACGGTGTAGATCAAGATCAGACTGCAGAGAACGTGAACTTGCTGGCCACCAACTTTCCGATAGGACCCGCGTTTTTTACCGTGCCGTAACCCGCAGTGAACAGATATCGTCTTGAAATGGCAATATTTAGGTTGTATATTTGAAATTTCAATTTAGTTATTTAGCAGAATATAGGCCAACCAATTACCACACAATCCCTACTTTTGACGACCATGAGAAAGAAGCCTTTGGAAAACGTGGGAAAAGTAGAAAATGCTGGTAACCAGCATTTTCTCCTTTTGCCACAATGTTTTCTTCCCTTCCGAAAACATGTCTTAATTCTTTATTCACAATCATTTTTTTCGTATGCAAATGGTTTCAGTTTGGACCAGTCTAAAATTTTGTCGTTTTGGTAAAGGCTTAAGGATATGGCATCCTGATGGGATTCGTGTAACATCGCCTTTCATCGCAAAAATCGCACGGAATCGGCTAACACTCGGGTAATCCGTAAGCAATGCGGGGTACCAGCATGTATCGGCTGATCAATTACGGATTACCCGGGTCTAAGCCGAATTCGCACGTTTTTTCGGCGATGTTACAAGAATCCAATTAGGGTACACTTTCCTTACACTGGTTCCCGTTTTACATTTAAATAATGATATCTATATATACACCGTTCTGTATCAAAGGGAGGTAAGCGATCTATCTCTGCACAATCTGCAATGTTTTCTAAATAGGCAATTTCTGATTGGCTGAAACACTTGGTATAGCCAATCAGATATTGTGTTTCTTTCTTAATCTTGTTTTGGGAAAAGATTCCAATTAAAATGATTGGTGAAATAAGGCCATGGTTGTTATTTTCTGTACTTATTGAATATCGAGACATTATGTAAATAAAGTAAATTACCCTTTGAAGAATGGTAACACAGATTTTGTTCAGAAAAAAACTAAAAAAAAAACTTCGGTGGTCCTAATTAGAATCTACGACTTGGTTGATCCAGTCTAAATACTTTCGAACTTTTGTGTAAATTCCGAATTTTCCTTTCTCCCCACATCCTTCTCCGTAGCTTGTTACCCCGTATACAATCCACCTAGTCTCGTTTCCGATTTGTTTGGGGCACAATAAAGGTCCACCGCTGTCACCTGCACACGAGTCCAACCCGCCCCTTTTGTACCCCGCACAAACTTGAGTTTCATGAATATTGTAATCAAATACTTTTTGACATTTTTTCCTATTAACTAATGGCACTTTGGCCTGTTTTAAAACAGTCGAACCAAACACATGGGTATTTTTCTCCTTACCCCATCCTAATATATGACACACTGTACCCTCGGGGAGTTTGTCCCGTTCGTCCGGTAAACACGCAAACCCCACCCTATCAGACGGAGTTACGGGTCTTTCTAATTTTAACAAAGCTATGTCATTTGTGATTGAATCAAAGTCATATTTTGGGTGGGGAAAGTCGGTAAGGAGCTTTAAAGTTTCTTCGCCTTTGTCAAAGGCGTAAATATCGTGCTCCCCGACTCGTACAAAGATTTTTCTCTTCCGCCGTTTTTTCCGCACACAGTGAGCTGCGGTGATCACCCACTGAGGCGCTATGAGGGTACCCCCGCAAAACTGTTCTTTATACTTTTGAAGAATCGCAACCTGTAGAAAAATAGAGTAGAAAGAAATCTTAGTTTGTATTCACGAACCGTTCTTAACTCTTTACCAAACGACAAAATTTTAGACTTGTCCGAATTGAGAGCATTTGCAGACGACATATTAAACCGGATTCAAAAATTTGAACTTGACTTTAGTACAGTAGAAAACATTGTGGGAAAAGGAGAAAATGCTGGTTACCAGCATTTTCTCCTTTTCCTAAAATGTTTTCAAAAGCCAGGGATTGCTTGGTAAAGGATTAAGGTAGTAGACTCCGTATACGCATCTAGTGCCATATGGAATAAAATTTCTTGTTAAGTTGACAAATAAGGATTTATACTGGTATAATACATTTGAATATTTTTAACTGACTAGAAATTCCTTTGATGTCTACCTTGAAATTATTTGTTGATAATTTCATTAGTCTCCTGTATAGAAAGGTAATTATAATCTCCCAAATCTCCCTTTGTAATGCGAATTTAGTGGTTTTAGATTTATAAATGATAATCCTAAGAAGGAAAAGGAAAAAAAAACAAAAAAAAAAAAAAAAAAAAAAAAAAAACCGAAAAAATTGCTCGGTTAAAGTAGTATAATAATACTACTTTTTAATAAAAGCTGATTTTGTAGCAAAATATTGTAGTAGAAATAGCTGTATTACATGGGGGTCTACTACCTTAAGAATGGATCTATAAAATCCAGTATGTATAACAATCAACAAACCATGAGGTACTAGGGTTCTTTAACATGCAAAGAATTGACCGATACCAAAAGACACAGACCTAGGACTTTGAGCTGTATTGTTAGCGATCATGTGGAAAAGCAGCCAGTGGCGTGGAAAGAAAATTTTGAGAAAAGAACTCCAGAAACGCATGGATAGGTGCACTGGCCGCCGCGATATAACTAAAATAATGTTGAAAACGGCGTTAAACACCATACAAACAATCAATGAATCAATCTGTACTTTTTGCTGATACATTAATAAATCTTTTTTTCACAGAAAATTGTTTATTCATAATATCTTTTATCATAAGAAGAAGCTTCTTAAAAATGATTATATCGTTTCTGGATTTTCTTTATTTCAGTTTTTTTTTTCTATTTTCAGTATTTTCAATTCATTTATTGTAAAGTAGGTAAAGTAGGCTACAGCCTTGGTTTCAGCATAAAACGTCAGAATTTAAGAAATGCGTTTATGCATTTGTGCAACACAGATACTTGTCTTTTAAAAGTGAAGCGGGGGGGGGGAAGGGCGGAAGGGGGTCAGTGTTAACCTAGTGCTTTCACTAACCGTGATTATAACCCCCACCAGCTCCTTGTCACAAAACAGGTCTCTGTCAAAGATTGCAGACAGCCTTTGTACAAAAGTAAAAGTTCAAGGGGAGATAATTCCGTAACAAATCCCAGCAGGGTAATGAATATTGCACATACACAACTTCATATATATAGGAACACTGTGTGTAAATTTGAGTTCAGTACGTGGAACACTGTTGGAGTATAGCTCCGGACAAAGTTGTGTCTACAGACAGACAGACGCACGAACCAACGGACAGACAGCCATGGCGATTCTTGTATGCCCCTTTCCACTTCGCTGTGGAGGCCGTGTAAAAATATGGCAATCCAATGGCAAATTTCAGAGCCACAGACTAGTACCAGAGAAGCCAAGAGAGTACACAAGTAATTAAAATGAAGATTTGATGCTAAGAATATTGTTGAAAGCCTCTTGAACATAGTGTAGAGAAATAATACACAAAATGAAATAAACTTACTTCATGCCTCCCAGAAAGGGTTAAAAGCATGAATAAACAGAATATTTGTTTTTTTTTTCCGGTGAAAGATCGAAATTTATTTTATCTCGTGAACACCATCGGTAATAATTTCATTCGTGGCTGCGCCACTCATGCAAATATTACCGATGATGTTCAGTCGATGAAATAAATTCCGATCTTTAACCAAAAAAAAAAAAATCCTCTATTTACTAACCTGCCACGGCCAGCTATGTTTATGAACTTGTTGGCCACCAACTATCCGATAGGACCCGCGTTTTTTACCGTGCCGTAACCCGCAGTGAGCAGATATTGTCTTGAGAACTGATGTTTGGGAATTCATTCTACTACCTGTTGAATAATAATGATAATAATAATAATAATGATAATAATGATAATGATGATGACGATGTCGACATCGACACAGACGATGATCGATGATGATAATGATGACGACAATGATGATGATTACAATGTCGACATCGACACAGATGATGATGATCGATGATAATGATGATGATGATAATGATGATGATGATGCAAACACACTTTAATTAAACCCCTGAGGGTACTAAGCGTAACTTAGGGACCTTTTTGCGGACAATGATGTTCAAGATCAGACTGCACAGAACGTGGAGTCTGATCTTGATCTACACTGTCCGATTTGGAGATATCTCTCCCCAAACATAACTTTTGAATAACAATATTTGGGTTTTTTCAATCCACTTGAAGTTATCTTTTATACTTTTGTTAGTTTTAAGAAAATGGAGGTTATTATTATCTCCATTTGTATTGAGATTATAGTGGTTTTAGATTCATAAATGATATTTCTAAGAAGGAAAAGAACGTAAAAGTTGCTGTGTTAACTCTTTACCACACTATCCCCACTTTTAACGACCTTGAGAAAGAAGCCTTTTTCACACATTGTTGGAAAAGTAGAAAATGCTGGTAACCAACATTTCCTTCCTTTCTCACAATGCTGTCTACCTATTCAAGACCAAATAATATCGGTTGAAAAGAATTTGAAATTTTGTCTGTAAATTTTGTTAATGTGGACAAGTCTAAAACTTTGCTGTATAGTAAAGGGTTAAAGTAGTACCATATTACTCATTTTTGATCATAGCAAATTTTGTAGGATAATATCATAGTGGAAATAGCTGTTTTCTATTACAGATGCACTACCTTAAAGAAAACTTCAGCATTCTGTGCTTCTACAATCGAGCCATTCTCTGGTAAAACAGGGCTTAATGCATCTTAATGATGCACGGTATCAAAAAAGGCATCACAAGATTATGGATGCCTAAAATCAATTTTGTTAGAATCATGAAGTAAGATGGTTCTTCGATATGCAGAAAATTTACCTATAGCAAAAAGTTTCGACCCAGGTCGGCCTGCGCGGACTGCGCAGGCTGACCTGGGTCGATATTTTTTGCAAATACATTAAGGTCCCTTTTCACAGAGCATGGTTCATTAAGATCCTTTGCGAAGCTCAAACTCAACGTATGCGTATGCCCTTGAAAAAGAGAAAAATCTGAATTCAAGTAATATCTGATCTAGACAAAATATAATTTTCACGTTTGATGGGAATGAATTTCGGTTCAAGTATATAAGCTCTTTTTCTTGGTTTAGAATCAACAATCTAATTCAGACTTTGGCATATTTGTCTTGCTGTTTACGTCCTCTTGTCTACGCTGAAAAAATTATTTTCAGCGAAGATGAATATGCTAGTTTTTGACCGATTTCTTGGAACTGGCGATATCATATGAATTAGACGTGGTTTCTGATTGGTCAAAATTGTGAACATGTTTATTCGGCGGCGCCTGGATATCTATTTTCAAGCACATTCACAAAACCAGTATAGAGCCGTTGCAACCGCTAATTTTTAAATTGGGCGCTCATTCCCTCCATAGCAAATAACTATGGTAGGAAATAAACAGTATCATCAACTGGTGGTGTGTGATATCAACCCTTTCCCAAACGACAAATTTTCGACTCTTCCAAACTCAAAGAGTTAGCAGACGACAATTTCAAATTTGATAAAAATGGTAGCAAGTTCTCCAAATGGGTAGAAAACACTGTGGAAAAAAGGAGAAATTGCTCGTTACGAGCAAAATCTCCTTTTCCCACAGTGTTTCCAAAAGACTTGTACTGCAAACACGTAAAAACATGCAGGGCTTGTTTGGGAAAGGGTTAAAAATCTGGAACTAGAATAGTGTCTGATGCGGTTAAAAAAACGAGTCCGAAGAACAAGTTTTTTAATCGTATCAGACGTCATTCGAATAACAGATATTTCATATCACACACAACATACCCGGTATTCTTAATTCATTTTTTTTAATATTCTACTAATTATCAAGAATGGAACAATATGAGCAATATATGAAGAAAAGTAGTTCCGACAAATATTGTAAAACAATATCGTCACTAGTGATGATATCATAATTAGAGTTATTATTCACTGTGAAAGCTAAATAATTCACGGATAAGAATGTAATTCGTTTCTTGTACAAATGGTTAATTCTTTTAAGCATTGCCCAGTAACTTTCTATTTTATGTCCACGTCAGTCATCACACACATTGTTTTGAGAAATAACTGCTTTTTTTTCCCAAGGAAAATTTAAATCAACATCTAATTGAAAACAAAATATATGTACCTCATAAACTCCCCCCAGCAATAATAGACACATGGCTTATTTATGATAATACACTAGTGTGTTATCATCTTCGCGAGCCAAGGTTTCGATCTCTATGTGGATCTTACCTTGGGGGAATCGAGCCCTCTATTGGATGCTGCTTATATTATCTTCCTTTACATCATATTTCTTATATCCAATGAAATGTCGCTTTACAAACCGCTTACGAATACAATAATTCAACATGAAGCAATATAACCATAAACGTACTTCGACATTCCATGGTCAGGTGCTGGAATATAGCCTAAAACATCTGATAATTGATTGGTCACATGGAAACTTTATGTGAATATTGATCCGCCAAGGGTAGAGTAGCGTAGTGGATCGTAACCCTTGGCTTGCGAAGATGGTGGGTTATCCATTTTTGGGTTCCCGTTATGATCAATGTCCAATCATGAGCGGGTGAAAATTTTGAAAACCGCAGTACGTACTGGAATTTTTACTACGAGATCGTTCCGCGGAAAAAAATAAATCGTTGTTGCTAAAACCTATACGCGTTTACAGTTTTTGATTTTCAAGTTTAAATTAATAAAGAAAAAGAAATGCGGCAAAATTACCGTGAAATCAGTAAAATTGCAAAAATAGTTATAACGCCTCCCCCCCCCCCTCCCTCCCTCATACACACACTTTCGGTATAAATGTCAAAGAACTAGGTTTAAACATATTTTATTCATCAATTATATATAAATACAAAGATCTACAGACAAATCAACAAATTAACAAACAATAACTGACGAAATGGATCAGAACGAAAGCAAAGCTTATATTGTTCTTCTCCAAAATTTCAGGTACACAGTTACAGGTTGATAACGTAATAAAAAATCATAATGGTATTTTGATTGCTATTGAAAGAAAACCGTTGGAAAGAAAAACAGAACAGGAAAAAAAGCTAAAAAATAAGCTGAATTATAAGCTGAATTGGTGTGGAGTGTTTCACTGTGGGAGCGGGGAGGAATTTTTCGCAAACAAATGACCTCCTCCATGACCATCACATATCAATATATATTGGATGCTATCAATAACAGAACATGCAGTTACTTATTTAAATATAAGCATTTAAAATAAGTTTTGGAAGCAGGATTTACACATCCAAAGAATGAAAAAGCCATAATTATTCTAAGTAAATCTTCTGCTTTGACTAATATCAGAATGAACTGCTGCGAATATTTTTTCGTTATCAGGTTGATCAAGATCTTCATCACCATATAAGATGACTTGAAGAGTAATTCTCGTAATTGAACTTATGTCATCCTTTAGACTGATTCTTAATTCTCTGTAGAATGGGCATTCAAAGAAGTAATGATGTGTTGATTCAACAGAGCCGCATCTACAAAGGGGTGACTGGACTATATTTTTCAAATACAAATGCTCATTAAGACAACTACACTTGTTACGTAACCTAGCATGTATGATCTGAGTTTTTCTATCTCCAAAGAAATAAAGCTTATTTGGCCTCGGTTTATCAATGTTTAAGCGATATTTAAAGGAAAACAACGTTCCGGCATTTTTTGTTTCATCTGATAAACAATTCCAATCATTTATCACTGATGGCAAGAATGAATTTTTGTACAAAGTGGTTCTGCAAGCTATGGTTCGCAAGTTATTTGGTCTTCGAAGATTGTAAGATGACGACTCTCCAACTGTCTGAGGAACAAGAGCATTAAGATAGTTAGGAGACAGTCCGTTGAACATGTTGTAAAAGAGAATCAGTTTGTGTTTTCGCCTCCTTTGGCTTAAAGTTTCCCATCCAAATTATCTTCCCATAACGTCTGGAGTTCCGCAAGGATCCATACTCGGACCATTGTTGTTTTTATTGTATGTAAATGACTTGCCTCTTCAAATCAATTCCGATACGGATATGTATGCTGACGATACAACATTTCACTGTAAAGGTAAAAACATTAATGAAATTCAATTAACACTTCAGTCAGATATCAACAAAACACAACGCTGGTGTATGAAAAATAACATGGCCATCAATCCTACCAAAACCACTTGTATGATGGTAGGATCAAAGCAAAAGTTATCATGCATTGAAGATCTAAATCTGTATGTTAATAATAACAGGATAACTAATGTTGAATCACAAAAGCTTCTTGGGGTTTACATAGATAAAAACTTAACATGGAAATTACACATTGACAAAACATGTAAGAAACTTGTTTCAAAGTTATTTCTTTTGAAAAGGATTCAGTATTTTCTTACACCTGATGTTAAGCAGTTGTTCTACAACGCATACATTACACCAATATTTGACTATGGTTGTGTAATATGGAGTAAAGCAAACACGGTTGATATTCATAGAATTACCAAATTACAAACACGAGCAGCTAGAATCATGTTAAATGAACACAGGGATAAATCTCCATACGAAATGCTCAGAACTCTAAATTGGTTAGCATTTCCAGTCCGATGCAAATATTTTATAGGCTTATTAATTTTTAAAGCCATTAATAACCTAACACCTTCCTATATTTCTGACCTTATTACATTCTCATCAAATAATACATATGTTTTACGGTCAATAGCTAAAAGGGATATTTCACACAACAAACCCAATACAAACTATCTCAAAAAGACTTTTAGCTATTCCGGTATGGAAATATGGAATCGAATACCAACAGAAATTAGAAACTCTCAAAATATCAACACATTCAAAAGTAAATTAAAATCATTTCTTTTTGAAAAATGCTAAAGTTTGAAGCAAAAATATCAATAGATGTTCGAACAGATTGCAGATACCCACTTCCGTTTATGTCTGTCTTTGAGGTATAACTTCTATTACATGTAATTACATTATTTGTTTTATACTGATTAATTATATGAATATTGTTAAAGAAGGCATCATTGGAAATAATATTGCCTAAATTAATGTATCATTTTTACATTGATGTGTAATATTAATGATTTACCTTCTGAAAATAAAGAATTTATTATTATTATTATTATTATCCAGTTTCTTGGTATAAATCACGGATAGCAGTTAGTTTGGTGCAGCCTGTTACTATGCGAGCCGCTTCATTTTGAACTTTATCCATTTGATCTTTCAGACCCTGAGAAAAGTTGTCCCATACAACATCACCATATTCCAGAATAGGCCTGATAAATGAAAAGTAAATAGTTTGAAGAGAAAGACGATCGAGACGCGTTTTAAGATGCCGCATGATCCCAATCCTTTTCCAGGCCTTTTCAATAGATTTACTAACGTGAATATCCCAAGAACCGTCATTAGAGAGAAAGAATCCCAAGTGTTTATGGCTGGTAACAGAGGGTATTTCTATATTTGACATAAACAGATCTGGCTGATTTGGCTTGGAACGTTTACGAGAAATTACTAAAGATTCAGACTTTGATGGATTAAACTTGACCAACCACTTCTGAGCCCACTGATTAATTTTGTCGATATCTGATTGTAAAACTCTTCCTACTTCGTCCGGATTGTCTACAATCATTGATAAGCTGGTATCGTCTGCAAACAGCTTAATATTAGCCTGAATATCATCTACTATATCATTGATGTAAACTAAAAATAAGAGAGGTCCGAGTATAGAACCTTGGGGGACTCCGGCTTGCACAAGACTTAAAGCTGAGACACCGCCAGGCAAAATAACCCTTTGATAACGAGCAGAAAGGTAACTGGAAAACCAAGATAATAACTTCCCACGAATCCCTGCTCTCTTAAGCTTAAAGAGTAAACCCTCATGCCAAACTTTGTCAAATTCTTTACTTATATCGAAAAATAAAACTCTGAATTCCAAACCATCATCCAAAGCTTTACAAATATGGTTATAGAGACAAGCTACTTGTTTAACAGTTGAGTCACCTGGCATAAAACCAGATTGCCAAGGTGTAAAGAAATCGGTGTCCTTTAGATAGTTGTAAACATGTTTAAATATAATTCTTTCTAAAACCTTTTCAATATTACTCAACAGTGAAACGGGCCTATAATTGGAAGGAAGGGATGCATCACCTGATTTATATATTGGACACACATTGGATATTTTCCATGATGATGGAACAGAACTTGTATTTAAAGATTGATTAAATAGATCACACAGGTGAGGTGCTAGCTGACCAGCAGCCTCGATAAGAATTCTGTTATTTTTGCCGTCAGGTCCAGATGCCTTACCAAGCTTAAGTGTTTTGAGAACATCTAGTACTTCAGACGGCGTGACATTGATAGAATCTAAAGAATTGTTTGTAAATTCCTGATTATCAGCTGGAATGAAACTTAAAGGGCAAATCCTAAGATTTTTTGACCATACTGTTTTTTTGCTCCAATCAGCTGCAAATGATGTTAGTAAACACGTGTCCATCAGTTTTCATAAATACCACTCTGTAACATGCCATAAATCACGCTCGAATTGTCACGCTGATATACGGCCCCAAAAATGGTGCATGGCTTACTTCCCCTGATTCGCTTATCTTCCGTACCTGTGTGACGTCATAGTCGCGTAAGCCTGTGTTTACAGTCAGTAGAAATAAGTAGGGACGCTGATGATTATACGCAGATATCTGAGTATTAACATAGAATTCAGCCGAAAAAATGGTAAATTGTGCAGCCTATGGCTTCATCGTCGAATCAGGAACACATAGAATTAGTATGTTCAAATTTCCGAAGGAATTAAAAAGGAGGAAACTATGGATTCAACGTTTAAACCGGGGCCGGACAGTAACGGAGGATTTTGTGCCATCAGTTCATTCCAAATTGTGTTTGAAAGACTTCGACAGTCAGTTCTTATTAAGTCCAAAACTCGTAAAAGAAGTTGGTTATAGGAATATTAGGCTGCAATTAAAACCTGATGCTGTGCCGACATTGTTCGAAACTCCGAGTCGAAATAGGATAGGACATAAGACAAACATTCCGCAATGGCAATCTCCAAAAAGAAAAACAAACATAAGGTCGGTAATTCCTTTAATTGTTTTTCGTAATATTTTATCCTTTTCTAGATCTACATTCTGGACAAAGTAGAAATTGGTGCCGTTTTCTCCCTTTTTTTCCCCAAACGTTTTCAACATTTAACCCTTTACCAAGAGACAAAATTTTAGAATGGTCCAAATTAAAAGCATTTGCAAACAAAGTAAACCTAACTGAAATATTGAAATTTGTTTCCACCAGGATAGAAAACATTGTAGGATAAGAAGAAAATGTTGGTTACCAGCATTCTCTCCTTTTCCCACAATGTTTTAAAAAGGCTTCCATCTCAGGGTTGTAAAAACCAGGGATTGTTTGGTAAAGGGTTAATTTGCACATGACAAAAAATGGTAATCAAAAAGTTGAAATGAAATTTGATTTGGAAAGGATGGAAAACATTATGGGAAAAGGAGAAAATCTTGGCATTTTCTCTTTTCCTCACAATGTTTTCAAAGGCAACAACATAACATATTCATCCAAATTCATAACATAGATTTTGCAAGTACTAAAGTCTGGATTGTTCAAATGATGTTAACTTTCAAGTGTTTCAGCTTTTTCTTCCTTTTCCACAATGTTTTCAAAAGGCTTCTGTCTCAGGGTTGTAAAAAACAAAGGGTCAAGTGACCATTCACCAAACACAAAAATTTTAGACTGGTTCAAATTGAAAGCATTTGCAGACAACAAAAGAATTGTGAACCAAAAATATTTGCAGCTGATTGGAGTAAAAAACAGTATGGTCAAAATATATTAGGATTTGCCCTTAAACAGTAAACATCTTTTTCTTCCCACACTGTTTTTCAAACACTCTTTCTTTGGGTATTGGAAACTAGACCTAGGGTTTGCATGGTAAAGGGTGAAGTCAGTATCTGGCTACCCCTAGTCATGGTCATAAATGTTAATCCATCACCGGCCAGTTGAAACAATACAGGAAATGGTTACATAACATTTGCATATCTCACCCCTTTACTCTGTAATGTTTGTTTGTGACAGTAAACCTATGTTACAGCTTTTATCCCGTACACTTCTTCTCTTCGACATTTCACTCGTAAAAATGATTTGACAACTTTACTATCATTTTGAACAAATTTTGAATTGTATCTTTACATTTCTGATTTGTGGATATTTCCCTGTTCCTCTCCAAACTCTGTCTTCTAGATAGGCTACTGAGAGAAATCTTTTGTTTTTACGACCCTTGTAAAGATAGAAAAAACTTTCGAAAACATTATAGGTAAAAGAGAAATGTTGCTGACCAGCATTTTCTCCTTTTTCTACAATGTTTTTTACCCATCAAAAACAAGTACAAACATGCGAGTTAAATTTAATTTGTTGACTCTAATTGCTTTCAATTCGGTTGAGTCAATAAATTTGATGTTTGGTAACAATTTAACCCTTTCCCAGATGGCAAATTTTGGACCAGACCAAATTTAAAGCAAAATTCAAATTCGGATACTGCTCCCTGTGAACTTAACCAGAACTTGTGCCCAATGTGTGGGATTTATATTTAACCATTTACCAATCAATCCATAATGTTTACGACCCTGAAGACAGCAGACTTTTAAAAACATTGTAAGAAAGTAACCAGCTACCTAGTAGAAAGTAACCTAGTAACCAGCATATTCTCCTGTTAACACAGTGTTTTACTCTGTTGGAAAAAAAAATTCAATTTTTGAAATATATAACTTTATTTTGTCGTCTGCAAGCTATTTCAGTTTGGACCTGTTTAATATTTTGTCGTATGGTAAAGAGTTAAAAGTAGAAAATATTGTGGATAAAGGATAAATTGATACAAACGTGGTTACCCAGAATATAAAATAATTTCGATGATTGGATCTCGGAACATATTATTTTCTCAAATTTCACGCTCGTTAACAGCATTTCAAACTATTCTTATTCTCACGAAAATCGTGATTTATTGTGTAACCCTTCACCCATGAGAGAACAAATTTTGTACCTGTCAATGTTTACAGAATTCTTTACAAGGTACAAATATAGAATCCATCAACAAATAGTTAGAACTAACATCTCACGATTATCAATCGTAAAAGTCAAGAAATCGGTTATTTGACGTGAAACTAAAGTGTAAGAGAAATGTCTTTAAAAGTGTCAGGGAACTGTGTAGTCGTGGAACTGTCTTGAAACCGTCTTTTTTATTATTATTATTATTATTAATGCCACCCGTAAATCTACTGAAAATACTTCAAGTGAAACAAAGCTTATGCCGTACACTTAATTTTATCATGTATCGAATAATATTTCTGTAAGCGACGTTCGCCCCGTAGCCTAATACATGTAGGCGTGATACTCATCACGCTGTTCACAAGTCCGGCATAACATCGTTATTTTCGCCATTGGTGGGCGAATTTTTACTTTTATCCTCATCATCAGAAACTATTAAGTTTCATTAAAAACTTGGTGGTACATGTACGGCCTTACCGGCCTAGAATCGTGTATTCCTTCGTCTTAAATATCGCTCATTTCACTATCTGAAACAAGGTCCATATTGAAACAAACGCTCCTATGACGTCACAGATCAAGGTGCGCTACAATAAGTAAGGGAGGTAAGCGATGCAAGAAAAACTAATAAGCAAAAATATAAATTGAAAAAAAGTACTTTTACTAATTTTTTTTTCAAATTACAATATTACCAGGTTGCCATTTGATAGATGTAGATTTCAAAATTAATCATATCAGAAACTTGTTGATTTGCCCTTTAAGGAATCGTCTATACACGACTGGCTGGCAAAGTATGAATTAAGTAAGTTTGCTTTCTCGTCCTCTTTGATAATCATAGAGTCATTGGCAATATCATACAAAGGAGGGATAGATGTTGACGAATGAGGACACATGAGCGACTTTAGAGTTTTCCACCAACCACGCGAAGACAGAGTTCCAGATTTCAATTGTGAAGCCAACCGTTCGAAATATTGTGCTTTATTTTGTCGGATCAATGCAATGACTTCATTTCTAGCCGACCTAAAATTTGACCAGTGGCTGACAAAGAACTAAATACTTGAGTATTAAAACTAAACTACAATTGTAGACATAAACCAATGGCCATTATATAGGTTGAAAGGGATGATGCAGGATATTTTCCGTCTGTCATTCTTTGTTTTTGGGAAAAAAAGTTTATTGAATTTGATTGAATTGATAATTAGAATCTGACATTCGTGTTTATCTATTATCAGTGTTCTTGCACTCGTTGACTAAACTGTATTTGACGCTCTCCAAGGCTGCCGTCATTCGATTTTAGTCAACGCGTTTGGTAAAAATTATAATACATAAATACTCGTGTGAGACCATTCTATATTATTCAACATTTCACTTTTCAAAAACAAGCAATATAATGAGAAAAACAGGCAATTACTGGCGAGATACTGTTCATCTCTCCTTTAATATAAGACCACAAGAAAGTTTTAATACTCGCACATTCTCTATAACGCCGTGTAACAAATAAAAAAGTTTTTCTTGTTAAAAAAAAGGTATCATTAAAACAAGTGTGCCATGCTCCAACAAAAGGAGGCTTAATGAATCTCCGAGCAAGCCATCACATACTTCTGGATCCATGATAACCACTTTTCTTTAAACAACCTTCTGAATCATGAGATAGACTGATACTTGGACATACAGGAAATTGGCCAATAGCGAACAGGTTCGGCTAAGGTCAGCCTGCGCAGAATTTGCAGACTGAAATGGGTCGATGCTTTTCGCAGATGCACTTAGCCCGCTTTTCACAGAGCATAGCTCCTTTTTCCAATAAGGGCCTTTCTTCAGTTATTTCCCTTGATTTCTCTCAAGTACCACATTGGTCCTGATAAGACAATTACTTGGATTTTATCCTTTATTTACTTGCACTGAACAGCTTTGTTCTTGAGATAATATTGCTAGTAAATCTAGTTAACCTGCTTTACAAATCAGTGTATGTGTAGTTCCTGATGATTAAGAACAGAATTTGAATTGAATTACATGCTGACCTTACACAAACAGAATAAATCATTGTTATATTTATCGCAACTTCCACAAGGGAACCAAGGATAAAAACAAAGGAACACAGTAAAAGGACCAATCTCTTATTTGGATACCTTTAGTGTTTATCTGGCAAGGGAGATAATTTAATATCTGAGAATGGAATTCATTATATTTGAATCGTGTTCTGTGAAACTGAGGTTTAACGCATCTGCGAAATGTATCGACTCAGGTCAGCCTGCGCAGTCCGCGCAGGCTGACCTAAGTCAAAACTTTTTGCTATTGATCAATTTCATGCATGACCAAGGACTGGGCTACCCTATAATTCAGTCAGTTGTTTATGTGATGACTTCCACTGTGTACCAATGTACTGTATACATTAGACCCTTTTTTGCTCGAAAGCCGCTAAAATGTCTTTTTATGGTCCGAATGGTCTTCGGTCTTAGGCTCGACAATGTTACTTAGAGCTCTGAGTAAGAGCGGTATCACTGACGATAGTGGAAAAAGGAAAGAGTGAAAACATTTACTATGGTGGCACATTACTGCCACGAGATACGAGATATCTGTTTTGATAATTTCAGAAAACTATCGCAATAAATCAAAGATTCCTGTAAATTCTATCCATAACGTACATTTTTTCCTTATAAGAATAAAAGGAGATACTTTGTTATCTAGAAAATTTTGCATGAATCAGTAAACGTTGTAACGCAAAATTTGTCAATCTTGCAGGAAACTGACATCTGATATAAAATTATAGTGATAGTCATGTCCATCCGTATCTCGATATCTATAAATAGAATATCTATAATTTGGATGAACTTGGTAGTTTTTGATTTCACAAGATTGCAATAAGTAAAAATTTGAATTGTTTACAAATGTAGCTAAATTGATAAATTCATTAGGTTGTTGAAAAAGATATTTCGAGATCGTATCTAATTACAGATACCATATAAGTAAAAACAATCAATGACATGGTAAAGTTAAAATCAGCACGATATTTCAATCGTGAATTTTCTTATTACATACTTACAAAATTACAAAAAAGTTTGTTTAATCAAAATAGTTCTCTAAACTGATAGCAATAGTTATTTCGTATCTTGTGGCAGAAATGTGACACCATAATAAACAGAGGTATTCTGGTACGAAATTTATTGCGTTTTCTCAAATTGACCTTGGCTTCTCTATTGTTTACTGGAAAGAAAATCTGATTTTCTTTCTTAGAAAAGCTGACCTCGTCGATGCCATAAAGAGTTCATTGCTATATCGCCAGACACATGTGACCCGTCACGCAAAAAAGGACCCTCTGGGGAATGCGAACAGTGTCAATCCTGGTCAGACTGCGCGAATTGCGCAGGCTGACCAGGGTTGACACTTTTCGTTTTAATCACATTTTCTGTATGAAAAGTAGTCATTGTACCTTGTTATACAATCATTTTTGAATTATCATCTTAAACTGACCTGCAATATCGTTGAAATGTTTTCATCTAATTAATGTACAGAATTCCCAGATGGTCCCTTTTTTGGGTGATGGGTCACATTATGGATCTTTCTATTGTTTATTAGAAAGTAAACTTGTATTTTTTTTTTTCTCTGAAAAAGTTAACCTCGTCGATGCCATAAAGAGTTCATTGCTATGTCGGTAGACATATGTTTCAACATACTTGCCATGTTATCGTATCTTGCGATACACTTAAAATTAGCATTCGACTCAATTTTCGGTATATTCCGTAGATGTTCGGTATATTCCGTAGATGTTCCTTGATTTCAGTTTTATTTGAATAACGTGGACTGATTTATTTTACATATTCTAGAAACTGTAATTAATTAATCAAAATCCAGACGAAAAAATGGACTTTCAAAGTCTAAAGCATTTGCAGAAGACAAATTGATTGACAGGTTGATTCTATGGTGTTAAACGCCGTTCAACATTACTTGAGTTATATCGTGGCGGCCGGCGCACCTATCTATGCTTTCTTAGAGGTTCTTGTACCAGTACTACGCACAATAAAACTGGCTGCTTTCCCTCAGAAAACAAATAAAAAGTGCACAAAAGTATTGAATTTCCCTTTAGCAGGGTAGCAAAACATTGTGGGACAAGGAGAAAATGCTAGAAACCAGCAAACCGGTCTTCTGCAGATGGTAACGTGTTAAAAGAAAGCATATCGACGGTTTACTTCGAAACTCTCGTAACTAAAGCTTGTGGCAAGCTGTAGTTACGAGGTTTTTGAAGTACACCGACGATATTTTCACTAAACCAGACGACAAAATGTTAAACTTGTCCAAATCTGTAGAATTTTGCTCAGGCTGATCTGAATCGATCCTTTTTTTTTATTTGCAAATGCATCCGGTCCCCAAATTCACAAAGTATGGCCTTTATGTACCACAGGATAAATCTATCTATATTTTCGACCAATCACAGATAACTGTGTAATAATTCGACTTTATTAATACTCAAAAAAGTTCAACAGCTAGCGTAGTCAGCTACCCTAAACAACCAAAATTCACAACATAACCCATCTTCGCTAGCCAAGGATACTAAGGTAGTACCCTTGGCTGCTCCCCTCTTTATAAATCGAAGCTCCACCTGCGCCATTTCATTGGATGCGATCAAAACCTATCGCGTCCAATCAAACCATCCGTAACAAGAAATTTTCGCAAAACAGAAAACAGTAATGGCGGCACCTGTCAAAAACGAAAGTTGTCGTGTTTGTGACGACGAAAATTTGCCAAAAAAGCGTAGACGATCGATATTTAATGAGTTTTTTTTGATAGTTCACGATCAATTATGTGAAATATTAGGACGGGTTCCACAGCCAAATGATTGCGAATCATCGTATGTCTGTTCATCTTGTTTTTGAAGTGATGAATCTGAAAGCGCAGCCATATTTGATGCATAGCCTAACAAATTTTATTACGTGTATTTTGATTGGTCAGAAATAACATCAGCAAAGCTTACGCAACTCGTGATATTCGATAGGTGGCGCAGCGGGAGTTTCGATTTTTAAAGCGGCGAGCGACCTAGGGTATACGTAACGAACAAAGTGGAGTTTTTATCCTTGGCTTGCAAAGATGGACATAACCCTAATCCTACTGAATAATTGAAATAAAGCTTTCAAGCCGATATCAAACACAATAGTCATCTATTTCTACCTTATGATTTCGAGGAAAATGTTGTCATTAAGGAACAGTGAAGATCCAAGATCAGACTGCACATTCTGCGTATTCTGATCTTGATCTACGCTGTCCGCAGACTGTCAGTGAGTCGCATTAGCAAGTTAGCTCTTTTCCAAACGACAAAATTTTGGACTGGTACAAAATGAAAGCACTGGCAGACGACAAAATAAATATAACTTAAAAAGTAATTGTTTTTCCAGCAGGGTAAAAACATTGTGGAAAAGGAGAAAATGCTGGTTACCAGCATTTTCTCCTTTTCCCACAATGTTTTCAAAAAGCTTCTATCTCAGGGTCGTAAAAACCAAGGATTGATTGGTAAAGGGTTAAACGCGAAATGCAGCGGCTATATTTCTCATATTTTTGCAAAAATATTCTAGGCGAAAAACAAATCTTTAAAAAGCGCCATTTAAATATCTTTGTTCAAAAGATCAATCTAAAACAAAAGACAGCGTTTTCCGAGTAATATCTTCACAACAAAGTAAATAATGCAGAATAAACACAGATTTATTTTTGTGCAAAATAAACACAGATTTCTTTTTGTGTTGTTACATTATTTTTCTTCTTCCAATTCAAAATCAATTTACGTAGACATAAACATCGGATCCATGCTCTAGAAAAAAGGGGGCTTAATACAATTCCGAGACGAATTATACCAAGCAAGTCATCACATAATCAATAAAAAATCTCCTATCTATCGTGGTTTATCGTTCAACAAACCACAGCTGTGAGTTATGAGGCAAATGAATAACCCACAAGGGCGATAGCCCGAATGGTTTATTCACTGCGCCTCATAACTCACAACTGTGGGTAATTTAAGAAATAATCTTCATTCTATCGTGGTATATCGTTCAATAAACCACAGTTGTGAGTTATGAGGTACAATAAATAATCCACGAGGGCGATAGCCCGAGTGGGTTATTCATTGCGCCTCATAACTCACAACGTGGTTTATTGAACGATATACCACGATAGAAAGAAGATTATTTCGATTCTGACATGGCCAATTCTCAGTGAAAGGAAAACAAGTTTAAACCTAAGAGTAAAAACGCGGATGAAGATAATGTTCCACTGAATAACTCACTCATTGAATAACGTCACTCGTCATAGGATGACGTCACTCTACATGGATTGTCGCAGATTTTACCACGTTTTCCTTGCACTGTGTTTATAGAGTCGCGTGTCATGTTAGAATGAACAATAAACCACGATAGAAAGAAGATTATTTCGATTCTAACAGGACCAAAGCTTGATAAAAGAAAAGCAAGTTCATACTTGGAGTAAAACGCGGATGAAGTAATTTATCCCATTGAACAACTTGCTTAATCTATACAGAATGACGTCACCGAATACAGAATGGCGTCACTCTATACATAACGTAGATTTTACTACGCTTAAATTGTTGCACTGTATTTATAGTCATGTTAGAATAATTACACATCTATAACACACTGATCAACGTGAGCCGCGGACACCATGTGTTCTCGGTACACCAGATCAAATTTTTACATGGAAGAACCGGTGGTGGTGTAAGTATTTTCATCTTTATGGACCTGATTTACCTAGAAAGAAATGTTGATTTACAGCAATGTCAAGACGAATGATTGATCTGTTTACATACATACTACGGAATAATAATATCATCATCTAAGCGAGCTGTGGCTTTATGAGCAACTGGGGTCTTATTGTTTTGCAGTTTATTGCCAAATTTTGGACAAAATTCCAAACCATTGTTCATTTTACAAGTTTGTATGATAAGATAAATGTTTTCCCTAATAGAACACAAAATTTCACTTAGAAATGTCCATCCAAAGCGAAGATATGTGTTTTTGAATGGACCTGGGTAGAGGAAAATATGCTAACAAGACACCAATTTTATTTTCAATGTATGCACATGGACACCAGATCAGAAAAAGCTTGGGGTAACTGGACACCAACCTTTAAATCATCAATATTTCTGCCTGAAACTCGATGCATGGGGCTGTGTACGAAGACTATTTTTGTAAACATTATGTCACTACGGTCCATTACCTGATAAAGAGCATGTTCAACCCAATTTCATTACTTCTAGCACTTGCTTTTTTAAAATATTTTCAATATTACGGCAATTTACGAAGTAGACCTACGATGCTTGATCACGATTGATCGGTCATTGCCTCCAATGTTGGTGCAAGACATGTTCCTTGTTTACAGCGTTTCAGTTTAATGAATGGCGTTATTTAACCCATTACTACGCAATCAGGAGCTTTAATGTCCCTGGGAAAGATGGCTTAGAAAAACATTGTCCATAAAGAAAAAACCCTATTAACTAATACAGTGTGTACATTATTTACCACATTTGGCCTGATTCTTAGTTTAAATAATTTTCAATTCCGCTTGGCCAACTGTTAGAATGGCGTTGTACCCTTCGTACATTTACATGCGTGCGTTTGTTCGTCTACGCGTTTATTTCTAAAATTTTTATTTAATAGACTTCTCCTCAGAATTAAACCACCAAGTGGAAATCAACAAAAATCAACGTGGATGATTCCATAAGTTTCTTTCGAGATACTTCGATCCTTTAAAAAACATGGCTTATGTGGAAGGAGCTTATTTTCCGTGTACGGCGCGTTGTGAAAATTGTAAAATTTGTCCTCTCTAAAGAACTCAATCACGAGATTGGCATTGGGTAGTTTTCTATCACACTCCCTCAATAAATTCTAATATGTTGAAAAACATAGCTTTTGTTGGTGGGGCTTATTTTCTCTTAGTGTCATAAAGCGAAAGTACTTGCAGCTCTTTAAATTCATTGATAATAAATGTATACATGTACAAGTATTTCATAACACAGATGATCTCTGATAATGTTTCATTTCATCCAATATGCTGGGTGATCATGATATATGAAATATTTATCTTTATTGTTACAAACTTACATAGTTCTTGGGAATACAGCATTATAGTGCTCAGATATAGTTACAGTTCAACCTATATTAATCAATTACCAAAGGGACGGTCGAAAGAGCTTGCCAAAGACAGGTGCTTGCTTGATATAGATGAATGTCTGTGCATTGCTATTTGTCGGGAACTAAATGTATGCTTGTTTATTCAGGTTGCTTGCTTAATACCGGTGGCCAACATGCCAGGTTTCACTATATTTCGTATTGCTGAAATTTATTGAAGAGGTCATCAGACCCTCCAACAGTGGTGATTTTAAAATTCAGACTGCCAGAGAGTTTGCTAATTCTACATCTTCGAGCGTAATTGTTCTGATACACAGTCTGTTTCGTCATAGTTTTGTAAATAAAGCGAAAAAAAAAACGAAACAGGAAATAGACGTGGTTTATTTTTATATATGACGAATTTCAGAAAAGATTTCACTTAGAAATTTGCCATGGCTGCATTTAACCTCTCTAATAATTTCCTAGCACACTACGTACCTTTGAGCGATATAAATTTAACCTGATTCTGTTCCCTCTTTTTATCCATGCAGAAGTCTTTAGTTGGTTCTAGAGCATCGAGAGGTAGTATCAAACTCAAAGTGAAAATCGTACAAGTGAAAAAAATGTCAGTAATCAAGTTGCTGAGAAATTTCAAAAACAAACTCACCTCTTTATCAGTACTCGAATGTTTACAAATATGTCTATTATGTATTAAGCATTATCTTGAAGATAATTAATTTTCATAGTCCCATTCAACATGTAGCGTGTTCTACAAAAAAGTTTTTAATACCATCAAGAAAGAAAGAACTGAACATTTTCGGTGTATGTACAATCTAACTCAAAGCCGGCGATCTAACGTATACATACGTTGGCCAGTGTGACCAATTCTTGCACTCAAAGTAATGAACAAGAATTACAGATTCTTTGGATTAGTTAATAGGGACAATGTTTTTCTAAGCCATCTTTCCCAAGGAGATTATAGCTCATGATTGCCTGGTAATGGGTTAATACGACATTCATAAAACTGAAACGCTGTAAACAAGGAACATGTCTTGCACCAACATTGGAGGCAATGACCGATCAATTGTGATCAAGCATCGTAAGTCTACTTCGTAAATTGCCGTAATATTGAAAATATTTCAAAAAAGCAAGTGCTAGAAGTAATGAAGTTGGGTTGAACATGCTCTTTATCAGGTAATGGACCGTAGTGACATAATGTTTACAAAAATAGTCTTCGTACACAGCCCCATGCATCGAGTTTCAGGCAGAAATATTGATGATTTAAAGGTTGGTGTCCAGTTACCCCAAGCTTTTTCTGATCTGGTGTCCATGTGCATACATTGAAAATAAAATTGGTGTCTTGTTAGCATATTTTCCTCTACCCAGGTCCATTCAAAAACGTATATCTTCGCTTTGGATGGACATTTCTAAGTGAAATTTTGTGTTCCTATAGGGAATCCATTTATCTTATCATACAAAGTTGTAAAATGAACAATGGTTTGGGATTTTGTCCAAAATTTGGCAATAAACTGCAAAACAATAAGACCCCAGTTGCTCATAAAGCCACAGCTCGCTTAGATGATGGTATTATTATTCCCTAGTTTGTATGTAAACCGATCAATCATTCGTCTTGACATTGCTGTAAATCAACATTTCTATCTAGGTAAATCAGGTCCACAAAAATGAAAATACTTACACCACCACCGGTTCTTCCATGGAAAATCCGATCTGGTGTACCGAGAACACATGGTGTCCGCGGCTCACGTTGATCAGTGTGTATAACATCCACTTATCTTAACAACCGACGAATTCATAAGGTAGACCTAAGGTCCTTGGACGTACAGAAAATTGGTGCAATTGCGAAAACTTTCGGCCGAGGTCAGTCTGCATAAGCCTGCGTAGACTGCACAGCCTGACCTGGGTCGATACTTTTCACCCATGCTTTAAGGCCCCATTTTCCAAACAATTGAATCTGGAGATAGTCTGTTCCTTTGACATGCAGAAAATTCAGAAACAGCATAAAGTTTTGACCCGTGTCAGCCTGCGCGGATTGCGCGATTGCGCAGGCTGACACGGATCAATACTTTTTGCAGACTCATTAAGCCCCGTTTTCAAGGAGGATGTTTCGTATTCTTTTTATCTTTAGGTTTCAGGGCAGATTCAAAGAAATTTAAAAGAACAAGACGTTTATGAAAGACGGAAGCTCCCTCTATGTTTACAGTTATCTCTAATACTTCAAGCGTGATTGTCAGTTTTCAATATCTTACACAGAAGGGGTGTGGGTGTTCCTACGATCAGATAATTCTCTTTATATTAAGTCTTAGGCTACTATATAAGCGCGACTCACTGATCTATTACGGACAGTGCAGATCAAGATCAGACTGCACAGAACATGCAGTCTGATCTTGGATCTACACTGTCCGATAAGGAGATATTATTCCCTCCATAACAAAACTTTGAAATAACAATATTTGGGTTTTTATTATAGAGTTGGAAGTCTGATTTTAGTTATTAAACAGAACAAAGGTTTAGTTCTTTTCCAGAAGACAAAATTCTGGACGGGTCCAAATTGAGAGCAGAAGCAGACGACAATTTAAACGCTGCTAAAATTAGAATTTTTCTTTGGAAGGGGTAGAAAACATTGTGTTGGGAGGACAAAAATGCTGGGTACCACCTTTTTATTCTTTTCTTACGATGTTTTTTAAATGCAGTCTACCTCAGGGTCGTAAGACTAAAGAATCGTTTAGTAAAGAAACATCCCTTTATCAAAAGTCAAAATTCCGGACTCGTCCAATTTGAAAGGATTTGCAGACGACATATTAAAAGCGCAGACGACAAAAGAGTTTCTTTTTAGAAGGACAAAAACACTGTGGGGAAAAACATATTGGTTAACAGTATCTCATTTTACCACAATATTTTTTTCAAAAGCATTCTTTCTGTGGGTGGTTTCACTAAGAACTGTTTCCAAAAGCGTTCAATATCTCGATTGAAAGATTAATAAAGCCGCAGATTGTATCTTTGCATCTTCGCAGATAAAACCTGTTACGAATAGAAAAAGATAGTTCAACGATGCTCTATGAAAAGGGGGCTTAATGCATTTGCGAAAAGTATCGACCCAGATCAGCCTGCGCAGTACGCGCAGGCTGTCCTGGATCGACACTTTTCGCTATTTATTCAATTTTCTGTATGTCAAAGGACCACTTTACCTACTGATTAAGTCGGTTGTTAAAAATGGCTGTTTTGGCTCGATAAGAATGGGATGGCTTGATTGATAGATCTTAGAGGAGCATTAAGCCCCCTTTTGCGAGAGTGTGGAATCTCTCTCTCTCTCTAGCTCGCTCGCTCGTTCTCTCTCTCTCTCTCTCTCTCTCTTTCTCTCTGTTTTAGAATTTAGAAGAAAGCCAAGAAAGACAGTGGTGTGGCACGGTGCTGATGTTAAAGGCTCAGTACTTTGCGGCCAAAAGTATACAATAAAGACGTTAAAATGTATCTGAATTAAAACCATATACCTTTTTAATCAATACAATGCATTACAAATAGGAGTTTACTGTGAACATGAGAATCTGTTATTGTAAGGCAAGTCCAAGAATTAGTCGCTGGCAGAAATATAAATCTTAGACTAGGTAAGAAGTTGCCGGGCCGCTCTATCTTTTGTTTATTGTTTTCAGCGACTAACACTGGGTTCGTTGGTTGTATTGGGGTTTAACGCCACTTTAACAGCCAATGTCATATCATGGCTGTCGGTGACGCACATGTGTTTTCTGGCTTACACACACCAGTACAAACACAACTTTTTTTTCCAAAGCTACAGACTACTTTTCTCAGATGCTTCAGCAGAGGTGAGAGGCGAAAATACGCCGGAAAGAAAGTTCGCCTCAACAGGGTCCGAACTCACAACCACCAGGTCATGAGTCCGAAACGCTCACCACTGAGTCACTCGGGCGGACGACTAACACTTGGATTTGCCAAACAGTATTAAATAGTCATATTCACAATGACTTCTATACTTTTAAATGGTATTGTTTACATTTGAATGGAGTTTAACACCCGCAATGGTTACATTTGAGTTTAATCTTTATCGCTTTGACCCCTTATTGATTAATGTGTTTCCCGGGGTTTGCGAGTACTGGGATGGGACTGTGCAGTATCTTGCATACGAGAATCAGCGGGGATCGAACCTGTGAGTTGCAAATCCAAGCATTAATTTTTTAGAAGTCGTTCAGCTAGGTCCTAAGCCAATAAACGTTAAAGAAGGAAGTATTATTATACTGCAAAGAAATTTCTCGTGATCTGATTGGTTAACATGCCGGGAACATATATCATGTACCCTGGCAAGAACCACGTAAAGCCAGTTTCCCTTTTGAGTGCCCCGTAAGCATCACTACACGTGCAACACAACATCCAAAATGGCGGCGTCGATCGATCACCAGACTGCACATTTACGCACCAAACTGCACGTTTTAGTGACGTCAGTCTCCAGTGACGTCAGTTTTCATTGAATTGGGGCACACAGAAGGGAATTTTTATTTTGTCAGCATACTTGATTCGTGAAATTATAAAACAGTAAAATTCCTCTTAACGCGCTTTGAAAGGGTAAAATTTTGCAGTATAATAAATTCGTTGTACGGTCAGGTGGCAGGGGACTAGGAAACTTGTTCACGGCTGTGGTGAATCATGTCGCCACCTCGCCTTCGGCTCGGAGCGACATGATTAACCACAGCCGTGAACAAGTTTCCAAGTCCCCTGCCACCTGACCGTACAACTAATACTGTACAGACCGGGAACAGGACATTTGCCCCCTGGACATCTGCCCCCGGACTTTTGCCCCCGTAGGACACCTGTCCCCTGGACATCTGCCCCAGGGCATTTGCCCCCGTAGGACATCTGCCCCCATAGGACATCTGCCTCCTGGACATCTGCCACCCGGACATCTGCCCCCGTAGGACATTTGCCCTCCGGACATGTGCCCCCTGGACATCTGCCCCCCGGACGTTCGCCCGCTTAGGACATCCCCTCCCGGTCATTTGCCCTGGTCGGAATCTGCCCCTGGATATTTGCTCTGGTCGGAATCTGCCCCTGGATATTTGCCTCCGTAGGACAACTGCCTCCTGGGAAACGATAAGCCTCTTCTAAATGATGTTGAAGAACTAACATCCTGAATTTTTCTTTATTTTTCTTAAAATGCAAAAGAATTTTTTATCGAGGTTTATAGCAGGCGTGCCAGATGAGTAACTCACTCTATAGTTATCATACTGGAAGTTTGATATTAAAACTGAAATCAATTAATCAGCCGAAGATTTTCAACAAAATAACACTTAACAATACAACAGCTGAGATATCTTTTTCGTAGTGCCGGTGTAACGTTGTAAAGTGACCCCCATAGAATAATGACCCCCCGGTCATTATTTTATATAGAATATGGACCGGGGGGTCCATATTCTTTATAAAATAATGACCGGGGGGGGGGTCCATATTCTATATAAAATAATGACCGGGGGGTCCATATTCTATATAAAATAATGACCGGGGGGTCATTATTCTATGGGGGTCACTTTACAACGTTACACCGGTCAAAATTACCATGTACAATATACGTGTATATCTCAAAGTTGCTTTTTTGAGATTGTCCCTTAAAAGACCTAGACGTCCAAGTTGTAAACAAACTGAGGGGGCAGATGTCCTAAGGGGGCAGATGTCCGGGGGGGCACATGTCGGGGGAGGCACATGTCCTAGGGGGGCATATGTCCTAAGGGGGCAGATGTCTGGGGGCAGATGTCCTAGGTCGGCAGATGTCCGGGGGCAAACGTCCAGGTGGCAGATGTCCTAAGGGGGCAAAAGTCCGGGGGCAGAAGTCCGGGGGCAGAAGTCCGGGGGGCAAATGTCCTAAACCCGTACAGACCACAGGCGTTCGTTTTATGACGGACTTCGGCACTTATAAAATAACATTACATTACAGGTGGCGAAGTTCGTCTTAAAACGAACGCCTGTGGTATAGACCCACCGTAAGCAACAACAGGTGAGTCAATAAATATAAAAGCTTCGACTGAACACAAGTTTAATTCTTAACCAGACGACAAAATTAATTCTAGCTTTGTCCAAATTGAAAGAATTTGCATACAACAATTTCAGTGTAGCTCAAATGGTGCAATTTTTTCCTTGGCAGGGGATAAAATATTGTAGGAAAAGAAGAAAATGCTGGTGACCAGCATTTTCTTCTTTTCCTACAATGTTTTCAAAAGGCTTCTTTCCAAGGGGTTTTAAAAGTCTAGATGCTTGCTAACCTAAGTTGCGTTCGCAATTTTCTTCTCTTTCGAAGATTAACAAAAGCCAAAAGGCAGTACCGATAAGTGTCTTCAGTGTTTTCATTCGCTTTTACACTTTATAAGGTTATCTCTCTTGCATATATTGCTAAGTAATATGCAAATGAATTCACTCGTTCATGAGTGTTATTATGCTATGATGTATCCATAATCTCGCAATTTAGCATTCCTTTGACCAGCCCGCAAAGCTCAGTTGGTAGAGTGAGAACTCATGGTCACCAGGGTGTGGGTTCGATTCCCACGGCTGGCTATCTAAATTTACTAATAGTCCTTTGGATGAGACGTTAAACCTGGGCCCGTATTCACCAACCATTCTTAAGAATGTTCTTTGTCTTATTCTCCAGAATTTTCCGCATTTGTAAGAAACACAACTTCTGATTGGCTAAACGAATTGGTTTAGCCAATCAGAAGGTGTATTACTTACAAATTTGGAAAACCTTGGAGAATAAGACTAAGAATATTCTCAAGAATGGTTGGTGAATACGGACCAAGATCCCGTTTGACGGTGCAGTACACCGAGCACGTTAAAGAACAAGGCAGAACTTTGAATGGGTTTCGTCCTGTATTTGCACTATCCACCGTAACAATTCTAACAGCCTTCAGGGGGCGTCACCGATATGGGCTACCGGTGGCGACGACAAATAAATGCAAATTCAATCAACCATTCAGCAATCCACTAAGACTTTCGACTAGCATGCATACATAACTCAGTTGGTACGGCGTATTACGTGATATTTCGGGTCACTGGAGGGCAAATGGTTCAGTTCCAACGGCGGGCCATCTAGAATTACGAATAAATTTTCGGATGAGACGTTAAACCGAGGTCCTGTGTGACGATGCTTTACATCGGGTTCTATAAGAAACCAAGCGTAACTTAGGATAGGTTTCCTCCTGTATCTGCATTATCCTCCATAACAATACTAACAGCCTTCAGGAGGCGTCGCAAATATATGGGCAACGATAAATAACCGCACATTTAATCAACCAGCAAGCCATTTAAGTGGGCCTTCCCAAATAACTCAGGCCTTTGACGATGAAGCTTTAACCCTTTCCCAAACGACAAATTTTGGACTCTTCCAAACCAAAAGAGTTTGCAGAAGACAATTTTAGACTTGGAGAAAATGGCAGAAAGTTCTCAAAAAGGGTAGAAAACACTGTGGGAAAAGGAGAAATTGCTCGCTACGAGCAATTTCTTCTTTTCCCACAGTGTTTTCAAAAGACTTTTACTGCAGACACGTAAAAACCAGGGCTTGTTTGGGAAAGGGTTAAAACGACAAATCTTTGGACCCTTAAGAATTGGGCTTGGACTCCAACGGCTGGTCAGTTAATGGTCTGAAGTCGTCGATAAAGATTACAAAACCAGGTAACTGATTACGTCATCGTGAATCGTAGTGACGAATACAAAATGAAGCATTTCATTGGTTCTGCGAGGACACATGGTCGGCACTTTAAACCAATGAATGAACACGTTGCACATTACTCGCGAAAAATCATTTCCCTGATACCGTTAACTGGCTCAAAACATAATTGAATCAGGATTGAGCGCTAGCAATGAACCTTGTAACCGACCGTGCAATGGCATAACAACTGGAAGATTAAATTTTTGGTATTTCTTAATGGATAACGGAACATTATATTGTAGAAAAATAAACCGAACGCCCTCTGTAGGATTACATTCCTTCGTGCTGCAGTAAACAACTTAATCCGGATTAAAATGACGCTGCACCGCACAGCTAGGATGATTCCCATAATATATTCATGAAAACACGAACAGAGAAGTCTTGATTTCTCGAACTTCCAATAATTCGAGGATATTGTTTGACACATGTTCTCGAGCGAACAAAGTTTTTGGTCATGTTGCAATTAACCACTTTTAGACGCCTTAACCCTTATCTTGGTAAATAAGTGAAAAGAATCTTTTAAGTCGATAGTAAAACCCAAAATTTGGCTATTTCATAGATAAACTTTATATATATATAAATCTGTCCTTATCGGACAGTGTAGATCAAGATCAGACTGCACGTTCTGTGCAGTCTGATCTTGATTCACACTGCCCGCAAAAGGTCAGCGAGTCACGCTAAGTGGTATTGCCGAAGGAACAACTTTGCCCCCCGCCTCCAAAAAGGAGTTTCGCCACGAAGACTTGTTCCAGGACATCTGATAAAAAAAAAAAAACGATAAGGGAAAGAAAACGATAAAACCAAATGAAACATCGTCCATAGAAATATGCCAATAACCTGGCCTTGAGAGGTAGAAATAACTTATAAAACAAAAACCTGAGGATCATCCGGAAAACCGGTTTTCATATCTTGGATTTCCTATCGAAACTTTAGTTTCTTTCTGGGTTTTGACTACTCTGAATAAGTACGAATTCAATCAAGGCTTTGGAGTGAATAACGTTTCTAAAGTATACTGCCCGATTAACTCTTTACAAAACACCAAATTCTATACTTGTCCAACTTAAAAGCTTTGCATATGACAAATGTGGTTCAAATAGGCATTTTTTTTTCTTTGAAATGTAAGAAAACATTGTATGAAATGGAGAAAATGCTGGTTTTCCTAGCATTTTCTCCATTTCATACAATGTTTTCAAAAGGCTTCTCATGCTGCAGTTTGAAACTCGAAATCTTGAGGTAAGGGGTTAAAAAAAGGGAAAACAGAGTGTTACGGGAGACCACTCCTTCCTGCATGGCATACTCCCGATTTAAATACAATACCTGGCTACTGCGTCAGGGAGATATCTCTTTGGCTCAGTGGTTAGGGTATTGGCTTTGCGTCCGGGAGTTCGGAGTTCGAATCCCGCTCCGACCCTTATTTCTGCCATGCATTTATTCATTTGTTTCTTTGTTACGGACTTCGTTCGTAAGATGGGGGCTCGTCCGGGATTGGCCATTGAGCCATTAATCCCATTTGTTGTCCAATATCGGACTTTCTGCCTAATAAGGCTTTGAGTCATCAATAAATGATGACTTTAAGAGGGGGTGTGTTACGGGAGACCACTCCTTCCTGCATGGCATACTCCCGATTTAAATACAATACCTGGCTACTGCGTCAGGGAGATATCTCTTTGGCTCAGTGGTTAGGGTATTGGCTTTGCGTCCGGGAGTTCGGAGTTCGAATCCCGCTCCGACCCTTATTTCTGCCATGCATTTATTCATTTGTTTCTTTGTTACGGACTTCGTTCGTAAGAAGAGATAGATAGACAGGCCATAGTAAATTAACAGAAATGCCGTTTACAAGGTTAAAACAGAGAGAAAACTAAGACCTGCACGAAAGAGAAATAGATACAAACAACACCTACATAATTCCTGATTAAACCATTATGACACTGTAATGAGGGAAAATTTTCTCATAATTAAGAAAAATTTGTTCGCAGATTTTCCGCATAGACAAACCAGTGGGTGGAATTTCGAGGCACGCTTTCTGCATACTGCTGGTTGTTAAGTGCGCATTCTTTGCGTATAGTGTTTCGTTACTTGTATGTTAAATATGTCGCGCTTGGTAGCTCAGTCGATCACGGACTGGGCTATGGACCAAGAAGTCGTAGGTCTGATTCTGCAGCTCGGCCAATTTCTTCCCAAGGATTAACTCTTTACCAAACGACAAGAATTTAGGTTTGTCGAAATCGAAAGCGTTTGCATACGACAAAAGAAAAATGACTGAAATTTTGAAATTTGTTTTATTGAAGGGTAGAAAACATTGTGGGAAAAGGAGAAAATGCTGGCTACCAGCATTTTCTCCTTTTCCCATAATGTTTTTAAAAGGCTTCTTTTTCAAGGTCGTCAAATGTAAGGATTGCGTGGTAATGGGTTAATGATAGATACTGTGGCAGGATTCATTTCTCTCTCTCTCACGGCTGATCATCATTTCGACCATGGTTATGTGGGAAAGCAGTCGACGGTTTTGCGAGGAATAATTAGCGAGGTAATGGTTTAACTAGGAAACTCCATAAAATCGTGGGTAGGTGTTCTGGCCGGCGCAATGTGAATGAAATTAAAATAAGTTAAAGATATGTAACATGCTTGTTAACCTGTTTGGTTTCTGAGACTATTTTCAACTATATCTCGACAATGCCACGACCGACAGTGCAACTATCCAAGGAATACCTTTAGGGCCATCGCCTATGAATTTGTTGATCGCTTTATTATCATCCAACTATCGCGATATCGTCATCGTGCTTTCGCGTTATCGTCACCGTGCTATCGCGTTATCGACACCGTGCTATCGCGTTATCGTCATCGCGCTGTCGCGTTACCTTCACCGCGCTATCGCGTTATCGTCACCGTGATATCGCATTGTCGTCACTGTGCTATCGCGTTATCGTCATCGTGTCATCGCGTTATCGTCATCGAACTACCGCATTATCATAATCGTACTATCGCGTCATCGTCAGCGTTCTATCGCGTTATCGTCATCGTACTATCGCGTTGTCGTCATCGTGCTATCGCGTTACCGTCATCGCGCTATCGCGTTACCGTCATCGCGCAATCCCGTTATCGTCATCGTGATATCGCTTTGTCGTCAACGTGCTATTACGTTATCGTTATCATGCTATTGCGTTTTCGTCATCGGACTATCGCGTTACCGTTATCGTGATATCGCGTTATCGTCATCGTGATATCGCGTTATTGTCATCGTGCTATCGGGTTATCGCCATTGTGTTATCGCGTTATTGTCATCGGACTATAGCGTTATCCTCACCTTACTGTCTCCTTCGGTGCGCATGCGCATGCTAATACATGTAATATATTCAGGACATGCCATAAGACTAGATCTATATAGTAAAAGAAAACAAACAGTAAATACCTCATGATTTTTTTAAGAAAGTTATTAATTGCCTAAAAATCAAAATTTATAGTTTATGTCTACCTTCGTTATCCGATTCTGAATCACTCTTGTCGCATGGATGAGAAATTTCTCAATAAGCAAGAGTACCGGAATACTAAAGTGCGATGAGGATAACACTATACTACGATGACGATAACGCGATAATACGATGATAATAACGCGACAGTGCGCTGGTGATAGTACGACAGTGCGATGACAAAAACGCTATATTACGATGACAATAACGCGATAGTACGATTATGCTAACGCGACAGCACAATAGTGCGATGGTAATAGTACGATATTACGATGACACGAAAGTACGATGACGATAACGCGACAGTATGATGATGATATCGCGATAACGCGATAGTGCGATGGTGATAGTACGTTGACGATAATGCGATAGAGCGGTGGTGATACTCGCGTTTAAAAATCAACAGATTCATAGGCGATAGCCGTAATGCTATTCCGTTGAAGGGTGGCATTTTGTAATAAAGACTATAACACAATGCATTTCCTCAGAAAAGCCTCACCTGGAACTCGAACCACCGTCTTTAAAAACTAGTTGATGACTCTACCTACTAGTCTATTACACTGTAACAAACATTACACCGTGCTAAAAATGTATGTACCCTATGTCATGTCTATACCATTACCATGATTACCAAACGGAAGAAGTCATTTTACGGTAAAATTAAAAAAAACTCCATGATTTCCCTGGATTTGTAAAGGTATTTTCGATCTAAATTTTACTGTTAAAGCTATTTTTGCACGCGAATGAATATTAGCAGTATTTGCTAAGATTTTCTGTAAAAGATAATATTGAGAAGAAACAAAATCCTGTTTAAAATAATGTTCCCTTATCCCTTGGACTGCTAAGCATAGACTGCTAAGCTCGACTTACTGACCTTTTGCGGACAGTGTAGATCAAGATCAGACTGCACAGAACGTGCAGTCTGATCTTTGATCTGCACTGTCCGATAAGGTGATATTATTAAAAAAAATATAGTTTGAAATGGCCATATATAAGTTATTTTCTATCGAATTGAAAGTTCGTTTTAGTTATTCTGCAGGATATATTTGGAAAGGTATAAGGACGGAAAAATGAACTTTAAATTGGAATATTTACGTCATTTTTACTGATCCGTACACCTGTGTGACGCAAATCTAATTAATAGGTTCATATGTACCTTACCAGGGGTAAATTCTTTGCATTTCATTCATTTCTTTCGAATTCTCGACAGTGAGCAGTTTTTTCAACGCCTTTGAAGTCAGTGTATTAAAAGAAGAAAATGCTGGCTAAATATTGTAAGAAAAGGAGAAAAATGCTGGTAACCAGCATTTTCTCCTTTTCTCACAAATGTTTTAGCGGTCGCATGATCTTCTATTTTTTCCCACAGTGTTTTCACATCAAAAGTGAAGGAAAATGGCATTTTGTAAACACTGTAGAAAAAAGGAGAAAATGCTGTAACCAGCATTTTCTCCTTTGTCTACAATATTTTCTGCCATTACTAGGACACGTTTGATTGTTCGAATGCAAATGTTTCAGTTCGTTCAAATCTAAAATATGTTGTAAGGAAAGCCTAAAAGTTAATCGCATTTCTAAAGTTTCATATTTTTAACTAAAGTGAATTGGGGGGAAAAAGGAACGATGATGGGGAAAATCGTTCATATTCATATTCATCGACAAACTGCTCATTGAAAAATTCGGATTTGTATATCTAACTGTTCACTAAAAGGCTACGTAGCGCTATCAGGAAATATAGATCAAAATCCAAATGCGAAAAGAGGCATTTTGATATTTGCGTAAAATCTTTGAATTTCAAACTAAAATAAACGTTTACTCAATAAAATGCTACCTCGTGCGATTCATTCAGCTATGATCAGCAGTTCAGAGACATATGGGGCTAAAACAGGCCTGAATTTTCCTCAAACGTATTTTAAAATACGTTTAGGATAAAAGCTATTTTCTGCATTGCTACTTTATCACTGTGTTGTAAGCTGTCCGGTACGAAATGTGTAGTCACTTCCAAGATGGCGGACTGTTTACATGGAGAAAGGTGGGTGTCACATTTTATCATCAATAACTTTTTTTCTTGAAACCTTCGAGTCATGATACTTATAATATGTTGTGGGGGAATGATGTGGTAAGCCTCGGTGCTATATAGCAAAGAGCCAGTGCCATTATTCGATACGTTATATCAGCGTAAACATTGCCATTCGGTAAAATTTAAATTTGAAGTGAGGAACTTGCATCGTTTTTAGTTATAGAACGGAAAATAAGCCAATGCGGTGGATGAAGATTGTTGTTTCTGTAGGTATTCATCACGTGCTTTCCAATTATTATGGTAATTTTTGTGAAATATGTCTAAAAAGACCCGAAAACATGTGTTTTGTATATCGCTAATGCAGCGGTGTAGTCCACATCAACAATTTCACACACAGCGGTGTAGACACGTTGCTTTCTGAACGGTTTAGACGCAGACATAAGCTGTATATTCTGTACGGTTTAGACATAAAATTTGGTAGTATCTGTGGACTAGACATGAACTGGAAAGTCTTTGTCTTTTGATATTTGTGTTACATACCATTTACCTGCTTTAGAAAACAAAAAAAAAAACTTGTCTGTCTTATATTTCAGTTGCACGCCATTCACATGCTACCAATGCCCATTTGGAGGAGATTTCGGAAGTGTTGTTCGACACTCCATGAAACAGAAATAACATCGGGGCTTTTGGAAATACAATATTATTGCTATCCTGTATATTCTAAAAGACAAACTTATATCAAATAAGATGCCACGGGAATCATTCATGTTTTTAAAGTGTTTCACTAATCATCGACTGTCTTTCTATCAAAATATAGGAAATTAAAATTTCTTTGGTACTTCGCGAACAGGTTTGTCTATTCACCTATCAGATGTATTCCGGGGCCGAAAGAAACATTCGGGAAACGATAAGAATAAATAAAGACTTTATGAGTTAACTTATCTTAATGGGTAACATTCGATTTTATAAATATAAATCCATGACCCGTATATTATGAAATCAAACTGTACAACAGTAAATGAAAATTGTGAAGAGCGACCAAACGAAATTCCATCTTGCGATTTTTCCCTTTGGGTAAAAACTACAATTACTTAATTTTTACTCCAATCAGACTTTTTGTAGATCCCCATCCCCTGTTAACCTACCGGCCATATATTACTCGAACAGTAGCAAGAGACTGAAAACTTTAAAGAGGCCCTTATACTCTTTTTAAGCCAGTTTTAATTCATTTTTTTTTTTATCAAAATATAGTCATTTTCATATCTTCATGCCAAATGCAAGGTTGCTTAGATTACAATCGATAGAAAATGCATTTCGCTGAGTTGCGGCCTTCCATCTAAACAGACTCGTCGTTTCCGGTTTTTGAATCGAAGATTTTCGATATCCGTTATACACTCGGGTAGATTCGTATAATGATCATGCATTCTGTCTCGTGACTATATTTGACCTTCGCCCTACAGATACTGAGGAAAACAAAAGAAAATGAAGGCTTCTCTGTTGCAGCCTCGATTTTCAGACGGAGGTCGCTGCCTATATGCAAGTTACACCGTATCCGACTCTAGGCGGAGAGCAACGATAAATATCCATGACGCACCGCCATTTTTTAAAGCTTCGATCGTCAGCCAGTTTTCTTTCGACCAATGTTCGGTTTCTAACACAAACCTCCGCATTTCTTTTTTCCAGTTACACCATACATGTCAGTAATCTATCCTTGTGTACAAAAAGAACCGATTTTCCGTACCATGCTATTCTTTTATTGAAGTTTAACAGCGTTTCTGCTAGGCGGCTGTAGACAGGCATCTTTATATTCTATTTCTAGATATTAAAGGTGGGTACTTAGAATTTTCACATCACACCAAATCAAAAAAAAAAAAAAAAAAAAAAAAAATAGATCAATGAAATTTATATGAAAAAACAATACAAATCGTCAATAATTAAGAATAATAAAACTACCCAAAAACATTTATTTGATGGTATTCCCTTAAAAGGCTACGTAGCCTCTTAAGCTATTTTTAGATTTCGCGCCAAAAGTGAAAAAAATGCATCGTGGGAATATTAAGTGACTGGCACGTGACTAATGACGCTTAAATTCTATTAAATAACAAACATGTAATTATTTTTCATAATATCTTCTTCGGAAGCTATGTTTGAGGCTTCGTCAGTGTATTTCCGGTATGTAAATGAGCGAGTTGTTCATGTAAAAATAGAACGCGTTTCCCGTCGATGTCAATCTTGGCTGTAGTAAATCTCTAATTTATCGTGTTGTCAGATGGTTTTCGACTACTGGCGTATTATGAATGACGATTATAAAGCTTTGGGAGTAGAAGGATGATATTTTTTGTAGTTTTGTAAAATTTTGAAGGGCCACCTTTAAACAAACAGATACCAAGATACGAATCAGCGAAAGTATTTCAAACAACTCCGAAATAAAAATGATTGGCAAGTCCGGGATGGTAATTATCATCCTAAGTGAGTGACTGAAATCATGGCTGCCACCTTGCTGGAATTGATTTATGATTGCACAAACATTCATTAATAATTTCATAAAATATTTTTTCGTAATACTGACTATTATACAAAAAATATCGTAAATAATCTCTTGGTGCACTCTTTTGTTTTCAACTATCTCTTTTCGTTCCAGGATGATCCCTTGTCGGTTCCAGATGGTTACTTCGGTGGATGTCGGTAATAAGGGAGACTGTTTCGAATTGTTGGTGCCAATTTTCAGGATTCTAGATTAACGCCAAGTTACGTTATATTCAGAAAAGAATAGATTCGTTTCAAGACCAAGCCTATATTGTGTCTAAACCGTACATATTTTATAGTGTCTAAACCGTTCATAAAACATCGTGTCTACACCGCTGCGTGTGAAATTGTTGATGTGGACTACACCGCTGCATTAGCGACATACAAAACATATGTTTTCGGGTCTTTTTAGACATATTTCACAAAAATTACCGTAATCATTGGAAAGAACGCGATGAATACCTACAGAAACAATAATCTTCATCCACTGCATTGGCTTATTTTCTGTTCTATAACTAAAAATGATGCAAGTTCCTCACTTCAAATTTAAATTTTACCAAATGGCAATGTTTACGCTGATATAACGTATCGAATAATGGCACTGGCTCTTTGCTATATAGCACCGAGGCTTACCACATCATTCCCCCACAATATATTACAAGTATCATGACTCGAAGGTTTCAAGAAAAAAAGTTATTGATGATGAACTGTGACACCCTCCTTTCTCCATGTAAACAGTCCGCCATCTTGGAAGTGACTACACATTTCGTACCGTACAGCTTACAACACAGTGTTTATAGCGCGTAATATTACAGTCGCCCCGATGTAGGGGAGAGTGACGCGTCACATAAGACAGGAAGAATATGACATGCGCAGACAACGATCAAACCCCCTATTCACAGAGAAAGGCTACAGTATACATATCTAATATTTATCCAAATTGAACATGAAATTTTCGTTTGATAAACATTTAAATCATTACCAAACGACAACATTTTAGATTTGTCCAGATCGAAAGTATTTGCAGACGACAAAGCAAAAGTGACATAAAATTTGAAATTTGTTTTATGAAGGGTAGAAAACATTGTGGGAAATGCTGGTTACCAGCATTTCCTCCATTTCCCACAATGCTTTCTAGAAGGTTCTTTATTTCTCAGGGTCGTCAAAAGTAGAGATTGTGTGGTAAATGGGTTTAAATACCACCCTTCCATTAAAAAGCAGAGGCGAGGCGGAAACATGACAGTCAGTGTTGGCCGGGTTACCAGAATCTTCGCTATGTTTTAGGCCTAAATATTATGTTTTACAGAGCTTAATGTCTTTTGTTGATTTAAGAAAAAAAAATTCCGATATCTCTTTTCACTTTCTACTAAGTACAAAATTCCGACTCGACCAAGCCGAAGTATTTCAAGACAACAAATTAAATGTAGCTCAAATGAGCATTCCCGTCTTTGAAATGGTAAAAAAAAACATTGTTGGGAAAGTTAAAACTCCTTGTTACCAGCACTGTTTACTGCTCCTACGATGTTTCCAGAGAAGGTCAAGAAGTTCGTGATGCTAGGAGAATATTTGGGGTGATGTACATGTGTTAGGATTAAATTGTCAATTACGTCATCCATGTACCGGTGATAAATAGCGTTTTCTGCCACTGACCGATTGGCTGTGTAGACATAGTTTATCTTTAGACAGAAATAAGAGACCAATCAAATTGAAATATGATATTCTGGGCGAGCGACCGAGCATTCACGTCAATGGCGTCATATTGTATACCAATATCCATGTAAATGTCTATATTTGGACCTCAAGCTCACATAACTTGATTGACTTATCGAAATTCTTGTCAAAATTTTCTTCAGTCATTAGTCAGCCATGATTTGAATAAACTGTAGGCTACCACAACTGAAAATGGGGAAAGGTGTACTATGATCAGAAATTTAGAGAAATATGGAGCTAAAACAAGTCTGATTTTTCCTCAAACGTACTGATAAAAGCTATTTTCTCCATTGCTGCTTTATAGCGTGTTTCTAAAATCTCCCCAGTATCGGGGAAAGTGATGCGTCATATAAGACAGGTCGAATCTTCGAAGAATATGTCATGCGCAGACAACACCAAAAGAAAAACTTTCGGTGAAGGTAAAGATTGGTGAACTGCGCAGGCTGACCTGGATCGTTGCTTTCTTGTAATAAGCCCCTTTTTCATAGAACATAATTTTTGGGAAAAGAAGCTGATAAACAAGAAAAACTTGAACGAAATGAACCCTTAGGTTGTTAAGCGCGACTCACTGACCGTTTGCGGACACTGCAGATTTAGATCAGACTGCAGAGAACGTGTCCCTAGGTTGCTAAGCGCGACCCTCTGACCTTAAGCGGACAGTGCAGATCAAAGATCAGACTGCACAGAACGTGCAGTCTGATCTTTGATCTATACTGTCCGCGTGATCCTCCCCCCCACCAAAAAAAAAAAAAAATCCTTTGAAAAAGAAAATAATGGTTTTTTACAATCGGCTTCAAAGTTCCATTCAATTATTTAGCAGAATCAGGGTTGACCCTAAAGTTGCCAAATAAATGAAACAGAGTTTAAAATCAAAATAAAAAGCCGAAATTTAATGATTTCAGAGTTGATTTTGCTGTAAAGGAAAATTATGTATCGGACAGTGTAGATCAAAGATCAGACTGCACTTTCTGTGCAGTCTGATCTTTATCGACGCTGTCCGCAAAAGGCCCTTAAATCGCGCTAAAATGAAACGAAAGTTTGCAATCAAAATGAATAGTCCAAGTATAATGATTTCAAAATCGCTGCAAGGAAATTAGCGTATGCACGTTTGTGCAGTTTGATCTTGATCTACACTGTCCACAAAATGCCCTTCAATCGCGCTTAGCAGACTAAGGGTAAATCTAGTTGTTCTGGTAGGTGTGTTACTACGATGTGATATAGAACCCCTACTGGTTATGATTGGGGGTAATTGAAATGTTCTGTCTTTCCAGAGAAAAGTGCGTCGTCGAAATGCGCAAAGAAATGCTTGAAAATGGCTTGCTATTTACAAGGCATGTGCATTCTTATCTAATCTTTGGATAAAATCAAAGCAGTGGGAACGCTGAAGTGGTACTTGTCAAGGAAGCCATTGTGTGGAATTAAAACTTTAAAGACAAAGAGAAATGTTATTCAAATATTGGCTTGAAAGTAAACCTACATAGCAAATTAATACCTTTTATGTTGAAGGGAGAGTACCCATGACAAAGTTAGGATTACTTGTGTATTAGTGGTCTCCCTTTGATCATAAGGAGGATTCAGGAGTAATGTCCCTTCTTAGGAGGATACATGATGGATAGAGAAAGCAACATGTAAATATACTGAATAAAATTAAAACTGTGCATGAAAACTGTGATTTGAAATATCTTTGGCCATCAACATATAATTCCAAATATAACAATAAATTATTCCGATGTATAGATATTCATGCCGAATCAAATGGAATAGACCACAATCATAGGATAAACAAACAATGGGACGAACTGGTTTTGGAACGAAAAAGCCTAGGATCAAGCGACTAGTAGGCAAATTTTGTATAATTGCGCCAAGAGAAGGGTATGAGCGAGCGAAGTTATTTTCGATAAAAGAATACTATTTCCACGATCGATTGCCTCACCCAGTGTATTTTAATATGCCATTTCCAATTATAAAACTGAGTGCTGCCGAAAAATTCATTTGTCTGAGCAAAATTGAGTTTGATTGGGTTTATTTCCTTTGGCTTTGCACAAAATACGATACATGGTCTTCAAATTTCAATGAACTGATGGTGGTATTGTCTTCATATTAGCCTATCGTACAATAACGTTAGGATTTATGTAAATTTTGATCGACTTGTGATCAATTCTATATTGCAATCTATACCAATCATGATTACGCCATGGTGATTTCAATGATACTTACAAAGTTAAAACTAACTCTATTGTCCACCAATTTCAATTACCACCCCCGTAAAGCTTTTTTATCACATAACCAACCTTGTTATCAGTGTTATGTACCTATCACGATTTTTCTTATCTGATAACATGTTTAAAACTAAAGTAGTGTGATGTCATCCTGATTCGTCATTATGTAGGTATTTCATAGCAATGTAAACCGAATGGTTAAGCCAATCAGAAGTTGTGTTACTTACAAATTCAGAAAACCTTGGAGAATAAGACTGCGAATATTTTCAAGAATGGTTGGTGAATAAGAGCTGTTTGATGAGCTGAAATGAAGTTCTTTGTTGTTCTCTACGCCAATCTCGTGGTTGAATGATTGATTATTTGGTGTTAAACACCGTTTTTAACAATAATTACTAGTTATATCGCGGCGGCAAGTGCACATATCCACGCTTTCCTGGAGTCTCTTTAACCAGTACTCCACACAACATTCTTTCCAAGCCACTTGCTACTTTCCCACATAAACATCGTCGATACAATGGTCAGCGGTAAGAAAGGAATGAATCCTACCGCAATGACTATCATCAATCCACAGAAAGAAATTGGCACAGCTGCAGATCGAGCCTGCGACCTCCTCTTCTCAAATCCTAGATGCAAACGACTGAGTCACTGACTCGGCGAAAAGATGGGAGAAAGAAAAATGCTGAATCTACAATGTTTTCTATCTTACTAAGACGAATGCAATCACCATTTAGCGTCTACAAGATTTTCCCTTTGTAACAGGTGCAATTTTTTGCGCCTAGTCGAAATTTATTTAATTTTCAACACAGGTCAATATTCTCAACTTCAGAAATGGTCTAATTTGCAGCAAATATAAAGAAAAAAACTCAGTACCACAAAATCTGCATTTTTATTGCTAAAACACGTAGTTTGCCACAATATACTGCGACCAAAAGGAAACCAGACGCGCAATACCTATAAATATAGGCACAGATAACTTGTTCAAAGTGACTGAACCTATTAATAAATTATAAGTATGTATGTATCTGGTTTTCTGAATTGTTTTGCACTTTTCATGTATGCATCTGTTTGTTGTATAAATGCCATACCCTGTGAAAAGAGGACTTAATGCATCAGCGAACAGTATCGACTCAGGTCAGCCTGCGCAGTACGCGCAGGCTGACCTGAGCCGAAACTTTTCGCTATTGGTTAATTTTCTGTATGTCCAGGGACCAGTCTACCTCATTATTTAGTGGGTTGTAAGATAAAATGGATTTTTGGGATCAATAATCACGTGATGTTTTGCTTGGTAACATTCCACACAAAGATAAGTTATGCCCCTTTTTCACAGAGCGTGTCCCAGTTATATAGTTCTTTTTTGCACCACTGATATAATCCTTTTTTGAAACTTAAATGCTTTAATATAGTTGACTCATAGCACATCTAGTTCGACATGGAATAAAATTTTTTGTAAGTTGATAATTACAGTTTTATACTGATATAATACTTTTGCACAGTTTTAACCGACCAGAAATTCCTTTGATGTCTCTTTTGATTGATACTTAATACTATATGTTGATATTTTGCTAGCTTTCTGAAAGGGGGGGGGGTTAATTATCATCTCCATTTTTAATGTAAATATGGCGGTTTTAGATTTATAAGTGAAAATTCTTAGAAGAAAAAGGAAAAAGTGGTTCAGCTAAAGTAGTGAAATAATAATCACCTTTAATCATGGTAAATTTTGTAGGATAATATTACAGTTGAAATAGCTATTTTCCATTTCCTACCTTAAGTTAAGCTGTAAACTGAAACTGAAACTAATTAATATGATTATACTCCTAATTTTACGCTATAAAGCGTATTCACTGGCGTTGTACAACATATTAGTCTAAGGCATATTTGAGAAATGATATAAAACACAACAAATTAATTACACTAAGGTTGATTAGAACCATGACTGAGAGTCTCTAAAGAACAATGTTTTAAGACCTATTTAGCTATAACAAGAGCACCGTATGGGAGTGCCGACGATCGACTGTAATTGCCTTGGGACAAAATTTCACGTAGAAAAGGGGTAGATAACTGGGTCAAAAATCGTTGATAGTAACCTCTGACTGTTGTGTCTGTTTTTCTTTTGATAGTTTACAATTTGTCCAATTTGAACAAGTCTGTAACCACCAACCTCTTTACCACACGACAAAATTATAGACTTGCTCGATATCAAAGGATTTGCAGACGAGAGTTTAAAAAAGGCCAAAGAAATTTAAATTGTGTTTTGAAAGGTTTGAAAACATGAATTAGACAAATCAAGAACGAATAATTTGAAAACCTGAAATAACAAAAAAAAAAAGATCTAATAACGCAATAAGAGAAATTATTTCGGGTAATAGATACCGGTGAGGCTAAATTCAGGCACTATCGCGCTACCGTACTTTTTTTCCACCCATACCGCTTGTAGTGACGTCATCAGATTTTCTCAACGTCTCTAGATGTCTTTCATACTTAGCACGGACACAACACATGGTCCGGAAACTCATTCGAGATCTGTTGTCTTTTAAGGTAAGACCTTAGTTATGCACTTCCTGTGAAAATTCTAATTGGTTGATAAATAACGATTTATGCAGAAATAATAGTTTTGCACGTTTCTAACGGATCAGAAATTCCGTTTATGTCTATCTTGAAATTATCTTTTGATACATTTGTTAGTTTTCTAAAAAGGGAGGTAATTATTATCTCTTTTTGAATTGAGAATATAGTGGTTTTAGATTTATAAATGATAATTCAAAGAAGGAAACAATGGAAAAAAATGAAAAGGTGAAAGTAGTTCAATAATACTCATTTTTAATTATAGCTAATTTTGCCGGATGATATTTTAGTGGAAATAGCTGTTTTCCATTACACAGGTCTTACCTTAAACGATGTTTCGGTGTTCTACGAAACTGATCAATTTTTGACTCTCGATATCCAATCACATTATTCGTTACAAATCAAGCTTAGTGATACTTTGTTGGCGTTGCTCATGAACATCACAATCGAGAAGCATTTTTGAAAAAGAGTCTTTCGGCGTAACTTCGAAAGATTGTCGGTTGAAATCGTACATAAAGATCGATAGTGTCATCCCTGTATTACAGAATGACATATCCTACAGCAGACAAGCACGCCGATGGGCCATAATTGTTGACAACTTCGGATTTTTTCCATGGCGGGGTTAGTTTTTTCATAACGGAAGAAATGAATTTTTTCCCTCTACACAAAAGTATAATTATGTAATCGATCGTTCGATTGTCTATCAGGGTACAATCCAACCACACGAATATTCATAAGAAACGACGAATTGCTAGTCAATTATCCTAGTGGTAGATGCATGTCTAGGTTCCGAGGATGTATTAAAAGTAGTCCCATTTCAAATTATGCAGAAGCACTTTTGTTGCACTGTTTCATGGAGCTAAGAAGCCTTAGTGGTATATAATTTAGACTTGATTTAAAATTTAGGCCGGGGGACCACTTAGATGTGGTTTTATTGTATATTGAGTGGATTAATTTGTGTCACTGGAGGAACCGAAACTGGTGTTAAGGTGTGAACAATTGTTTTTGCCTGGGAAATATCTTGGCTGTTTTTTGGGATTTAGCGAAAAACACAATCAGTTGACATGCTGTTTTTGATGGACTAAGGACATACTTTACACAGCAAGAGACGGAATAGCAAAAGGTTTGCAATTAATCGACTTGTGACGCTTCAAAGATGGTCTATTTCGGTCTATTTTCAACATGGCAAAAAACCAGTAGTCCAACACCAACAAGGAGAAAGAAAAGAGAGATGTAGACGTTTAATAATCTTCGATTTTAACGATCAGGAAATATCTTATGCTTCAATACCTTTCTCAAAATAGACTTGGATCAATCACTTCCTGTGCGTGTTTGCGTTTAGGCTATTTTTAGTTCACGGCGACAACAATTCAAGATGTGTGCCAGTCATCAATAAGTGCAGTTGGACCTTCATGTCCAGTCTAGTTTTAGGGTTTACCCTGTAAAAATAACTGAAATCAAACTTTTAACTCTTTCCCAAACGATGAAATTTTGGACTAGTCCAAATTAAAAGCATTTGCAAAAGACAAAATAAATGTGAATCAAAAATTGAAATTGATTTGGAAAAAAAGGTTCAAAACATTGTGGGAAAAGGAGAAAATGCTGGTTACCAACATTTTCTCCTTTTCCCACAATGTTTTTAAAGGCTTTCTTTTTCAGGGACGTCAAAAGTTGGGCTTGCGTGGTAAAAGCTTAAGCCGAAAGTAAAAACGCAAACTTTGTAATTTTAAAGTTTTGGTCGTGCTTAGAAGCCTGTACGGGTAGAGGAATAAATCGACAGCTGATATTATTAATATTATACAATTTCACCAAAATTTATACATTCCTTTGTCATTTAACAAAGCTGTCAGTTGTACGAGAGAGAGAGAGAGAGAGAGAGAGAGAGAGAGAGAGAAAGGCAGGGACAGAGACAGATAGACAGACAGACATATATAGAGAGAAGAAAAGCATGAGAGAGAGACAGACAGACAGAGACAGAGGGAAAGAGACAGATAAAGAGTGAAAGAAAGAAAAAGAGACAGAAACAGACCGACCGACAGACAGACAGACAAACAGACCGACCGACAGACAGACAGAGATGTGCACATTTTCCACAATTTCATAGACAGAAAAAAAATTTCGAACTACATGGTATACGTTATTGGTAACGTCTTTCCTTTTGATGAGATCTTTAATTATGTCGTCTGCACGTGAAGTCTAATATTAGATCTTGCAGACAAAATACCACTAACACAAATGTCACATAATTTATAGGATACATGTTTACGTCTAGAAATGTCGTAACATTTGACCAACAGTACTTCCTCGTCGTTTCACGCTGTCTGCGCATGTCATATCCTTCGAAGATTCGACTGTCTTATATGACGCATCACTAGCCCCGAAAGCGTGCAGACTGTAATATTACGCTCTATAAAGTAGCAATGTATAAAATAGCTTTTATCGATACGTTTGAGGAGAAATGAGACCTGCTTTACCTCCAGATTTCTCTAAACTGCTGATCATAGCTGAGTGAATTGCAAGAGGTAGCGTTTTATTGAGTAAACGTTTATTTTAGTTTGAAATGCAAAGTAACGGTTGTCGCGTAGGAAAGTGCTTCGGTTCTGTACACAGGATGACCACATTACATGAGTATTTATAGAATGCCATCTAGCAGAAGATAATGCGTCGTTTCACGACGTTTTGAACAGTGTTAAGTTTATATCATGGCTGACAGTTCACCTGTCAAAGCATTCCGGAAGTTCCTTTATTGTTACATTGCGCGACACTCTCTTAATGCTGGCGGCTGCTTTCCACACAAACTACATCGAAAATTTGTTTCGTGGTAAGATTAGGACGGATCTTACTACCATAAATTTTATCACATATCAGATAGAGTTTAAGGTAGAGACGAAGTTCGAACTACGAAGCTATGGATCACTAGCTCAGGAATGCGCAATACCGCCGCGCTAACCCGGGGAAAAAGGGGTTGGGGGTACGGTAATTTCAGGAAAAATCTATATATCAACCATTCTTTTAAAAATTCGCAAGACGAGCCATTTGATTGGCTGGGACGGATCCTCTCAGCCTACTGGATACAATTTAGACGCCTTTTTAAATATAGGTCTTGACTGAGCATGTACTGGATTTAGAAAAAAAAAGAGAACTTAAGTAATCCCAAAATCGTTGGAAAGATCAAATCTCTGAATATTACTTATAACTACAACTGAAATTCAAAACTATTTGACAACGTAGAATTGTGGAAAATGGAAAAATTGTTTGTAGTTGACAGTTGCTCACTTAACAAAAGTATCTTCAGTACTGCCGATAAAAATTTTTTTTTTTTATTGAAATACAGCATTGTTTACTTGTTTTTCCTTAAGGGTGGCCCTTCAGATTTTGGGACGAAAATTTTACAAAAAAAGAAAAAAAAATTATCCATATAATCCCAAAGCCTTATAATTTTCATTCATAAAACCCCAGAAGTCGAAAAACATCTGACAACAAGAGAAATTAGAGATTTACTACAGCCCAGATCGACAATGAAGGGAAACACGGTCTATTTTTACATCAGCAAATCGCTCATTTGCATACCGGAAATATACAGATGAAGCTTCAAACATAGCGTCCGAAGTTCTAGACATTATGGAAAATAATAACAAGTTTGTTATGTTATGGAATTTAAGAGTCATTAGTCACGTGCAAGTCACTTAACTTTCTAAATTTTTTTTTTATTTCTGGCAGGAAATCTAAAAATAGCTTACGAGGCTACGTAGCCTTTTAAGGGAAAACCACCCAAATTTTTTTTTCTTTGTAATTTTATGATTCTTAATTATTGATTATTCGTAATGTTTTTTCATATAAATGTCAGTGATATATATATATTTTTCTAATTTGGTGAATTGTGAAAAAATCTAGATACCCATATGTGTACATAAACAGAAAATCCAGTCTTAAAATTTGAAAAAGTGTAGAATGGATCAGCTGTGGAAACATAGATAAATTACATGTACTAATACATATACATAGCGTATGGGATAAAAAAAGAACGCAGGGTATTTTCCTCGTTTAAAACCGAAAACGACAACAGCACTTGCTTTAACCCTTTACCACGCAATCCCGACTTTTGACGACCCTGAGAAAGAAAGCCTTTGAAAACATTGTTGGAAAAGGAGAAAATGCTGGTAACTAGCATTTTCTCCTTTTCCCAAAATGTTTTCTACCCTTTCCAAATCAAATTTTAATTTTTGATTCACATTTGAACTAGTCCAAACTTTTGGCGTTTGGGAAGAGTTAAAGGCCTCCAAAACAAAATAAATACATGTTCCGTCGTAAACTGTGCAAACTTGCAACTGTAAGGGGCAAGATATGGCATGAGGATACGAGAAATATTATAGTTTTATGAAATAAGGATGGAATAGGTTGAAAAACGGCTAAAAACTAGAGTAGATTTGTTCTATTTAAGTTCTTGATAGTTCGAAGACGCACGTCTAGAAAACGTTACTGATACTTAAAGTTTGTCCGTCCATGGCTATCTTGTCTCGCGTTTCAGTCACACCGGAGTAGGCTAAAAGCCAGGGAGACGATCATTTCCGGGACCAGGGTTCAATATTCCCATCATTTTAATGAATAAAACATTTCTGACAACTTTCTCACTATAATACATTCGTCTGAAAGCCTTGTACTTTTAGATCTGGGTCCGAATTCACTACACATGGTTTATTGTTTTCTCAGCGTAAATTTTACGTTTAGATAGAAACACGTTGTCTGCGCATTTCATATTCTTCGAAGATATGATCTGTCTTATATGACGCATCACTCTCCCCGGTATCGCGCTATAAAGTAGAAATGGAGAAAATGGCTACGTTTGAGGAAAAACCAGGCTTGTTTTAGCTCCAGATTTCTCTAAACTGCTGATCATAGTTGAGTGAATCCCACCAGGTAGCGTTTTATTGAGTATGAGTTCATTATAGTTTAAAATTCAGAGTTACGGTTGTCGCATATATAGAACTGTGGTCCGGTCCTGTGTACCCAGCATGCCTAAATTAGATAGATGAGTACTTGTGGAATGCCATCTAGCGGGAGATAATGGATAGAAACACTGTCTCTGATTGGCTGCAGAACTGGAGGTGTTTTCTGAGCGTACTTTTACGTTTAGAAAGAAACACCGTCTCTGATTGGCTGAATCACTGGTGCGGCTTTCCAGCAAAAAGGGCTGAACTCGTTACCGAACGACAGAGTTTTAGACTCGTCCAAATTGAAAGCATTTGAAGACTGAAATTTGATCTGGCAGGGTAGAAAACATTGCGAGAAAAGGAGAAAATGCTGGTTACCAGCATTTTCTCCTTTTCTCACGATGTTTTAAAAAGGCTTCTTTTCCAGGTCCGTAAAAATCCGGGATTGTGGTACATTATACTAAGCAAGACATCACATACACATTGACCAATGAAATATGCATTGTTTCGACCACGATCATGTGGGAAAGCAGCCAGTGGCTTAGAAAAAAATTGTGCCAAGTACTGGTAAAAAAAACTCCAGGAACGCAAATACCTCATGATGATTAAATCTGTTGTTAAAAGAATTAGCTATCATGGATTCATAATTTTTTGTTGGCATGTTTGGTACTATGGATCACTGAGATACATTAACCCTTTCCTAAACGACAAACTTTTGGACTAGACCAAACTGAAAGCATTTGCAAACGACAATTCAACTCTTGCTGAAAAGATTATTTCTGTCTATGATAGGGTAGAAAATATTGTGGGCAAAGGAGAAAATGCTGGTTACCAGCATTTTCTCCTTTTCCCATAATGTTTTCAAAAGGCAACTATTCCAGGCCCGTAAAAACCAGGGATTGTTTGGAAAGGGATAAGCCCCCCTTTTGCCAAAGTATGCTTCAAATATAAAAGCCATGCTCTGGCAAAAGGGTGCTTAATGAACCTCAGGAATGTATTGTACCAACCAAGCCATGACATATTCATATAGATCCATTGTAGCAACTTTTTTACAACCGTCTGAATCATGGAGTAAAATGTTCCTTGGACATACAGGAAAAAAAAAGACTAATAACGAAAAGTTCAGGTTTCGGGTCAGCCTGCGCGATATGGTCGATATTGTTCGCATTTGCACAAAGCACCCTTTTGGAATTGCAAGGCTCAGAGCATCTCAGTGATAAATGATCCCGAACAGGCCATCACACCCTTGTGGATCCGCAGTAGCCACTTTTCGACAACATCTGACTTCATAATGAGGTAGACTGGGCACGTACATACAGAAAACTGACCAACTGCAAAAATCATACGTTCAGATCAGCCTGCATGAAGGGTCTATACTTTTCGCAGATGCGTTGAGCCCCTTTTTCACAAAGAATAGCTGAAATATTTCTGTTTTTGGTCATTTAGAAAGTACACGTGACCCAAAAGACAATATTCTAAGGCAACATAAACAAGATATTGAATGACGGCGAATAAAGTTGGTTAAAAAGTGACAAGTGCGTGCTTGAAGCAATTAGCCTTTCTTACGGTGTTCACACTATCCACACTATCAGCGGTACATGCCAAAATATGGGTTTATCGAACAATATAGATCAAAATCAGACTGCACAGATCGTGAAGTCTGATTTTATTTTACATTGTCTGCTTGTTCTTTCACGTGTAAGACAGAAGCCTTTTGCACTTTCAGTGAATTTTATTCGCAGCGATCGAAATCGGCGAGGCGAGTTTCTATAACCCATGCTCTGTGAAAAGGGAACTTAATGCGTTTGCGAAAAGTATCGACTCAGGTCAGCCTGCGCAATCCGCGCAGGCTGACCTGGGCCGAAACTTTTCGCTATCGGTAAATTTTCTGTATGTCCAGGGTCATTCTTCCTCATGATTAAGTCGAATGGCTCATATGTATTTATTGAGCTAAAATATTTTCTTTGATAATGTCAACTTGCATGGACCTAAAAAATGATAATCAAGGAGTAAAAATATGATATGATAGAATAGAAATAGGTCTGTCTGTTAACTTTTCTTAAAACTTTTCTTAAAACGCGGAATATGTATTCGACCGTTTGCGATGTTATGTACGCATGTCACATTCTTCGAATATCCAACCTGTTTTCTATGACGCATATATGTACAGGAAACAAGTTGGGCTTATACCGAAGCTATTACCCAAGCCTGTATGGGCAGTTAACATGGAATAAAAAATTGCCAACACTCCAATTTGAACGATGTATACTTACAAAGCTATAGAGTGAACAATTTATCATAGAAAAGATACAAGATGTTTGCTTCAATGTCAGTTAAGTCACTTACCCATGCAAATTAGGGCAATCTTTACTTATCCTACCTCTTTCATCCTCGTGTTTTTCGTGGGAAAAGTCACCAGACTGAACATAAAACTGGACTGGTTTAGGCTTAACCGGGTCAGACTTGAGTAAATAGGATTAAACCGAAACGGACTCAATAAAAACCGAATTGGGTTATCTTTCATTGGTCATTTATTGACTAACAAAGTGTTATCCTTACCGAGTCCGCATATTGCACATGCACTAGTCTGTCGGTACTTTCAGAACTTTGATTAGCGTATCGGGTCGGGTTTTTAGCTAAAAGAAAGGCTTTTGAGGGAGATAAAGATCAAGATCAGACGGCAGAGAACGTGCGCTCGGCCGGACAAAACATGTCTTAATTTAGAAATCTCCAATAGTATTGCAGGGTCGTATATCTAACACAGTTTACCAATATGCTGCTAAGCGCGGCTGACTGACCTTTTGTGCTTGCATAAATTAAGATCAGACTACACAGAACGTGCAGTCTGATCTTAGATCTACGCTATCCGGTAAAGAGATGTGTTTCCTCCAAAAATACCCCTAAAACAGAGATATTTTGGTTTTCATCACTGGTTTGAAAGTTTTCTTTCATTAAGTATGCTAAGAGTTAAAATAAATGGATTGATTTTATGATGTTTAACGCCGTTTTCAACATTATTTCAGTTATATCGGCGGCCAGAGCACCAATCCATGCTTACCTGGAGTCTTTTTTACCGGTAGTCCGTACATTTATTTCCAAGCCACTGGCTGCTTTACTCCATAATCATCAGCGGTGGGAGAGGAATGAATCATGCCATCAATCCTCGGAAAGAAATTGGTCGAGCCAGGGATCGAACCCTGGACCCCGTGTTCTCAAGTCCTGTATGCTACCGACTGAGCTACCGAGGCTCGGCAAGGGTTAAAAAAGATTGTCCTATCGCATGTGGAAACTTCGTGATGCAATTATATATTTCTCAAAAGTCAGATATGTACTATTGACTGCCGTTTTTATTGAAGAAATAGTTTATTGTTACCCTGTCGTTTTTGTCTTACGGCTTGCGACACGCGAAAAGAGACTTTCCGACATTTGCGTAAAGTGTTGTCTCGGATCAGCCTGCGCGGACTGCGCAGGCTGATCGGAGACAACACGTTACGACTACATTAGACTTTTATTCTTCAGAAGACTTGCTCAAAACAGAAAATTACATAAAAACGGAAAGTGTCGTTTCGGATTAGCCTATGCAGACTGCGCAGGGTAATCCTAACACTTTACGCAAATGTCCGAATGCCCCTTTTCGCGTGTTTCAGGCCTAACATGCACAATAATTGCACGCAATATCCATAGAACATTGTTTTGAAGCGAGCGATTGCACGTTTCCGCCACTCCTTTATGTACTATATCAATAAGTTTCTCCTTATAAAAGATGTAATATCATTTTGATGTCAGTGAATCATGCACGTAAAACATTATTTTTCTATACCACACAATCATGAAACCTACAAATTTCAGACTAGATTGGAAAGACGGTTTTTGAAAAAAAAAAAAGAACAGCCATCGCTTTAAACAAGCCATGGCACCCCTTCTTCAAATCAAAGCATTGAGAACGCTGAAGTGGAGTCTGTCAATGAAGTGATTGTGTAGAATCAATAATTTGAAAGAAAACGAGATATATTATTAAAATAATTGCTTGAAAGTCATCTGACTAAGCAAATGAAAACTTTTTTGGTTGAAGGCAGAGTACACACGACAAAGTTAGGATTATTTGTGTATTAGTGGTCTCTTTCTGGTCATTAAGAGGAGTCAGGAGTACCGTCCATTGACAATAGATTGCATGACGGGTAGAGAGAGAAACCACGTGAATATCGAATGAAATTATGTTTGTATCTGAAAAAAATGGTTTTGAAATATTTTGAGTCGTTAACATTTGATTCCAAAATTAAAATCAGGCACTTCGATCTATAAATATTCAAACCCAATCAAATGGAGTAGCATGCATTCATGGGATGAATAAGCCAGGGGACAAACTGGTTTTGGAACGAAAAGGGCCAGGGCTAAGTAATCGGTAGACAAATTTTGTATCATTGCGCCAACAGAAGGATATGAGCGTGTGAATCCAATTTCAATAATAAAAAAAATAGTATTTCCACGATAGATGGTCTCACATTTCAACATGCTATTTCCAATTACATATCAAAGCGCTACAGAAAATTTATCTGCCTGAGGAAAAGTGAGTTACCAGTACATATAACCGAACGATATTACGTGTCCTGTCCCGAACACACAAGGCTTTCCGGGGTAACACTTTCTAAGAACATGATTGGGGAGACAAGGGTTTCAGCCATTATCAGGCCAAAATTACACGTTCTGTCCCGACAGCAACACTTTTTCTGATTATGTCAGGACGAGGTAAGACGTTCTAAGGAAAAGTTTGGCGTGACTGGGACTTTTAGAGATCGTATAGTATACAAACGTCCTCGAGGGACTTACAGCACTTGGATTCTTTATAATATTGTGGCGCAGAGCTATCTTTGAGATATATGCAAGAATATAAAGCCCTGTAGGGAGATGGTCTTTGAAAAAAATTGTGAGAAAAATATTGATTACCTGAGTTTTACCCGTTTTCCTCAATGTTTTGTATCCTTTCAAAGACACATCTGACAATTTAACTCTTTACCACACAGGAAATTTTTAGACTGGTCCAAATTGAAAGCATTTGCAGACGACAAAATAAAGGTGACTGAAAAATTGAAATTTGTTCTGGGAAGGGTAGAAAACACTGTGGGAAAAGGAGAAAATGCTGGTTACCAGCATTTTCTCCTTTTCCCACAGTGTTTTCAAAAGGCTTCTTTCTTAGGGGCGTCAAAAGTAGGGATTGTGTGGTAATGGGTTAAGACTCATTTAAACCTTGTTCATACGACTCCAAGTTATAACGCCTTTGAAAAAATAATCTTATGAAAACATTGTGGCAAACGGAGAAAATGATTACCAAGAATATCACAAAAAAGGGAGAGAATCCTCTATTTTCATAGTGAACAAAAGTGAATAGAAAACTAAAATTGCTAATGCAAGAAATCTAAGACATAGAAAATTAAATATGCGTGACTTCATATTCAAACTTTGTAAGAAATCTTAGATTAACAAAATTTAATAGCCCTCGCGTAATAATTCGTCCTGGGCCCGTATTCACCAACCATTCTTGAGAATATTCTTAGGCTTATTCTTCAGAATTTTGCAAATGTGAAAGTAACAGAACGTCTGATTGGCTAAACCGGATGGTTTAGCCAATCAGACGTTCTGTTACTTTCACAGTCAGGAAATCTTGAAGAATAAGACCAAGAACATTCTTGAGAATGGTTGGTGAATACGGGCCCTGGTTTCAGTTATTTAATCACTGCCATCAAAGACTAAGGTAATAACAGTCTGACTGGAGAGTAAACCAGCACACCGCTAAACCCTTAGGCTGCAAAGCGTGTCTCGCTGACGTTTTGCAGACAGTATAGATCAAGATCAGACTGCACAGAACGTGCAGTCTGATTTATGATCTACATTGTCCGATAAGGGCTCTATTTTCCAATAAATGCAAAATTTGAAAAAGCAAATTTTTTTTTTCGGGCGTAAAAAGTTTCATTTCCCTTATACAGCAAGATAAGTGTTAATTGGATAAGATCTGTTCCTTTAAGTACAAGGGGGAGTCAGAAAGTTCGTAGAACGAGATATATATTTCAGCAGCAGACTATATACTGTATTATCGTTTTTTAATATAGTCCCCATTTACTTCGTTGCACTTAACCCATTCTTCTTTCAGACTGCATACAAAATTTAGTAGTCCTAGGCCTTATGGCTTGGTACAAGTAGATTTTTAAAGTTTTCTCTATATAAGCCCGTAAAAAAACTTATGATCCCAGGGGCCAGGCCGAATTCGAACCCTGGGCTATAATTTGGGCACTCTTGGTAGATGCCCATTTGATACAGATACATGCCAAATTTGGTAGCCCTAGGCCCTATGGCTAGGTACCAGAAGGATTTTAAATGTTTCCCTGTATAAGCCTATTTAAGACTTGTGACCCCTGGGGAGTGGCCAATTTTGACCCTAGGCTATTTTTGAAGGATCTTGGTGGAGGTCCACTAGATAAAGGCTACACGCAAAATTTGATAGCCCCAGGCCTTATCGTTTCAGAAAAGAAGATTTCTTTTAAAGATTTTCATTATTTTTCAGTTTTGTTGCAAAATAATTTTAAAATCAAGCAAAAATTTAGAAAAAAAAAAGACACAGCAACCTGGCAGGTTTAAACATATAGTTTTAAGGTAGTGGACCCGTAATACTTCTAGTGCAGCATGGCATAAGATTTCTTGACAGTTGATAAAGACAGATTTACATGTATACAGATATAATACTTTTGTACATTTGTAACCGACCAGAAATTCCTTTGATGTCCATCTTGAAATTATTTGTTGATACTTTTGTTAGCTTTCAGAAAAGGGAGGTAATTTTCATCTCACATTGTAATGAGAATATAGTGGTTTCAGATTTATAAATGATAATTCTAGGAAGGACAAAAAGGAATAGGTGGCTCGGTGAAAGTAATACAATAATACTCATTTTTAATCTAAGCAAATTTTCTAGGATAATATTATAGTGAAAATAGCTGTTTTCTATTACGGGTCCACTACGTTAAAATTAATTTCTCTGTCAGCAACTAACACTGACCAACTATCTAAAATTACACCGACATTTTCCCATATTCCCAGAATGTTTTCTACCCTAAAAAAGAAACAAAACCATGATTTTGTCGTCTATAAATGCTTAGAATGCACAGGTTGAGTGCAGAATTTTGTCGTTTGGTAAAGAGTTAAATGGTATGATAAAAAATCCAAACCCATCTATACACCTGCTTTGTTACCTCTGGACTTAAAGGTGGGTATTTAGAATTTTTACATCTCACCAAACTAAAAAATATATATATCACTGAAATTCATATGAAAAAATAATACAAATCATCAATAATTAAGATTCATAAAATTACAAAAAAAAATTTTTTTTTGATGGTATTCCCTTAAAAGGCTACGTAGTCTCTTAAGCTATTTTTAGATTTCGCGCCAAAAATCAGTAAAGCATTGTGGAAATGTCAAGTGACTGGCACGTTACTCATAACGCTTAAATTCCCTATCATAACAAACATGTAATAATTATTTTCCATCATGTCTTGTTCGGACGCTATGTTTGAAGCTTCTTCTGTGTATTCCTGTAAGTAAATGAGCGAATTGATCATCTAAAAATAGAATGTGTCTCCCGTTGGTGTCAACCTGGACCGAAGTAAATCTCTTATTTCTCTTGTTGTCGGACGGTTTTCGACTACTGGAGTTTTATGAATGAAAATTAAAAGGCTTTGGGAGTATAAGGATGATTTTTTTTGCACTTTTGTAAAATTTTCGTCCAAAAATCCAAAGGGCCACTTTTAATAGCTACTTGAAAAGTATTCTTTGGAGAAAATATCTCTCTTTCGGACAGTGTAGATTCAAGATCAGACTGCACGTTCTGTGCAGTCTTATCTTGATCTGCTCTGTCCGCAACAGGTCAGCGAGTCGTGCTTAGCAAGGTAAGCTTAATCCTCTGTCCACAATGCCCAACATAAGAAGTCTTTGGATCAAGATTAGACTGCACATACCTTGTTGTCTAATCAAAACTTAGTTCTTGAATGCGATGAAAACTTTGTTAACTTTTGCATTTTCCCAATCAGCTGCGTAGTCGTATTACAGCCCGAGTGCGCATCCCCCGCACTTTTTTTAACCCTTCATTACACACAGTCCCACTTTATTTAAACCATTTCACAGAAAAATGCTTGTCAAAACACTGTGAGAAAAGAAAAAAAACCGGTCTCCAGCATTTTCTCTATTTCCCACAGTGTTTCCCACTCTTTCAAACATAATTTCCGTTCTTTGAACCATAATTAATTTGTCAACTGAAAATTCTGTCAAATTGGACAGGTCTAAAATTTTGAAGTCTGATAAAGAAATCAAGAAATTGGCAATGAAAGAGTTCATTTCCCTCAAATTTCTATTTTTGTTACATCTACATATACTACTCAAAGTCTGGTGAGCATCAAGAAAATTGTTTTGCATATGTTAGAATGTTGTTAAATTTTTACTTTTTTTTTCCTTGTAGAACATGTACTTTGTGCTTTATTTATTATTGTATAAAAAAATAAACTTGTTATCGTTCTCTTTTAATTTTATCTTACCTTTTAACTCATTACCAAACGACAAAAGTTTAGACTGGTCCAAATCGAAGGAATCTGCAGACGACAAAATAAAAGTAACTGAAAAATTGAAATTTGTTTTGTGAAAGGTAGAAAACATTGTGGGAAAAGGAGAAAATGCTGGTTACCAGCATTTTCTCCTTTTCCCACAATGCTTTCTAAAGGCTTCTTTCTCAGGGGCGTCAAAAGTAACTTAGGGATTGTGTGGTAATGGGTTAAGACTAAAGTGGATGGTCAATGAAACGTGTTTTGTTAAACGAATGAAAAACTGAAAAAAGATAGCTAATAATTTGGTATGGTCCAAATAACGAGTATGTGACTCGTTGCTATCAATGACAGCTTGGCATCGTCTCTACATGCCTACAATTAGGTTTTAGATAACCATTTGTGGAAAAGAATTCCGTTCCTCGACAAGGATTGTACCAAGTTACTGAATGCTTTGTGGCTGGACCTGATAGGCTGAAATGCAGACTTGAAAGGCTGAAATGCAGATTTGTAACTCGTTCCGCATGTGCCTAAGGCAGTTATTAGGTACTGTATTTTAATCGGAACGAGACCATGCATGAAGGAGGAGTTTCCCGTAACAATTCCCCAAAATATAAACGCTAAAATAGCAATATTTTGGGGTTTTATTTACTGTCGACCTTACAATTTTATTTTAGTTACTCAGCAGTACAAGGGTTGAAATACAGCACAATTTGAATTAGTGAAACACGTGTAAAGTCTATTACAGTTTTCTCACGTATTTAATCAACAAAGGCCGTCTTACTGTAGAATCAGACGTGTATTATCTATAAATAAACATCTGCAGATGAGCTATTAAAAACGCGATTAACTCTGTGAGGGTTGTGTTTTGTTTCGTAATGAATTTTATTTCAGCTGTTGTTTTTTGCTCGTTGTCTGCGCATATCATATTCTTCGAAGATTAGAACTGTCTGCTATGACGCTTCACTCCCCCCATTTTGGGGGGAATTGTAGTAATACACGGTATAAAGTTGCAATGGAGAAAACGTTTTTATCAATATATTCGAAGAGAAATCAGGCCTGTATTAGCTGCAGATTTCTCTAAACTACTGATGACAGCTGAATGAATCGCACCAGGTAGCGTTTTGTTGAGTAAACATTTATTTTAGTTTAAATTCAAAGTAGAAAAGTAGTCCGGTTCTGTAACCAGAATGCCCAGATTAGATAGACATGTATTTGTAGAATGCCATCTGGCGGGTGCTAATGTTTTTCCTTGCTCTCTATACTTTTTTTTTATAGTTTAACAAGGAAACCGTATATTTCTTTTGTTGGACAGGGTACGCTAATGGGCTTCAGGAAACATCGCCTTTCATCGTAGGGATTTGGCTTAAACTCTGGTAATAGACAATCGTAATCTTGGCGGGGCAAACGTCGACCGGCCGATCGATTACGGATTACCCGAGTCTTAGCCGAACCTATACGTTTGTTTTCTTCGACGAAAGGCGATGTTACACGTCTCTCATCAGGGTTTCTTATCCTTAATTTCTTGACGTGCTAAATAAGTGAAAAGAATCTTTTAAGCCTACAGTAAAAACCCGAATTTCGCCGTTTCAGACATTTTTTTCTTTTTTTTTTTGGGGGGGGGGCGAATATGCTTTATCAAACAGTGCAGATCAAAGATCAGACTGCACAGAACGTGCAGTCTGATCTTGGATCTACACTGTCCGATAAGAAGATATTATTCCCTAAAATATATTTTTGAAATAGCTGTATTTTGGGTTTTATGATTGAATTGAAAGTTTCAATCTAATATTTAGAAGAATAACCGTTAACTGTCTGAACTACAGGTGCTTCTTTTTTTTTTATGCAACTTATCTAACAAACGGAGTTCTTTTCTATATGATTTTGATCCAATGTTTGTAAATCTATGAGACAACGATTAATGCAAGAAAAAGATCATTCCGTGTAGATTCTTTTTGTTTTTATTTACACATAAGAAAAAGGCACAGCACATCAGTGAAGATATTTTACCCAATAGAAAAAGGGCATAATACCTTTATAAAGATAAAAAGACCCATTACGAGTACAGGGTTTGATGTCTGTATCAGTAGACTAAACAAAAAGCGGCATCTTTTATCCTATGGAGGGAAATATCAATGTTCACAAACAAGAATGTCATGTAGACCAATAAAATTTTGGCGGATATTCTCCTCCATATTATCCGGGTCACCCAAACATACTTCGAACAAATGATATTAACAACGTTTTATAGAGTCTCTTGTATATCATCAAAACTTCAGTAGTCCGAATATTCAAGAAACAAAAAGATGTTAGTTCGAATTATCCGAAAGTGAACATTGATTTTTCTAAAAAAAAAAACTTTAATAAATGAGCCATGCTCTGTGAAAAGGGGACTTAATGCATCTACGATAAGTATCGACTCGGATGAGACTGCGCAGGCTAACCTGGGCCGAAACTTTTCGCCTTAGGTCCTGAATTTTCTGTATGTCATAGGACCGTTCTAACTCACGATTCAGCCATTTGTTGGAGAAAATGGATGCAATGGCACCAAAATCACGTGGTAACCTGCACGGTATTATTCATCACGGAAATGCATTACAGGTGGCCCTTCAGAGTTTGGGACGCAAATTTAATTTGCTTTAACTGAACATAATTTGGCCTGCAACAAGTGAAAGGAGGGCATTCGGACATTTGCGTAAAGTGTCGTCTCGGATAAGCCAGCCCAATCCGCGCAGGCTAATCCGAGACGGCACTTTACGCTTACATTACATTTTGTGCTACAGTAGACTTGCACAAAACAGAAAATTACATGAAAACGGAAAGTGTCGTTTCGGATCAGCCTGCGCGGACAGCGCAGGCTGATCCGAAACGAAACTTTACGCAAATGTCCAAAGTGTGTTACAGGCCAAGTCACGTTCTGTAAAAAGGGTGAGATTTCGAGTCATATCAGACTGCGCTGTCAATAGCTAATATAAATCGAACCATTTTGCAATTGGTAGAGTTTCTTGTATTTCAAAGAACTAAGGTACAGGGGTGACCCCAAAAAAATGTCACCCATAAAATCATCGATAAAATTCACAGCCTTTTCTGCGGTATTTAGTGCAAATGACTCCCGTCTATGCCTGACTTGTCCACCAAGTTTCAGCCATGAATGTCCACAGGTCTGTGTTTTATCTCCGTTCCATGAAATGTCCTCAATGTGCACATCTGCGACGAAATCTCACCTAGATACGACATGCGAATGTGTCAACAAGTCTAACACACACTTCTCCCTCAGTATTGGCCTTACTAAGACAGACTGAAGTTTACTGTACCAAATAATTATGGTTGGATTGCAGAAAGGGTTGTGAATTCTATTGTAGCGCCACATGAGGATGGCAATATATTTTTATTCGCTCAAAAAGTACCTATGGAGGCTGCCATATTGTTTACCCGGCTTCAAGCCATTTCGTATCTAGGTCATGTCGTACCTAGGTCATTTCGTACAATTTTGGTCATTTGGTACCCACCTATTCTTTTTATTTTGGTCATTTCGTACCAAGGTCGATCATTCTTACCGACTTTGACCAGTTCATATCCAGTTTTTAATATCAATTTGGTAATTTGGAACTTAGTTTTAAAACTATTTTCTTGTGTTTTCGAATGACAATTCCTTGTGTACATATCTCCAACTGAAATTATTTTATATTTCGCAGAAGAATGGCTATGATTGTATCTTACCATTATTGGTTCTTTTTATTTCATGGATGGCATATTGCGTAGCCCTATCCGTAAACCTTCAATATTTAAGAATATTATCCCCATAGTAATGCGGCCATTCCGAGACTGGCCGTTAGATTTTCGGTGACTCACAGTCTCACCTAATCAGACAACTATTGTTGTTGTACTTTTAACTTTCAGCCACATTTAACCCATTACCACACAATCCCTACTTTTGACGCCCCTGATAATGAACCCTTTAGAAAACATTGTGGGAAAAGGAGAAAATGCTGGTAACCAGCATTTTCTCCTTTTCCCACAATGTTTTTTAACCCTTCACAAAACAAATTTCAAATTTTCAGTCAATTTTTTTTTTGTCGTCTGCAAATGCTTTCAATTTGGACCAGTCTAAAATATTGTCGTTTGGTAATGAGTTAAGAAATAAAGTTTCAAACCGTGCCTGAGCGTCGTCTGTTGACGTCAATGTAGGTAAACAAAATTCCCTGTGTTATTTTACACTCCTATTTTAATACACCGGAAGAGAACCACTTAAAATTCACGTCATACGGTGGCAAATATGCAGACGGAAGTTCTTGCTTTCTAATAGAAAAATAACAAAAGACTTGAAAATAAAAAGTGACATTATCTTTTCAGTGACAGTATGTTATGGCGTGCGCATGTACGCATGACGTTCCCGTAGTTATCACCAGTAGTGTGTTTTTAAACTAACCGTCTATCTGGCTGTTTTTTTTTAGGTGTGAAAATCAGGAAAGTCACCCTGTCTTGACTTAACATTCACGTCATAAAATGATTAATATGCAAATAAAATCGTCTGCATTTTAATGATAAAACAACAAAGACTTGCAAATTGACACGCGAACTATATCTGTTCAAATATAGGATGATGTGGGATGCGCCTCTGTGCATAACCTTATTAAGTTCGTAACAAAGAAACACATGAAAAAACTGCAGAGCAGAAATACAGGGACCGCGTAGGATTCGAACCTAGAAAGCCCAGACGAAATGCCAACACCATAACCACTGAGCTAAAGAGAATTTAAACCGGGATGAAGCCGTGAATGAAGGAATGGTCACCCGTAACACATCCCTTCTGAAAGTCATTATTGATGACTCAAAGCCTTATCAGGCAGAAAGTGTGACTATCGGCTCATTAGCCTATCCCCGACGAGCTCCCATTTTATGAACAAGGTCCTTCACAAAGAAAGAAATGCACAAACGCATAGCAGAAATACAGGGACCGGGCAGGATTCGAACTCAGAAAGTTGGGACAAAAGGCCAACACCATAACCACTGAGGTAAAGAGAAATCTTCCTGTTATGTATTGTATCTAAATCGGGATGAAGCTATGCATGAATAAGTGGTCTCCCGTAAGACACCCAGCCTTAAAGTCATCATTTATTGATGTCTCAAGGCCTTTTTCAGGCAGAAAGTCCGTTTTAGGACAACAAATGGGATTAATGACTCAATTTCAAATCCCGGACGAGCCCCCATCTTACGAAAAAAGCCTCCATAACAAAGAAAGAAATGAACAGATGCATGACAGAAATACTTGTACCGGGCAGGATTCGAGCCTAGAACACCCGGACAAAGGCCAACACCATAACCAATGAGCTAAAGAGAATTCTCCCTAACGGAGTTATCACGTATTGTATTTAAACCGGGATGAAGCCATGCATGAAGTAATGGTCTCCCGTAACAACAAAATAGTGTGAATTGATACGTAAACAATAGGCTGCTAAGCGCGACTAAGGGACCTTCTGCGGACATTAAAGATTAGGATCAGACTACACAGAACGTGTAGTCTGATCTTTCATTTACACTGTCCGACACGAAAGTATCTGTTTCCCAAAAAAGATCTTTGAGACAGCAAAATTTGTTTTTTTACAACCTGTTTGAAACTTACATTTCACCCATTAAGCAGGAAAAGTATTTACCTATAGACGGACGGCTATCTTTAACACCTATAGACGGACGGCTATCTATTATATTTATAGACGGACGGCTATCTATTATATTTATAGACGGACGGCTATTTATAATACCTATAGACGGACGGCTATTTATAATATCTATAGACGGACGGCTATCTATAAAACCTATAGACGGACGGCTATCTATGATACCTATAGACGGACGGCTATCTGTAATACCTATAGACGGACGGCTATCTATTATATTTATAGACGGACGGCTATTTATAATACCTATAGACGGACGGCTATTTATAATATCTATAGACGGACGGCTATCTATAAAACCTATAGACGGACGGCTATCTGTGATACCTATAGACGGACGACTATCCATAATAGCTATAGACGGACGGCTATCTATAATACCTATAGACGGACGGCTATCTATAATATCTATAGACGGACGGCTATCTATAATACCTATAGACGGACGGCAATATATAATATTTATAGACGGATGGCTATATATAATATTTATAGACGGACAGCTATCTATGATTTGTATAGACGGACGGCTATATATAATATTAATAGACGGACGACTATCCATAATAGCTATAGACGGACGTTTACCTATAATACCTACAGACGGACGGCTATATATAATATTTATAGACGGACGGCTATCTATAATACCTACAGACGGACGGCTATATATAATATTTATAGACGTACGGCTATCTATAATACCTATAGACGGACGGCTATCTATAATACCTATAGACGGACGGCTATCTCCGATATAATCTGGTTGGTTTTGGTGGAAATCAGATTGAAATCTAACAGTTTACTAAATAATCTCGTTGTTTTAGGAGCCTGTAGAAGCAATCCTATGTAAACAATGTGGGAAAAAGAGAAAATACTGTAAACGAACGATTTCACCTCTTCCCTACATTTTTTTAAACCCTTTGAAAGATAATTTTCATCATTTTAGCCAAATTCAAATTTTTTGTCTGAAAATGCTTTCAGTTCTGAGAAGCGAAATAATGAGTGTCTGCGAACTTTGTGAACGACCCACATATTTCAAGGCTCAGGCAGCGCCGGATTTGAGCAGAATAACTTAAGTATACAATTTCACCAACAAAATACGTCTGTTTTATAGGTTAATAACCCCCATGTCTGGGACCTCAGTCTATTATTTACAGTATATACGATGTTATTTATAGTACGACGGTTTTACTCAGAAGTACGTTCTGGTAGGAAAAAAAAAATAAACGAAATGGCTTATATTTTGTCTGCAAGAAAGAATAAGATGTTTCAAGAAAGCTTTTTTCCTCGTTTTTAATCGGTCGTTAGACCGATTAGTGACGGCGTTTTCCACAATCCAAACTGACCCAATTCCCGAAAAGGCCCTTTACAGGAATGGACGCATACAAATTATACAGATTTTGTATAAAGATTGTTAAATTACCTACTATTCAAGGAACGTCAGATTTACTTTGTTTTTTTCTTTGTATGGCGAATATGGCATATTATTATCAATGCGTACAATAATGAATTATGACACTCGTCTTCTAAATACCAGCACGTTATTGCATAGATTCTAGATACTGGTCAACAAATTGAAAACTTCTGACGTAAAGGGAAAAACTATTCACGTGATATATTTAAGGTGGAGGTTCCTGGCGAAATAGAAATCACATGATACAAGTGAGAACTGAGCGGAGAACGAATCAAATTCTTCTGTGTGTATCACGTGATCGATTACCGACGCTTTGAAGTCCACTACAGTCGTCATTTTGAAGAAGGTTGCAGAGAGAGAGAGAGAGAGAGAGAGAGAGAGAGAGAGGGAGAGAGAGAGAGAGAGAGAGAGAGAGAGTCTAAATAAGAAGCAAAAACAACTGAAATTTAAGTTTTCATGTAGTTCTTGAATGCAAGTAATTTATCTGGATTGATTCCTTTGAATTTTTAAAAGGCAGAACTTGTGCACTTTGGGCTATCTTCGCATTCCCGTGGATCGTTTTCGTTTATGCTGTAGTCCATCTCTACTAGCTTTGAAGTTAAGTAGACGGCAGAGGTTGATGTGTGTGATCAAGGAAGCATCTTCGTTGCACGGATATAAGTTGTGCATCGATCGGCAATGTGTTCAAACCCACAAAAGTATAAGTTTGTAGATTTGTTGAAAAGAGAATCAGTCTGTCTGGAAATGGGGGAATGGGGGACCGCCATTTAGGGCTAGTCATCTAAGGGAACTTATCAATTATTTATGTTCATGTGTAAAGAGCTGATTTTTTTAAAAGTTTGTATACGAGTACTCTATTTGATATCTATCTGTACATAGTATTCTAATGTTTTGTTAGAGTTAGTACTCCTTACTTACTCTTTTTTTAACTAGTAAGAAGTCGTAACCGGTCATTTGATAATTTAGATTTAGCACGGGTTCTTATATATTTTCGTCGGGATAAAAATATTTCTTCCCATTTTAAGCTTACTATTTTACTATCTCAGACATTTATTGACATTGCCTATGTCAGCAGTAGATCTATTTGCAAAACTGACAAGAAAATTTTGAACGAACTCTAACTCGCTTCCAAGAAGTAGTACTCACGGCAAGTGTTATATATGTCCACTAGTAATTGGTGAAATGCTTTTCTCGAGTCAAATTTCAAACTAACTTAAGTAATTTTTATTAAAAACTCTGGTTGCTGTGACAAAAATTATATCCTTGAAAATATTCTCATCGCTTAATCATTCAGTGGCTCCGCCCGGGTGGCTCAGTGGTGAGGGTGTCGTACCCATGACCCGGTGGTTGCAAGTTCTATCCTTGGTTGAGGCGAACTTTCTTTCCGTCGTATTTTCGCCTCTCACCTCTGCAGAAGCATGTGAGAAAAGTAGTCGGTGGCTTTGGAAAGAAAAGTTGTGTTAGTACTGGTGTGAGAAAGTCAGGAAACACATGTGCGTCATCGATCGTCATGATATGACCTTAGCTGTTAAAGTGGCGTTCAACTCCAATACAAATACAACCAACCAACCAATAATCATTCAGTGACGACCGATTACAGTGCTTACAGCACTTTGATTCCTAAATGCCTTTGCGTAAGAATAAATCAATCAACAACACTCTGTGAACAGAGGGCGTAATTCATCTGCGAAAAGCTTCGACCCAGGTCAGCCTGCGCCGTCCGCGCAGACTAAACTGGGTCAAAACTTTTCGTTGTTGGTCAATTTTCGGTATGTTGTTACGGGAGACCACTCCTTCACGCATGGCTTCGTCCCGATTGAAATACAATACCTAACAACTGCGTTAGGGAAATATGTTTTATAATAATTGTATTAGTCATTTAAACTTCGAAAAACGAGCATATTTGTCCGCATGGGTTCGAATCCCGCGGGACGCGGTTTGTACATCAGCTAAGCATATGTTGCGAACTTTCATATTCGTAAGATGGTGGGTTTGTCTGAGATTGGCTATTGAGCCATTAATCTCAATTGTTGACCAAACACGGACTTTCTGTCGAATAAGGCTTTGAGTCATCAGTACATGATGACTTTAATAGGGGGTGTGTATTATGGGAGACCACTCCTTCATACATGGCTTCGTCCCAATTTAAATACAATACCTGACACCTGCTTTAGGGAGATTCTCTTTAGCTCAGTGGTTATGGTATTGGTCTGCTAAACCTCGAACAAAAAGGATTATTATCCGCCATATATGATTTGTATATTAGCTATGCATTTATTGTGAACTTTCATGTTGGTAAGATGGGGGCTCGTCCGGGATTGGTCATTGAGCCATCAATCCCATTTGTTGTCCAAAAATAGACTTTATGTCTAATAAGACTCCCTGTAAAAAAGAAAACTTAGGTGACAGTTTTCCATTAAAATCTTTCTACCTATATTTCAGTTGACAAACAGATCGTACATTGATTTTTCAGCTTGGTTTATGAATTCCTATTGAAGTTTTCACCAACAGTCAGATAGATGTTAATAACCACAACGAGATTGTTTATGTCGTTGTTCAACGACTTACAGTGGCGCCGCCATGTATACTATCACGTGATTGACAGTTAAAATGAAGACGACCGTTATAAAGACGAGGTTAGATGTAGGTACGGAATCGGCCGAGGTTACCATTTTGAAATACTGCCTGTCACATGATCTTAAACATGGCGGCGCCGAGTAAATTGATTAGCAACGACAATAATGGTGATAAGCAATCTGTTGCTGAAAAATCCCTTCGTACTTAATAAACCAATTTAAAAAATGTCGTAGCGTTTGTCACCGGAAACGTACTTAGATAGATTTCCATAGAAAAATGTAACTAAAGTTCTGCTTTCTAAGTGGAGAGTTACTATTTTAATAACGGTGATGCGTAGTACTTCCGGCGAAGAAATGTATCGTGTAGGTGCAAATCAAACTAAGTTATAAAGCCAAAGAGACTGAATAAAAGGATCAACCGCATTATCCCCCGCTAGATGGCATTCTATAAATACACATCAATCTAATTTGAGCATTCCATGTACAAAACCGGACTACTTTTCTACACGACAACCGTTACTTTGAGTTTCAAACTAAAATAAATATTTAATAAATAAAACGCTTCATGGTGCGAATCATTCATCTATAATCAGCTGTTTAGAGAAATCTGAGCTAAAAAGGGCCTGGTTTCTCTTCGAACGTATCGATAAAAGCCATTTTTCTCCATTGCTACTTTAAAGCGTGTATTACTACAATCCCCGCAAAACCTGGGTGTGTGATGCGTCATAGCAGACAGACAGGTCAAATCGAAGAATATTACATTATGGCGATGATAGATATCGTCGGTTTACTTCAATAACCTTGTAGCTTCAGCTTGTTTCAAGCTGTATTAACGAGGTTTTTGAAGTAAACCGACGATATGTTTACTCTTTTCCAGACGACAAAGTGTCAGACCTGTCTAAAATGAAAGGATATAGTGACGATAAATTTCTTGTGGTTAAAAAGCTGAAACTGCTTGACGGAGTGAAAGATATTGTAGGTGAAGATTTAAAAAAAATGTTGAATTTCAGCATTTCCAGCATTCCAGCGATGTTGTCAAAGCTGTCTTCCACAGGTACATTATACAGACCATTGTTGTCGACAAAAGGTCAAAGGGCGCGTGTGAAATGAACACCACGTAAATATTTATAATTGTACTAGGAAAAAACAACCAAGAGTCGAGGTCATATAGTGCTGTGTTACAGTGATATTTGTATGACCTTTGATAAATCGACCGGTAAACACGTAATTGAATGTGAAAGAGAGCTTCCGACCTTAAATATTTACAGTGCAAGTAAGTGCAAGACAACAACAACAACTTTATTTTTTTTCTCGAGTTGCTTGGAAAAGATATCCTTGATCAATTCAACAAACTATTCTAAATTGTACTCAATTAATACAATACTGAATTGTAGTCATTCTAAATTGCTACTCGCAAAAAGTTTCTGATTGGTTAAATATTTTAAAGTGACACAAGTAAATTAAGTCGCTGGGTCAGATATTAGAATCAAAATGTTGAGAACGCTGAAGTGGTATTTGTCACAGAAGCCATTGTGTTGGGTTAATAATTTGAAAGAAAAAAGAGAAATGTTATTCAAATATTGACTTGACAGTCAACATACTAAGCAAAGGAATACTGATTTAGTTGAAGGGAGAGTACTCATGACAAAGTTAGGATTATTGGTCTCCCTTTCATAATAAAGAGGAGTCAGGAGTAACGTACCTTGACAGTGGGATGCATGATGGATAGAGAGAGCAACCATGTGAATATGAACACTTAACTGCTAATATTACCATCTATTCTTTCGATCTATAAATATTCATGCCCAACCGAATGGGATAGCGCGCAATCATACAATGAACAAGGCATGGGACGAACTTGTTTTGGAGTGAAAAAGACCAGGACCAAGCGATCAGTTTACAAATTTCGTATCATTGCGCCAATGGAATGCTATGAGCTATTGAAAATATTTTCAATAAAAAAAATTAATATTCCCACGATCGAGGCCTCACCCAGTGTATTTCAATATGCCATTTCCAATTATTTATCTGATGCTACCAAAAATTTTATTTGTCTGAGAAAGATTGAGTTCAGTTGGGTTTATTTCCCTCGGCTTTGCACAAAATACGATACATGGTCTTCAAAATTCAATATTGAACTCATAGTGGTATTGTCTTGTAGGACAAATCTGTATAAGAATTCTTTTTTACCTGCAACAACGAATGAGTGGAATAATCTACCACAAAACGTAAGAAATGCTGAATCCTTATCCTGTTTTAAACGTCAAATTAACATTGATAAACCAGTCCCCAACAAACTGTTTCAATTTGGCGAGAGGAGAATCCAAATTATTCATACCCAACTTAGAAACAACTGTAGTTCATTAAATCAACATCTTTTCTTCAAAAATATCGTTGACTCACCACTTTGTTATTGTGGAAAGATAGAATCTAATAAGCATTTTTTTCTCGAATGTGGATTGTACCAACGCACAAGACAAATATTGAGAAGAGCTATCTCTGAAATTGCGACATTTAATCTTAGAACTATTCTGTTTGGTGTTGAAGATTTATCATTTGAAGAAAACAAAAAATATATTTACAGCAGTACACGAATTCATAAAGGAAAGTGAACGCTTTTAATTATTTATAACCATGTAACTAGAGTCAGTAACTATATTGTCTCTATGTTTGACCTTTAATTAAACTTGATGATGTACTGCAAAAAAAAAAAAAACTTTTTGAAAGTCGCCATATACCCATCTCCACCACCCTACTAATTGTTTCCAATCTAAATAAACTGTTTATTTCCCTCTTTGTTAATTTCATATATTTAATTCTATTACTTACCTTTAACCCATTACCACACAATCCCTACTTTTGACGCCCCAGAGAAAGAAGCCTTTCGAAAACACTGTAGGAAAAGGAGAAAATGCTGGTAACCAGCGTTTTCTCCTTTTCCCACAGTGTTTTCTACCCTTCCCAGAACAGGTTTCAATTTTTCAGTCACCTTTATTTTGTCGTCTGCAAATGCTTTCAATTTGGACCGGTCTAAAATTTTGTCGTGTTGTAAAGAGTTAACTGTTCTGAACAGTTCATATGTATGTCAGAATAGTACAAAAAGACTTCATTTAATGATGTAACCGTCAACTGGAGAGGAACTATATAAGCTATAAGCTTACGTTCTAATCCTTTTCTTATTTAAATTTATGTCAATCTAGTCTTTGTAAATTATATGAATAAACTATGTTTAAACTAAATACCACAAAAACCCGTAAAGTCTATTTTTGGACAACAAAAACCCGTGTGCTCGCTCTAGAGGCCACATTTTGTGTCCAATACTCTTTAAAGTTCTTCAGAATCATTGTCCTGTTAATATCTCAAAAGAGTGGAGAATTGACCATGTTTGGTCAAAAACTGGGTTACAAGTTCAAACCGCAGAAAGACCTTGGCTCTAGAGGCCACATTTTCAGTCCAATAACTTTTGTAACACTTGCGTGCCAATGGGAAACAATCTTTACTATTGACAGTAATCTGGCCTGCCTATCTGTTTTTCCATGCACACGATCATATGGGTACCTTGATTTTTTACCTAACAACAGAATCTCAGATTGGTCCAAATTGAAAGCATTTGCAGACGAGAAAATGAATGTGAAAAAACAACTGAAATTTGTTTTTAGGAAGGGAAGAAAATATTGTGGGAAAAGAAAAAAATACTTTTCTCCTTTTCCCACAATGTTTTCAAGAGTCTTTTTTTTTCACAGGGGTGTTTAAAGTCGGGATTGTGTGGTAAAGGATTATGAGGCATAAACACTTGATTCTCTTACATACACGGTATTTAAAACTATGGTGGGACAACTATCTCTACGGGTAAATAAGCATAAAATAGTATGAGAAAAAAAGCTAAAAATAGATTTCATACTTACTTCCGGTCTTGATCTTTTCGCCATTTTGCTCTGACGATATACTTGAAGAAACATTCATTAATTTTTTAGTTCTATCCTCCATACTATCTTTGCTAACCATTTCATCTACAGGTATGTCGGTGTTTAAAGTATATTGTTTTCTACAATAAAGTCTGGATTTTCTACAAATTCTTTCTTCCTGTATGTAACTCCCGCCACACATTGCGGGTCGCATGCATTTCCGGATCCGGCGTTTTTTACAGTTTCTTGAGCAAGGTCCCCATGCGTTCCAATTGCCGTATAAAAGTTTATACAAAATGTCTTCCATTAGTTTATCACTTTTGCGAATACCCAAAAGTTTAAAAGATCTAAAAGATCGTTTGGAACAGTAGCCCTTTCCTTTACAGGCTCGCCGTTCCCGAAACCAGCTTCCGCGACAGTTGCTGTTGTTTTTACATTTCCTTACTCGAGTTTGCTGACACGACTTCGTACAGTTACTCCAGGGTGACCATTCCGTGTAAACATCGGATATATACGAAAAAGGGTCACTGGTCTCGTCTGCTGTGGCCTTCCCGCTAGCATTGCTTGAGGATACTGATTGTACAGGCATGGGCGCTGTTGTAGCCTGAAAATAGACAAATAAAGGATAGCTGGTTAAATTTGAAACTAAAAATATTTCACTAAAAATGGGATATGACGCTGTTGAAAAAAACAACCGAAAGTGAAGGACGAGTTGCATCTGAGAATTGCATCAGTTAACCCTATCCCAAACAATCCCTGGTTTTTACGGGTCTGGAATAGTAGCCTTTAGAAAACATTGTGGGAAAAGGAGAAAATGCTGGTAACCAGCATTTTCTCCTTTTCCCACAATGTTTTCAACCCTATCATAGACAGAAATCATCTTTTCAGCAAGAGTTGAATTGTCGTCTGCAAATGCTTTCAATTTGGTCTAGTTCAAAAGTTTGTCGTTTGGGAAAAGGTTCACCCGTAGGCTGCTAAGCGCCACTCACTGAACTGAGTCGATATTTTTGGCAGATTAATTAAACTCCGATTCCAAGGAGGATAACAAAAACGCATGTGTCATGGGTGTCGTATATGACACAGATGTTACCTCTGTCATGACGTATTACTTTCTATTGCCTAGTAATTGAAACGATGGAAAACTCAAAACATAGACCCAAACTATCAGCTGACACTCACTACAGAATTACTATCATTTTTAACTGGTATTATACTTTCGCGGTGTATAAAGCAGGCTACATAATGATTCGGTTATTGTTATGATTTATGTCATTTATGTCGTATGTCATAGATACGATCTAAAACTCAATTCATTAGTATCTCTACTATTAGAAGAACGCCTCTTCCTTTATACGCGTAGAAAAAATAAAAGAAAACTTGATGCGACGCTAAGTGCCAGTTGACACACATCGTAGAATAGTAATCATTTTGATCTAAAAATAGATTTTTACGCTGTTCCAACAACAGCAATTGGTTATAAATATCATTTATGTCACGTGTGCCATAGATGTCATCTAAAACTCATTCGTACTCGCGTCTGTAAGGAGAAATAGGACCACAACTGTCAATTCTCTTTTAGTTCGAATTAATGAAAATTATTTGTAACATTTAGTTTTGGCTGACACACATCTTGTAGTGCTCGCAAACACAGAGTAACCCTTTACCAAACGAACAAATTTCAGACTGGTTCACAAATTGAAAGCACCTGCAGACGACAAAATAAACGTAACTAAAAAATTGAAATTGTTTCCAGCAGGGTAGAAAACATTGTGGGAAAAGAAGAAAATGCTGGTTACCAGCATTTTCTTCTTTTCCCTCAATGTTTTCAAAAGGCTTCTTTTCCAGGAGCGTCAAAAAGCGGCATTGTGTGATAAAGGAGTAAGCACTACACTGAAACTTATCCTGCGAAATATCTAAAAGAAAATTTCAATTCGTTGGAAAAAAAGATGACATTGCTATTTTCAAAGTTATGTTGTCAGGAATAAAGTCTCCTTATCGGACAGTGTAGATCGTTAGACTGGTATTTGGCCTTTACTTGGCCTTTAATAATTTTCAAAACTGCAATATATACCACACATTGCTGACTTACCATCCTTGTCTTTTAAAGTTTTCTTTTAAAGGGTAGAAAGCATTGTGGGAAAAGGAAAAAATGCTGGTAACCAGCATTTTTTCCTTTTCCCACAATGTTTTCTACTCTACCAATGAAAATTTGCACCATTTGAGTCACTCTGATTAACTGTAAGGGAGTTAAAATCTGCAGCTTTTTTTTCGTAGTCGACTAGATTACAAATGAGTTTGACCTGACTTATTTGATATTTATAGCGGAGTTTTTACTTTCGTTCATCAGTCATCTGAGGGAGAAGGAGATTAGATAGATAGAAAGATACAGAGTGAGGAAGAGAGAAAGAGGAGATATATAGGGAGGGAGACAGAGAAAGACAGGAGAGAGCATGAGCGACAGAGACAGACAGAAAAGCAGAGAGCCAGACAGACAATGAGAGAGAGAGGAGAGAAAGAGAGGTGGAAAGAAAAAAAAAAGAAAGACAGAGGAAGAGTAAGAGAGAGAGAGAGAGAGAGAAAAAGTGAGAGAGAGAGAGAGGGCCGACACTTACCGCGTCGTGAGGACAAATCAACGCTCTCAGACCCTCGTCGTGAGGACACTATGGGAAAGTGAGGACACAATTTTTGTCCTCACTATTACTATGTCGATTTACATTCCGCATAGTTCAAAATGGATTTTTAAAACTTTTTTTTGCTGTGAGGACACAAGTCCTCATAGTCATTTCTCTCACTCTCTTGACCGTGAGGTGAATTCTCAATTCTAATGTTGAGTAGAATTGGACGGATACCAGTCACTTACTCCGTGGATCAAAGGATGGGTACCAGACGGAACCGGATGTGCATATATGCTTTGATGGCGGGATGAAATTAAAGCGAAATACTGAAATAAAGGTAATTATTTCCATAATTTACTTTTATATTTGTACAGGATATCGATTTTATCCATGAATTGTTGATTTTTTATTGAGTTTCTACCAGTTTCGACGAGTACAAGCCAGATTAATTCAGTATGAGTGGAAAATGTGAAGAATGTTTCTTGCTTCGTTGTGTCATCGTACGTAGTGTTCCAAAATTCAATCGATGCTCTCATGATAGCCTTGAGTGTTCGAATTCCGTGATGATAAGGAAACATCAAAATAGAACAAAGAGTTTCGAGAGGAATAGTAAGAAGAAAGTGCTTGTCTGCATAAAATAATCCTTTCTGATCGTTTTCATGTAAAAAAATTGATGTTAATTTCAACAGTCAGCCGCTTAAAAACGAACATGCCGTTGGCCTCCTTGAGCCAAAATGGCGTGACCTAATATCTGGCAGCTCGGCAGTAATACTTTAATTTCTTTTTGAAATGGCATGATAAAAATTTAGGCAGTGGCTAGAGATACGGTACCGTACCTCTAGCCTATATCAAAGAAATGGCTAGAGATACGGTACCGTACCTCTAGCCCCGGAGTCTAAAGATACGGTACCGTATCTTTAGTCATTCTTATGATATAGGCTAGAGGTACGGTATTTTGTAGATACATGCAAGAAATTATAAATTTACTTCAGTTTGGATTATTATTCGTTATTAGTATGGCTTAGTATCAATCTCGACATCAAAGGACAGAAACTCGTTGCTGTGTGCGAGTTTGCATCGATGCGCGAAAATAATAATTGCATTGATAAGTTAGGTGAATTTAATTGCTTAAGATGTATGCGGATCTTAAATTATTTTAGCTTTTGTTGTTCTTTAATTGATTATGGAAAACGACATAATTAATCAATTACTCAATCACGGAAATTGATGATTAATCTATTACTCAGTCACGGAAAATTTTCCGAAAGCACTTTCAAGCCAATTTTGTATCATACGGTCAAAATGGCTCATAGTATTCACGTCGGGAAGAAATTTGAAGATTTTCAAACATTTAAAAGCGCTATAGAGTGCTATCGAAGTGCAGAAAGTGTGCAGTTTTACTAGAGGGATTCTAGGACTATACAAAAAGCCCAGCCGCGCGTACAAACAAAAATAAAAGAAAGGATAAAGTATTACGGGATATCGCTTTAAATACTGTATTCATGGTGGCAAGAATTTCAAAGCCAGAGGGACAGGAGTGAGAGAACAAAGGTTATCTATCTGTCTGTCTGTCTGTCTGTCTGTCTACCATCCATCTATTTATACTTATTAAGTTATTTTATCTATTCATTTATTTATCTACTCTTGGGTTGGGAACGGTGGATAGAGTTGCGTGTTCATGTTCGGGTCTGGTAAGCACGATTCGAACTGAAATTTGGGGTGGGCTATTGCTTATGTATGGTAGAAGCAGAATTTTACGGCATGAATTATATATAAATATTTATTGCAAACATTAAGGCCAAAAAATAATGTGAACAATGAGTTCTTTTAACCAGTTCTCCGCACAATATTCTTTCCAAGCCACTGGCTGCTTTCCCACATAACTATCGTCGAAACACTGGACAGCAGTGAGAGAGAAATGAATCCTGTCGCAATGACTGTCATCAATCCTCGGAAAGTTTATTACCCGAGCCGTGGATCGAACGGCGATCTCCTGCTCTCAGTTCCGGTACGCTATACCGACTGAGCTATGGGGCTAGGCCTGCACATGGTTGTAAATAATTTAGGAATTTGATTGAATGAATGGTGTTTAACGCCGTTTTCAACAGTATTTCAGTACTTATTCATGCTTTCCTCTAGTTTTTATAACCAGTACTCGGCACAATATTCTTTCTAAGCCACTGACTGCTTTCCTACATGCAGTACAAGCCCTTTGAAAACACTGTAGGAAAAAGAGAAAATGCTAATTTCTCATTTTCCAACAGTGTTTTCTACCCTTTTGGATGACCATTTTCCACCATTTTTCATCAAAATTTAAATTGTTTACAAACTCTTCGAGTGTAAAATTTGTCTTTTGAGAAAGGGTTAAACAGGGATAATACATATGTTATATAGAATCCCTGGGTTAAGTAATCAAGTTCACCTTATAATCAACGCAATTTTTATTTTCGCTCATCAGTGCACATTCGCACACTGCAACTTGATGAGTTTCTGTCCTTTGATGTCGATCAATTACTACAAATACATACTAATAACGATAATAATCAAAACTGAGGTAAATTTATAATTTCTTACATGTATCTACAAATACCGTACCTCTAGCCTATATCATAAGAATGACTAAAGATACGGTACCGTATCTTTAGACTCCGGGGCTAGAGGTACGGTACCGTATCTCTAGCCATTTCTTTAATATAGGCTAGAGGTACGGTACCGTATCTCTAGCCACTGCCAAAAATTTAAGGCATAGACAAAACAACACACATTTTTCGTTAAAATGATTCGTTTGACCACTTGTTAGCTCATACTGTTAATTTATCAATGGGTATACCCTATTACCCTACAGAATCTACGTGCGGACAGGAAGAGTTAAATCAACGGACTAAAGTACTAAACTGTATTACGCTCAGTACAATGCAAATGACAAAATTTTAGACTTGTCCAAACTGAAAGCATTTGTAGATGAGAAGATAAAAGTTACTCAAAAATTGAAAGTTGACTTCAGAAGAGTAGAAAACATTGTGGGAAAAGGAGAAAATTCTGATTACCAGCATTTTCTCCTTTTCCCAAAATGTTTTCAGAAGGTTTCTTCCAATGGGTCGTAAAAACCAGGGATTGTTTGGTAAAGGGTTAAGTCTTTTCCAAATGAAAGAAATTTGGACCAGTCCAAATTGAAAGGATTTGAAAATTACAAGAAGTACCAGACTCAAAAACAGAATTTTGTTTCAAGTTGTAATTACCATGAACAGGCCCGTAGGAACAGGGGGGGCTCTGGGGGGGGGGGGGGGCTCAGCCCCCCCAATAATTTTGAAAATCATAGTAACTAAAACACGAGTTCTTAGCGCAATGAAACTACTACGCAAAAAACCTCAGTATTTCGAAGTTAGCCCCCCCAATCTTGAAATCCTTCCTACGTCGCTGATGAATTATTTGGTAAAAGGTTAAATAGTCGAATCATATTACAAGGATACTTTCTGGCCATAAATGATGAGTCATCACAAAAGAGAATTAGATTGAAATGCTTGCTAATCAAATCTAAATTATATAATAAGCAATCAAATCTAAATTATATAATAAGCAATCATCTTTCGGTAACTCTAGGCTGTGTTACTCTTTACCAGACAATCTCGAGTTTTCTTGACGGTGAGAAAAAAGCCACAGAAAACACTGTGGGAAAAGCTGAAATGATGGTAACCAGCATTTTCCCTTTTCCTACAATGTGTTCTGCCCTCCAATAGCAAGTTTTAATCTTAGAACCAAGTTAATTTTTTTGTCTGCAAATCCTTCAGTTTGGACCAGTCTAAGATAATTATGTTGTTTGGAAAAGTGTTAAATAAAGTCTGCTGTAACCTGCACTAATTTATCGATTGCTGTCCTGGATAGTTTAACCTCATTATCTCCCACTAGATGGCATTCTATAAATATTCATTTATCTAATATGGGCATCCTGGGTACTGAACCGAATCACTTTCCTACGAGACAACCGTTACTTTGAATTTAAAATTTGAATAAAGGTTAATCGGAACAGAACAGAACAGAATTTTATTGCTGTAAGTAATACAATACTTTTAGCAAACATAAATGAAATATAAAGCCATGAGAGATTAACAGCGAGAAACTATTTTATACTTGAAATGGTGAAAATATATATTATATTTAAATCAACCCCCTTAAAAAGAAATAAAACCCTACCTCATGCAATTTACTCAGCTATTATCAGCAGTTTAGAGAAATCTGAAGCTAAAGCAGGTCTCATTTCTCCTCAAATGTATTGATAAAAATTATTTTCAACATTGCTACTTTAAGCGTAATATTACAGTCAGCCCGCTTTCTGGGCTAGTGATGCGTCATATAAGACAGTCGAATCTTCAAAAAATATGACATGCGCAGACAACAAGTTTAATCTGTAAAAGTTTAACATCTTGCTGTAAATCATTTAAAAGTGGGTGTGTACTGTGTTGGAAAATACACACTGCAGTCACAACCCTTACCTCGACTATCAACTAATAAATGCTTTATAATTTCTTTTTAGATCTGAATTGCCAGTGCTGAAGAAAAAGCGCTGGTCCGAGGTCCGGGACCTACTGTAGGGCTCTGTACCGGTACTTGATATATATCGAAAACCGGTATTTTACATTCAATAGATATATCGGATCGAACGTTTCTGTATCGAACAAAATATCGATCATCAAAAGAAAATAAAAGTAAAGCATATAAATACCCAATTTAGTTGTTTTTAACGGCGAAATTCATTACGAGTTTACTTTAGGTAATCTCTAAAGTCGAGTAGTAGAGGTAGGTGTGGCTACCTGGGAAACTTAAAACCAATCAAAATGCGTCATTCTTTATTACTCGCCCTGTATCCATTACACAATGGATGACAATTAGCTAATACCCCTATTCTCGTTCCCCCGTCATGTTGTTTGAAATTTGCAAATTATGCATCAATCAGCAGATTGCAGACAGATTTATGCTGATAATTGGTCAATATAGTTGATTAAAGAAAGATAATGAACATCTCGTGATGTGATCGAGAGGTAGCGATGGAAATAATTGAAGCCGTGACCTTTCAACCTTCCTAAGATTTTATTTGGTCGATCTTTTAATATTGCCGAAAAATGTAGTTCGAAAATCAAATCTCTTTTTCCGTTAGTTTATCTGAAATCAGTGTTCCGACTCGCGTAAATTATTGTGTAAATCATTTTATATACTTGAAATTTGCATTACAAATGTTAATCACACGCGAGACCTCACGTAAGAAAAAACATGGACAAAAAAGGCCATTATCTGTTTATCGTGAGTAAAATAACAGGTTTTGATGCTACATGTAGTTCTAATCCTTATAGAGAAATCTATATCGAATCATGCGAACATACCTATCCAGAAATTAACACGCATGAAAAATTGTTCGGTGAAAAAAAAAAAAAACACGGAAACCCATGACACAACAAAATGTCTCCTTGACATTGTCCGATCAGAGTCCTCTTAGACTGTCTTTTCAGCTTTTTAATGAGTAGTAAATGTAGATCTAGTTAGAATTCATATTAATTTAGGCCTAAATAATTATGAAATTTCAATGCAATCTAGAAGTGTTAAGTTTGCGGTATTTTGTTTTTCAGGTATGCTGAGAAAAGAACAAACACAATTTTCGCATTTTTTTCTTTCTTTTATTGAAAATTGAAATATCATATGATATATCGAATATCCATCATTTTGTATCGATACAAATATTGTATCGATCAAACTGACCGATACGGAGCCCTAACCTACTGAAATGGAGATCGGACCGGGGGAAAAAAACAAGGCGAGGGTCCGATGGACCTGTCAAAATGGAGGTCAGACCTGCCCAGTCTTCATGGTAAAAAGTCTGATGCCCAGAAATAAATTCAGAATGACTAATTGGGTTGAATTAAGAGTAATAATTCTAATGAAAATTTGAGTCTGTTTGTTTAGGATTATCTTTGTGTGAAAGTGAACTACTTCGAGATTTTTCGGTACACTGGTCGTGTGAGAACGCTATGACATTGACTTATTTAAGTCATTGTAATGTCAACAGTTTTCCCTGGTTCCCAGTTAACCTGACATCAGTAATAGTTGCCAGTGGTGAAGCCAGTTAAAATCTATGAATATAACGTCTGCACTTTTTGCTAAAAGCTTACGAAAAATGCATATTTAAACCTTGGTCTTCATCAAATTTGAAACAGAAAACACTGGGAGAAAATAGAACAGAGCTACATAATTAGAGGTAGATAGAAAGTATAAGAACAAAGATAGGGTTGGTTCGTTGAACATCAAATTGAAAGTTGGTCGTGGGTTTCGTCCCACAATGCAACTGTTCAACTCTGACTAACACACACAAAAGAAATATGTGAAATTGCAAATTTTGTTTTGGTCATCATAACAGTGCTAATTGTAAATGCTTCCTATGTGCCTGACGTATATTTGTCTTCAACTGAAGGCACTAAGAGCAAAAGTAAATTGAAATGGTACTCAGTAAGGGATTTTTTGGGGGTGTGTGTGGGGTGGGACAGTGGTCAATTTGGACATGCCCAAGTATACTTCGTACCCTCCTGTTGTAAGGGCCCAGCTATTTCTATCACTATTTTTCAGCCCTGATTGCGCTTTGGAAATCTTTACCCCAGTTTGGTTACTTGTCTTTTTACATCATTCCAAGTCATCACAATGCCAAAACTGATCAATTTTCTGAATGCATTTGATTTTGAAAAGTGTACTGATTCATCTTTGAATTTTAGAATTGTAAAAAGGGTCAATCAGTAGACCATACGGTTATCTATATTACAGTGAACTGGTGGGCCGTATTTAGATTGACTAAAACTGAAACAGTAAGAGTAATGAATTAGAGTCAAATACCTGTCCTTTCAATCTAAACTTACAAGTAAAGAACAAAAACTGAGTGTTCTAAACTTTTATTTCTTCACAATAGGTGATAATAACAACTTTTACTTAGTCACTTATGGCTTTACATCAGCGTTACTCATTCTTGAGGTTTTTTTTTTCATTCCTACTGATTGGCTGGTTAGTACATTCTTCAGATGGAATTTCACATTTCACAAAGTCCTTTGATTATGCACTTATAAGAAGCTCCCCTAGGTGTTTCAAGCTGAAAATTCTAGGGAAAAAATGTGTCTTATTGTCGTGCATATATGGTAATTGGCCACAATATTTTTGGATTTAGGACGCTATTTGGAAATAAGAAAAACGGCCTCCGTTTCCAGTAACCCTGGCAACTTGTTATTTTTTTAAGCTTGAATTGTGGTGATATTCAGTTGCAAAAACACATTTAAATATTTGGCAAGCATCACAACCTGAAATACCGTGTGACCAGTTCAAGGATACTCACAGAATTTGAACACTCAATGATACTTGATTAAAGACAAAATTCATAAAAACTGGATTCATTTTAGTTGAATTTATAAATTATCTCATCAAAGTAGAAAGTATTGAACAAGATCTACGCACCCTTGTATCGACCCTTTGACACTTTTTTCGTTTGATCTTATATGAGAGGCTTTTTCATGAAACAAATGTTCCCAGTCTGATATGATGTTCCCAGTCTATGAATGCTTTCAGCCAATCAAATGTGTTGTAAATGGTTAAAACTCAGTGTGCAAGCGCCCAATGGATGAAAAGAACATAGAAATTAACCAAGTTCAGATAGAATCTACAAATACTGGTGTTATTATTATTATGTGAGATACTTAGATAACATTTGAGAGCATTTACACATAAATTACTCGATTTTCCTAGTAGATAAGGTAACCGTTAAAATGCTTATGTGCATGGAAATCGGGTGGACCAGATTGTTAAACAAAATGTTTAATGCACTGAAGACATATAAATACTTCAAACAACAGAAACAGAAATAGTTTTAAAAACGACACAGACATATGAACTTGTAAGGCCATGGTATGATGTCCAGCTTTTAAAAGTGTAGAAGAGGTTCTGTCGGGTGCCTTTTGCATGCCATTTATGATTGTTAGCTTTTTAAAAGGATTTTGAGGAATTATTAATAATTTGAATGCCTCCTTGTCAATTAAGTACTCTACTGAGTATGATTTATGTTAAAATTTGTGCCTGCAGGGAAGTGTAAATGGACCAGTCCATTTTAACTCACTTGAGCATGAAGTGCAGAGTTATGTGCAAGGTGAGCTATTGTGATCAGTCATCGTCTGTTGTCTGTCCATCTGTCTGTCTATGTTTTCTTTCAAAATTTTCTCCTCCTTAACCAGTGAGCACATCAAGCTGAAATTTGACAGGGATGTTCGTTTGGTGAAGCTTCAGCAAAGTTATAAAAAAACAATACATGTAATGAAAATAAAAAATTCTAAATTCTGTCAAAATCTCTGGTTGTCATGGTAACAGAAAGGCTGAAATAAAGGTAATATCTTCAAACAACCTATGACAAATAAAGGCCTAGAGATTTATACTTTTGCATATTGCACCACATCTTCGCGAGCCAAGTTTACGATCACTACCTTGGCTGATTGAGCCCGATTTCAAGATTCCTGCGATCATGCGCCGTCTATTGGATGCTGGTTATGACTCCCCCTAAGAGCTACATCATGTTTCTAAAAACAAAATCGTTTTACAAACCGCTTACGAATACACATGAAGCGATAAGTAGACATCCACATGGGTTTCCATGTTTTACCTTTTATTCGAAAGGTAGATACCTTGTTCTATTTTTGTCAAAGATTAAATGCTACGAGCGGTTTCATTCGTTGCAGCTAGAGCTGGCTGCATCCAATGAAAAAGTGTATCGGGTGAACGTAAAAATCAAGCTCGAGCCACCAAGGGTAGAGTAACTTAGTGAATCATCGGCCTTGGTTTGCGAAGATGATTGCACCACCCAGTTTCATATTTGAATGTTGCATGTTGCATCACCTGATGACCTCTTATAACAGTTGTTAGAATAATGCCTCTTGGGTCCTATTTGGTGCTTTTATGCACAAGGAGATTCAGGTTGGTTTGATTGATTGTATGGGGTTAAATGCAGCTTTCAACATGATTTAAGTCATATGGGCTACAGCACCTACCCATGGATTCCTGGTATTTCTCAAACCAGTACTACCACAACATCCTATCCGAGCCTCCTGCTCATCCCAGTTGGGCAATTATTCACCCATTGGTGAGAGACAAATGACTATGTCAAATGTTGGAAAGAATGTTGGAAAGAATGTTGGCCTGGCTAGGGGATCAAACCCGTGACCCCATGATTCGCAGTCCACTGCCCTGCCAACTGCACTACGACCTCAGCCAACTAAGATGGGTGATTATGGACAATAACAGTCCTCTTTTTATTTGAGATATTAACGATCAGACTAATAGAATAACCTCAAATTCAGGGGTTTTGGTGAAGTATCAAACATTATATACTAAGTAAGTATACTCTCAAATCCTACAAAAAATCAAGATTAATTTTTTACATGCACAACGATTGGGATCTTAAATTCAATGTTGACAAATGTCAAGTCATATATTACAAACCTAAAAACCTAAAAAACTAAATTTCATTAATGATAAAGAGCTTAGGAAACAGAGGAGTTTTGTTTGAAGGGATCTTAAATTTAGTAAAAATATATTTCAACAAAGATAAATAAGGCCAGCAGCATGTTGTCTCTTTTACAAGAGCTTTCAATTACAAGTTTGAAGTTAGTTTCTTGAGAAAATTAGATCAAATTAAAAAATAGCCTTTATTATGTGGCTGAGTGGTGACACTGGTGAGCATGTCGGACTCATGACCTGGTGGTTGTGAGCTCGATACCCAGTTGAGGCGAACCTTCTTCTGGCGTATTTTCGCGTCTCACCTATGCTGAAGCATGCGAGAAAAGTAGTGACTTAGGAAAGAAAGTAGTGTTAGTACTGGTATGAGAAAGCCAGAAGACACATGTGCATCACCGACTGCCATGATATACCTTAGCTGTTAAAGTGGCATTAAACCCCAACACAACCAACCAACCTTTATTATGGGTGGGTGTTATTTAAAATATGCAGTCAGGAAATGCCTTTGTTCAACGATTCTTCTTTAAAACCACTTTATATATTAACTCATTACCACACAAGATAATTTTGGACAGGTCCAAATTGAAAGCATTTGCAGACGACAAAATAAAGGTGACTGAAAAATAGAAATTTGTTCTGGAAAGGGTAAAAAACACTGTGGGAAAAGAAGAAACTGCTGGTTACCAGCATTTTCTCCTTTTCCCACAGTGTTTTCAAAAGGCTTCTTTCTCAGGGGCGTCGAAAGTAGGGATTGAGTGGTAATGGGTTAAAACAAAGAAACAAGGCTTGAATTGTTGTTATTTTTTGTGGTATGACTGGTTTCACAAAACAGGTCCAGACATCAAACAATAATAATTTCTAGTGTCATTTGACTTTATTCATATAATTCTTGTTTGGGCATATATTTGGATTTTTTGTTCTATATAACATATATTATACATGTACATACAATTGTATCTATTGCCCTGACGAGCAAAGCGAAACTGGTTGGCAATAAGATTAAGTTTTTTAATTGTATCTGTGTGACTTTTTCATTTTTTTTCTATATCTTACCTTGACCCAGGAATACTCAATTTTTACACAAACATGTAGTGTTCAAAAGGGTCACTAGAGGCCAAACTGAGAAAATTGGCAGCCCACATAATTCAGCTCTGATTATAAACTGACGTGGGTAAAGATATTCAATGCACCATGTAAGGCAATCAAATTTAATTTTGAGGAACAGCTAGTCAGCTACAAAATCTTTTCAAATATGGTAAGAATGGTATTCTTGATCTTATTTTTATCAAGTCTAAAACATGGTGATCCCAAGATTTTTTTCTGTCAAAAGAACATCATTTTGAGAGATTATTTCTTGTTAAATATGAACATTCTACTGAGAAAAAGACCATAAGACCATTTCATTCTAATTAAAGAAAATACAATGTCTTTTTCAATGAAGCAATGATAGGATTGATTAAGCATATTATTTATTATAATTTTAATATAAAACAGATAAAGTTTATATCTTTTTAACTTGACAGAAACGATAAAGTCTTAACTCGTTACCAAACGACAAAATGTTAGACTTGCCCAAATCGAAAGCATTTGCAGACAACAAAATGTAAGTGACTGAAAATTTGAAATTTGTGTTGGGAAGGTTAGAAAACATTGTGTGAAAAGGAGAAAATGCTGGTTACCAGCATTTTCTCCTTTTCCCACAATGTTTTCTAAAGGCTTCTTTTTCAGGGGCGTCAAAAGTAGGGATTGTGTGGTAATGGGTTAAATGGAAAATGTATCGTTATATTCTTTTCTTTTTAGTAAGGACACAATCTACAATTTAGTAAATGTAAATTTTGTCTTTCTATTCTGTTTTATAAAAATGTGGATATACATGTATGTCATGCAATTGTAACTCACTTTTCTGTATTGTGAGGACAGTCTACATTGAAATTGTGATTATCTCTCTATCTTGTTTTGTGAGGACATTGTCCAGAGAGTGCATGCAACTGTAACTCTCAGTTTTGTTTTGTGAGGACATTGTCCAGACGGGTAAGACACAATATAGGGATCATTTGAAAAAATTGGTTGTTATGTCAAGTTATTTTATATTTACACCAGTCCTACATCAGTGAAACCTATGTGTAATCATTTGTTAGTGTATGTTCAAGTCTCAGCCAAAATTTGAGCACTTAAGATCAAAAGGCCTCCGAGATATAACATGAAACATACCCCCAAAATGGTACTTTTTTTGCGTTATGTTGTTGCACTTAGAATTTCACTCTTTTTTCAATTTGCACTACTCGTTAAATATTCTGGTAAGTGCTCAGTAGGTATATTCAACAGATAGTAAAATTATCAAGGATTAATTTGATGTTTGATTTGTTAAAATTGGTTAAAGAATATGAAAAATATGATGAAAACTGTAAATGTAGTAGCATGTTATGCAAATTTAATCTTGAATATCTCTTGTTTGTTATAGGATGAAAAAACCTTCTTAATACAACTTTTTTAAGTACTTTTTGTTACAGAATTACAACTATGATAAGGTTGATCAACATGGAAAAGCATTTGGAAGTGTTATTAACAAAAAAAAATTTTCATGATTTTTTCAAATGTACAAAATGCCTTTTCAGAAAAATAGTAGAGTCCGTAACCATGTAAAATTCAGTGGATATAAGTCTCTAAAGATACTTCACAGCAATTCATTATTCACTCATGACCTACACATATTTCAGAAAATACATTCGACAACATCTTTCCCCTAAGACAAAGCGGTTAACCAACTTTAATGGTTACGGACTCTACAAAAAATGTGTAGTGTCCGTAACCTTAAAAAAACCCCCAGTTTTCCTCATTTTTTTTGCCCCACTTAAAATCACAAATTATGTTTTAATGTTTTTTTTTCATCAAATATAGCATCCCTTGTTTATTTTGAGGATCATGATTGGTGATGTAATACAGTAAATCTCCTTGATTGTATCATATCTATAAACACCATTTTTTCCACTGTGGCATCACTGTAAATAGTTTAGTCATAGAAAATCTATTCAAATGATTCATTATAAATCAGTTTGTTTTATCAGCTTAATATGGTTCCAACATTAGAAAACACCAAAGTTTTCCAGCTAATAAGTTAATAAAGTTAAGTTTATTTCCCATCTTTCTTTACCAATAATTGTGTAGTGTCCGTAACCATATTGTTATAAAACTAAAATTATACTTTTGCTGCACAAAAAACAAAATTTAGCTGTCTTTTACATTCTGTAGGTAACATTACTAATTGAGAAAGCTTTTTTGGCACAATTTCTATTTTCAAGATACATTTTGTTGAAATTGTAGTTTTCTCCCTTAATATCATTCATTGAGAATAATTGCAGTATTTTATAAGCGTCAGTAACTTAAAGGCAGACATATTTCCAAAGCTTAAATATCCATTATTCAGACAGGATACAATTCCAAATAAAATACCAGAACATGTTCTTTACACAGATGATAATAAAGAATGGTGTGAAAGTTACGGACACTACATGATTTAATATATAGCATATATGTATCAAATATTTTGACATTAAGTTACACAGAAATAATAATAACATAGTTGTTGTTAATTGATTTTGATAACACTTACAAGCCAGACGTTGAAACTTACTTTAAGGCCAAAATCAATTACAATATACTGTTTAACATGAACATAATTTAGATGCCTACAAATCGAGGGCTAAGTTCAAAACTATTGTAACTAAAAACCCATCTTAAACACCCAAGTTTAGAGGCAAATTTGACTCCTTAGTAAACAATGTAAATTTAGGTGCCATTGCTCATGATGAGCAATGGCACCTAAATTTACATTGTTTACTGAAGAAAACATCTTATAACCCCTATAAAGGAGTCAGTTGTGCCCCTAAACTTGGGGTTTTAGATAGGTTTTGAGTTACAACAGTTTTGGACTCGAAATGTTCTTTTTACTTACTTTGTCTGGTGTTCATTTTCTGGTTGATTGGAGTTTAATGCCCCTTTCAACATCTATGTTATATCACGGCATCCCATGTTTTCCTGGCTTACTCACACCAGTACTTACACAACCTTCTTTCCATGTCGCTGACAACTTTCCCACTTGATACAGAGGCGGGAGGTGAAATTGAACATTTTACACTTTGTTTTTGAGCCCAAAGAAATAACAGACATTTCCAAAAGTTGATGAAAGACTATAAATATGTTTATTTCCATTAAAGGTGGCCCTTCAGATTTTGGGACGAAAATTTTACAAAAATGCAAAAAAATCATCCTTATACTCCCAAGGCCTTTTAATTTTCATTCATAGTAGTTGAAAACCGTCCGACAACACAAGAAATTAGAGAGTTACTACGGCCCAGGTTGACACCAACGGGAGACACATTCCATTTTTAGCTGATCAGTTCGCTCATTTACTTACAGGAATACACAGAAGAAGCTTCAAACATAGCGTCCGAAGAAGACATTATGTTTGTTATGATAGGGAATTTAAGCGTTATGAGTCACGTGCCAGTCACTTGACGTTCCCACAATGCTTTATTGATTTTTGGCGCGAATTCTAAAAATAGCTTAAGAGGCTACGTAGCCTTTTAAGGGAATACCATCAAAAGAAAAAAAAAATGTAATTCTATGAATCTTAATCATTGATGGTTTGTATTATTTTTTCATATGAATTTGAGTGATATATATATTTTTTAATTTAGTGAGATGTAAAAATTCTAAATACCCACCTTTAAAGGAAAATGCGTAGTGTCATGAACAGATTTATCCATATTAGAACTATCATGTGCCCAAAAAAAGAACCTTTACTAATAGTTTTCATGTTTATTCCTACAGAAATAGGTATATGAGAACATGATATGATATCGTTCATACAAAAACAGATAGTTGTCAAAGAGTTCATTTCTTTTTTCTGCATTGTTCATATTTGTATTTGCAAAAATTACTGATATACAGGGATTTTTTTTTAATTACATCATAAATTACATAATAAAGTATTGAAACAAGCACAGTTCAATACAAATTTCAAGATAATAGACAGATTTGCCTTTGTCATATATTCATGTAGAGTCCGTAACCAAACTTACAGCTTTTTCGTTTTCAAAATTTGAATTGATATAGACAGAGTCTGATAAAACTTTTTTTATTTCTGTATGTTGATTATAAGTTAAACTTCAAGTTTTGTGTAATAATAGTGTCTAAAGATGAGAACTGTATTTTTGAGCAGAGTTGAAACATGGCAATTTTTCAGCAATATTTTTTGCAAGATTTCTTGTAAGGATTATGAGATGTAATTATCATTTTGGGTTGTATTTTTTGTTTTATACCAGTTAAAAATATGAGGAAATTTGAACTGTATGACATAAAAAAAAAAGAAAAACATAATTTCAAGTATTTTATTGATGTTATATCCCTGTGTAGTGTCCGTAACAAGCTCTAGAAGGTTAATTTGTCTGCTAACAAAAAATGTATTTCGTGCGCAGCAATCTACAAGATATTTTGTTTTCTTGAACTTAAAGCATAGTACTAAATGAAAAACTACTTCTTTTGTCAATTAAGGGACCTTCATTTTTCACCCCCAAGTGCAACACTACTGTTCCCTATATTGTGTCTTACCCGAGAGAGTGCATGCAACTGTAACTCTCATTTTTGTTTTGTGAGGACACAGTCTACATTGAAATTGTCATTATCTCTCTATCTTGTTTTGTGAGGACATTGTCCAGAGAGTGCATGCAACTGTAACTCTCATTTTTGTTTTGTGAGGACACAGTCTACAAAGTAAATACATTTATCTCTCTATTCTGTTTTGTGAGGACATTGTCCATAGAGTGCATGCAACTGTAACTCTCATTTTTGTTTTCTGAGGACACAGTCTACATAGTAAATACATGTAGAAGATGTACATATATCAAACTTTTGTGACTCACTGCAATCGGTTCAAGAATTATCTCCTCTGGAAATTTGTAATTTTGGCCTAATTATTGCTCTAAGGCAGTAGGAACATGAAACTTCATACAACCGTTGACCATGATTCTAGTAGGTGCCATCTAAGTTTTGGGTCACATAGGTAAAAAGTTCTAGGTCCCAGATTTACTTTCTTTGAAAATAATTCCTTTGCTCTAGAAATCAGAAGGCTTAGAGGATAGATATTTGATATGTACAGGGGTGTGTGTGTGTGTGTGTGTGGGGGGGGGGGGGGGGGGCAGGCCCCTCCAATAATTTTATCACATGATACTACAGATTTTTCTAGAATCTTTAGAATCATTTGATGTCCATAAATGTCTTAAAATCGAAAAAAATAATAGCAATAAGTAATACAAAAATGTGCTTCCTTGCATTTCTTGTGATGTCGGCGAATGGCCACTCGGATAAATCAAAATGTCCTGATAGAGCTGTAAAACATGACAGATATCTCCGGTTGAAAGGTGTCTACTGAGGTATCGTCGGATGACGCAGGTACATTAATGTCTTGTCTATCGCTAGGCTGAAGGAGATTATGATCAATGTTTGTTTCGTGGGTGATTTTGGTTGGGAAAGGCTGTCGGGTGCTTGCGCCAGCAATCGAGACGTTGCACTCCTTGTGTTTATATTATATAGGGAGGGATTTTTTTTTCCATATTTTATCATTTATTTTGGTTATAGAATGTCAGATTCCTGTGATTAAGGTAACCATAATGTTATGGTCCATATTTTCAGTCCATATGTCTTGAATCAAGCAACTTTGCGAAATGTTGGATACAGTGCTTTGATAGAGGCCTAGACAGCCAAGATTCATCAAAGAACTTACTGCATGGCTATTCAGCAGGAAAAATGTAACTTCTAGCTAGCTGTTGATGTAAATCCAACGTCTGACCTGGTCACATTATGAAAAATACTGTTTTGCGATTTGAATACCACTGATTGCCATACAAAATACTGGTAAAAATGGCAGACCTATTACATTCAAATCCCCAACTCAAAAGTTGTTAAATGAACACAACTCGTTATCTGTTTACTCAAGAACACACGGGCTCGACAGTTCAGTGTATGTGCATTAGTGTTAAGTTAGTATGTGTGTCCTACCGAATTTGTGCAGTCCATAACTTCTACAAGTGTAGACGGATTTCGAGATAACTTGGCACAATTGTTTTGCACAATTGTTCCCCATCATGAGTAGATGTGCCATCTGAAACATTTGTTTAGATAGGGTCAGGGTCACAGCTGAAGGTCAAAGTTTTGTCAGGACCATAACTTCTACATTTATGCATAGATTTCAATATGAATTTGTACAATTGTTCTCCATCATGAGTAGAAGAGCCCTTTGAAACATTTGATCAGATAGGTCAAAGGTCAAGGTCAAACTTGAAGTTCAAAGTGTCCAATATAAATAAAAAAAAATCTTTGTAGGCTGAACACCTTTTGTCCTTGGACAACCATTCTAATTGAAATTAAATGTTCATCCTAAGAAACCTAAATATTGTGCACAAAACAAAAAGCCAGTGTTTGTAGATTATACTTTTGAAAGTTTGATTGACTTATCATACCCTTGGTATGTGTCAATTTTGCAGATTAAGGATATTAAGTAAAATTATTACAGAAACAAATTTTGCTGTTTTTATGCAACACACATATATTATTGTTCAAATTTGTTAGCAGCAACTATCATTAAACAGCAAATTGACAGTTATAGTTCTTTCTGTTTTTAACAAAAGGGGATAAAATGGTTGAAGGCTTGTATAATTATAGTTAAAATTTCAGAAATCTTTTGTCAAACCATATTGCATAGATGAACTTTCATATGAGGTATGTCATATTATAAAGTCAACCTCAATCAACCTATTTAGCTTTTTTCTGAGAAAAAGTCAGATGTGTTCCTTAGATCAAGATGTTTAAGATTTCTAAAGATTCATTTGCCATATTTTGTGTGATTCAGATTGATTGTATGGGGTTTATCGGCACTTTCAACAGTATTTCAGTGCTGGTGCTGGTGTACCTAACGATGGCTTTCTGTCGTTTCTCACACCAGTACAATCACAACATTCAATCTGAGCCACCAGCTGCTCACCCCACTAAGATGCAATACTTATTGTTCGCCTATTTGTGAGAGACAAATTACACATTTCACAATGACTTTTGTCAAATGTCAGAAAGAATGTTGGCTTGTGTGATTTAGAAGAAATTCTATAATGATCATGCGCAAGATATTCTGAATGAAAATTTTAAAAATTCTGAGGAAATCTCGATGTAAAGAACACACCTTACATGTTGCTAGAGCCTTTGCATAGGCTGCTACAGTGTTGTCACCAATAATTATATTTGACACTTTGCAGTCTGGTGACTAAATGCACTTTTTAGCTCACCTGATCACCTGAGCAAAACATGGTAATGGTGAGCTTTTGTGATTCTTGAATGTTTGCAGCAACATTATTGGCCCAATCCTTTTGAAACTTGGTCAAAATGTTTGTCAAATTATGAGGATGAACGCTAATTGATACTGATGGCATTCATTTGAAATCACACAAAAAGGTGTGATATTATTGACAGTTTTTTTGTTTCATTCTAGAGATCACACTATTGACTTAATACTTGTCAGATCATCAGGTTGAAGTCTCTTAAAAATGGGGGTCATTCCATATGAAATCATGAGGAAAAGGGCCGTGAAGACAATGCCATTGTCTACACTGTAGAGATCACAATTTTGGCTGTCTTTTTTATAACTTGCCCAAAATGTTTGCATGGTCATGAGGATGGACCTTATTGAAAATGGATCATTAAATATGAAAACATGATAGAAAAGGGAAAAATGACAATTTCTTTTTACACTTTAGGAGTCACTGCTTGGGCTCAATCTTCTCCAAATTTGCATGGAATAAGGAGTGGCACCAGCCCAGTCATTAAGTTTCATAACAATATTCATTACTAGATCATTGATGAGCCAAGCCCACTTAGATCACTTGGTAAAATATGGTGCCCTCAATCCTAGGGTCGTAAGTTCAAACGCGGCTCAGCCAACATTATTTTATGGTAATGTTACACTTAGTATCTGTTATTATGCTCTCTGAAGGGCAAGCATATAGCCACTGCTTGGTCTGTCCGTCCATCCTTCTTTCCATCCGTCTGTCCGAAGGAATTTCTCCACAACCCTTTGACCCAATTGGATGAAACTTCACATACATACTCCTTATGATATTGTGCAGATGACTTTTACCCGGTTTTTGTAGAGCCCACTTGCATTGAGCAAGACAAGTTGACACAATGACAGTTTAGTGTATGTGTGTTAGTTTATGTGTATGCCTGTTTGTCAGAATTTGTCCTGACCATAACTACTACATTTATGGATGGATTTTAAAAAAAATGGGCACAATTGATCTCCATCATGAGTAGATGTACCATTGGAACCATTTTTTCCATAGGTTGAACATCAAGGTCACAGCTAAAGGTTAAAGTTTTGTAGGGACCATAACTCCTACATTTATGGATAGATTTCAGTAGAAATTTACACAATTGTTCTCCATCATGAGTAGATTGCCATTTGAAACATTTGTTCAGGTAGGTCAAAAGTCAAGTCACACATGAAGTTCAACTATTTGTGGGCTTGACACCAGTTGTCCTTGGATAATCATTCTAGTTTTAAATATGTTTGAATAAAAATAATATTTTAGAATGATATCTCTGGCTGTCAGTACCTCAGTCAATGTACCGGTATGTCATACTATATGTGACAAGAACTTGTTCAGGAGCATAATCTCTCTCTGACGGCTCTTGGTTATGATAATTGTTTTCCAGGCCTTATCTTCTTCAGCATGCAAGCCACCAATTTGAAACACACACACACTGATGGAACATGCTTTGAACATGTATAGCACACAAAAAAATTTGACATCAAACTTTCCTCAAAGGGAGATCATGTTTGAATGAAAAAAATGAACTGCTAACAGTTAATACACTCACCGTAGTACCTCACTGGATTTATGTGAAACTTTTTGTGACAAGCACTTGTTCAGGAGGCATATTCTGTCGCCAAGTGCTTTTCCTTTATCAGGAGGACTTAAAAAAAATGCTTCAATGATTGTAAGACATAACTCTTTCTTAATTTCTTATTTTTCAGCATTGATGCCACTTACTCAAAAGGATGGCTAGCACAGTACGTAAATGATGCCAAAGAAGGACAACCATCATGTAATTCTAAAATGAAACTTTACATTCAAGTACAAACCAAGACTTCTTGAGTTTGCATCACATTCTTTTGATTATGGAGATGAAAACAACCTTTGGTGGTGCGAAAAGGGCAAGTTTTTTAACATTGACATGATTGATCCTTACTAATAGTAAATAGTTACTATTCAACCCAAATACAAAGTGGAGGAGGTATACTGATTTCACCATGTCTGTTTGTCCATCCATCTGTCCTTCTGTAGACTTTTCCTTTCCATGCTCTAACTCAAAATCCATTAAATTTTGACCTAGGATCATGAAACTTTACAAATTGTTGCCCGTGAGGTGCCCTATAAATAACGGTCTCATTTGTCAAAGGTCAAGGTAACAGGTGAACTTGGCTTGAAAACTATTTTTGGGCTCTAACTCAAAAGCCATTTGACCTATGGCCATTGAACTTTATATTAATGTTGCCTATGACCCAAGGAAGTGCCTCATTGTTTTTGGGTCATATACATCCAACTTGCACCGGTCAAGGTAATAAATGAACTTTGTTTTAGAAACTGTTCCCTTCTCTCATAGCACTTTCTTAAAGTGTGTGTGTATGGGGGAGGGGTTATGTATTTGTACGCTTTGCCCACAGTTCTTGTTGAAAAAAGGAGTAGGGGACTACTTTGGTATTCTTTGAGAACAGAGTGGCCTTTTTGATGCCATTTAATGATGATATTTAGGAAAACATGTGAAATAGAGAAATTGCTGGTAACCGATTCCTCCTTTTCTCACAATGTTGTCCAACTTATATGGTACTTTTTGTTATGCTGGCTGAAAAACTTTCGGTGAGTATAGTTGCCATGCTGTGCGTCTGTTTGTCCGTCCATCCATACGTCTGTCTGTCCGAAGCCATTTCTCCACAACCCCTTGACTAAATTGGATGTAACTTCATATATCAAATTCTTGGAACATTTCCCAGATACCATTTTCCTTCTTTCTCAATTTGAGGCTGTGTTGTGGAAAAAAGGGACTTAATGTAAAAATTAGTTTTTCTCTAGTTTCTCCTAAATTACTGGTCAGAATTTTATGAAATTTCATATTTAAGTTGCTCATCAAAAGCCCCAGACCATGCACTATTTGTAGTTCATTTACACAAAAGTGTATTACGGGAAAAGGGGACTTAATGTATTATAGCTTTATGCTTCTTTTTTTTTTTGGGGGGGGGTTGATGAAAGTTTGTGATGGCAATTACTTCAAAAGCATCACAGCCATTAGTCTCAAATTTGATACACAGATAGCTATTCAACAAGAAACAAAACTCTATCAAAATTTTTAGGGAAATTATCCCCCTTTGATTTTTTGAAGAATTTATTCCTATAAGGAAAATATCTCTGGAAAAGCTGAAGCCATTTACTTGAAATTTTATAGACAGATAGATTGCTTTGAGAGAAAGAGTAGTTTACACTTGATTCTCAATTAAACTCTTTACCAAACAACAAAATTTTAGACCTGTCCAAATTGAAAGCATTTGCAGATGACAAAATAAATGAAACTCAAAAAGCGAAATTTGTTTCCAGCTGGGTAGAAAACATTCTGGGAAAAGGAGAAAATGCTGGTTAGCAGCATTTTCTCCTTTTCCCACAATGTTTTCAAAATGCTTCTTTCTCAGGGTTGTTAAAAGTCGGGATTGTGTGGTAAAGAATTAAGAATGTGTTGTGGGAAAAGGGGGCTCCATGTTTAAATTTGTTTTTCTCTAATATCTTCTAAATTTTGGGTCATATTTTCATGAAATTTCACTTTTAACTTATTCATCAAAAGCTCCTGACCGTATACTCTTTATATTTCATTAATGAAAACAGTGTTATGGGATAAGGGGATTTAATGACATTTTTTTATGTTTTATCTTACGTTTGACTTTTCACTTACTTTTCTGTGCACAAATAGATCTTATGTAGGAAAACAGCTGAGGATTTCAAATTATGTCATACATTTTGTGACAAGTACTGGTTCGGGGAACATTAACCGTCAATGACAGCTCTTCTTTTCCGTTGCCTTTAGGCACAGGTATATGGCATGTAGCGTTGCCTTATGGTCCTTTACCAAAATATATCTATATATATAGAGTATAATGACTCTATAATGAAATTTAGCCAAATGTTGCGGGATCCTGTATTTTATGTAGAGATAAAGAAGGAAATCTTTTAAAAATCAGAAGGCCTAGATCTTCCAAGTTTTGCAATATAGCATAATTTATACTCATGGTCCTCTATCAAAATGCTTAAAATAATTACTCTACAATCAAAATTAGCACTATGCTGTGGGATCCTGCATTGGTAGGTAAAGAAGGAAATCTTTAAAAATCTTCTCCTCTCAAACCATTAGGCCTAGAGCTTTCAAATTATGAATGTAGCATTGCCTTATAGTCCTCTACCAAAATACTTCATTCAAGTTATCACTCTATGATCAAAATTAGCCCTATGCTGTGGTATAACAGATTTTACAGAGATCACTGAAGGGCCCAAATGTCCCACCAAATTTTATATTCTAGATTGAACCCTGACCAAGATATAATCAAAGCTTTCAAACCAAATTTGGAAGAGATTCAGCATGCATCGAGAGTATTATTAACCTGTTACCAAACAACAATATTTTAGAGCATATTTTAGTTCATATTTCAAGCATTTGCAGATGGAAAAATAAAAGTGACTGAAAATTTGAAATTTGTTTTGTGAAGAGTAGAAAACATTGTGGGAAAAGGAGAAAATGCTGGTTACCGGCATTTTCTCCTTTTCTCACAATGTTTTCTAAAGGCTTCTTTCTCAGGGACGTCAAAAGTAGGGATTGTGTGGTAATGGGTTAATAAAAAAACTCCTGACTTTTTCCAGAGGTCCAAGATGTTCTGTCACCTGTTGAAAGAAGTATGTCAACAGCAGCTTCAGAAAGTTCCAACAGACAGCTGTCAACAGTCACCCAACCAACAACTAGTCTTCATGTAGAGATCCATTCATCCAATTTCAGCAGTAGCCAAACATTCCAATATTCAGCTGTTAACAGTCAACCAGCCAACAACTAGTCTTGAAGCAGACATCCCTGCGTTGGATATAGACAGTGACAGTAATTCAATCAAACGTCCCAACAGTCAACAGTCAACCAGCCTACAACCAGTTTTAGGGCAGAAATCCATCCATCAAATATAGACAGTGACAGTAATCCACCTAATCATTCAAACAGTCAACTGTCAATATTTAGTTAACCGGCCAAGAACTAGTTTTGAAGTAAAAATCCCTGCTTTGGATATATAGAGAGTGACAGTAATCCAACATTTTCATTTTTTTGTGTACATCATGATGGCAGTGGGATAAAGCTTTGTTAAGCACTGCCTTCTATCGGATTGTAATCTATATACCTTGATGGAAAACACCTTTGTGGATGTCTTATACATGATGATTATATATTTTTAACATTTTTTATGCCCCTGCATCAAGCGATTGGGGCATATTGTTTTACCATTGTCTGTCTGTCTTTCCCTCTGTCGGCAAAACTTAGCAGAAAAACTTAACATTTCCACTTACTTCAATGAATGAATAGTGTTTTATGGCCCGTCGACAACTTAGGTCATATTGGGCGCACTTACTTAGTAAACAATAATGCGAGGTGAAAATAACATGTATACATGTACAACAACATAAGACAAACATGATAAATGAGGAATGGATGAAACACAAAATGATGCCCCTTTTGTCGCCTTTTACGACATGCATGCTGTCACTTTTGTTCCACCAGATGAAATGGCAGATGTGACGATCGCGGGACTGCAGTGGTTTATTCTTATACCCCCGATTAAACCACACGGGGTCCCACAGGCCAATTGATTCCCATTCCAAACCCTATTTACATCAAGAAAAAAAAATATATATAGGATTTGGAATAAGAACTACCCAGCCTGCTGCAATCCTACGAATTACGAGGAAAGCAGCCGTTTGTCTCTAATTTTAGTCGCCTTCTACGACATGCCATAGAGAAAGGCCGAGGTCCTATTCTATAAACTAAAAAACCCCCGGGACCCCACGGGGAGTCCACTTACTTCAAGGCTATTCAAGAAACAAAGATGATATTTGGTATTTAGGTATACCTCATCAATATGCATCTAATGAGGGTTATATGTCCAAGGTCAAGGTCAAAATTTTAAACCCCATTATCTTAAAAAAAATCCTATCAAAACTTAACTAAAGAACTTAATATTCCCCATTACTTCAAGGCTTTGCAAGATGCAAGTTTCATATTTGGTATGTAGGTGTATCTCATTGTTATGCATCTGCTGGTGACAAGTTCAAGGTCATCTGTCAATGTCATTTATGAAGGTCACACTTCTTAAAATTAGCTATTACGGGGGTATTAGTGTTTCACAAACACATCTTGTTTTCTTAGTTTTACTTTAAAGGATTATGTCCAGGGTATTACTTTTAAGGTATAGATAGTTTTAGAAATCGAAACTCCATAATCCATACTCCATTAGAACAAACCTAGGAAAAGTCTGACTTGATTTTTAGTGATGTTCCATTCACAAGGTGTCAGTGGGGGTATATGTCAGCTCGTGACAGTTGTAGTTTCATCTGTTTGGAAAGTTTTCTTTCAAGTGATGCATTGGTTTAACTTTCATGTTGCACACTATTGACATCCAATTGCTGTGCACATTTGAATATGAATAAGAATTAAATCCCTATTTAGCTTTTCGTGACTGTATATTACTGAAATGGAATAAATTTGCTTTCACTTTTGAATCTTTCATTAGATTAGACCAGCTGTTTGCAGGGAAAACCCAAGGTATTGCTATTGCATTGGCATTGTTATTGTGCAAAATCTTTCAAGTTTTGCAAAAAAATCTGAAGTTTGAAAATATTTACTTTAAACTCAGAATATGTGTTCTCTATCAAAGGACAATGCATTTTAAGGGAAGTAACTCAAAGTAGTGTAATTATGTTACAGGTATGCAGCTTTTTAGCTCGACTGTTTTGGAACAAAAAGTCGAGGTAGTGTCATCACACTTGTGTCATTGGATTTGTAGGCATTGGCGGCATGGTTGTTGACGTGACAAACTTTAACCTTGGCTATACCTCGCTTATATCTGAAGATATTTACTTGAAACTTGGAAGATATGTTTACTATCTAAAGAGCAATCTATACTAACAAGGGAGATAACTTTAAATGCATTTTTGCCAGAATTATTCCCCTATTTTGACTTAGAATTTTTCACTATCCAGGACCTATAGCCGAGCGTAGCACCCACTTGCAGTGCTCTTGTTACCTCACCTGAGCACACAAGGCTCTTGCGATTGTTGATGTCTGTTGTGCATCCTCCAGTTGTCTTAGACAGTTCTGGTGTAAACAATACAGTGGTCACAATCTAGGCTCGTTCATTGTGAAACTTGCTCAGAAAGTTTATCTTGTTAACATCTAGATCAAGTTTGAACATGGTTTTGGCTGGATCAAAAAATATTTCACAACGTAAAATCTAAAAAAAATCTTGTTAACGTTCCAGACAATATTGTCTCATTCTTATTCACTGTGCAACTTGCTAAGAATGTTGATGTCAAAGATATCTTGGTCAAGATTGAATATTGGTCTGGCCTGGTCAAAAAGTAGGTCACTAGGTCAAATCTAAGAAAAAAGATTGTTAGCACTCTTGAGGTCACAATTTTGTCTCATTCTTATTCACGGTGCAACTTGCTCAGAATGTTAATAAAAAGTAGGTCGCTAGGTCAAATCTAAGAAAAAACATTGTTAACACTCAAGGGACCACAATTTATGCTCAATCGTGAATCTTGCTCAGTGTTTTCAAGGCCAACTAGTTTTAGCTTGATAAAAAAGTAGGAATAATCTTTTTACAATTTTATCATCGTGAATCTTGCTCAGACTTATTAATACTTTAAAGTCCACAATTTTGGCTTATATGCTGTGAAACTTGCTCAGAATATCTATATTGGTGATATCTAGGCCAAGTTTGAATTCGGGTTCAGCTGGGTAAAAAGATAGGTCACTGATTCAAATATTTGTGTGCTTATAAGCAAGCAGGTAAATAACGTTATTGCTTTTCAAAAGATATTTGGATAGATGTATATTGTATAATGTATGTATGTTAACTTTGCTGATTTATGCAGCTTTCTACTTTCCCGTTTTCATTAGCATGATATATCACCTTTGCCAAATTGTTTTATAAACTTTTTACTAAAGAAGCACCAAAAGTGCATGTTTTCAAAGGCTTTCATTCGAAGAATTATAAGATATTGACATCTGGATGATTTGTCTCCTTTTGCTACAATGTTTTCAAAAGCTTGACACGAAAGTAGCACAAAATATATTAACCTTTATGTCACCTTTTACCACAATATTTCCGATAGCTTGTCCTTTAAAAATGCACGCATAGCGATGTTTTCAAAAGCACTGTTCTAAAGAAGGATAAAATGCTTCGTCACCTTTTACCACAATGTTTTCAATAGCTTTTCTCTAAACGAGCGTAGAAATCACAATGTTTTCAAAAGCATTACTCTAAAAAGTATAAAAGATCGTTTGTATATACTGTTATGCAGGCTTTACAAAGTCTCATGTTAGACAAAAGAATTTCAAATCTCCCTTATAATGTTTAGTATATAGATGAAGTTGTATTAAAATTTTATGCTGATATCAAATATAAATATAGTACAAAAAGAAAGGTCTATATTTAACAGTAATGTTCTATACTGCGTGCATATCAGGTCACTAGGTGGTATAAAGTCTCATATCAGTCTTTTTATATAAAGTCTCTTTATATGCATTTTCTATCCTTCGTTAAAAGAAAGAAAAAAAGTATATGTATTTTCTTAATATAAAATGAACATTGTTTTTCGACAATATTTATGTACATACTTGAAAAGCAGCCAGTTTCTTAGAAAGATTATTCACGGTGAAGCGTAAGTGTAAAGGAAATCAAGAGAGCATGAATAAGTGCACTTGTTAGTGTGATATAATTGGAGTAATGTTGAATACGATATAAATACTACAAAAATAATTCAAACTATTCTCTCAGCAATAGAATCATCCCAATTTCGCAAAATAAAATGGACAATGATTTTCATTCAAAACAGGTCACGTATATTTTTTACTTACAGAATAGCGTTTTCACTCGTTGATTAACTATATAACTCTCTTTCCCTTTTAATAGTTTCAAGTACATGTATATCAAAAGTCACGTTGACTACTACATTGTTTAATTATTGTTATTTTGCAAAATGTACACTGGAGCAAATAAAATCTACATTGGAGCAAATAAAATGTATTGTATTGTTTAGATCAATGATGTCTAGGTCAACTTTGAATTTGGGATTAGCCAGGCCTAAAAAGTAGCTCATTTCATTTAATCTTAGACAGATCTCGTTAAAATCTTAGCAGACACAATTTTCAAGCAATCATAGCAGAACTTGCTAAGTATGTTTATCTTGATGATATCTCAGGCTAGTTTAAGATTGCATTTGGTATGGTAAAAAAGATCACTAGTTCAAATCATAGATAGAGAGAGAGATGCTGTTTGGTGAAGACAATTGTCCCTGCAAACAAAGAGAGAAAAAAGAGAAACTCTTACGTAAGGACACTTGTCCCTACAAAAAAGTGAGTAAAAGGAGATACCGTTAGGTGAGGACACTTGTCCCTACAAAAAAGAGAGAGAAAAGAGATGCTGTTACGTGAGGACACTTGTCCCTACAAAAAAGAGAGTAAAAAGAGATGCTGTAACGTGAGGACACTGTCCCTACAAAAAAGAGAGTAAAAAGAGATGCTGTAATGTGAGGACACTGTCCTCACACAGTATGAGAGAAAAAAGAGATTAATGTAACGTGAGGACAATATTGTCCACACAGTGACTCTAGCGACTCTCTTTTTTTATGATGATTTCAAGCCAAAGCCACAACAAGGTTCCTTTTGGATGGTAGAAGTGAAAACTGAAAGAGAGTTATGCGAAAAACACTCAGAAATGGTTGTCCTCAGATCCCGGTTTTTTGGCTAATGTCCTCTCTATTACGGATTCGTCGGCTAGAGAGAGAGAGAGAGAGAGAGAGAGAGAGAGAGGGGGGAGGGGGGGAAGAGAGGAGGAGGGGAGAGAGAGAGAGAGAGAGAGAGAGAGAGAGAGGAAAAGAGAGAAAGAGAGACAGAAAAAAATAAAGAGACAGAGATAGACGGCGCGCAGACTAACAAAGACAACGTACAGACAAAGAAGAAACGTAGAAGACTCGAAAAAGAAGCAACAGTCCTGTACATATATCATTCGCGTTTGCGTCAGACTAAGTGCACAGAAATCAGAACGAGTAACGTCCTTTTTTTACCCCCCTGACATAACCTGGAGCTGAGTAACAAGCTCTAACAAGATGTAAACTCTGATTTTCGTATTCCTAAACGATTGGCCTGGTTTTCTTGGAACCCCGCGCGCATATTTTCCTTGCGTGGAATGCACACAATGTGGAAAACTCGTCTTATTACATTCCCAGTCGCAGGTCATACTCAACGCTTATATATTATACCCTGTACAACTAAAACAAAACTTTTCGACTTGTCAAATTTGAAAGCTTTTTAAGAATATTTAAGATAAATTTGGCACAAATGATGGGGTTTGTCTTTGAAAGGGTACAAAACATTGCGGGAAAAGGAGAAAATGCTGGTTACCAGCATTTTCTCCTTTTCCAACAATGTTTTCAGAAGCCTTCTACTTCTGTTCAAACTCGGGGGTTTGTTGTAAAGGGCTAGAAGTGCCCTAGCGCAGAAATAATTCCGATCCATATATCTCATCTCTCCGTACAAAAACGTCATTGTTTTTAGAGCCGAGCACCGGTAGTTCAGTCGTAAGGTTATAGGACTTGAGAACAAGAGGTCGTGGGTTCGATCCACGGCTCGGCCAATTTCTTTCCGAGGATTGATGATAGTCATTGCGACAGGTTTCATTCCTTTTTCACCGCCGACCATTGTTTCGCCGGTGGTTATGTGGGAAAGCAGCCAATGGTTTAGAAAGAAAATTGTGCGCAGTACTGGTAAAATAAATTCGGAGATGAAAAGTTGTGTGACACGGATCCCATTAAGTCATCCATTTAGGTGCTCTGTCCTTAAACAAAATCTTACTCATACATATTGCTCTCTAGAGTTTCAAGTGATTATAAATTCGAATCAACCGATGACCTAGGACTATCGAATGTTCAATCGATCGAGGTTTTGACATGGTGACCCGTGGCACTGTAATTCTGACATACGTAGATGCGCCCATCCCCCACCCCCCCTGCAATTCCAACAGAAGATTTTTTTTCTGCATGTAAAAGTAACTCATTAATACTTGTTATCAGACCGCATCCAGATATCCCTGACATATGAATTCCGATCTCTTATCTTTGTTACATCAAGTTTTTTTCTTTCTTTCTTTTAGCATTTCTGCTTAAGCTACATGTATACAGGTCGTACTCAGGCAAAGCCGATCTTAATCCTTCGGCTGCTAAGCGCGACTGGCTGACCTTTTGCGGACAGTGTAGATCAAGATCAGACTGCACAGCAGTCTGATCTTTGATCTACAACTGTCCGATAAGGAGATAATTATTATTCCCCCAAATTATAACTTTGTATCAACAATATTTGGGTTAATAATCTGGTATTGAAAATCTAATTTTAGTTATATAGCAGGATAATCCGTAATCCATCATACAAAGCATGTCATCAGGTAATCATAAATCCCCAACGGAGTCCATTTCATCTAAAAAGTGACTTACACATTAGATACATAGATCATTGAACGTGCAGAAAACTGACAATAAGCAAAATGTTTCGACACGGGTCAGCCTGCACGGATTGCGCAGGCTGACCTGAGTCGAAACATTTTGCAAATGCATTAAGGCCCCTTTCCACAGAGCTCGACTCATAAGTAAATTTGTATCTTACGAGATTTATATAGTCTTAAACGTCTTTCCAGCTTGTCCAACTCTATACACAGAAGAACAGGTTTTTAGACTGAAAGCACTTGCATGGGACAGAATGAACTAAACGTGGCCCAAATTGTGGACATTTTCTTTTCAGAAAACATTGTCAGGAAAGAAGAAACTGCTCGTTTGTATTTTCTCCTTTTCCCACAATACTTTAAGAATCTCTCTCCTTAGGGGTCCCTAAACTTCAAAACTGTTTAGTTAAGGAATAATTTAACCAACACGCTAACAACTATCATTTTCCTACAATGTTTTCTAAAGGCTTCTTTCTCAAGGTAGTCAAAAAGTAAGGATTGTGTGGTAAAGGATTAACTTTCCCAGTCGGAGAAATTTTAGACTTGTCTGGAATTGAAAGCATCTTGCAGACGACAAATTATCTGTAACAGGATAAAAAAACATTGTGGGAAAAGGAGAAAATGCTGATTAACAGCATTTTCTCCTTCTCCCGCAATGTTTTCAAACGTGTTCTTCACCAGGGTAGTTTAAAGGTAATTGTTCGGTAAAGTATTTACGATTGGAAGCGGGTCGAAGATTTTCAGGATTTTCGCAAATTTGCAAAGCATCGGAAAATAAAAATGTAATTATACAATTAGACGCTTTTCAAGTCTATTGTTATATTGCAGAATTTTATTATTATTGCCAAGTTTTTTTCCCCTACTTGAAAAGGTAAAATGTTTTATGTTTGCCAGAAAATTAGCGTAATAATTTTTCTCGGAACTGGGACAAATGCGTAAATAATTGGTTTTTTTTTTACCTTCTACTAAACGATGTTGAGTTTTTACAACAATGGAGAAAAGTGCTTTTGAAAAAATCGGGAAAACGAGAAATATCCCGGTTACTAGAATTTTTCCTCTATTTAGCACCGTTTCAAAATCATTTCGTTTATATCATGACCGTCGGAGCACCTATCAATCCTTTATGGAGTTTCTTTTACAATGACCTCTCATTATATTCTGTACTATTCACTGGCCGCTTTGCCAGTGTTAACTCTCCACCATACAATGACAAATTTTAACGGAAGAGGCCTTTTGAAAGCCTTGTTGGAAAAGGAGAAAATGCTGGTAACCAGCATTTTCTCCTTTGCCAACAATGTTTTCTATCGTTGTATGCTCATGTCATATTTTTCGAAGATTCGACCTGTCTTATATGACGCATCATTCCTCCCAATATTGGGGGAATTGTAGTAATACGCACAATAAAGTAGCAATGGAGAAAATGGCTTTTATCACTATGTTTGAGGAGAGAATTCAGGCCTTTTTTACCTCCAGATTTCTCGAACAAGGTAGCATTTTATTGAGTAAACGTATAATTTTGTTTGAAATTCAAAGTAATGGTTGTCGCGTAGAAAAGTAGTCCGGTTCTGTACCTGGTTGTCAATCCTGTACAAGGTCCCAGCAGAGCTCCAAGGCTCGGCGAGCATCGACATACAGGTAACCTAGGTTTCGCTTATCACAGCTGGTAACCATCATTTTGTTTTCTCTCAAGGTGTTTAAAAGTGCCCTTACAGAGTCCTTAACGCGCGATATCATCAGCAAAGGAATGAATCTCCGAACTTTACTTCCAAAACAAATGTAAATGTGTATTAATATATACATGTATAAAACTTCTGAAAAATACGTGAAACTGCATTTTGATCATCAAGGCACAAGAAAATTTTTACACAAGTATGATTTCCGTCTGGTTCACATTCTGCTGTCTGTCTGTCTGTCTTGTCTGTATGTTTGTGTCTGTCTGTTATCGACAGATTCTTCTTTTGACTACGATACTTACTTACATTTTTACATTCTTGATTAATGGAAGTTGATGGAAGCAGTAAAAAGCATTTTAGTATTTATCTTTTGATCTCCCTGCAACTCTCTGTCTGTTTGTATTTCTCCGTGTTTGTGTGTCTGTCTGTGTCTCTGCCAATCCTCTCTCTCGCTCTCTCTCTCTCTCTCTCTCTCTCTCTCTGTAAATCATCGACGTATAAGTACACATACAATTTGACCTTCTTTCTTGTCGGTTTCTTGGAATTAAAAAAGACATTTAAAATAGAACATTTTTCGAACATTCTCAATTGCACTCTGTGGCTTATCTGCAATGCAAGAAACCCTACCGGGTCAAAATTAGGCTTGGTGATAGTCATCAAGAAAAGAATCATTCCTGTTAAATGTTTAACTCATTACCAAACGACAATATTTTGGGCTTGCCCAAATTGAAAGCATTTGGAGACGGCAAAATAAAAGTGACTGAAAATTGGAAATTTGTTTTGTGAAGGGTAGAAAACATTGTTGGAAAAGGAGAAAATGCTGGTTACCAGCATTTTCTCCTTTTCCAACAATGTTTTCTAAAGGCTTCTTTCTCATGGGCGTCAAAAGTAGGGATTGTGTGGTAATGGGTTAAATGATGTGGGAAAGCAGCTCCTGACTAGAAAGATGTAAAGTAGGTATATCGTGCTGCAGAACAATCACCGGGGGAACAGGAAAGGTGCCGTTGCCCCCGTGACATGACTGATACTCTTTTTTTGCAAAAAGGATTTTTAAATACTTCCAGTGAGTATAAATTTTTATCTATGTCCTTACCACCCTATTTAAAGCATAACAAGCCTAGAAATTTAGATATCATCTTAGTTTACGTGCAATGTCATTAAAGTACGGGTTAATACACGAAAAAAGAATGAAAATTAAAATGCCGGGTTATCCGAAATTGTTTAGATAGGTAACCGATTTTAGAGCTCAATGACCTCTCCTGGCCTTCTGGGCTAAGTCACGGTGGCGCAAGGTGGGGATGTTTGTTGCAGGTAATCAAATCAAAGCACCGAAAGTACCGTTATGGTTGGGGTGAGTTTAATCCACCTTAAGTTGAAATCCATTTGCAAAACCTTGTAGTGTTGCATTTTATGTCGGAAAGAACCGAACAGGAGTAAAGAGACATTTGGTAATGTAGCGACTTAGTGAATTAGCGAAATTATAAACTGCAATTTTAAGTAAGTACTTGCCAGATTACGTGTTTGCCTGTGTAATTTCTACAACCTAAAAGTCTTTTTTTTTTATCCGATTTAGTTTAAATTCAGTTTATAACATAATTTACATTTCAGTTCTGATACTGTGGTACACACCCGTAAATCAGTATTTCTCCAATGTATCCCAGAGAAAACTGGTTATTTTTAAATTACGTGTGCATGTATTTGCTGTTAGCTATGCTAAAAAGAGACACAAAACATGAAAGAGGTAAAGGCTGCAAGAAAGTAAACGATGGCCAATGAAACCTTTACTGAAAACACGAATTAGAGTTATCTTCTTCCAAACGCTTCTCTTAAATCATTATACCTGACAAGGTTATGTTTTTAAACTAGGCGACTTGCAAGTAACACGGTTATAAGAGACCCGATATCCGCCATTCTTAAATAACTATTTTGATAAATATGGTGTTGATTATAACTGCTTTTACAGCAGAATACCATAACTCAGGCTCTACACAAGTCTGAACAGGTGATAGCCTTTACAAGTAGTTACCATTGAATAGAGAGAGACGTTCTCACTATAAGTTCATCAAATAATTTCACAAGCGAAACGCGCGTGTTCTTATAAGGGCCACGCAATCCAATTTTGACCTGAATTAACAGATAAGATCCCACCAATCCGAGGGTGAATGCGAAACTATTCCATCTGCGCTTTGGCAAATTTTACAAGTGAGGAAAAACACTTTTCATTTTTCTGAAAAGCATTGTCAGATTATTATTATTATTTTTTAGATTTATTGTACTGAATTCAGTTACACAATTCAACGCAACATATTTTAAAAAAGATTATCTAACAATTCTTTTCAGAGATACAAGAAGTTGTTTCCCCCCACACCTTTAAAATTTTCAAGAACGCAGATCGAATAGTCTCGCATTCACCTCTCGAATCGTTCTCTTAAGACAAACACATGTACATAAATGTTACACAAAAGTTTGAAGGTTAAGGTTGAAAATTATATAACAAACTTAACCTTGTACAGATAATGTCTAAAAGAAAACTTCTTATCCGTGAGAAGAATATCCTTCAAAGAAGGAGTGCCACAGTGCTAGTGTGGGAAAATATCTGAGACAACAACAACAACAACGACAACAACAACTGGTTACCCGCATCGATTGCGGATGTACCCGAGTGTTACCCGAATCCGTACTATTAAAGGCGAGGTTGCACGAATTCAATTAGGGTGCCCTATTCCTAAATGCATATAGAAATGTGCGGGTCTCAATAATAATAACAGAAGAAAGAACTTTCAAGAACTGTTTATACATCTGTTTAGACCCACCATCTGTTGAATTAATGGATATATCGGTAGGAAATTATCTTTTTGGCAGATAAGCGCGACTCGCTGACTTTTTGCGGACAATGTAGATCAAGATCAGACTGCACAGAACGTGCAGTCTGATATTTGATCTACACTGTCCGTTAAGGAGATATAATTCCCCGAAACATAACTTTGAAGCAGTAATATTTAGGTTATTAATATCGAAATGAAAATTTTACTATCAGTTATACAGCAGCATAAGAGTTAATGCTGCGGTTTGTTTGATAGACCCGTCTAGACAAGGTACAAACCGCAGAATGACTGAAGATCAGCGTTTTTGTAGCACACTCCCTTTTCCCTCCTAAGGCATTCTTTTCTGCTAAAAGCACATAAAACAATCAGGTCCGTTTGTTTTGTGATGGTAATCATCTTTAATCACTACCATTTAATTAGTTTTGTACTGAGGCAATGCTTGCAACTAACCACAATAACAACCTTAGTCTTGCATGAATCAGACGTCTATTCTTAATCCTGCTAGAATATTAACCCTTTACCCCATAAGGCTTTCTATGGTATCTCTAACTGACCCTAGATAACAGCGAGGATGAAGCAGTTTCTTATGTGTATATGACACCTTTTGATAGCATAGAAAACATTGTGACAAAAGGTGAAATTGCTCGTCACGAGCAATTTCACCTTTTGCCACAATGTTTTCCAAAGGCTCCTACAAGCAATGCATAGAAATGGGTATCTATGGAGTAAAGGGTTTAAGTAAAAAAATCATTTCGATAGTGAAAACCCAAATATTCCTTTATCAAAATCATGTTTTGGGGAATGATATCGCCTAATCGGACAGTGTAGATCTAAGATCAGACTGCAAATTCTGTGCAGACTGATCTTAATTTACACTGTCCGCAAATGGTCAACGAATCGCACTTAACAGAAGAAGGGTTAAATTCCACCCCTCTGTCTCGCTTGTCTGTCTCGCCTATTTGTTTTTTGTTATAAATGTTTTATATAATTTGTATGAACTGTTGAGTTAAAAGGTTTTTCACAAAGTTAAAGCAGACAGATAGGCTGATAGCTTGTTACTATCAAAGATCCAACTCAGTTTGTGATCAATGAAAATCAAGTGCATTAAAGCTTTTCGTATCCAATCAGCAATAACGGCCAAACATTAGTGTGGTGTCCGTGGTCCAGAGGTAGAGCGTCCGCCTCACAACCTAAAGATCCGGAGTTCGATACCCGGGATCGGGTGTCAACTTTGGGATTTTTCATTGGCCCACACATTCGGCGCGAGCACTGGTGTAGTTCCCAGGAAGAAGAATCGACAGATATTAGTATAAGTTGTAAGAACTTGTTTCTCAGTCGATGTAAAATAAATATGTTTAAACTAACCAACCAACCAAATTGAAAGCACTTGCAGACGACGAAATAAACATGTCTCAAAAATTGAAATTTGTTTCCAGCAGAGTGGGAAAAGGAGAAAATGCTGGTAACCAGCATTTTCTCCTTTTCCCACAATGTTTTCAAAAAGTTTCTATCTCAGGGTCATAAAAACCAGTGATTGTTTGGAAAAGGGTTATTGAGTTGATATAATGATTTTCGGAAAAAAAAAAGAGACAAAATAATGTGTTTATTTCAAATGACAAGTCTCTGATATGGTAAAAAGTTCACGGGAAAAGGAGAAAATGCTGGTATCCTGGATATTTACCCTTACCGCAGTATTTAGAAATAAAAATTCCCTTCTTAGGATAGTAACTCATTACCAAATGACAAAATTTTAGGTTTGTTCAAAGTGAAAGCATTTGCAGACAAGATAAAAGTGACTGAAAATTTGAAATTTGTTTTGTGAAGGGTAGAAAACTAAACCCTAACCTTAAACCCAGGTTACCAGCATTTTCCCCTTTTCTACAGGGCTTTCTACAGGCTTCTTTCTCAGGTTAGTCAAAAGTAAGGATTGTGTGGTAATGGGTTAAAGCTCGGGGTTGTTTCTTAAAAAAAGACAAAGCCTGTAGTCACTGAAAAAAATAAACAGACATTCGTATTCAGCAGTCATCGCCTGTTTGAATTCAGCAGCGAAGCGTTTTTTTTGTGAGGTTATAAAAAAATCTAATTAGTTCCCCATTAATCCTAGTTTTGCGCTGTACAGGTTTATAGCAATGAATTGTTTCAGTAAAAAGTTCAAGTCGAGATATACGCCATTACGATAATCATTTTAATAGGTTTGTAATTATGTCGACATAAGCATGTAGGAGTGCACTTTTTTCAACATTTTGCTCAACTGTTTCCCACGCACTCATTTGTTCCCCCTTTTTTTCTTCTTCTTCCTTTTTTCTTCTTCCTCTCTACATCCCTTTCATTGTAATTATGTACACAACAGTATTGTCTTCTGTACTATCATTGTATATGTACCACTGACCTATAACGTAATAGATTGATATGTATTTCCCTTGTAGATGACGAAAAACTTTGTATAGTTTTAAGTCAATAAAATATTCCGTATTCTGTATTAAAAGTATGCATTACCTCGTCCTTGCCGGTGTAATGCAGAGAAATGACTGTCCCCTACAAAATGACACATGGGTCATTTCTCTATACGTAGCTATACGTAGAGGAATGACCCGGGTCATTATTCTACGTAGAGTAATAACCTTCTGGAGTCATTTCTTCACAAGAATAATGACCCTGGAGTTATTTCTCTACGTAGAATAATGACCCAGGTCATTCTCTATGTAGAGAAATCACCCATGGGTCATTTTGTAGGGGACGGTCATTTCTCTGCATTACACCTGAAAATAAGCCTTTCCCTTTGTCTGTCATCTTACATTTAGCATGCTTAACTTGCTGTTTGTTTGTTGACAGTGTGGATCCAGATAAGACTGAATAGAAGGTACCCATCCTCGGATACCCCGGGGTCTCCCAATTTGCTACGCTACATCGACCCCTGGGACAATTGACTAATAAAACTTTGAATCAGCCGCCGAAAATCGATACGAAACGTCATAGCGTACAGTCCACTCGCCCATCACAAAATGATGATGGAACCAATGAAAAGCCAGCATTCGGCCAGCGGTAAAGCGAGGGAAATTCAATTAATTGTCTCAGGGGGTCAATGTAGCGTAGCAAATAGGGAGACCCCGGCGTATCCGAGGATGGAAGGTACCTGTCTGTATCCTGTATCGATACTGTCTGGTTATCATTATCTATATATAATTCTACAAATACATATCTATCTAATTTGTGCATTTTGGGTGCAGAAGTAGACTACTTGCCATAACGACAACCATTACTTTGAATTTAACCCTTTACCCCATAAAGCATTTCTATGGTATCGCTACTTGACAATAAATAACAGCAAGGATGAAGCTGTTTCTTATGTGTATATGACACCTTTTGATAGCAAAGAAAACATTGTGGCAAAAGGTGAAATTGCTCGTCACGAGCAATTTCACCTTTTGCCACAATGTTTTCAAAAGGCTCCTACAACCAATGCGTAGAAATGAGTATCCATGGAGTAAAGGGTTAAAAATGAAATACATGTTTGCTCAAGAAAACACTGGTTGGTGCGATTCATTCAGCTGTGATCGGCTAGCACGTAACCTATACATCGACCATTTATCAAACAAGCCCCTACATGATTGGGTAATATGTTAATAGCTTCGGTATGAGCCCTACCTTTCCAAGATTATTCATGGGGGAGATGGGTGATACGTCATAGCAGACAGGTCGAATCTTCGAAGAATATGACATGCGCAGGTCTATAACGTCGTTCGAATATACAGGAACGATAACCAATGTTGTCCCGATCTATGGCGTCCCTGTTATCGACGGGCTTTTCCATGCATTTTCGCACACGTCTATCATGGCAACCAATGCAGTAACTGACACGGGGTTCTCTCCGTAATGCTGGGCTATCCAATATATTTTCGAGATATAAACACTCAAAATTACCTATTTTTGGGCTTTATTAGGGCTTTAAATGAACGATTAGAGCAAATATCAATATCCAAATATGTGTGTTTGAAGCTCTGATAACCTGCAAAAAAAAAATCCCAAGATACAGTATTGTGTAAATGTAGACCAAAGATAAAACTGCAAATTCAGTGCGGTCTGATCTTGACCTACAATTTCTGGAACGGCGTTTTTAGGCGCGCTTAAGAGCCCTAAGGTTAATGACCGAAGTTTAATATCATCACATATTTTAAGTTCATAAAGTTTAATGGCACTCCTAATGTACTTTTTTAACAATCCCCTACGGAATAGTTGATATATGGTCTGAAACACACGAAAAAGGGGCATTCGAACATTTGCGTAATGTGTCGTTTTAGATCAGCCTGCGCACTCTGTGCAGGCTAATCCGAGACGACACTTTACGTTCGTACGTAACTTTCTGTTTTGCACAGGTCTAATGTAGGAAAAAAAATCTAATATAGTCGTAAAGTGTCGTCTCGGATTAGCCTGCGCGGACTGCGCAGGCTAATCCGAGACGACACTTTACGCAATTGTTCGAATGCCCCTTTTCGCATGTTGCAGGCCCATTATACTTTATTAACTCTTGGAAAAAAGCCATGTGAAAATATGGAATATATGGGAAAAAAGCTGCAGGTAACCAGTATTTCCTCCTGTTCCCGCCATGATTACAACTCTGTCTCTGACAAATCATGTCAGTTGAGTAATATGTAATCAGAAAAGTCATATCTTGAATCTACAACGTTCGATAAGAATGTAATCTTTCCTCTAAAACACATTTGAAATAGCAAAATTCGGGTTAATGTTATAGGTATGCAAACAGTATAGATCAAGATCAGACTGCTTAGACGTGGAGGTAAGGAGATTCTCTACAACCCCCACCTCCCCATACCTATGAAATACTGTAAATCACTTTTTTCACGGGGACGTAATTTTCGCTAATATTCGCGAGTTCATCTCGACGCGAATTCAAGGTTGTAGTGAAATATTGGTAACAAAGATAGACTCACCGGAAATTTGTGTACATCCGGGAATTGTAATGTCCGGAATTATGTCGTCATATGCAGCAACAATAGGTCTCAACACCGTATTTCAAACAACAATTTCAATAGTCACAATAGATTTACAGTAGCAAAAGTTGGATATTTACTACCGGCTTTAACGTTCCATGTAAGTTATTTAGAAGAACGTACATCTAAAATCAAAGAAAATACTGCACAATATAGCTACTTCAAGACTGTTTGGCCAGAATATGTAATAAAGTAGGGAAACAGTGTAGATCCAACTTCAGACTACACGTTCTATGCATCATTTTCCCAAAAAATTGAATTCTTTACCAATTAGCTAAGTTTTTGTGGTATTTGTCAAAGACAATGCCACTATGAGTTCAAAATTGAACTTTGAAGTCCATGTATCATATTTTGTGCAAAGCCGAAGGATATAAAACCAACTAAACGCAACTTTTCTCAGACAAATGAGTTTTCCTGTCGCACTCAGATATGGTTTGGAAATAACATCTTAAAATATACTGGGTGGGACCATCGATCGTGGAAATACTGATATTTGATTAAAAATAGCTTCACTCGGTCATAGATTTCTATTGGCGCAATAATACAATATTTGTCTAATAATCATTTGGTCCTTGGTTTTTTCGTTCCAAAACCAGTTCGTCTCATGGCTTGTTGATCCCATGATTGCCTGCTACTCCATTTGATTGGGCATGAATACTTATAGATCGAAATTATTGATTGTAATATTGGGGGTTAACGTTAACGGCCAAGGATATTTCAAAAGCAGTTTTCAGGTACAGACATAATTTCATTCAATATATTCACATGGTTTCTCTCTCTATTCACCTTGCATACTACTGTCAAGGGGAGTTACTCCTGACTCTTTATGATCACAGTGAAAAGAACAATACACAATTAACCCTAACTTTGTCATGGGTACCCTCCCTTAAACAAAAACAATGTATCCATTTGCTTAGTAGCTTGACTTTCAAGCCAATATTTGAATAATAATTCTCTTTTTCTTCCAAATTATTAATTCTACACTATGGCTTCAAAGACAAATATCACTTCAGCGTTCTCAACGCTTTGATTGAACTTTCGAATTCGAAGTATTCGCATAAGACAATATTCTAAGTAGGAGTTGTTTATGAAAATGGGGAAAAATATTGTACATATGGGGGAGGGGGGGGGGGTTGCCGGACAACCGGCATTTTTTCCAGCAATGTTTTTAAAGACAATCATACTGGGTCGTTAAACCTCACTCTTAATATATTAAAAGACAGATGTTGCCGAGATAGGCCGGATAGCCTTTACGAAAATGTCGATGTTACACGATATTCACTAATGAGTTGGTGAGTCTACGGCTTCTAAAGACAGAAGATACCGAGATTAGCCGAGTGACCTTCACGAACACGACGATGTTACATGATTATTTACCGATAAGTAAATAATGACCGTAGTCCTGAAAACAAGAAAATGTTCGGTGGAAGGTTGAAGGTATATCATTCTAAATATACCCTTTTTATTTCATCAAATGTCATAAAACATGCATAAAACTTGATATGTACCTGGAAAGTGCAATGATGAAAAATGCACCAAAAATTTCATCCAAGTTTGATACGAGCTCTGCTCTGTGAAAAGGGTGCTTATTGCTGTTGCAAAAAGTTTCGACCCATGTCAGCCTGCGCAGTCCGCGCCGGCTGACATGGGCCGAAACTTTTTGTTAGCCTCAATTTTTCGTTCATATCAAAATACAAGTACTATCCATTACAATTCAGTCTAATGTTAAACAAAATAGATTTTATGCGTCCATAATTATATAGTGACAAGTTAGGTAGTGTGCACCATGAAAATGCATTAAGGCCCTTTTTTTCAGAGCAAGGGTCATATATTTTAGTCAATAATTATATAAACTTATTTAACTCTTATATGAATAACGTCATCCTAGAATGGTCCAGATGGAATACATTTGCAGACGACAATATTACCTTTTGAGCTGTATGGGCGAAACGGGCTTTTAGGTAAGCCATGGATTAAGATCAGAACGCAAAGACTGTGATGTCTGATTTTGTATGTATATCACCGGCTGGTGTAAACCTGTAAGATTTAAGACAATTGACGTTCAGTAGATTGTACTTTCTACAGTTGCTTGATTGATTGAATAGTGTTTCCCGCCACTTTCAACATTATTTCAGTCATATCAAAGCAACAGCTCACATATTCTTGTTTTCCCGGGTTTTACCAGTACTAGGCTGGGGCTCTGAAGTGTCTTGCCCAAGGACACTCCCAAGAAATACCCAGCGGACCCAGTGTGGCTTGAGCCCGGGGCTTCCAAGTCCCGAGTCCAATACATCCCCACTGAGCCACGCAGGACTCTCTCTAAGCAGTTGAAATAAGTAGCTTACGTTTGGGCTCTGATAACATAGGAGGCCAGAGCTCCAGACATTTAAAAGATATTTTTAGAGTTCGCGTCAGAAATCGAAAAAAGCATAGTGAGAATGTCAAGTGACTGGCACGTGACTAATTACGCTTAAAGACCGTAACATAACAAACATGCAGTTATTTTCGGACGATATGCTTGAAACTTTGCCTGTGTATTTCCGGTATGTAAATGAGCGAGTTGCTCATGTAAAAATAGATTGATAGATATAGATAGATAGATTCTTTGTTGACAAATACAATGTACATAGTCACAAACTTCACATATCATATAATAATTGGAGTGCAACACGCGAAAAGGTGCATTCGGACATTTGCGTAAAGTGTCGTCTCGGATTAGCCTGCGCAGTCCGCGCAGGCTAATCCGAGACGGCACTTTACGACTACATTAGATTTTGTGCTACAGTAGACTTGCGTAAAAGAGAAAATCACATAAAATCGGAGAGTGTCGTTTTGGATTAGCCTCTGCGGACTGCGCAGGCGGATCCGAGACGACACTTTACGCAAATGTCCGAATGACCCTTTTCGCGTGTTGCACTCCATATAATACAATATCAAGGTCATTTTAAACAAACCATGAAACATGAATGTAACTGTGGAGTACATATAAAAGTAGAACGTGTTTACCGTCAGTGTCGATCTGGGCCGTAGTAAATCTCTATTTTGTCTTGTTGTCGGATGGTATTCGACTACTGGGATTTTATGAATGAAAATTTAAAGGGTTTGGGAGTATAAGGATGATTTTTTTGTTTTTCTGTAAAATTTGAAGGGCCACCTTTAAAACAAGGCTTTGATGGTGAGGTTTGTACTTGTATTTTAAAGGATTTAATCGAAAAGAAGAGAAATAACAAGACATCAATGATTACCACCCACATTTTCCTTGCTTCATTTTTTTTCTGAAAATTTCAAAAAAATGTGTTCTTTAGGTTCATAAAGAATTATTATGAGGTAGTGAGAAAAAAGGTAATTTCTAACAAAACAAAAAAAAAACTAGCTATTGTATCAACCGACACCGCCATTTACACGTGACATGGATAATTTTTTTTTGTTTTCTGGAATTATAAAACGTGTGAAAAAGGCCAAGAAATTCAAATCAAATTATCTTTTCGGAGAAAATAGCCAATGGACTGTCTTAAAGTGTAGATCCAAGATCAGACTGCACGTTCTGTGCAGTCTGATCTTGATCTACACTGTCCGCAAATGGAGTTTAAATCGCATTTCTGCACAGAAAAGGGTAAATCGTGCGCATGTCATAAAAATGTTCGTTTAAGATTATATTTCTGTATTCAAGTGCGCGTGGGTCGGTACGAAATCCGATACGAGAATTCAGTCCAAGGACTTCCTCGTCCAATTCCTTCCGTCCCCGCCTTTACCCTAGCGGCTATGCTAAACTGAATTGGAGCTCAAACTTTTGACCCCTATTTTAGCGTGGCTCTTTGGTCAAGTAGAGAACGCGTTACTTTGAGGCCCCGGGCTCAATCCCCACGGAAAACACTGGAGCCGTCATCATTCGGCTAGATGCTTCAGGTTTATATCCTAGTACTGATGAAACTAACAAAAGATATGAATTTGAGTCGCCGTGATATCACTGAACTAATGTTGAAAACGGCGAAAAACGCCTTTTAATTAAATTCAATCAATCAATCAATCAGCCAGCCAGCCAGCCATCTAACCAACCAACAACAAACTAACCAATCCATAAATCAATCAATTCATCAATTAATCAATCTATCTATCTATCAATCAATCTATCAATCAATGGCGGTAAGATGCATTTCACATGCTGTACAGATTAACATCCGTACAACTATTTTCGTCAATTATTTTTCGACCTTTATACGTGTTTTAAGTTTCAGATTTAAAGGTGGACTTCCGATTGCAGCGATTATCGTAAATAAGCTTTTCTATTGATTCGACAAGAAACTAACACAGTTTTTACGCGAAGACGACCACAAGATTATGAGAATTAACCATGCTCTACGGAAAAGAGTGCTTAATGAATCTGCAAAGAGTATCGACTCAGGTCAGCCTGCGCTGTCAGCGCATGCTGACCTGTGTCGAAACTTTTTGCTATTGGTGAATTTTCTGCGTGTCAAAGGGCCAGTGTACATCACGATTCAGTTGGTACTTAGATTAAATGGATAACGAAGATGCACTGCCCCTCCCCCCCCCCCCCCCCCACTTTTTGCAAGAGCTTGCCTTATATATTTCACAGGAAAAAAAAGTAGTTCTGCCATGTCTGGGCCAGCCAGACCGCCGCAGACAACCACTGCAGTAGAACCGCATATTCCGACAAAATTTCATAACACCAAAGAACACGCATCCTGATAAACATACGCGCACGTGCATCCACTTAACCTTCCTCCCGCTGATTTGCTATAATCACCGGAACCATCAAGGGTTCGCATTGCACTCTTCGATAATTTCAGATTGCTAGATAACCCCCCCTCCCACTCCCCTCCTTAAAGGAGGCCCTTTATCATACAAAAATTCCACGTCTTGTGCTTTTTGAGTTAACAATTTTGTATGAAGAAAAAAGCATTCTGGGAAAAGGAGTTACTACTTGCGGCAAGTTTTTGAGGGCTTTTTTAATGCGAAATCTTTAATAACTTTTGGAAATCAAAACCCCCTCTTTTTTAACTCTTTACCAAACGAAAAAATTTTAGACTGGTCCAAATTGAAAGCATTTGCAGACGACAAATTGAATGTGACCAAAGAATTGAATTTGTTATAAAAGGGGAAGAAAACATTGTGGGAAAAGGAGAAAATGCTGGTTACCAGCATTTTCTCCTTTTCCCACAATATTTTCAAAAGACTTCTTTCACAGGGGCGTTAAAAGTCGGAATTGTGTGGTAAAGAGTAACTGATTTTTATTTTTATTTTTCAGCACTGTATGTTTTTTTTCCTAATAATTTGCAAAACAGTTTGATTATTCAAAAAATGCACAAATCCTTCTAAAAAGAATCTTGGGTTTTCTCTGTCCTTCGAAATCAGGTTTTTGAAAACATTGTGGGAAAAGGAGAAAATGCTTGTAACCATCATTTTCTCCTTTTTCAAAATGTTTTCAACCTATTTAGCCCATTACCACACAATCCCTACTTTTGACGACCCTCAGAAAGAAGCCTTTAGGAAATTTTGTGAGAAAAGGAGAAAATGCTGGTAACCAGCATTTTTCTCCTTTTCCAACAAAGTTTTCTTTTCTACCCTTCAAAAAACAAATTTCAAATTTTCAGTCACTTTTATTTTGCCATCTGCAAAGGCTTTGAATCTGGACTAGTCTAAAACCTTGTCGTCCTTTAAAAAAACTCAAAACAGGTACGTAATTCTTGACAATTTTATTATTTCAGGAAAAGGAAAAAATAATTTTCACAAATACCCTTGTTTTACTGCACAACTTTGAATAGAGTTTCTAAATATAGGCTTTAGGGAGACCAGTATCCGTGAAGGGTTTTGTCATAGACATGTCAACAAGAAGTGTCTACGATTGTACCGAAGCCATTACCCAAGCCTGTATGGGCTGTTTTTTTCATAAATGGACGATGCATAGGTTACATGCTAGCTGACCATAGCTGAATGAATCGCACCAGGTAGCATTTTATTCAGTAAACTTTTATTTTATTTTGAAATTTAAAAGTTGATTGGTTGGTTGTATTGGGGTTTAACGCCACTGTAACAGCTGAGGTCATCATGCGGCGGTCGGTGACGCTCATGTTTTCTGGCTTTCTCGTACCAGAACTAACACAACTTTCTTTCCAAAGCCACCGACTACTTTTCTCATATGCTTCAGCAAAGGTGAGAGGCGAAAAATACGCCGGAAAGAAAGTTGGCCTCAACCGGGTATCGAACTCACATCCACCAGGTCATGAGTCAGACACGCTCACCACTGAGCCACCCGGGCGGGCTGAAATTTAAAGTAACGGCTGTCGTTTCGGAACGTAGTCCGGTTTTGTACCCAAAATGCCCAAATCAGATTTATTTGAAAACATTTGCCATCTAGCTGCAGAAAATGACAGACAAGTTAGATTTGCGAAAATGGTCCGCTATTTTGGAAAGATACATCAACCGAAACTGACCTTGAGGAATACAGTCTTGATAGAATCTCTTTTTATTCCCAATAAAACAACAGCTGGTCGACTATGACGCATTCAAAATTTAACTACAAAACAAAATTTTAAACTTTTCCATTTTCAAAGCATTTGCCAACGAAATTTTAAAATTTGCATTTATTACAACACTTCTCCTAGGGATAGAAAACATTGTGGGAAAAGGAGAAAATGCTGGTTACCAGCATTTTCTCCTTTTCCCAATATGTTTTCATAATTCTTATTCCTTGAAGACGCAAAATTGCTCAGTAAAGCAAGTGCTTAGATGTTAAAAAGCAAATAAAACTTCTAAAATAACATGGAACCAGCGTATATAGATAAGACAGGGTTGCAACCAACGGCGCGAGATCATAAATGGGCGGATAAATCTGTCAGTTGGTACTCTTCCCCCCTTTTTTTTTTGCATTTTGAAAGTTTTTGGTTTACAGAGAATAACAGAGAATAAATACAAAAAGTTACGATGATGACAAAGACGAAGAAGAAGCAGAAAATGATGATGATCATCATGATGATGACAACGATGTTGATGATGATGATTTCGACGACGAGGACGATGGTGATTATGACGATGATCACGACGACGATGATGATTATGACGACGACGACGATGTAGACGACGGCAATAATGATGATGAAGATGTTGAAAATGATAATGATGATTTCGACGACGTCGATGTTGATGATGATTTCAACGACTACGATGATAATGATTAGGATGGTAAAGATGATTTCGACGACGATTATGATGACGACGACTATGATAATGATGATGATGATGACGGTTAGGATGACTACGACTATGATGATAATGATGATGATGATGACGATGACCAAGACGATGATGATAACAATGATGATGACGACGACGATGATGATGATGATAATGATGATGATGATGATGATTACAGTAATAGTTACGACAACGACAAAGAAGACCATGATGCTGATGATATGACGATGATGACGACGACGACGACGATGATGATGATGATGATGATGATGATGATTACAGTGATTTTTACGACGACGACAACGACAACATAATGCTGATGATATGATGATATGACGACCACGACGATGATGATCATGATGATGATGAGCAGGAGGAGGAAGAGGATTGTCGGCCTTGCACATGAAAATTTGTTTTTTGACGGCGCAGTTACTAAATTAACGTTTCCAGGAAGTAAATATATAGAGTGATTAATTTCAGTTGTTATGCAATAAACAGCTTTAAACTAAAATCTACTTTATGATGTTTAGGAAATAAGTGCATAAAGTGGACAGTTCTTCACGTTCTACGCCGTGAGCTCTCGATTTACTTCTTCAAACATTTTATAATTAGCATTTTCCCCCCTTTTCAACAATGATTCCTACCATTTTAAAGAAAACGTTTCCAATATTTAAACTATAATGTGATTTGTCGTACAGAAATGCTTTCAATTTCTTTTTACGCACGGACAAGACTTATCTCGTTGACCTTTTGCGGACAGTATAGATCATGATCAGACTGCACAGAACGTGAAGTCTGATCTGTGATATACACTGTCCGATAAATACATATTTCCCAAAACAGGAAAAAAACTTTGAAATAGCGAAATTTGGGGTTTTAATACCGGCTTGAAATTTTCATGTCATTCAGTTAGCAGGAAGAGGGTTAAAAAAGAAATTTCACTTTAACTCGTTACCAAACGACAAAATCTTAGGTTTGTCCAAATTGAAAGCATTTACAGACAACAAAATAAAAGTGACTGATAATTTGAAATCTGTTTTGTGAAAGGTGGACAATACTGTGGGAAAAGGAGGAAATGCCGGTTATCAGCATTTTCTCCTTTTCCCACAATGTTTTCTAAAGGCCTTTTTCTGAGGGTCGTCAAAAGTAGGGATTGTGTCGTTATGGGTTAAGTACCATTGAAAAAAAATCTCCAGTGATCGAAACAGTGATGTCCTTGATACGCCAAATGGGATATCGATGACGTAAAAACATGATAAATTTTACCGCGACATACGCGAAGTTATATCGCGATAATATCGCGGTAGGATTACACAACAGGGTCCATTAACCCTTAGGCTGCTAAAAGTATCTCACTGACATTTTGCGGACAGTGTAGATCAAGATCAGACTGCACAGAACGTGCAGTCTGATCTTGGATCTACACTGTCCGATGAGGAGATGTCGTTTCTCGAAAAATGGCTTTATAATATATAAATAGCAAACTTTGGGTTTTTTACCACCAATTTGAAAGTTTAATTTCATTTATTTGACAGAATAAGTGTTAGATTTCACGGCACAGATTTAATCGATATAGACGGAAAACGGGTACGTATAATGGCGAGTTTTTATTGGAGACCCAGAAAGGGAGTCAATTTAATCCTGTCAGTTTAATGTTACCGTAATCGACGACACGATTTAACGCGATAAAGTCGCGATAAAGATTTCCCGATATGTTTTGGTACAAATAGTACAAAATTTCCCCCTTTGCAACAATAGTTCACTTGTGTTCAGGTTCAGGTGTACCATATATCTGTTATAGTAATGCATTCAGAGCTGTTCGCTGCATTTCAATTGTACGAGGTTTTGATGTTTGATGCAGTCTTTAACCCATTCCCAAACAAGCCCTGGTTTTTACGTGTCTGTAGTGCAAGTCTTTAGAAAACACTGTGGGAAAAGGAGAAATTGCTCGTAACGAGCAATTTCTCCTTTTCCCACAGTGTTTTCTGCCCCTTCGGATAATTTTCTGCCATTGTTATGAAAGTTAAAATTGTCCTCTGCAAACTCTTTCAGTTTGGGAGAGTCTAAAATTTGTCGTTTGGGAAAGGGTTGATATCAATTATACCACATCATTGCGACAAGTGCACCTATCCACGCGTTCCTACAGTTCGTTCACCAGTACTTCGGTCATAACTCTTTCTTAGCCACTGGCTGCTAACAATAGCCTTTGTACAATACTACAGCAGGTGCCGGGTTCGGGCGCTGTGAGGAAATAATGGAGATACCACAGAGGGTTACCGAGGTCCTTCGTCGCAGAATTCTGAAGACATCCTGGCCAAGTACCAGACTGCTCATTGATTCCAAGCCTTTTAAATCGCAATCTACTGGTATCCGGCTCAGCAGTTCATGGAGCTACTCAATCAACGACCCTTGGTACAGAAATCTTGACAGAACCAGGCCGAGTTGTGATTCGAACCAATGACCTATATGACCGCTTGATATAACAAGATTTTTCTCTTTTATTACCTTAGGTACATAGCTCGATAGATTCAGGATGTACTGCAGAAAACTCTAAGTCATGGTCGACCCCTGACTCAAAGGTATGGTTGGAACCAGAATAAGCCGGGGTTTAACCTCACCAGCAGGCTATAAGCCCTTCGTGTTGCCAATTGTTATTCTTTGGGACTCAGGGCTTGACAGTTTCGGGGAGGGGAGCGGTAGAGAAGAGTTGAAAGAACCACGTATGATGCAGGATCCCTTTCGTAGATGCCTGGAATGAGCTTAGCCGAGCTGGAATTCGAGCTCATGAGCTCTTGATTACAAGGCCATCAAGTTATGATCTTAAATATCGGGATGGGCCTATTACAGGAAGATACGTGGTTAACACTGACTGAATCATGGAGGACCCCTACAGCCGAAGTCTAGAGAGCGGCTCCATCCCACTTAGAGGTACAGCGAAACATTATGATAAAAGGTTAGAGACCCCACTATAAAATATGTAGGGTTTACCCTGAACTAGATCAGTCCTGCATTTTAACAACTCGGCTGTCGAAGTCTGTCTTTGAAAACATTGTGGGAAAAGGAGAAAATGCTGGTAACCAGCATTTTCTCCTTTTCCCACAATGTTTTATATTACACTCTATAAAATGCAAATCCAATTATTTAAAGTTGTTATCGGCAAATACTTTGAGTTTGAACGATGCTAAAAGTTTTCGCCGACCTTGAGTTCACGAAAGAGAGAGTTGGGTCGTTGACGTTAGACATAACCATAGCAATACCAATATTGTTTAGATAAGAAAGTATCTGATCTTACCAAGCACCGTAAATCCAAGATCAGATTCTAGGTTCTGTGCAGCCTGATCTTGTCCTGTAGTATCTGTATCTCGCACGAGATTATTTCGTATATGTTAAGAGTAAGCAGATATCTTTATGGTACAACAGGAGACAGTTATTGCCATCATGCCTGCACGAAAACCGTTTATAAATACGCGTATCAATAAACAGCTTAACGAAATTGCTGCACCCCATGACCCAAGTACGAGTACTCTTTCTTTTCTGAAACACCTCCATTCAGTATCTTCCGCTCACCAATTGACCTCGTCGCCAATGACGTAAATCCAGGGAGAAAAGTGTGCCCGACGTGGGACTCGAAACCACGACCACTAGAACACAAGTTCCACAGCTCTACCAACTAAGGTAGCCGGGTATATGGTCGTGAGTCTACCCAACGCGAGCTACAGCACATTTGTGTTGCTGAGTGATAGTTGTTTGTCATTTAGTCAGAAATCAAAGCGTTGAGAACGCTGAAATGGTATTTGTCAAGGAAGCCGCTGTGTAAAATAAATACATGTATTTTGAAAGAAAAAGAGAATTATTATTCAAATATTGGCTTGAAAGTCAACCAACTAAGCGAATGGATACCTTTTTTGGTTAAAAGGAGAGTACTCATGATAAAGTAAGGATTATTTGTGTATTGGTAGTCTCCCTTCATCATTAGGAAGAGTCGGTGGTAAGTCCCTTGACAGTACGATGCATGATGGACAGTAGAGAGAAACCTTGTGGATAATCGAGTAAAATTAAGTTTGTATCTGAAACCTTGATTTTGAAATATCTTTGGCCGTTAACATTTAATTCTCAACACTACGATCAAATATTTCAATCTATAAATATTCATGCCAAATCAAATGGTGCATGAGATGAACAAGCCATCGGACGAACTTGTTTTGGAAAGAAAAAGCCCAGGACCATGCGGTCGGTAGACGAATTTTTTGTCATTGTGTCAAGAGAAGGCTATGAGCGAAAAAAAGCTATTTGCGATTAAAAATTAGTATTTCCGCGATAGATGGTCTCACCCAGTACATTTTAACATGTCATTTCCAATTACATATTTAAGTGCTACCAAAAATGTCATTTGCCTGAGAAAAATTGAGTTTCGACAAATATCATAAAAAAATTGCTAGATCTACTAAAATCTTGTAATTTCCTGAACGGCACATTTTTAGATTGGCGATCATATAAAGGTCGCTTCTCAATTACCATCAAGATTGAACCAGAATAGAATGTACACGTAAACAAAAACTTCACCACCGCCAAAGACTGCATCCCCCCGCGCTCGCCTCCCACCCCCTTTCGAAAAATATTTCTTTCTGTTACAAATCGTAATTTATAAATATAGATGATGGACAAGATGTCATCCATAAGGTACAAGATGTTTGTTTATATGTGAACCTTCACGCGAAAAGGGACAATCTGGGAAATCCGTATGTCAATTATATGAAAACAGAACAAAGATATAGTGCATGTCAATTTAAGTTGATAGTTCAAAAATGATTGTATAGTAAGGCAGAATGACCAATTTTTATTCAGAAAATATCATAAGAGCGAAAACTGTCAACCCCGGTCAACCTGCGCAATTCGCGCAGTCTGACCAGAGTTGACCCCTTCCGCAGTTCCCAGAGAGTCCATTTTTGCGTGACGGGTCACATACATGTATGTAAATTATGTCACTGACCTATGCATATCAGTCTCATCTTTACTTATCCCAACAAAATTATTTTTATCCTCATGTTTTTCGCAGGTATTATAGTTTTTTTCCCTTAAATATTCCTCAACCCCGCCCCTCCCCTAAAATAAAGGAGGGAGGGGGTAGGACGTTAAGTGAATCTAAAAACGTATTAGAAATACAAAAGAGATCAACGAACTTACTTCCTATTTTGACAAATAAATTGCTACTCATTGGCGGTGGGTACTGTGAGCGGAGCCGGATCGGTCTTCATTGCCTGATTTTACCGGTTGAAAGCGGAACGCACTGAATAACTAGATTAGACCATTTTTCTTCGGTTCTTGTATAGACCAACCATGTTTTACATTACCAAGGCAACCCATTCCAAATTCGCCAGTCTGTCAGTACAAATTTTATCTTTTTGAAGGCCATTTTTCCACATTTGCTCGTCTCTCAGTACTTTCGGTACTTTGATTATAACCTATTTTTCATCAAGGATGTTTTTGTTATCAATATTTAAAAAAAAAAGAATGCCGAGAAAGACGTCTGCTAAACATTTGTTTCCGGATCTAATAAATCAAACATAAAGAGAAAACAAAATAGGTGAGAAATTGGGATTGCAAAATCTATTCTGCGTAATAAGCGCCTATAACGACACAGATTTTGACTGTTTATTTCTGTATCATCTTGTGCCAATCCATGAAGATTCGTAAACAAGATTTCTAATTCTTATACGTATCCGTCAATATCGTGCCTCTTCTGTATGTCTTGCAACACGAGAAAATGGGCGTTCAGATATTTGCGTAAAGAGTCGTCTCGGATCAGCCTGCGCAGACTGATCCGAGACGGTGTAATGCAGAGAGATGACCTTCCCCTACAAAATGACCGGGTCATTATTCTACGCAGAGAAATGACCCCAGAAGTCATTTTTACTACGTAGACGAATGACCCGGGTCATTATTCTACGTACAGAAATGACCCATGGGTCATTTTGTAGGGGAGGGTCATTTCTCTGCATTACACAGGCACTTTACGACTGCATTAGATTTTGTGCTACAGAAGACTTGCACAAAAAAGAAAATTACATAAAAAATGAAAGTGTCGTTTTGGATTAGCTTGCGCAGACTGTGCATGCTCAATACAATCTATAATCCATGACAGAAGCCCGCTGGCCTTTAGCGGGTGAAGGGAAAAAACCGTCAACAACACAGCACAGAACTGGCGTTCAGATTTACGGTAAGACAGTTCAGTTTTAACCTTTTACTCCATAGATACTCATTTTTACACATTGCTTGTAGGAGCCTTTGGAAAACATTGCGGCAAAAGGTGAAATTGCTCGTGACGAGCAATTTCACCTTTTGTCACATTGTTTTCTATGCTATCAAAAGGTGTCATTTACACATAAGAAACAGCTTCATCCTTGCTGTTATTTAGGGTCAATTAGAGATCCCATAGGAATGCCTTATGGGGTAAAGGGTTAATATTTCAACAATAATTCATTATCTCCCGCTAGATGGCATTCTACAAATGCACATCTAATTTGGGCATCCTGGGTACAGAACCGGACTACTTTTCTACGCGAAAACCGTTACTTTGAATTTCAAACTAAAACGAACGTTTACTCAATAAAACGCTACCTGGTGCGATTCATTCAGCTATGATCAGCAGTTTACAGAAATTTGGAGCTAAAACAGGTCTGATTTCTCCTCAAACATATTGATAAAAGCCATTTTCTCCATTGCTATTTCATAGCACGTATTACTACAATCCCCCCAATATTGGGGGGAGTGAAGCGTCATAGCAGACAGGTCGAATCTTCGAAGATTTTGACATGCGCGGACAACGAACAATAATTACAAAAATACTGGTTGAACCGCGAATTAAGTGCCGAACTATCATTGTTATACTACATCATAGAGAAATCGAAAAACCAGCGCCTAACGTATAACTTGATAACAGTATGGCTTATTGGTTATAAATAGATGTTTCTGTAAAAAAAAGCTATTTCATAGCTAGAATTTGCCTAATAATACCCTCCTGAGTGACAGTTTCTAGTTTATTTTTTCAATGCACAGTCTGCGAGTATCGTATGGAAGTTCAATGGCATTTCAAGCCCGAAAACTGCCCTGTGACATCTTCCGGTGTAAGCGGCAAACGCCGTCTTCCATACTATTTTCAACAGCATTCTATTGTCCTGTTCTTGGCAATGGATGTTTTTGTATATCTGCAAAAAGTTTCGATCAAGGTCAGCCTGCGCGGATTGCGCAGGTTGTCCTTGGTCGAATCTTTTTGCTATCGTTCAATATTTTGCATTTCAAACGAACACTCTGTCTTATGATTCAGGCAACTTTCGGGCAAAATAGATCAATATAAATGCATGGTACAGTGCATTTCAAAGATATTTGAGTCCCCTTTTCCCCCGAAGCACGGGTTCATGATATAGATAGTCATATAGTATTGCGTTTCTGAAGTTTCCATGGTATTACCGTGGACATAGAGTTGTTTAAAGGTGGCCCTTCATATTTTGGGACGATTTACAGAATTACAAAAGAATTATTTTTATACTCCCAAAACCTTTCAATTTTCAATCTTAAAACCCAAGTAGTACAAAAAAGAGGAATTGGAGATTTACTACGGCCCAGGTTGACACCGACGGGAAACACTCCCTGTCTTTACATGAGCAACTCGCTCTTTTACTTACCGTAAATACACAGACGAAGCTTCAAACATAGCGTCCGAGAAAACACCATGAAAAATAATTACTTGTATATTATGTTATAGAATTTAGGCGTCAATAGACACGTAACAGTCAATTGAAATTCCTACAATTTTTTTTTTTTTATTCTGGCGCGAAATCTAAAAATACACTGAGAGGCTACGTAGCCTTTTAAGGGAACACTGTTTATTTCCATACTTTAATGATTCTTAATTATTGATGATTTGTATTGTTTCTTAATATAAATTTCAGTGATACATATATTTTTTAACTTCGTGAGATGTGAAAAATCTAAATACCAACCTTTAATCTACTGGCTGGTTTTTGCACACACACAAAAAAAGAAGCAGTAACAACATTAATCGTTTAGAGAGGAATGAACCCTGTCAAAGTTTTTATCGAATGATTGTATTGGGAAGTTAACACATTACCAAACGTCAAAATTTTAGGTTTGTCCAATTCGAAAGCATTTGCAGGAGACAAAATAAAAGTGACTGAAAATGTAAAATTTTTTCGTGAAGGGTAGAAAACATTGTAGGAAAAGGAGAAAATGCTGGTTACCAGCATTTTCTCCTTTACCCACAATGTTTTCTAAAGATTTCTTTCTTAGGGTCGTCAAAAGTAGTGTCGTATTAGGATACTTGTTTTAACAGCTTAGGTATATCAGGACGGTCACTGCACCTAACCATGTGTTTCCTGACTTTCCCAAACCAATATCGACTTCCTTACCGAGTCACTGGCTACTTTTCTCGCACGCATCAGAGATGAGAGGCGAAAACATCACATGTTCTGTACAGTCTTTAGTTTAGACATATTTATTTTACGTCGATTGAGAAACAAGTTCCTACAACTTACACTAATCTCTCTCGATTCTGCTTCCTGGGAACTACACCAGTATACTGCAGCCGAATATGTGGGCCAATGAAAAATCCCAAAGTTGACGCTCGCTCCCGGGTTTCGAACTCAGGACCTTTAGGTTATGAGGCCGACGCACTACCTCACGACCACGGACAGTGTACAGTCTGATTTGGACAAAGGTCTTTGAGTCGCGCCTATAAGCTTCTTTAGGGTTAAAGAGGAAAGGTGCATTTGTTCTTTTGCATTCAAATATCTTTCCACCTTTGTTTTTCGGCCAGACAGGCCGTTAGCCTAATTCCTACGTGTTTACTACGCTAAAACACCTGCACCACTATTTACATTAACATCTGTTTTCTACTGATGAAGCACTTTCCCAGACCTGAACATCTATACTTTTATCTTATATACCTCTTCAGGGGCGTAGCTGTCCGTACGCAAAAAGCAGCTGCGTAGTTGCGTATACCTTTCAAAAAAAAAGAAGAAGGAACGTCACCAGAGGCCACCTAATAGCTTCTGATATTCAATAGTTTTCTAAGGGAGAAAATCCTTCACACCCTCTTCGAAAATTACCCTGTAGGTGCATATCGAGAAACGTGATAAAGCAGAGGGACTTGATCAGAGGATCACCCGAGGTGTGCCGAATACAGCCGAGAGACTTAATCAACGTAACATCCGAGGGTTTTAATCAAATTATCACCCGAGGTTTGCCGAAAACAGCCGTGGGACTTGATCAGCGGATCACAAGTGGTTTGCCGAATACAGCCGAGGGACTTAACCAATGGATCACCCGAATTTTGCCGAATACAGCCGAGGGACTTAATTAACGAATCACGGGAAATTTGCCGAATGTGACGTAAATAACGGGATGTAACGGGACTTAACTAATGGATCACCCGAATTTTGCCGAATACAGCCGAGGGACTTAAATAACGAATCACCGGAAGTTCGCCGAATGTGACGTAAATAACGGGATTTAAGTATGAATGGTCAACAAACATGTGTGAAAGGGCATTGCAGAGTTCCAGATGACAGGGAGAGATGATTTTCTTAATCCATTATTTTTCTTCCAAACCCTATTTTGTGGGTACTCATTAGAATCGTCTCGATGAGACGGTTCTAATGAATACCCATAACATAGGGTTTAATACAGAATAATTTATATTTTCAATTTTGAAAGCAAAATCACTCCCCCTATCCGGAACTCTGGGATAACTATATTGCGTACCCGCAAGTTCTCCCTTTTTCCACAATGTTTTCAGAAGCTTTTTTCAGAATGTAACAAGGCGATTGTAAAAAGCGATGACCGGTCTTATTCTACGTCGTTGCCAATAAAATGTCGTTCTCACTGGTCTTTAGACGTTTTGTTTCCATTTAGTGCGCTACGCAAAGTTTGTTAACGAGTAAAGAATGAAGTTTTTTTCTTATCAATCGTTATTTAAGCAGATACGTAACCATTCAGAAATACTTAACTCTTTTGGCTGCAAAGCGGGAATCACTGACCTTTTGCGGACAGTGTAGATCAAGATCAGACTGCACAGAACGTGCAGTCTGATCTTGGATCTACACTGTCCGATATAGAGATAGGTATTCACCCAATTATACATTTGAAACAGCAAAATTTTGGTTTCCACTTGTTGAAAATTTCATTTCTCTTACTTCGCAAGATAAGAGTTAACCCTTTACCGATCAGTCTCTGGTTTTTTACGACCCTGAGATAGAAGCCGTTTGAAAACATTGCGGGAAAAGGAGAAAATGCTGGTTACCAGCATTTTCTCCTTTTCCCACAATGGTTTCTGCCCAGCTGGAAACGAATTTCAATTTTTCGAGTAACATGTATTTTGTCGTCTGCAAGACCTTTCAATTTGGACCAGTCTAAAATTTTGTCGTTTTGGAAAAGGTTAATCCAGCCCAGTTGAACGAATTCCAAGCCAGAATTAAATAGAGCTTAATTCAAGAGTTTTGCGAGCGAATATGATTTATACGAGATATCTTTGAGGGATTTTTTTTTCTAATTTTGTTTTTGTATCTCTATTTCTGTCGTTTTGTAGCATCTGACGGGCCTTTATCGAGTACCACGAGCTCGGTCGATAGCGGTTTTAGCCAGTGATCGAGGGTTTAAAGTTTGAGACCCAGCCAAGCTGGACGAACATCACGATTGAAGACGAACTTCGCTTTTTTGGCCCAAGTGAACAAATCTATTTTTACCTTCCCAACTTAACCTTACCCGGGGTTTTGTGGTCTTTGTTCATGACAAAGAAATTTAATTATGTTGGTGTTTAAAGTGAACCCCTTTTCACAGAACACGGCTAAAAAATAGGTTAAATATAATATGACCTACACCACGCGAAAAGGAACATGTGGACATGTGCGCAGTCGGCGCAGGCTTATCCGAGACGGCACTTTACGACTACATTAGTTTTTGTTCTAAAGTAAACTTGCATAAAACAGAAAAGTTCACAAAAACGGAAAATATTGTGTCGGATTAGTCTGCGAGGACTGCACGAACTGATCCGGGACGACACTCTGCGCTAATGTCCAAATGCCCCTTTTCACGTGTCGCAGGCAAGTTATGTAGATATAATCCAGATGTATTTTTTTACACTCTAGTATTAATGCGCTTGCAATAAAATCTGCAGATAATTCTTCGTGTGACTCCTTCGTGAACTCTGCAGATCTAATATTAGTATCAATATGTTAATTCTGACCTTGAGTGTATAAAAGAACACCCTTACACCGAAATTATTCGTTGTTTGTATAAAAGACCCCATAGCTGCCAAAAGTGAATAATGTGAGTGTTAAAATACATTTAAATTTCAATCGTACCGCTTAAAGATATATGAACTGTCAGGGCTTCAGATAGAGGGAGTAATTTTGATTTCAAAATTGAAAATATTAATAATTCTACACTAAACCCTATGTTATGGATACTCATTTAAATTGCCTCATTGAGATGATTCTAATGAGTACCCACACCATAGGGTTTGGGTGAGAAATAATGGATTTAGAATGCCATCACTTCTTCTTATCTTGAGCTTTGAATTGTTCCAGATATGATAATCTGTTATCATGCGCTCCGTCTATGAGTTAGTCGCTGGAAGAACGAAGAAATCTAAAACAAGGTTAAAAGCTACCAGGTCGCTCTACCTTTTGTTTACTTTTTACCTGATTAGAAAAACATTTTTTCTGCCAGCGACTATATAGCAGTTGGACCGTGTGGTGAAAGAGTCGAGAAATGCATTGCTTTGTTGTTTGTAACCTTGCTTGCTTGCTTGATCGCATCATGATTTACTCGATTGTCAAAAACGTGGCTATTTCAAATCCGTAAGTACAAGACAGTTTTGTTACAACCTTTTTTTGTAATTAAAAATGGTTCTTTATTACAAAATGGGTTGTAACATTGTTTCTAAGTGTGCTGGATTACGGATAAGCATTAAGTCCCCATTCGCCAAAGCAAGGCTTATAGATTTCCCCCATTCAGCTCTCTCATCCACCAATCTGCACTCACCAATCTGTCTATCAGCAATCGCCAATCAACCAATCAGAAGTCACCCAGCTACCAATCGCCATTCACCCATCCACCTATCCGAACTCATCCATCCGTCTATCGCCACACATCCGCCTTTTAATCACTGCTCACCAAAAACCGATCAGCACACACCCGTCCTTCTATCGGCCCACATCTGTCTGTCAGTCAGAAATCATCATTCATCCATTAGCACACATCCGTCTATCTGCACACATCCGTCTTTCTGCACACATCCGTCTATCTGCACACATCCGTCTATCGCCACACATCCGTCTATCGACACACATCCGTCTATCGACACTCATCCATTCACCTTGAAGCACACAGTCGTCTTTCTGCACACATATGTCTATCGGCCCACATCCATCTGCCAATCATTAACTAATCCATTTACCTATCACCTTACGTCTAACTTCCTGTCAGCATTCGGCATACCTCGGGTGATGGGAGCCATCATATCCCTCGGCTGTAACAGGTGGATTAATACGATACATTCATCGCCCGGAAATACGCCGATTTACCGTAATGAAAATTGTAGGGCTCCTCTTACAAAAGAAAACCTGAGTTTCAATTTTCATTTCAAAATCTTTCTAACTATATTTTAGTTGATGTAGTTAGTGTATTGTTCGTACATCCATTTTTAAACGTAATTGAAGTTTTCAACGACAAATAGACGAATGTGAATAACTCCATGGAGGTTGTTTATGTTCATTGCTAAACAAGCGTCAATGGCGCGCTATTTATAGAATCGCGTGATTCTTAGTTCAAATGCAAACGACCGCTCGTAATACGGACGTGGTTAGATGTAGGTACGGAATCCGCCGAGTTGTGGCGAGTGTTCCTGACAGTAATCATTATAATTGGCTTGTAACACGCGAAAAAGGTCATTCGGACATTTGCGTAAAGTGTCGTCTCTGATCAGCGTCTGCAGTCCGCGCAGGCTAATCCGAAACGACACTTTCCGATTTCATGTGATTTTCTGTTTCACGCAAGTCTACTGTAGCACAAAATCTAATGTAGTCGTAAAGTGCAGTCTCGGATTAGCCTGCGCGGACTGCGCAGGCTAATCCGGGACGACACTTTACGCAAATGTCCGAATGCACCTTTTCGCGTGTTGCACTCCATATATCCCCACCAGCAACCTACATCAACCTCTCCGCACTCATATTTTCGCCCAGTTGCACTCATTTATTCGTTTATTTCCACTTACTCACACGTCTATTAGCACTCATATTCCCGCCAATTTAACAATAACCGTACTTTCCCCTTTCCCAGGCACTTTTTCTACAAATCAGCACTCATCCATCACTCCACACGCTCATTTCTCTCCGACCGAAAGTAATGTGGCGACCCTAGAATTAGGGTAACATATATTACACCGAATTTGACCCAGACTTTGTCTCTTTAAGTGCAAGCAACCTCGATAAGTCTATCACTGAATTAATTTCTCCGCAAAACCCTTCAAACTTAGACTGCCAATCGCGACTCACTGGCCTTTAGCGGACAGTGTAGATCAAGATCAGACTGCACAGAACGTGCAGTCTGATCTTGGACCTACACTGTCCGATAAGGAAATATTATTCCTCAAAACATAGCTTTGAAATAGCAGTAATTGGGTACTTATCATCAAAATTGTAAAAAATTCAATTTAGTTCTTTAACAAGATAGGATTGACCTATAACAAAAATGAAACCTTTCAGTCGATAGTGGAAAACCGAAATAGTGTTATTCCAAAGTTATTTCTTGTGGGGAGGGGGGTGGGTCTCTTTAAAGGACAGTGTGGATCCAAGATCAGACTGCAAGTTTTGTGCAATCTGATCTTGATCAACAATGTCCGCAAAAGGTCAGTAATTCCAGATTAGCAGCTTAAGAGTTAACCGTTTACCTCACTGTCTCAAGTTTTAACAAACCTGGGAATGAAACCTTTCGGAAACATTGTGGGAAAAGGAAAAAATGCTGGTAACAGCATTTTCTCCTTTTCCTACAATGTTTTCTCTTTTTTTAATTGCAAATTTCACAATTTTGGCAATGTTCAAATTGTTGTTTGCAACTACTTTGAATTTGGACAAGTCTAAATTTTTTTGTCGTTTGGTAAAGAGTTAATATTTTGTGTGGAAAATTAGAAAAATGAAGAATTGTAGAAAAATACCGAAATAATTATGTACATGCAGACCAAAAGTGTAGCTTATTACATAGGACAGTATAGGTCCAAGATCAGTTCGTTTGTTCCGTATGGTCTAATCTAGACCTACATTGTTTGCAAACCAAACAAACTTTACTTTCAGCGATCATAGAATTTTTTTTAAAATCTAAAATAGCTTTATATTTCCCTTTAATGAACGTAATCCCGTTTATATGGAAAAATAAGGATGGGAACATAATTCTTTATAAACGAGATACAAAAACATTGTGAAAAATGGAGGAATTACTGAAGATAATGAACACAAATGAGCAACTAAGTTTTTTTCTGATTATCATCAAGTTCGAATTTGTCTGAGTGCGTATTTGGTGAGAGTTGTAATTCATTTATTCGCCCCCCATCTAGTTCGATTCTACCGCCTTAAGTATTCCGTCTCAACTTTTATCCAAATCGAACGCGATCACTGATCAGTTTTGCGGAGAGTGTAGACCAGGATCACTGCGTGTCGTCTGATCCTGGTCTACATTCTCTGCTTCACTATCAATTTCTCAAGTCATGATTATGATTCAAATTTGTTTTCCATAAATTCTATATAGCATAATTACATCTACGGTAGTAAACAAGAAAAACGAAACAGCAGAATAAGGATAAAAGTGCCTCATCAGCCCATGTCTAGACGGTCACTTAAAGCCTTTTCGCTCAATCAAAGACGTTTCAGACACCCAGAATGGCTGTAAAATGATTATTAGGTACAAATGAAACTTGTTTACCATGCACAAACAGACGTGAGACGACGTGAAAGACGGAATACGAGAAAGGAATCAAAGCACGGACAGTACTGAGAACCTTGTGCCTTTTCTTCCATTTTTAACCCGTTACCACACAGCAAAATTCTAGACCTATCCAAATTGAAAACATTTGCAAAGGACAATTTTAAAATGGCTAAAATGATGGAATTTTGCTGAGACATGGTTGAAAACTTTGTGGGAAAAGGAGAAAAAGCTGGTTACCAGCATTTTCTCCTTTTCCCACAATGTTTTCAAAAGGCTCCTTCCTCAGGGATGCTAAAAGTCGTCATTGTTTGGTAAATGATTAATTTAAACATATTATTCTACTTCGATTGAGAAACAAGTTCTTACAACTTATACTTATCTCTTTCGAATCTGGAAACTACACCAGTACTCGTGCCAAACGTGCGGGCCAATGAAAAATCCCAAAGTTGACACAGGACGACACTTATTTATTAAGTCATGCTCCCTAAAAAGGGGGTTCCTTGCATATACAAACAATATTGACCTCTGTCAGCCTGTGCAGACAACACGAATCAGTACTTTTTTGCTGTCAGTAAAATTTTCTGCTTTTCAAAGTACTATTCTACCTCATAATTTCGTCAGTTTTGGACAAATTGAATTCATATAATTGTGTATAACTTGTTTGTTTTTAATTCAGCAGATTCATTAAAACCTTATTTCCCAGAAAGTTTCCAGTTTTTTTTCTATTGTACAAGAAAAGCTGACCAATGAGATGACAAAATTACCACTGTGCGGTATAAAAAGAAAAATCGATAAAAAAATTTGACTGGCTAATCCATCCGTACGTGGTTGCATTAGTAAAAATCTGGCAAAAAAAGAAACAGCACTCCATATGCTATTATCGTGTTCGAAAGTCAGACATGTTTTATACTGCAGCTTGATTCCATTCATCAAAATGTATTTTACTTTAACTTCTTGCCTGATAAAAAAAATCTTACGTAAGAAGATGATGTCTAGAGATAGTATTATCAGTGTGGAACTGATAATGTTTCTGGAAAAGATACAAACGGGCTTATTAGGCTCACCTTTGATCCACCGATATTTGTACTCTTAAAATTTTACCCTTTTGCCATGAAGGGCGAGGTATATTTCTAGTTATTGCGGACGGCGTTGAACACGTCTCTGCAGTCTGAATTTGTTCTTCGCCGTCCGATACTTCATTCTGAAAAGATCCTCAACCAGCGGTCTGTTTTCACCAAGCATTCTTATGAAAATTCTTAGTCTTATTCTTCAGCATTTTGCCAATAAAAAAGTAAAAGAACTTCTAATTGGCTAAACCAAATCAGAAGTTCTGTTACTTTTACAGTTACATAAATCTTGAAGGACAAGACAAAAACCGCTCTGTAGAATGGTTGGTGAAAACGGACTAATATCTTTATGGCTGATGGATTGATTGATTGAATTGTGTTTAATACCGCTTTCAACATAATTTCAGTCATATCACAGCGACAGTTTATACATATATATTGACGTTTTCCTGGGTTTTCCCAGGACCCTGAGGTGTCTTGCCCAAGAGCAATCCCAAGAAGGACTGTGGATCCAGTGCTGCTCGAGCTCGGAGCCTCCAAGTTATGGAACGCAAACTTTATCACTGAGCCAGGTAGGACCTCCCTTATGTCGTTTGGAATTGTACTTCAGCCATCGAAAAAGTTTAAGTTGCTATCTAGCAAGAATATTAATCTTTTCTATACCAAACACGATACCAGAATCTTTTGTGGACAATGTAGATCAAGATCAGACTGCACAGAACGTGCAGTCTGATCTTGATATACACTGTTCACTACTCTACTCTGTATTATTACATAACGCTGTCTTGATCTTGCAGCTAAACTCTATTTGTAGCCTTGAGAAAATGAAGTTTACTGACTCAGTTATGAAAGAGTTCATGCGGAAATCTCAACATTTTCCATGGAAACTTTTTACCGGAAATACTATCGAAAAAAATACAAAGCCTACCATTACGAAAACGTTTAGCAACTGTTGTCAAGGAAATACTGCATGAAAAGTATTTTTTGCGGCGCGGCCATACTGTAATTTTGAGAGACGTTTAATTATTGTTTACCAGTACATTAATTAGGTGGGGTTGACGAGGTCGAAAAATTATTAGTATGAAATGATGTATTTCATCACGAAATTGCCTCCAGCATTGGTGCTCTCTTTTACATTATAAGAAGTGGTCATTACATCACCGTGGTCAGTGCACCTATCCAAGCATTCCTGATGTTTCGTTACAGTGATAATAAAGCCCAAATGGACACAATGCGGATGTTTATCCAAGTGTTAGTCTGACAGAGAAAAAAAAATTAAACTAGGTTAAAACCTGCCAGATTGCTGTGTCTTTTGTTTACTTTTTGCCTGATCTTAAAATCCTTTTTTTCCTGCCGTACTTCAAGGTAACAGACTGTCCTCTTCGTGCAGTGTATTCCAATAATTTAAACGTATTATCACACCCGCTTTGATATTTTGGCTTGTATTGGGCCTTTAACTCTTTACCAAACGACAAAATTTTAGACTTATCTAAATTGAAAGCACTCGCAGACGAATGCGAATCAACAAATGAAATTTGATTTGGGAAGGGTAGAAAACATTTTGGGAAAAGGAAAAAATGCTGGTTATCAGCATTTTCTCCTTTTCCCACAATGTTTTCAAAAGGCTTCTTTTGTTAGGGTCGTTAAAAGTCGGGATTGTGTGGTAAAGAGTTGATTCATGTATCTTTTTTTTCCCGTCAATGTATTCAAATGCAATAAATTTGCTTCTTTGATTATCTTTAAAGTCTCAGTAGCGTCCAAATGTAAAAAGACCTGTTCATAGAATAAAAGTTAATTTTATTTTTACCATGTGGAAATATGGCAATCTTTATGACTTTAACATTATGTAAAGGTGCAGTTGGTAAAAGTTCCAGTCAGTGGCAGAAACAAGAAATTTGAAACTGGAACAGATCCAACCATGACGCACTATCTGTTTTTTTTACATCGATCATCGCCGACGGCTAGCCGACTTTTCGTCGTAAATCTCCGCAGTGACGTACTAGTGACCTTAAACACCACGTGATAATTCACAAAACTTTCATTCATTTGATCGTTTCGTCCCCATTCTAGGCTTGAATCAAAGCGTTGAGAACGCTGAAGTGGTATTTGACAAGGAAACCCATTGTGTGGAATTAATAGTTTGAAAGAAAAAGAGACATATTGTTCAAATATTGGCTTAAAAGTCAACCAACTAAGCAAATGAATACCTTTTCGGTTGAAGGGAGAGTGCTCATGAACCTTAATACTATAATTTTGAAATATCGTTAGCCTTTTACATCTGATTTCCAGCATTACAATCATTTACTTCGATCTATAAATATTTATGAGCAATCACATGGAGAAGCGAGCAATCATAGGACGAACAAGCCATGGAACGAATTGGTTTGGAACGAAAATGCAGGAAAATTTGTATCGTTGCGCCAATAAAAGGCTATGAGCGATAGAAGCTATTTTCAATCAAAAATAAGTATCTCAACGATCGATGGCCTCGCCCAATGTATTTTAATATGCCATTTCAAAATACATATCTGAGTGCTACCGAAAAACTCATTTGCCTGAGAAAAAATGAGTTTAACTGTGTTTATTTCCTTCGGCTTCGCACAAAATAAGATACATGGTTATCAAAATTCAATCTTGAACTCATAGTGGTATTGTCTTCGACAAATACCACAAAAACCAAGTCTATCGACATTGTAAACAGAAACAACGACACAGGCTGTTCGTCGATTATTTGTTGATCAGCAATTATACAGAAAGAGTTTACTACATGTAAGTAAGAAAACAGGTTCAGAATGAACAATCTTGCTCTCCGACGGCCCAATATTGACAGTGTATAGCATAGTCCTGTGTACTACGTCATAGCACTAATGAGATGCAATGATATCACGTGACGTTCTCGAAGACCTAGTTCGAATATACACGAACGATAACGACGGTTGTCACGATCAATGACGTCCGTGAAATCGACAAGCTTCACCAGGCATTTTCGCACACGTATCATAGCAACCAGTGCAGTAACTGACACGTTCGGGTTTTCTCCGATCTTGTTAATGTGTGTTGTGATAGGTAATCCGTTATATTTTTTAGTTTAAACAGTGAAAATTACTATTTTTGGCTTTACTGATGCCCTTGACCAGATATCAGGCCGTTTGGTCCGTTAGGTTTAGAAAGTCTCTCACATGATTATTATTCCAGCCCTGGTCTGTGAAATGATGACTTGATACATCTGCGAAAAGCCGAAACTTTTCGCTATTTGTCAATTTTCTGCATACCAAAGGACCAGTGTACCTCACGATTTAGTTGTTTGCTATACAAGACGGATTTTAGGGAGTCCATAGTTATATCACGGCTTGATAGGTACAATTCATCTCACAGGTTCAATAACCCATTAACACACAATCCCTACTTTTGACGACGCTGAGAAAGACGCCTTTAGAAAACACTGTGGGAAAAGGAGAAAATGCTGGTTACCAGCATTTTCTCCTTTTCCCACAATGTTTTCTACCCTTCACAAAACAAATATTAAGTCATTTTTATTTTGTGGTCTGCAGATGCTTTTGATTTAGACAAACCTAATATTTTTTTCCTTTGGTAATGATATGCCCTCTTTTGCCACAGCATAGCACGTTTTTTACTGTTGTTGTTGTTGATTTTAAATTCTACTACTTTCATACTTTTATAATCATTTCTTTATTCAATTTCTTTATTTTCCCCCATTTCCTTTCCTGTTCTCTCTCGTTAGTATGATATTTTCTACAGCATTTTTTTTGTAATCGACAGAGATTACAAAGTTGGAGATTCATTCTAATTGAATTCAGTAATGCAAACGGTATTTTTAAATTGCCTCAAGTTATAAAAATTGTACCCTTGAGGAAAGAAAACATTGTGGGAAAAGGAGAAAATGCTGGTTTCCAGCATTTTCTCCTTTTCCCACATTGTTTTCCAAAGCCTTTCCATAAAGTCCTTAAAACTCGAAATTGTTCGAAAAAGGGTTCTGAAAGGATTGGTTCTATCCAATGTCTATGTCACTATGACTCGGACAGATAGTTCGTCTACCTCTCTAAAGCTTTTTATGGTTGACCCAAATATCTAAATAATCTGATTAGTTATTTTTGTATCTAATTTTGTGGATCATTTATTAACATTTCTGTCTGTGGCTCAGTTGTCAGGAGTAAATGGTTCCTCTTCGCTTCGGTCTGTCATTGGAGCATTCGGCATGCCTCGTGTGATGGGAGCCATCAAATTCCTCGGCTGTAACCGGTGGATTGATATGCAGTAGATCGGTACATTCATCGCCCGGAAATAAGCCAATTTACCGTTCTGAAAATTGTCAGACTCCTCTTACAAAAGAAAGCTTGAGTTTCAATTTTCTATCAAAATCTTTCTATCTATGTTTCAACTGACAAACTGTTCGTACATTCATTTTATAAAGTGATTATGAATTCCGATTGAAGTTTTCACCGACAGATAGACAGATGTGAATAACTTCATAGAGGTTGTTTATGTCGTTGCTAAACGACTGACATTGGCGCGCCTTGTATAAGATCACGTGATTCGCATTTCAAATGGAAAAGACCGTTATACGGACGAAGTGAGATGTAGGAACGGAATCGGCCGGGTTGTGACGAATGTCATTGAGGGCCATTCTTCAGTTACTTCCCTTGATTCTTTTCCAGTACTACATTGGTCCTGATAATGGGAATTACTTGGATTTTATTCTTGATTTTCTTACACTACACAGACATGCTTTAGAGACATCTTGATGAAATTTGATCAAACTTTTTTACGAACCGATTATACGCTTTGCTTTTCTCTGATGGTTAAACGAAATTTACTTTAATTTTTTTATGGACTTTTTGCGTTTATATATTAAATCAAAATACACTGCTCGCAATATCACCAAGAGAATCAAGGATAAAAACAAAGGAATACAGGTAATGGGACCAATCTGTTACTTGGTTACCCTTAGTCATTATCTGGCAAGGGAGAAACAAGCTCATACAACTTATACTTATCTCTCTCGATTATGCTTTCTAGGAACTACACCAGTACTCGCGTCGAATGTGTGAGCCAATGAAAAATTCCAAAGCCGACACCCGCTCCCGGGTATCGAACTCGGGACCTCACGGTTATGAAGCCGACGCTCTGCGTTACGACCACGGACACCAGAAGTCGCAAGTCACTTTATACACTAACCAACAACATAAATATGGAAATCCGTATCGAATCTTTTCACAGTGCTATATGTTAATATATAATCTGTACTTTTCCGTTTTCTAACCCGTGACTAACGGCTTCAGAAAATTGAATAAAGTTTTGAGACGCCTTAATAAAAAAACGAACAACAAAATAATAATAAAGTCTCGCCATGTAATATCATGACTACAGTTTACTCTTTCCATACCAAAGACCACACAGAAGCTTTTGTGGACAGTGTAGGTCAAGATCAGACTGCACAGAACGTGCAGTCTGATCTCTGATCTATACTGCCCACTGCTGCATTCAACATTTTGGCAAAATGTATTTTTATCTTGCGGAGGAAATGTATTTCTAGCCCTTGAGAAAACGCAGTTTATTTTCAAACAGTAGAGAGAGATATATTGGTATAAGCACAAGAGGGCGTACCATTAACCCTTTACTCCACAGATACTCATTTCTACACATTGCTTGTAGGAGCCTTTTGGAAAACATTGTGGCAAAAGGTGAAATTGCTCGTGACGAGCAATTTCACCTTTTGTCACAATGTTTTCTACACTATATCAAAGGTGTCATATACACATAAGAAAAGGCTTCATCCTTGCTGTTATTTAGGGTCAATTAGAGATATCATAGAAATGCCTTATGGGGTAAAGGGTTAAACTGACTATAAAGCTTGTCAGTCTGCATACAACACAACAATGGCCTAGCATTTTATGAATGAATGCAACAAAAACAGTTTGTCTGTACTTTGTAAATATTTGATGGCGTCAATATCTACCCAAGGTCATACATATGTTGTTTGTTTTTCCCGAAACTTGGAAAAGCACCGTATCCTAGCATAACCTTTTACCGCACAAACCCCAGTTTTAACTACCCTTAGAAAGAAGCCATCTGAAAACATTGTGGGAAAAGGAGAAATGCTGGTAACCAGCATTTTCTCCTTTTCCCACAAAGTTTTCTTTATATTTCAATGACAGCAATCATCTTTTTTGCCACATATAAATTGTCCCATTTATATGTTTTTAATTTGGACACGTCTAAAATGATCTTGTGTGGTAAAAGGTTAAAACGGATTTAGACTGAATACTTGTATAGTTATTCCAGTTATATCGCGACAGTGCACCTACCCATGCTCTCCTGGAACTTCTATTACCACAACACTACAAAATATTCTGTCCTAGCCACTGTTTTGCTCCCCACATAAACGTTGTCGAAACAAAAGACGGACCTAGTGAGGTCGACTTGCTCTTTATTCAATGCAACCCAATCAACCCCACAAGAGCACCGTTTTTAACCCCACTAGCCCTAACCCCATACCTACCAGATGGACGATGGACGGAATGAACCCCACAGAGACTAAATGTACAGTTACCCCTAACCCCACAATGTCAGGCTCGTAAGGACGGACAGACGAACGGCCGGACAAGCATCCATGGCGATTCCAGTCTATCCCCTCCACTCCGTTGTTAGGGGTATAATGACTATTATCTATCCTCAAACAGTAATTGGCCAAGCCAGGAATCGAACCAGCAACCCATGTGCTCAAGACATGTATACTACTGACACAGCTATCTGGGCTTGGTTAAAACAGATTGAGAAAGTGTCGACAAAGATCAGACTACTCATATCTGCCGTCTCATCTTGGTCTGCATTCTCTGCCAACTTCTAACGCTTTTTTCTGATATCAGCAATATAATCTACTCTACTAACACAAATCAATCAGCGAAAATGGTTATGAGGGAATGCAGCCGGTCGCTTGGAAAGATTATATTGCAGAGTACTGGTTAAAGAAACAGCAGGAAAGAATGGATAGGTGAACTGGTCACCGCAATATAACTGAAATAATAAATTGCCTTTAACACCATATACCCAATCAATAATCGTTTGGAATCAATAACCATAAATGTCAATAAAACATTAAAGCGAAATCTATTCTATTAAATTTTGTAGTCATAATTAAATTTCGAAAGAATTTTTGTTGCCCAATTAAATGTCAATTACTTGCAAATAAACTTAATGAAATCTAGGTAAGTGTGATTCAACAATGAACTCCTGACAAGATAGCATGAAGTAACTTTTTACCAAACCACAAAACTTTAGACTTGTCCAAATTGAAAGCACTTGCAGATGACGTAAACGTAGCTCAAAAACGAAATTTGTTTCCAGCAGGATAGAAAACATTGTGAGAAAGGGAGAAAATGCCGGTTACCAGCATTTTCTCCTTTTCCCACAATGTTTTAAAGAGCATTATCTTCCGCTAGATGGCATTCTACAAATACACATCTATCTAATTTGGGCATTCTGGGTACAGAACCGAACTACTTTTCTACAAGACAACTGTTAATTTGAATTTCAAATTAAGTAAATGTTTACTAAAAAAAAACGCTACCTGGTGCGATTCATTCAGTTATGATCAGCAGTTTGGAGAAATCTGGAGCTAAAACAGGCCCGATTTCTCCTCAAACATATTGATAAAAACCATTTTCTCCATTGCTACTTTATAGCGCGTATTACTACAATACCCGCAATATCGGGGGGCAGTGATGCGTCATAGCAGACAGGTCGAATCTTCGAAGAGTGTGATATTCGCAGACAATGTTTCAAGAGGCTTCTATCTCGGGGTCGTAAAAACCAGGGATTGGTTTGGTAAAGGGGTAAACAAACAATAGAAAAGTAGAAAAGAACAAGAAATTTCTTTTAAAAAGAAGCTAGCGGGCGTAAATGTACCAGCAAATGATCAACAGCCCTTAGAATAAACATGTCTACATTTTTTAAGCAATCACAAGTTTCCATTTACTCCTTTGTTATCAGAATCGAAAAATAGGACAAAAGTCAGTATATCGAGCAACGCCGAAACCAAAGTTCTCCCTTCACCAGAGAATTAAAATTTTGTTTATTCTAGTAGAAGAAAAACCTGAATGTTGCGTCAGCTAGCATCTCTCTAATTTTAATGGTTAATCAATTTGCTGCAAAGCGCGACTTGGTGACCTTTTGCGGACTGTGTAGATCAAGATCAGACTGCACAGAACGTGCAGTCTGATCTTGATCTACACAATCCGATGAGGATATATTTTTTCCTCAAAAACTAATTTTGAAATAACCAAAATCTGATTGATACTATTAGCTAGAAATTGTTTTTTAAGTTTAAGAGCATAAAGGTAAAATCGTATAAACCGAGATTTCGTGATGTTTGTGGTACATTTGACTGGGTGAGAAACCAATGACGCAGTGACTTAGTTTATCCCACGTGCTTTTCAGACATCTAGTTTTAGTTTAAAAATCGTGTAATAATTTCCAATGAGTGGGTGGGTGAGTGAGTTTTTAATGAATGAACGAATGAATAAACGAATAAATGAATGAATGAATGAATGAATGAATGAATGAATCCTACAACTGATATTAGACCACGTTTGTAGGGACTTGACCAATCAGCGTTCAGTATTTCCGTTGTATATATCGAAGATACAACTCCCGCAGTTGTATATCTGGATATACTATGCTAATATATCCCGCACGTGAATTCCGACAATTTTTGTATGCAATGTCGAGTCGGGACAAAATGTACCCTTTGCGGTAACACAATTTTGAAGTATGATTTGAACTGGGTATAACATTTTCATGTGTGAGTGCAATACTTTTCTAAGTCTGTACAATGTACAATCAATTAACACAGTGTTGCCCTCAAATAGCGATTAACTACAGCAACCTCTTGAATGGAGTGTGCTTTAGGCGGTAGAAAAATAAGGCTCCAGTATAGTTAAAAGTTCAATGTTCACATTTTGGCTTTAAAACATGCCATTGCCTTTACAACCATTTTTCTAAAACTTCAATCTGAGTAGGATTAAACACTTATTTTTGCTAAGAAATTACAACAAATTCGACAGCTCTTTAGTTTGCATGCGCGTTCAACGTGTCAGTGCACCTACACATGAATAGGTTGGTTTAGAAATGATTAACCCTTAACCTGCTTATTAAGAGAAATGAAACCTTCAAACCAATAATAAAAGCCCAAATTTGGCTATATCAAAGATATTTAGGGGAAAATATCGCCTTATCGGAAAGTGTACATCCAAGATCAGATTGTACACGTTCTATGCTTTCTGATCTCTATCTACATTTTCCACTAAAGGTCATTGAGTCGCGTTTAGCAGCTTACAGGTTAAGCTCAATGGCTCTATGTACAAAGTTTACAAGGTTTTATTGTATGGCCTTGACATTGCTTACAAAAATTGCTCCAAATTTACGTATTGAACATAATTGCAAAAGAAAGCTGAACAAAATTTCTCAAGAACATTCCATGTGTTTCGTAATAAAATAGACTAGTACAGTCTAATTACAAGAGACACATAGTAAGCTTTAAACGATGAACATCCCTATTGTCTTTGACAATCTACAATCGAAACATAACGTTTTCAAAATTTTACCGGCAAATACAATTTCTATTTTAACGATCCACAAATAGGTTAACTTTCATTAAAATCATAATAAATAATTTAGCATTCTGATATAAATTAGTACCTTACTTATGCCTCTTTTGAACTAGATGCAAAACTTTCATTTTAACAATTACAACGACTCAATTTTGTTACAAGCTTTTTATCTACTATAAATATGAGCATATGACGTAAAAAGCATGAATAAATAGTCACGTGGTCTAAGTGAGATAGAAAATCTCGTGCCGTGATATATGGGAAATATACACTCGCTAACGCTCGTGTATATTTCCCATATACCACGGCACTCGTTTTCTATCCCATACATGATTTATAAATGTTCCAGTTTGCTACAGGTTTGTCGAAGGTCTTTACCGACGCCTATTTCGACTGATATGTAAGAATCTGACATGCATAACCTATCGGGTAACATGCATGACATTTTCATGTAAAAGCAAAGAACATTTATAGCCAGACAGAATGCTCTTCTTCGTTATAAAATGTGATATTAATAAAACAATCCGTCCTGCAAGCGCCACGCTGACATATATGGTCCACTCTTTGTGAAAAGGGGACTTAATGCATTTGCGAAAAGTATCGACCATGTCAGCCTGCGCAGTCCGCGCAGGCTGACATGGGTCGAAACTTTTCGCTGTCTTTAAATTTTCTGCATGTCAGAGGATCACTCTACCTATTGATTCAGTCGGTTGTATTAAAAAAAATGGATTTAATGGGTCCATAATTCTGCGTTGACTTATCTGGTCTCGAAATGTTTTTCATCAAAGTCGGGAATGAGATATCAAAGAAAGTGTGTTAATATTTTAATTAGTTTCCTTTAAATTTCGTACGGCCCGTATACCGCCATCACACCAAAATCGTTTTCATTCCGTTCCGAGCATTTTTGTCAAACGGACATTTACTGTGTTCAGACGGAGTGGACGTATTAGCAACATTTTACGATTCGTTTACGAACTTAATGAACGGTTTAGGACGAGAAGGGTGCTCCGGAACTTTGAGCCTTCTGAAAATTTCTTGCCCTCCCTCCCGTCCTGTAATCAGACGGAGTGACAACGTATTTTTGAAAAAAAAAAAAAACAAGAAGGACGTACGTACTATGAACAGAACTGCCGTACTTCGATTGTATTAGAGACGCAACTACTTGCAATTCAGCATCAATTGGTAACGCGTTTGCATTTTACCGACCGAAATTACACGTCTTATTCCGACCGCAGCTCGTTTTATGATTTCGTTGACCGGGGTAAGTTTTCTAAAAACAGGTTTGGTGAGAGAGGGCCTTCAGGCATCATTAGGCCAAAATTAGACGTTATACCCCGACCGTAAATTGTTTTCCGATTATGTCGGACGGGGGTAAGACGTGCTTAGATCTATAGTTGGTATGACTGGGGATGTAGTCAAGAGGTAGAAAACGAATAAGTACATGTTAAATGTAGCGGTGATGCATCAAGCGCCCTTTCGCCAGAGTGTGTCTCGTACATTTGATCGGTGTCTGATGCAGTTTATGACAGAATAGCTTTATCAATGACTGCGAAAATATGCATCTTTTCGTGCGATATTTTGATTTTCTGAATCGTTGTTACGTACTGTTTCTCCTTGCTTCTCTCCAATACTAAGAAAACTTCACGGTCAGGTGGCAGGGGACTTGGAAACTTGTTCACGGCTGTGGTGAATTCGGCCCGGGGCGACATGATTTACCACAGTCGTGAACAAGTTTTCAAGTCCCCTGCCACTTGACCGTACAACTAATACTGTAAGATCCTCTATATCTCAAATACTTACTCATTCCAGACCCTATATATCTCGGTGCAGGGGAACTGAGCGTGTATAGCTATCTAAAGATCATAATAAAACAGTGAGTGAATTACCCATTATCAAACATTTGTCTGTGTTTAAATGCCTCTTGTAAAAAACTTGGCTAGGTTTTTTTTTTTATAAATATTAACTTTTTATTGATTTTAAAAAGTTCAGTTAACTTTTACACACTTTGTCTTAGTCTGAAAGAGGATTAATTAATAAGAATAAAAGTTTCTCTTTGAGCATTCCGACGTTTCGCAAAATAATTTAATGTAATAGTAAAAAGAGGAAGTTAAAATCTATACTGGTTTCTTCTTTTTACCCTAACCGTTTGGCAAATAACTCTGAACTCTGACGAACCTGAGAACGAAGTCTTTTGAAAACACTGTGGGAAAAGAAGAAAATGCTGGAAACCGGCATTTTCTTAATTTCCTACAATGTTTTCTATCATTACAAGGGCATATTTTATAATTTGAGTAACAATGATATAAATGAATTTGTCGTCTACATACACATACATGTATGTAAAGCAAATTACTTTTTGTTTGCCGCGGTCCGAACGTATTTCAGTTTATACGGAGACCGTTCCGGAAATTTCCGACAGGTGCCCGTTACTATATATAATTTCCCCGTGCATTCTGTGAGCACTCTGTGCGCACGCATTTGTACCTTCCTTTGTCTCTACTGCATTCCCGCGTCTGCTTTCCTCGGAGACAGTTGTCATGCAGCGTAGAATGCCTTTTTCTATATAATCTTTAATACAATTCTTTCTTCTATATTGATAAGTCAGACTCCTCTCTTAATATTTTTTTTTGTATATAAATTGTATTTTTCCTAGCCTGACAGATATTTCCTGTCCATTTTTCAGGCTGTTTATTATTCCACATTTAGTCATGGAATAAAAGAATTAATTGAAACTTACAACCGAGTCTTCTCTAGTTAGCCCGGTCACATGTATGTAGACTTGTCGATTTTTTCTCGTCCAGTAAAACGTTAACTAAACAACTTCTTGGATTGTTCCAAATTCAAAGCACTTGGAGACCAAAAAAAAAAAACTAATGTGTCTGAAATTGAGGTCAATTGTGTCTTTATATGTGTAGAAAATATCGGGTGGAAAGATGAAAATTCTGGTGACCAGGATTTCTCCTATTCATAATATGATTTGAAAAAAAAAATTTTTTTTGCGGTTCATAACAATCGAAATTGTTTGGCAATGTTTAATACAGTATTTAGTTTAATAATCCGTCATTCAGAAACACTCGGCACTCCCCGTACATCGCCGGCATTACTTGCTTCTATCGGTCTCTTCCGTACAAGATCGTCGTAATTTTCGATCATGTGCGAAGTGCGTCGAACGGGCTCGGCGGTCAAACTTCGTAAGACGTCTGTATAGCCCATTTAATTTTACTTTAGAAATTATACATTTACTTTTGAAGTATCTGGCAGCTTAATTTCTTTCTGCAAAGGTTATATATCGTCGGTTTACTTCGAAAACCTTGTAACTACAGCTTGTAATAAGCTGTAGTAACGAGGTTTTTGAAATAAACCGACGATATTGTCTTTATAAAAAAGTTACAAAACTAAATGTCTACGTATCAGTTTAAGGTTCTTTATAACATAGAAATCTAAAATCAACAAAATATTAGCCCCAGTAGAGTTAGCGGTTGGTACCCTCCGTCATGTGGACTTATGATACGATAGGCTACGGATATAAATTAAAATTTTGCAAGAAAAAGTTTTGACATTCAAACCAAAAATCTAAAAAGTGTCTCCCCTAAAAGGGAATGAAACAATTATTCTTATCTATAGTGATTGATTGATTGTTTTATGTATAACGCCGTTTTCAACATTATTTCAGTTATATCGCGGCGGCCAGTGCACCTAGCCATGCTTTCCTGGAGTTTCTGTTACCAGTACTCCGCAAAATAATCTTTCAAAGCCACTGGCTTCTTTCCCACACAACCATCGTCGATACAATGATCGGAGGTGAGATAGGAATCCTGTCGCAGTGACTATCATCAATTCTCGGAAAGACATTGGTCGAGCCGTGGATCAAACCCACGATCTCCTGTTTTTAAGTCCTGCACGCTACCAACTAAGCTACCGAGGCTCGGCTTGACAAAGCCAAAAGTCACAGAACATTGTTCAAATGCACTGTAAACATATTTTCAAAACAACATCAGAATTCGGGAAGCCCATTTTACGCTTGCGTAAAAACCACTCTAGGTTGTTGTAGTTCATATAGTTTGCCGGAATGCCTGAAATACCTGGCCTGATTTTTGCCAACTTTAGCGGGGGATCCCCACTCACTCTTTACCAGAAAACGAAATGTTAGCCTCCTCCAATCTGAAAGCATTTGCAGACGACAAAATCTGCATGTGTCAAAACTGATTAAACCTGTTTTAGGAATGGACAGAAAACATTGTTGGAAAAGGAGAAAATGCTGGTAACCAGCATTTTCTCCTTTTCCCACAATGTTTTTTAAAGGTCGTTTTTTCCTTACACAAGGGATTCTCATTAAATGAACGAAAGCAAAAAACATATGAGAATGATATTCTCTCTGCGGGGTTGTTCAACTCGAGATGGTCGTATTTAAAGATCCATTTTATGCCGTTTACTCTTAAGTTTAAGACAACGTATCTCATTGGCTGAGGATGATCTAAACGTTGTGTGTAAGCTAATCAGAATGTCCAGTCTTGGAATTAAGATTTCGAGCTGAATTCAAAACGGCCTTTGTTCTTTCTTTACGGTTTTCCCATTACTGCACAGGTTAACAATTCTATAGTTTTAGACTTTTCCTCTCTCGTATGAGGAAGGTTTTGGTTGAAAGTGTAACCTAAGATCAGATTGGAAATGAGCTACGTTCAGTCGGATCTTCGTCCACACTCTCTGTCTCTCTTATGGTTTAAGACTTATCTGATCACAAGCTGCCATGAATGTTTTTGACTGAAAATGTAAAACAAGATCAGGATTGACATTCAAGCTGTCTGATCTTCGCCCACACTCCTTGTCCCTATTCTAGTTCAAGACATTTTATCACAAGCGGTCATGTATGTTTTTTACTAAAAGTGTAAAATAAGATCTGTTGTGACATACAAGTTATCTGATCTTCGCCCACACTCCCTGTCCCTATTCTGGATTAAGACATTTTATCACAAGCGGCCAAGGGTGTTTTTCACTGAACGTGTAAACCAAGATCAGACATGATAAAGAAGTAGTCTGATCTTCGTCACAACTTCTGTCCCTCTTTTGGTTTAAGATCAGACAAAATTAGATTGGCATACAAGCTATCTGATCTTGTTCTACACTCACTGTCCTACAACTAAGGTTTTTTTCATATAATTGACCTGCAACATGGGAAAAGGGACTTTCGGACATTTGCGTAAAGTGTCGTATCGGATCTGCCTGTGCAATCCGCGCAGGCTAATCCGAGACGGCACTTTCCGTTTTTGTGAAATTTTCTGTTTTTTGCAAGTCTACCGTAGCACAAAATCTAATAGTATCGTAAAGTGTCGTTTCGGATTAGCCTGCGCAGACTGCGCAGGCTGATCCGAGACGACACTTTACGCAAATGTCCGAAAGTCCCTTTTCGCGTGTTGCGAGCCATATAATCTCGACTAACTGTCGAATAAAACTTGACATACATTTTTACGACCGTTAATAATTGAACTTCCGCGTGCTAAGACCCTTTCGGCGAAATAGTTATGAACAGAAACTCGTGCGTACGACAAAGATCAAGATCAGACTGCACAGAACTTGTTGTCTGATCTTGATCCGTGTCGTCCGCCTGTTAAATCATTACTTAAAAATATAAACAACTTTTTGAGTTTTAGACGATTAATTTTGCCGAAAGACGGCGAATTAAACCTTTTCGTGTTATAGTTACATAAAACTTGGTAAAATGCTTTTTCAAACTTTTTTTTTAGAAAAAGTACCTCCTTATCGGACAGTGTAGATCCAAGATCAGACTGCACGTTCTGTGCAGTCTGATCTTGATCTACACTGTCCGCAAAGGTCAGTGAGTAGCGTTTGGCTGCCTATGGGTTGAATTACACTTGACACCCGTAAAATCAAACCTTCACTAAAATTTTAAATTTGCGACACTTCAAACTTGAAAGTGTTGGCAGATGGTAAAGATATTGTGGCTAAAATAGATGGACATGGCTGTGAGAGTGTATAGAAAACTTTGTAGAAAAAGGAGAAAAGGCTGGTGACCAGCATTGTTTTTCCTTTTTTCCACAATGCTTTCAAAATCTTTCTTCCTCGAGGCCATTATAACACGAGAATATTTGATATGATATTAAATATAAGTTCATAGCCGTATATAGCCCAACAGTACAATAAACTATTTCTACCAGTCAGTCGAAAATACCCTACAAACAAAGACGTGAAATCTGTGAGCGACAATCTCGGCACAAATGAGGGAGTGGGTTCGACACCCATGACAAGCCAACCATGTGAAAAAATGTAATGCTGGCAGTATTTAGGACGAAACGTTCAGCCCAGGTTTAATATGACTTGCAACATGCGAAACGGGGAATTCGGAAATTTGCGTAAAGTGTCGTCGGATCAGCCTGCACAGTCCGCGCAGGCTAATCCGAGAAGGCACTCTACGACTACATTCGTTTTTGTGCTTCAGTGGACATGCACAAAACAGAAAATTATGTGAAAACGGAAAGTATCGTCTCGGATCAGCCTGCGCAGATTGCGCAGGCTGATCCGAGACGACACTTTATGCAAATGTCCGAGTGTTGAAGGCCAATAACGGTGCTATACACGGAGCACGTTAAGGAACCATGATAGGGTGGGTTTCGTCCTATATCCTGCATATTCCAATGTAACATAACAGCCTTCTGTGGGGGTGGGGGCGTCGCCCGTAAGAACAAAAACAAAATAATCAGAAACTATTCTTACCTGATCATTGAGGACCCGATCAGTACAGTTCGTCACTGCCATAAGATGCGCAGCAACGAGCCAGACAACCAACGTGGTGTAAAACGTCCCTTTGAAAGACTCGAACATAAGTCCTGAGGTACGGATGGTTGAGCTCGGCCGTGTATTCAACATGAACAGTCGTACACACGAGGTGAGTCGAACACACAAAATTTTGTGAAAAGTCCCGGCACGGAATAGAATGTTAACACACTTCAAAAGTTCGGGGAAAAATAAAATTTAACAAAAAGTCCTGGGCAAAATAAAAAAATCCACCTATATTTCTGCAATTTTTTTTTTTTGTTGATTTAAATCACATTTCCATTAAACTTTTACAAAAACCATAATGTTAAGCCACTTATATTTAACACATAAAACGATCAATGCATACTTTCAAATCTACATTCAATACGTACCAGAGAGTTGAAAATACTCGCCGTGGCCTATTTTCTTCTCTCGTAAAGATCTGTTTATTTATACACGCACACCTATCTCTCCATCGATTATTTTCTTTTTTCAATGATTCAAAATCAGTTCGGCGATCCTTAATTCATATAAGTGCATAATTATATTGAGTACAATAAAAAAAATCTTTGTAACGTCTATTTGTAGAAATTAAAATAAATCTTACCTAGGAATTACCCCGATTTTTGAAAAACGCATTATGGTATTTTCAAACCTATCCCAATTCTAAGATTTTACCACGGGCCTGTTTTCAACTAAATTGTATGATTGACCGCTTATCCTGCTAAATGACTAAAATTAAATTTTTCAATTTTATATTAAAAACAAAAATATTTCTATTTCTAAAATACGTTTCGGGTAATAATATCTCAATATCGGACAGTGTAGATCAAAGATCAGACTGCACGTTCTGTGCAGTCTGATCTTGATCTACACTGTCCGCAAAAGGTCAGCCACGGAATTAAGAGAGATGTACTGAATAATTCTTTTTTTTTTTCGTGTCAGTTTGAAAAAAAAAACAAGAGACAGTTCATTTAGCGGACATCTTGAGAAGCCCCCGAATTCCCGTTAGCTCACTACTCACTGAATAGCAGCAGCGTAAACTCGCTCATTTTTATAGGCTTTGACGAGATAGATAACCCATTACCGCACCGACACAAAATTCTCCTCGATTCTAAAGAAAGAGAGAGAGAGTGGCTTCACACCATTTTGATTTGAACTGTTTATCAGATAACCAAGTTCAGACTTGACTGAATTCCCGAAAAGGTAAGTAGCCGAAAGAAATATTATAAAACGGTGGGGTTTGTCCTGAAAGTAAAACGTCACTGCAAAAGAAGAAAATATTGCTGACCAGCATTTTCTCCTCGCACGACAACGTCTCCAAAACCTTAGTTCTCGTATAGGTTTTTACAAGTATTTATTCATTTTGTAAAGATTTTCAACTACTTTCTCACATGCATTAGAGATGGGAGGCGAAAAATCGCCGAAAAGAAAATTTGCCTCATTCAGGTATTGAACTCACAACCACCAGGTCACAAGTCCGATTGCTAACCACCGTGCTACCGGAAGGACGAATTGAACGTGTGACATAGGCGATTGATCTTGTCTTAGTTTGTGTAAAAATTCATTATTTGAAAAAGTAGCACATGCTGGTTACCAGCATTATCTCCTTTTTCAACGATGTTTCCAGCACACAATTTTCCCGGGGTTCTATACCTACGTTCTGCTGAGGGTCACCCTCTTGCCTACCGATCTCGTATTTTGACGGCCGAGAAAGGGTTTAAAAACATTATGGGAAAAGGAGAAAATGCTTGAAACCAGCATTTTCTCCTTTTCCCCACAATATTTTTGAGATACCATTTTTCCAAAAATGTCTATATCGTAGAACTTGTTTGGTAAAAGGTTTAAGAATGAACTAACCAATGTGCAGGTAAGTGCAGCCAAACATAGGCTGATCTGTGTCGACACTAATCGGAAGTAAAATAAACGTTTGCGAAATGTATGCCACACATATTGATTAACTGTCCTTACGGGCAAAGAAACAAATGAAGAAATGCATAGCTAAAAATACAGGGACCGTGCAGGATTCGAACGGAGGAAAGGCCAACATCATAACTGAGCTCAAGAGAATTCTCCCTAACGTAGTCCTCAGGTATTTTATTTAACCCATTACCACACAATCCCTACTTTTGACGCCCCTGAGAAAGAAGCCTTTTGAAAACACTGTGGGAAACAGCATTTTCTCCTTTTCCCACAGTTTTTTCTACCCCTCCAAGAACAAATTTAAATGTCTCGGTCACCTTTATTTTGTCGTCTGCAAATGCTTTCAATTTGGACCAGTCTAAAATTTTCTCGTGTGGTAAAGAGTTAGATGTGGATGACGCCGTGTATGAAGGAGTGGTCTCCCGTAACACACCCCCCTCTTAAAGTTATCATTTATTGATGGCCCAAAACCTTCACAGGCAGAAAGTTAGTTTTTGGACAACAAATGGGATTAATGGCTCAATGGCCAATCCCGGACAAGCCTGTATCTTACGGACAAAGTCCGTAACAAAGAAACAAAGGCACAGCTGAAATACCGAGACCGGTCAAGCTTTGAACCTAGAAGGCCCGGACGAAAGGCAAACACCATATAACCACTGAGCTAAAGAGTTACCCCTCTAACAAAGAAGCTATGACTAGGCATTGTATTTAAACCAGGATGAAGCCATGCAAGAAGGAGTGGTCTCCCGTACAATGTCTTGTTTCAGTTGGTTGGTTGGTTGTATTGGGGTTTAACGCCACTTTAACAGCTAAGGTCATATCATGGCGGTCGGTGACGCACATGTGTTTCCTGGCTTTCTCACACCGGTACTAAAACAACTTTCTTTCCAAAGCCACCGATTACTTTTCTCACATGCTTCAGTAGAGGAGAGAGGCGAAAATACGCCGGAAAGAAAGTTCGCCTCAACCGGGTATCGAACTCACAACCACCAGGTCATGAGTCCGACACGCTCACAACTGAACCACCCGGGCGGGCTGTCTTGTTTCAGAGAAACGGGATAATCTAGTCACTTCTCTAGAAAAGAAGCTATTCGTAACAGGGCCATACTCCGCCAAAAAGGGGTCTTAATAAATTTCCGTGAACCATTATACCAAGCAAAACATCACATAAATTTTTATCCATGTCGTCCATTTTTCGAACAACTGACTGAATCGTGAGATAGAATGCTTCTTTGACATGCAGGAAATTGACCGTGAGCAAAAAGTTTCGGCCCATGTCAGCCTGCGCGGACTGCGCAGGCCGACATTGGCCGAAACTTTTTGAAAATGTATTTAGAACCCCCCCCCCCCCCCGTTTCATAAGGCATGGATCTTACCGTTTTTTTTTTATCTTTTTTTTTTAATTTTGCGAAGTTATTCGATATTACCTCATCGAGTACTTTCATAAACTTTATAATGTCTAATTTTAGAATGAACTTGACTTTTTTTATATACAATACCCTTTACCGAAAAATAAAAAAAAAATGGATTTGTCTGAAAAGAAAGTATTTCCGATCGACAAAGTAAGATTAAGATCAGACTACTTCTTACGGAGAGCATAGATCAAAACCAGAGGTACAGAGACAGTTTTCTGATCTTTGATCAAGTGGTCTCGAGTGATGTAAGTGAAACATTGTTGAGAATGGCGTAAAAATCTTTGTTAAAGTGAAATCAATCGACCGTCTCGCCTAAATTCTATCTAAAGCTCAACGAAAGTCCTTGCGACAGTTTCTGTCACGGATTAAAATCGTTTTGTATATAAATCATATTCTGGCAAAATGGGGCCGCTATTTTTAGTAAATACATTAAGCCCCTTTTTCACCCAGAATGGATCAATTTTAAGGATCGGGCAGTGACTTAGAAAAACAATAAGAAAGCGAAGCATATATGTCCCAGAAATTCTAGAAAAACATGGATAGATAAACTGGTCGCGGCTATTTGACAAAAAATCATGCTTAAAAAGGAATCATTTTTCCCCGTAATGTTTTCAATTCACCTTCGTCAAACTTATCCTTTTAAGTTTTTAAGCAACCCTGATAATCAATTAATCGATCAATCAATCAATCATTAATGGCGTTTACCGACGTTTTCAAAATTAATTCAGTCATGTCAAAGCAGCCAAAGCATTTATCCATGCTTTCCTGGAGTTTCTTTTCCCAATACTCAGCACAATATTCTATCGAAGCCACTGGCTGCTTTCCCACATAACCATCGTCGAAACAATGGTCGGCGGTGCGAGAGGGATATACTCTGTAGTAATGACTATCATCAATCCTCGGAAGGTAATTGGCCGAGCCAGGGATCTAACTAGCGACCTCGAGTTCTCAATTCCTGTAAGCTACAGACTAAGCTACAAGGGCTCGGCAGCGAACCTGAAAATTTCCAACCATGTGTCAGAATGTTTCCCTCTGTATCACACGTTTAATTTTCGAGTAGGTGCCAAACAAGCCCGACGTGTGACAGGAAATAATCCGTAATTTTCAAGAAAGAAATAATAATTTAACGAGTCCTTAAAAAACCTATTTTGAGTTTTTTTTCTACTTTCTATTTTTCTCTTCGTTTTTGTAAGCTTTCTTTTCGGGAAAAAAATCCTTTAAAGAAACTGACTTGTACTCTGAAGGCCTCGGGTTCAATCTCTAGGGACCCTCGATGAATCACCCTTAGGCAAAACACCTGAGAATCCAAGCCCGCTATTGGTGAAACCCAGGACACACATTAACCCATTACCACACACTCCCTACTTTTGACGCCCCTGAGAAAGAAGCCTTTTGAAAACACTATGGGAAAAGATGAAAATGCTGGTAACCAGCATTTTCTCCTTTTCCCACAGTGTTTTCTACCTTTCCCAGAACAAATATCTATTTTTAGTCACCTTTATTTTGTTGTCTGCATATGCTTTCAATTATGACCAGTCTAAGATTTTCTCGTGTGGTAAAGATTTAATAAGTATGTGAGCTGTCGTCGTGATATGACTGAAATATCATCGAAAGCGGTGAAAAAGGTCCATCCATCCATCCATTCATAGATCGATCAATCAATCAATCACTCACTCACTCACTCACTCACTCACTCACTCAATCAATCAATCAATCAACCAATCAATCAAACTTCCATTAAAGTGCCTCGCTGCTTGATAAATGTACTTGAGATTTAATATACAAACATGTAATGCTTGCTTTCCCTACATATATGTGCTCCTTTTCCTACAATGTTTTCTACCCAGCTGGAAACAAATTTCAACTTTGGAGTTATGTTTATTTTGTCGTCTGCAAGTGCTTTCAGTTTGGACAAGTCTATAACTTTGTCGTTTGGTAAAGGGTTAACCCTTTACTCCATAGATACTCATTTTGACGCATCAACAAGAGACAGCTTTTGAAAACATTGTGGGAAAAGGAGAAATTGCTCATAACGAGCAATTTCTCCTTTTCCCACAATGTTTTCCACTCAATCAGATATTTGTATTTTCATTTATGCATATTTTTCACATCACATCTTTATCTGCTGCTGAAATGGAAGAAGCTCAAATTGGCATATCAGGTTAAGGGTTAAACATGTCTTCGGCTCTAGCTAACCACATACAGTTTATATTTCACTTTTCGTGATCTTGTTCATTGTGAGGTTTCCTATGTATTATGTTTCGATGATATTCTAACCCATTACGCTTTGTTACATATACTTCAAAACATAAACTTTCGATTTTTCGATTTATAGTACATGTAACGAGTATGTATGTATGCATTTTTTATCCATTCTGTTTATTCTAAACAATATTATTATTATTATTATTATTATTATGTGAAATGTAAATTTCCAGCATATTCTTCTTTGGAATCCGTTACTTGCTTTTACTTCCTTTCATCTATTTATATGGGTGATGAACGACAAGTGCAGATGAAATTACTGAATATATCTTGCATACTTTTCTTTTTTTAAAACGGTTAAGTCGAAAGCAAAAAAAAAAACCTGCGACTATTCTCAGATGCTATGCCTTTTTTATGAGACAGGTCTTAAATCAGAATAATCAGTCAGAAAAATATTGTCGCACCATACATGTACCCGTGACGTTTTCGGTGTGTATAGATCAAGATGAACTACACTAAGTTGTTTCTTATACAGACTGATCTTTGTGACAAAATTATATTACTGCACCAAAGCGTGATTTCCGCAAATGTAATGTACTGTGTCTTATTTATTCAATGTCAGCTATTGTTACGTGTATGTACATGATATTCTTATATTTGTATTATATAGCTTTGTAAGGACGATGAACATTGTGCAAGTCATTGGAGATAAAAGTTCTGTTCTGTTCTATTTAATGACATTTTCTGTATGAAACGTAGTCATTTTACCTTGTTATACAATCATTTTTGAATTATCAACTTAAACTGGCCTGCACGATATTTGATCTGTTTTCATTTAAGCCTTTCCCAAACGACAAATTTTAGACTCTTCCAAACTGAAAGAGTTTGCAGACAACAATTTTAGATGTTGAGAAAATGGCAGAAAGTTGTCAAAAAGGGTAGAAAACACTGTGGAAAAAGGAGAAATTGCTCGTTACGAGCAATTTCTCTTTTTCCCGCAGTGTTTTCAAAAGACTTCTACTGCAGACACGTAAAAACTAGGGCTTGTTTGGGAAAGGGCTAATTGATGTACAGAATTCCCACATGGTCCCTTTTTACGTGATGGGTCACAGTTGTTATCACATGGTCATAGATTTTATCACACCTTTTTGCGGAAAACGTAATATAATAACAAATACAAGAAAATTATACTCATTCTCTGTGGGGGACAATTTAATGAGTTTATTAGTAATAACGCGTTTTCCCAAAAAATACACCCAAAAATATTATCTAAAATTTCGGAAAAGAATCCACTTAGAAGTGAAGTGAAACCAACAGCCTCGTAATACGGGTATTATTTCGTCACCATATTTTCACCTGTAGTGAATAACTGTTTATTATATCAAAATAAATAAATAAATTAATTTTTTTTTTTTCAAAGGGCCTCTATCTCGGGGTCGAAAAACCAGGGATTGTTTGGTAAAGGGCGTTTTGAAGGTGAAAGATCGAAATTTATTTCATCTCGTGATTTTTTTTTGAAGGGGTCTATTTAGATTTCTTTGTTTTACATTTTAACGTAGTGGACCCGTAATAGAAAACAGCGATTTCCACTATAATATTACCCTAGAAAATTTGCTAAGATTAAAAATGAGCACTATTGTACTACTTTCACCGAGCCACTTTTTCTTTTTTGTCCTTCCTAGAATAATCATTTATAAATCTATAACTACTATAATTTTATTACAAATGGATATGATAATTACCTCCCTTTTCTGGAAACTAACAAAATTATCAACAAATAATTTCAAGGCGGACCCCGAAGGAATTTCTGTTCGGTTAAAAATGTGCAATAGTATCATATCTGTACAAAATCTGTCTTTATCAACTGTCCAGAAATTTTATGCCATGCTGCACTATGCCTATTACGGGTCCACAACCTTAAGATTAATTTGGTTGTAACTGACTATATACAAGAGGTATAAGTCAATAAAGACATTCATTCATACATACATACATACATACATACATTCATACATACATACATACATACATTCATACATACATACATTCATACTCAAACAATTTGATTTGTGTTTGAAAGATCGAGAACTTCGTGATTGTTCACAATGTTTTCAAAAGCATTCCTCTTCCGGATCGTTAAAACGTGAAATCGTTTATCAAATTGCACAAGTCTTTTTTTTAAGATTCTTTTTTTTCCGATCTCCACCAGCGACTGTGTTTTTCAAATACCTTTTTTATATTGTCCGACCTTCAAACTTGAGTTTGTTTCTTCCTTATTGAAATTTTAACCAATCAAAAAATGGCAATAATTTATTTCCTTGAAATCAATTCATGTATGTGTGAGTAAGAAATGCTCAATTAAACATCCGGAAAATCGGTTAACTAACCCATTACCACACAATCCCGAGAAAGAAGCCTTCTGAAAACATTGTGGGAAAAGGAGCAAATACTGGTAACCAGCATTTTCTCCTTTTCCCGCAATGTTTTCCACCTTTCCCGAAACAAATTTTAATTTTTGAGCCACATTTATTTTGTTGTCCGCAAGTACTTTCAATTTGGACGACTCTACAATTTTGCCGTTTGAGAAAGGGTTAACTTATCAAATAAAATCGTACCGTACCGAAATGCCACAGCTTATTAGAGAATGATTTGTTTAAATGTCAGTGAATATGAGACTTTCATTTTGATAATATCGAAAATAAGATTTCCAAAGGCTGCATTGCGCAATATCTGTATGGTTCAAAAACCAAAGAAAAGTCGACTTCGTTTGTTTGTGAATTTTTCCTGTTTTAGCTGTTTTTCAACAACATCTTCGATATATCTTGGAGGCTAGGTGTACCTACATATCGTTTAAAGTAACAATAAAGGGCAAACAAAACAAAGTCGATGTTAAAATGCATTTGAATTACATCATAACATTTTCAAACTATGGAAATTATTGTGAAGTTGAAAATCTGTCATGTTACGGTCGGTTCGAGTGTTAGTTGCTGACAAAGAGATTGATTTCAAAACTAGGATAAAACCTGCCAGGTATCCTTGTCGTTTGTTTACTTTTTGTCTGATTTTAAAACTCTTTTTGTTTCTGCCGGCGACAAATACATGGCCTGATCACAACATATCAGACTGTAATCATCCTAATATTTTCCATACCTTTAAGTGGTAATATCTAAATCTAAATGTATAAATACCTAAATTTGATCCTTTGGTCTCTACAGGACCTTAAGTCAGTTTCTTTTACCAGTAGTTCGTACAATATATATATACTTGTTCTAAAGCATCTAACTTCTTTCCTATATTACCACGGTCGACGTAATCTTCAGCATTGAGAGAGAAATTAATCCCTGTTTGAATTGTTTTGGGAAGGACTATTCTAATTACTGAAGTATCTAGGCCTTGCCAGGGGTCGAAATCAAAACCCGCGGAATATATGAAATGACCACAGAAATCTCGACTAAAGTCCTTGAGAATTTCTTTGTTTGTCAGTTTGTTTTGTGTTAAGGATATAGTACCCTTTCATCGCCGAAAAAAAAGTAAGACTTCGGCTAACACTCGGGTAATCCGTAATCAGTCGGCTGTTAGACGCTGGTTCCGACCATCGTTTACGAATTACCCGAGCCGAATCCGTAGGATTTTTGGCGGTAAAAGGCGATCTTACATGAATGTTTCATAAAACCTATTAGGCTGCCCTATCCTGAAATGCCGTTTCCAGATTTATTTCTGTAATATCGGTGTGGCCAGTCAACCTATTAAAGTTTTTCGGAGTTTCTTTTACCAGTTCCCTGCACTATACAGATCTTTACAAGCCATTTGCTTCTTTCCCGAATAAAAAAAATGTCGAAATCATTTTCGAGGAATGAATCCTGTCTAAACAACTATCGACAACCGTCTGAAAGAAATGACTGACTTTCGGTATCGACTCAAAGCACTTGGGTTTCAATCACATTGCCTTATTGACTAAACTACCCGGCTTGAAAAACTCCACAGTGAGGAAATAATGACTTACCTCGGCCATGACATTTACATCGTTTCTACGACTGTATTACTCTATACTGATTTTATCGCAGTCGCTTGTTAGATGTGCTGGATACCTGACAGAAATGTCACTTATTGCTTTGCGCTCTACCAAACAATCCGTTGTTTTCGTGACCCTGTGGAAGGAAACCTTTTGAAAACATCGTGGGGAAAAGGAGAAAATGCTGGAATGCTGGAAACCAGCATTTTCTCCTTTTCCCCACAATGTTTTCTGTTCTTTCAGTGACCAAAATGGGTAGATAATTGATCGATAGGCTGCATGGTGTATCCACATTATTTCAGTTATATCGCGGCGGCGACTCCACCTATCCATACTTGCCCTGGGTTTTTTTTTTCCAACTTTTCGCACCATCTTCTTTCCAAGAACTGGCTGGTTTCCCACATAACCATCGTCGAAATAATGGTCAGCGATAAAAGATTTATGAATCCTGTCGCAACGACTATTATCAATACTCGGAACGAAATTATTCCAGCCTGGGCGGGCATCGAACCCGCGACATTCCGCCCACAAGTCCTGTAGGCTTTTTGACTGAGCTATCGGGGCTCGGTGGCAGATGATCGAAAGAAAAAACACTTATTGTTTAACCCTTTACAAAACACTGCCGTGTTTAAACAACTTGTGTGGTGGAAAAAGTGTTAACACTTAGCAAAGAAATGTGACGTATAAAGCAAAAAGGGGCCTTCTGGGAACTGTGAAAAGTGTCAACCCTGGTCAGACTGCGCGTATTGCGCAGGCTGACCAGAATTGACAATTTTCGCTTTAATGACATTTTCTGTATGAAAAGTGGTCATTGTACCTTGTTATATAATCATTTTTGAATTATCAACTTAAACCGACCTGCACTATCGTTGATCTGTTTTCATCTAATTGATGTACAGAATTTCCAGATGATCCCTTTTGTGTAATGGGTCACATATATTTGATAACATTCAAGGAAGAAAAAAAAATTAACGTTAGTAACCAAGGTGTGGAAGACAATTCACAGAAATGCTTAAACTTTACTCAACAATACCTTGTTTTCAAGACCCTGGGAAAGAAGCTTTTTAAAAACATTCTAGGGGAAAGGAGAAAATGCTGGCAACCAGCTGGCAACCAGCTGGCAACCGGCAGTTTCTCCTTTCTCCTGCAATGTGTTTTCTTTTCTTTCAATCACCAAATGCAGCAGATAACTGAGAGAAATGCCATTTATTATTCAGCCGTTTACCAAACAACACCGTGTTTTCACAACTATGTGGGCAAAAAAAGAAAATATTTAGGGAAGAAAACAATGATGACATTAGGGAAGAAAAGAAAATACTGGTAACCGAGGTATGCAAGATAACTGGCATTTTTTTAACTTGGGCTTACGACCCTGTGAAACATGAAATATGAAAACACCGGAAGGAAAGGAGAAATTCTGGTACCAGTGTTTTCTCCGAGTGTAGGGCATTTTCCCCCAGACTTCTGCCCCAGAGTTTTGCCCCCTCCCTCAGGACAACTGCCACCTGGACGTTTGCCCCCAGATATCTGCCAACCTAGGATATCTGCCCCCAGGCATCTGCCCCCCTTAGGACATGTGCCCCCCCCCCCCGACGTGTCCCCGGACATCTGCCCCCCTTAGGAATCTACCCCATGGACATCTGCCCCCCATAGTTTGTTTACAACTTGGACGTCGAGCTCCTTTACGTGACAATCTTAGAAAAGCAACTTTGAGATATACATGTATATTGTACATGGTAATTTTGACCGGCATTATGAAAAAGACTTCTCAGCTGTTGTATCGTTGAGTGCTATTTTGCTGACAATCTTCGGCTGATTAATTGATTTCAGTTTATATATCAAACTTCCAGTGTGATAACTATAGAGTCAGTTACTCATCTGGCACGCCTACTGTAAACCCCGATAAAAAATTCTTTTTTTTTTTCATTTTAGAAAAATTAAAGCAAAATTAAGGATGTCATTAGTTCTTCAACATCATTTAGAATTTAGAAGAGGCTTATCGTTTCCCAGGAGGCAGTTGTCCTACGAGGGCAAATATCCGGGGGCAGATGTCCTACGGTGGCAAATGTCAGGGGGGATGTCCTAAGGGGGCGAATGTCCGGGGGCAAATTCCTACGGGAGCGAATTCCCGGGGGGCAGATGTCCAGGAGGCAAATGTCCTGATACCGTTTTCTCCTATTTTGGTACATAACAAGAAGGCATTTTTCAGAATTTGATATAATAACTAAACATTTGAATTCAAGATCAGTCTGCGCGTTCTGTGCAGCTCAGTCTTGATCTGTATCATTCGTAGAAGCCCTTTTTTGTCTCTATCGCAAGGGGGAGGGGAGGGTTGGGGGCAATTTTACCAATTTTTCCATAATGCCTTCTACAATCTCTTCTATTTATGGTGTTGGCTATTCTTTGCGATGGAAGGTGCCACTTATCTGTTTGCCGTCGCCGAATTCTTCGTTAGTTTCTTTTTAAAAGAAAATGGACAGAAAAAAAGTGAAGACGCCATAGGACTTTAGAAGTTGTATTTGAATAGTACTGGATTACAACGATTAAATTGTTTATCACTTTATCAAAGTATAGAAAATGAACCATGTGAACGCATAGCATAGCATAAGTTAGGTAGGTGTTGCGGACAGTGATGATCTGATGGCATTTTTTGTAGTACCTTTTGGCTATAAACTTATACAAATAATCTTGAAACTCTTTTGATTACATTTAAAAAAATAATTTCGTTCCAAATGGGTGGAAAGCTGGCCTATTATAATACACTGACGCATATCCGGAGCTCCCTTTGTCCTAAAGTGGTACCCCTAGATTTTGTGTTCTAGACCAGTTTACAATAGGCCTCTGTTCTCTGCGAAACATCGTAACGTAAGATCATTACTCCACTGACATGTCCCGTGATTTAAATGACTGTCGCTTCATTCGTTTATTTCTTTCTTTGTTAATATCAACCCATAGCTACATGTATTACCTTGAATCATCAGATGAACCTCAAAACTTCACACAGAAAGTCGGGGCAGCCGTTCATTAGATGGATTCAGGGATATTGGACATGCGTTGGAATTGGTGGCGACTGCGTCGCTAGAATTTCTGGAAGCCCCCCCCCCCCCCGCCCCCTAACTTGTTTACTTGTTTTCTATGATCAAAATACTTTTTTGTATGTATACACAAATTCTAGCACAATTCCACGAACTACCAGAACAGCCCTTGTAATTCGCATCACTTATTTGAATAGCTGCTGTTTTTGCTAAATCACTACGTTGGTTGTATGCCAGCTTTTTTCTTTTTAAAGAACAGGTAATTTCTATTCCAATGAAAAGGTTGTTGTGATTAATTACCACATAATTTCAAATAGTTCTCGTGGCTACGTCACCCGTGAAAACATTACCGATGGTGTTCACTCTATGACTTATATTCCGATCTTTCACAGAAAAAAAAAATACAGAATTGTGATCCGTCACGCGAAAAGGGACAATCTAGGATTTATGTACGTCAATCAGATGACAACAGATGAACCACAGTGCAGGTCAATTTAAGTTGATAATTAAAAAATGGTTGTATAATAAGGTAAAATGACCACTTTTCATACAGAAAATATCATAAAAACGAAAGTGTCAACTCTGGTCAGCCTGCGCAATTCGCGCAGTCTAAGCAATGTTGACACTTTTCGCATTCCCCTGAAGGTCCCTTTTTACTTGACGGGTCATAGAATATACTCTATTTAGTAACTTCGTCATTAAATTTATACATTTTCATGTTCTTATACCTCCGAAAAACGAATGTTTTCGGAGATATGCTGGAATCAGCCTGTCTGTCCGTATGCACATGTGTTAGTCCGTATGTCCATTCATGTGTCCGTCTGTACTGGTAATCTTGTGTCGCGAACTCCTCCTACAGTGTTGCTGCCATTATGTTAAAATTGTGTTGATACATTGATCGTATAACAAATTTGTGCAAAACGCAGTTTTCAATCATCTACTACATAAATTATGATTCTAGGGTAATCTCCCCTTGAACTTAGAAAATTTTTGTTACAGTTATGGTAAGACCTGTGTAATGGAAAACAGCTTTTTCCACTAAAACAACATCCTGCAAAATTAGCTATTATCAAAAATGAGTATTATTGAATTACTTTCACCGATTCATTTTTTCCATATTTTCCTTCTTTGAATTATCATTTATAAATCTAAAACCACTATATTCTCAATTCAAAAAGAGATAATAATTACCTTCCTTTCCAAAAAATTAACAAAAGTTAAAAAAAATAATTTCATGATAGACATAAACGGAATTTCCGATCCATTAGAAATATGCAAAAATATTATTTCTGCATAAATCCTTATTTATCCTTATTTATCAACCAATTAGAATTTTTGCCCCGTGTTCACCGGAAGTGCATTACACATGTCTTACCTTAACCCATTACCACAGGATCCTTACTTTTGACGCCCCTGAGATAGAAGCCTTTTGAAACCACTGTGGGAAAAGGAGAAAATGCTGGTAACCAACATTTTCTCCTTTTCCCATAATGTTTTCTATAATCCTCCCAGAACACATTTCTGTTTTCAGTCACTTTTGCCGTCTGCAAATGTTTTCAATTTGGACCAGTCTAAAATTTTGTCGTTTGGTCATGGGTTAAATTGCCAGTTTCTCTAAAAGCGCTGGCGGAGGTATTAAGTCACATTCAGTGACAGCTCGAGTTTTCTTTTCTTCAGGTCAGACGAGGACATAAATTATTGAACGAATGCGAGGACTTTGAAGCCTCGGCCGACCAAAATAAAAAAAAGTTTAAGTGGGTGGCAACGTAAGGCTTTCGTAAAGCAGCAAAGAAAAACTGAGCTAAAGAAATACTAGACGGAAATAGACCGTTCTTTCCAAATATGGAAACAAAGACAACGATTTTTGCGTGGTCGTAAAATTACTTCTTTGAGAAGCTCAGGGCAATTTAAACCGCATCTACGGACAATGTAGATCAAGATCAGACTGTACAGAACGTGCAGTCTGATCTTTGATCTACAGTGTCTGATACTGTAAGATTTCTTTGACGATACGATATCTGAAGTTACCAGCATTTTCTCCTTTTCTCAATGTTTTCTAAAGGCTTCTTTATCAGGATCGTCAAAAGTAGGGATTGTGTGGTAATGGGTTAAATGTTCTCGATCGAATATGTGCAAGACCAGCCTGTATAGCTCAATTGAAAAAGCGTAGGACTCGTAAACGTGATGTTTCGACGTTGAACCAAGGACCCGTGTGACTGAGATATGCACCGAGCACGTTAAAAGTTTAACTACGGATGGGTTTCGTTCTATATCTGCACTATCCTCCGTGAAACACTAACAACCTTTAGGGGGCGTCGCTTCTATCGGTAACCGGTTGTGACGTTAAAGCCTCCGTCACACCAAACTAGATATTAAAATGTCTTACCCAGCTCTGACAAGATCGAAAAACGGGTTGCGGTTGGGGCAGAACGTGTAATTGTGGCCTAATAATGCCTGAAGCCCCTGTCTGACCTGAACTGTTCTTAGAAAGTCTTACCCTGGTCAACAAAATTGTAAGACGGGCTGCAATCAGGATAGGACGTGTAATTTTGGTCGGTAATATGCAAACGCAGTGTTATAGTTGCTGGCCGCACAGCGTCTTCATTAGGATCAAAGCAAACACGAATTCAATCAACTAACTTGTGCCAGTAAACGAATTATTGAAGTTTCAAAACACGTACCTATACTTTCTCGGAAATATTTTGAAATTAGTAATGGCATTTTTATCACAAATTTTATTGACTTCAAATATCGTTTTACGCCTATTTAAGGAAATTGCTAACTAGGTGTGGGTGTTTGGGTCATAAAAAATCATTGATCCATTCGGCCTTTATCGTTTACAAAACGATCCCGAGTTTTAATAATTCTATGGATAAAAGCTCTTGAAAACATTGTGGGAAAAGGAGAAAATGCTGGTTACCAGCATTTTCTCCTTTTCCCACAATGTTTTCTACTCTAACAAAGACAAATAACACCATTTGAGCTACACTGAATTTGTCTTCTGTATTTGTATGTATTTTCGGTCAAAGATAACGGACGGCGCGGACCAGAGATTAGACTGCATTCTAGTTTTAGAGCTTAACTCTTTACCAGACGAGAAGGACAATTGGCCTTGTCCAAATTGAAAGCATTTGCAGACGGCAATTTCAGTGTCTCATATGATGTAAATTTTCTTTGATCGAGTAGAAAACATTGTGGAAAAAGAAGAAAATGCTGGTTTTCTTCTTTTCCCACAATGTTTTCAAAAGCATGGCGAGAAAAAGAAAAAAATATGCATATTACCAGCTTTTTTTTTCCTTTTCTTACCATGTAATTTAAGATTTCGATTCTTGTAAATGTCTATTTACTTACCTCTGTTACGATCCTGTGACTGTTTTTCTTGGAATGAATTTCTTCGTTGTATTCTAAATTGTAATTCTGCAAATCCCAATTCATAAGACACCATGCCCCGTCTATCTGTACATAGTCTGGAGACCTGTATTTACACAGCGAATGCCATTGACGTATCGACTAGCCGCGAGGGCTAGCACGTGCTCAGCATGCTTTCGTTCCCGGTTACCGTCCGGCACGGTTAAAGCATGCATTGACATAATCTGTTTATGTCCGTTGTCTGCGCATGTCATATTCTTCGAAAAATCGACTGTCTTATATGACGCATCACTGGCCCCGAAAGCGGGCAGACTCTAATATTACGCTCTATAAAGTAGCAATGTAGAAAACATATTTTATTAATACGTTTGAGGAGAAATGAGACCTGCTTATTTCTTTAAAATGGTGATTATAGCTGAGTGAATTGCACGAGGTAGCGTTTCATTGCGTAAACGTTTATTTCAGTTTGAAATTCAAAGTAACGGTGGTCGCGTAGGAAAGTGGTTCGGTTCTGTACCCAAGATGCCGAAATTATATAGATGAGTATTTAAAGCCTGAATGCCATCTAGCGGTATATGTCTGTTTCGTAGAGAGAAACATCTCCTTCTGCAAAACCATTTTCATAAACTCGAATCCGTGGTCCATATCCCGAACAGATCTATAATGATTACGGTATAATCATGTTAACAATATTAGTTTTAGCTGATACCTCTTGCATGACGGCTATTTCCATCGTGCAGCGGACAACTCTTATTACCACTATAGCGGATGGGTAGTCTACCCTGGGCGACTGGTCTCTTCATATTCTACCAGGTTTCCGTTTGTCAACATCACTAGTCGACCATCTAATATTTGCGAGGAATTTTTACATCTTCGATTGCAAATTTGTTTCAAGTCGTTAAAGTTTTATCTGTAAAGTAGTGTATACTTACAAAGTCTCTCTAATGTTTTTGTTTCACGAGAACTTGCACGCCAAAGTTTATTTTTCTTTATATGTAAATTTAGGACAATAGGATGAACTGACCATAAACCTTTTTCGAACATCTTTACACGTGTTTTTATCGAAGAAACGGACTTAAGTACTCAGTCTTAACAAGACACTGTTCTGAAAACACTTTGGCAGTCTTTTTTTTTCTTTTGCAGCATGCCACTCTTCCACTTGCATCAATCAATCCATCAATCAATCATTTCAGCCTCTTAAGATACTGCGGGTTGATTTTCAGCGAAAAGAGGAGTGTGGTAATTCAAAAGATAATGGAGTGTTTCCTTATAGAATATAGGTATGTGGTAAAGCACGAAAAAATGAGTGTACGAAGCAAATGTACAAATCAAAATTATTGTCGGTTCTTAGATCTACACTGTCATCTTTGCTCTAACTTTGTTGACAAAAACATCTTTGAGACTATATCTACATGTATTTTGATCTAAGTTCAAGACTGACAGTATCTGTTTGGCTTTTTTCACGCTCCATGGGTGAACTCTGAAACATCAAAAAATGTAGTCTGGATTCCAGAGAGATCTTTTTTTTTTCTCTCTTCAAGTATTCGGTCTTTGCTTTTTCAAACGTGAGGCCTCATTTTTGACAAAGTAAAGTCCGAATATAATTATGTGACCTCATTTTTGATAATGTAAAGTCCGAATATACGAGGCCTCATTTTTGACGTATAAAGTCCGAATATTATGAGGCCTCAAACTTGACAAAGTAAAGTCCGAAGTTAAGTGGCTATTTTTTTTTTACAAAGAAAAGTCCGACAATATCACTTCACTTTCGACTTTTTCCGTATGTATGGCACCTCATATTTGAGAAAGCAAAATCCGATACATTAGGCTTCATATTTGACAAAGCAAAGCCCAAATATATAAGGCATCACATTTGACAAAATCACGTCCGAATATATAAGGCCTCATATTTGACAATGTCACGTCCGAACATATAAAAGGAAGAAAAGGACCGGACTGGAAGCCAGGCGGCCAGGGAAGTAATGCCCACATTCTACCGTGCTGCAATTCCGATACGCTTGGAAATTTTGGTCAAAAAGCAGTGAATCGTAGTAGAACCGGCAGCATTGCAGTAGAAATTCCTTGATCGTGGTTACGTTAGACGCATATCGGAAGTTTGCGAAAATCAGCGAATTGGAATGTCGACCCCGTAACCATGTAGTTTCATGATCTATAAGCCATGGACAGTGCTTATAAGCTCTGCTACTTAAGCCGAAAACGCACAGTCAGCGTTACTCATCCCTTAACTTGCTGAATCAGTGAAATGTGACTTTCAAAACTATAGTAAATACCTCAAAACTATAGTAAATATCTGAATTTTGTTATTTCAAAGGTATTTTGGGAGAAAAAAAAATCTCCAGATCGGACAGTGTAGATCAAAGATCAGACTGCACGTTCTGTGCAGTCTGATCTTTGATCTACACTGTCCGCAAAAGGTCAGCCAGTCGCGTATAGCTACCTAAAGTATTTAACTGCGTATTATTTCCAACCCCCGCTATACTATAATGACAATCACAACATATGACAGGCATGGAATTTTATGCACGCTATGCGAGGAGAAAAAAACTAAATCTGACACATTTCGGATAGGGCAAAAGTTCAAATACACAATCTGCGGGGGAGGGTTCCTTTTTTTTTTATGCCCAATAACTATGGTGCTCCCATTGGGCCGTATTGGTCAATAATATATGCGATGGTTGATTGGTTGACCGGTTGATCTTATGGTGTTTCACGCCATTTTCAACAGTTTCATTTATATCGCGGCGGCCAGTGCGCCTAATCATGGTTTCTTGGAGTTTCTGTTACCAATACCTCGGACAATTTTCTTCCCAAGTCATTGGCTGCTTTCCCACATAACTCTCGTCGAGAGAAAGGTCAGCAGTGGGAGAGGAATGAATCCTGCCGCAATGACTATCATCAATCCTGGGCAAGAAATTGGCCGAGTCAGGGCGATCCGGTCCACAAACGAGGTATTTAATTTCTCTAACGTGATTGATAAGTCGAAGAGCTTATCAGGACAATTCCCCCCCCCAAGACAACTGCCCCCCTGGACAACCCCCCATGCCAATTCCCCCCGGGACAATTGCCTCCCAAGACAATAACCCCCCCGAGACAATTACCCCCTGGACAATTACCCCCAAAAGGCAAATTGCCCCCAGACAATAGCCCCCAGGACTATTACCCCCTGGATAATTCCCCCCCAGACAACTCCCCCCCAGACAACTGACCCCTGCCAATTCCCCCCGGACAATTGCCCCCCCCCCCGGACAATCTAACACGCAATTTCTTCTGTTTTGGGACGAGGTCATTGTCGGCTTTCAACGTCAGACCCTGAGTTCACTTCTAAGGCCGAGTTCAACTGGAACTAGACTAGATTTAGATTACTAGATTTTTATATGATGGTATGAACATCCTGGTGGGGGCAATTGTCCGGGGGGTAATTGTCGGGGGGGCAGTTTTCCGGGGGGAAATTGTCCGGGGGGGCAATTGTCCTAGGAGGGTAATTTTCTGGGGGGTAAGTGTCTGGGGGGCAATCATCCGGGGTAGTTGTCCAGGGGGTAATTGTCCGGGGGGCAATTGTCCAGGGGGGAGTTGTCCAGGGGGCATTTGTCGGGGGGGGATTGTCCTAGACTCGTCGAAGAGCGGCCATTTTTCTCGGTTAAGAATGGTTCTTGAGCATAGTAATAAATAGACTTAGAATTCTTAAGCACAGTCTAAATATTTAGAACGTTCTGAAGTCAAGAAAGATTTGGTGAATACGTACTTGAGCCTAAGAATGGAAAATTGAGAAAATTCTGGAAAATAAGCCTAAGAACGTTCTTAAAAATGGTTTGGTGAATACGGGCTCCGGACTCGGTCCAATACTCTTTGGTAGGGGAGTTTATACATCTACGAGAAGTATCTGTCTAAGTCAAGCTGCGCAAATCGACAAAAAAAAGTCGAAACCTTTTGCTATTTGTAGTTGTTCAGCATGGCAAAGGCTCATTCTACCTCCTGATCAAGTCGATCCTGAGACAAAACGTACTTTAAGGATCCGTATTTGTTCTTATAAAATTTGCTTAGTATGCATCATTACCGAGTTGCCTTATTCTGTACCAAGCTCTGGTTTTCACGACCCAGGTAAGAAAGGCCTTTGAAAACCTTGTGGGAAAAGGAGAAAATGCCGGTCACCAGCATTTTCTCCTTTTCCCACAAGGTTTTCTATCCGTTCAGAGACAAATTTCTTAAATTGAAACTGTTTTGTTTTGTCGTCTGCAAATACTTTCAATATGGACCAGTCTAACATTTTGTCATTTGGTACAGAGTTAAATCCCTTTTGTCAGAGCCTGGATCAGTTACAAGTTTATCTAGGGTTTCGTCGAAACAAGGCCGAGGCACTGTGTAGAGAGGTCTTTTCCAAAGAACATTTTTGCCGGTGTAATGCAGAAAGATGACCCCCATTACAAAATGACCCCCGGGACATTTCTCGACGTAGAGGAATGACCCATGGGTCATTTTTCGACGTAGAGAAATGACCCATGGGTCATTATTCTACGGCGAGAAATGACCCATGGGTCATTTCTCGACGTAGAGAAATGACCCATGGGTCATTATTCTACGTCGAGAAATGACCGTAGGTCATTTTGTAATGGGGGTCATTTTTCTGCATTACACCGGCGAGGATCAAACCATTAGACAAGATATTAAATTACAAATCTGACCCTGTAACAAGACAGGTACTATCGCCCTTCATATTGTGACAGTTTTCACAAATAGCCGTCACTGGCAGGATTTGAACCCTGGACCTCCGGATCTCAAGGTGAACACTCTACCACGTCGCTACAAAAGCTAGCTGTATGGCAAAGCATAAGTGTCCCCGTATACCAACACAAGCTATACATTTGCATCTATCTGTGGGACAGACCAGTACATGTATACTACTTACTCCCCCGCCACATGACGATTCGTCAACGAATCCTTCCATTACTGTTATTGTATCTCTCTAATACATGTAAGTGTTTTTTTACGTTGGGCGCCAGCCAATGTAACAGTTCTCACAAAAAGCCGTCACTGGCGGGGTTTGAACTCTGGACCTCTGGGTCTCAAGGCGAACACTCTACCACGTCACTACAAAAGCCAGCTCTATGGCAAGGGAGATTTAGTATCACTTTGTATAAACAAGCGGGTCATTGGTCCTAAACGCTTACCTGACTAAATTCATCCAGGTTTGGTAAAACTGAAGAGATACTTAACTCTTCACCAAACGACAAGATGTTAGACATCAAAAATGTCTAACAAAATAAAAAAAATAACAAAATAACAAAATAAATGTGAATCAAAAATTGAATGTTGATGTTGGAAGGGTAGAAAACATTGTGGGAGAAGGAGAAAACGCTGGTTGAATTTTGACGACCGCACGACGGACGCTAGACATAGCACGATCACAAAAGCTCATCTTGAGCACTTTGTGTTCAGGTGAACTTAAAAACAGACTCGTTCAAAATCGGGAAAAATCGATCTCTATGTACATGGCACCTGAAGCGATCTGTCAAATCTCTCGGGGAGTATAAATCCGAGATCAGACTGCACAGAACGCGCAATCTAATCTTTGATAGACACTTTCCAAAGTTTCGTGAGAAAGATGTCTTTATATTTGAATATTTACGTCTTGTTCACTTACTAAAATTATCAACATCGCTGAATTTTCTCTCATTTGGGATTGCTTATTATCATCAATTTTCTCTAAGATTACAAAATACACGAAAAGGTCAATATAAACTGGACCCACATCATAAATTATAGCAATATTTTATTCTGGAAATAGTACTGTTGTTTTTTTTTTTCAGCGGAAGTAGATTTTGTTGGGGGTAATTTGCACCCCGCTTCCGGTGAAAGCCGATCGCAGGTCGAAATGAGGCTAGATGCGTTTAATATTTTATCAAGTCTCGTCGTTAAAAGGCCTTGAGCGAAGCCATTTGAGAAGATTGTTAGAAAAGGAGAAAATACGGTATATTTCCGGAAAGCAATGCTCTTTTCGCCGAACAGTACCCCACCTGTGTTATGCTTAACACCAGGCTATCGGGACTCTGACTTCACCGTGACCTATTCACAACCAACAATTAACAGTTTGAGAGATAAAAGATGATCAACTGAAGAAGTGCAAAACTAAATGAACCATGGTTTGGCACTCTATGATGCTTCATACCAAGTAAGTCATTTACTCGTACGATTGATCTATAAAATATATTTTGTCTAACAATCCACAGAATAATTGAGTAAACTGGTCGTTGGATATGCAGAAAATTGACAAATAGCGAAAAGGTTAGGCTCAGGTCAGCCTGCGCGGACTCATCCGAGACGACACTTAGCGCAAACGTTTGAATGTCCGATTTCGCATGCTGCAGGCCTTATTATATGGCAAACACCTTCTAGCTAATAGAAATTGTCAGCATTATTACGAGCGTGGGCATTTTAGCGTTTAGACTGTCAATATAACTTGGATTTTTATGCTACTTTTAGGTTTAATTTAGCTTGCAATATTAAAATGACAATAACTATGTATCAAATTACGTTTTTGTTCTGAGCTTTCAAAAAGTCTAATGGCACCGTATGCGATTTTAGTAGGTGTTCACCACAGGAACTCGATGTTTGACAATCTTTGCGTTTTTTTATCCAGATTATCTGACTTAGATGACGTATGCTCTGGCAAAAAGGGGATTAAAGAGGTAGAATGGCACTTTATCATGCATAGAATTTACAAATAGCAAAAAAAGTTTAGATCCACGTCAGCCTGTGCACGCTGCCCAGGCTGACATGTGTCGATTCTTTTTCCAGATGCATTTAAGGTAGTGGACCCGTAATAGAAACAGCTATTTCTACAATAATATTATCTTAAACAGTTTTCTATAATCAAAAATGAGTATTATTGTACTACTTTAACCGACCCATTTTTTTCCTTCTCAGAATTATTTATGAATCTAGAACCACTATATTCTCATTACAAAGTCAGATAATAATTACCTCCCTTTTCGGTTTATTCCCAGTTCGCCCAATCCCATTTCGCCCATTCCCATTTCACCAGAATTTTTCCCGTTTCGCCCACTCTTCCACTCTTTTTTCGTCCTTTCCAATTTCGCCCTTTTCCCATTTCGCCATATATCTGTCCTTTCCTTTTCCCGTTTTGTCCAAATTCATTTTCGTCCATCTCGCCCAACTTTCCCATTTCGCCCAAAGGCCATTTCGCCCTTTTCCCACAAGGCTCCTTCCCATTACGCCCAAACGCCATTTTTCCGATATCTGGGCCCAAAACTAGTGAAAAGTTCTCTAATAAGTTAATTCCTCAATTTATGGACCTTATTTTGAGCGTTATTTTTATAGGCCTGTGGTAAAGAAACAGGGTGTAGGCTACAACACGTAAGGGCCAAAATAGTGATGGGGCGAGCTGATAACTGGGCTAAATGGAATTGGGCGAAGTGGTGAAGGGGCAAAATGATAAAGGGGTGAGATGGCGTTGGGCGAATCGGGAAAGGGTGAATTGGCAAAAGGGCGAAACGGTAATTAGGCGAAAAGATGATTGGGTGAGGTGACAATGGCGCAAAATGAAAAAGGGCAAAATGGGAAGGGGACAAGACGGCAAAGGGCGAAATGGGAAGAAAAGTTTGACGAAATGGGAATGGGCGAAATGGTGTTGGGCGAACTGAGAAGACACCCCCTTTTCTGGAAACTGACAAAAGTATCAACAAATAATTTCAAGATAGACATCAAAGGAATTTCTGGTCGGTTAAAAATAATATGCAAAAGTATCTTATCTGTATAAATCCGTAATTATCAACTATCAAGAAATTTTATTTCATGTTGTACGAAAAGTGTTACGGGGTCTACTACCTTAATGTTGGTATTTAGATTTTTCACATCTCACCAAATTAAAAAACTTAGTATACATATACGAGTACCACTAAAATTTATATGAAAAAAAAAAAAAAAAAATACAAATTATCAATAACAAAAAGTCATAAAATTACAAAACAATTTTCTTTTGATGGAGTTCTCTTAAAAGGCTACGTAGCCTCTTTAGGTATTTTCATATTTCGCGCCCAATATTAAAAAAAAAAAACACTGTTGGAATGTCAAGTGACTGGCACATGACTAATGGCGCTTAAATTCCATAACATAACAAACATGTAATCATTCTCCATAATGTGTTCTTCTGTCGCTATGTTTGAAGCTTCGTCTGTGTATTTCCTGTAAGTAAATGAGCGAGTTACTCATGGTCGGTGTCGACCTGGACCGTGGTAAATCCCTAAGTTGTCTTGTTGGTGGATGGTTTTCGGCTACTGGGGTTTTATGAATGAAAATCAAACGGCTTTGGGAGTATAAGGATGATTTCTTCTTTAGCATTTTTGTGAAATTTTCGTCCCAAAATCTGGAGATAGTTTTGAAACGGCTGTATTTAAGTTTTCAATACCGAACGGTAGTTATAAAGCAGGATAAGGGTTGAACGCTTACACTGCTGTCTGTGACCTAAGGACCTAAAACAGGCAGTGGAGATCAAGATCAGACTGTACAGAAAGTGCAGTATGGTCATGGATCCACACAGTAATCGGATTCAAAGTTTCATTGGGTATTTTAGCAGGTTAACTCTATCTCTACTAAATAAATAACTTTTACTTTCTTCAAAAACTGGAAGAGTTACTGAAGTTTTTTTTTAGCCCAGAATAAAGTACGATATGACTCTCAATGGCTTCTGTTTCCTCCCACACTCCCTTCAATTGTTATTTTAACTTTACCAAGGCGTAATACGAGTTTTGCAGCACACTATGTTGTAGAAAAAAATGCTGCAACAGCAGAAATTTGTCATTGCAAGCAATTTTTCTGCTACCTTGAAATTTTAGACGTGTTGATGTAGATCTACTAAGAATTAAATGTGAATATTTAGATTTTTCACATCTCACAAATTTAAAAATATATATTTATCACTGAATTTGTTATGAAAAAAAAATCTTCATTAATTAGGAATCATGAAATTACAAGGAAAGCACTGTTCCCTTAACAGGCTACGTAGCCTCTGAGGTTATTTTGAGATTTCGTTCCAAAAATGAAAAAAAAAAGCATCGTGGGAATGTCAAGTGACTGGCACGTGACTATTGCCGATTGAATTTCATAACATAACAAACATGTAATTATTTTCCATAATGTCTTCTTCGGACGCTATGTTTGAGGCTTCGTCTGTGTATTTCCGGTATGTAAACGAGCGAGTTGCTGATGTAAAATAGGCCAGGCCGTGTTTCCCTTCGGTGTCGACCTGGGCCGTAGTAAATCTCCAATTTCTCTTGTTGTTGGATGGTTTTCGACTACTGCGGTTTTATGAATGAAAATTAAAAGGCTTTGGGAGTATAGGGATGATTTTTTGTACTATTGTAAAATCTTCGCCCCGATGTCTGAAGGGCCACCTTAAATTATGTCAGACAGAGGGGAGGATTTCGTCGCCCTTTTCAAATCTTTTTCTACTGAATAAATAAATTGTATTTTTCAAAGGCTGAAAAATAAAAAAAACCCAACATTTTCTCTGCAAGATCAAGAGACAATATGGTCATAATCTGAAATATAGCATGTACAATGTAGATCAGAGATTAGACTGCGCGTTCTGTGCAGTCTGATCTTGACCTACACCACCAACATAAGCTTGTGGTGTTGTCTACGGTATGGAAAGAGTAACAAAAATAAAATGGAGGACAAAAACCGATCCTTTCATCTGTTCTTATTTCTTTCGTGTCTTTCTTTTGTTTCTCCCTCTTACTAAATAATTACATATAGTCGGTTTACTTCAAAAACCTCGTAACTACAGCTTGTCTCAAGCTGTAGTTACGAGGTTTTGGAAGTAAACCAACGATATCTAGATAATAATGGACGTGCTGTACGAAATCCCTTTATCAAGCAACCAAATATTTACTGGATTGTTTCAAATTGAAAGAATTCCTAAATAACAAATAAAGTTGACTCAAACCAATATATTTTTTGTATTATGAATCGGTTATAATCATTGTTGGAAAAGGAGCAAATGCTGGATACCAGCATTTTCTCCTGTTGCTTCATTGTTTTGAAAAGGCTCTTCCCTCAGGGCCAAAGGATAAATGTTTCACGTCTATATCTATTCTACAGGCACCATCAGTACTTTGGGTTCAATACAGAAAATATTGCCATTCATACTTTTCCAATTTCTCCAATCAGACCCAATCTCTATCAGTATGCCTGCACTTACAAAAAAAGAAAGCCCGCAATCAAATTAGTAACATGCCATGATTTGTGTATGTCTTCTATCTATTGGAAGATGAAAGCATCCGGACCAATTTGTAACATTTCAATTAACAAAATGTCCGTTATAAGAGGAAAAAAATAACTTGCTTGCCGCAGAGTTTAGTAATGAGGAACTAATTTGATCAAGTGCACACGCCAACCAGACCTCCCACGCTTTGTTTAACCCTTTCCCAAACGACAAACTTTTGGACTAGACCAAATTAAAAGCATTTGCAGACGACAAATCAACTCTTGCTTAAAAGATGATTTCTGTTTATGATAGGATAGAAAACATTGTGGGAAAAGGAGAAAATGCTGGTTACCAGCATTTTCTCCTTTTCCCACAATGTTTTCAAAAGGCTACGATTCTAGACCCGTAAAAACCAGGGATTGTTTGGGAAAGGCTTAAAGCGACCTGGAACAAGTTGTCAAGTAAGCATATTTTGTAAAGAAAAATTAGATTTTAAAGTCTGCCTCCACTTACAAATGATGATTTTTATGCAGAGATATTCATAGAAGATACAAATAAAAAATGGCCTTTTCCTTGAGACTTTCGTTGTATGAAATCTGTGACCCCGTTAGTAACTGAGTTCCCACTACTCAATGACATGTCATAAGTACATTTCACACACATTTCAAATATGCATCTAATCTATTTATAGTACAGCTAGTTAAGTCCGTTGATTAAAGGAGACTGGCTCCTCTCCCAAAGTATATTGTGAAATCTTTTTCTCCTCTCCTCTGTTTCTGTCTCTCTCTCTCTCTTTCCTTCGTCCTGAATTTTGATTCTGTAAAATGCGTTAGCCGCTTTTGCCAAACAAAGAATTAATGCATTTTAACATTTTAAACACATTAGATGCAACTCTTGGCAAATTGCTGCTCCGTCTATATAGGGTAGCTCATTTGTGGATGTTGAAAATCGCAAGTTGAAATCCGAGCAATATCAACTACATTTTACATTACTAGTTCTCTCTCTCTCTCTCTCTCTCTCTCTCTCTCTCTCTCTCTCTCGCTCTCTCTCTCTCTCTCTCTCTCTCTCTCTCTCTCTCTCTCTTCCTCTCTTTCTCCGCCCCCCCCCATGAAAAAGCAAAACGTTTCGCTAAAAATTCAGCCTACACTGACTGTAAAGGCTGATCTTAATCGATACTTTTGACTGATGCATTAAGGATAGTACAACCTAATCAATCTAGTGTAACATCACTTTCCATCGCCAAAAGAGGACGGATTCGGCTAAGATTCGGTTAATCAGTAACCAATGAAAGAGAGCAATGCCTATAAGGTTACAGATTACCAGAATTTTAGCCGAATCTGTACGTTTTTCGGAGATGAAAGGCGATTTTGTAAGAATCCTCATTAGTGTGCCATGGCCTTAACCGTTATCCAGCTGAATAACTAAAATGAAATGTTATTTCAGTCATAAAAACCCAAATATTGTAAAAGTTATGGTTTGGGAAAGTATATCTCCTTCTCAGACAGTGTAGATCCAAGATCAGACTGCACGTTCTGTGCAGTCTGATCTTGATCTGCGCTGTCTGCAAAAGGGCAATAAGTCGTCCTTAGCATTCTAAGGATTAATTCCCCTTTTCACAGTGCTCAGATTTCTCAAAAAGTTCTCAAGATCAAGAGCAGAACAATAAATTATCCTTTATATATATTTCCCGCTAGATGGTATTCCAAAAATACTCATCTATCTAATTTGGGCATCCTGGGTACAGAACCGGATTACTTTTCTACGCGACAACCTTTACTTTGAATTTCAAACTAAAATAAACATTTACTCAATAAAACGCTACCTGGTGCGATTCATTCAGCTATGATAAGAAGCTTAGTGAAAAATGGAGCTAAAACAGGCCTGAATTTTCCTCAAACGTATTGATAAAGGCCATTTTCTCCATTGCTATATATACTTTACAGAGCGTATTACTACAATCTCCCCAATATCGTGGAAAGTGATGCGTCATATATAAAACATGTCGAATCTTCGAAGAATATGACATGCGCAGCCAACGATAAATTCTGGGTTATCTCATCCCTTACAACTCGGAACTACAACACTGTCAGATTTTTTTTTTTGAGATTAATCGCATAAAATAATCTTGAAATAGTTGAAATATCATTTTTGTGTTTATTGAAAATATTAATTTGCTTGATTGCGCAGACTAAAGGCTTAAAAATCACTTTAAAATAATTTTGATGGCCGCTTGAATGAGACAATCCGAATGCGAGATTATTGGCGTTTCATGAGGAATGCAAACTCATCAAAAATACACTTATTCATACATCCTCGATAGTTCAAGTAAGTGGGAGACCACCAAGTTTTATGATTTTCATATTCCTTTGGTGTTTAATGCCGTTTTCAACATGTACAGTCAAGTCACATCGGAATGAATTACGATATCATACCATTCTCTAAGCCTGGGTGCACACATCAATATCTTTTGTTTCGCTTTTGACTTTATTACCTCATTGATTGATTAAATTTTCGTTTCGTTTCTTTTTTGTCGCCACCGGTTGTCCATATGGGCGACGCCTCTTGAAGGTTGTTAATGTACAAGACGAAACCAATTCCAAGTTGCACCTGGTTCTTTAACGCACCGTCACACTGGACCTCGGTAAAACGCCTTATCCGAAATACAAGTAATTTTAGATGGACAGTCGTGTGAATCGAACCCACACCCTCAAATGACCCGAAACATCTCGTTCACGAACCCTACACTCAACCAACCGAGCTATGAGCGATAATCAGACAGTAAACCCGTCACTGTATAGAGTCAATTCTTTGCCAATCGTATGAATATGCAAGGTGAAAGCCGTACACAATCACGTGAAACGTTGTCTGCGCATGTCATATTCTTCGAAGATTCGACCTGTCTTACATGACGCATCACCCATTCCCCTATACTTGGGGAAAAGTAGGGCTTATATACCGAATCTAAACCCAATCCTGTAGGTACTGTTTTAATAAATGACCGGTGCATAGGTTACCTGCTAGCTGATCATAAATGAATAAATAACACCAGATAACGTTTTACTGATAAAACGTTTATTTTATTTTGAAATTCAAAGTAACGGTTGTCGTTTTTGAAAAATTAGTCCGCTTATGTACCCAGAATACCCATATTAGATACATGTGTTTTTCTAGAATGCCATCTAGAGGGAGGTAATGTCACGTGACAAGCATCGATGCGATACCCTCAATTGTGCATTATTTCCCGCTAGATTGCATCCTATAAATATACTCATCTATCTAATTTGGGCATCCTGGGTACAGAACCGAACCATTTTTCTACGCGACAACCGTTCCTTTGAATTTCATACTAAAATCAACATTTATTCAATAAAACGCTACCTCGAGCGTGCGATTCACTCAGCTTTGATCAGCAGTTTAGAGAAATCTGGGGCTAAAACAGGTCTAATTTTTCCTCAAACGTATAGATAAAAACCATTTTCTCCATTGCTACTTTAGAGCGCGTATTACTACAGTCTGCCCGATATCGGGGATAGTGATTCGTCTATCTTCGAATCTTCGAAGAATATGACATGCGCAGACAACGCTCAATTGAGTGGATAGCAGCCAAGTCTAAATTTATGCTTTCTGTCTATATTTTGCAATCTCGCAACTGCGAGATGTAATGTTTGTCATGAAGCCATAAGAATAGCCATAGTTTAATGAAATAGCTGAAAAATTGGTTATAATGGGAACTTTAAAGTTCCCCATTATTACAAATTTCAGCCAAATATAACCAAATCTATTTTATCAATCTCTGCATGTTGCGTGTCCGTGATATGTCGTATAAGCTAGTCGTTGCACGATAGAGAATCTTCAAAATCGTTTGTGAGATAAGTTAGTCCTTTGTCAAGCAGATGATTTTACCAACAGCAAAAAGCTTCGAACGATGTCAGTCTACACAGTCAGTGCAGGCTGACCTGATCGATATTTTTGGCAGATGTATTAATTCCTCTTTTCATAGGGCACGGTTAGAAGTGTAAGCCCTAAGAAAGTACTGAGTAGTATTTCTCTCCCCCCCTCCCCCCCCCCACACACACACATACAAATTTTGTTATATAGTCATATTAACCCTTTACCCCATAAGGCATTTCTATGGTATCTCTAATTGACCCTAAATAACAGCAAGGATGAAGCTGTTTCTTATGTGTATATAACACCTTTTGGTAGCATAGAAAACATAGTGGTAAAAGGTGAAATTGCTCGTCACGAGCAATTTCACCTTTTGCCACAATGTTTTCAAAAGGCTTCTACAAGCAAGGCTTAGAAATGAGTGTCTATGGAGTAAAGGGTTAACGACGGATTGAAATACCGTTACATTTTACAATATGGTGACATGACTTTGTGTCTGCAAAAAGGACTTTGTCAACTCTCGTGAGCCTTGCACACTCAAGGTAATGTGTCACTAAATGAACTTTAAAGAGGCGTATAACGACTGGGTCGAGAAAAGTTATTTAACATTTGTAAATTAAAACACTTTCCAATTGAAAAGAATTCGTCCGCACTTTTATGTTTAAGAAGCAATTTGATATATAGCGACGTGACCGTTGTTTACAACCGAGCATCAGTTCACTTATACCCCCATTCCACTGGGAGGCCATTCAAATGCACTCGTGGCCATCATGGCACCTCTCAAGAATATTTCAAGTCCCCGCGGAAGGGACTGACATGTGCAACATTTTTGGACTAATGCGTTCCCATAGCAAGCTCAATCACGATTTCAATCACGATCGTGTCACGATGTTGTTGGGCTGTGGCGCTTACATAAGGTTTAGAACTACCACGCTTCCGCTATGACAAGGATCTTCATGGTTACTACGTTACCGGTACGACCTTGCTACGACTTATGTGCAGAAGCTGCTATCCTGTTGCACTTTTGGATTGTTTCTGTATAGAATCGGCTATTGAACTGGTATTGTAGCTGTTGACCATCGGCCTTTGAAGAAAATGGATCGAATTGTCGCAGTAGCTGTGCTCCAGCTTGCTATCAAGAACAACAGATTAATACGGGTGGTGTTGCTTTTGTTCCTATGCACTGCATTAGCGTTACGTTTCTCACAATGTGGCTACGATACTGCTTATGGCGATCGTGCTTCGTAAATTTTGAACAAAGTCGAAAAAAGCGCCGTGAAATGGCTTCTATGGCGATCTATGCACTGTTGTAGTTTCTCTTAGGATTCACGGCATTTTGACCTAAATTTCGAAGCGCAGGGGGAATTCCCGCCCAATGGAATAGGGTATCAGACGTCACTCACAGCAAAGTCCGCAAGACATTTCGGATGCATGTTCAACCTAGAAAATAGATGCCCCTCAAACAAGAGATGGCTCAACCATATATGGCCTGCAACACGCGAAAAGGAGCATTCGGACATTTGCGTAAAGTGTCGTCTCGGATCAGCCTGCGTTGTCTGAGCCTGTGTCGATACAATTAGAAGATACATTAAGCTACCTTTTTACTGATCATTGCTTATTTAAAAGTTACCGAACTTGTATCACAATAAATAGCCCATGCTCTGTGAAAAGGGGGCTTAACTCATTACCAAACGACGATATTTTAGGTTTGTCCAAATTGAAAGCATTTGCAGACGACAACATAAAAGTGATTGAAAATTTGAAATTTATTTTGTGAAGGGCAGAAAACAATTTTGGAGCATTTTCTCCTTATTCCACAATGTTTTCAAAAGGCTTCTTTTCCAGGGGCGTCAAAAGTAGGGATTGAGTGGTAATGGATTAACAGTCTGCGAAAAGTATGACCCAGATCAACATGTGCCGTCTGCGCAGGCTTACCTGGTCCGAAATGTTTCGCTACTAGTAAAATTCCTGTATGTTCAAGGACCAGTCTATCTCAATTTTTAAATTGGTTGTTAAGAAAAAGATATAGAGGATATTTGTTTTTTTTTTTCGGTGAAAGATCGAAATTTATTTCATCGAGTGGACACCATCGGTAATATTTTCACGAGTGGCGCACCCACGAGTGAAAATATTACCGATGGTGTTCACGAGATGAAATAAATTTCGATCTTCCACCGAAAAAAACAAATATTCTATTCATTTCATGCTTTTAACCCTTTCTGGGAGGAGCGTTATCAAAATTCAGTACAGTTCTTTTCCCTTATTCCCCGTGGCGTACCCCTCCCGCATAGCAACGTTACGTCAAGCGCGAGAAATCTAAGGTATATGACGTCATATTTCCCATCTGGTTGTTAGGCACGAGCAATTTACCTAGGCAACAAGAACGTGAAAATCGGTATTTTCACTGGTGGTACCAGTGTAAGATCGAAAAATGTTTTCACTGCTATTCCTCGATATCCTACCGGAAACCATGAAATAAGGTATTATGAATCTATCAGTATGTCATGGCTTGCTTGGTGCCAATGATCAGGGAGATAACTGAAGCCCCCTTTTGAAAGAGCACGGTTCAAGCATAAAACAAATGAGTTTTTCAAAAACTATTTTATTTACCTTTGGCCCAAAGGTTAACGTGTTTCTTCTCTTGCAAACTAAAAGATTCCATTGATAAACCTAATTTAGATGTCTATCATTCAAGAAAATAGGAAAGTTTTATTTCGCTGCCAATCCTACAATATACATACAAATCAAATCACTTATTCCCCGGAGCTATTCGCCTCTTTCTAACTATATTAACTTTATGCCAAACAATCCTGAGTGCTCACGCACCCATGAGCAGGAAGTTTTTGAAAATGAAAATATTATGGGAAAAGGAAAAAATGCTGGTAAACCAGCATTTTCTTCTTTTCCCATAATATTTTCCTAATCTTTTAACGGCTTCAAAGACAAGTTCGTACAGTTAAGCAACAATTATTTTGTTGTTTGCAACGGCTTTTAATGGGGACAGATCTCGGGTGTCTTCGTTCGTAAAGGGTTGAAAAATCATTGACCATCCCTCGAAGATCATTTTTGTATATTTATATCTAAAAACGCACCTAAAAGCGACCTATAGCAAGAATTTAACGTGAAACAATTGCATAAATAAAATGTTATAATTCGCCTGCAACACGCGAAAAGGGGCATTCGGACATTTCCTTAAAGTGTCGTCTCGGATCAACCTGTGCAGTCCGCGAGGGTTTTTTCGAAACGACAATTTTCCGTTTATATGCAATTTTCTGTTTTGCGCAAGTCTACGATACCAAAAAATCCAATGAGAGTCGGAAAGTGCCGTCTCGGATTAGCCTGCGTGAAGCCTTTTAGTCTGGTAACAAAAAGGGCTTGATCACGTCTCTGTTTATGCCTGAGACAAGATTCTCAAACGATTTATAAGCTATAACTGTATTCAAACTCAGACCCGTTGTCTGTCATTTGCATCGGCTCGATAGCATTCTATAAATACACATCTATCTGATTTGGGCATTCTGGGTGCAGAACCGGACGACTTTTTCTAAACGAAAACCCTTATTTTGAATTTCAAAAACGAATAAACGTTTATTCCATAAAACGCTACCAGGTGCGATTCATTCAGCTATTATCAGGCAGCATGTAACCTTATATGTAACCGGCCATATATCCATGAGCTTTTACAGGTTTGGGTAATAGCTTCAGTATAAGGCCTACTTTTCCTTAGCATATGGGATGGGTGATGCGTAATAGCAGACGGGTTGAATCTTCGAAGAACATGCGTAGAGAACGCGTTGTTTGCGCATGTCATATTCTTTGAAGATTCAATCTGATTACTATGACGCATAACACCATCCTGCCCAGGATAATATTATTACGCAGCTAATAAAGAGTCACATAATTATTATTGTGGCGCCGCCTGAAGCGGCGGCACTATATTTTCATTCGGTTTTGTAAAGTGCCAATGGAGGCAGCCATATTGAACTGGTTCCATGCTTTGTTTAAATATCCATCTATATCCTACTATACTTTGATTACCAGATCGGGGTCCATATTATTAACTTTTTTATTTATTTGTGGGATTTTTTTTAATATATAATAATTATATTGTACTTTCATCGTTAGAAGGATAAAAAAAAAAACCCCGGATTGTAGACATATCAACATTTTCCTTTCGAAAAATAATAATAAAGATCTATTTCGAAAAATAAGTCACGTGATAAAAAATTATCTGTCACAAATTTTCGAAGCCGCCATTTTAAATGTCTTACCCTGGAAAAAGGTTAAGAGATATTTTCAAGCTCTTTGACCCTAGAGCACCCTATGTGGTACTTGTGACCCCCGTTATACTTTTGTTCTAGTGTTGTATGGATTGTAGAAATATTGTTTTTCTATCGCGATCGTGTTTTTAAGACCAGCTAACTGTAACTAGGTCAATGTTTGAGCGGGTGACAGATCGGTCCCCCTAAACACAGAGCCTTACCGAACCTTACCTGACCTTACTGAACCTAAGTTTTGTTTGGGCAATACTGTGTTTGTATGACATTAAAAATTATATTTTCTATTTCACAAACAGTTTGATAGTTATAATTGGAAAGAAAATATAGCCATTTGTGATACATAACGAACAATTTGGACCCTATTGTTCAACAAACCTAAAAACTTGCGTGACTGTTCATTCATTGCCGACAAATGTCCGTTTGTGTAGACAAAATCTTACAAGGGCGACGATTTTCTCCACATATACTATACTGGATGTTAAACGTGACAAAATGAGTCCGTTGATCAACAATATGATTCCTACTGAGCTGTTAACCCATTACCACACAATCCCTACTTTTGACGCCTCTGAGAAAGAAGCCTTCAGAAAACATTGTGGAAAAAGGAGAAAATGCTGGTAACCAGCATTTTCTCCTTTTCCCACAATGTTTTCTACCCTTCAGAAGACAAATTTCAATTTTTCAGTCACTTTTATTTTGTCGTCTGCAAATGCTTTCGCTTTGGACAGTCCTAAAATTTTATCGTTTGATAATGAGTTGAACGTGATTTTCATAAACGGTTTAACGCGGCCCAATGCATTGTGCCCTGTTACAGAAATAAGTGGTTTGCGGCGCCACTGATGCTCAACATCAATATTTTCTTGTAATATCATTATACAAGGGAATTGCATATTGCCCGCACATCTTTTACTGTGACGTTTACAGCTCATTAAAGTACTGTATTTGATTGATTGTATACAGTATCAATGGATAAACTGGCTTTAAAGAATACATCAGTAGAAATTTTTTAGCCCGTTTTTTCGCTCCAAACCTCCTAAAAATAAAATTATTTCAAAATGGAAAAATACTTTTCTCAAACATACTCTTGTTTTACTGCACATCTTTGAGTACAGTTTCTAAATATACACATTATAGAAAAAAGCATTCGTGCAGGGTTTTTCCCGAAGAAACTTCAACAATAAGTGTCTGTATATACCAAAGCTATTATCAAAGCCTATAGGGGCTATTTTTATAAATGGCCGATGCATAGGTCACGTGACAGCTGACCATACCTGAATAATTCCTACTAGGAAGCGTATTATTGAGTAAACGTTTACTTTAAAATTCGATATAACGGTTGTCCGGGATTCAGAGGTAGAGCGTCGGCCTCGCAACAAGGTTCCGAGTTCGATACCCAGGTGTGCAGGTCACCTTTGGGATCTTTTATTGACCCACACATTCGGCGCAAGCACTGGTGTAGTTCCCAGGAAGCAGAATGTAGAGACATTAGTGCATAAGTTGTAAGAACTTGTTTTTCAATCGATGCAAAAATAAACGTTTAAACAGACAAAACTTAAGCCTTGGCCAAATGAAAGTATTAGCAGGAGACAATTTCAATGTGGCTCAAATGGTACAATTTTACTTTGATAGGATGGAAAACATTGTGGGAAAAGAAGAAAATGCTGGTACCCAGCATTTTCTTCTTTTCCCACAATGTTTTCTATAGGATTCTTTCTTTAGAAATTGGCATTGTAGGGTAAAGGGTTAATCATACGCGGAAACGATGTTTTACAAGTTTACATAATATTTACAGTTATCAATAAATACAGATTAAAACCGTGGAACTGATCACGTTTCCCCCCTTATCTGTGATCGATTACCCATTTCCGGTTATGTCTTGAAGACCCCCGAGAAAAAAAAATCATTTCGTCGGTTTACTTCAAAACCCCCGTAACTACAGCTTGTTTTAAGCTGGAGTTAGGAGGTTTTTAAAGTAAACCAATGATTTCTTCAGACTCTAATGCAGACAGTCTTGATCAGAATCAAGCTGCATTGAATCTGTGGATGTTTTGTATTCTAATTTTGTTGGTTTATAAACTATCTGATAGTTCGGAAGAATCTTGAATAGATTGTTTCTATAGTTTAAAGCCGTTTTCAACATTATTTCAGTTATATCGCGGCGGCCAGTGCACGTATCCATGCTTTCCTGGGAGTCTCTTTTACCAGTACTCCGAACAATAATCTTTCTAAGCCACTGGCTGCTTTCCCACACAACCATCGTCAAAACGATGGTCAGCGTGGGAGAGGAATAAATCCTGTCGCAATGACTGTTATCATCCTCGGGAAGAAGTTGGCCGGGCCAGGGATTAAACCAATGACCCCCTGTTTTGAAGTCCTGCACGCTTCTGACTGAGCTACAAGGGCTCGGCGGAATAATCTTAAACCTCAAGTGACCAAGCCACTTTACTGACTGAAATGACCCAAGTTGGGTCATTTATGATCCCATTGTGCTCAGTACAGGGATCCTTGTAATGAATGGCTGGTTGGGGGTTTATCATACCAAAACTACTCCCCGTATTTAAGACAGGTACTTTAACCCATTATCACACAATCCCTACCTTTGACGACCCTGAAAAAGAAGCCTTTAGAAAACATTGTGGGAAAAGGAGAAAATGCTGGTAACCAGCATTTTCTCCTTTTCCCACAATGTTTTCTACCCTTCCCCCCAAAAATTTCAAATTTTCAGTCACTTTTATTTTGTCGTCTGCAAATGCTTTCGATTTGGACAAGTCTAAAAAATTGTCGTTTGGTAATGAGTTAATATGCTCTAATGAATGTAGGTAACCAGCTTTTTCTTGTTTTCCAACGGTATTTTCTGCCTTTGCAAAGACAAAAACATATATTTTGAGCATAAATTATAACAGTGTTTTCTTTCCTGGTAAAGATGAAGAACACTACATGATGATTGTGGGTACCAATGCTGGGTTGCGAGTGTTTGATTTTAGTGGAAATTTTAAGTCAAAAAGGGGGCATAACTGTGTCAAAAATATTTTGACAATTACCCATCTCTACACTGAAACGAACTTCTAAACGGCCACCTTTAAGCTGTGATTTCCTGTAGAACTTTTCTCGCGTCCTCTGCATAAAAAAGGGACAGCTCATTTGGTGTCATTTTTTTGCAGAATAAATGACCAGTCCGAAAAAATATCCGAGCCAAATTCTGAAGAGAATTAATTCAATTTTTATCGCGGATTAAACATACTTGTCGTTTATTCATGCGCCATTGTAAATTGAAAATCAAGTTTTTGAGAACTTCATGCTTGTTCTTTCGGGATACATTTTTTTTTTCACAGAAATAATTTTCGTATTTTTTTATTATTGCTTACCAAAGTTCAGTGTATTATGCATGTACTTCACTTTTTTTTTTAACTGTTTTGGCCGGTAGACACCAAGCATGCGCAAAGAACTAGTTTCCTTTTTTTTTGAAAAAGAGAGTCCTTCTGTTGGCAAAATCGAGGACCTTTTCGTCACAAGACTATGGTTAACGTCCAGATATATGTCACAATTTGTTTTTATTTAAGAAATAATCTTCTTTCTATCGTGGTATATCGTTCAATAAACCACAGTTGTGAGTTATGAGGCACAACAAATAATCCACGAGGGCGATAGCCCGAGTGAGTTATTCATTGCGCCGCATAACTCACAACGTGGTTTTTTGAACGATATACCACGATAGAAAGAAGATTATTTTGATTCTAACATGGCCAATTCTTAGTGAAATGAAACCAAGTTCAAACTTAGAGTAAAAACGCGGATGAAGATTATGTTCCATTGAATAACTCACTCATTGAATGACGTCACTCTACATGGATTGTCGCAGATTTTACCACGTATTCCTTGCACTGTGTTTATAGAGCCAAAGTCGAGTGTCATATTAGAATAACATTTCTTTTACTTGCCTCCAATTTTTAGGAGAAACAAAAGTGGCCGTTTAGAAGTTCGTTTCAGTATTTTGTAAGATAAACAACTCGTCCAAACTTGAGAGGTAAATATTTTCAGTGATAACACGAGATAATACAAAATGTCAAAAACGTCAAAGTTTACACATGATGACGAAGCCAGGGCAATGACAATAACTCATAGTTTTCTTTGAAAACAGCTGGACACGTGTTTTCATTTATCTCTTTATCAAACAACAAAACTTTGCCCTCGTCCAAATTGAAACCATTTGCAGACGACAAAATTCATGTAGCTCAAATGGTGCTAATTGTCTTTTTAAAAGGTAGAAAACATGGTTACCAGCATTTTCTCCTTTTTCCACAATGTTTTAAAAAGGCTTCTTCTTAGGGTCAGGATTTGTATGGTATAGGTTTAAGCAAGCAACCCTGTATCATAGCACCTGTACTGAAGAAAGCTTTTCAAAACATTGAGAAAAAGGAAGAAAATGCTTGCGAAAACCTGTTTCTACATTTCTCACTGTGTTTTCTAACTGATAGAGACAATATATTTTCTGAGAAATATTTATATTATACTGTTTGCCAATGCTACGGCAAGTCTGTAACTTTGTACTCAGGACCAGGGTTGACTGTCTTTGCCTTTGAACTTACCAAACAACAAAATTTTAGACTGGTCCAAAATGAAAGCACTTGCAGACAAAAAATTAATACATGACTCAAAAACGGGAAAAAAAATTCCAACAAGGTAGAAAACATTGTGGGAAAAGGAGAAAATGCTGGTTATCAGCATTTTCTCCTTTTCCAACACTTGTTGGTTGTAAAAACCAGGGACTTTTTGGTAAAGGGTTAATTGAACAAAAACAAGCAAACTAAATTCATTTGAACATTTATTACGTCTCATCAACATTGTCTGTTGGAGGTCTGTCTGTATCTGCACTGTTTGTATCTGTCTTGTCAATATCTTTAACATGAATTGTATTTCCAAACTTGTCAACCAGTTCTTCTTCTTCATTGTCTGTTGAGTATTCTTCACTACTGTAAAAAAAAAAGTTTTATTGGATAAAGTGTGAAGACATAAATATTTCAAAGTATATAGTCTACAATTGGGTGTTACTGTTTCTCGATCAACAAAATTTTGGACTGCTCCAGACTGAAAGCTGTTACAATGTTTGTCTTTAAAAAGATGTTAAACATTGTGGGAAAATAAGGAAAGGTTGGTTACCTGTATTTTCTCTTTTTCTTTAACCCATTACCACATAATCCTTGCTTTTGACGATCTTGAGAAAGAAGCCTTTGGAAAACATTGTGGGAAAAGGAGAATATGCTGGTAACTTTCTACCCTTTAAAAGACTGTTGGCAATATTTGAGTAACATGAAATTTGTCGTCTGCAAAGGATTTCAATTTAGACAAGTGCAAAGTTTTATTGTTTGACAAAGAGATAACTGAAAACATATTTTCTCCTTTTCCCACATTGTTTTCTTCCTTTCACAAAACAAATTTCAAATTTTCAGTCACTTTTATTTTGTTGTCTGCAAATACTTTCGATTTGCACAAGCCTAAAATATTGTCATTTGGTAAAGAGTTAATTACTGTAATAAAGAAAAATCTATAAAATATTTTAGGAAAAGAAGAAAATGCTGGTAACCAGCATTAACGTTCTCTCCTTTTCCTACAACATTTTCTACCCTTTCAAGGGCAAGTTCTAATTTTGAGTCACACTTATTGTCCTCAGGATGAGGTTTTAACCCTTTACTACACAACAAAATTTTAGACCTGCCTAAATTGAAAGAATTTGCTGATGACAATTTCAATGCGGCTCACATAAACTAATTTTCTTTGATAGGGTAGAAAACATTGTGGGAAAAGGAGAAAATGCTGGTAACCAGCATTTTCTCCTTTTCCCACAATTTTTTCAAAAGCCTTCTCTTGCAGGGGCACTTATATTCTTTATTGTGTGGTAAAGGGTTAATTTGGGCAAGTCTAAACTTATGTCATCTAGTAAAGAATTGATAGGAACTCTATTCCATTATTACCTTTGAAAATCTCCCAAACAATACAATGATACTTATACCAATTGATTGCTTTCCACGATGAAATAGTTTGCACTTCACAAAAGTGTGAAATCGTATGATAAGTACTGACATATGCGTCTCCACCCAGTCTCTAACCCTTAACAATACAACCCCAGATTTTCATGATCCTGAGAAATAAGCCTTCTGAAAACTTTGTGGTAAAAGGAGAAAATGCTGGTAATCAGCATTTTCTCCTTTCCCACAAAGTTTTCTACCCTTCTTACCACAAATTTTAACTTAGGAGTCACATTAATTTTGTTGTCTGCAAAAGCTTTCAATTTGGGCAAGTCTTCGTTTTTCCTCAAGTGGTAAACAGTTATTGCCATTTTAATTCTTATCCAGCTGACTAAAATAACCCTTTACACCACAATACCGACTTCTGACACCCCTAGGAAAGAAACCTTTTGAAAACCTTGTTGGAAAAGGAGAAAATGCTGGTAACCAGCATTTTCATCATTTCAACAATGTTTTCTACCCTATCTAAAAAAATGCACCATTTGATCCACATTGAAATTGTTGTCTGCAAAAATTTTTCTTGTCTGGTAAAGGTTTAAAAACAATTTTCAAGCAGACAGTAAAAATCCACATGATTTTTAAAAAAAAAAATTTCCATATCGGGCTGTGTAGATCCAAGATCAGACTGCATGTTCTGTGCAGTCTGATCTTGATCTGCAATGCCCGCTAATGGTCAGCCAGTCCCGCTTAGCAGAATATTTAGGTTAATATCTTTGTTGATGTGCATTTCAAATAAGTCTTTGCAGGAATATTATGTAGTGCTTTATACACTCATCATAGTCAGCCAAATCATATAAGCAACACTCTGACAAAAGCAGGTTTAATGCATCTCTCTGTGGCGCATTATACCAAGCAAGTCATCACATAATTATAGATCCATAAAATCCATTTTGTCTAAGATCCAATTGAATCCAAAGTAAAATGTTTTATGGACATGCAGAAAATTAACCCTTTACCGCACGACAAAACTTTAGACCTGTCCAAATCCAAAGCATACGTAGACAAAAAATTTTACATTGCTAAAATTGTGGAAGATGAAGAAAAAAGGTAAGAAACAATGTGAGAAAAGGAGAAAATGCTGGTTCCCAGCATTTTCTCCCTTTCCCACAATGTTTTCAAAAGTCCTGTTTCTCAAGGTCGTCAAAAGTAGGCAGTGTATGGGAAAGGGTTGACAAATAGCAAGCAGTTTTGATACAGGTCAGCCGGCACAGACTGACCTGGGTGGATACTATTTGCAAATGGAGTAAGTCTCTTTTACAAACGTCATGGCTCATTTTATATCAGGAAAATATTGCAGACACACCTTGTCAGCAATTATCTTTTTTCTTTATACTTTTATGCTTTGTTAGTCATTTTCCAGTGGCCATCATCATCAATCATTTTAGAAAATATTCTGAGTTGTTTTTTTTTTCGTTAGTTTTAGGATATCAAAATATGAGGTACTTGCATTACAATTTCTAAATGGCTATACCATTAGTGTAAAAAAACTGTGTTATAATCTCAATCCAGTTAGACAAAAGATGCAAGTTAAAATGCTTAGAGAATACTGATCAAGTGTATATATATATTATTATGACTCAGCCCTGGATCTTCCTTGCACAAATAAATATACACCAACATGGCTCCATCGAGGATACAATCTTGTACAAAAGGATATTGCTCTGTTCCAAATAGCAAAATTTTAGACTAGACAAAATTAAAATTTAAACAGACAAAAATTTAAATCACTCATAAATCAAAAACTTATCTTTAAATGGTAGAAAACAGTCATTTTCTCCTTTTCCCACAATTTTTTAAAAGCTTTTTAGCGTTGTTTAAACCCAGGATTGTGCGGTAAAGGATTAAACCCATGCCTAAAACAAGGCATTTACATAGAATAGTAACCCTCCTCACTAAATAAGAAGTGCAGACAAGAGGGCCATGATGGCCCTGAAATCGCTCACCTGAGTTTATTGATCAAACATGCACCATCTAGTTTCCCAGTGACCTAGTTTTTTATCAGACATTACCCATCATCAAACACTTTTGAGATATCAATAAGACAAACATTCTGGCCAAGTTTCATGAGTATTGGACTGAAAATGTGGCCTCTACAGTGTACAAAAGGTTTTTCTAAGATTTCATCAAGTGACCTAGTTTTGGACCCGACAAATACCCATTATCAAACTCTTTTGAGACATCACCAAAACAAACATTCTGACCAAGTCTGAAGAGTATCAGGCAGAAAATGTAGCCTCTGGAGTGTACACAAGGTTTTTCTAATATTTGACCCATTGACCTAGTTTTTGACTCCACATGACCCATTTTCAAACTCATTCAAGGTATCACCAGGACAAATATTATGAACAAGTTTTAGGAGTATCAGACTGAAAATGTGTCCTCCAGAGCATACAAAAAGTGTTTATAACATTTGACCTATTGACCCAGTTTTTGACCCAACATGACCCATTTTCAAACTCATCCAAGATATTATAAAGGCAAACATTCTGACTAATTTTCAAGAGTGTTGGACTGAAAATGTGGCATCCAGAGCATATACACGGTTTTTCTAAGATTTGACCTGGTAACCTAGTTTTTAACCCCCAATGACCCATTTTCAAACCTGTCTGAGATATCATCAAGACAAACATTCTGACCAACTTACAAGAGTTTCGGACTGAAAATGTGGCCTCTAGAGCCTACAAAAGGTTTTTCTAACATTTGACCTAGTGACCTAGTTTTTGACCCCACATGACCCATTTCCGTTCTTGTCCGAGATATCATCCAGGAAAACATCCTGACCAACTTTCATGAGTATCCGACTGAAAATGTGGCCTCTAGAGCCTACAAAAGGTTTTTCTAAGGTTTGACCTAGTGACCTAGTTTTTGACCCCACGTGACCCATTTTCAAACTCGTCCGAGATATCATCCAGACAAACATCCTGACCAACTTTCATGAGTATCCGACTGAAAATGTGGCCTCTAGAGCGTACAAAAGGTTTTTCTAAGATTTGACCTAGTGACCTAGTTTTTGACCCCGCGTGACCCACTTTCGATCTCGTCCGAGATATCATCCAGACAAACATCCTGACCAACTTTCATGAGTATCCGACTGAAAATGTGGCCTCTAGAGAGTACAAAATGTTTTTCTAAGATTTGACCTGGTGACCTAGTTTTTGACCCCACGTGACCCACTTTCGAACTCGTCCGAGATATCATCCAGACAAACATCCTGACCAACTTTCATGAGTATCCGACTGAAAATGTGGCCTCTAGAGAGTACAAAATTTTTTTCTAAGATTTGACCTGGTGACCTAGTTTTTGACCCCACGTGACCCATTTTCGAACTCGTCCGAGATTTCATCGAGACAAACATCCTGACCAACTTTCATGAGTATCCGACTGAAAATGTGGCCTCTAGAGCGTACAAAAGGTTTTTCTAAGATTTGACCTAGTGACCTAGTTTTTGACCCCACATGACCCATTTTCGAACTCGTCCGAGATTTCATCGAGACAAACATCCTGACCAATTTTCATGAGTATCCGACCAAAACTGTGGCCTCTAGAGCGTACACAAGGTTTTTCTAAGATTTGACCTGGTGACCTAGTTTTTTACCCCCCATTGACCCATTTTCAAACCTGTCTGAGATATCATTAAGACAAACATTCTGATCAACTTACAAGAGTTTCGGACTGAAAATGTGGCCTCTAGAGCCTACAAAAGGTTTTTCTAACATTTGACCTAGTGACCTAGTTTTTGACCCCAAATGACCCATTTCCGTTCTTGTCCGAGATATCATCCAGGAAAACATCCTGACCAACTTTCATGAGTATCCGACTGAAAATGTGGCCTCTAGAGCGTACAAAAGGTTTTTCTAAGGTTTGACCTGGTGACCTAGTTTTTGACCCCACGTGACCCACTTTCGATCTCGTCCGAGATATCATCCAGACAAACATCCTGACCAACTTTCATGAGTATCCGACTGAAAATGTGGCCTCTAGAGCGTACAAAAGGTTTTTCTAAGATTTGACCTGGTGACCTAGTTTTTGACCCCACGTGACCCACTTTCGAACTCGTCCGAGATATCATCCAGACAAACATCCTGACCAACTTTCATGAGTATCCGACTGAAAATGCGGCCTCTAGAGCGTACAGAAGGTTTTTCTAAGATTTGACCTGGTGACCTAGTTTTTGACCCCACGTGACCCACTTTCGAACTCGTCCGAGATATCATCCAGACAAACATCCTGACCAACTTTCATGAGTATCCGACTGAAAATGCGGCCTCTAGAGCGTACAGAAGGTTTTTCTAAGATTTGACCTGGTGACCTAGTTTTTGACCCCACGTGACCCACTTTCGAACTCGTCCGAGATATCATCGAGACAAACATCCTGACCAACTTTCATGAGTATCCGACTGAAAATGCGGCCTCTAGAGCGTACACAAGGATTTTCTAAAATTTGACCTAGTGACCTAGTTTTTGACCCCACATGACCCATTTTCGAACTCGTCCGAGATTTCATCGAGACAAACATCCTGACTAACTTTCATGAGTATCCGACCAAAACTGTGGCCTGTAGAGCGTACACAAGGTAAAAAGTTGACGACGGACGACGCACGACGGACGACGGACGCCGGACACAGCACGATCACAATAGCTCACCATGAGCACTTCGTGCTCAGGTGAGCTAAAAAAAACTGTGCAATTACCTTGATGGAGGCAAATCTCGATTTGGATTATAATGTCCTCTTTTCAGATCCATGTTTGTTAAATCTGCAATGCAGGAAAATGTTCAGTTTTTTAATTTCTTTTCTAAGTTGTGGAAACAAGCAATCTCTCTTTTTTTTTTTTGTTTGCATCTTTGAAATCTTCATCTCGCATCAAAACATAAAACGTTCAATCAACCCTATAGCATACTTTTCATAGATCAGACTTTTGAAAATGTTACGAGAAAAGGAGAAAATGCTGGCCACCAGCATTTTTTTTCCCTTTTCCTACAATGTTTCCATCCTTTCCAAAGACAAATGTCATTATTTAATCTTCTGTCTGCAAGTATTTTGAATTTGGACAAGTCTGGAAATTTCTGGTTTGGCCAAGAGTTAACTGTTTCCCACAAAATACCAAGATTACCAGCATTTTCTCCTTTTCCCACAACGTTTTCAAAGGCTTTCTTTCTCAGGGTCGTTAAAAGTCCGCATTGTGTGATAAAGAGTTGAAAGATTTTCTCATGCTGAATGATCCTTATTTTGTTCTGTTCTTTCAAAGGCCCCTATTAAAAATTCATTTGACTCTTGGAACTTTTAAAGGAAGAAGACTCATGAAATTGCTAGAAAGGGAGCGAATGCTGGTAAAAAGCATTTTTTTGTTTCCTACAATTCTTTCTTCTCTTTTTTTTTCCCAAAGGTAAACAACAAAATTTGAAACATTCTTAATTTGTGTGCTAATTCCATAAACTGGAATTGTCTAACAATTTGTCATTTGTTAATTCTTTACCAAACGACAAAAATTTAGACTGGTCCAAATTGAAAGCATTTGAAGACAACAAAATTAATGTGATTAAAGAAGTGAAATTTGTTTTAGGAAGAAAACATTGTGGGAAATGGAGAAAATGCTGGTTACCAGCATTTTCTCCTTTTCCCTCAATATTTTCAATAGGCTTCTTTCACAGGGGTGTTAAAAGTCTGGATTGTGTGTTAAAGGGTTCAATAGTTAAAGAAGTAAGACTTAAATAAACAACATAAATACCATGTTTTCAACCTACCGCAATATTCTAAAGATTTCTCTTTTTCCTTATTCTGAATCTGTTCTATATAATGCTGTTGAGCTGCCACCACAGCAGAACTGTCTGGACACTGACTGTACATTGCTAGCAGCTCATCATTGACCTCTGTAAACGAATGACCCCATTTGAAAGGTCGCATCACTGAGTTACATTGACTTTTAAAACCTTGAAAGAGAAAAATAAACTCTCACGCTAGTCACAAATTTGCCACTACGACTTTACATCACACCTTATCTATATCAATGACATTTCCCATTTAGAATCCCGAATTTTTAACAACCTTGAGAAAGAAGCCTTTAAAAAAAAAACACTAGGGAAAAGGAAAAAATGCTAATAACGAGCATTTTCACCTTTGCCCAAAATGTTTTCTTCCCTTCCAAAAACAAATTTCAATTTTCAGTCACTTTCATTTTGTCATCTGAAAATGTTTTCAATTTGGACCAGTTTTAAAATTTTGTCATTTCGCAAAGAGTTAAAAAGACATAGCCTCTGAGAAACACTGATCAACATCAACAAATATTAAGTTATTCATATCAATCAATTCAATGGTTATAACTGCCTACGAGATCATATCAAAAAAGGAAATTACAAACTGGTTTTCAACTGAAATGTATCAAGGAGGACCTTGGAAATAGGACATCCATATTCTTTTGTACCTGGAGTCATCATTTTTATGAAGGCTAAAGCAGTCTGTTTTGTTCCACTTTATCCACAGATCACGGGATGTCTGCCAAATTAAAGATTTGGTGTCACAGAAAAATAAAGTATATGGTACAAATTGAATCTACTGATTTGTATGTAAGGGAGATTTCTTGTCTAGGGTTTCAGCTCTTTACTGGATGATAAAATGTCAGATAGGTACATATTAAAAGTATTTACATGTGACAAATCAACTGTCAAAAAAAAAAAACAGTCATTCAATGAATAGCGACTGTCTTTGAAGAAGGTATAAAACATTGAGCTGGTTACAAGCATTTGCAGATTACCAATTAAATGTGACTCAAAAACAGAAAGTAGACTCTGAAAGGCAAGAAATCATAGTGAGAAAAAAGGAGTAAATGCGGGTTACCAGAATTTTTTCATTTTCCTACATTATTTCAAAAGGCCTCTTACTGAGGGTCGTTAAAACTCCAGGGTGTCCGGAAAGTAAGGTAACACTTTTGTATATCTATAACATGGCTGTAAAAATTATATATAGAGGTAGAAATAAATGTATATGAAAATAAAATATATAAGTTTTTTGTGTGGTAATTTCATTCAATTTTCTTAACAATACACAGTTTTATGCAGATTTCAAATCAGAAATACCTTTTTGCCATTGGTGTCATTTTAGTAATTAATCACGCTGTCAATTTGACAGCCTTTTATGCTCTGTCTTTTTCAAACACACAATGAAATTGTCAATCACTTTAGGACACACTCAAATATCAATATTTGAGTTTACTTGAAAGTTTTTTAAACAACATGTCTGTGTTGTCTGGGTAGGGATCATAAACCTTTGATCTCAAAGTATTGCAAAGGAAAAAGTTACAATGCTTGAGGTTGGCACTGTGTGCAGGTCACAATGTTCAGCAATCTGTTACCTACGGAATATCCTTTTGATATTATCCTAATGCCAAACATATATAAAAAGGTCTGTCACAGATTTAGATGTGAGTGCCTTAGCACCATCCACCATGAGCCAAGTTTTTGCATATCTGTATGACTTCATCCTGACCTCGACCCATGCGACTTCTTTCTATCGGGTTATGTGAAGTCCAAGGTCATCAATCTCAACCAGACAGCACAGATATGTTGTTAAAGAACGCTTAAAGTGAAATCAAGAAGATTTATATTGAAATATACACTAAAGTGATTGACAATTTTATCCTGCATGTTTGGCAAGGAAAGACAATAATCACTTTGAAAACGTCATTAATTAATAAAATGAAGCCAATGACCGAAAAAGCTTTGAATTAAGATCTGTATAAAAATGCAAAATGCAATGAAAATTGGATTAAAATATCACACACAAAAAAAATTACACATCTTATTTACATGTATAGATCTTTTCTGTCTCTTTATCTTATATTTCAAGCCAAAATATAAATGTATGAAAGTGTTACCTTACTTTCAAGACACCCTGTATTTCACTACAAGTAAATGAATTACACTTTTTTTTAAATGGCTATAAATATAATTCCACTGTAAGATGAAAAGAAAGTTTGCTATTAATCTAAAATAAAGCAATGGACAGTGTAGATCAGAGATCAGACTGCACATTCTGCACAGAATATGCTGTCTGATCTCTGATCTACACTGTCCACACAAGGTTCTGGGTCATCAACAGTAAGGAAACAGTTAACGGTTAATCAAGACTAAAACAAAACAGGGTCTACCTGCAATGTACATCGTGGCTACAAATGCTTCCACACAGCTGAGGGTACATGGTTTCCCATAATTCACGGGGTTTGTTGCGATAAGATACGGCAATAGTCTGAGGTGATTTCCTTTCATTTGACCAAATGGTGTATCTTCTAATCTGGCCCAGGAACAGTCCACAACAGCAATACCGTTTTCTTGTATTATATCTCTGACAGAAAAAAAAAAGGACTAAAATTATCAGTAAACACACAATGCTGACTTTTAACAACCTTGAGAAAAAGACTTTAGAAAACAATGTAGGAAAATTATGAGCTGCATATGAATTTTCATCTGCAAATGCTTCCAATTTGGACAAGTCTACATTTTTGTTGTGTGGTAAAGATTTAAGTAAATATAATCTTTCGAAGTAAAACTGTTACTCTATACTGCACTAGATAGTCATATAGATTTACACTTCTGATCTACCAGATGAGAAAATTTTTGACTTTCCTAAGTTATAACCATCTGCAGATGATAAGTGTAGCTGTAGTGGACTAAACGGTCTTCAAAGATTATAAAAGATTGCCTAAAATGGAGAACAGTATTTTCTCCTTTTCCTACAATTATTTTGAAAGCTGTATTCCTCAAAGTTATAAAAAACTTGAAATTGTATGATTTTGCAACAAAAGTATTCTGTTTCCAGCATCGTTTAAAGTCGGGATTGTGTAGCAAAGGGTTAAGTACAGGATTTATTTTTAAAAAGGTTAGCCAAGGACAATGAGTTTAGCCTACCTGTCTGCAGCAGACACACACTGTTTGCCCATGGGTGATAATATAAGTCCATTAAACCTCTGGCCCAGTTTCAGGGTTTTCACCCACCCCTGCCTGACCAGTTTTCGGCCTGTACATTTCTTCGGGTCACAATGTTCTAAATCCCACATAGCAAGTGGGAAATCAATCTTGTCTGAGTCGTCAGAGTCACTACTTTCTGAGTCACCTGTAAATATGATACAGAAATGTCAAACAGAAATAATTTAATAGGAAGAAAAAATACATTCAGAATATCAGAGTTCCATAAAAAGAATGACTGATGGTATTCTAAATCCAATATTTCTCTTCCAAAGCCTATGTTGTGGGTACTCACTAGAATTGTCTCAATGAGACGATTCAAATAAGTACCCAAAACATAGGGTTTGAGTGAATTATTAACTCATTACCAAACAACAAAATTTTGTCCAAATTGAAAGAATTTGCAGACAACAAAATAAAATAAAAGTGACTGGAAATTTGAAATCTGTTTTCTAAAGGCTTCTTTTTCAGGGTCGTCAAAGGTTGGGATTGTGTGGCAATGGGTTATTATTTTCAATTTTGGGATCAAAATCATTCCCTCTATCTGGAGCTCTGGAATATGTATTATATTATCATAACTTAGCTGTGCTTATATTTGATTTGACCTGTGTGAGAAAATGTGATATCAAGTGAGAGCAAAGGATGTCAATATTTTCTTAACTCTTTACCACACAAAGATGACCAATACCACCCTTAAAAGAGAAAGCTTTTGAAAACATTGTGGAAAAAGGAGAAAATGCTGGTAACCAGCATTTTCTCCTTTTCCAACAATGTTTTCTGCCCTTCCCAAATCAAATTTCTATTTTTGATTCCCGTTTGTTTTATCATCTGCAAAAAAAATGCTTTCAATTTGGGCTAGTCTAAAATTTTGTCCTTTGGTAAAGAGTAAGGCTAGGAAAAGTAAAAATAATTGCTTAAAAAGTTACTAAAACATAATATTCCTTTCACTATTTACCTACACTGGCCACAAAAGCTACTCCGGCTGGGCTTAGCAGCCTGAAGGTTAACCCTTTGGCTGCTAAGCAGGACAAGCTGTTGTTTGAAGACAGTGTAAATTAAGATCAGACTGCAAAAAACATGCAGTCTGATCCATGATTTAAACTGTCCAATAAGGAGATATTATTCCCCAAAACATAACTCTGAAACAGCAATATTTGGGTTACGAATTATTATCGTATTGAAAATTTAATTTTGGTTATATAGCAGCAGAAGGGTAAAAAAGACAGTGGAATAAGGAGAAAGGGCTGGTTACTTGCATTTCCTCCTTATCCAATAAGTTTTCCTACCCTTTCACAGGCAAATTCAATCACTTCAAATACATTTGTTGACTGCCATTTCGTTACAGAGAATTTTCTAATTCATCATCTGATGAAAAAAAATAATAAACTAGATCATAGGCTTCTCAAACACCATTGGTCTATTACTATTACAGAACAATGATATTTTCACTACTGAACACTGTTGCTCTAGATAGCCCATTGGCAACACCCTCTATATGGCCTATAACATGCAAAACGGGGCATTCCATGTGCGTAAGTTGGTTCGAATCGGCCTGTGGAGTCTGCACTTGCTAATCCCAAACAACACTTTCCATTTTTATATAATTTTCTGTTTAGCACAAGTCTTCTGTAGCACAAAATCTGATGCAGTTGTGAAGTGTAGTGTCGAATTAGCCTGCATGGACTGTGCAGGCTGATCCAAGACGACACTTTACAAAAATGTCCGAATGACCCTTTTCACGTGTTGCAAGCCATATCGTTATGTATAGAGGGAGTCACCCATGTGCTATTTATAACAGTGCTGATGAAAATTTTAGTGTGTTCTGTGATATACATGTGATGCACAAATATAATATAGGCCAATAAGAATTTAGAGTCATCTATGATCGATCAAGGAAAATTTCAGTGTTCCGTAAAGGACTATTTGGGCTTCAAGCCTGTAATTTAGACAAAAATATTCCCTTACTATTAGAAGAATGAGCATGTTTCTCTGTGTTGGTTTCGTCATCATATTTGTCAGAAAACTGTTTTGATCTGTGCTGGGACTTCTTACCACGAAACACTTTTCCATGGCTTTTGTTTTTTCTCTGTTTATTCATTTTTCATATGTAATGTGGTTTATAGGCTGTCATATCAGAACAGACAAACTTATAAAATCAGGGATTTATCTCTTCCTGAAACAAATAAAAAAATACAACCAATCATTTAACACTTTACAAGACGACAAAATTTTAGCATTGTCCAAATTGAAGGCATTTGAAGACATGGTATATCTTTTCTTTGAAAGGATCAAAACCAACATTTTCTCCTTTTCACCAATATGTTTTCAAGAGGCTTCCTTCCCAGGGTCATTAACCCTTTACCAGATTACAAAATTTTAGCCCTGTCCAAATTGAAAGCATTTGCAGACAACAATTTAAATGTGGCTCAAACTGTGCAATTGTTTAGTGATAGGGTAGAAAATATTGTGGGAAAAGGAGAAAATGCTGGTAACCAGCATTTTCTCCTTTTCCTACAATGTTTTTAAAAGGCTTCTTTGAAGTTCTTTCCAAAGGTCGTCAAAAGTCGTCATTGTGTGGTAAAGGGTTAAAAGTCGGCATTGTATGCTTAAGGGTTAGAATGCTGTAACTGTTGTCTGTACATATTACAACATGCATAAGCTAAATGCATAGACCACTGAAGCTGTAATGGTTTATAAATCAATAGAAAAAAATTTCAAAATAGCTTACTTTGCATTACTTCTGTATAGGATAGAAACATGTTGGGTACAAGCTTTTTCTCCTTTTCTCTACAATCTTTTCAAAAGCTGTCTTTCAAAGGGTCATTACATGTTGGGATTGCCTGAAATGTAGATATCAAAGCAAAAATAATTAAATTTCTGATGGACGCTAGGACTTTTAACCCTTTTCCACACAATATCTCTCACTGATTCTAATTAAAAGCCTTTGTAGATGAAAAATTGAGTGTAGGACAAAACCCCCCTAGGACAAAACACCCTAGAACAAAACCCCCATAGGATAAAACCCCCCTAGGACAAAACCCCCATCATATATAAAAAGCATATAAATATCCACTTTTCAGTTAATGGTATGGGGGTTTTGTCCAGGGGTGTTTTGTCCATGGGTGTTTTGTCCTAGGGGGGTTTTGTCCTAGGGGGGTTTTGTCCGTACCCCGAAAAATTGAAGGTGGCCCTAATGAAAAAATTTGTCCTTGTTATGGTAGAAAACATTGTAGGAAAAGACGAAAATGCTGGTGACCTGCATTTTCTCCCTTTGCCACACTGATTTCCAAAGTTCTCTTTATTCAGGGTCATTTATAGTCCTGACTGTCTATCAAAATAAGTGCATATTATGGTAAAATATAATATTGCCTTGCACATTTTATGGCTTGCATTGAACGAAAAGGGGCATTTGGACATTCCACAAAGTCTCGTCTTGGATCAGACTATGTGATCATCACAGACTTAAATACAAAACAACACTTTCCATTTTTTATGTAATTCATCTGTTTTTCATAAGCCTGCTGTTGCAAAAATTCTAATGTTGACGGAAACTGCTGTCTCGGAATAGCCTACACAGAATGTGCAGGCTGATCCTAGACAACATTTTAGGCAATTGGTTGAATGTCCCTATGTGTTGTAATCCAAATGGTAAAGTTAAAACTACTCAGTTTGTTTTCTTTCTCTCACCCAAAGTTAAAAACACCCTGGAACTCAATAAGAGCTGGACGTTTTATTTTTTCATATGCACTAATCCATGACTCTCTGTAACAAAAAATAAAACTACCAAAAATTTGTGAATAAAATACATTAAAAATTAATACCAGTAAAACAGTTGGACTACAATTTAAATATCCAAACAATCCTGTTTCTACGGGTAAAATTGGCCCACGGACTTTTTTCGCCAAAGACGACCTTGGCCAAATGACTCGGGTCCTAAAAGTCCCGGGGCCGTAACGACCAAGGTTTCAACTACCTTCAGTCTGAAGGTGTCTGCTCCGATGCTATTTTTGTGACTGGTCTTCGCTAACACCTTCAGGCCAGCCATTCATTGAACCCGTATGGAAAAAACACGATTTTACCCGCATCTTTTCGAACGGCTCTATGCGACAGAATTTCAAATTACAACTAATAAAATGGGCATGGATTGTTAGATAAATGATTAATCTTTACAAACAAACTGATTTTAGTTAATATCCAACTCTTACCTTTGTGCAAATCTGTACTTTTCAACGTAAATAATCGTTGACCTACTTCACCAGAAATCAAAACATGGTGATCTTTTCAATGCGCATGTCTCCGCAGACACGCTACAGGATGGTTTAGTTGTGAATTTTGCTGTAAACAAACACATCCTTGATTGAACTTGGCTGTATAGGGTTAGGGAACCAGACTGTACAAATTTCAAATTCTGTTGAGTGCGCATGCCTGACTAACGGAAGTCGCTGTGTTAGTTGTTTACAAATTATGCTGGATTTATTTACGTTGGGGAAAAGGTAAATTCCCATTGATTTAATTGGTATTTTGCAGCATATTTTGTGTGCTCTTAAAGATTAATCATTTATCTAACGATCCATACCCATTTTATTAGCTGTCATTGGAAATTTTGTCGCATTGAGCCGTTCGAAAAGATGCGGGTAAAATCGTGTTTTTTTCCATACGGGTTCAATGAATGGCTGGCCTGAAGGTGTTAGCGAAGACCAGTCACAAAAATAGCATCGGAGCAGACACCTTCAGACTGAAGTTAGGTTTCAACCGACCCGTTATCACATGAGAAAAATAGGAGAGGAAAACACTCGAATACCAAGATTTAATCAAACTGGTTAGAAAAAAAGAGAGAAAAGAACGGAGGATAAAAAAGGAAAAAGATGGATTCATTTCAAGGAAATGCGAAACGGTTCTAAGAAAAGTTATTGCACACACCGCGACTTGTGCGCCTCCATTTTGTTTGTACCAAAAGTCACATGACTTCGCACTTTTGTCTCGGTATCGGAGTCCCGGATTTTTCCGGTAAATGACGCTTTAAAATAGGTAGATATACTAAATTGGGAGCCTGTTATCGATCTCCGTATCAAAGTCTATCGGACGGTTACAGGAGAATCAACGGGAACAAGTTTATAGAGCTTTCTGACTTTAGAAATAAATAAATGAACGAAAAACGATTTTTTTTTTCTTTCGAAATAAATATATGTAAAAAAAGGAAGACATAGTCAAATTTTGGTCATGGATTCATTTTTAAATACCATCATGGCTGGTGTTAAAGGTATTACTAGACAGCGGAAATAGCCTGTTTTCAGAAAAAGAGCTTTGCCGCTATGAAATTTGTTTGTCAGATGGAATATCATATTGTCTCTCAAAGATTTGTGCTGCATATTATTTTCAAGATAATTGATTATTCTGTTGAGAAATGCGTGGTGTATTTCTTTTGTATCAAAAACACCGGCTGATTTTTTTGTCTATAAAACATAGCTATTTATGTAAAGAGGTTGGACAAGTGAGTACCATTAAATATGGAGTATCGCACAAAAAAAAAAAAAAAAATCAATTGCAGTTTTATTTAAGGTAAGACCTGTGCAATGGAATACAGCTATTTCCGCTGAAATATCATCCTGCAAAATTAGCAATAATTAAAAATGAGTATTATTGAACTACTTTTACCGATTCAGTTTTTTTCCATTTTTTCCTTCTTTGAATCATCATTTATAAATCTGAAACCACTATATTCTCAATTCAAAAAGAGATAGTAATTACTTCCCCTTTCAGAAAACTAACAAAAATATCAAAAAATAATTTCAAAATAGACATAAACGGAATTTCTGATCCGTTAGAAATGTGCAAAAATATTATTTCTGCATAAATCCTTATTTATCCTTATCTATCAGCCAATTAGAATTTTTGACCCATGTTCACCGGAAGTGCATTACACAGGTCTTACCTTAAAGTGAACTAATAAATCAGCTTTACAATAGACGGTAAAAAAAACGATGACAACTATTTTCTTACAAAAAAAAAAACAACAAACAAACGGCAATGGAAAGCTATTTATGTAGGGAGGCTGGTATCAAGATATTTCGCCCCCCGAGACGTTTCCACCCTGGTGCTTTCACCCCTATTTTTCACCCCTAGTCGTTTCACTTCTGAACCCCAGTCGCTTCGCTACCAAATCATTTCCTCCCCTAGTAGTTTCAACCCTATGCCATAGAAGAGACAGAGAGAGCGTACTTCTTCATGCATGGCTTCATCCCGGTTTAAATAAAATACCTAATAACTGCATTTAACTAGAAATAATTCTTTTCAGCTCAGTGGTATTGGCCTTTCGTCTCGGAGTTCAAGGTTCAAATCCTGCCAGGTGCCTGTATCTTTGCTTTGCATTTGTGTCTTTGTTGCAAAACTCGCTTGTAAGATGAGGGCTTGTCTTGGACTGGCCATTGAGCCGTTAATCTCATTTGTACAATTTATCGTCCTCCAGGTACACCTGTACATAGCATTTTGGGAAAATTTAAGTATCAACATTGAAAAGGCACTTGAGTGTTGTCCACATAAATTATTGCTTGGCGACCTTAACGAGGACCTCCTAAATCCAAATGAACATCACCTAAGTCATATAATTGTAATAGGGTCATTTTCAGATGACAAGTTCCTTTTGGTCAGTTTATACCAAACCTTACCTGTGTTTCGCTTCATTGATCCCTCTTGTTTGGTCACATGACTTTCAAATATTCTTATTCCCGCTTCAGTCTTCCAACTGTTTACTTGGTAAAGATTCTTAGAATTGATTTCTTGGGAAAAAGGAAACAGTTAGATGTAAGTTACTCTTTTGAGTACTTTTCCTTGTGATTACCAAGTCTTACCTTGTTTCAAGATGATTTTGGAAGTCTTTTAGTTCTTTGATCAGTTTACCCTTTTTGTTGTGCAAATCTATGTCTGATCCAGAGCCTTACCTTAAGTTTGAACATGTAGAGCAGTTATTCTTTAATAACCCTCTTACCTTTCACTAGCTTGCACATCTTTTATTAATATTTCAGCTAACCAGACAGCACAGAGAGAGAGAAAGAGAGAATGGTCATTTTTGTTTAGGCTGTTGAGAACACTTAATTCCTCAAATTGGTAAGTGTAATTTTTTAGAAGCCATTCTGTAATATTTTCTATTATAGTTTGATATGTTAGACTTTATTTCATAAAGCTTATTACAAGTATAGTAACTTCTTTCAAGGTAACAGAGAGAAGAGCGTTATTATAGATCTAGCTATGATATTGTTGAAAGCATGTTTAAGCCAAACATATTGTCTATTGCATTGTATATTGTTTTAACCATTCTCTGTCAAGCTGTATAACTGGACTTTACCATGTATTTTACCATGTATTGTTACTTTGTATTTTTTATGTATAATTTCAGAGTGTTGGTTTGAATTACTATTCAAAGACAGCAACCAAAAATAAAGCTGCTGTTGTATGGAGAACAGACTTATTTGTATCTTCCCCCCACAAACAGAACCCACTAACTTGAGGTCTACATAGAGATACATTAAGTAAACCTACTACATTTTGGCGCCCAACGTGATTTGTGGATTTCTATAGATACAAAGCATTTATTTTGATTACAAGTGACCAGTGATCAGTGTTTTACCCCCAAGGTTTATCAGTTATATGCATGACCGAACATTTATACTACTGTGCTGTACTGTGTCATGCATGGTTTCCCAATTTTACTATGGATGTTATAACAGTCTTTTACCTTGTGTTGACCTTTAACCTTTTACCTACCACTGTGGACAGTGTTTTGACTGGGAGGAGAGAGTCTTGTTAGTTTCCCTTAATCCTTGTGTCCAACCAATATTCCAAATAGTAACTGTGTCATGCCAGCTGTGACCGAAGTGCCAGGGATTCGTACTAGTTCATTTTAGAGAAATAGTTATCATTTTGTCATAAAACAGTCAATTCAGTGATATACACATATAGTTGTTGCTATTGTTTTCTTAGATAAGTGATAGTGAAGGGATCGAACCGTGATTGTGAAGGGATCGAACCAGTGGGAATCGTAGTTTTTTGTTCATATTTTGGGATCGAACCAGTATTTGTGTTTTTGTGTTGATAATTAGGATATAAAGGATATATTAGGATATTTGTTTGAGTAAGTACTTTTTCTTTGTAAAAAAAAAAAAAACTTTGCTTTATTTTTGCCACATTGTGTACTCTTATTTTTGAAACAGACTATTTTTGAACTTCAGATTTTTTTCAGAGATTACTTTAGATAATGTCATCTAGATAGATTTTTTTGTGATTTTTACTTTTTTTTATAAGTTGTAATTAAGAAAGTGCGAAAGAGATTCACTTCATTGTTACTAAACCTTGAAACAAGTCTATTTTTCCTTTCACTTTCTCTCTATCGCTCATTTTCATTTCCCCTCCCCATTCAATCAAATATTTTTTTCTGCCATGTAAGACCTTAGTTATAGTTTGAGGTGTATCTTATAGCCAGAAAAGACTGATACTCAAAGTACTTTATCCATATTTTGGTTTTTTCGTTCAGTGAAATCCTTAACTACCCTTTTCTCGCCGATTTTTTTACTTGACCTTTAACCCGTAATTTGATTGGTGGATTGATACTTCCTGTTTACTGCAAGACTTCTTCCCATCATTCAAACCCCTCTTCCTGTTTATAAATTGTGTACTGGTTCCCAGCATTCAACGAGAAACCTTACTGGTGCCTACTCATTTTGATGATACTCAGCTGGTTCCCGGCTTGACAACCTTTAACCTTTGTATCTGATCTGCATATTTGATTTTGATTGGTTGTTGATTTGGGAGAGTTTTGATTTTCTTGTATTCAACCTACATTCTTCTTTGTTTTGATTGGCTATTGGTTTATTGTATATTGACCCATTGCCTGACTGACTGAACAATAAATATTTACTGACTAGACTTTGATAAGAAAAAATAGATATATTAATTAACCTTTTTTCTCCTTCACAGATAGAATACCCACCTTGTCTTGCCTTTATTTGATATAACATATTTGCCATTTACTTATTGATTTTGACTGAAGTTAGTTGTTTATACTTCATATTGTAAATAAATACTTACCTTTAAAAAAAAAAAAAATTCATTGTAACAGAACAACTCTGTTACACTGAGAAATCTACATACTTACCTCTTATTCTTTATATTCATTGTAGCAGAAGAACTCTGTTATACTGAAAAAGAAAGTACTTACCTTTACTTCAGAAAATTCATTGAAACAGAAGGACTCTGTTTGAATATTTGGAAAGACCCTTATCATCTAACTACGGTATAGAATTGCAGTGGGCAATTGTATATTTTTCACATCATCTCAGACACCAACAGTCATTTTTACGTATTAAAAACAAAATAGTTTCATTAAAAAAAAATTAAGATCTGACAGTATTTTGTTTACATTGTGATCACTATAAGACTGAAAAGTTTAAAGTACTTACATTGCAGCAAAAGTAGCATTTATAAATTTTTTTTTATTACGAAAGAGTACTCTCGCATCTTGCGTTTCGGTTCTTTGTTGCAACACGGATATTTCGGATCAAGACGGAAGAACGGATCATTATGAAGTAAAGATTAGTGCTGGAAAAAGATCATTGTCACACGTAGATAGGTGTGAATACTGTGTAAACAGTGACTTAATACACTTGAAAATAGTGATACAAGACAGTGACTTATTATGTGACAGTGATTCTTTACATTGCAAAAGGCAGTGATTGCTTATGATTTGCTTCAGTGTGCTGAAAAAAAAAAGTGACCTTTTTGTGCTTGAAGCAGTTGAGTTGCAAAGTGCTTGTGGTTAGACGTGCACGCCTTGTGATATTACATTTAAACTCGTGCATAGGGTTGTACTGTTGACGGACACTTAACCCATTGAGGCACAAATCATTATATTTGTGACAATATACATCATCATTGTGAAAGAGCAGAATTAGTGATTATTATTCCAGATCCAGACATGTGCTTAGCTTAATGCTAGAGACACTTAACCCATTGAGGTACATTTTTCTGTTCTTGTGACCAATATTCATCATAGAGATAAATAAACGATCATCATAACACTTGTGCATAGCTAAAAGCTGTAGACACTTAACCCGTTGGGGTACATATTATTGTTCTTGTTACAATAATAATACTGAATCTGTGTTAGTGGATTGTGATATCTGTAATCTACGTTCAACTTGATAAAAGGATGGCGGAAAAGAATACAGAAGAGAAAAAGATAGGATTGGCTACAGGAGGAGTTAGTGAGGAAGATGAAAAGTTGATTCACGCTTTCCACGACTTGGGTCTCTCCCCTCATGTTGAGACATCGACCGACTTAGTAGAATTTTTGGCTAAGTTCGGAAAGATCCTGGCAAGTCGAGAAACTGCAGTCTCACATCATTACCCCAAATTGTCCACTTTTTATGGGGAAGACAACACAGGAGAAACAACGTGGGAGACTTTCAAGTATGAGATAACATCTCTGTTAACAGAGCATAATTTCAATAAGGAGCAGATCTTACTTGGAATCAGAAGATCAGTAAAAGGAAATGCTGCCGACATTTTAAGGAGACTTGGACCCGGAGTAAGCCTAGACGATGTTATTGGAAAGTTCGAGAGCACTTTTGGCAATATAGAGACTAAAGAAAGCATTCTTAGGAAATTCTATTCTTGCCAACAGCAAGCGAATGAAAATATTAATACATACACTACACGGTTGGAAGAGATTTATTCGCAAGCTGTTTCCCTTGAGGCCTTGCCCAAGGATGATATGATACTACAACGTGTTTTGTTCCATGGACTAACAACGGACATAAAACATATTGCAACATACAAGAATGACACAATCCAGGACTACGACAAATTTAAAATAGAGCTCAGGAAAATAGAAGCAGACTTGAAATCTACCGAAGGAAAACAATGTCATGCCATAACAACAGATAAGAAACCATCGGAAATGACAGAAGTGAAGGAATTGCTCCAGAAACTAAATGAAAGAATAGACAGATTGGAGAAACAACAGCGTGAAATGAGACCAAATGAAGCATGTGATAACAGTAGGTCATCAAGAGGAGGAAAACGACAGCAATTCAGACAGAAAAGTAACAACAAAGGCAAAGGACAAGACCAAGGTACATCCAATAGAGAACACAGACCTCTTGGATCTCAGAATTTTCTACCAACATGTTTTGGATGTAATGGAAGGGGACATATGATAAGAGATTGTCCAAATATTGTCCAGCCACAGTGTTACAAATGCCATAAGTACGGACATATTTCAAAGAACTGTCCAAACTAGCAAGTGCCTCTGTTGTCGGGTCTAACTTAGGCACTAAAACAAATGACCCAAAGTTAGTTGGAGCAACGAATGAAGTTTTAATCGACGTTGAAGGAAAGCTGACAAAAGCTCTTTTAGACACTGGAAGTTGTGTCAGTACAATATCACACTCTTTTTACAAAGATAATCTATCTCAACTAGAATTACAGCCCTTGAACAACTTTACTAGGATAGAATGTGCTGATGGAAAAGAACTTCCATACCACGGATACATAGAAGCCAACATCAGTGTAACAAAAGGTGTACCTGATGCATCAACTGTTCCTTGCCTACTCCTAGTAACCAAAGATACCAATTACTCCGTTTCCACACCAGTGATTCTTGGAACGAATATATTAGACCTACTCCTACAAGAATGTAAAGGAAACTTTGGTCCACAATTTTTACAGAAAGCTTCACTACACACACCATGGTATCTTGCATTCAGATGTCTTGTCATCAGAGATAAAGAGCTAAACAAATGTGGAAATCAGATCGCCATTATAAGATCAGCTGAATCATCAAGGATCATACTTGGACCCAATGAAACCAAAACCATAAAGAGTCGAACAGATAAAGAACTTGGATTCCAAACCACAACAGCCATGGTACATGAGACATCAGATTCCTCACTTCCAGATTTTGTTGAAATAACACCAGAAATCATAAACTATAGACATGGAACAACAAAAGAGGTAAACATCACTTTATCGAACTTGACATCAAACTCAGTTGTGATTTCTCCGAGAGCCATTTTATGTGAACTTCAACCAGTAAACATTGAGGAGTCAAAGTTAAATTACGAGAACGTCACTCATGATATATTGAAGCAAGTCAACATTGATACAAATAACCAGTTGGATTCAGAGCAACTACGTCAAATCAATGAACTACTTTCAAACCATGTCGACATATTTTCAACTGGAGAAGATGACATTGGCTTTTGTGACAAGATCAAGCACCGAATAGATTTGCTTGATGAAACACCATTTAAGCAAAAAACTAGACGAATACCACCTGCAATGATATCTGAAGTAAGACAGCACATAGATCAACTCTTGTCAACTGGAATCATCAGAAAATCAAAGTCCCCATGGTCATCTAATGTAGTGCTCGTACGAAAAAGAAACGGAAAATTGCGGATGTGCGTGGATTACCGTATGCTAAATACCCGAAGTGTAAAAGATGCCTATGCACTACCAAAAATAGAGGAAATTTTTGATGTTTTGCAAGGTAGCAAATACTTTTCAACAATAGACATGAAGTCTGGATACCATCAGGTAGAGGTAGAAGAAAGTCATAAGGAAAGGACCGCCTTTAGTGTTGCAAACCTTGGCTTTTACGAATATGTGAAAATGCCATTTGGACTCACTAATTCGCCTGCTACTTACCAGAGGCTGATGGAAGAATGTCTGGGAGATTTAAACATGACAATATGTGTCATATACCTTGATGATCTCATTATTTTCTCAGACACATTTGAAGAACATCTGCGTCGTCTGAATTTAGTCCTAACCAGACTTAAAGAGTGCAACCTCAAGCTTTCACCTGAAAAATGCTTCTTTATACAAGACAAAGTACCATTTCTAGGACATATAGTCAGCAAAGATGGAATAGAGACTGATCCTGAAAAAATAGAAAAGATAAGAAAATGGCCAACACCTACCAACTATGATGAGTTGAGATCTTTCCTTGCCTTCTGCGGATACTACAGACGCTTTATTAAAGACTTTTCAAAGATCACTCGTCCCCTTGCTGAGATGTTACCACCAACTGCATCAAAGAGAAAGTTACCAACAAAACCTTGGATATGGACCGAAAATGAACAAACAATATTTGAGAACTTAAAAGAAATACTTACTAAACCACCAGTTTTGGCCTATCCGGATTTCACAAAACCATTTGAACTACATACCGACGCTTCAGGCAAAGGATTAGGAGCAGTTCTCTACCAATCAGATGGAAAGCTGAAAAGAGTCATTGCTTACGCAAGTAGAGCTCTAACTAAGTCAGAGAAAAATTACAGTGCTTACAAGCTTGAATTTCTTGCACTGAAATGGGCAGTGACAGAGAAATTCTCTGACTATTTGACAATGAATCAATTCACTGTGTTAACAGATAATAACCCATTAACATATGTGTTAAAGACAGCAAAATTGGATGCCACAGGACAAAGATGGGCATCGGCTCTAGGCGAATACAACTTTGACATCCAATACAGACCTGGCATGAACAACTCAGATGCAGATGCAATGTCAAGGTATCCAAATGATAAGATGGATGAAAAGACAGACACAGTCAAAGAAATAAGAAATGATGTAGTAAAAGCCATCTGCAGCAATACTGATACAAATCCACTGATAGAGACCATTTGTGCAAACATAAACATTATAGAGAGCACAGAAGATAGTGGACAACCGATGGCACAAATAGAGTTAAGAGAACTCAGAAGACAACAGAAACAAGACAAATGTATTGATCGTTGGAGAATAGCAACGCTAGACAAAAGAATACCAACGAGAAACCTCACAAAGGATGATTATTCCATGAGAAAGACATTCAATCATCTAGTGATGAAAAGAGGAGTGTTGTACAGAAAGGTACAACAAGAGGGAGGAATGCTAGAACAGCTAGTATTACCTGAGTGTTACAGAAAAGAAGTATTGAAAGGACTGCATGATGATGTAGGGCATCCTGGAAGAGACAGAACCATCAGTTTGATTAGAGACAGATTTTTCTGGCCTGGGATGACGAAAGATATCGAGACATGGATTGAAGGTTGTGACAGATGTATCAGACGGAAAAGTGGTACAGATATTAAAGCTCCACTTGTGAATGTGAACACAACTTATCCATTAGAACTTGTGTGTATGGATTATCTTACTTTAGAACAATCCAAAGGAGGAATTTCGAATATTTTGGTAATAACAGACCATTTTACAAAGTATGCAATGGCTATTCCGACAAGAAATCAAACTGCAAAAACAACAGCAGAAGCATTCTACAACAACTTCATCTTACATTACGGAATACCAACAAGAATCCATTCAGACCAAGGAACAAACTTTGAATCGACCATCATCAAAGAACTTTGTAATCTGACTGGTATGGAAAAGACAAGAACTTCAATTTACCATCCCCAAGGAAACGCAGGGCCGGAAAGATTTAACAGAACATTACTGGGAATGCTAGGAACACTACAAAACGAACAAAAGGCGAACTGGTCCAAGTACATCAATTTCCTAGTGTATGCATATAATTGCACACCTCAAAGTTCCACCAAATACTCACCATTTGAAATAATGTTTGGAAGGAGACCAAAACTACCAATTGACATCATGTTTGAGCAAATTATAGAAAACCAAAACAGAACCACCAAAGAATATGTTGAAGACTTAAAAGATCGAATGGAGACAACACGAAAACTAGTTCAAAACCATCTAGATAAAGCAAAAGAAAACCAAAAGAACTACTATGACCAGAAAGCCAGAGCTGCAAAATTATACAGTGGAGATCGAGTTTTAGTGAAGATCTTAGCATTCGAGGGAAAACATAAGATCCAAGACAAGTTTGAAGAAGGGACCTACATAGTTGTAGAACAGCCAAATGAAGAAATACCAGTTTATAAAGTTAGATCAGAAGTATCTGATGTGGTGAAGACACTACACAGGAATCATTTATTTCCAATAGGAGATAAACTATTGGAAAAAGGAGCTCCAATTCCAAAAAAGCGTTTTTCCATAGAGAGGAGAAAGAAGAATGAAGAAGAGGTGGCCACAAAGAAAGAAGATCGCAAGAAGGCGATAACTGGAGAAATAGAAATGAGACGAGTTGAAAATGAGTCAAGTGACTCAGATGAGGAGGATACAGAATTTGTAACATTTACAAATTTATATGGGGACGCCCATAATCCTAGAGAAGAGGAGAGTAATGATAGAAGAGGAGAAAGTCAGGCTCCAGAAGAACAGAGTAGAGAGGAAACCAGAGAAGAAAGTGTAACTGGTATTGAAGGAATGACAGAAGAAAATAGGACAGAGAGATCTACATCAAATGAACAGAGTGCAGAAGAGACAAATACAGAAAATTCAAGAGAAGACAGTCAAAGAGGAAGGACGGAAACAGAACAATCTTTACCAAGTACAGAAGGAAATACCCAAAACGGTGTGGCAGAAGAACAAATTCCGCCAAAACCACCACCAAGAAGATCACAAAGAGAGAGAAGAAAACCTGTATGGTATGATACTTACCAAATGAACCAAATGGTGCACAGGACACAGGACTCAAAGCTTGATGCTTTAAATATTTTGATGTCATCTGGCATATTGCAGCAAATTGATAGAAACATTGCTCACAATCTTTTAGACACTATCATTAAATAAAGATTCAACCAAACTATTTTATTTTTTCGTCATTTTTACTCAAATTTATTCAGTGTGTGGACACACATTTTCAGAGGGTGGGAAGAATTAAGAATTTATTGTAATTACATTCATCATAAATATTTATACTAATTTCAGATTTGCAGAGGGAAATAGCAGGAGATTGACCAAATGTATTTTTGTAAGTAATGTTGTCCTATGTTGTAGGTTCCGAAGTGTTCGGTTCCAGTCGGAGAACAGTATTTTTGTATTAAAGTTATCCTATGTTGTAGGTTCTGAAGTGTTTGGTTCCTGCCGGAGAACAGTTTTCAACAGCTACATATGTATAATTATGTATATACTGTATTTTTTGTGTTTCATTATTATGCATGTTGAACTAATTTGACATGACAATGACGAGACGTCATTTTACAGACAGGGGAAGGATGTAATAGGGTCATTTTCAGATGACAAGTTCCTTTTGGTCAGTTTATACCAAACCTTACCTGTGTTTCGCTTCATTGATCCCTCTTGTTTGGTCACATGACTTTCAAATATTCTTATTCCCGCTTCAGTCTTCCAACTGTTTACTTGGTAAAGATTCTTAGAATTGATTTCTTGGGAAAAAGGAAACAGTTAGATGTAAGTTACTCTTTTGAGTACTTTTCCTTGTGATTACCAAGTCTTACCTTGTTTCAAGATGATTTTGGAAGTCTTTTAGTTCTTTGATCAGTTTACCCTTTTTGTTGTGCAAATCTATGTCTGATCCAGAGCCTTACCTTAAGTTTGAACATGTAGAGCAGTTATTCTTTAATAACCCTCTTACCTTTCACTAGCTTGCACATCTTTTATTAATATTTCAGCTAACCAGACAGCACAGAGAGAGAGAAAGAGAGAATGGTCATTTTTGTTTAGGCTGTTGAGAACACTTAATTCCTCAAATTGGTAAGTGTAATTTTGTAGAAGCCATTCTGTAATATTTTCTATTATAGTTTGATATGTTAGACTTTATTTCATAAAGCTTATTACAAGTATAGTAACTTCTTTCAAGGTAACAGAGAGAAGAGCGTTATTATAGATCTAGCTATGATATTGTTGAAAGCATGTTTAAGCCAAACATATTGTCTATTGCATTGTATATTGTTTTAACCATTCTCTGTCAAGCTGTATAACTGGACTTTACCATGTATTTTACCATGTATTGTTACTTTGTATTTTTTATGTATAATTTCAGAGTGTTGGTTTGAATTACTATTCAAAGACAGCAACCAAAAATAAAGCTGCTGTTGTATGGAGAACAGACTTATTTGTATCTTCCCCCCACAAACAGAACCCACTAACTTGAGGTCTACATAGAGATACATTAAGTAAACCTACTACATAATCTCTTTAAACGATTTTACTAATGTCATCACAAAACCTACCCGTATTCCAGAGACTTCTGCAACTCTTCTCGATCCAATTTTAATTTCTAACACTGTTCATGCCCTTCATTCCGATACCTTGGATGTTGATAGTTCAATAAGTGATCACAAAGCAACTCTAGTCGTTTTAAATTTCTGTCAGCCTCTAAGGCATTGTTCAAAACGTAAGGTATGGCACTACGACAGTGCTGACTTTAACCAGCTTAATTTGTTGATTGATAATGAGAGCTGGGATTTCATAGACAACCTTAACATAAATGATGCATGTATCCGCTTTAGCCGTATTTTAATGAATTTGATGAACCAGTGTATTCCTTCTGGAGAAATTACTATAAGACCTAACAACAGACCGTGGTACGATCCGGAGATAAGAAGAACAAGTAGACAACGAGACAGACTAAAGGCTATAGCTACGAAATCCGAGCGTATAAACGATTGGGAAAAATACAAGAATATGCGCAATAAAGTAAATAACCTAAAGAAATACGCTAAACAACGCTATTACAGTAATCTTGACGAACGTCTATCCTCAACGCGTTTTGAAAATCCAAAACAGTACTGGAAATATCTTCGCAGTTTGGTCAATAACAATACCAGCATTAATTCGATTCCAGTTTTGAAAACATTGAATAATGACTTAGAAACGTTTCATTATACTGACGAAGATAAAGCTAATTGTCTCAACGAATATTTTACTTCCATATCAACTTTAAATGACTCAAACGCCACTTTACCAAACTTTGTTCATAAAACACTAAATACTCTTTCAATCATTCAAATTTCTGTTGCGGATGTAGAAAGTATTATTGGAACATTAGACATAAATAAAGCAATTGGACCGGATCAAATAAGTCATAAACTACTCAAGGCTACAAAACAAAGTATATCAAAGCCCTTGTGTAGGATCTTCAATAAATCTCTTGATCAAGAAACTTTTCCTCAAAGTTGGAAACAGTCTATTATTATGCCACTGTTCAAAAAAGGAGACAAATCTTGCGTTAGTAGCTACCGTCCTATATCTTTACTAAGTTGTGTTGGAAAATTAATGGAACGGTGTGTCTACAAGTATATGTACAATTTCTTTGTTTCAAATGACATAATATATCAAAAGCAGTCAGGTTTTCTAAAAGGTCATTCTACTGTTCATCAGCTGATTGATATCTATCATCAAGTTGTTTCTTCTCTGGACTCTAACCAGAATGGTTGTATGGTTTTTTGTGATATTTCGAAAGCTTTTGATAGAGTATGGCATAAGGGTCTCCTTTTCAAATTGCAACAAAATGGAATTAGTGGTTGTTAGCTAAATTGGATTAAAAGTTATCTTTCAAATAGACAACAAGCAGTATTTGTTGGTACTGCGAAGTCAAAACTAATGAATGTTAAGGCGGGCGTTCCACAAGGCTCAGATTTCGGCCCTCTTCTATTTCTAATTTACGTTAATGATATTTCTGAAAACCTGCTCAGCATTTCACGTTTATTTGCTGATGACACTTCATTAGCTTGTTCAGCTGCAGCAGTTCAAGATATTCAGAGTATACTTAATCATGACTTACTAATGATTTCTTACTCGGCAAATCAGCGGCTGGTTACTTTCAATCCCCAAAAAACTGTAGCAATGATCTTTTCTGCAAAAACCGTTCCCAGCCCAAATTTGTTCTTCGATAATGTCCAAATAAGTTTTGTTGAACACCATAAACACTTAGGTTTAACCCTTTCTGCGAATGGAAAATGGCGTGAACATATAAGGCAATTGACTGTGTCGGCTTCTAAAATCCTTGGAATGATGAGGGCGGTAAAATTCAAAATAAGCCGAAATTCTTTGAACCAACTCTACATATCATTTTTACGCCCTCTTCTTGAGTATGCTTCTGTCGTATGGGATAACTGCATGTACCTTTAGTGAAAGAGATTCTCTTGAAAAAATTCAACACGAAGCTGCAAAAATAGTTACAGGACTTACGAGATCCACTTCTCTTATAAATTTGTATACAGGGATCGGCTGGCTGAGCTTGTCCGACAGACGTAAGTACCAGAAACTTATTCTAACATTTAAAATCATCAATGGTCAAGTTCCAGACTTTTTATGTCAACTGTTTCCATCAACTGTTGGAAATAGTACAATATATTCCCTTCGAAATTCCCTAGATATTGAAACATTGGCCCGCCGTACCGAAATCTTTGCGAAATCGTTTATTTCGTCGGCAATATCTTTATGGAACAATTTGCCGATGGAAACAAAATCACTACAATCACTTTCTATGTTTAAGTCAACAATCCTGCGTCAATTTCCAGTGTCTGTAGTCCCAAAATACTTTGGTGTAGGAGATCGCAAATTCTCAGTCTTTCAAGCGAGATTAAGAAATAATTACACCGACCTGCAATCTGACTTACACAAAAACCACATTTCGGAAAGTAATTTGTGCCACTATGGCTGTTATGTTGAAGATGCGGAGCATTATTTTTTTCATTGCCTGTCATATACATGTACCAATTAAAGATTGATATTATTTCGCAAACTCCGCAAATATCACCCTTTAAACTTAAATTTATTATTGTTTGGATCTGATAATTTAAGCCTTAATGGTAATATTGAAATAGTTTATTCTGTCCAAGAATTAATTAAACTCTCAGGAAGGTTTGAATGCCCGTTTATTATACGTTCCTTTAGCCCATCCTATATGAGTCGCCATTTGATCAGAATTCTCCAATCTCAATCCCGGCTGACAATATATATATAATCTTTAAATATCACTCTGATGTTGTCTAGTACATTAGTCTTTGATGTTCAGATTTTTCATTATCTGTTTCTCTTTATTGTCCCTAACTACTGAAAAGTTTGAATTTTTTTCAGCTGCCATAAGACTGTTGTTTCCTAAACATGTAATTGGAGGAGGGGAATGGCCGAATCCAAGTTGTGAGAACTTGTGGCCAGACACCTTTGCCAATGTACATTTGTCATTCCATGTACTAGAAATTGTGTTTATGTATTGCTTTTGTTGACATGTACATATGTATGGCAATAAAATATGTTTAAACTAATCCCATTTGTTGTCCAAAACCAGACTTGCTGCCTTAAAAGGCTTTGAGTCATTAATAAATGATGACTTTAATAAGGGGATGTTACGGGAAACCGCCCCTTCATGCATGGCTTCATCCCCGTTTAAATACAATACCTAACAACTGCATAAGGGAGAATTCTCTTTAATAGCTCAGTGGTCGTGGTGTTGCCCCGTCGTCCGGGCGTTCAGGTTCGACTCCTGCCAGAGTCTCTATTTGTGCTGTGCATTTGTTCATTTGTTTCTTTGTTACATACTCTGTTTGTATGATGGGGGCTCGTCCAAAATTGGTCATTGAGCCATTTATCCAATTCTTCGTCGAAAAATGGACTTTCAGCATAAAAAGTCTTTGAGTCATCAATAAGTGATGACTTTAAGAAGAAGAGTGTGAACTACGGGAGACTACTCCTTCATGCATGGCTTCATCCCGGTTAAATACAATACCTAATAACTGTGTTAAGGTATTACCGTTCTAACGCTTAACTTTAAATGATTTGTTTTATTAGTTGATAGATAAGGCCGGATTTATACTGATATGATATTTTGCACATTTCTAACAGACCAGAAGTTCCTATGATGGCTATCTTGAAATTATTTGCTGATATTTTTGTTAGTTTTAAGAAAAGGGAGGCAATTATTATCTCCCTTTGTAATGAGAATAGAGTGGCCCTTGATTTATAAATGATAATTCTAAGAAGGAAATGAATGGAAAAAGTAATTCGGTCAAAGTATAGTACAATAATACTCATTTTCAATCATTGCAACTTTTCAATTATTGCAAAATTGGCCTATCGTCCAGGCGTTCTAAATTCGAATCTTGCCCGGTCTCTGTATTTCTGTTATGCATTTAATTATTCATTTATTTCTTTGTTAGGGACTTTGTAAGAATCTTTAGAAAACAGATTTGCTCGAAGTACAGGAGAATACCATTAGGATTTACAACTGAATATTTATAAGCACTCTCAGTCTAACCATTTTCCAATCAATGTGGACCATATATAGAGGAGAGAGAGAGAGAGAGAGAGAGAGAGAACAAAAATGATTACAGTTGACAAAAATTCTAGTTAAGAAAAAAAGGTAGGGCTGATTTGTCTTATTTTTAAAATATATATATAGAGAGAGAGAGAGAGAGAGAGAGAACAAAAATGATTACAGTTGACAAAAATTCTAGTTAAGAAAAAAAGGTAGGGCTGATTTGTCTTATTTTTGCAGGAAGAAGCTTTTGTTTCTCAGTTTAAGTTTTTCATTGATGTTTTTGAAGTCTTGGTAACAAGAAAATGTAGGCAAAAGTAGGAAATGCATGTCAAAATTCACTCTTGCATAAAATTGTGAACTTATTCGCATAATTTGATCAGGCACTATTCTAAACAATTAAAAGCCTGGAATCAGTTTTCCGGACACAATGTTTTTTCTACACGCAATGAAAAATTATTTCTTCTGCGGAAAAGCTATTTGCACGAAAATCATGGTATTTTCGGTATACCATTGTCACATATTTGTAAATTACTCGACGTGGTATCTCATGAAATATTATTGCACAGACTCTACTCTGACGGTATTCCAGACTCTGAATGGTTACTTATTAAGGAGATATATACTGACATGACCTCAAGAGTTAAATGGAAAGGAACAATGTCTGAACAATTTCCACTCCTACAGGGTGTTAGACAAGGAGGTGTGCTCTCAGCTGGACACTATAAGAGATATAACAATCCTTTACTCTTACAACTCCAAAGAAATTTTCATGGGATCACAATTGGTACAATAGACATCCAACATGTCACGTGTGCAGATGATCTAGCCTTATTGTCGACATCTTCTGAAGAAATGAATGACATGGTAACACAAGTACAAATATATAGTAACAACAATAGATACAAAATAAATCCATCCAAAAGTAAAATTCTTCAATACAATTCAAGTAAAGAGTTTAAAAAACCAGTTTTGCAGGGAGAAACTATTGAACAGGCAGCCTCTACAATCCACCTTGGTATAGTAAGAAAAGATGATGGAAAAACGGATATACAGGATTGTATAGATAAAGGAAGGAGAACTGTATACTCACTTATGGGAGCAGGCTGTCATGGAAAAACAGGAATTTCTCAAACTGTAAAAGCGCACTTGTGGTCAACATACGTTATTCCAAGATTTGTCTATGGTCTTGAAACTGTTTTTTTAACAAAAAAGGAGGAAAACATGCTGGAGGTTTTCCAAAATAAGATACTTCGACAGATACAACATCTCCCAGATCGCACTGCTACTACTGCTGTAACTTCTCTTCTTGGGATCCCTCCTGTAGTCTCAATAATTCATAAAAAGTTGCTGAATCTCTTTTTTTCAATATTATCCTCACCTGGGACAAAAGAATATGATGTCGTAATTAGACAACTTGCAGTTAGAAAAATAGATGAAAAAAGCATGATTTCAGTATGCCGGAGACTTTTGATTGAATATAGGCTACCCACAGCCTATGAGTTGATTAATAATACTCCAACAAAAGAAACTTGGAAAAACATGGTAAGGGAAGCTATTCACTGTAAAGTAGAGAGTGACTGGAAATATGACATCTCCGAAAAATCATCGTTGAAATATATCAATTCTTCAGTACTAAAAGTTGGAAAAATCCATCCATTATATTCTACTGTCAGACCTAACATCCAGGATATTCAAAGAGCAGAAGTTAAAGCAAAACTTTTAACTGGCACATATACCCTCCAGTCAAATCGTTCTAAGTTTAACCAGTTTGAGGTCAATCCAACTTGTGGACTTTGTCTAATGCATGCAGAAACAAGAGAACATTTCATATCAGAATGTAAATCACTTTCTGATACAAGAATAAAATTTATAAGCTTGATAGCAGACATCCTTAATACAAATATTGATACAATCAAGTCGTTAGATCCTGTAATATTTACGCAGCTGTGTTTGGACTGTACTCATCCCGATTTATATGACCATCTAGTGATTGAGAGTAAAATTATAGAAGTCCTTGAGTATTATACTAGAAAATACATTTTTGACATTCACTTTAAACGTTCAAAAATTCTTGATAATAAACAAATAAACTCATGTAATAGAAGAGTCTAGGAACTATTAAGTACTACATATAAGGGAAAAGAAGAATATATGATCCTGTATGCGTAAATATAAAGAAACAATTTTTCTTTCTGTGATTGTATATTACTGAATATGGAGCTGAAAGTGGCCTGTGTTACTAGGCATATTGTGTAAATATAGTGTGTCACTGATATTGGATATTTTTACCTTCTACCCAAGATTTCTGGGGTGCTCCGCTAAATCAACGGAGGAATTTTCAACGAACAGAACAGAATGGCTGTCATGTACAGGTTGGCATTTGTAGCAATGTGTTTTGTTTTGGCAATTACAGGTACTGTGTTATTTTGTCTACCTTGTATACAAATTAAGTTGAGAATTATTTTAAGTTTTATTTGCAATTAGTTTGATTATGTGGAGTTTGTTAGCCTTTTTACATGACAAAATATTCTTACTGTGCGTTTGAAATCTAATGAATTCGGATAGTTTCTATTAGCGGATAGTAGTTTATTTCCATCTATAGTCAATTTACGTAGAAACGCTATGCAACACTTGATATTATTTTTAACCAAGGGACAAAACTGTAGACTTGCAAAAAATGAAAACATTTGTTGATGGTCAGCAAAACATGTCTCAGAATCTGAAATACTTCCTTTGAAAGGAGGAAAATATTATGGTGTTGCCAACACTGTTGGGGGAGACCACTCTTTCATGCATGGTTTCATCCTGGTTTAAATACAATACCTAACAGCTGTGTAAAGGAGAACTCTTTTTAGCTCAATGGGTATGGTTTTGGCCATTTGCAGGGAAAATTAGCACTCGCCCATGGCGACTACAAAATCGGCTGGGCGAGCCCAAAATGCCCGTCAGGAGCACGGGGAGGAATCCCCTGCCTTCAGTCTGAAGGTGTCTGCTCCGATGCTATTTTTGTTATTGGTGTTCGCATTCACCTTCAGACCAGCGTTCATTAAAAGTATCTGGAACAAACACTATTTTACCCACATCTTTTTGAACGGCTCTATGGGACAAAATTTCCAATGACAGCTAATAAAATGGGCATGGATTGATAGATAAATGATTAATCTTTACAAAAAAATTGAAGTTAGTTAATATGTAAATCTTTCCTTCATGCAAATCTGTACTTTTCAATGTAAATAACCGCTGACCTACTTCACCAGAAATCAAACCATGCTGATATCATCAGTGGGCATGTCTCGGCAAAAATCACAGTATCTCTGATACTCTATAGGATGCTTTAGTTGTGAATTTTGCTGTTGACAAAGGAACCTTGAGTGAAAATGGTTGTTAGGGTTAGGGAACCAGACTGTTCAAAATTCAAATTCCGCTGAGTGTGCGTGCCTCTTTAACGGACTCACTGTGTTGATCGTTTACAAATTACACTGGATTTATTTACTTTGGGAAATGTTGGTCTTTCATCTGGGCAATCTGGGTTTGAATCCTGCCTGCTCTCTGTATTTCTGCTCTGCAAATGTTCATTTGTTTCATTGTAACAGACTTTGTTTGTAAGACTGGTAAAACAAAAACAAACTATTATTGTGATTCATAATTGCGGGAATTGGGATCCGTAGGTAGGAAAATTGATTAAGATTTTTTCACACACATGCCTCAGGGGTGACTAATAGAGGTAAAACTACAGAGTTTTCTGAGGGTGACTACATCATTATGGTTGGGGTTCCCATTCACATACATTTGTGTGTAATTTGTGCACTAACATGAATAATCAAGTGCAAAAAATATAAAGTGAAATATGCATGTCAGTATATGAAATTATATATTGATATTATATATTAAAGGTGTCTGTATACTACTAGGGCTTTGCAGTGACTATCATTTGTAATTTCTAGTTGTAGGTGAAAGGCACAAAATTAAGGTTGTGGAAGAGCCTTCCAGTTATGGGTAAGTATTTATAAACATTATCTTAACCCCCTTATCAAATGACAAAACTATAGACTTTTCCAAAACCAGAGCCTTTACTGATGATTTTTTCCCTTTCAATTTACATTCATTTTGTTGCCAGTAACTGCTTTCAATTTAGACAAGTCCAAAATATTGTTCTTTAACCCTTTACCAGACGACAAAATTTTAGCCTTGTCCAAATTCATTTGCAAATGACAATTTCAATGTGGCTCAAAAATTGAAATTTGTTTTCCAAAGGGTACAAAACATTGTGGGAAAAGCTGGTTACCAGCATTTTCTCCATTTTCCACAATGTTTTCTAAAGGCCTCTTTCCAAGGGTCGTCAAAAGTTGGCATTGTGGGGTAAAGGGTTAATAAAGATTGAAGGCTTAAAATGTTTATGTGGGGTTAAACATTATTTGTAAATCTTTCCAGTTAACATTTTGTCTTTTTCAAAAAAAAAATAACTTTAACTTAGTTTAAGTCTATACCACATAATCCTGATTTTTAACAACACTGAAGGAAAAAGAATTTTGAAAACATTGTAGAAAAAGGAGAAATGCTGGTAACCAGCATTTTCTTTTTTTTTTTTTCCATGATGTTTTCTAACCTGTCAAAGACAAATTCCATCAATTGAAACAAATTTCAATTGTCATCATTATTCTGCGAATATTTTCTTTATCTACAGACAAATCTAAAGATTTTGTCATGTGGAAAAGAGTTAAGATAGAAACTCTTCTTTTTTCGCAGTTTTAACTTTTTACCCTAAAAGGCATTTCTGTGGTATCTCTAATTGACCCTATATGACAGCAAGGATGAAACCGTTTCTTATGTGTATATGACACCTTTTGATAGTGTAGAAAACATTGTGGCAAAAGGTGAAATTGCTTGTCACGAGCAATTTCACCTTTTGCCACAATGTTTTCCAAAGGCTCCTGCAAGCAATGGGTAGAAATGAGTATCTATGGAGTAAAGGGTTAAAGTTGACTTTTCTGTTAAAGTTGTCACTTTTCATATTTTGGATAGTCCTGAACTAGAACTTGAAGTAACACTAGGAATGACTTTCTTTACATTTTGCATGTATCATAGCTTTCAGATTAATCTGCTGATAAAATTTTGATAATGCCTATATGGAAAAGCAGCCAGTGCCTTGGATAGAATATTGTACAAATTACTGGAAAAAACTCCAGGAAAGAATAGAATGGTGCTCTGATTGCTGAAATGTAACTGAAATAATGTTGAAATACCGCTAAACAGTATACATGTATATGTAATATGGGATGGCAGCCTGTTGAATTGGAGTATTGTGCAAAGTACCGGTACTGGTAAAAAATATCATGGAAAGAATGGATAGGTGAATTGGATGCTGTATATAACTATTACATTGAATAACTCTAAACGTCATACAAAAATACAATCTTTCAGATTAATGAATAACTACCAAGGAGGAAATCCATATGGTGTCACAGTGTCAAAACTTAAAATGAGGATAAAACCTTCCAACTTTTCTGGTCCAGCTTTGTTTAGACGTTTTGTTGGCAAGTGTTTCAATAAGACAGATGACAGGTAAGATTTTGTTTACCCTTTCTCAAATGACAAAATTTTAGACTGGTCCAAATTGAAAGCACTTGCAGATGACAAAGTAAATGGAACTTAAAAATTAAAATTTGTTTCAAGCAGTGTAAAAAACATTGTGGGTAAAGGAGACAATGCTGGTTACCAGCATTGTCTCCTTTTCCCACAATGTTTTCAAATGGCTTATATCTAAGATTCATAAAAAGCAGGGATTGTTTGGTAAAGGATTAATCTTTACTAAGCTACAAAATTTTTCATTCAGCCAAATTAACCTTTTACCACACAATCGGGAGTTTTAACGACCCTGAGGAAGAAGCCTTCTGAAAACATTGTGGAAAAAGGAGAAAATTCTGGTAACTGCAATGTTTTGTGTTCATAGTGATAAGACATTTTGTTCTTTAACTCTTTGCTAAACAATATACGTTTTGACTCTTCCAAATTGAAAGCATGAGCAGAAGGCAAAGATAAAATGACTCAAATATAGAAATTTTTTCGGAAGACTAGAAAGCTGGTTACCAGCATTTTCTCCTTTTCCCGCAATGTTTTCAAAAGGCCTATTTTCTCAGGGTCCTTAAAAGTTGGGATGGTATGGTAATGGGTTAACTGGGACAGTATGCAAGAATCTCGCCACTTTGAACCTGTATAAAAGTTTCTTCTTATTTTCCAGCTACAAGTATGAGTTTTGCCCCTTCTCCAATGTAACACAGCATGAACAGTCATTAAGATGGAATCCATACAGTGGCATCTTAGGGTAGGTTCCTAAACAAATAATTGACTGAAGTCAACTTTTTGCATTGTACAGACTACTTTTAAGAACATTCTTGCAATTGAGAATTTTTTTCCATTGTGAAACTTTTTACTTTCTAACACAAATTATTAACATTTTTAGGTATTTATGTTATAAACCTAAATTCAAATTGGCTATCCATCTCTAATAATTATAAGACCAAAAAATGGTTTGTAGTTTTATGCTCAGCCTTAAAGGTGGGTATTTAGATTTTTCACATTACACCTATTTAAAAAAATTTATACATCACTGAAATTTATATGAGAAAACAATACAAATCATCAATAAGTAAGAATCTTAAAATTACAAAAAAATATTTTTTGATGTTGTTCCCTTAACCCTTTCCCAAACAACAAATTTTAGACTCTTCCAAACCGAAAAAGTTTGCAGATGACAGTTTTAATTTTCATAACAATGGCAGAAAATTATCTGAACAGGCAGAAAACACTGTGGGAAAAGGAGAAATTGCTCGTTAAGACCAATTTCTCCTTTTCTCACAATGTTTTCAAGAGACTTGTACTGCAGAATGTTAGTCCTGGTGATATCTGGGACAACTTTGAAAATTGGTTACTTCAGGTCAGAAAGAAGGGCACTTGGTCAAATCTATGAAAAAAACCTTGTAGTATTTTAGAGACCACTTTTTCAGTCAGATACACATGAAACTACCTTAGAATGTTTGTCTTGATGGTGTCTTGAGTTGTATTGATTAAAATGGATTAATGTTTGTTTGGCTTCAGTGTCTGGCAAGAATGGGAGATCACGAACAACACATTTGTTGCCATGGTAATGAGAGAAGGTGATAAGTGTGGGGAACTTCATAGAACTATGAAGGTGAAAAAGTTTATGATTTCATCTTAATCCTTTAGGCACAATGGTGACTTTCAACTAACCAGTAACCAGGGAAAGAAGCCTTTTGAAAACATTGTCGGAAAAGGAGAAAATGCTGGTAACCAGCATTTTTTCCTTTTCCCACAATGTTTTCTAACTTATCACTGAAAGATAGGCATAACGGTGACTTTCAACTAACCAGTAACCAGGGAAGAAAGCCTTATGAAAACATTGTGGGAAAAGGAGATAATGTTGGTCATCTTCATTTTTCCTTTTCCCACAATTTTTTCTAGCCTATCACTGAAAGATAATTGCACCATTTGAACTACGTTAAAATTGTCATCTGCAAATGCTTTCAAATCAAACAAAGCAAACATTTTGACGTCACACAACCATTTCTATACTTTTCTATACTATACTTTGAGTAGTAAGATTTTCATAAGTTCAATTGTGTTTTATCACACAAATTGTTCACGTTTGACCACTATAGCTAGCTGGGATTTTAACTCCTTATAAGGCAATGAAGTTAACCTGTTGTTTGCAACCAGAGATGTATTTTATGGGGCAAGTAAAGCAAGATCAGCCTGCACATAGGTGCAGACTTATCTTGTTCTTCACTCTATGCTCCAATCCATCTGTCTTTAACCCTCTCCCAAACGGCAAATTTTGGACTAGACTAAATTAAAAGCATTTAGCAGATGACAAATTAACAGTTGGTAAAAAGATGATTTTCCTATATGATAGGGTAGAAAACATTGTGGGAAAAGGAGAAAATGCTGGTTACCAGCATTTTCTCCTTTTCCCACAATGTTTTCCAAAGGCTTCTATTCCTGATCGGTAAAAACCAGGGATTGTTTGGGAAAGGGTTAAGCTGTTGTAGGAGATGTTCTAACTCTTTACCGAAGGAAAAAAATTTAGACCCGTCCACACGGAGAGGATTTGCAGTCAAATGAAATACTGCTCAGATGGTGAGATGTGTCTGTGATAGGATAGAAAACATTATGGGAAAAGGAGAAAATGCTGGTAAGTGGTTACCAGCATTTTCTCCCTTTCCCACAATGTTTTTAAAAGGCTTCTGTCTCAGGGTTATTAAACCATGGGACTGTTTGATAAAGAGTTAAAAACATTCTAACCAAAGCAGTTTTGAAACTGAAATGTTTTTTGCTATATGTAGGATCAAGATCAGACTGCACTGTGTGTGGATTATGGTCTTAGATTATCATTGTTTATAAAAAAGGTTATGCACAGAATAGAATTCTAGTTTTATATGGAAATTATAAATTATACATTTTCTTTTGACGTTTTGTTTCAAACAGGTTTTTTTTGTTTGTGCCAAGAAGAATGAGATTTTAAATGTGTCGGAACCAACCACATGTAACTATCACATGAACTTCAGTACGCCGTATGTTTGCCACAGGCAGGCCATGTTAGTCTATCCGACATTGAGTCAAGAATTACAAACAGAATGGAATCTCTTAGAAGGGGAACTAGCAAGACAAGAAATCACACCAAAGGTAAAACAAAAAAAATTTGATCCATGCCCTGGTAACTATCATTTTCTCCTTTTCCCACAATGTTTTCTACCAATTTAACTCTTTACCAAACTAAAAAATTTTAGACTGGAGTGGTCCAAATTAAAAGCATTTGTAGACGACAAAATGAATTTGACTAAAGAATTGATATTTGTTGTAGGAAGGTGAGAAAACATTGTGGGAAAAGGAGAAAATGCTGGTTACCAGCATTTTCTCCTTTTCCCACAATGTTTTCAAAAGGCTTCTTCCTCAGGGTTGTTAAAAGTCATAATTGTGTGGTAAAGGGTTAAAGACTAATACTATCATTTGAAATACATTTGAATTGTCCTGTGTAAATACCTGCAATATAATTTATTGTATGGTGTTAAACGAAGTTTTCAACATAATTTCAGTTTTATCCTGTCACTCAGGGCACCTGTCCATGCTTTCCTGGAGTTTCATTTACCAGAACATGTACTCAGCACAATGTTCTTTTCAATCTGCTGGCTGCTTTCCCACATAACCATCTCGAAACAATGGTCAGCTGGTTACCAGGGTTACCAGCATTTTTTCTTTTTCTCACAATGTTTTCTACCCTTCACAGAACAAGTTTCAAATTTTCAGTAACTTTTATTTTGTTGTCTGCACATGCTTCCGATTTGGACAAGCCTATTTGGTAAAGAGATAAGATCAAAGACAATAGTGTTGTGTGTTGTTTGATATATATATTTGTTGCCTGCATAAAGTAATTCATTTGTGTGTTTCACTTTTAACCTAAGTTAGGCGTTAAACACCATACAATCAATCTGTCAGTTACTCGTAAGGTTATTACACTAAACACCTTTTCATCTCCTTGTATGTGGGGGAAACATAACTTACTTGTATTTTTTCTATTGTGTTGTTAACAAAACTTTGGGACATGGTTATTGTTTTCTTTTTCCTAAATTCAGGGATACAAAAAATACTTGGCAAGGATATTTGTGAAAGCTGGTTACATGTTGTCTGATGAAACCAAAAAGACTCTGTCCAATGAGGCAGACCTTGCAGACAAGAAAAGTAAAGAAGAGTTAGATGGACAATTTGACAATTTATACAAATGTACAGAGGTAGGTTAGCTTTGTATACAAATTCTTGGTGAGCTTTTTAATGAGGGTATAAGATATGGGTAATGGTCTGGCAAATACGGGTTTACTGTGTCTCTGTTAACCCTTTACCCCATGAAGTATTTCTATGGTATCTCTAATTGACCCTAAATAACAGCAAGGATGAAGCCGTTTCTTATGTGTATATGACACCTTTTGATAGCAGAGAAAACATTGTTGTAAAAGGTGAAATTGCTCGTGACAGGCAATTTCACCTTTTGCCACAATGTTTTCCAAAGGCTCCTACAAGCAATGCGTAGAAATGAGTATTTATGGAGTAAAGGGTTAAACATGATACCAAGCATATAAGTTCGGATCAATTAAATTCATTTTGTCCAACAACTGGAAAACTTATGTGGTAAAATGATCCTTTGACATGCAGAAAATTTATAAAAGAATAAACAGGTTCTTCTCAGGTCAGCCTGCTTAGACTGCAGGCAGACCCGAGTTGGTACTCTTTGCAGATGTTTTGAGCCCCCTTTGCAGAGAGCATGGCTCAATATATACTTGAAACAGAGAAAAAAGAAGAAAAAAAAAAAGCATGGGGGAAAAAAAATGGAGCAATCTTTCCAAAACTGCCTTTCAGATGATTTCCTTATATTTAACCCATTACCACACAATCCCTACTTTTGACGCCCCTGAGAAAGAAGCCTTTTGAAAACACTGTGGGAAAAGGAGAAAATGATGGTAACCAGCATTTTCTCCTTTTCCCACAATGTTTTCTACCCTTCCCAGAACAAATTCCAATTTTTCAGTCACCTTTATTTTGTCGTCTGCAAATGCTTTCAGTTTGGACCAGTCTAAAATTTTCTTGTGTGGTAAAGAGTTAATACATTGAAAATCTCTATTTCACTGGGAACAGTTTAGGTTTAGAAAATTGAAATCCTGTATGTCAGTGGAAACATACAGTGGTGTAGGAAATTACAAATCTGATCTTTTCATATAGACAAGTTAAATTTTGAAAGAGGTAATTGTGGTTTTTCAGTGATGGCAGATGACAATGTTAATGAAAACATGTGTATCAATTGTGTAAATGATTTTATCATAACATCTCCACTATAACTCTTGCTTCATCAATAGTAGATATATATTGATAGGCAATGTCATAGAGGATATTTGTTTTTTTTTCAGTGAAAGATTGAAATTTATTTCATCAAGTGGACACCATCCATAATATTTTCAGGAGTGGCACAGCCACGAGTGAAAATATTACCGATGGTGTTCACCAGATGAAATAAATTTCAATCTTTCACCAAAAAAAACCAAATATTCTATTTATTTCATGCGTTTAACCCTTTCTGGCAGGAGCTTTATCGAAATCCAGTACAGTTCTTTTCCATTATTCCCTGTGGCATACCCCTCTTGCATAGCAACGCATTACAATATTACATGAAGCGCAAGAAATATAAGGTATATGACATCATATTTTCCATCTGGTTGTGAGGCACCCGCAATTTACCTAGGCAGCAAGAACGTGAAAATTGGTATTTACACTGGTGATACCAGTGTTATTTACACTGGTGATACCAGTGTAAGATCGAAAAATATTTTCACTGCTATTTCTCGATATATCCTACCGCAAAGCATGAAGTAAAAATTGATATCAGTTTTAAAATCTGTTCACAGTTGCATATGTGGTATACATGTCTCTCCCATAGATAGATATAAATGTACAGTTTGTGATTATATATATAAGGGGGACACTTGTACTGCCTTGCAGTAGAGTTAGCTTTTGTAGTGACATGGTAGAGTGTTTGCCTTGGGACTTGCAGGTCCTGGGTTTAATACACTCCTCCAGAGGGTTTGAGTTAGCACTGTTACACATGGATATGGATCATCCTTTCTGATCTGTCAGTGAACAGTTTCAGTGTTTCTTTAACCCTTTAGCACACAATCCCTAGTTTTAACAACCTTTAGAAAGAAGCCTTATGAAAACATTGTTGGAAAAGGAGAAAATGCTGGAAATCAGCATTTTCTCCTTTTCCCACAATGTTTTCTACCCTTTACAAAACAAATTTCAAATTTTCAGTCACTTTTATTTTGTCATCTGCAAATGCTTTCAATTTGGACAAGTCTAAATTTTTGTTGTGTGGTAAAAAGTTAAAGGAAAAAGAACTGGGGCAACCTCAATTTTGAGGATTGTATTTCTTTGTATTGCTTTTACAGGAGTACAGAAAACTTAAAAAAGAAAATGAAGATTTAAAGAAATTATTGGAGGCACAAGAACACCAACGTAAGTAAAGATTCTTAATTTTTTAAAAGAAATTATGATAGCATGTGGCTAGGAAAAGCTTTTAGTAAGTGTTTTCCAACATGAAAAAAAATGATGGATGGAAACTTCTTAGTTGGGTTAATTTTATACATGTCAAAGGACATAATTCAGTTTATTATTACATATACAGAGGGCCAGGTAAGTGTGAGTGATGGTATTCTAAATCAACCATTTCTCTTCCAAACCCTTTGTGCCCTTTTGGCACTTGTTATTTTCGCATACCTTAACCTTTTTCCTTTTTCGGCCAATTTTTCCCCATATTAACCACAAGCTGATGAAATAAATAGAGGATAATCAACTGGTTATTTTTTATATGAAAAATATCTTACAAGGATTTGTTGTTAGGCGTTGAATAAATGAGTGCACAGCACAAGTTTTTTTTAAAGCCTTCTGACGCATCCGAGTGAGATATTTTTCATATCAAAAATAACCAGTTGATTATTCTATTTATTTTATACCTTATTAACATTATTACTTTTTGTTTGAAAGTCGAAATCAATACCTTGGATAGAGAGAAGAAATCAGAAACATAGTGCGGATAAATACATAATTTAAAAGAACAAAACGAGACTACTAGTTGAAAATATAGAACTTATAATTAACACTATCTATAAGTGCTTAATGAAAAAAAAAAGTAGTTCTTAAATTACGGCAGGAAGTGAAAGTGAAGGTTGATATCGTCACTAGTGATGATATCAAAATTTATTACACTGGGAAATTTCAAGATTTCACTGCTAGGTATATAATAAATAGAGGATAATCAACTGGTTGTTTTTGATATGAAAAATATCTCACGAGGATGCGTTGTTAGGCGTTGAAAAAACGAGTGCGCAGCACAAGTTTTTTTAACGCCTTACAACGCATCCGAGTAAGATATTTTTCATATCAAAAATAACCAGTTGATTATTCTATTTTTATGGATCCATACTACTGTGTCAACTTGTTTTGGTATAACGTATCATACAGATGCGTTGAATCCCTTATGCTAAAACATGTCTTATTTATGTTTTTTTTTTCACAGAAAATGGTTTTGATGCTCATGCACCAGACGATCATTACATGATGGATGACTGATGAAGACACTGGTCCTTTGAAATATACAAAATTTACAAATGGCAAAAAGCTTCGGTCTAAGTCAGCCTGCGCAGTACGCGCAGGCTGACTTAGGCCGGAACTTTTTGCAAATGCATTATGTCACTAATGTAGATTTTACCAGATTTATTTACTAAATATTATGGCATGGGAGAAAGTTCTTGTTGGTAACAGCAAAGCTGTTTTATTTAAATGTTTATGTAAGGTATTTCTGTGAGCGTGTGGGTGTTCTTTTGTGGCAAGGTTTATCAATGTACATAGAGGGAAAAGCAGTTTTTCATTTATTACTAGACTTGCTCATTTATGAAGTGATATGGATGGAGGGAATGGAGAAATCTAGGATTTCTAGGGGAATGCATAATATTATTAACGGAGCTTCATATAAGAGGGAATGATGGTATTCTAAATCCTTTATTTCTCTTCAAAACCCTATGTTGTGGGTACTCATTAGAATCATCTTGACGAGACAATTCTAATGAGTACCCATAGCATAGGGTTTAGTTGAGAGTAATTCATATTTTAAACTTTGCAATCAAAATTACTCCATCTATCTTGAGCTTTGTATTGTTTTTTAACTGGCTTTAATGTACATGTATAGATATTTTCTTTATCTCGTTAAATCAGGATTTAATCTTCAGTTGGTCCAAGCTAAAAGCATTTTGTAGAAGAAAAATTTGATGCAGCCTTAATGATCAAATTTATCTTTGAAATGGTACGGAACATTATCGGAAAATTAAAAAATATGTTTTTTACCAGCACTTTTTTCCATTTCGCCCCATGTTTTTAACCCTTTACCAGACGACAAAGTTTGGCCTTGTCCACATTGAAAGCATTTGCAGACAATTACAGTGTGGTTCAAATGGTGTAATTTTTCTTTGATGGAGTAGAAAACATTGTGGGGAAAGGAGAAAATGCTGTTGTTGTTGTTGTTTTTTTCTTTGTGTTCTTCCACACAACCCTTGTGGAAGAAGCCTTTTGAAAACATTTTTTGGGAAGCTAACCATTTCCCCACAATGTTTTCTACCCTATCAAAGAAAGAATTGCACCATTTTAGCCACATATAAATTGTCATGTACATCTCCTTTTAATTTTGACATTGCTTGAATTTTGTCATCCATTAAAGGGCCAACCCTTTACCAAACAATTCCAACTGCCAACGATCCTTAGAAAGGGAGTATTTTGAAACATTGTAGGAAAAGGAGAAAATGCTGGTTACCAGCATTTTCTCCTTTTTCCACAACGCTTTCTTCCCTTCCAAAATCAAATTTCAGTATATGAGTTACATTTATTTTGTTGTCTGCAAATGCTTTCAATTTGGACTAAATCACAACTTTGTTGTTTTGCAAAGGGTTCTGGACACGAATCTTGTGGTAAAAGGTAAAAAGCAATATATGCACAATCTTTGAAATTTTCTTCGCAGCAGAGATATTTGTTCTCATCATTCTGATAGTAATACAAATACTGTTTATCTTTATACAAAAAAAAGGAGTTATAGCCAAAAATATAGACACTTCCTTTGACCTGTAACCCTTGAATATGTGACCTAGATTGTCTAGAAATCTTTTCTTACAGCAGAATAAAAAAATGAACAAATATTGTACCAGCAGGTCAGAATCTTTTTTACTTGATGATGTCTAGGACAGGTTTGATAATGGGATGACTCGTAAAGGGTACATAATGGCAAACCGTTTTGAATAATAATATTATGACTTTTGTTATCTAAGAAATAATCTTCTTTCTTTTGTGGTTCATCGTTAAAAAAAACACAATTGTGAGTTACGAAGCACAATAAAATATCCACGACGGCAATAGCTCCAGTGGTTTATTGATTGTGTCTCATAGCTCACAACGTGGTTTATTGAACAATAGAACACGATAGAAAGAAGATTATTTTGATGCTAACATGGCCAGCTCTTAATCAAAGGAAAACAAGTTAATTATACTTAAAGTAAGATCGCAGATGCAGATTATATTCCATTTAATAATATAACTTGCTTACTTACTGTATATACAGAATGACGTCACTCTGTTATAGAATGATGTCACTCTAGATTCTTTCACGCGTTTGCTGCACTGTGTTTACAGTGCCGAATGGATGTTACGGATTATAGTATTTGTACTTGATTATCTGATGCCTTGCTTTAGTATAATTGGACTGCAACACGCGAAAAGGGACTTTCGGACATTTTGCGTAAAGTGTCGTCTCGGATCAGCCTGGGCAGTCCACGCAGACTAATCCGAGACGACACTTCCCGTTTTTATGTACTTTTCTGTTTTGCACAAGTCTACTGTAGCACAAAATCTAATGTAGTCGTGAAGTGCCGTCTCGAATTAGCCTGCGCGGACTGCGCAGGCTGATCCTAGACAACACTTTACGCAAATGTCCGAATGCCCCTTTTGGCGTGTTGCTGGCCAATTATTATGTACTTGATGATCTGATGCCTTGCTAGGTATCATCACAGATAAGGATTGAAATCCTTTTTGCCAGAGCATAAAATTTTATTTTAATAATAAAAGAAAACATAAACAATCTTGTCCTTCAGACTTCTGTTTTTTCAACAGCAACATATCCCAATTTAGATAGTGGCAGATTTAACCCTTTCCCAAACGACAGATTTTAGACCACACCAGACTGAAAGCATTCTGCAGATGACAACTTAACATTTGCTAAAAAGATGATTTTTCTATATGATAGGGTAGAAAACATTGTGGGAAAAGGAGAAAATGCTGGTTACCAGCATTTTCTCCTTTTCCCACAATGTTTTCAAAAGGCTTCTATTTCTGACCCGGGATTGTTTTGGAAAGGGTTGATATCACGCAAGACCAGTTGTTTATCCTCTACGAGTATGTATTTGGATCTACATTGGTTTACTCAGTTATCAGGACATTCTTGCATTATATAGAGGGTGACCCAAAAATTCCACCATAGAATCATTATGTCATGCCCCGGTTTCCGTCGTCCGTCCGTCTGTCCGTCAGTGCGTTAACTTTTATTTCAAACATCTTCTTCTCTGAAACTACCCATCCAATTTTGATGAAACTTCATACAAATGATCCTGACATGAACCTCTTCATAATTCCTTGAAAAAAAATTATTCCTTCAAAACTCTGGTTGCCATGGCAACAAAACTGAAAAATACTGAAATTAAAAAAAAAAAAATCTCTGAAACCATAAGGCCTTGGGCTACCAAATTTGGCATGTAGCTTTATCTAGTGTACCTCTACCAAGTTTCCTCAAATAATAGCCCTGGGGTCAAAATTGGCCCCGCCCCGGGGGTCACAAGTTTTATACGGGCTTATATAGAGAAAACTTTAAAATCCTTCTGATATTTTTCTCTAAAATCCTTCTGATACCTAGCCATAGGGCCTAGGGCTACTAAATTTGACATGTATCTTTATCAAGACTTTTAGTGATTGTATACCAAAGGATAGCCCAGGGGTCAAATTTGGCCCCGCCCCGGGGGTCACAAGTTTTATATGGGCTTATATAGGGGAAAACTTTAAAAAGGTTCTCGTACCAAGCCATTAGGCCTAGGGCTACTCAATTTTACATCTACCTTTATGGGGGTTTGGTAAAATGGAACTGTAATGGAGATGAGCCTTGCCATGGGAAAAGGGGGCTTAGTGCATATCCGTTATACATGATACTATCCCAAGTCTTCACATAATTATGAATCCATATGAACCACTTTTTTTTCAATATCCAACTTACTCGTGGAGTAGATTGGTCCTTTGACAAGCAAAAATCGACCAATAGCGAAAAGTTCCGGCCCGGGATAGCGCAGGCTGACCTGGGTCGATACTTTTCGCAGATGCCATTAGCCCCCTTTTCACAGAGCACGGCTCAAATTTGTTTGCGTCCATAGAATGTGGAAAATAATGTAAAATATGTATTCAAAGATCAAAGCGTTTATGTTTGTGGTTTGTCCCCCTCGCTTTTTAAGTCGCGGTGCACAACAAAGATATGTCACAAAAGAAGATGTTAGTGTCAAATGTGGACTATATCTGGCCTGCCACCAAATAAGGTACAATCTACGTATTTTAACTCTTTACCAGACAACAAAATGATAGATCTTTCCAAAATGAAAGCCCAAGCAGACGACAAAATTGAAATGACTCAAAAATTGAAATCTGTTTTGGGAAGGGAAGAAAAAATGTGGGAATAGGAGAAAATACTGGTTACCAGCGTTTTCTCCTTTTTCCATAATGTTTTCAAAAGACTTCTTTCACAGAGTTGTGAAAACCAGGGATTGTTTGGTAAAGAGTTAAGGAAAGAAACCTACCGCGTTAATTAGCAAGTATTTCCTCCTTCTACGGTAATGTTTTAAAAAAATATCCTGCTGAATAACAACGTAAATTTTCAGATAGGTAACTCGAATAATGCTTTTTCAAACTTTATATTTTGGAGAAAAATACCGTATCTCATTATCGGACAGTGTAGATCCAAGATCAGACTGCACGTTCTGTGCAGTCTGGTCTTGATCTACACTGTCCGCAAAAGGTCAGCGAGTCTAGCTGAGCAGGAAGACAATGAAACCACCTGCATATTGTTACTGTGATAATTGACGTGCATGTCGCGCGTGCGCACAATGATTGATGAATTTCTGATTACGTATTTCGACATCGAGTTTCAAACATAGCAACCTGTGTAAAATGTTAAAAGAGTGGAATTTTCGAAAAAAAACAAAAACAAAAGATTTATCAAACAATACAGTCTCTTAAACACCCTGTGGAAAAATTGGAAAAATGCCATTTGAAACTAAAAAAAAGAAGAAACATTTTCTCCTATTCCCACAATGTTTTCTGGTAATAACCCCCTCCCCCTTGCCAAAGAATAACTACATCATTGTAGAAAACCCTTATTTGTCCTATGCAAATGCTTTCTATTTTGACTAGTCCATTTTTGACTGAAACAAATCTCCACAGGCTTTACCTCATTCCCAGCTACATGAAATAATGAAAAACAGCTATTTCCACAACAATATTATCCAAACGATTTGCTATGATTAAAGAGTTGTGTTATTGTACTTCTTTAACAGATCCACTGTTTCCTTTTTTCTTCTTCTTCTTCTTTAGAATTATCATTTATAAATCTAAAACAACTATATTGTCATTACAAAGGGAGATAATAATTACCTCCCTTTTCGGGAAACAAGCAAAAGTATCAACAAATTATTTCAAAATATACATAAAAGGAATTTTCTGGTCGCTAAGAAACGTGCAAAAGTGTTTTATCAGTATAAATCCTTATTTGTCAACTTGTAAGAATTTTTTTCCCTGTTTATCTGGAAGTGTTAGGATGGCAATACCGTAAGTTGAAAAATTCAAGTACAAAGCATTGAAGAGGCATTGCGATTATGGAACAAACTCTGGTAGTTAATGATGAAGAACAAAGATCCTTTTGTACATTCTGTGCAGTTCGATGTCTATCAACTTGATTGGATTGAAAAAAAAAGTTACTAATGGAACAGAACAGTCAGTTCTAGTCTATTCCTCATGTATTTTAAAATTAAAATATTCAGACTTACTCAGGGACATTCGATTAATCGACCGAGTCAGCATGCCTTAAAAGGGTAGGGAATCGTCACGAAATGAAGGGACCATTATTAAAGATGCATGTCTACAGCCGGTGAGCAGAAACGCTGTTAAATTTCGAAAAGAAAAATAGAATGGTACAGAAATCTGTCCTTTGTGTACACAAGGATAAATTACTGACATATATCGTGTAAATGAAAAAAGAAATATGGGATTTGTGTGAAAAACCGAAAATTGGCCAGAAGAAAACTGGCTGACGATGGAAGTTGTAAACAATGGCGGTGACTAACGGAAATTTATCGTTGGTTTCCGCCTAGAGTCAGATACAGTGTAACTTACATAAAGGCCTCGATCTCCGTCTAAAAATAGAGGCTGTAACAGAGAAACATCCATTTTCCTTTATTTACCGCATCAAGGCCAAGGTCAAATATAGTCACGTTACAGAATGCATGATCATCATACGAATCTACCCGAGTGTGTAACGGATATCGAAAATCTTCGATTCAAAATCCGGAAACGACCAGTCTGTTTACATTGAAGGCCGCAAGTCCGCGAAATGCATTTTCTATCAGGCGTAATCTAAGCCGTCAGGCGCAATATTTGGCACAGATATATAAGAATGACTATACTTTGACAAAATAAAAACAAAATGAGTTAAAACTAGCTTAAAATGAGTATTATGGCCTCTTTAAAGGAGAAAGACAAAATATAACATCCACCTTTTATTTAGTATCAGTTAAATTCAGTAAAACTCGAAAATCGGGAATTGAAGTAATACATCGACGGTTTACTTCTAAAACCTCGTAACTACAGCTTGTAACAAGTTACAAGCTGTAGTTACGAGGTTTTTGAAGTAAACCGACGACATGTACGTACTCAGACGTTTTTTCCCAGCGGAGGATAAACAATCGCGTCCTCATGATTTTTTTGTACTTTTAAAATAACAACTTGCTTCCCCAGCCCCGATTTCTGGCCAAGATCCGGTGCAAGGCCCCTTTAACTCTTTACCAAAAGACAAATTTTTAGACTGGTCCAAATTGAAAGCATTTGCAGACGACAATATAAAAGTGACTTGAAATTTGAAATTTGATTTGTGAAGGGTAGAAAACATTATGGAAAAAGGAGAAAATGCTGGTTACCAGCATTTTCTCCTTTTCCCACAAAGTTTTCAAAAGGCTTCTTTCACATGGGTGTTAAAAGTCGGGATTGTGTGGTAAAGAGTTAAACTACAAAGAAAAACAAAAGGAAAAGAAAAACAGTTTTTATCTTTGAGATGTATGCATATAGGCTATTAAACGGACAGTGTAGACTAAGATCAGAATGCACAGACTGTGGATTCTGATCTTACACCCACAATGACGAATAATTTCTGAGACATTCTTGTCAAAAAGGGTCATAAAATAATATTAAGAAAAGCACACCCTGATGGGATTCTTGTAATCGCCTTTCATCGTGGGAAAAAAACGTACAGATTCGGCTAAGACTCGGGAAAATCCGTAATCGATCGGCCGATACACGCTGCTTCCCCGGATCGATGACGGATTACCCGAATCTTAGCCGAATCTGTACGATTTTAAACGATGATAGGCGACGTCACACGAATCCCATCAGGGTGCCATATCCTAAACTCTTTACCAGACGATAAAAATTATAGGCTGGTTCAAATTGAAGGTACTTGCAGACGACAAATTTTTTATGGCTCAAATGGTATAATTTTTTTCTTTGAACTGGTAACAATTAAGTGTTGTGGGAAAAGTAAAAAAAAAAAGCTGGTTACCAGCATCCTCTCTCTTTTCAACAATGTTTACAAAAGGCTTTGTTTTTGAATGGTACTTGAGCCAAAGATCGAAAATGAACATAATTTTGTCTAGATACAATCCCTGTTTATTCTTTGCCAAACGACAAAACTTTGGATTCGTCCAATTTCAAAGCATTTGCAGACGACAAATTATATGTGGCTAAAGTGATGGAGTTTGTGAGTGAAAGGACATAAAAGATTGTGGGAAAAGTAGGAAATGCTGGTAACCAGCATTTTCTCCTTTTCCCACATTGTTTTTCAAAGCCTATTTCTGTTGGTGTCGTTTAAACTCGTGGTGGTGCGATAAAAGGATAAAACACGGTATTATTGTGTATGGGGGCTACCGTATTATCAAACGACCCATTAATTTCATGACCCTAAGGCAAAGAAAAAAATGAAAACATGGCAACCCATATTTTCTCCTCTTTTCGCAATGTTTTCTATTTCATCTAGCACAACTTTCATCGTTTGTACCCAACTAAATTTGTCGACTGTATTTGCTTCAAACATAGACAAGCATAAAATTTCGTCATCTTGGAAAGAGATAAACAGAGTAACGACTTATTTTATCGACGTTTGCTTCATGTAAACATAAAGCCTCCGCGACCACCAGATTGCGGAATGAACTGGGAACCCATGCCACCCATGCCACCCATGGCTCCACCTTGCCAATCCACAACCGCCGACACACCGGGTCTACGTCTAGAAGAATGCCTTGCTTGTTGGATTCGTCTGTTGACCTGCCTCTCAAGCATTCTCTGATTTGACTGAGCTACGGGAAACCCTAACGTTGACTGGCCTCTGAAAGGCATTCCATTTGGTTCGGGGACACCGCCTTGTAAAAATCGTTGGTTTAAGTTTAATGCAAACGAGTCTCTTGTGGGTTCGAAACCTTGAGACGGGCTCGGTTGACTTGGCTGCCAGAAATTTGATCCTTGGCTTGGAGTTTCTACGCCCCCAAAAGAGCCCGAAAAACTGCCCCCTGAAGGTTGGCCGAAAGTGCCCGACGATTGTCTGGACCAATCCAATGACGTCGATCCCGGCCTATCCTGCACACCAAATGACCTTGACATTGGTTGCCTTGGCACATCTAGAGGATATGATTGTCTCGGCATTCCAAAGGAGCCAGATATGGGTGGCTCTGTTACAGCCATAGAACCGGCTCCAGGCATGTTGGAGTCGAATACTGAATCGCTGAAAGAGGACTGGTCAAATCTCGAGCTCTGGCTAAAAGATGGCGGCTGACCAAACGAACCAAAGGACCCAGGCAGATTTCGGCCCCTGCTGAACCTACCCAGACCCTGTGGCCCTCCCATTTGCCCGCCAAACGTGCCAGACCTTTCACCGAGACGTTCAGTAAGCAGGGATTGTGGGTGTTTTCCGAAATGAGGAGAGGGTGTTCGAACATCGAATTGTAGGCCTGGACCACCCATTGGAGATCTGTTGTTATCCTGACATTGGTACCGAGTTTGTAATGTACAATTTATGTCTCTGCTCTGATCACAATACCCTGTAAAAAGAAATACAGGAATAATACTTTCTAGAAAGATAGATATAAGGGTACATGTACATTATTAGTTGTATGATCAGGTGGCAGGGGGACTTGAAAACTTGTTCACGGCTGTGGTAAATCCTATCGCGTGAATAAGTTTCCCAGTTCCCTGCCGCCTAATCGTACAACGAATTTATCATACTGCAAAGTTTTACCATTCCAAAGTTTTTTCATGGAATTTTACCTGTTACTTTGGTCAAAAAAAAATTGAGAACGCTGACAAAGTAGAATTTCCCTTCTGAGTACCCTAATTCAATGAAAACTGACGTCACAGAGAAATTTCGTCACTGAAACCTTCGTATTACGTGCTACAACGTGGAGTTTGGCGCATAATCTTGATTTTAATCTTGATCGACGCCGCCATTTGGATGTTGCGTTGACAGTGTAGTCATGTATACGGGGCTCCCGAATGGGAAACTGATTTGCGTTGGTTTTGCTAATGTACATGATATATTTATATATGGTCGGGGCATATTATCCAATCAGATCACAAGAAATTTCTATGCAGTATTATAAGTACGAATATCACCTGTGTTTGTACAAATGAACACTGATAGAATCTGTACTCTTTTGCTGCCTACATGTAGCGAGTTTGTGTAGCTTCGTCAAATGCTGGGCACCAAAAGTAGGGGTCGGATAAATTCTGAAGACAGTCTTCACCTCCGTCGAAATAGGTCGAGATTATTCGGTGTTTGGAAGACTTAACCCTTTCCCAAACGGCAAATATTTTACCAGACCAAATTCAACGCATTTTGCAGATGACAAATTAACAGTTGCTAAAAAGATGATTTTGCTGTATGATAGAGTAGAAAACATTGTGGGAAAAGGAGAAAATGCTGGTTACCAGCATTTTCTCCTTTTCCCACAATGTTTTCAAAAGGCTTCTATTCCTGACCCGTAAAAACCAGGGATTGTTTGGGAAAGGGTTAACCGAGGAAAAATCGTCGGTTTACTTCGAAAACTTGTTAACAAGCTGTAGTTACAAGGTTTACGAAGTAAATCGACGACATGGAGTTGTACAATGGGTATTCACCTACAGTACTTTGATTTAGATTTATTGCAATATCAATACATTAATAATGCTGTCTGTGCAATTATGTTTTATTTTATCTATAAGCATTTACATGACGTGTACATTTGTTGTCTGCGTGTATCGTATTAAAACGAGATGTCAAACGCAGCTTATAATGATTTATCTAGACGTGAACACCTCGTAAAAAAAGGCTCTCGTAAATCAGCCGTATGAATAACGACATGACCTCTCGAAACAACATTGCTCAAACCCTCTGGTAAAATGCAGATGATCAATAAAGGAGAATTGATCTTTGCAACACTCTGACGAAAGGTGTTTAATGCGTTTGATGTTTGGTACCAAGCAAGTTATCGTATAATCATGGGTCTATAAAAATTTGTTTGTTTAACACTGAATCACGAGGTAGGTTAGTCATTCGACATGCAAAAAGATTATAGACGGCAAAAAGATTCGGCCTTTTTCATCCTGCACCAACTGCGCAGAATGACCTGGGCTGATACTTTTTCAGATGCATTAAGACCCGTTTTACAAAGACCTTTTGCGGTCACTGTACATCAAGATCAGACTGCACAGAACGTGCAGTCTGATCTTTTATCTACACTTTCCGATAAGGACATATTGTCCACCAAAAACTACCTTTGACCTAGCAAAATTTGGGGTTTTACTATCGGTTCGAAAATTTCTTTCTGCTTATTTATCAGGAGAATTATGTTTTTTTTTTTGTAGATTTTGTCTTTAAATAACTCTGGCAAAGACTTCTTATTTTTATTGGTATGCAAGTATGGCTTTGAATTTAAACGTAGATGAAAAGCATTAAGGAAACAGTCGAAATAGCGTGTTTGTATTTAATTTTCACTCCACAGCCCCCATTCCCCCCCACCCATGGTGCGGTGTCCGTGGTCGTGAGGTAGAGCGTTGGCATCGTAACCATTTGGTTCTGAGTTCGATACCCGGGAGCGGATGTCAAATCTGGGATTTTCTATCTGCCCACACATTCGGAAGCAGTACTGGTGTAATTTCAAGGAAGCAGAATCGAGAGAGTATGAGTCAGTGTAAGAACTTGTTTCTCAATCTATGTCAAGTAAAACTGTTTACAGTAAAAGCCCTATTCCATTCTTAACTCTTTCCCAATCAAGCCCTGGTTTTTACGTGTCTGCAGTAAAAGTCTTTTGAAAACACTGTAGGAAAAGGAGAAATTGCTCGTAACGAGCAATTTCTCCTTTTCCCACAGTGTTTTCTACCCTTTTTAGCTCATCTGAGCACAACGTGCTCAAGGGGAGCTTTTAGGATCACCCGGTGTCCGTCGTCCGTCGTGCGTCAGTGCGTCAGTGCGTCGTGCGTCGTCAACAATTCTTCAAACATCAACTCCTCCTAAACCGATGGGCGGATTCGGGCCAAACTTGGCTGGAATGTTCCTTGGGAGGTCCTCTTTAAAAATTGTTCACAGAATTTGATTCCGTCAAAAACTCTGGTTGCCATGGCAACGAAATAGAATTTTTTAGGAAATTCTTTAAAAATCTTCTCTAAAACCGCAGGCCAGATTTTAGAATAATTTCACAGAGATGTTCCTTGGGTGACCCTTTCCAAAAAGTGTTCGCGAAATTTTGATGCGTCAAGAAACATGGCTCTGGTGAATGGGGGCTTCTTGCACTATACAGAAATGAAGAAATTCTTAAAAATTCTTCTTCTCTGAAACTGCTGGTCAGATTTTAAAATAATTTCTCAGAGATGTTCCTTGGATGACCCTTTCCAAAAACTGTTCGCGAAATTTTGATCTGTTAAGAAACATGGCTCTGGTGAATGGGGGCTTCTTGCACTATACAGGAATGAAGAAATTCTTAAAAATTCTTCTTCTCTCGAACGGCTGGTCAGATTTTGAAATCATTTCACAGAGATGTTCCTTGGGTGACCCTTTTCAAAAATTGTTTGTGAAATTTTGATTCATCAAGAAACATGGCTCTGGTGAATGCGGGCTACTTGCACTATATAGGGCAATGAAGAAATTCTTAAAATTTCTTCTTCTCTGAAACGGCTGGTCAGATTTTGGAAAATTTTCACAGAGATATTCCTTGGGTGACCCTTTTCAAAAATTGTTCGTGAAAGTTTGATTCGTCGAGAAACATTGCTCTGGTGAATGGGGGCTACTTGCACTATATGGAAATAAAGAAATTCTTGAAAATTCTTCTTCTCTGAAACTGCACGTCAGATTTTGAAATAATTTCACAGAGATGTTCATTGGGTGACCCTTTTCAAAAATTGTTCGTGAAATTTTGATTCATCAAGAAACATGGCTCTTGTGAATGGGGGCTACTTGCACTTTAGGGCAATGAAGAAATTCTTAAAAATTCTTCTTCTCTGAAACGGCTTATCAGATTTTTGGAAATTTTCACAGAGGTATTCCTTGGGTGACCTTTTTCAAAAATTGTTCATGAAAGTTTGATTCGTCGAGAAACACTGCTCTGGTGAATGGGGGCTACTTGCACGACATGTATATGGAAATGAAGAAATTGTTGAAAATTCTTCTTCTCTGAAACTGCTGGTCAGATTTTGAAAGGACTTTTACAGGTGACCTTTTCATTTTTTCCAAATCTAAAATTGCCGTCTGCAAACTCTTTTGGTTTGGAAGAGTCCAAAATTTGTTGTTTGGGAAAGGGTTAACTAAATCGAACACGATATATTTGCGATGCACACGGATCAATCAATCAAACTTGAATCGCTTCATGAACAGTCCTGCAACCTGGTCACTGTCCTATGTATAATGATCATAATCAATGCTGTCTGCAAGTATTCAAGAAGGCATATTTTGTAAAACAAAAAAAAAAGATAAAAGGAGTCTTATTGAAATTTCATATTTTGCTTTCACCCACAAATGATGAGCGTTATGCTTACATATTCATAAAGGAAATAAAAAATATAATGTCCCTGTTCTATGGCGTTCACAAGGTAAAACCAATTTAATTTAATTGTCCCTTGTGGAGATCGTCTCATGCGAATTTTCTTAGGCAAGGTATTGCAGGGCCATGCTGTTGTAGTGATGAAAGAAGCAGAAAAAAATGAGCTCTTCTTTATCTTTTCAGTCATGTCACGGCAACAACTCACACATCCATGTATGGTCTAGGTTTCACCAGAACTACCTAGCTTTGGCTTTGAAGTGTTTTGTCCAAGGACACTCCTAACTAAGTTAAGAAAAGCCTGCTACTTTAAGCAAGGCTCGAGTCCGTGACCTCCCCAGGTTACGACTGCTACATTTTACCACTTAGTCGTGCAGGATCACAAAAATAAAGTTAAATTTAAGGTCTTCGGTCCCTTACTCTAATTTTAAAAGACGGAAGCAGCCGAGATTGACCGAACAGCCTTTACGAAAACGTCGATGTTACACAACATTTACCTATGAGTTGGTGAATCTACGGCCCCTAACTCTCATATTAAAAGACGGAAGCTAGCGATATTGGCCGAGTAACCTTTACGAAAATATCGATGTTTACCGATGATTTCAGGGCCACAGACCTTACTACAACAGCACAATCCTATCTGTCATGGCAGGGAATGGTTGTGTACATCTCACGCTTGAATCGGTAATGTTAAGTGCGATTAATGTCGTGTGACAGTCTAGACACAGCCGAAGCTCATATAATAATTTATACTCTGCAAAACTTATAAATATTCATCTTCGTTTCTTCTGCAATTTTGACCAAAATACACCGGCAATTGCAAACAAGATGTAAATATATATTTCGACGTAAAGCATATTTTTGTAATAAAAAGATTTTTGATTCTGCCAAAAGAAGCCATGTCTTTTCTGAAAGAAGGAAAACGCATAGATTGCGCATGCGCGGTGTCTTTAAGTATACAATGGTTAAAAAGAAAGACTTGAATAACTGAAATTTTGTCAGCAATAAGCAAACAAACATGAAAATTATTTTCTGCACAAAAATATAATTCGAGAAAGCGAGAAAGTTTTCAGGAATTTGACTTTTCAATCTTAATGTTGACTTGATGGATACATAATAAGCCTTTTAACGAGAACAAGTCAATGAATTCTTTCCAGACTTAGGCTGAGGTATTTTTTTCTACGCTGATCAATTATTCTTTTAAAGATCAAACCAAATGCAATATAAACTTTCTGGACAGTGATGCAAAAGAAACAGGTCTACGGGGGTGACAGCATAACCCATTGCTACACAATCCATACTTTTGACACCCCTGAGAAAGAAGCCTTTTGAAAACACTGTGGGAAAAGGAGAAAATGCTGGTAACCAGCATTTTCTCCTTTTCCCGCTGTGTTTTCAACTCTTCCCAGAACAAATTTCTATTTTTCAGTCACCTTTATTTTGTCATCTGCAAATGCTTTCAGTTTGGACCAGTCTAAAATTTTCGTGTGTGGTAAAGAGTTAAAAATGGCGGCTTCTAAGTTTTGTTGAGTGTATTTATAGATCTTTTACATGTTATGTCATTCTTTTTCATTGTGTGTTGTCCGTGGCTTTTAGGTAGAGCTTCGGCCGCGTAACCATAAGGTCCTGAGTTTGATTCGCGGTAGCGGGTGTCAACTTTGGGATTTGTTCATTGGCCCACACATTCGGCACGAGTACTGGTGTAGTTCCCAGGAGGCAGAATCGAGAGAGCTTAGTATAAGTTGTAAGAACTTGTTTCTCAATCGATGTAAAATAAATATGTTTAAACTAACATGTTATATACTAGTATCTGTGCATTAACATATCTAAACAAGATCAGCTGACAAGGTCGCTTATGATAATTTTATACGAATTAATTAAACATAATGTAAACTATCTAAAACCACATTTAGCTGCAAGAGAGGACAGGGGACATGTAATTAGCATGTTACTATACACATGAAGCTCTCGCAAAAAGGGGCGTAATGCGTCTCCGTGATGCATGACCAGGCAAACCATCATTATTGTAGCGTGGCATGAGCGGCGCCACTATGTTTTTATTCGGTTTTGAAAAGTACCTATGGAGGCAGCCATATTTTTACGCGGCTTTAAGTCATTGCATAACTAGGTCATTTCGTACCTCAGCCATTTCGTACAATTTTGGTCATTTCGTACCCACCTATTTTTCTTTTTGTCATTACGTACTCACTTCGATCATTTCATACCTACTGTAGTCAATTCATACCCAGTTTTTAGGCCAGGAAATCCCTCTCAAGGGATTTCCTTGCCTATAGGGATCGTAAGCTGCCTATTCAGGCAAAAATGTTGGACGGTGTGTCCACTCTATATCGCTGAGTCCGCAAAAACAACTAGTTTCCCAAGTATATACAGAGATTGCTTATCACACGGTGTGAATGCTTTCCCTTCCTCAAAGCTTTCATCTGCAAAATGCCATGGAATTGCAAGTGTATTACGATCCTTTAATAACTGACGAGTGTGTGTTTTTATCCCGGTTTTGTCATTAGCACTGACCTAATAAAGGCGTAACCTGATAAACTTAGCTTTATCCGGAAGTTGTGTATTCCTACGCGCTATATACGGTTGATATCTATAACGCTCTTTCTTGCACTCCGGATCATTCACATTCAGGTATGGTGAGATTAACGAACGACGACTCTGCTCGGAGTTTGTCTATAACGTTGTGTTGACATTTGAACATATGTCTCACAAAACGCGTCTCCGCTAAATGCTAAAATGCGATTGTAAATAAAGCAAACTACATATAAAATATTGGCCCGTGTTATGCTTGTCACTTTTTCTTATGTATATCGACTAAATCTAGGGTACTTCAGCGGAATGCTGGAGAAATCGGCCCCTGGAGAAATCGTCCCCAAACTGCTTGGCCCGTGTAATGTTTATCACTCAGTAGAAATCGCCCCCTGGAGACGATTTCTTTGGTGAAATCGTCCTCAAATAAAATTTTAGAAAAATCGACCCCAACATCATATTTCATCCATATCGTTAATCAAGTTGTCTATAAAAATATTTTTGAAAGTTCGTTGTCTTTAGTATGTATATTATGTGTATTAGTTTCCTTTATCCAAGAGTTATTTGGTAGTTTTGTCATTGTTTATACTGCCTATTTCGTACTGATAGGATGTATTTCACACTTTTTACACCTGTCACAAATACATTACACCTGTGTGATTCTTAAAAAATGTCTTTGATTGTTTTTGATTTGAAACCAAATAAATGCTTATAATTTTTTTTCTGTAGTCGTTCGCTTGTCATTTAATGTATTTTTTTATCTCTCTCTCTACTAGTTGTCATATGACATACCTGTGACCAATACCATTTAGCAGGGGCGTCAGTGTCTCTGACACACATATTTCTAGTGTTCATTAGGGCTTGTGTGCATCCGAATATTTCCGGTCCATAACTTCTACAGTTTTGGATGGATTTCAAAGAAATTTGGCACAATTGACCTCCATCACGAATAGATGTGCCATTTGAAACATCTGTTCAAGTAGGTTTAAGATCAAGGCCACATTGAAGGCCAATTTTTCGTCCGAACCATAACTCCTACGTTTTTGGATAGATTCCGGTAAAAATTAGCATAATGCATTGTTCTCCATCATGAGTAGATGTTCCGTTTGAAACATTTATTCAGGTCCAGAGTCTAGGTCAAGCAAGTTCCGTTTGAAACATTTATTCAGGTCCAGAGTCTAGGCCAAGCTTGAGAGTCAAGTGTTCGCGGGCTTGACACAAGTTGTCCTTGGACAACGATAATGAATTAGGATTAACGTCTGTTCATATTATGTAGATATAAGTATCGAAGCTCCAGTCACTGTGACTTGTCCGTAAAATAGGTAAGTGAAATAGGTAAACCGAGCCTAATCGTTTTCCCAAAACAATCCAACTTTTTCACCGTATTTTATTGAGAAAATATTTTGGCTAAAAGAGAATTTGCTTGTAACAAGCAATCCCTCCCAATTTCCCCAAAATCGTACTTTTCAATATACACGAAGAACTATTTTGGATTTTCATCTACAACTTCCTTCAAATATGACCAGTTCAAAATTTCGTCGACTTGTGGAAGGTAAAGAAAACATGACCGACTGCCATATCACTCCAATCTTTATTATTCATTACAGTTTACCTTGATATCTATCTTACATGTATTTTCATTGAAATCAATAAAAATAAATGTGTCCTTCCGTCATAAATGTAAAAAATAACGTCATTCAGGACTACAAGACATCACATGTCTCAGAAAATTTATATAACCAAAGTTGGTATTGCACCGATTGAATAGTTCAATATTGACCTGGGATTGTTTACAAGCTAGACAAATTACTAAGTATTCTAAGTCATTATCAAGCACCCCATAACTGTGAGCACATGCCTAGCTCTGGCTTAATTAGTTTCTGGCTGATGCTTTTTAGTATCAGTTCAAAATTTCCTGTTAAAACCAAGAATTCCAGGGGCTTAGTGGAATCCGCTTGTTTCCCTGTCCGTCTACCTGTTTGTATTAAGTAAAATTGTCCTCTTGTGTTGTTTCGTATCCTCAATTTCCTGGCCTTCAGTACTATCAGTACTTTGATTAATATCAAATTGGTAATTTGGAACCTAGTTTAAATACTATTCCCTGGTGTTGTTTCTCAAATGACAGCTGCTTCTGTACCTAGTTCCAACTGAAATTATGTTAGTTAATTTTCGCCGAAGCATGATTGGTTCTTTTTTTTAAGTTTTAAGTTGTATTCAAAAGATTGTTCAGGGCTTCTCAGTTCATTTCTCACCGAGTTTTGCAAAATTTTACTTTGATCAATTTGAAATGCTGTAATGTGCGTTATTTTAGAAACAACTGATTTGCGGCGCCATTGATATTATGTATCAATATTTTCTTGTAGATCTATAAAATCTGTTTGTTTGAAGCATATGAGATCGGTGATGCATCATGGCACGCAGGACGAATCTTCGAAGAGTATGACATGCGCAGTCAACGCAAGCTTGTATGTTTTGACGCGATGAAAAGTAAGAAACAACAACACCTGAATTTACTCTAAACCGTCAATCACGTCCGGAGTATATCGATAGAAGTTCGGCATTACTATCTTATGGCTTGAAACACGCGAAAAGGGACATTCGGACATCTGCGTAAAGTGTGGTCTCGGATCAGCCTGCGCAGTCCGCGCAGGCTGATCCGAGACGGCACTTTCCGTTTTTATGTTTTTTTGTATTTTGCGGAAGTCTACTGAGGAAAAAAATCTAAGGTAGACGTAAAGTGCCGTCTCGGATTAGCCTGCGCGGACTGCGCATGCTGATCAGAGACGACACTTTACGCAGATGTCCGAATGTCCCTTGTCGTGTGTTGCAAGCCATATGGCCTGAAGTAGGCTTATTCGAAAAGGGACATTCAGACATTTGCGTAAAGTGTCGTCTCGGATCAGCCTGCGCAGTCCGCGCAGGCCAATCCGAAACGACGCTCCGTTTTTATGTAATTTTCTGTTTTGTGCAAGTCAACTGTAGCACAGAATCTAATCTAGTCATAAAGTGCCGCCGTGGATTAGCCTGCGCGGACTGCGCATGCTGATCAGAGACAACACTTTACGCAAATATCCGAATACCCCTTTTCGCGTGTTGCAGGCCATATGTAGAGAAATTTTGATGTGTGAAGTTGAATCTTGCCGAGCAATGCCAAGACAGCATCAAGCTTACGATCCCAAACTCATCGGTAAATATAGTGTAGCATCGACATTTCCGTAAAAGCTATTCGACCAATCTCGGTAGTTTCCGTCTTTTATTATGAGATTTACGGACCGTAGACTCACCAACTCATCGGTAAAGAAACTTCTAGCTGTCACAATGAAATATTATAAATTGTTAATTGCTCAAATATCTTTTAAAATGAAGATTTGAGCCAAATTAAGTATTTTGAAATTGAAATTGAAAACATTGGTAAATATAGTGTAACATTGACATGTTCGTATAAGCTATTCGACCAATCTCGGTAGTTTCCGTCTTTTAATAGCCCGTAGACTCACTAACTCATCGGCAAATATTGTGTAACATGGACGTTTTCGTAAAAGCTATTCGCCAAATCTCGGCAGCTTCCGTCTGTTAATATGAGAGTTTTGGACTGTAGACTTTAAGGTTGTCTTTCTAGTGTCCATGGACAAAACTTCAGGGCCATTGCCTAGTAGATCTACTGGTAATTTCTGTACGAAAGACAAGGCGGAAGTTGTGCTTTAATGGTTGTTTTGTCTTTAGATGATGATTCAAACCTCATAAAAGATTTGTGACAGGTTATCCAACCGCAGCCTTTGTGGGAACTACAAAGTCACGTCATCGACAAGTTCTATTTCCTCTAAAGCTTAATGTGCACGATTTCTTCTATTATGCTCCTCATTTAACCTTTCTTTTAACCTATGTTCATCGTAAAAAAAATATGTGCATTCTTCAACAAGTTAACCTTCTACATTAAAAGCTCATTATTATCTCATGCTTTCCGGTAGGTTATCGAGAAATAATGTTCAGGAGATCAAATAAATTTCGACCTTTCACTGAAAAAAAAAAACCAAAAAAAAAATACTCTATTTATTTCATGCTTGTAACCCTTTCTTGGGGGAACTTGATCAAAATCTAGTACAGTTCTTTTCGGTTATTCCCCGTGGCATACCACTCCGCATAGCAAAGCACTACAATATTACGTAATGCGCGAGAAATGTTGATAAAATTACGTCATATTTTCATCTGGCTGTGAGGCACGCACATTTTTACCTAGGTAATTAGTGCGCGGGAACAACTGTATTTTACGTAGGTAACTAGTGTACGGGAACAACTGTATTTTACCTAGGTAACTAGTGCGCGGGAACAACTGTATTTTACCGGGGTAACTAACCCGCGGAAACAACCGTTTTCGCCTTCAATTGAAAAGTTAAAATATAAAAATCGATATTTTCACTGGTCGTAACCACGAAATATCGAAAAATGAAATAATATCACGATTATCTAAGAGACTTATCGCGATACAACAAACTTCCCTGAACACATTATCTTGATAATATGATACGTTACAAATACATTGTTTGGGCGGGGTGGGGAAGGAGGATCGTCTTTCACACGTGTTTTTCCTACATCGAGTGTGAAATAAGTTCTTACAACTGTGCACTAATCGCTCTCGCTTCTGATTCCTGGGAATTACACCAGTACTCGCGCCGAATGGGTTTTCCTAACTTTTCACAGACTAAGACAAAATTCGAAATGTAGGCAACGTTTGGTTTCCCCTCCGTAAGTGCTTTCGTTTGAGACAAGTCTGGCCTGCAACATGCGTGCGAAAATGGGCATTCGGACACAGTGTCGGTCTGCGCACGCTATTCCGAAAAGCACTTTCCGTTTCTGTGTAATTTTGTTTTGTACGAGTCTGTTGTAGCACAAAATCCAATGTAGTCGTAAAGTGCCGTCTCGGATTAGCCTGCGCAGTCCGCGCAGGCTAATCCGAGACGGCACTTTACGCAAATGTCCGAATCCCCTTTTCGCGTGTTGCGAGTCAGTCTAGGGTTTTAATTAGCAAATAATCATTGAGTCATGCTTTGTAGAAAGGGGGCTTAATGCATCTTCGAAAAGTATCTACTAAGGTCAGCGGGCGCAGTCTGCGCAACCTAACCTCAGTCGGAAGTTTTCGATATTCGTCAATTTTTTGTTGTCCAAAGACCAGTCTACCTTATGATTAAGTCGTTGAAAAAGTTGCTTTTATGGATCAATAATTATCCGATGGTTGCATTGGTACAATGTATAGCGGAGGCACATTAAGCCCCCTTTTGCTAGCGTGTAGCTCAATTAAAATGTTTACCAGGATGTCCCTCAGGGTCCCGTAATTGATGACCGTTGGTAGGCGACCATTGACATAACGGGTCTCCCAATTCCTCTCCATTGGTCTTGCCGTCCCCGTCAGAATCCATTGAACAAACATTCCGCCAGGTTTTACCATTTCTTAGAAACGCCTGGAAGTAAACAGGAGATAAACTTATAAAGTTCAATGTAATTATAGTGTCCTTTTTTTGCCACGAGGTAAGAGATTACAACTGCACTAATTAAAGAGAACTTTCGCAATGAAACGAAATTTTCTAGAAATGTTAGCTAGATATTAAAAAAATTAAAACGCGATGACGTAACGGATGAAAGTCATGCCGACCATGGGACATGTGTTGACAGCAGCCCAGAATATCAGAATGGCAAAAATTAATAAATTCCATCCCTCCTTTCAAATGGCATGTAACACTCGAAAATGGACAATCGGACATCTGCGTAATGTGTCGTTTCGGATCAGCCTGTGCAGTCCGCACAGGCTGATCCGGAACGACGCTTTCCGTTTTTATGCATTTTTTTTTTATGTTTTGCGCATGTCTACTATAGCACAATATTAGTCGTAAGGTCAGATGGCAGGGACTTGGAAACTTGTTCAAGGCTGTGGTGAACCATGTCTCTCCGAGCTGAAGTCCCCTGCTACCTGACCGTACAACGAATTTATTATACTGCAAAGTTTTACCCTTTCAAAGCGCCTTAAGCTGAATTTTCCTGTTTTGTAATCTCGTCAATCGAGTATGCTGACGAAATACAAATTCCCTTCTGAGAGCCCCAGTTCAATAAAAGCTGACGTCACTGGAAAATGACATCACTAAAACTTGCAGTTTAGTGCATAAACGTGCAGTCTAGTGATCGATCGAAGCCGCCACTTTGGATGTTGTGTTGCACATGTAGTGATATTTACGGGGCACTCAAAAGGGAAACTGGCTTTACGTGGTTTTTGCCAGGGTACCTGATATATATGTTCCCGGCATGTTAACCAATCAGATCACGAGAAATTTCTTTGCAGTATGATACAATCTATACTTATTACTAATGTGAGTGTTCAAAATTCGACCCGGACGTATGTACTTGAACTAAGTCTATTCTCTAGATTAGTAAACAGTTCGTTATAAATTGAAAAAAAAAAATCCTTGTTGGATAAAAACCAAGGTAGTCAAAGTGCATTTAGATAATTTTATTTGATTTCCTTTGTTTTTATCCTTGCTTTTAACTCTTTACTAAACGACAAAATCTTGGACATGCACAAATTGAAAGCATTTGCAGACAACAAAATAAATGAGTCAAATATCGAAAATTGATTTGGAACGGGTTGAAAACATTGTGGGAAAAGGAGAAAAAGCTGTTTACCAGCATTTTCTCCTTTCCCACAATGTTTTCTAAAGGCTTTTTCCTCAGGGTCGTCAAAAGTAGGGCTTGTGTGGTAATGGGTTAAAAAGAGATGTTGCGGTTTTTATAATTTGACTTACGATGTATATTGAACGTCTTTACAACATCAGCATATCTAATTTCACCTGCATTTACCATTAAAATGCATCATATAGATCAATTTTGTGGTTTGATGAATTTTGAAGGCGATATTTAGACCTGAACATTCCGAAACAGGATAAAAACCAAGTAATACCTTATTGGATCTAGTTACTAGTGGAAATCTTATCAAGGGACGTAAGTCGTGTAGTGTCCTTGGTTGTGAGGTAGACCGTGGGCCTCCTCATCAAAAAGGTCTTGAGTTCGAGACCCTGCAGCGTGTGTGAATACTGGTGTAGTTGTAGGGAAGCAGAATCGAAAAGGATTAGTATAAGTTGTAAGAACTTATCGATGCAAAACAAATATATTTAAACGAAATTAAAGCTGCGACTTGGAATGTACCGTTAAACATTTACCACATGTCAACGAATTTAAATCACCCCAGGTGAAGGCATGAGAAGTCATTGTGGAAAAATGTTGGGTATTAATATTGTTTTCCATTTTCCCATAATATTTTAACATTTTCACAGACAGTTTTGATATTTTGAGCCAGATTTTATTTATATGTCGTCTTTAATATCTACAGTCCCTAATTCTCATATTAAAAGACGGAGCTGCAGAGAATGGCCGAAAAGCCTTTACGAATATGTTGACGTTACACGATATTTTCCGATGAGTTACGGGGGGTAGACCTTAAGTGCTTTCAGTAAAGTTAAGTATTAAATATTGTGAAAATGGTATAGAGTACAGATGATTGACAGTTGAACACAAAAAGCCTGTCAAAAGTATTCACATATAACCTACAATACATTTATACATGTATATGCGTCCTTTTTATAATGATTGATCAGCGGTGTACCGCCACAAGGCAACTAATTATTCCCAACAGACTATGTTTTCTATTGTCTCACAAAAGAAAATTGTTAAACAATTATATAATTGACCTACAACACGCTAAAATGGGTATTCGGACATTTGCGTAAAGTGTGATCTCGGATCATCCTGCGAAGTCCGCGCATGCTGATCCGAGACGACACTTTACGACTGTTTTAGATTTTGTTCTACAGTTGACTTGCACAAAGTAGAAAATTACAAAAAAACGTGGTAAGTGTCCTACATTTGTGCTTTTTTACCGCACGGTAAAGTATCCGCTTCCCCTTTATGCAACATGACGTCAGCAATGCTGACGTATTAAATAACGTTTGTCTGTTTACATGCCGCTAAAAAACATGGCCAACGGTAGAATGCCACCGTTGTTCATTCAAGAAATGGAATAACTGATATTATTGGTGCAAGAACACCCAGGTCTCTATGACCAAAGCTTGAAACAATAATTGACCTTTCTGTAAACGCGAATAAAATGTTCAAACTAAACGCGAGTTTGGCATGCCCCCACCCCCTTTTAGTAACGTGGTATATCGGTTGTCAAGCCTGATAAGCTAACCAGAAAATGGCGTCGAATACAAAGAAAAATAGCGTTTATTTAAGTTTTATTCTAGCTGATATGTTGATCTAGATTAATTACAACAATTTTTTTTCCCCGAACTTTCATTGGTCTGCAAGAATCCTTAATGCAGCAAGAAATCATTTTGGAACGTTATTGCGATTACATCATTCCAAACAACCCCTTTTAACCCATTACCACACAATCCCTACTTTTGACGCCCCTCAGAAAGAAGCCTTTTGAAAACACTATGGGAAAAGGAGAAAATGCTGGTAACCAGCATTTTCTCCTTTTCCCACAGTGTTTTCTACCCTTCCCAGTACAAATTTCTATTTTTTAGTAGTCTGCAAATACTTTCAGTTTGTACCAGTCTAAAATTTTCTCGTGTGGTAAAGAGTTAAAAGAGAACTCAAAACTTCTTCTTCTCAGGCAAAGGGATTATTTTCTTTAAATAATTACAGGAAGTTAAAATCTACGTTCAAAATAACTCTGTCAATTAAAGTTATATATGACAAAAATACAATGACATGTTTGGGTTTTTACATGACCGAGCATTTTCACGTCACGAACTGCATATATCATTTATATATTATGCATGGTAATTATCGCCGTTTCATCCATAGAATGAGAATATAGAAAGTTGTGGTTAGCAATTTCAGTCTTTAACCTTTTCCATACTATACTTTTGTGGACGGTATAGATCAAGATCAGACTGCACAGAACGTGCAGTCTGATCTCTGATCTACACTGTCCACAGCTGTATCCGATATCATGAACGGCCAATATCGGTCTTGCAGCGGAATGAGGGCCATTCTTCAATTATTTCCCTTGAATCTTCTCCAGTACTACATTGGTCCTGATAAGGGAATTACTTGGATTTTATCCTTGATTTTCTTGCACTGAACAGCTATTTTCACGGGACAATATTTCAAGTAAATCTATTTAGACTGTTTCACAAATTGATATATACGAAGTTCCTGATGATTAAGAACAAAATTTGATTTCACGTACATGTTGACCTTGAACAAACATAAAAAATCATTGCTTTAATTATCGCAATATCCCCAAGGGAACCAAGGATAAAAACAAAGGAATACAGGTGAAAGGACCACTGTTTTATTTGGTTACTGTCAGTCTTCGTCTAGCAAAGGAGATAATTTAATTAACAAGAATGGCCCCATTGTATTTTGCAGCCTTTTGTGAAAACGCTATTTCTTTATTCAATGATTTATAGATTTTTGGCTCCTAAGAGCGACTCAATGACCTTTTGCGGACAGTGTGGATGGAGATCAGACTGTACAGAACGTGCAAATCTGATGGCACTACGCTGTCTGACAAAGGAGATATTATTTCCCCCATACATACATTTGAAATAATAATATTTGTTATTATTTTAACGATCGAATTATAAGATTGATTTTAGTTATTTTGCAATATAAGGGTCAAGATGTATTTGTAAAGCGTTTAAATAAATAAATTGCAAGTTCGACAATATCTAAAAATTCTTGATTGTGATACATATTGTGAATCTATTATACAAAAATGTTACGCTGATGGAGCTAGGCAGGATAAAAATTTTGCTAGCTATACAAGTTTCCTTTTGACAAACATAGAGAAAATTTGTTATTTTCGGTAAAAGATCAAAATTTATTTCATCTAGTGAACATCATTGCAGCTACTCGTGAAAGTATTGCTGATGATGTTCACTTTCATCTTTCACCGTACAAAACAAATTAATATTCTATTTATTCTCTGTTTTCAACTCCTTCTTTGAGAGGGGGCGAGGGATTGCATCAAAGTTCCTGTACAGTTGTATTGTGAAATTTCCCGTGGTGCACCCCGTCCACTTAGCAATGCATTACAGTATTACGTAAAGCACAAGAAATGTGGGGCAAATTACGTGATATTTTCATCTGGTAAAATGGCACGCGCTGTTTACCTATGTAACTAGTGCCCAGGAACTTATGTTGGTTATTTCCGTTTATTTATCGTCGCTACCGGTTGCCCATCTGAGCGACGTCCCCAGAAGACAGTTAGCTGTTATGGGGGATAGTGCAAGGAAACAGGACGAAACTACTGAGAACTTCGCCTGGTTCTTTAACGTGCTCGGCGCATAGCACCGTCACACGGGACCTCGGTTTAATGTCTCATCCGAAAGACTATCAGTAATTTTAGATGGCCAGCCGGTGATTCGAACCCACGATCTGTAGTGACTCGAAACATTGTGTTCACGAGTCCTACGCTCGACCTACTGAGCAATATCGGCTGGTTAAACTACTCTTTTTGTCTTCAATTGAAGAGTTAGAGAGTAAAAATCGATATTTTTTTCATTATTCGTAACCATGAAATATCGACCATAATTTCCTCGTTAAACTACAGGAAGGCATGAAAATAATCCTTGGTATTTATATTGTTGAATGAATTCATATATGCCCTGCAACACGCGAAAAGGGACATTCAGACATCTGCGTAAATTGTCGTATCGGATCAGCCTGCGCAGTCCGCGCAGGCTAATCCGAGACGACACTTTCCGTTTTCATGCAATTTTCTGTTTTGCGCATGTCTACTGTATCACAAAATCTAATGTAGTCGTAAAGTGCCGTTTCGGATTAGCCTGCGCGGACTGCGCAGGCTGATCCGAGACGACACTTTACGCAGATGTCCGACTGTCCCTTTTCGCATGTTGCACACCATATGGCTTGCAACACATGAAAAGGGGCATTCGGACATTTGCGTAAAGTGTCGTCTCGGATCAGCCTGCGCAGTCCGCGCAGGCTAATCCGAGACAACACTTTCCGTTTTGATGCAATTTTCTGTTTTGCACATGTCTACTGAAGGACAAAATCTAATGTAGTCGTAAAGTGCCGTCTCGGACTAGCCTGCGCGGACTGCGCAGGCTGATCCGAGACGACACTTTACGCAGATGTCCGAATGACCCTTTTCGTGTGTTGCACTCCATATATAATTTGCATTTAGTAAAAAACGTTGATATTTTTCTCTCTGCGGATCGATTTAGGTCTTTTACAGGCTCATTAGTTTATGAACGGAATATACAAGGTCAGGGCGGTTATGCACATCTTGAGAAATAAATACATGTACTAAAAAATGGATCAGAAATAAATACGAAAGAATGGATTTTTTTAATCACTTGTATATAAAATGAGTCCAGGTTCGACCTCTAAATAGAAAATCATAAACAATTTTCTGACTTACACTCAACTTATTTGATCCCCTGCCGAAGGTGGAGGGATATACTTTAGCGTTGTCTGTCCGTTCATCCGTCCGTCTGTCCTTCCGTCTGTGTGTCCGTCCGGGACAATATCTCCAATACCATTTAACGGAATTTCGTGAAACTTAATACGCGTGTACAATAACCTATACCGGCGATATACATAGAGATTATTACACGGTTAATGAGGGCCGAAGAGTGATATCGGCCCGCTACATTGATATCTACCCCGAGGGCTTTAGCCCGAGGGCAGATATCAAGATGGCGGGCCGATATCACTCTCCGGCCCTCATAAGCCCAATCTCCGAGCAGAGTTGTCGTTCGTTACTCTCACCATACATCTCTGCAATGGGCTAAATGACTAGAATCTTGTCAAACCGAGGAAAAGATGTTTTGTTACTATTTAACTGTTTCATGCGTAACTTTATAAAGTAGACAAAGGAAATATGATTCTGGATACATTATAGGTGCATTCAAACTGATGAATTTACCTATATACAATGGAACTATTTTTTTTTCGAGCTTCTTTACTTATCAGAATCTTACGCCAATTTTAACAAAAATGGCTGCGCCTATGAATGATGACAACAGTTTTGACACACCGATGGATCTTAGTTTATAAGATTAAATAAAAAAGTTATGAGCCTGTAAGCTTTTCACATTTCCTACCATTTAGTCTGATTGGCCGTATGCTGTTTGAACAGCACACAATGTAATCAATATTGGTCTTTCTTTCACCGGCGTTTGTGTCGCCATTTTGAGTTCTAGTCATGTGACGAAAGTATCACGTAATGCCGGACTACTTTCTGAGCCCACTACAGAGGTGAATGTGACTGATCCGGAGTGCAAGAGAGTGTCATAAGCCGTGTAATGATATTTTTATTCTATGCCAAATGGTCGACTGGGAGCGATTTAAAGTTAGGCAGTTGCGTAAGTCTTTGAAAAGGTCTTTTTCGGTTGCAGATTTCATTTCGAAGAAATTGCTTGATTGTAAAGTTATGGTGCTTGTGAATGAACTTTATAACGTAACCGATGTGCTAATTTTATTACATTTGAAACTCATAGACAAAGCCAGATTCGGCAATGGGAGCCATTCTTGGAAATTAAATTATCTCCCTTAACAGATATACCCTAAAAGTAACCAAATAACACAGTGGTCCTTTTACATGTATTCCTTTGTTTTTTTCCTTGGTTCCCCTGGAGATGTTGCGATAAGTATGACAATGGTTTATAATGTTTGTGTAGGCCGGCATGTAATTCAATTCAAATTTTGTTCTTAATCATCAGGAACTACACATATTTTGATTTGTAAAACAATCTAACTACATTTACTTGAAATATCATCTCAAGAAGATAATACCAGCCGATATAGCTCAGTAGGAAGAGCGTAGGACTTGTGAACACAATGTCCAACAGGTTGTGGGTTCGAATCCCCGGCTGGCCAACTAAAAATTACTAATAGTCTTTCGGATGAGACGTTAAACCGAGGTCCCGTGTGACGGTGCTACATACCGAGCACGTTAAAGAACCAGGCGGAATTCTCAGTAGTTTCGTCCTGTTTCCTTGCACTATCCCCCGTAACAACTAACCGTCTTCTGGGGGCGTCGCTCAGATGGGCAACCGGTAGCGACGATAAATAAACGAAAACAATAATCAATCAAGAACATAGCTGTTCAATGCAAGAAAATCAAGGATAAAATCCAAGTAAACCTCTTATCAGGACTAATGGAGTTCTGGAGAAGAATCAAGGGAAATAACTGAAGAATGGCCCTCATTCTCTTTTAGTTTCATTGAAAAGTTGTAAAAGTCTACTGATACGCGAATTTCTATTAAAAAGGTTGTCTTTTTCCTAATATCTCGGCTCTCAATATCACAAAATCTCGATTAATTAACGGCCTTTACAAAACCATGCGAGAAAAAGAGAAAATGCTGGTTACCAGAGTTACCAGTGCTGAGTTATTCCTTTCCCGCACAATGCCGACTTTTAGTGACCTTGGGATAGAAACCTTTTGAAAAAATTGAGGAAAAAGGTAACCAACATTTTCTCCTTTTCCATCAATGTTTTCTAATCTAAGAAAAATTGTACCAGTCGAGCCACATTAGAAATTGTCGTCTGCAAATACTCTCATTATGGACAAGTCTAAAATCTTATCGTTTGATAATGAAGCAATAGATGCACTTGTCAACTAAAACTTCATAATTTGCTACTTACCAGCCCAAATGCATTTTTAGTTGTTGTGTGGTACGGCTCCGTATGGCCCACTGCATCCCAGATTCTGTTTCTGTCACAAGGATGTGGAACTCTTCTTCCATTTGGAATCAAGTTTCGAAAACGACTATACCCATGAACGGTGCATATTAAGGCAAATAAAATCCACAATCGTTTCGTATTTTCTTTCATAGTCCCAACATATGTTATCGCACTTCTCGTTTGCACAGATAGACGGGAAACTAATAATAACGCGTTCGTTTTAACGTCGAATGATTAACGAGCGAGTGAGTACACGTCAATCGCAAAGCCGAGGACTCAAGAGACCGTAACGCGTTTTTCGTCATTGGCGAAATGTCTCCGATTGCGTGGTTGTCGCTTTGAATTTGAGACAAACGCGCTAGTTCACGTAAATGATATATGTGGCTAAAATTAGAAAAGACAGCGTCACATGACCGTGATTGTCTCATTGTCATCATGATTAAACAGGTGCATCATGTCAATTCATTGTTACACTTTCCTGACGTCTGCCAATCCGCTTTTATTATTTACTGAGTTGAATTTAATAAGAGAGGGAGAGCAAGAGAAAAAAAGAAATGAATTTAATTTATTCCGAATTTATTCCGCTAATACAAAGTTCCCTAACCATTCCTAGTAACCGTCCTTGTCCAATGTTAACCTTTTCAAACTTACGCAATTTCTGATTGGCTACGCCAAAAGTTGAGAAAATAACATAGTTTTTATAGGCTTAATCAAACAGTCACTAAGCCAATCAAATACTAAGTTACTGTCTACACGTAGAAAAAGACCATGAATCTAATTTGAAGTAATTGGTGAGTACGAATCCTAACTTAACAAATCTAAAGACTCTTTGGAATTATACTTTTGACAAAATTTAGACCTGAGACAGTTTTGATTCAAAATCGCTTTTTCCACGTTGTGCAGCTTCAGTTTACGATCGCTATGTCTAGACTCTCAATACGCCATTGATCAGATCTTAGCAAACAGGATGACATTGTCACAGAGTGAGTTCAGCGTTGCTAAGATTATGTGAGGTATCGAATCTCACAGACCTCTTTTTTTTAGCTTGTATGGTTTTTAAATGCCGATTTTGACATTATTCCATTTATAACATCACGGTCAGTGCGCCTATCTATGCTTTTCCGAAGGTTATTTCACCAGTATCTCGCTAATGATCCTTCCTAAGCAAATTTCTGTTATAGCACATGACCTTTGTTGAAATAATAACCTGCATTACGCTTTTAAATTCTGTAACTCCTAGGCTACAAAGCATAACTCACTGACCTTTTTGCGGACAGTATAGATCAAGATCAGACTGGACAGAACGTGCAGTCTGCTCTTGATCTACGCTGTCCAATAAGGACAAATAAGGACATATAACCAGGTCTGCCTTTGTTTCAACGGTGCTACTGTGGGAAAGCATCCAGTGGCTTCGAAACAAAATTATACTGAGTACTGATAACAGAAACTTTTGGAAAACGTAGACAGGTGCAGCCGCGATATGACTGAAATTATGTTGAGATTGGCGTTAAACACTATTTAATCAACCAATCAATCAATCAATCAATTTTGAAAGAAAGGAAAATCTTGTTGAGCGGAGAAGATATTGGTCGCATGCATTTTCTCGCAGTTTTTTTTAAAGGGTCTCTGTTGCATTAAAAAAAAAAGAACAGAAAAAAAGATGTGGCGTGTAAAGGGTAAAAAAGGGAACGAGCCATGCTCTGGCGAAAGGGGTGCTGATGTCTCTCCGTGATGTTTACTACCAGACAAATGATCTTATTTTACTGCTGAGAAATTTCTCGTGATCTGATTGGTTAACATGCCGGGAACATATATCATGTCCCCTGGCAAAAACCACGTAAAACCAGTTTTCCTTTTGAGTGCCCCATAAACATCACTACACGTGCAACACAACATCAAATGGCGGCGTCGATCAATCACCAGACTGCACATTTATGCAGCAAACTGTACGTTTTAGTGACGTCAGTTTCCAGTGACGTCAGTTTCACTGAATTGGGGCACACAGGAGGGAATTTCTATAAAAAAAAATCGCTTAACGTGCTTTGAAAGGGTAAAACTTTGCAGTATAATAAATTCATTGTACGGTCAGGTGGCAGGGGACTTGCAAACTTGTTCACGGCTGTGGTAAATCATGTAGCCCCGAGCCTTCTAAGTCCCCTGTCACCTTGTTCACGGCTGTGGTGAATCATGTCGCCCCGAGCCTTTCAAGTCCCCTGCCACCTTGTTCACGGCTGTGGTGAATCATGTCGCCCCGAGCCTTTCAAGTCCCCTGCCACCTTGTTCACGGCTGTGGTGAATCATGTCACCCCGAGCCTTCCAAGTTCCCTGCCACCTTGTTCACGGCTGTGGTGAATCATGTCGCCCGAGCCTTCCAAGTTCCCTGCCACCTTGTTAACGGCTGTGGTGAATCATGCGGCCCCAAGCCTTCCAAGTCCCCTGCCGCCTGACCGTACAACTAATCAAATACATTTAGTCATAGATCCAATAGAATTAGGGATGGCAACGGTTAGTAAATTTGCTAACCGGTTAACCGTTCAATCTTTCGATCGGTTAACCGGTTAACCGAACGACCATGTAAAAACATTTAAGATGAAGGTACCTGTTCGATATGTCTACATTGACAACCGGTGCGTGAGTAATGCATTCCCGTGATGTTTACTATTTCTGTACTTTAGCGCAAAAGACGGCCAATCTATCGACGATCTCTCACCCTCTCGGCAATAAAACCATTTTCCCACAATGTTTTCTATAGAGGACTAGAAATTATCAGGCCATTTCAGTGTTTCCACTACGCAAATTATTGCGTAAATCACCTAATAGAACTGAAATTCACGTAAAAAAAAATTTGGTTTCACGTGAGACCTCACGTTGGAAAGGAAAAAAAAAACAGTATCTGCTTAACTTGTGTAAAATACCAGGATTTGAAGTTACTTGCTAACCATTTTGATAAATTATTGTCAAATCAGGCGGAAATACCTACCCATAAATTAAAAAACATGAAAAAATGCTCGATGCAAGAAACACGGAAACCCATGACGGAACAAAATGTTCCTTTCGGCATTGTCCGATCAGAATCACTTCATATCGTCTATTTAGCTTTTAAATGATTTTAAGCAGTAAATTTCCATAGATATATTAATAACAGACTTTAGTGCTGCATCGAAAGAAAAAACTAGTGGGATCCACTGCTATTTACAACTTCAAAAAATGTACAAACAGAATCATACAGATGATGGTATAATTATTGATCGTCAAACGAAGCGGCTATCCTTTAGTGATCGGGTGTTAGCCATCGCCCAAACGACAGGTTTAAATTTTAGACTCTCTTAAATTCAAAGCCTCTGCACTATACTCTGATTTTCGAAGATACTTACCGAAGTGATAATGAACAAACGAAGAGAAACCGCTATGCCTGCTTGAACACAGATTGATTGACTTTATAAATTTCAATCCCTCTTACGCTGATTGGTCAATCCATGCATATATTTGATTAGGGGCGGGTACTTCATGAAATAATCCAAGCGAATCAATTACGATAAGCCAGTGTCTTTGATCCAAAGAGGACACGTGTTTGATTGTTTATTATCGGAGACTGGGGACTAATTAGCGAATTAAAAATGTTTAATATTGCACAGACATGTCAAACTGTATATCACACCTTCGCCGCGTCTTGGCGACATTGGATGTGCGTATGATGCAGTTTTTGTTGTCAGAACAGAACATACCTTTATTTCACCCAGGTATACAATATACAACATGGGGATATGATTAAATCAATTATGAAATGAATGAGAAAAAAAAAATAAGCAGATGAACTTTTAACTGGAATTTGTTCGGTCAAGAGGATAATATTCCTTATTACAAGACTGCATTGAGGGATAAGAGCCTTTAACCGCCTTGAAATTGGATGTTCAGCTATGCGTATGGATTTACGGCGTAACATGTGTACACTACATGTTTACATCCACGTGCAAATTTGGTTTATGTGAATGACATTCCTTTTTTACTATAGGAGGGTATAATCATAAGGTAAGTGTCATTATTTCATTCTCCAAACAATGTCAAATAATATGTTAGTATTGTAATAGTATGTTATATGTAAATCTAGCGTCTCATAGTTACTATGACCTAACCTTGATCGGTATATGGGCAGAGTAAATCCAAGATCAGATTACACCCTAGTTGTGCTATCTGATCTTGAATTTCCAATGGCATAAAAAAAAAAGGTCATTCGGAGTCATATAGAGGCATATGATTAACGTAGCTACAGTTTTAGAAGCATTTGTGAAATTGTTCATAACACCGTCTCTTGCGGATATTCTATAGTATAACGTTGTGATATGAACGGATTCAGTATACAGAACTAATACAAGCAAATTTACAGATATGTTTAACTCTTAAATCTTTACGAAACAATCCCGGGTTTTCATAAATCTCAGAAGCTTTTTTTATTTATTTTTTTTATTTTTATATCGTGGGAGAAGGAGAAGACGCTGGTGACCAACATTTTCTCCCTCTCTCACTATACATGCCATCTAGTTTTCACTGAATAAATCCTAATTTTGAGTCACATTCCTTTTGTTGTCTGCAGATGCTTTGATTTGGACCTATCTATAACTATGTCATTTGCCAAATAGTTAGCTAAACATCAGACTTATGTACTCCACTAAATTGAAAACACAATAAACAGACTAATTGAATTCAGCACAAATCAGGATTGCTATTGTTGCTAAATTTGCTTGGTGAACCATGTGGGAAAAGCAGAAAATGGCAGTTGCCAGCATTTTCCTCATTTCCCACAATCTGCCCCCCCCCCCCAAAAAAAAAAAAAAAACGTATTCATTATGATCGTTAAAAGCAGGTACGGTGTGATTCAGTTATATGGTGGCATTGAAGTCAGGTAAATTGACCCATTATCAATCTAAGAAATTTACATAGATGTTTCAGCTTGTGAGGGTTATCCGAGCTGAGCAAATGGTGAAGTTGCAGATTGTTGCTAAAAGAAAACCCGGCGTCTTGGAAAAATCTAGCTCGTTCATTTCTGAAGAAGTCACAATGAAGAAGATAGTGAGTTTCGGATCCAACTTGATTTTGTGAGCACAGATCGCAGAGGCGGCTTTCGTAAGGGACTGCATCATATCTTAAACGTTCTACCGGAAGTTTAAAATTAGCTGTTCTAAATTTAAATAAAGTTAAAGCATCTTCGTGATCTAAGATCTGTAGGTAATTTTCAGAATTATGTGTTGGTTTGAAACTAAAATAAGTTTTACCTTTATTGGATTCGCGTAGTTGTGTGTACCATAATTGTTTGTATTGATCGATTAATGTTACTTTTACTTGTTTGCTGATGGTTGAACTAGTAATATGATCTTGATGAAGCCATAAATCTGGACGGCCAACCGAAGAAAGTATTTCTTTAACATTTTCGATCCATTTATACTGTGTGTTGGGTTGACAAATCATATATTTATATACTAGAAAGGATAGTTTTGATGTCTTGCCTATAATAAGGCGGTTCCAAAATGATACCATGCGGGATTTTATATTAATAGAGAGGGGATATCGACCTAGTTCTCCCATTAGCATGTATAAAGGTGTGGACTTTCTTGCTTTTGTAACACGTCTCAGAAAATCAGAGTGAACTTTTTCCAGGATGTTTAAATTTTCGAAACCAAAAATTTCTGTGCCGTATGTAAGTATAGGTAGAATTGTGTGATCAAAAAGTTTTAGTATTAGATCCAATGGTAAGTCTGAATTGTTTGACTTTGAGTAAAGTATGTATAATGCTTTAGAGGCTTGTTCAGCTATATGTTTTCTTGCTTGTAAAAAAGAGCCGCTGCTGGAAAATGTGACTCCAAGGTAGTGATACTTATCTGTTACTTCTATCAGGTTTTCGCCTAGAGTGAATTGAAAATTGTTTATTCGACGGCTTCCAAAAACAACTACCTTAGTTTTATTAATATTAATTTGGAGGTGCCACATTTTGCAGTATTCATTGAAAACGTCTAGGCTTTTTTGAAGATCCTTTTCGGAATCCGACAACAGAACTGTATCGTCCGCATAGAGTAAAACTAACAGCTTAAGCCATAGTGTAAAATCAGTGTTATTGTATAATTCTACTCCAACAGACCCGTTATTGTCTAGAAATGATTGCAAATCGTTTAGATAAATTGAAAATAGTAATGGCGATAAATTTTCTCCTTGACGGACACCGATTTCGGACAGGAATACTTCAGACAAAGCGCCATTATGACTTATACATGACTTAATATTTTGGTACATATTATTGATGACTTTATAAAACTTTCCATTAATATTATTCTTTAACAATTTATGCCATAAACCGGTCCTCCACACTTTGTCAAATGCTTGAGAGAAATCAATGAAAGCACAGTAGAGTTTTTGCCTTTTTTTTCGTAAAATGTCGATAAGTGCGTGTAGTGTAAATAAGTGGTCAGATGTTGAATAGTGTTTTCTAAATCCTGCCTGGTTTTCATTTAAAATATTGTTGTTTTCTAGAAAGGTATTGAGTCTACGATTTAGAACTGAAGTGAAGAGTTTCCCTAGACAACTGAGGATAGTTATGGGTCTATAGTTGCTAGGATCAGAAGAGTTTCCTTTGTTTTTATAAATTGGTATGATCGTGCCTTCTAGCCAAGAGCATGGAATGTGTCCGGTGTCGAAAATTAAATTAAACAACTTCGTATATATTGGGATCATACTGTCTTTGGTACTTTTAATGTATTCATTAGTTATTTCGTCGGTCGGACTTGGTGCTTTACCATTGTTCAAATTATTTATACTATCGAAAATTTCTTGAGCTGTAATATCAGAATTAAGCTGATCATTAATGTCGTGAAAAAGAATTGGGTCATCATCAAGATGGTCTGGAGGAATGGTATTTGTATTGATTTCTTTAAAGTAGTCATAAAATTCCTGAATTGAAGGTGTTTGTTTATTTACAGACTTTTTATTAAGAGATTTTAAAAATTGCCAGTACTTTTTAGGGTTATTATCACTTAAGTTTCTCAGCCTTTTTGAATTTTCATGTTTCTCTCTTTTAATATAGAAATCCATAGTGCGCCTGTAATCTTTACTAGCGTTACGTAGACGGCGTTTATTGATGTCATTTTTATTGCCATTGTATAAAGTTTTCGCTTCATGGTATATTTTTCTAGCTTTTAAACAGTTGGGCCCGAACCATGACTTGTTATTAGTTTTGTTGTTAAAAGGATTCAGAATATGTCTTCTAGTTAAAGTATTTTCAGCAGCACCTTGAAATATATATTTTATTTTGTATGTTATAGATTCAATTTTATCTTTTACGTCTAATTCTGCATTGTTGAATGTGAGATAGATCTCGTTCATTTCGTTTAAACATAGATTATTGGAAAATTCTTCTTTCAAATTGTCATTCCATTTATATTTCAGGTTACCCTTGTGTTGGAGACATGGACTGACTAAGTAAGAAAAAGAGTCAGAAGAGGGAGAAGAAACAGCAGCGGGAGTAGAAAGAGGATTACAGCGCAATGCCCATGTAACAGCACTGTGCCCGTCTGAAAATAATGAGTCTGTTTCGAATATTTCAAAGTTACTAAGGTATTGGAAGCATTCAGCAGTTGAGAGTACATAATCCAGTACTGACTTATTACGAAAAGTGTAATTTCCAAGATTTCTATCTTTGTGAACTCTTCCATTTAGAATAAAAATGTTGTTATTACGACAGATCTGAATTAACCTATGTCCATTAGTGTTTGTTTTAGTGTCACGCGACCTCCTGGAGAGAGGAATCGACAAGTTTTCGAGAACAGTGTATTTTTCTAAGTGCATCTGAAGTTCTGCGTCAATGCTGAAGTGATTATGAATAAATGTGTCTGTGCTCACAAAATCAGTCATGTTACCTGTTCGAGAGTTTGTGTCACCGGCCAGCATTACAAATTTGTTATCGCTACAAAAGTGATTAATTTCATATTCAAATTCATTTAAATCATCGTTATTGAAAAATCTTGAATTTTCTGGAGGGATATAAACAGCTCCGAGAACGAGATCTTCAGACAGATTAAATATTTTTTTGTCGAATTTTAGCCAAAGAATGTATTCTGACTTGTTTTCAAGAGCGACAACTTGATGAGAAATATTATCGCGAACGTAAACTCCAATGCCACCTGATTTCCTCTTGTAGGTTTGACTTCTATTTTTGGCAATATAATTGAAATTTGCAATATCAACATTATCTGTAGAGTCAATGTGAGTTTCAAGAACACAAAATACATCAAACTTTTCAATAAAATCAATGAAATCAGGATAACTCAGTCTTTTTTTAAGACCATTTACATTAAGACACCCGAAATTAATGCTGAACAAATTCTGTGCGTAGTTGGTCTCTGACCCCTCTCTGTCCTATGTATGTTTAGGTATGTTGGAGGTAGAATCTCTTTGTTGCGGTTCCTGTCTATCCCAGGGTCTATTAAACGCAGTCGTCTGAGACGGCAGAGAACCGGCAAAGTTAACTTTGTATTTTTTTTTTTATTATAATGATTATTTATGTAAACTTTTAATAATATAGGCCTATATTTGTTTCTGGTTAACCGGTTACCAGTTTCCTAACCGGTTAATCGGTCATTCGATCGGTTAACCGGTTAACCGGTTAACCGTTGCCATCCCTAAATAGAATCCATTTTATCCCATGAGGTAGAGTAATCATTGAACATACAGAAAATTAAACTGAAGCTAAAAGTTAGAACAAGGTCGGCCAGCGTGGACTGCGCCAACTGATCTTGGTCGATACTTTTGCAGATTTCGAAGATTTTGAAGGTTTGCGAATGTATTAATCCATTACCACAGAATGCCGACTTTTGACACCCCTAGGAAAGAAGCCTTTTGAAAACCTTGTGGGAAAAGGAGAAAATGCTGGTAACAAGCATTTTCACCTTTTCCCACAATGTTTTCTACCCTATAAAAGAAAATTTGCACTATTTCAGCCGCGTCGAAATTGTTGAATTCAAATGGTTTCAATTCAAACAAGGCAAAAATTTTATCGTCTGGTAAAGGGTTAACTCATTACCACACAACCCCTACTTTTAACGAACCTAAGAAAGAAGACTTTTCCAGAACATTGTGGGAAAAGGAGAAAATGCTGGTAACCAGCATTTTCTCCTTTTCCCACAATGTTTCTACCCTTTACTAAACAAATTTCAAATTTTCAGTCACTTTTATTTTGTCGTCTGCCGATGTTTTTGATTTAGACAAGCCTAAAATATTGTCGTCTGGTAAAGGGTTAAACCACCCCCACTCCATGATCATGGCTCAGCCTGGTATAGTCACCAGATTTATCTTGTAATTTCCAGCTAACATTATTCTCAATTTGCTTTAAACCAAATAACTTGCCGATCTGATATTTTGTAAGTTCTACCGAAAATCTAATTATAGACTTAGAATAAGAAGTGAATACGTATCCAATGACGTAGTGGTTCGTCAGATTTGAGTCAACTTCCTCGAGTCAGTGGTACAAGTAGCAATGTTAACATAGGATCTGCTACCAGACAGATCTTAAGTTGGGTTTTCAGATAATATCTTAACTCTTTACAAACCAACAAAATTTTTAACTCATCCAAATTAACAGCAACAACAAATTATGAGGTACAAGACTAAATTCTATTGGATGAGTACACTGTAGAACCAGTCTTTATTTTGGACGAGGAGATCGCCGAGTGAACAAAATAGACTGGTTCAACAGTGTACGAATTCAGTTGAGTTTTGCAGTGCATTAATCCAATGAGTGTCATTCTTCAGTTATTTCCCTTGATTCTTCTTCAGTACTACATTGGTCCTGATAAGAGGATAACTTTGATTTTATCCTTGATTTTCTTGCACTGAACAGCTATGTTCTTGAGATAATATTGCTAGTAAATCAGTGTATGTGTAGTTCCTGTTAATTAAAAACAGAATTTGAATTGAATTACATGCTGACCTCACACAAACATAATAAATCATTGTTAATTTATCGCAACATCCCCAAGAGAACCTAGGATAAAAACAAAGGAATACGGGTAAAAGGACCAATCTGTTGTTTGGATACCTTTAGTGTTTATCTGGAAAGGGAGATAATTTGATTTCCGAGGAAGGCCCCCATTCAATTCAGTATTTCATCAAAGTATGTAATATGACCTCTCTGTTTTACATTTTCGTACTCATCATAACGTAAAGACACGTACTGAACCATTTAACCCTTTCCCAAACCATCCCTGGTTTTTACGGGTCTGGAATAGTAGCCTTTTGAAAACATTGTGGGAAAAGGAGAAAATGCTGGTAACCAGCATTTTCTCCTTTTCCCGCAATGTTTTCTATCCTATCATCGGACAGAAATCATCTTTTTAGCAAGAGTTGAATGGTCATCTGCAAATGGTTTCAATTTGGTTTAGTCCGAAAGTTTGTCGTTTGGGAAAGGGTTAAAAAAAAGAAAAGAAAAAAAGAATTTACAAGATAACGAAATATTGTTTTTAAGCCAATGAGGTTGCTTTATTTCTAAGTCGTTAAAAGTCAGGACTGCGTGATGAAGCTTTTAAAAAAAAAAACGTGATCTTAAATGTGCAGCGGTAATAAAAAAGCATTGATCAAAACAACAACAACCACAATGACATTATTGTTATCTGCTATAAACCATAGCGAGAGCTTGATACTTACATACGAGTGTAACAAAGCTAGACCTAATAGTCCAGCAAGCGTACGCCACACTTTTAACTACGGGAAACTACAAACCATCATCTGTCTATTTCTACGATCAAGAGTTACTCATCTTATTGCAGAGTAGACCTACATGTTTTGTTTTGCTAGGTGGGACGAACACGGTTCTCAACGGTTTTCGTCTTGGCTGACAACATGCGACACAGATATTCTGTTTTCAAGGCTCAAAGAATTGGTCTGAAAAGATATAAAGCATTTTTGAACAAAATATTTGCTCGCAAAAGTTGTATTCAACTTGTAAACAGTGAGTTTATCCGGTAAATGAAGAAGTCCGAAAAAAAAAAAGAGTCTACATTTCAAAATTCACGAAATCAAGACCCAGGGTACTTAAATGACTGTATTGGAGTTAAACGCCGTTTTAACTGCTTAGTTCATATCAGGGCGGCCAGTGCATCTAGATCTACACATGCGGTTTTCTCACACCATTACCAACACAACTTTTTTTCAAAGTTACTGACTACTGTTCTCACATGCGCCACAATTGAGAGGCTCAAATCACAGGAAAGAAACTTTAAACTCACAACCAGGTCGAAAATAAAATACTCTGTTGACCAAATACGCTACTATTCAGCTATTCCTAACGTGTGTAAGATAAGAAAGTTCTTGATGGTTGTATAAATTCAAGGAGAGTGACGAATCATCATTTCGTTTTGTTGAAACAAGATTTTGTTACAAAGAATGTATGCTTCGTTTCATCATATTTGAAAATCTATTTCATTGAAATAAAATAAAAACTGTAACACGTGACACATACAAGCCCCTTAGAAAGCAAATGTCCCCTTTCAAACAATTATCTTTCAAAGAACTGTGGTGGATGTTTAAAACAGAGGCATCTATTGGATGAGTATTACATGTATGTATAATGTCGTTATTACACGTACATTATTAGTTGTACGGTCAGGTGGCAGGGAACTTCGGAAACTTGTTCATGGCAATGGCGAATATTGTCACCCCCGAGCGGAAGGGACGGCATGTTTCATCATAGAGGTATATAGGTTTCCATGTGTCCAGCCACCTGAACGTGCAACAAATTTATTTTACTCTAAAATCTTACCATTATAACGTGTACGATATTTCCTGTTTCACAAAGTGAGTACTCAGACGACATAGAGTTTCCCTTCCGAGTGCACCAAATAAATGAAAACTGACGTCACTAATAAATTACGTCACTGAAACCCTGGTAAAACGTGCAGTTTAGTGCATAAACTTGATGATGTCAGTGCGATAGACATTGAATGTATTTCAAACATGGATTTAAACTAACTTCAAGGTGAGCAACTATGCATTTTAATGCTTTGTTGGCAGAAGTAAGCAACCATTAGTTGCCACATATAACGTTATGATGTAAAACATTTAAGTTTAGACACTTCACAATTTGCTTACCTGACGAAGGGATGGCTAGTTTTAACTATCTGTCTATTTTATTGAATGAGAACTAACGATTATACATGTTAAGTTATCTTTAAACGTTACCTATTCTTTCCGTTTAACTCATTACCAAACAACAATATTTTAGGCTTGTCCAAATCGAAAGGATTTGCAGACGACAAAATATAAGTAACCAAAAATTTGAAGTTTGTTTTGTGAAGGGTAGAAAACATTGTGGGATAGGAAAAGATGCTGGTTATCAGCATTTTCTCCTTTTCCCACAATGTTTTCAAAAAGCTGTGTTCATGGGGGTGTCAAAAGTAGGGATTGTGTGGTAATGGGTTAAATGACAACCGACATTGGAAACTAGTTATTTTATGGCGCAGGCATCTTCGCGAGCCAAGGTTACGATCACTACGTGGATCTTACCTTGGCGGGTCGAGCCCGATTTCGATATTCCCGCGATACGTCTCCTATCGGATGCTGCTTATTAACTCCCTTTACATCATATTTCTTATAGCCAATGAAATATCGTCTTACAAACCGCTTACGAATACAATTATTCACATGAAGCAATAACCACAAACGTACATCTACATTCCACTGTCAGGTGCTGAAATTTCTTTGCAATATATTAAGTAACCCTTTACCAATCTATCTCGTGTTTTTAAGATCCTGATACAGCAGGCTGTTGATAACATGGTGGGAAAATGTTTTCTACTTTTTCAAAGACAAATCTTTTTATCATTTAAGCCACATTCAATCTGCAATTTCTGTCGTCTGCAAATGCTTGTAATTAAATTTTATGTAAATTCTAATCGTCTAGTATCGTAAACGGCGCTTTAAATAAATAAATAAAAATAAAAAAATATGTTCATGTACATGTATATCAATACCCTGCAATACCAGTTAATTCATGAGAATATGCTATTCATATCTTTGAATAAATGTTATTTTTGACCACTGTCTGACACGCATTATCAATGTTTGTTTCTTTCCTGTCTTTCACTCAGTAACAGGTTTATTCTGCGATTCCATGAAGAATAAATATTCAAATATTCCATGTTCTTTGCGTACCTCTAAGCCATCGAGCGAATAGGGATATGCAACGTTACTTTTAACGCTTTTTACTTTGAAATCAGGGCAAGTACAAAAAACGCTCATTGTGTAATGTTTAAATGCCTCTTGAAATGTTTTATTTGACATCAATTGTGAAAGTACTTGTTTGTCAAATATAGTCTATTACACTAGCATACTTCTCAAATCTCTCACGGCCTTGAAGACTTTTTTTGCTGCATTTTTTTACCAATAAATACCTAGAAACATTAAAATAAGTGTAATAAAAGTCAGCCATAACTTTTAACTTTTTAGAAACATTAGCTCTCTGTTACGGGAGACCACTCCATTATAACCTCGTTAAACGAGGATAGTTGTCCGCATGTGTGTGAATACCGCCAGATGCGGTTTGTATATCAGCTATGCATTTGTTGCAAACTGTCATGTCTGTAAGACTCTCTTAAATTGCTACCGTGAAATTTACTTTCTTTTTCCATAATAAATTCCATGATTTAATGACACAGTGAAATAACCTTGTAAGAGCATTGTTGGAAAAATACAAAATGCTGACAACTAGCATCTTCTCTTTTCCCCCACAATGTTTTCTACCATTCGAAACACAAATCACATCGATTTAGTGAATTGAAATTTGTCCTCGGTATTTTTTTCAATTTTATGATTGTCCAATATTCCAAACTCAAAGCTCTTACAAACGACAAACAAAATGTGTCATAAATGATTGATCTTGTCTCTCACAGGGTAGAAGACATGGTGGAAAATGGATAAAATTTTGCAAACCTTCAGTTAACTTTCTTATTCTTCATACAGAGCTCCAGATAGATAGAGTGATTTTCAAAATAGAAAATATTTTCTCCACTATTTCAAAATTTAAAATATTAAGTTTTCTCCACTAAACTCTATGTTGTGGGTACTCATTAGAATCGTCTCATCGATACGATTCTAATGAGTACCTACAACATAGGGTTTCGAAGAGAAATGATAACTTTAGAATACCATTACCCCCTGTTATCTCTAGCTTTGCCTTCATTCTTTTCAAATTCCCTTTTCATCGGTCTTGCAAAACACGGAGTTGAACCTTTTGAAACACTTTGCATTTTTATAGTGCGCGTTGTTTAGCTTTATAGAAATTAAATACTAGGTATCGGTACTAACCTTTCTCTATTTGCCGAGAAGTTAGTCCTATGTAGCAACTGACAGAATTTTTCTGACGTATGTTTGAATCCCCATCCCTCATCCCTTCCAGCACCAAACCCCCTCTTTCCCCCCCCCCCCTCCTAGCGCACGGCTAACTTTATGAAAAAGAAACCCTTTTAAGAAGTGAGCAAGACCCCAAATGGGATGTTTTTTTCGAAGCTCTTTTGTTCGGAGAATTTTACATAATTTCGGTTTCGTGCGTCAAAAATCAGGTTGCACTAACTTAACATTCTTTGCAGTTTGATCTTAAACTGCACCTTTCACAAAATCAATCAATTTCTGCTCATTCCATGTCTGCCTTTTATCAAACAATTCCGAGCTTTAACGAGCTTGAGAAAGCAGATGTTTGAACAGATTGTGACAGAAGAAACGAAAAAATGTAATATTTTCGCAGGTGAACAAACTTCAGATATTGCCACTCGAAACCACTTACGTGTGCTCCAGAGCTATGCACCCGTTCGCTTCAGAGGTAAGAGTGCTTAAAAATAGGGGAAAGATCTTTCAGTGCGAGAACTCCTTCAATGCGAAATATATGACCTATGCTCTATGAAAATGGGGCTTAATGCATCTGCAAAAAGTTTCAATTTATGTCAGCCTGCGCGAACTGCGCAGGCTGACATAAATCGATACTTTTTGCTATCGGTCATTTTTCCGCATGTTTTAAAATGTATGTTGAACTTAATTGTATGGTCCATTTATATCTAAAGTTTAGTTAGTTTTCCTCACAATACCTTTAGTGATACAGTGTCGAATAGATAGATACAATATAAGTGTTTAAACTGTTGGCCAAATAAATAAAGTCGAAAACATCGAACAAACCAAAAAATTATAATATCTAGTCATGGCGGACAAGACAAGTCTCAGACCGCACAGCCCGTTCTGTGTTCAACATTACATCAGTCATATGGCGGTAGTGTATGCAAATGTTCATACTTTTTGTAAGTTTCTGTTGTCAGTAATTCGCATTTTTTTTCCTAGCCTCTGGTTTCTTTCCCAAATAAACATCGCCGAAATAAATTTCAGAAATAGATCCTTGTGCAAAGTGTTCATCTAATTTTTTAAAAGAATGTGGCCGAGCGGGGAAATCGAACCATCGACACCTGGCTTTCAAATCCTTGCGTCACGGGCTCAAGTTCCAGGCACGTCTATAAGTTCTGTTATCAACATCACGGGTAGGAAACTTCATATTCAAAAGCAATGGTTCTGAAGATTAAATATTGTGTTGGTCTTCCGGTTCCGATCGTATAGGCTGAGAAACAACTGAAAAAACAGGAAAGCTTGTCAATCTTTAATCTTTATACAAATTAATTCTTGTGTCTTTAAGTTTTGAAAAAAGAAGAATGTCCTGCAATGCCATGGTCTCCCAGGGAGTTTTCTACGCCATGATAAATTGTAGAATGCGTACAGTGTTGTTTGAATCATTTGTGCCGTGGGTTGACCGTAGCCGAAGTAATACGTTAATGACCAAATTTAAAATCAAAGACTTAAGCCATGTACTCTGTATTTCTGTTGTTGCCCTTCTCTCTAAAAATTATGGTATACCTTTGTTTTATTAAACCTGACTAGATTTCTGACAATGCAAAGGACCATTCTGTTAAGGCTGTTAAGGCTAAGAAAAAGCTACGAAACAATATTTTCGAAATTCTGACTAATGTTAGATATCATTGTTCAATTATGATATACAAGATCTGACATCAGTTTGAATTTGAGATAAAATTTTATTAAATGAGTCTACAAAAACGTTTTGAAGTGAGCCTTTAACATTTTTTGTGGACGAGTTTGATAGATTTTTACCTAAAAAATCAACGAATGTCAGATTCGTTTTATCACATTACTGATTAACATGAATTATAGTCCAAAATGTGTTAAACCAGAGGCATACATGAATAATGTGTAATGCAATTTACGTGAAGCCTAGTCGCTTCTTTGATTGATATGTTACGAACGGGAAATAGTTCCGAACTTGCATATGTATACATGTAGCTTACCTATCTTAATTTTGTTTTGAATCTTAAAGTGGTAAAATCAACAACTTTATCATGATAAGAAGTTTTAACCATTAATTTCCATCAGCAATGTTTTAGAAATGAAGCATATACTTACAGAGTGTAAACCAAATACAGCACTATTTTCTTACCTCACACGTGTGTGACACAGGAAAATTCGTATTTGCTGTATTACATTGAAAACAAGGGGAGTTATGTGATAAAATATCAGTCCTTATTATGTTCAGAAATTCGGTCACGTTTCATCAAACAAAAGTTTCCTACTCATGGATACACCAGAAGGACCTGTAAGAAAAGCATTAACGTTCTGTGGCTATAAAAATATCATTTCTTTACCGGATTACAGTTGCCCCTATAAATCCTACAGCTATGCTACGTAATCAGTTCCGCAATGCACACGATGCAGAGAATAGATCATAGTACAGGATTTATGGAACTGTTATAGATCTGTTCTTCTCCACCCACGTTAATTGGCTTGTTTGTTTGTCTTTGGTTTGTTTTAAACTCTGTCTACAACAATACCGCAGTTCACCATTTACTAAACAATCCCTGGTTTTTACGACCCACAGGAAGAAGCTTTCTGAAAACATTGTGGGGAAAAAGGAGAAAATGCTGATAACCAGCATTTTCTCCTTTTTCCATCATGTTTTCTACTCTTCTGAAGTCAAGTTTCAATTTTTGAGGCATCTTTTTTCGTCTTCAAATGCTTTCGATTTGGAATTTTTAAAAGTTTTAACTTTTGTCGTTTGGTAAAGAGTTAAATAGCGGAAACCTGTGGCCCATGTCCATGATTTATTTGAATTTCTGTAATCCAGTCTCTCACACAATATATTCTTTCCAAGCTACTTGCAGCTTTCCAACAGAAACATCGTTGAAACAAGGCACAGCGGTAGGAGACGAATGAGTCACGTTGCAATGATTAACTGCAAAAAATCTACCAACCTGGTGTATCAAACAAGCGACCCCTGGGTTTCAGAACAGCGATTACACTTTTCCTTGTTTATTTTGTAGCCAACAGGCCGTTTAGGTTTGTGGTATGGAAAATCGCCTTGGCTAACCCGTGACAAAACGGAAAAAAATGGACCAGTCCAAGTTGAAAGTGTTTGCAGATAGTAGATCAAATATGGTTCAAATGATGGTTTCTGCTTTTGATGCGGTATAAAACATTGTGGAAAAAGGAGGGATGAGATATGTTTGTGAAAGGATCGAAAACGATGTAGGAAAGGGAGAACATACTGGAATACGCATATGTTTGAATGTCCCGTTTCGCATGTTGTGTCAAGCTATGACAAAAGGGGCTTAACCCATTACCACACAATCCCTACTTTTGACGCCCCTGAGAAAGAAGCCTTTAGAAAACATTGTGGGAAAAGGAGAAAATGCTGGTAACCAGCATTTTCTCCTTTTTCCACAATGTTTTCTACCCTTCACAAAACAAATTTCTAATTTTCAGTCACTTTTATTTTGTCGTCTGCAAATTCTTTGAATTTGGACAAGTCTAAAATATTGTCGTTTGGTTATGGGTTAACGGATCTCTCAAATGCATGATATCAAGCAAGACATCACATAGGTATGGATAAGAAGAATCAATTTATTATGGCAGTTGAGTGGATATACACTGAAATTAACTTCTAAACGGCCACTTTTGTTTCTCCTGTAAACTGGAGCAAGCGTTAGAAATGTTAATAAAAACAAACTTTGACATATATCTGGACCTTTACCATGGTATTGCGATGAAAATACTCTCGATTTTGCTAAGAAAACGACTCTTTTTTTTTCAAAAAAAGAAAACTAGTTGTTTGCGCATGCGTGGTATCTACCAGCTAAAACAGTTTTAAAAAGAGAAGCATAAAACACTGAATTTCTGTAAGCAATGAGAAAAAAACATGAACATTATATTCTGTGAAAAAATGTTATCCGAAAATACAAGCGTGAAGTTTTTAAAAACTTGATATTTAAGTTTACAATGTTGAGTGAATGAAAAACAAATAAATTTCTTTCGCGATAAAATTGAATGAATTCTCTTCAGAATGTGGCTTGGGTATGTTTTCAGACCGACCATTTATTGCGAAAAAAAAATGAAACCAAATAACCTGTCCCTTTTATAGGCAGCGGAAGCGTGAAAACGTCAATGGGAAATTACAGCATAAAAGTGGCCGTTTAGAAGTTCATTTCAGTGTAGGGACGGAAAAGTCATCATCTCCCGCTAGATGGCATTCTACAAATACATATCTATCTAATTTGGGCATTCTAGGTACAGAACTGGACTACTTTTCAAAACGACAAATGTTACTTTGTATTTCAATATCAAATAAACATTTACTCAAATGCTTCCTGGTGCAATTAATTCAGCTTTGATCAGCATGCATGCAACGACCAATTATTAAAACAACCTCTCTAGGCTAGTGCAATAGCTTCAGTATAGGCCCTAACCTTTCCATGTATATGGCGTCGGTGATGCATCGTAACGGACAGGTCGAATCTTCGAAGAATGTGACATGCTCAGACAACGTTGGATATCCATCAAATTAATAAATAACAAAAAGTATCGTCGACTGTCAGTCTCCACATTCCGCGCAGGCTGACATTTTTCGATACTTTTTGCAGATGCATTAATCCTGTCCCAAACGGCAAATTTTGGACCAGACCAACTTGAAAGCATTTTGCAGGTGACAAATTAACAGCTGCTAAAAAGATAATTTTTCTATATGACAGGATTGAAAACATTGTGGGAAAAAGGAGAAAATGCTGGTTACCAGCATTTTCTCCTTTTCCCACACTGTTTTCAAAAGGCTTCTGTTCCAGACCCTTAAAAACCAGGGATTGTTTGGGAAAGGGTTAAGCCCCCCTTTTCACAGAGTAATGCTTTTATATTTTGTTATAAAGTGACTTTATAGTTCTAATGAGATTTTCATTTAAAGCACTTGTCCCTTGCCAGATTGGCTTACTACAAATGTGAAAACGAGGTTGTCATGGTATCAGTTCTAATCATTAAGGTACGTCGACTGTTTCTGTTCCCATTCAGTTGCTCTGACATGACCGACCCACACGTATCCCTTAATGTATCGCACTCTTTTTAATCATGAAATTAGTGTAACTTTTGAGCGTGAAAACAAGGTTCTTAGTCTTTTTCTGTCACCTAGGATGGAGGTCGATTGATTGATTGAACGAATGATTGATTGATTGATTGATTGTAAGGTGTTTGACGCCGTTTTCAACATTATTTCAGTTATATCGCGGCGGCCAGTGCACCTATCTATGCTTTCCTGAAGTTTCTTTTACCAGTACTCCGCATAATATTCTTTCCAAGGCAATGGCTACTTTCCCGCATAACAATCATCGTCAAAAAATTATCAGCGGTGCGAGACGAATTAATCTTGTCGCGATGACTATTTCCAATCCTCGGAAAGAAATTGTCTGAGCCGGAGATCGAACCCAGCGACCCTGTTCTTGAGTCCTGTACGCCACTGAGTATACAGCACGGTGGCTAGTAACTCTTTGGCTGGTAAGTGCGACTCGCTGACCTATTGCGGACAGTGTAGATCAAGATCAGACTGCACAGAACGTGCAGTCTGATCTTTGATCTACACTGTCCGATAAGGAGATATTTTTCCCCAAAACATAACTTAGAAATATCAATAGTTGGGTTATTAATATCGATCTGAAAATTTCAGTTTGATAATTATTTAGCAGGATAAGGGTTAAGACCCAGTTGGCATTCTGCAACAAACTGAGTCGCCCCGCCCTGGTAGCTCAGTGGTCAGCGTATCGGACTCGTGACCTGGTAGTTCAGGGGTCAGCGTATCGGACTCGTGACCTGGTAGTTCAGGGGTCAGCGTATCGGACTCGTGACCTGGTAGTTCAGTGGTCAGCGTATCGGACTCGTGACCTGGTAGCTCTGTGGTCAGCGTATCGGACTCGTGACCTGGTAGGTCAGTGGTCAGTGTATCGGACTCGTGACCTGGTAGCTCAGTGGTCAGCGTATCGGACTCGTGACCTGGTAGTTCAGTGGTCAGCGTATCGGACTCGTGACCTGGTAGGTCAGTGGTCAGTGTATTGGACTCGTGACCTGGTAGCTCTGTGGTCAGCGTATCGGACTCGTGACCTGGTAGGTCAGTGGTCAGCGTCTCGGACTCGTGACCTGGTAGTTCCAAGTTCTATACCTGGTTGAGGCAAACTGTCTCTCCGGCGTTTATTCGCCTCTCACGTCTGATGCATGTGAGAAAAGTAGTCAGTATGTTGAAAAGAAAGTTGTGTCAGTGCTAGTGAAAACAGGAAAACATGCGAAGGTGCACCGACCGCGTTGATATGACCTAAGCTGTTAAAAAGGCGTTAAACTTCAAAAAAATCAATCAATCAATATAAACCGAGTCCTTCTAACAAAGTTTTGGCAAATGGTGCATGTACATCGTGAGGTGTGCCTACAAGCGTAAGAATGAGGTTGACATGGTATCTGTTCTTGTGATGGAGGTCCGTGGACTGTGGCTGTTTACATCCAGAAAGTTGTTGCCTCGACAAAGTCGAAGGTCTCCGGAGGAAGAGTGGTTGTAATTGCTAAATCTTGATGTCTTAAATTTAACGGCCCCATGGCGTACTGTCCGTTTACTTTTGTTTATGGAAAATGGTCTGTGTATAAGCGCCTTTAGATCTGCCTGAAATAGAATTTGAAAAAAAAAAACAATAAACATGCATTTTGTCTTATCTTCGTCAGCAAGCAGGTGTTTCAGCAAGACAGAGGTATTTGGTATTAGGACTGTTTTCCGACTGTCCGTCCGTTTTTAATACCGTCCGTCGGTGACCAATTTACAACAGTAGTAATATCATTTCCTTTCAAGCCATCTTCTATTTCTTTTTTTGACTTTGTTCCGTCGACTGCTAAGCGTCGACCATTGTCCTTTTGCGGACAGTGTAGACCAAGATCAGACTGCACAGAATCTTTTATCTGTACCGTCTGGAAAAGGGGATAATAGTCTCAAAAAGTAAATTTGAAATAGTATCATTTTAGGTATTACACTATCAGTTTGAAAGTTTCCCTTCATACTGTATATAATATAGATGTCTAGAATTTCATCAGTTTACCTGATCTAGCCATACAGTTTCTTAAAGTTGAAATTATGCTTCCCCCCCCCCCCCCCCCAACACACACACAGATTTTGAACTGAAATGAATTCTGCGTTTATTTATCCTCGCCACCATTTGCCTATATGGGCGACGCCCCCTGAAGTCTGTTAGTATTGTTACATGGGGTATTGTAGATACAGGACGAAACCCATCCTAAATTACTCCTGGTTCTTTAACGTGCTCAGTGTATAGTACCGTCACACGGGACCTCGGTTTAAAGTCTGACCAGAAAGACTGCTAGTACTATTACGACCAGCCGTGGGGCTCGGACCTACACCCTCATGTGACCAAAGAATTGATGTTTAGGTTTGATTTACGGCATAAGTCTACATGAAAAAAGCCAACTGTTAGCTGCTATAAAACGTTTAACTCTTTACCACACAATCCCGACTTTTAACCACCTTGAAAAAAGGCCTTTTGAAAACATTGTGGAAAAAGGAGAAAATGCTGATAACCAGCATTTTCTCCTTTTCCCACAATGTTTTCTGCCCTTTCCAAATCAAATGTCAATGTTTCAGTCACACTTATTTTGTCTTCTGCAAATTATGCGGCTTTCAATTCAGAGCAGTCTACAAATTTGTCGTTTTGTAAACAGTTAAGGACCGTTTAGATATATATACAAAAGAAATTAAATATAATTATCTTACGTGTAGATACAAGATCAGACTACACGTTCAGTGCAATCTTATCTTGATCTACACTTTCCGAAAATGTGGAAAAAATGTGTAGACTAGTATCACTTTGCACCCTATAGAGGTTAACTCTTTCCTAAATGACAAAATTTTGGACTAGACCAAACTGAATGTTTGTTTGAATGGTGTTTTACGCCGCTTTCAACAGTATTTCAGTCATATCACGGCGACAGTTGACATATTCATGTTTCCTGGGTTTCACCAGTGCTAGGCTAGGCTCTGAAGTGTCTTGCCCAAGGACACTCCTGTGAAAAAAAACCATTGGAGCTAGTGAGGCTCGAACCCGGGACCTCCAGATCCCGAGTCCTACACCTTACCACTGAGCCACACAGGACCCAGACAAAACTGAAAGCATTTGTAGACGACAAATTAAATGTAATACGTATACAAATGATTTTTGCCCATGAAAGGTTAGAAAACATTGTCGGAAAAGGAGAAAATGCTGGTTACCAGCATTTCTCCTTTTGCCGCAGTGTTTTCAAAAGACTTCGCTCCCAGCAAATTAAAAACTCTTATCCCTTATCCTGCTAAATAACTAAAATGAAGTTTTTAATTCGATTGAAAAAAACAAAAAAATTGCGATTTCAAAGATATGTTTTCGAGGATAATATCTCCTTATCGGACAGTGTAGATCCAAGATCAGACTACACGTTCTGTGCAGTCTGATCTTGATCTACACTGTCTGCAAAAGGTCAGTGAGTCGCGCTTCGCAGTATTAACATAATCCACTTACCCTGAAACTGTCGTTCAGCAGTCCATATACAATGGGGTTGACAAAGCTGTTTGACATGGCAATCCAGTGACAGATGAAATAAACAGTGTACAGAGACTCGCTGTTTTCCGGGGAACCAAAGTTTAGCACCAAGAAGAATATGTGAAGCGGTAACCAGCACAGAGCGAACAGTACTACAATGGTAATCAGCATCTTCATTATCTGTTAAAATAGAAAGATAAACATTATTTTTGTATTTTCTACTTTGAATTGTTGGCAAATTGTTATGGAAGACCACTCCTCCATGCATAGCCTTGTCCCGATTTAACCCTTTCCCACACGACACATTTTGGACTTTTCCAAACTGAAAGAATTTGCAGACGACAATTTCAGATTTTGAGAAAATGACAGAAAGTTCTCAAAAAGGGTAGAAAACACTTATTATTATTATTAATTGGTGTTTTATGGCGCATCGACAGCTGTGGTCATTTAGCGCGCATGAAGGTAATATTTAGAAACAGTAAAATAAAATGCTAATTTGAAAATCTATATTTTATCATAAAAATCTATCTCTTTTAAGTAATCTAAAATGTTATTCTGTTTTACATGTAAAAATAAATTTTGCAAACTATGAACATTAAAATGTTTTGACCGTATACGGTCGAAGTTTTTACAGTTTAATAAAACATGTTTTACAGTTAAAGGTTCATTACAGTTTATACATTGTGGTGCTCTCTCATTATTTAAAAGATGTAAATGGGAAAACCTTGAGTGTCCCACACGACATCTTGTTAAAATTACCTGATCTTTTCGGTTACAATAAAATTCATATTTATCATTAAAATTTGGCTTGTTCGCTAAAAGCTTGTTGTTAAAACATTGTTGCCATCTCATTTGACATTCTGATTTTATAAATTCATTTATTTGTTGTTTTTTGTCAGTATAAGGAATTTTCATGTTGGCTATGTTCATTTTTATAGCATCCTTTGCTTCTTGATCAGCTATTTCATTACCTTTTATATCAATGTGGCTGGGTACCCAGCAGAATATTATTGTCTTTGACCTACATAAATAATTATATTTTCTTAAAAATTGTTGAATCAATGGATTTGGGTTATCAGGATGTTTCAAAGATTGTAAAACTGACATTGAGTCAGAAAAAATTATGAATTTCTTGTTATTATTGTTTTGTATTGAACAGAGAGCAATGTTTAAAGCTACAGCTTCTGCTGAAAAAATAGAGCTATAATCTGGTAATCTTAATTTGACAGTTTCTTGCTTGTGTACTGAAGCACAACCAACTTTGTTATCTTGTTTCGAACCATCAGTATATATTGAAATGTAATCTTTATACAGTGATTTGATTTCTAAAGATTTATTTTGATAAAATAATGGATTTGTAACCGATTTCTTATTTACATTGAGATCAAAAATAATATTTGGTGGATCTATGGTCCACGGCTCTTTCACAGGAAGTTTAAAGGGCTTAATATTCTTTACATTTATATTTGATTCATTAAGAAGAGGTTCAACTCGTAGACCAAGTGGTTTGATAAAATTAGGTTTATTTTGAAAGAGTATTTTGTTTGGTGGATTAAAAATGTCATTGTAAACAGGATTCTTTGCATTTGAAGCTAGTTTAGTTACATACTGTAATGATAGTTTTTTCCTTCTATCATATAAGGATGGTTCCTGAGCCTCTGAATATAAACTTGTGACAGGTGACGTACGGAAAGCTCCTAAAGCTAACCGAAGACCCTGATGATGAATAGTATCCAACTTTTTTTAGATAACTTTTACGTGCAGAGCCATATATAATACATCCATAATCCAGTTTTGAGCGAATTAAAGATCTGTATAGATTTAAAAGAGTTTTCTTATCTCCTCCCCAATCAGAGTGAGAAAGTACTTTTAAAACATTTAAAGCTTTTTGACATTTCAGTTTCAAAGCATTTATATGTGGGATGAAAGAAAGTTTTTTGTCAAAGATAACTCCTAAAAACTTTGCTTGATCTACAATTGGAATTGGACTATTATATATTTTTAGTGATGGATCCAAGTGCCATCTGCGCTCTTGGCAGAAGTGTACACAGTTTGTCTTTGTCTTGGAAAATTTAAAACCATTTTCTATAGTCCATTTCTCAATTTTATCTAAATTATTTTGAAGCTTAGTTTCAATTGTTTTCATACCTTTGGACCTGTAACATATTAAAAAGTCATCTACATATAAGGAACAGTTCACATCGTCATCTAGACATTTTACAATATTGTTAATCTTGATGTTGAACAGAGTAGGTGAGAGGATACTTCCTTGAGGAACTCCCTGTTCTTGTTCATAGTCATCAGAAAAAGATGTGCCAACCTTAACTTTGAAACATCTATTTGATAAAAAGTTAGAAATAAACTTTGGTAGATTTCCCCTTAATCCAATTTTATGAATATCTTTTAAGATGCCATGTTTCCAGGTGGTATCATAAGCTTTTTCTAGATCAAAAAATATGGCAACTACATGTTGTTTCTTTACAAAAGCATTTCTGATAAAAGATTCCAATCGTACCAGTTGATCTGTGATGCTTCTGTTTTTTTCGGAATCCTGATTGATGTACCAATATAATATTATTGGATTCAAGGTAAAAATTAAGTCTGTTGTTAATCATTCTCTCAATGGTCTTACATATACAACTAGTTAAAGCTATGGGTCTATAATTTGTTGGATTTGTATGATCTTTATTTGGCTTAGGAATTGGAATGATTGTAGCTTTGGACCAACTTTTCGGGAAGGTGCCTTTTTCCCATATAATGTTAAAAATGTCTAACAGGGTTTGTAATGAAATAAGAGGTAAATGTTTTAAAAGTTGATAGTGTACTTCGTCTGCACCTGCAGCAGAATCGTGAGCATTTTTTAGAGAATTTTCAAGTTCCGATAGTGTGAAAGGTAAGTTGTAGTTTTCATTTGTATCAGTTTCGAAATTAAGATCTTCCATTTCTGCTTCTTGCTTATGTCTTTTAAATTGTGGTTTATAATTTGCAGAGGAAGAGTTTGTTTTGAAAGTTTTACCAAGGATATTAGCGATTTCTTCTTTACTTTCGTACTTTCTGTCGTCTACTTTAATATGTGAGTGTTTCATGGTTTGATTTTTTCCATTTATTTTCCTTAACATATTCCAAATGGTTGTCATGGGAGTTCTAGAATTAAGTTTTGAAATAAAATCTTTCCAAGAAGATCGTTTTGCTTGCTTGATAGTGCGTCGAGCCTTAGCTCTCATAATTTTGCAAACATTTAAATTTGTTTTTGTTGGATATTGTTTGAAACGTTTTAAACTATCTTTTCGTTTTTTAATAGCCTCTTTACAATCATCATTAAACCATGGCTTTTTCTTCTTCGAAGTATTTGTTGAAATCTTTGGGATGCACTGATTCGATATATCAATTAAAGTTTCCGTGAAAGAAAGCATTGGATCTTCTAAATTTTCAAAATTGTCAATCAGTAATTTTTCATGGCAAAGAATATTGAATTTTTCCCAGTTAGCTTTTTTAAAATTCCATTTTGGAATTTTCTCATCTTCTATTGTCTCAGTTTCTTGTATAATAATAGGAAAATGGTCACTTCCATGAGAATCTTCACATACTTTCCATGCATAATCAAGGTACAAAGAAGGATGGCAAATTGAAAGATCTATTGCTGTAAAAGAACCTGATCCCGGATGCAGGTATGTATGTTGATTGGAATTTAATAAACATAGATTATTCTCTGCAATGAAATCTTCAATAATTTTACCTCTATCATTGGTATCTGAACAACCCCATAATTCGCTATGTCCATTAAAATCACCACATATGATGTAAGGTTGAGGTAGTTGTAGTAAAAGATTTTCTAAATCATTCTGATCTATTCTTTTATTTGGTGGGATATAAATAGAGCATATAGTTATAGTTTTATTTAAAGATGCTTTTATTGCTATTGCTTGTAGATTTGTGTTTAAGTCTATCTTACGATGAGGTATCGTAGAATGTATTATGATAGAAGAACCACCTGATGCTCTTTGGCAATCATTATGTATGTAGTGATAGGATGAATAATTGCGAATTTCCAAGTTGTCATTGGGGGTTATAAAAGTTTCTTGAAGACAACAAATTTGTGGATTTAATAAAGATAAAAGAATTAGTAGTTCATTTAAGTTGGCTTTTAGACCTCTACAATTCCACTGAAAAATTGAGTTTTGACCCATTATACTTGTATATTGGGAGATTGAATTAACTTAAAAGTTATTTGACTGAGGAGTCTATTTCTAATTCCATATCTTCTAAATTTTCATATTTATTTGCCAGCTTAATAGGATCCTGTGACCCTTTCTTCTGTCTGTTTGATTGTTGTTTGTCTTTTTCTTTTTTATCTGGTTTATTTTTCTGGCTTTTATTTGGTGATGTAGGGCAAGAATTAGATCTAGAAGCTGATCTTGGTCTGCTAGAGTTCTTTGTTTGGTTAGTCTTTGAACCTGTTTCAGAAGTTTGATGTGGTTTGACAGATGGAGACGTGGATTTCGAGGAAGATTTAGCGCCTCCCTCAAAATCCACGGGATCATACTGCGTTCCACATGTTCTCGTCAGAGGTTTTGCTGTTGCTGACTGAACTATCTTTGAGTATCTAGGTTCAAAAGCTGTCTCATATTGTTTTTTTGCCTCAAAGTATGAAATCTTTCTGATTGTTTTAATTCTCATAATTTCTTTTTCTCTTTTCCAGACTTCACAGTCTGTTGATCTTGCACTGTGATCTTTACCACAATTTACACATTTGAATGCTCTTTGGCAGATGCTAGATGTGTGTTTGGATTCACCACATCTATCACAGATTACTGCATCTGTGAGCTTGCAGTTGTCTTCATGGTGTCCAAATTTCTGACAATTAAAACGGCGCAGAGGATTTGGGATGAACTGTTCCACTGGTACTGTACGATAAAAGATTCTAATACTCTGAGGCAAAGTGGTCGTGTTAAAAGTGAGGAGTAGTGTATTTGTTTCTACTTGAACATTGTCTTTTTTAATTTTGAATCTCTTGCACGCAACAACTCCTTGCGGTGCAAGATACTCAACAATTTTTTCTTCTGTTTCTCCTTTCAGGACTCTGTCTTTCACAATTCCTCTGGACTTGTTAAGTGAGTTATGTTCTGAAACTGAGACTTTCAAGTTGTAAAACTTTTCAATTTTCAACAAAGATTCAGTTTGACTTGCTCTTGATGTTTCAATGAGTAGAAGTTCGTTTTTTAATTTTTTGACTGATTTTGGAGTGCCTATTAAACTTTCAATTTGTTTTTCTATTATGAAAGGAGACAGAGATGTAATGGGCTTTGACTCCTCACTTTTGATAACTAAGAACTTTGTACTGTTTACGTAAGATGTTTCGTTTTCGTTATTCGGTCGGGGTCTTTTGTTTTGGGAAGCCATGATTTTGACATTTTAATTTCAATAGTTATGCGCTCCACCCTCCTCGGAGCCCTACAAGGGGTCGTCTAATGGAAATGGGTTTCATATTTCCGACGCCAGAGCTACATAGCTATCATACTTAACAAACCTTAAGTGAAGAGAAACTACAGGTCTATTAATTAGCCCATCGGCCGCCGCTTTATAAAGGAAAACAATGTAAAAGATAAGAAAAAATCTAACCCGGTTGGTATCATAAGATACAAAGAAAGAAATATAGATAAAAGTATGTAATCCTAAAAGCTAGACACGACCGAGCCGATTGAGACGGGTCGGGCCTAACCCATCCCTCTCGTCTATCCGAGGCCAGGGCCAAAGCAGTGTGTTGAGTGCTGGAGATCCCTGGGCACTCTCAACTACCAGGTTCCCCTTTTCCGGCATACGAGATACCACCCACGGCAAACAAGTGGCTTCTGAATCAAAGATAGAAATCTTTTATCAGAAGAAAGTTTGCTCAATGTAATATTTTCAATGTAGAAAGCTTTTAGATATAGAGTGTTAGCATGATATCTTTTATGATTAGATCTAGTAACTTAGAGCTTACCAGAATTCCTATTATAGATTTCTATTTGAACGTAAGGTTCTAAATTCAAGTGCTTCAAGTTCTTTAAACATATAGTGCTAGAGATTGGAAAAGGTGTTGACGAATACAAGAACAAAACATAGATGTTATACACAGATGATGTTATATTCTTCGTCCAGTGTGCTACCCACTGGCACAGATGATACACACACAAATGAGCATGTTAGTATATGAGATAGGAAAGTATATAGGAAAGATATGTCATCAAAAAATGAAAAATAAAAAATCATTTTTGGAATTAAATTGTTTTGGAAATCCTTTGATCTGAATTTGTATTGTTCTTTAGTCACTTTTATGTTTAATTTTGGGTTTGTTTATTTTATCTGGAAATATTTAACTGTACTGAATTTAGTGTTTTTGTTTTCATAATTAAGGTTTATCTTGTTATTTATTTATTTATTTTTTATTTACTTTTGTTTGGATTATTTTGGACCTGTTTTATTATTTTTAGTTCTATTTATTATCGGTCTCCTCTGTTTCTGGGGACTTTTACCACCCATATGCCACAGAGGCGAAGGCAGCCACCAATTTCTAAGGCCCCGAGTGGCTGGGGCCCTGGAAAACACTGTTGGAAAAGGAGAAAATTGCTCGTTACGAGCAATTTCTCTTTCCCACAGTGTTTTCAAAAGACTTTTACTGCAGACACGTAAAAACCAGGGCTTGTTTGGGAAAGGGTTAAATACAATACTTGACCACTGCGCCAAAAAAATATCTCTTTGGCTCAGTGGTTATGGTATTGGTCTCCATATCCTTGATAAATGAGAATATTTGTCCCTTCAAGAGTTCGAATCCCGGCAGATACAGTTTGCATTTGAGCTATGCATTTATTTGTTTCTTTGGTACGGACTTTGTTCGCAGAAATATACACTGTTGAGGTTAACAGGTTAAATGGTCCCAAAGGCCTCCCAAAAACATGCAGAAAGAAAAGGAACCAATTTTTGCATTGTATTTAGTTGCACTATTCAAACTGTACATTGAGTGAACTTTTACCGTGAAAGATCGAAATTTATTTCATCGAGTGAACATCATCGGTAATATTTCATTATACCAGTACTGAGAGCTGTTGCTCCACTGTTTTCAAATTAATTGCACAAATACAGTCGGGAACACTCTAGTAATGAGCAACTTATCCGTTTCTCACAATGTTTTAACCCTTTACTCCATAGATACTCATTTTGACGTATCAACAACAGACAGCTTTTGAAAACGTTGTGGAAAAAGGAGATATTGCTCCTTTTCCCACAATGTTTTCCACTCAATCAGATATGTGTATTTTTATTTGTCCATATTTGACATCATATCTTTATTTGCTGCTGAAACGGAAGAGCCTCGAATTGGCATATCAGGTAAAGGCCGGGTTAAAAGTATTCTGCTAAACAAAAAAAATCTTCATAAGCTACATCATTTACTGGACACTCTTTTCTTCAAACATCATTTCAGTTTTCAGTGCTTTTGTCCAGCTCAGCAAATATGCTCATTCTCTATATAAATAGTTGAAATGGCGTTCATTTCAGGACAGAGATCAGGCCGCACATTCCTTGCAGTCTGATCTTGATTTTCACCGACTGTAAAAGCTTCTTCATTCCTCAACGGTGAAAAAAAGGGCGGAAGGGAAACTATTTTTTTCTAGTTTTTTTTCCATCTTAAATGAATGAGCCATACTCTAGCAAAAGTGCGCTTAATACATTCCCACGATGCATTGTACCTGATCCTTTGACGTACAGAAAATTAAGAAACAGCGAAAAGTATCGGCCCAGGTCAGCCTGTGCGGACTGCGCAGGCTGACCTGGGTCGATACTTTTCGCAGATGCATTATGCCCCCTTTTTACATAACATGACACAAATAAATTCGATCGAAACCGCTGTTTTACAACTGGAACTAAGCCGTTCTTCTCACGGCTATCAAAACGACTCTCCAGAAATACAACACTACTTCTGTATTCCTATAATCTATTTTGTCTGCCAACTCTGCAATTATCTTGGCCTTGTGTAAATAACCTTCGTGGTTTATTTTTTCTCTATATCAAATGAATTAACTTTTGTTGTAACAGGTTATTTTTATTTTCTTCGGGTTTGCAGCAATGTATATCAGTTAAGGTCTGCGGTCCCCAACTGATTGGTAAAGATGGACATTTCTGTAAAGACTGTTCGGCCTATCTCGACAGCTTCCCTCTTTTAATATGAGAGTTATTGGCCCTAGACTCACTAAATCATCGGTTAATATCGTGTAACATCGACGTTTTCGTACAGGCTATTCGGACAATCTCGGCAGCTTCCGTCTTTTAATATAAGAGTTAGGGGCCGAACAGTGACTGACACATCGGTAAATACCGTGTAACATCCACGTTTTCGTAAAGGCTATTCGGCGAATATCAACAGCTTCAGTCTTTTAAGATTAATTTAAGGGGTCGTAGACGCACTAAATCATCGGTAAATATCGTGTAACATCGGCGTTTTCGTAAAGGCTAGTTGGCCAATCTCGGCAGCTTCCGTCTTTTAAAATGAGAGTTATTGGCCGTAAACTCACTAAATCATCGGTTAATATCGTGTAACATCGACATTTTCGTTAAGGCTTTTCGGACTATCTCGGCAGCTTCCGTCTTTTAATATGAGATTTAGGGGGCCTAGATTTTTACACAAAGATCAATGCAAACACCGTAACTTTAGTGTTTGAAAGTAACATAACTTCTGATTGGCTAAACAATTTGGTTTAGCCATTCAGAAGTCGTGTCAGTTCCAAGTTTAGAAAATATCGGAGAATATGACTCTGAAAAATGGTTGGTGAATACGAAATGCGATCTTTGATTTGCGGAGTCCTATGGTTTGATTTTTTTTGTATACTGACTGATGCAAATGATTTGTTGAATATATATTATCTAAAAGAAAAATGTTGAGATAATTTCTGTCGTCGTTTGTCAGTTTTGTTTAACAACTCGCTGGATTTGGAGTCCCTTGACCTGCAGAAAATTGTTTTATTGCAGAAAGTTTGTCAATGTCAACTTGCACAGACAGAACAAGTTGAACTGGTTCGATACTTTTTGCAAAAATATTAAGTTACCCTTTAACAGAGCATGTCTTAATTATTAATGTTCCTCAAAGAACAAGAAAAGAGCCCGGAACACAAGAAAACAGCCCTTCCCGCACAAAGTTTTCAGCATTCAAAGTGAAATATGCACACACACGAACTAAAGGTAAGCCAAGTTTCGGTCTACTTTTAGCTCAGCCTGACAAAATTATTATCTCAAAATTGTTTTGTCTGACACAAGTTGAAAACTATAAATGAAATAAGAGCAGTGATTCAAAATGAAACGCTCCATGTATGATAAAAGGTGGTATAACAGAACGTGCAGTCTGATCTTGGATCTATATTGTCCGTTAACCCTTTACTCCATAGATACTCACTTCTACGCATTGCTTGTGAGAGCCTTTGGAAAACATTGTGGCAAAAGGTGAAATTGCTCGTGACGAGCAATTTCACCTTTTGCCACAATGTTTTCTACACTATTAAAAGGTGTCATATACACATAGGGAATGGCTTCATCCTTGCTGTTATTTAGAGTCAATTAGAGATACTATAGAAATCCCTTATGGGGTAAAGGGTCAACCCTTTACCCCATAGGGCATTTCTATGACATCTCTAATTGACCCTAAATAACAGCAAGGATGAAGCCTTTTTAATGGGTATATGACACCTTTAGATAGCATAGAAAACATTGTGACAAAAGGTGAAATTGCTCGTCACGAGCAATTTCACCTTTTGTCACAATGTTTTCCAAAGGCTCCTACAAGCAATGCGTAAAAATGAGTATCTATGGAGTAAAGAGTTAAAGAGATACCCGGTATGTTTCCTCTCTTATGAACATTCGCAACAAAATACATAGTTGAGAAACAAACCCCATCTGGCGGGATTCGAACCCATGCGGACAAATGTCCACGTTCTTTTGAGGTTTAAAAGACCAGAACCATAACCACTGAGCTAAAGAGATATCTCTCTAATGCTGCTGTTAGGTATTGTATTTAAATCGAGACGAAGCTATGCAAGAAGAAGCCCCCCATTCGCAACGAATGCTCCTGGAAAACCCCAAATTAATTAAGGATTACGGCCCCTAACTCTAATTTTACAAGGCGGAAGCTTCTGATATTGGCCGAAAAGCCTTTACAAAAACACGGCGGGGAATCACGTGACACAACAACAACAACAATGATCGATATTTGAAAAAATTCCCCGACTTCAGGTAAGAAAATCTTCAATAATTCCGTTAATACATGACCGATTGGAATTTGGTTTGAAGCAGAGAAGGCGGAAGGACTCCAGGGATTTGCTTGATGTGTTAGATTTTTTAAACAACACCTGATAAAAAAGTTATTGACGAGCAAACAAATATTTTACCCTGGAAAATTTGTTTGCTCGTCAATAACTTTTTTATCAGGTGTTGTTTAAAAAATCAAGCAAATCCCTGGAGTCCTTCCACCTTCTCTGCTTCAAACCAAATTCCAATCGGTCATGTATTAACGGAATTATTGAAGATTTTCTTATCTGAAGTCGGGGAATTTTTTCAAATATCTGTCATTGTTGTTGTTGTTGTGTCACGTGATTCCCCGCCGTGAAAAACGTCGATACTAAACGGTATTTACCGATGAGTTAGCGAATCTATGCTCAAATTAAAATACGGAAGCTGCCGAGATTAAAGTAAAAGCTAGATGTATCAATTCATGTTAACATGCGCAGTCCTGGGCCGAAACTAAATGTTATTGGTATTTTGTACTTTAAGTCAAAGAAAACTTGTTCAGGAGAATCAAAACGGATTCAGATTTCAGACTGTTTGCATGGTAAAACGCATCAGTATGCAAATAGTCGGTTTACTTCGAAACCTCGTGACTACAGCTTGTAACAAGCTGTAATTACGAGGTTTTCTCGAAGTAAAATGACGATATGTATTAACCCATTACCACACAATCCCTACTTTTGACGACCCTGAGAAAGAAGCCTTAGAAAACTTTGTGGGAAAAGGAGAAAATGCTGGTAACCAGCATTTTCTCTTTTTCCCACAATGTTTTCCACTATTTACTAAACAAATTTCAAATTTTTAGTCACTTTTATTTTGTCGTCTGCAAATGCTTTCGATTTGGACAAGCATAAAATCTAATATTGTCGTTTGGTAATGATTTAAACCTCCTTTTCTTCAGAGCGCCCCTAAAATATAGATCTAAAGCACTCGTCACAACTCGGCCGATTCCGTACCTACATCTAAAATGGCTCCCGTCACCCGAGGTGGTATCAGGACTTTTGCCCCCTGGACATCTGCCCTCCGGACTTTGCTCCCGGACTTTTGCCCCCTTAGGATACCTGCCCCCTGGACATCTGCCCCCCCCCGGGCATTTGACCCATTGGACATCTGCCCCCTTAGGACATCTGCCCCCTGGACATCCGCCACCCGGACATATGCCCCCGTACGGCATCTGCCCCCTTAGGACATTTGCCCCCTGGACATTTGCCCCCAGGACATCTGCCCCCGACATTTGCACCCTTAGGAAATCCCCCCAGACATGTGTCCTGGTAGGACAACTGCCTCCTGGGAAACGATAAGCCTCTTCTAAATGATGTTGAAGAACTAATAACATCCTGAATTTTTCTTTATTTTTCTTAAAATGCTCAAGAATTTTTTATCGGGGTTTATAGCAGGCGTGCCAGATGAGTAACTTACTCTATAGTTATCATACTGGAAGTTTGATATTAAAACTGAAATCAATTAATCAGCCAAAGATTTTCAGCAAAATAGCACTTAACGATACAACAGCTGAGAAGTCTTTTTCATAGTGCCGGTCAAAATTATCATGCACAAAATACATTTATATCTCAAAGTTGCTTTTTTGAGATTGTCCTTTAAAGGAGCTCGACGTCAAAGTTGTAAACAAACTGAGGGGTCAGATGTCCAGGGGGCAGATGTCCTAAGGGGGCAGATGTCCTAGGTTGGCAGATGTCCGGGGGGGAAACGTCCAGGTTGCAGGTGTCCTAAGGGGGGCAAAAGTCTGGGGGCACAAGTCCGGGGGGGGGGGGGGGGGCAAATGTCCTAGACCCAACCGAGGTATACCGAGAGAGATCCAAAGGTAACCCAAATTGCTAGTCTACTTTTAGATCAGACTAACGAATCAATATCTCTATTTTGTCTGACGCAAATTGTAAACATCGCTAAATCATGTCTAAAGCAATTATACATGACATTTGTGCTGTATTTCTGCTCTCGTAAATTTTGCCGGTCTAAGCAAAATGTGATGATTTAATAAGCTTCCAGAATTAATCTTTACTGTTCCAGGGGCAACCTTGGTAGCTTTTCCCGTCGGTGTAGATCATGATGGGACTGCAGAGAAAGCAAATTGCTCATTTACGATGATTGTTATTTTGATTCTTGTCAATTTGATGGTCTAGGCACGATGTGTTCATACATCTACTGACATTTAGAGTGCAGTCTGTGAAGTAACCTGTACGCTACTAAATAAGTTAAGAGTGACTGAAAATACGAAATTTGTTTTATGAAGGGTAGAAAACAATGGCAGCATACCAGTTAATTCTACCAAAGGATAAAATTTTAGGTTTGTCCAAATCGAAAGCATTTTCAGAAGACACAATAAAAGTGACTGAAAATTTGAAATTTGTTTTGGAAATGGTAGAAAACATCGTGGGAAAAGGAGAAAATGCTGGTTACCAGCATTTTCTCCTTTTCCCACAATGTTTTCTAAAGGCTTCTTTCTCAGGGTCGTCAAAAGTAGGGATTGTGTGGTAATGGGTTAAATAGCTATTTTGGCGGGGCCTAGATCAAGATCAGACTAAAGAAAGTTATTGTCTTTGACGGCTGTTCTAAATTTATGTCATCATAAAATTTTCGCTCGGGGGAAAATATTACGATTTTAATTTAACCAACCACAGTTAGCTTCAAAGTGCCTGTAATAACTGAACCAACATTTCACATACTTTCGTTCTCTTTTTAAATTTTGGCAAACGACAAATCTGTAGGTTTGTCTACATGGAAAACTTTTTGTCGTTTTACTTCAAAAACCTCGTAACTACATCTTGAAACAAGCTGTAGTTACGAGGTTTTCAAAAAAGACCGACCAATTTGTGGACAACAATTTTGATGCAAATCAAATCATAGACTTTGTCTGCAATATGACAAAAAGCATGGGGGGGGGGGAGTAGAAAATGCTGGTTACCAGCATTTTCTGCTTTCCCCGCAAATATTTTTTGAATTTGGTTTTTTCTTTAAAAAATGGGATTGCGTGGTCAAAATTCATCCTTTACCTTCCAAATAACTTTCAAATCAATTGTAAAACCCCAAAATATTGCTTCTTCAAAGTGATTTTTTTCGACATATATTCTCATCGGACAGTGTAGATCCAAGATCAGACTGCACGTTCTGTGCAGTCTGATCTTGATCTTCACTGTCAGCAAAAGGTCTAAATGTGTCGCGTTTAGCAGCTCAAAGGTGAACGATCAATGTCAGTCGGCGCGGACTGCAAGAGATGCTCTGTGTTGTACTTTGCTTCCGGTTAATTTTCTGCACGTCAAATAACCATTCTACCTCAAGATTCAATCGGTTGTTTGACACAATGAATCTACAATCGTGTTACGATTTGCTTGGTATATAATGGATCAGGGAAATGCATTAAGCTCCCTTTTGGAGCAGCATAGCACATAATTTATGTACATGTATATCTAAAAATACAAGTTATTATTTGAGCCGCTCACAGCAAAAGGGGGCTTATTGCATCTCTGTAATACATCATACCTAGATAGTCATTATATTGTCTGCAACAGGCCAAAAGGGCCATTCGGACATTTGCGTACAGTGTCGTTTGGGATCAGCCTGCGCAGCCCGCACATGCTGATCCGAAACGACACTTTCCGTTTTTTATGTAATTTTCTGTTTTGTGGCAGTCTACTGTAGCACAAAATCTAATGCAGTCGTAAAGTGCCCTCTCGGATAAGCCTGCCCGGACTGTGCTGGCTGATCCGAGACGACATTTTACGCAAATATCCGAATGACCCTTTTCTAATGTTGTAAACCATATAATGATAATGACTCCGTAAAGTAAGTTTTGTATGAAACCGACTGAATCATGAGGTAGACAGGTCCTTTTACATACATAAAAAAGTTTCGGATTGCGCAGGCTGATCAGGGTCGATACTTTTCGCAGATGCATTAAGCCCCTTTTTCACAGAATATGTCTAATTCATATTCATTAAAGGTGGGTATTTAGATTTTTCACATCTCACCAAAGTAAAAAATATATTCATCACTGAAATTTATATGAAAAACAGTACACATCATCAATATTTAACAATCATAAAATTACAAAGAAAAAAAAAAGATTTTTTTTATGGTGTTCCCTTGTAAATGAGCGAGTTGCTCATGTAAAAATACATCTTGCTTCCCGTCGGTGTAGACCTGGCTCGTAGTAAATCTATAATTTCTCTCGTTGTCGGATGGTTTTCGATTACTGAGGTTTTATGTATAAAAATTAAAAGTGTAAGGTGGGGTTTTTTTTCTGTATTTTTGTAAAAGTTTTGCCCCAAAATTTGAAGGGCCACCTTTAAAGATTTGTTTTACAAATTCTTCTACCAAAAGACCACAAATTTCGTGGATTGACCATGTTCCGCACTATCGCTGTTTTGCTATAATAACCAATTTTGCCAACAACGTCAAGTTGTATCTATCGGGATGTAATAGTTTTCGATTTCCTGAGATAAAACAACGCCTTACTAACCGCGGAATGAGAAAATAATATAGGGTCACAATTATGTCTGGCGTTTTTGGCTGATGATGAAAACATGGTAATTTCGGAAGGCGAAAATAATACAGGGTGTCCGGAAAGTAAGGTAACACTTTTGTACATTCATAACATAGCTTTTAATTTCAGAAGAGAAAGAAATACATCTACAAATTTATAAGCACATGTTTTGTTTTGTTTTTTTCGTGTGATAATTTCATTTAGCTTTCATGACATGACCCATTTTTGTTATAGTTTTCAAATAAAAGTACCTTTCTGTGATTTTGCGCCATTTTAGTAATCCATGGCGATTTTATTGCGACAGCCCTTTATGCTCTTTCTATGCAGAACACAAATGAAATTATCACATACACACAAAAAAAAAAAACCTCAAACATTTTATGTATATTCATTTTTCATCTGTTTATATGAAAATAAAAGTCATATCATAGATATACAAAAGAGTAACCTTACTTTCCCGACACCCTGTATGTCGATTTTACGGTAAGGGGTATTTCTTTGTTTGGAAGTAAATCTGCTTTAGACCAGGGCCCGTATTCACCAACCATTCTTGAGAATATTCTTAGTCTTATTCTCCAAGGTTTTCTAAATTTGTAAGTAACACAACTTCTGATTGGCTAAACCATTCGGTTTAGCCAATCAGAAGTTGTGTTACTTACAAATGTAGAAAATTCTGGAGAATAAGACAAAGAACGTTCTTAAGAATGTTTGGTGAATACGGGCCCTGGTAATCTGTATAAACTGTTAATCTGGATAGATAGTTGTTATTTTAGACAGTCCATATTTCAGTCTGTCAGGGCGGTTGGTGCACCTATTCATGTTTTCATAGACTCTTCAAGCAGTTCTTTGCAAATAAAAAATTTAAACCCATCTTCGTCTAAGATAACTCTTCGAATTAACCGTTACAGTCGAGTTATCGCCTATTCAAGTATACGAGGTTTCTCTAATCCAAGATGGAACATTGCCACACTGATGAAATAAAGCATCTGAGGAAATGAACTTTTTTTCAAAGGAAAACTGTTTTTTTTTAACATATATCCGTATTGAAGTATCTAAATTATCCCTACCAAATTTGAGTTGTAGAGGTCAAGATTGGATTAATTGCTTTGTGAGATTTCCCCGAAAATATAAACAGGCGAATATTGCCGTAAAATAATATTTTCGCCTTAAAATACTGCGTCGTATGATGGTAAACTTAACCAAAAAACATGAAAGCCGGTATGAGTAAAAGACAAATATACAGCGAAAAAATCTGAAGCGTGGTCAGAATGACTTATTTTCGCCGAAGACAGATTGTAAACAACTGTAAATCAACTTCTATGTTATTATACATGACAGATGTTCTATATTGCCTAGAAGTGGCCATCCTCACCCTTTCGTCCGAAATTGCACAAGCTTGCTATAGGGGACACGGTGGATCCAAGATCAGACTGCACAGAAAATACAGTCTGATCTTGGATCTACACTGTCCGACATTTCGTTAGATTATAAAGTCAAGTTGAAATGTGCAAACGATTTTTTAAGCCTGCAAGCTAAATATAAATGTAATATTTTCAGTTATAATTTTGCCGCACAAATACACGCTAAAGGCAGTTCAATTATTTTGTGGCGAAAATTGATTTTGATACATCGTAGCAATATAGAAATAGTTTTAAAAAAAAGTTTTTGGTTTATTGTCACAATTAATTCAAGTTTTATCAACATATTCATTTTTTGGGTTTCTATTTTCTTCATAATTACGGAGTAGACTGACCCCCTACATGGGGTAGTGGAAAAAAATATAGAATGTACCGACCAAGGGAAGCTCTATTGACCTGGTCTAATTTCTCTTCGTAAATTACTAGTAATATGTACTTAGGAATTCTGCGCTGAAGTGGATGTGCTTTGTTCCTGCTAAAATATGGGCATGAAATAACAAGGGGTACACTCATGAAGTGGAAGGGGTGGGAAGAAGGAAGATTTCAGAAATGTTGATATTTATTTAGGAAAAAAAAATGGGCTGATCTGAGTGGCTCCCATTTCTCCTTAACGTTAACCCTTTGGCTGCTAAGGGCGACTCACTGACCTTTTGCGGACAGTGTAGATCAAGATCAGACTGCACAGAACGTGAAAACAGCGTTAAACACCATACAATATATAAATAAATAATTCGAACTTTTTAGCCTTCCTAACATATAGGTGAGTCGGTAAAAAACAGGAAAATGGTTTTCCATTTTAGAAATGTGATAAAACAGAATCTGACATTCGTTGTATTTTGATTGAAAATTTCACTAACCTCGTCTCGGTGAAGACGTCATCAAAAACACCAGTGGCTGGCTTTTTAAACTTTTTCATTGGACTTATTTGATAAAAAGATATATATTTTTTCTAAGATTAAAGTTTTTGTCGGATTCGCTACATCTGCCCAAAACTCTTTTCACAGACAAAAACAAAACCCAGGCTGGTCAAACTTGGAAAAAAAATAGACGATGTATCAAATATGATTCAAAAAGATATATCGGGGGTATTCTACTCGTCTTCGACAATAGGATAGAAAACATTGTGGAAAAAGGAGAAAATACTGAGATTTTCTCCTTTTTCCACAATGTTTTCGATACGCTTTCTTCATTTTTGAAGCACATGTCTGTGTTGTAAAGTGTTAACCTCTACGCTTATAAAAAAATGAAACAGAATTTTTCAATCAATGGTGAAAAACAAAAAAATTACGATCTCAAAATCGATTTTCGAGGGGAAAAAGTACCTTATCGGACAGTGTAGATACAAGATCAGACTACAGGTTTTGTGCAGTCTGATCTTGATCTACATAGTCCGGAAAATGTCATTGTAATGCACTTACCAGCCGAAAGGTTAAACAAACATGAAACTGCATCCGAGTATCGGATTAAGTTGCCGTTTTATATCACGTTTGACATGTCGCAATTCCCCGTCTCTATAGCAATTGCTTCTTGGATATAATTTGAATGGATTGACTGTCTGTTGTTGATACGTCAAAACAAGTATCTATGGAGTAAAGGGTTAAAGGCTTTTCGGCTTCCGTTTTTAAATATGAGAGTTAGCGGTCGTAGACTCACTAACTCATCGCTAACTATCGTGTAACAGCGACATTTTTTTTAAGGCTTTTCGGCTTCCGTCTTTAGATATGAGAGTTAGGGGCTGTAGACTCACTAACTCATCGCTAAATATTGTCACATCGACGGTTTCGTAAAGGCTAATCGGCCAATCTAGGCAGCGTCCATCTTTCAATCGTTGTCTGCTCCTTTCATATTCTTCGAAGATTCGACCTGTCTCATATGACGCATCACTCACCACAGTTTTCGGGGAATTGTAGTAATACACGCTAATAAAGTAGCAATGCAGAAAATGGCTATTATCAATATGTTTGAGGAGAAATCAGGTCACTCACCACAGTTTTCGGGGGATTGTAGTAATACGCGCTAATAAAGTAGCAATGCAGAAAATGGCTATTATCAATATGTTTGAGGAGAAATCAGGTCTGTTTTAGCTCCAGATTTCTTTATAATATATATCAATCATTTTTATTGGCAATAAATATATGAAAAAAATACCATTGATTACTGCAAATATTTGTATACAGTTTCTAAAAATAGATCAACACAGTACACTGAATACATGTGCATTACCCAAGCCTGTTGGGCCTGTTTTAATAAATGGCCGGTACAAAGGTTACATGCTAGCTGATCATAGCTGAATGAATAGCACCAGGTAGAGTTTTATTAAGTAAACAATTATTTCATCTGAAAGTCAAACTAACGTTTGTTGTTTTGAAAAATTACTCCGCTTCTGTACCCAGAATGCCCAAATTTGATAGATGTGTATTTGTAGAATGCCATCTAGCGGGAGATAATTGCCTTTCAATATGAGATTTAGAGGTCGTAGACTCACTAAGTAATTGATAGATGTCGTGTAACATCTACGTTTTAGTAAAGACTTATCGGCCGATCTTTGCAGTTTCTGTCTTTTAATATGAGAGTTAGGCATCGTAGATTCACTAAATCATCGGTAAATATCGTGTAACATTGACATTTCCGTATAGGCTATTCGGCCAATCTGTGCAGCTTCCGTCTTTTTAACCCTTTCCCAAACGACAAATTTTAGCCTCTTCCAAACTCAAAGAGTTAGCAGACGACAATTTCATATTCGATAGAAATGGCAGAAAGTTCTCAAAATGGGTAGAAAACACTGTGGGAAAAGGAGAAATTGCTCGCAATTTCTCCTTTTCCCACAGTGTTTTTAAAAGACTTGTACTGCAGACACGTAAAAACAAGGGCTTGTTTGGGAAAGGGTTAAATAAGTGTTAGGGCCCGTAGACCTTAATTCAAAGTTATAACGACCCATTGGTGGAAGTATTTTGAACACATTGTGGGAAAAGGAGAAAATGCTGGTTACCAGAATTACTTCCTTTAACTACATTGTTTTCTATTCTTTTAGGGAGAAACTACATCATCCGAGCCACAGTTCATTCAGTCTTCTGCAGTTGCTTTCAATTTGGACAAGTCTACAATTTTGTCATTTAGTAAAGTGTTGAGAGGAAATTCTCAATAGCGTGTGTTGCGGAGGTCGATTCAGGAGGAAGTGACGTAACCGGAAATCTTAATTTGCTGTACAAGATTATCTCGTAACTGAATGTGTTTCAGTGAGAAAAAAGGGAAAAGGAGCCATAAAAATCTAAGGTGCATTAGACCTAATCAATTATGCGTTACAAGAAATAGCTTTGAGTCACTTTGAGAAACAACATTATTAGGTTAACATTGTAACACGATACATTAGTTGTGCGAGTTTTTTAGACACAAAAGATCTGTCAGCTGTGTTTCTTCCTAAATGAGACTTAGAAGGTAGAGAGAGAGAGAGGAACAGACAGACAGACAGTTACCAAGGTAGAGTAAAATAAAGACTGACAGCGAGAAGGGGAGAGCGAGAGAGAACAGAGAGACAGAGAGATAATGAGAGAAAGAGACCGACAGAGAGAGACGGACAGAGAGAGCGGGGGAAGGGAGAGAGAAAATGAGAGTTGGGGAGGGGGAGAGTAAGATAGTGAGAGTCAGAGAGAGAAAGAAAGAGAGACAGACAGACACACAGACATACAGGGACTTAAACTTTCAAGAGAACGAAATTCAATCGATCAAATTTTGAAAAGAAAAAGAAAAATGAAAACTTCGGCTACGCAGAACTCACAAAGTACAATATTCCAATTTTCAAAACGCAGTTTCCACAAATTACGCTCGGGGAACAAATTAACCCTTATTCTTCTATGTCACTAAAATTAAATTTTCAATTCGTTATTATTAACCCAAATATTGCCGTTTCAAAGTTATGTCTTGGGAAGTAATATCTCTTTATCGGACAGTGTAGATCTAAGATCACACTGCACGTTCTGTGCAGTCTGATCTTGATCTGCACTGTCCGCAAAAGGTCAGCGAGTCACGCTTGGCAGCTAAGGGTTAAAAACCGGTCTAGAGCATTTCTTCACGACGTTTTTGTTACACGCTACAACCTTTACAATGCTCAACAAAAAGATATTTCAAGCAAATAATTTATTTCTTCATCATATCCAAGGAGAGACGATTGAAAAAGTATTTTTTTTATTTTGTACAATTCCAGGAATTTTCCGAGATTTTTTTTTTTTCTGTAATCCATCGGAACAATTCTTCAGATTTCTACAAGTTGAGATTTTAAAAGCCACAGGGTTATTTTTTTTATTGATGCAAGCGCCGCTTTGAACTCTTTACCAAAACGACAAAATCTTTGAGCGGTCCAAATTGAAAGCATTTGCAGACGATAACTCTTAATGAAAAAAAAAAAGCCATCGATAAGTAAGAAAACCATTATGGAAAAAGGAGAAAATGCTGGTTCTTCTTTTCCCACAATGTTTTCAAAAGTCTTCGTCGTTGAAAGTTGGGAGTTTGTGTTAAAGGGTTTAACTTTGACTTTTTGGCGTTAAAGGCGATTTAACTGTACAAACAAAACTGATCTTGATCTACACTGTAATAATCTTTCAGACCAAGTATTTTTAGCACTTGTTTGCATACTCCGTCAGAGTTATAGCTGCACTATTTGTATGCAGTAATGCGTTTTATTCAAATATGTAAAGCAATTGTGCTGCAAATCGCTGTTAGGGGTATTGCAGATCAAAATCAGACTGCAGACAGCCCGATCTTGATCCAAACCACCTCATATGTCTAATAGGATACACTGATCAACAAAGCTTGAAATTTTCCAGGGGTCTGGGCACTGTAGACGTCTTATTTCCGGTACGATTTTGCCTACGAGACAATCATCCAATTTCTGGATGGCTTTTAGACCTATTTTCGTGGAAATATTCTTGTGGAAGACTCTGCAGAGCAGTAGCCTATACTGGTGAATCGCAGGAAATACATGGTCTAATATTGAATAATATTGAAAGCAGCGTAAAATATCAATCAATCAATCACTCAGTCACTAAGTCACTCAGTTAATCAATCAATAAATCAATCAATTGTCTGACCAGCAAAAAAGATACACTTTAAAATCACACAATGAACAAACATTGAAAGGAAACCAAGAAATAATTTTTCATTAGTTTGAATGTATTTTGAATAGTGGGAATTACCTAACAAATATCTGTTTTTTTTCCCCCAAAGTTTAACCGGTAGGTTAGGCCGTAGCGATCTGGACTTGAGACCAGAGGCTCGCTCGTTCGAACCCCTTACTTAGCTATTTTTTTCCATTGATTTTAGAATGTAGTGATTGCAACAAAATTCATTCCTCTTTTACCGCTGATCATTATTTCGACGATGGCTATGTGGGTATGCAGTTTATGGCTTGATAAGAATATTGTGCCAAGTAATGGTAACATAAACTCTTTGAAATGCACTGAATATTGCGCTGGCTGTTGTGATATAACTGAATCAGTGTTAAAAAAGGCGTTAAGCATATTACAGACAAAAAACTATCATCCCCTACCCTTCTAAATAACTAAAATGAAATTTTCAACTCGACAGAAAAAAAAAAAAAACAATATTGCCATTTTAAAGTCATTTTTGGGGAACAATATCTCCTTATCGGACAGTGTAGATCTAAGATCAGACCGCACGTTCTGTGCAGACTGATCTTGATCTACACTGTCCTCAAAAGGTCAGTGAGTCGAGCATAGCTGAGCCAAGCAGCTTAAGGATTAATTGCAGGGGCGTAAAAAAGTCGTTGGGAAACAAACGTGGATTACCGTTAACCTGCCAAACTCGATAAGCATATAAAAATTAAGTCAAGCGCTCAGTCATGAAAAAGAAGATTCCAGTTTACCAATAAAAAAAACTCAACTGTTCTTTTCCCTTTCTAAAACAGAAAAAACGTCTTATCGCCAATTTCTGGCCGCCAGATGCAAAGTAGAATTCATGTCAACCATAAAAAAGTTAATTTGTAAAAGAGCAATAAAATGCTGTTAGATCTGCTATTTTGTTAACCGCTTTGGCTGCTAAGCGCGACTCGCTGACCTTTTGCGGACTGTGTAGATCAAAGATCAGACTGCACAGAACGTGCAGTCTGATCTTTGGTCTACACTTTCCGAGTAGGACATATTTCTTTCCCCGAGAAATACTTTTGAAATAGCAAAATTTGGGATTTCACTTTCGGCTTAAAAGTTTAATTTCAGTCACATAGCTGGATAGGGGTCAACAAACCACATCATTTAAAATTGCATTTAGAAATAATTTAATATCAGTTGTTTTCATGAACATTGGCGGGTTCTGATTGGCTGAATTCTTTTTTTTCATAGCTCCAAAAATCACCTTGGGCCGGAACTACTTTTGCTGAAGATTACTTTTGCGGGTCCTACACGCTGCTTTGCTCATTTACCTTCATTCTATTGGTTAATTTTCAGTATTGGGGATCTGAAAACAGCTACCCTATTGTATTCTTGTGCCATACAGATACGAGCGCAAGGGGCTTTAGAAACTCCTATGTTGGATTTAAATCTTAAGAAAATGAATGCAGTTTAAATTATTTTCGTGGGTATATGATGTCTGTAATATTAAATTATAAGGAATGAAGAGAATTTTATTTTTTTTCACGGAGGTATGAAGAAAAAAAACCAAAGCACACTTTTTAAATGTAATTAGGGTATTTTTTTCATACCTCCTTGAAAAAAAATTAAATTCTCTTCATTCCTTAATTAAGGATTAATTCATAATTTGCCGACTTAACTAATGAACATTGTATCGCTAAATCAAATCTCCAAAACATTATTTCAAACGAACGTCTAATGGATTATTTCAGATAACTTAGATTCTTTCATTCTTGTTTTTATTACTATATATATACTATAATCATTAGCTTGCTTTGACCTATGTGAAACTGTATATTTGTTGCATCAAATTTGTACAACTGACAATGGGTCCTGCGTATAAGTCATGAATAAACCCATGTTCTGTTCTGTTCTTGATCAGATACATGGTATAGGTCCCAAAGATTATCTAATGTTTAACCATTTACCAAACAATCCCTGGTTTTCAAGACCCTGCGGAAGAAGTCTTTTGAAAACATTGTGGGAAAAGGAGAAAATGCTGGTAACCAGCATTTTCTCCTTTTCCCACAATGTTTTCTACCCTACCAAAATAAAACTTCAATTTTTGAGTAACATTAAATTTGTTGTCTGCAAAAGCTTCGATTTTGGACAAGTCCAAATCTTTGTGGTTTGGGAAAGGGTTAAAGTAGCATTTTTTTAAGCCAAGATCTGGACAGAAGGGGCGTAATATATCTCCCCGTTATACTCTATACCGAACAAGACATTACACATATATATGGACCAATAAACCCCATTTTGTCAAACAACCGATTTAAATTCTAAGTCAAAATAGTCTTTGCTTATGCAGAAAATTGACCAATGACTAAAAGTTTCGATTAAGGTCAGATTGCGCGGATTGTACTGGCTGATCTGGGTCGATACTTTTTGTCAGTTACATTAAACCCTCTTTTCATAGAGCACTGCTCATCTCATCATCTGTGCGCAGGATGCAAAATAATACTTTCCAAGATAAGCATAAAAGAAAAAGGAAGGCTATTATAACACCAAGCATCAGCTTGTATACACCTTTCATTTTAAATAAGATACGTAGTCCAATTCTCGAGAGATTTCTAAGTTTCAAAGTAAAATGAAAACAGATTATTGGTTAAACCGTCTGGTTGGTGGGAAAATTAGAAAATTAACGAGAAAAAGTCACTAAGAATACAGTTACGAATAATTAGTGAACTGACCGTTTACTTTTTATTACTTGTACAGCAAAAGTGACTTCCGTAGGCAGAACGGTGCTTTGACAAAGCCTACTAAAAGAAAAAAGTTCCCCCCCTGCTCGCGCAAAATGCACAGGTGACCTAGGTCGGTATCTTTTGCAAATGCATTCAGCACCCTGTTAACAATGTATTTTTATCATCTAAGACAGTGTTTGTTCTACTGTAAAAAAAAGCGCAAAGTTTGCTCAATGACGCAGGTCGACCAAGCTATCAGTATGGTAGTACGGTAAACGTATTGTTGGTACACGTAGCTCTATATAGGTACCACGATTTAGCTTCTAAGCGCGACTCACTGACCGTTTGCGGACAGCGTAGATCAAGATCAGACTCCACAGAACGTGCAGTCTGATCTTGGATCTACACTGTCCGATAAGGAGATATTTTTCTCCGAAAAGTAATTTTTAAGTATCTATATTCTGGTTTTTCCCATCGACTTACAAGTTTTATTTAACCTATTTACCAGGGTAAGTGATAAATACGCCAACCATACACATCTATTGGTAAATCAGGGTACTCGGATTTCTTGCATTTTTTCCAGGACATAAAACATGAATATTTCCCAAGATAGACGTATCGCCATTCCGAAACACCACTTTACGAGCATGTACTTCAGTTTGCTGTTCACATTCATTTATAATAACAACCACTTCAACCATATTTTACCCTTAACTTTGCGCAAAAAGAACAAAATCTTGTCCAAAATACTTGTCCAAAATGAGAGTATTTGCAGACGAAAGAAATAGATTTGACTAAAAAATTAAAACTGTCTTTAATTATGGTAGGGACAATAATGTCTTTAAAGTAACAATGAAGCCCAAAAGAAAAATAAAGTGGGTGTTTAAATGCAGTTGAATTCATATCATACCTTTAAAAATATAGAAATCATTGTGAAGGTGACAATCTGTCATTGTATGCTAGGTCCTAGTGTTAGTGACAGAGAAATTAATTCCGAAACTAGATTAAAACATACCAAGTAGATTTCTCTATTCTTTTCTTTTGCCTGATTTTAAAGTTGTTTTTTTTTTCTGCCAGGGACTAGCAAATAGCCGAACCACACGATAACAGATTGTCATCTCCAAAATATTTCCCCCACTTTTAAATGGTATTATTTGAATTTAAAAGTATTATGGCACCTACTTTTATAATTAAACCTCTTTTGGACTTTTAAGGTGATGGGAATCATTCTGGGGAAAGGAGAAAATACTGGTTGCGATCATTTCTCCTTTCCAACAATGCTTAAAAAAATCCCTTCTTCATGGTCTTGAAAACTTGAGACCGTTTGGTAAAGGGTTAAAGAGTCTGATTGCCAGAGTCGATCAAGATCAGACTACAGAATGTGCAGAAATAAGGTCGACCATCGAAACCGTCCCCTACCTTTCCTGGGGACACATAGGGCCATGTTACTGCTACATTAACATATCGAAGACTGTCCTTTGCATGTGTGTTAATATAGAAGGGTAATTCACTATGTGGAGTTTCCGTCGGAATGCCATTCTGCATGGTTTACCAAAATGAAGCTTGTCGAGCCATTTTCTGTAAAATTGGGGCTAATCGCTTCTGCAAAAATATCGACACATGTCAGCCTGAGCAGTACGCAGTACAATTGTTATACTTTCTGTATGTCAGGGGAACAAACTAACTCATGTTAGTTTTTGAGATACACTGTTTTAATGGAACCATGATAACGTGAGGACTTGTTTGGTATATTGCGACACTGAGATACATCAAACCCCCATTTGAGAGAGCATGGCTCAATATATTATAATGCTTAACGCTGTTTTCAACATTATTGCAGTTATAACACGGCGGCCAGTGCTTTCCTGGGTTTTCTTTGACCAGTGTTTCGCACTGTCCCAAAGTAGTTGACAGCTTTTCAACAGAACCGTCGTCGAAACCACGATTAGCAGAATCCTGTTGCAATTATTAATCCTCTGGCTGCTAAGCGCGACTCGCTGACTTTTGCGGACAGTGTAGATCAAGATCAGACTGCACAGAACATGCAGTCTGATCTTGATCTACACTTTCCGATACGGAGATATTATTTCCCGAAACATAACTTTGAAGCACAAATATTTTGGTGATCAATATCGAACTGAAAATTTACTTTTAGTTATATAGCAGGATAAGGGTTAATCCTAGTAGAAAGACAGACATAACTCTGCTCTTGTGACTTTGGAAGCTACCTGTCTGTCTGGTATTGGTTCATCTTTTGATAGTTAACAACTAACCTAGGTCTAAAGGAAATATCTTCAGCAATAACAGATATGAGAAAAAGTTGCTCATGATGATGAAGGCATGGGCTTCACAATTATACCTATCGCCTAGCCGCGGTATCCCAGTCGTGGTCGTGGTTTCGGTCCCTGGCTCGTCCAATTTCGTTAAATTGGTGATAGTCATAATGACAACTTTAATTTTTCTCTCACCCCAGATAGTTATGTTGGAAAGCAGCTAGTGGCTTGGAAAGAAAGTTGTTCGGGGTACTTGTAAAAGAAAATCCAGGTAAGCATGAATAGGTGCAAGATAACTAAAATAATGTTGAAAACGGCGTTAAGCATTATACAATCAATCAACCAATCAATCAAGCAATCAATCAATTAGTCAGTAGAAATACCTGTCGACGTTTCTGCGGAAACAGTCCAGCTAAAAATGAAAGGAATGGATAAATGGACCACTAATTATTATGAGTATTCTGACACAGTATAATAACTGACATTTATGAGGACTGTTCATTTGGAAAAGATATCAGATATTTGCACTTACTTTCACATCTATGTAAAAGATTTTGCGGCTTGGGTGGGAGTGGGAATTTCATTACTATCATTTATGCGAGGTGTGTGCCGAGTTTGTGATTTTATTCTGAACAAACGAGTACAAACTTAATCCTTAAGATGTCTAATTCCACTAAATGATCTTTGGCGGACAGTGTAGATCAAGATCAGACTGCGCAGAACGTGCAGTCTGATCTTGGATCTACACTGTCAGATATAGATATGTGTTTTCCTCTAAAAGACCTTTGAAATGAAAACCGTTGTGTTTTTAGTGTAGGCTTGAAAATTTTATTTTTCTTCTTCAGCAGGATAGGGGATATATTGTAATTTAAGAATAGGGCACCCTAAAACAATTCGTGTTACATCGCCACCCATCGCCAAAAACGCAGAGATTCTGCTAAGACTCGGGTAAATCCGTAATTGACCGACCGATTGACACTGGTTCCCGGCATCGATTACGGATCACCCGAGTCTTTGACGAATCCGTGTGATTTCGGCGATGAGAGGCGATGTTACACATCCCATTAGGGTGCCCAATCCTTCACCGCACGAAATAATTCCGAGGCCATTCGGTACACATGCCGAGTGATGCCGAGGGTAAAAATAGAATATAAATTCATGTAAATATATTGACCTTAGATAATACTGGTGAATGGCCAGTACTGCAACTGTATATTGTGACGGCGTGTCTATCTTTAAATCTGTTTGAAATTTCAGGTTGAGGAAAAAAATCCTTCGATGGTGTTATTGCGATAAACCACAATTGGTGCTCTGTCATCAAACTGATAGTCAAAGTAAGGGAGTATGTAGTTTTACGAACAAAGTCCGTAACAAAGAAACAAATGAACAAATACATGGCAGAAAAACAGAGACTGGACAGGATTCTAACCTAGAACGCCCGGACGAAAGACAAACAGTATAACCACTAATCTAAAGAGAATTTTCTGTAACACAGTTGTTAGGTATTATAATAAAATCGGGATGAAGCCATGCATGAAAGAGTGGTCTCCCGTGTGGTCTCCCGTAACACACACCCTCTTAAAGTAATCCTTTATTGATGATTACGTCCATTTCTGGACATCAGATGCGATAAATGGCCAAATGGTCTATCCCAGACGAGCTCGCATCTTAAGAACAAAATCTGTGACAAAGAAATAGATTGACAAATGCATAGCAGAAGTACAGAGACCGGGCAGGATTCGAATCTAGAACACCTCGATGAAAGGCCAACACCGTAACCACTGAGCTAAAGAGAATTTTTCCTAAAGCAATTATTAGGTTGTATTTAAATCAGGATGAAGCCATGCATGAAGGAGTGGTCTCCTGTAACAGTAACAGACGTGAAATGACTTGTTTCATTTCATATTTGAGATAGACAGAAAGTCCTTCCAGCAATTTCAATTAACTGTTTATCTCAGAACAAGCTTTATCGATATGAAAATTCCGAGACAAATGCTTATCAACATAAACACCATGAATTTTATGCGATTCAACGTCTTCAGTACAAATATTATTGACATTAAAATCCAGTTTAATAAATTTTGACTTAAATTTATGTTAAATAATCATTGATGTAATGTATTTTATGCTTTCATTCCATTAGATAAAGTACAGATAGTTCCGCAATGGAAAGGTGACTAAGAAGACACGCCGCGCTGCAAAATAATTTTGTATTTTGAAGGATATAGCCTGCTGGGCCGTGTTTTAAACTCTGCCCCCAATCCCATATCCTACTAAGCAAGATAAATACAGTCAGGTAGAATATTCCAGCCAATAGTAAAAATAAGTGAAAATAATGCTGCTTCAATCGACCTTTCTGAAAGAAAAAATATCTCCTTTTCGGACAGTGTAGATCAAAGATCAGACTGCACGTTCTGTGCAGTCTGATCTTTGATCTACACTGTCTGCAAAAGGCCAGTTAGTCGCATTTGGTAGTCTTACGATTAAAGGTTTAAAAGATATGGTTGTTTCATTGTATAAGTGGAAATCTTTGCGAGGTGGAAAGTTTGGCTATTTCGCGAATTTGAAAAAAACGCGAACTTTTCTGTTCGCGAATTTTACTACAAATATACCAAACAAATAAAAAGTGTCTTATGTTCACATTTTTTCCGTACGCAAAATGTCCGTCGACACGCCAATATATCAACGTATATCGTATCCATGAATGATGCATCGGTAATGTTTAATAATGTATAGCAGGTTACTTTTTGTATGCCACGTTCTGTATTTCAGTTATCGGAGACCATTCCGGAAATTACCAACGGTTGCCGGTTACTATAATCTGCCTGTGCATTTTGTGAGCACTCTATGCCCGCGCATAACTAGATTCCTTTCTTTCTACTGCATTCCCACACCTGCTTTCTTCAAGGACAGTTGTGTCATGCGGCGTAGAATGTCTCTATCTCTATAATCTTTGTCAGGGTGATAGAATTCTTCCTTTAATATTGGCTGTTTATTATTTCACTTTTATCCATGGAATATAAGAACTGAAACTGACACAGAGTCTTCTTTAGTTAGCCCCGGTCACAGTAAGGAAATACTTTTCCAAGGTCTTGTGTTTTCTACAGGTCATAGAAACGTCAGGAATGTACAAAGAGGTGCTCTGGCCATGGTGATATCGAGATAAAACTGAAGTAATGTCAAAACTGGATGTATATCCAATAAATAATCTTTCTGTTCACTTTGCCATCTAACAAGTAATCTTATACCAAACACATTACTGTCATATAAACCCCTCCCCACAGACTGGTGTACTTTTTGAGGTGTGATTTAGATGGAACTATGAAGCCTTCCGCCCCGCCCTAATCGAGGATTGATGATATTCAATGGGACACGGTTCATTCCTATCCCACCGCTGGCCATTGTTTCGACGATGATTATGTGGGAAAATGGAAAGCAGCAAGTGGCTTGAAAAAATATTGTACGGAGTACGGGTAAACCGAGACCCCAGGAAAAAACGGTTAGGTGCACTGGCTGCTGCGATATAACTGAAGTAATGTTGAAAACTACGTTAAACACCAAACAATCAATCGATGAACCGTCTTCTCCACCCACCCCAACCCCCTCAAAAAAAAAAAAAATGCAGCTCCTAGGATACTAAAGATAAGGATTAGAGATTTTGTGCTTGCGCTTTTCTTTAATGTGATCTATCTGTTGTTGAAGTACTTGGTCATTCTCTTTTTGCTCGATTACGACCTTCACTGAAAGTGGCAGTTTCCTTGGGCAAGACAGTTCAAAGCTCTGCTGTAAAGAAAAGTGAAACCCGGGAAATCCATGTCTGTCGCCATCGTGAAATGACTTATATAATGTTAAACAGGGAGTAAAACATCATCAATTCAATGAATTATTCTTTGGCAGTATTACTTCGGACAAAAAGTGCAACATGATTTTAACAAAAGACAAAAATCTTTGAAAAAAAAAAACATTGAAATCAGAAAAAAAAACTAATCTTGCGCACTCACCTGCACTTACTGTCAATGTGTCTACCTGTATTTGAAGTTTGGAGTATTTCACAGGTTTACTTTAAACATATTTTATTGCCATAATTTAATTATACGTACAATACATGTTAACAAACAAGCAAAAACGCCAAATGGGTTGAGCCACAAGTTCAAAAACTTAGTTACGGCCCTCCCCATAGATAAGATCTTCACAGGTTATGTGCAGGACCAGATTCTATCCGATGAATTAATGAAATAGATAAATAGATAATTTCAATGTGGAAAAACATCCACAAAAATTTCATTTTAAAAGTTTTTTGTTGTCAGATTATGTAATAGCGAGACTGCACGTTTTGTGCAGTCTGACCTTGATCTAATCTGATAGAAAAAAAAATAGCTGAAGTCGGTTCAAATACTTAATGGGTTAATGAAAGGAGGGGAAATTGTTCCAAAACTACACAGAATTCTTACTGTTTTTAACCCTTAAGATGCTAAGCCCAACACACTGACCTTTTGCAGTCTGATCTTTGATCTACACTCCCCGATGTGGAGAAATCTTTCCTAAAAATATAGCTTTGAAACATCAAGATTTAAGCTTGTGCTGTCGGTTTGAAATTTTTATTTCACGTATTCAGAAGGATAAGGGTCAAGGGTTACCAGGTGCCAACAACCTATCAAAACAGTACAGGCTATAACTTTATGATTAATTAATCTGCCAGTCAAAAATTGAAAGTCTACTGGATCCAGAGGCGTAGGAATTTAAATGCAAACAAACGTATTTGAGGAACAGAAATGATACTATATCAACCTGGCTAATTTAAGGAATACGACCCGTAACTTGTCGATAAATATCGGGTAACATCGAAGTATTCGCAAAGACTAACGGGCCAATCTCAGCAGCATTGGTTCTATATTATAATACGACTTGATCGGTATAGTGCGTTACGTTGTATTAAACGCCATTTTCTTTATATGACATGCAAGACACGAAAAGGGGCATTCGGACATCTGCGTAAAATGTCGTTTTGGATCAGCCTGCGCAGTCCGCGCTGGCTAATCCGAAACAATACCTTCCATTTTTATATAATTTTTTGTTTTGCGCAAGTCTACTGTAGCACAAAATATAATGTAGTCGTAAAGTGCTGTCTCAGATTAGCCTGCGCGGATTGCGCAGGCTAATCCGAGACGGCACTTTACGCAAATGTCCGAATGCCCCTTTTCGAGTGTACAAGCAATACATAAGGTTACATATCTAGAGCATTAATACATCTAACAAAATACTGCACATGATGTCTGATATTTATCTTTGTTTACAACAACGAAAAGAAAAAACCTCACGATTAGCAGAAAAATGGGTGTTCCGACCATAGCGACTAAAAATTCCGCGCAAATGTAAGCTATGTACGATTTCATTGTTACTGAATTTCTTTTCCATAACCATAAATTATGGTGAAAGTTATACGCAGCAATAAATACTCAAAAAAGCTTTTTTATTATTTTACTGGATTACGTTTTAACCCATTGAACGCTAGAAGCTGTATTTTAGTAGTTTTTAGATAAAATCGGGGGAATGTTCACATTTCGCGCAGTATGATCTTCATCTACATGCATTTTTTGCAAAAATGAAAAGAAAAAAAAAAAAGGGGGGGGGGCTTAATTATTCTTTACCCAATGACAAAATGACAAAATTTGGTCTAAATAGAAAACACTTGCAGCCGACGAAATAAATGTAACTAAAAAATGAAATTTGTTTCTAGCAGAGTAGAAAACATTGTGGGAAAAGGAGAAAATGCTGGTTACCAGCATTTTCTCCTTTTCTCACGATGTTTTCAAAAGGCGTCTTTCACAGGGGTGTTAGAAGTCGGGATTGTGTGGTAAAGGGTTGAATTACTATTAAAACCTGACAGTTTTAGGCAGTTTTATGACCGGATGATGTTTTTTCCTTGTTTTTTAAACATTTTTCTAAATCAACGTTTGATACGATTTTGTTGTTGTTGTTGTTGTTGTTGTTGTTAGTTTAATAATTCGTCGGTTTAAACCGCGTAACTACAGCTTTTACCAAACAATGTTTTTACGACCCTGAATAAAGAGCCATTTGAAAATATTGTGGAAAAAGGAGAAAATGCTGGTAACCAGCTTTTTTTCCTTTTCCCACATAATTTTCTACCCTACTGGTAACAAATTCAATTTTGGAGTTAAGTTTACTTTGTTTGTCGGCAAATGCTTATAAATCTAAGTAGCAATCAGTTTTATAAACTTAGATCAGAGACAAACCATGAAATCTCCCATAAATTCATTCCCAAAACAGAGTTTAAGAAAGAATCTTTTTGTATGCGCGGCATGACGTATTGGAATTCGATTCCTCTGCATATCAAGTCAATTACTAACATCAAATCCTTCAAAAGAAATTTAAAAAGTTATTTGATGTCTGTTAATGATTTTTCGTGATGTTGCTACATATGCATGATTAAATCACCATTTTTCTAAGTTTAATCAAAATGTATGTCCATGTGTGTGTGTGTGTGGGGGGGGGCTGTTGTGTGTGTGAGTGAGTGAGTATGTGTGACGTGTGGACAAAAATGTTGCGTGGAGTATGTGTGGACAAAAATGATGCGTGCAAGGGCATTTTATCGAAGGCCTTATTGCAAATAAGTAATTCATAATGCTGTTTTTCTGATGTGTAATGATGGCTTAATAAGCTACCTTCGTTAAATAAAGATATTATTATTACTATTATTATGATGCTTTCAATTTGGACAAGACTAAGTTTTTGTAGTTGGGTAAGGAGTCAAGCAAAGAATATTTTGGTGATTCACAGTCCACAGTTTTAGCTCAATAATCTCCAAGATCTCCCTTAAGGTAGTGGATCCGTAATAGAAAACAGCTATTTCCACTGTAAAATTATCCTACAAAATTTGCTATGATTAAAAATTAGTATTATCATACTACTATAACGGAGCCATTTTCCCTCTTTTTCCTTCTTGGAAGTATCATTTATAAATCTATAAAACCACTATATTCTCATTACCAAGGGAGAAAATAATTACCTCCCTTTTCTCGAAACTAACAAAAGCACATGTATCAACAAATGATTTCAAGATAGACATCAAAGGGAATTTCTGGTCGGTTAAAAATGTGCAAAAGTATTATATCTGTACAAATCCGCATTTATCAACTATCAAGAAATTTTATTCCATGTTGCACTAGAAGTGTTACGGGGTCTACTACCCTAAGGCTAGCACATTGAACAACACCAGGCGAAATCATATATGTTTGGAGGTGGTATAAATCTAGGTCAGGCTGCACAAAATCAAGTTAATCAGATAAATAATCTTTCTGAATTTCTGCGATTTTTTTCGCTTGTCGACAGATGCTCAGTTTGTATATTGGGCATTGAAAGAATAACTTCATTGATGAAGAAGATTTGAGCCATGCTCTGTGAAAAGGGGGCTTAATGCATCTGCGAAAAGAATCGACTCAGGTCAGCCTTCGCAGTCCGCGCAGGCTGACCTGAGCCGAAACTTTCCGCTATCGGTCAATTTTATGTATGTCCAAGGACCAGTCTACCTCATGATTAAGTCGTTTGTTAAAAAAACCTGGCAAATATGGATCCATTCTTAAGTGATAGCTAGCTTAGTAACATTCATCACAGAGCTGCATTAAAGCCCCTTTTAACCCTTTACTCCATAGATACTCATTTCTACGCATTGCTTGTATGAGCCTTTGGAAAACATTGTGGCCAAAGGTGAAATTGCTCGTTACGAGCAATTTCACCTTTGGCCACAATGTTTTCTATCCTATCAAAAGGTGTCATATACACAAAAGAAACAGCTTCATCCTTGCTGTTATTTAGGGCCAATTAAAGATACCATAGAAATGCCTTATGGGGTAAAGGGTTAACAGAGCATGGTTCATTTTTATCAACTTGATCTTTGAAAGACACGTCATTTCAGAAAATTACACAAACTGCCAGACTAATTGGAAAAGAAACTAAAACAAACTTTTGCTCAAGATGATAAACAGACAAAACAAACATTTACGGTTACTGATTTCAAACATTTTTCAAATTACTCAAAGCCAACATTACCCTTTCCCTCGAATGATCTCATTCGTTTCGGTGTAACTGCTCTGATAATCTTCTAGGGCAGCGACTGAATCCAGGAATTTCAGATTCCAAGGCGACATCAAGTTCTACAGTAAGGCAGTATAAAATCCCTTAAACAGGGTGGTTTGAAAGTAAGACAAGACTTTTGCAGAATTTATATTTTAAATGGCATGTGAATTCGGCTATATAAACACAGTGCACGTTATGTACTAACATGACACGTGAATTCGGCTCTATAAACACAGTGCACGTTATGTACAAACATGACACGTGAATTCGGCTCTATAAACACAGTGCACGTTATTTCCATGTACTACATGACACGTGAATTCGGCTTTATAAACACAGCGCATGTTATATACTAACATGACTTGTAAATTCGGCTCCATAAACACAGTGCATGTTATGTACTACATGACACGTAAATTCGGCTCTATAAACACAGTGCACGTTATGTACAAACATGACACGTAAATTCGGCTCTATAAACACGGTGCACGTTATGTACAAACATGACACGTAAATTAGGCTCTATAAACACGGTGCACGTTATGTACATGTACTACATGACACGTAAATTCGGCTCTATAAACACGGTGCACGTTATATACATGTACTACATGACACGTGAATTCAGCTCTATAAACACGGTGCACGTTATATACTAACATGACACGTGAATTCGGCTCTATAAACACAGTGCACGTTATGTACAAACATAACAGTTAAATTCGGCTTTATAAACACAGTGCACGTTATATACATGTACTACATGACACGGCTCATTGAATTCGGCTCTATAAACACAGTGCACGTTATATACTAACATGACACGTGAATTCGGCTCTATAAACACAGTGCACGTTATATACTAACATGGCACGTGAATTCGGCTCTATAAACACAATGCACGTTATATACTAACATGACATGTAAATTCGGCTCTATAAACAAAGTGCGAAGAAAGCGTGGTAAAATCTACGTCATTCTGTATAGAGTGACGTAATTTTGTATCAAGTAAGTAAGTTATTCAATGCAATATAATCCGCATCCGCGTTTTTACTGTAAGTATGGACTTGTTTCTTTTATTTAGATTTGGTCATGTTAGAATCGAAATAATCTTCTGTCTATCATGGTTTATCGTTCAATAAACCTCGTTGTGAGTTATGAGGCACAATGAATCATCCACTCTGGCTATCGCCCTCGTGGATTTGTTATTGTGTCTCAACATACAACTTTGGTTTATTGAACGATAAACCACGATAGAAAAAAGATTATTTCTTAATTCTTACGTTTATAACTTTTTTATCTCAAATGAAGAAAGACAGGTATTTCAAACATGGAAGTTTTTTATGTGATAATTTCATTCACTTTTCATCACATGACGCACTTTTATTAAGTTTTAGAATTAGAAGCTTTTTGTTATTTTTGTCATTGGCTTTATTTCAATAGCTAATGACATCTTCAATGTGACGCCCATTAATGTTCTTTCCATGCCAAAAACACACGGCGAAATAGTCAATCATCATTAACACATAATCCAGTATCAGGCTTCTTTATTAACCCTTTACCAAACAATCCCTGGTTTTTACGACCATGAGATAAAAGCCTTTTGAAAACAATGTGGGAAAAGGAGAAAATGCTGGTAACCTTTTTCCCCACAATGTCTTCTACACCGCTGGAAACAAATTTCAATTTTTGAGTTATGTTTATTTTATTATCTGCAAATGCTTTCAATTTGGACAATTCTAAAATTTTGTCGTTTGTTAAAGAGTGAAACATTTAATGTTTCTTGACAATATTTCTGTCGTACTTAAGTTGGGTTTGTGCGCCTTGATATAAACCTGTTACCGAACACATCGTATAAAAAGTCTTTCACAGTTCATGATGTGTGTGCTGTAGAATCATCCGCTTAAACATCTCCCTCTCTCGCTCTCGCTCTCTCTCTCTCTCTCTCTCTCTGTATCTGTCTGTTGGTCTCTCTTCCTTTCTCTATGTATCTCTATCTCTCTCTTTCTCTATTTCTCTCGCTCTGTCTCTCTTTCCCTGTCTGTCTGTCTACCTGTCTTTCTCTCCTCTCTCTCTCTTCGTCTCTGTCTCCCTTTTTCTCCCTCTCTTCTCTGTTTGCCTCTTTATCTCTTTGTGTTTGTCTCTCTCTCTACCTCTCCATCTCCCTCTGTTTGTCTGTCTGTCTGTCTGTTTGTTTGTATTTCTGTCCGTCTCTCTCTCTCTCTCTCTCTCTCTCTCTCTCTCTCTCTCTGCATTAAGCCCCTTTTTGAAAGGTCAGTAAAATACTTGATATATACCTTTTTTAAATTTGTTTGACTTCTAAAGTCGGCCTCCAAGCTAACCTGTGCGGTCATATACGAGACTTTGACCGATTGCTGCACAAGTATTGAAAGTAAGAAATATGTAAAACGTTGAGGAGAAAGGAGCTATTGCCTGAAGCACTTTTGAAATGCGCGAAATGATTTTTTAAATTAACCCTTAGGCTGCAAAGCATGACCACTTACCTTTTGCGGACAGCTTAGATCAAGATCAGACTTTACCGAACGTGTAGTCTGATCTTGGATCTACACTCTCCGATAAGGAGTTATTTTTTTCACATAAGAAAAAAAGTAATTTTGAAATATAACAACATTTCAGATTTTACTACCAGTAGATCCATCATTTTTCTTCATTAAACGTACGTCCTTCAGGTAATTTTGATAGTGCTTGTTCAGTTTGAAAATAACAGATGCAGTATACAGTAAGAAAAAAGTTTAATTAATGTTACCGAAACGTTTCCTTATCTCGGAGCTTGCACTTCTGCAGACCGTTTCTCAAGTTGTAAAAATTGAAATACAGATAAAAAGATGTTGAAATAATTACTGTAGTTATAAGATATCCACTATTTAACAATGCATATGTTGTATTCATTATTACCAGCTTTCATTTTGTAAACGAGAGGTTACTACTTGCCAATGTGACCTGCGTTTGCCATTAGAAATGATACTAAAACAGAGTTTTTTTCCGGGGTTTTGCAGGTGTAGGCACTAATCGAAGTACTGGCGGTACTTTTTTTCTTACCCTTTATCATATTAGTATAAAACTTTTAACATAACACTTACGTGTTTAGGTTACTAAATCCGTGATATTAACTACTTTAAAATTCTGATGAATTTCTTTTTCGAAGAAACAGAGCACACTGTTGGGAAAGGAGCAATTGCTTGTTCCAAGCAAAATCTTGCTCCTTTCCCAAAAATATTTTCATTTTTTTTTAATCTTAAAGTACCAAATCGCAAGGTATTGTGTTAACTGGGCGTTTAACATTAGTCGTTGACAACCTTGTCAGATTTTTCTCGCCTTGTTACTAAACTTAAACATGCTTTGTTTGTTGTATTTAATCCCTGAGAAATCGATACTTTGCCAGTTCAGTTGCATCTTCTTAACTGTGAATGTCTTCAAAACACCTTTTATCACATAACCTCCCTTTTTTCGGTATAATATACCCATTACGAATTTTCTTATCGTATAAACGTTTGATACCATAATTGTGAGAGGTCATTTTCGACATTATTTCGTATTTATTTCATAGAGGTGAATAGGTTTTGTAAGTGCGTCTATAGATAGTTTTGCACCTTCTGACCTTTGATATGTGAAGCACTGTTATGTGACATACAGGATCTGACAAGAGCTGGCTTTTGAGATAAAATTTTATAAAACGAGTCTAGGGAAAATGTTATTAAGGGAGCCTTTGACTAGCTTAATAACATTTTTTCTTGACGAATTGAATAAAATTTCATCTGAAATGCTACCAAATTCAGTTTCTTTTATCACAAAATAATATTTCACAAATTACAGATCAGAAGATGCAAAAACATCTGTAGATACATTCGCGGTAATATCCATAACACCTGTTTACTTCTATAAAAAACGTTCAAAATGACGTCAAAAATGACCTCACACAATTGTAATATCAAAGGTGCATAAGATATAGAGGATATTTGTTTTTTTCGGTGAAAGATCGAAATTTATTTCATCGAGTGAAACACCATCGGTAATATTTTCACGAGTGGCGCAGCCACGAGAATGGCGCAGCCACGAGTGAAAATATTACCGATGGTGTTCGATCTTTCACCGAAAAAAACAAATATTCTATTTTTATCTTTCAACTACGCCAATATCCATGCAATATCACCCATGATATATTTTTTTTTGATATACCACGGTTATTTTTAGAACAATGATATACCACGGATATTTATAGCATATGCCGGAACTACTTTCGACCTAAAACATGACCTCTTGTTGACATTTTGTCAATACACAAATCCAAGCATGACAACAGTCGCTAGAAAAAAAAATCTATAGAACAAAAACAGTACTTTTGTTGTCTTTATTTAAATTAAACAAATACAGAATATGTCACACTGCAGGTCTGGTGTAGTTCTGTAGGCAGGTAAAATGCTGACTGTCTTCCAAAATCTTTAAATGTTTATTAAAACTTCTTCCATAACTCCATGCCTTATTTCAGTTAAAATTTTGAATTGTCTTGCACTGAAATTGGAAAAAAGAAATTATAAATTGAATGCCTAATTATGAGAAAGAAAATCAGCAGAGTAACCCTTTACATCATAATTATGTCGTTTTCAGAGTAAGCAGACTTTTACAGTAGAACGCATTGCAGTAATGGAAAATTGTCTTGTTATGAGCACATTTTCTTGATTTTCTGAATGAAGATTTACAGAATAGCACAGTGACTATGAGAGTGGCAAATCTACTCAAGGGGAAGAGTTTCCTTGATATTCTATATGTTGGCATATTTGATTTTCTTTCTCATACATACTTCAAAACAATTTATCCCTTTAGCACACAATTCCAAATTATCCACCATAGGGAAGAAAAGTTTTTTAACAGTACAAGGAGGAGGATGAAAAAATTTTGTTATGCACATTTTATCCATTTCCCACATTGTTTTCAATATATCAAGAGAAAAAATACGTAATGTAACTCTTTACAAAAATTATACAACAGTCCAAATTGAAATCATTTGCAGATGACAAATCAAATTCAAAGCGCATCTTGAAATTAGTTTTGAAACGTGTAGAAAATATCGTGGAAACGGGATAAAATATGGTCAAACATTCTGGCAAACATAAGCAGCGGTGACACGTACCTTTCACCGGCTGTCAGGTCTTGAAAATCACTATCCCCCACTCAGTAATAGCGTGTCTCAAATCTCCACAGCCCAATCTCAGCTTTCCAATCAATTCGCATTTGCAAATGAAGCTAGGAGTCCATGAAAATCCAGTGTGTGAAGGCCAAGTAACTCCACCCGCCATACCCGAACAGCTGCATATTCCAAACTTGAATATCTCCACTAGGAATAGTGGTGTGACAACTCCAATGTTCTTCGGAACCGTCTTAAACGTCCGCACATTAAATGTTTATCCATATCAGAATCTATCTGATCAATAGAATTGTCAAAAACTCCATGTACTTTTCTCCTGCGTTTAAATTTCAATGATTTGCACTACACGACCGTTCGAGAGTACACAAACAGTTTGCCGGTTACCCGTGACATATTTTTTTTAAGCGACGGCTTATCCAACGTATTTCTGGTCAAATGCACACTTGATTTCTGTTACAATATTAACAAAAATTCAATTTCTGTCGGTTTGTTTTTTTGAAAACGTTTGACTGAGTACAAAAACGAAGAAACATCTTGAACTTCTTTCTTTGTGCAGGCTTGTACGTCTATGAGTAAATTGTTTGTGTATTAGATTAAAAGCGCGTGCTGTATCATTAGCTAATTTGCATATAGCGATAAATTCGTGTTTTTTCTTGTTGAATAATAAACAGGAATAACAAAAACCGACCAATCAGACGTTGAAAGATAAATAGAATACGTACCTAGTGTTGTAGAATATCAAAAATATCTAACTCGGTTTTGAGAATTGATAATTGTCTCGCCAAGGCTCGACAATTATCAATTCTCCCAACCTCGTTAGATATTTTTGATATTCTACAACACTAGGTACGTATTCTCTATATTTTATGCTTTTAGCCCTTTCTGGGAGGAGCTTTATCAAAATTCAGCACAGTTCTTTTCCCTTATTCCTCGTGGCGTACCCCTCCCTTATAGCAACGTTACGTCAAGCGCGAGAGATGTAAGGTATATGACGTCATATTTCCCATCTTGTTGTTAGGCACGCGCAATTTACCTAGGCAACAAGAACGTGAAAATCGGTATTTTCACTGGTGGTACAAGTGTAAAATCGAAAAATATTTTCACCGCTATTTCTCGATATCCTACCGGAAAGCATGAAATAAAGGATAATTCGTAATGGGTATATTACAATTGAAACAAAGGAGGTTATGTGATCAAAAAGCATTCGGCATTTGTTGGCGTTTGAGATAAAATTTCTAACCAATAATAAAATGTCAAAATTGCGGCTCATCATTTCGTTTCTACCGAAATATCGACTGGCACTGGTCAGTGCAGGTCCAAATTAAGACTACACGTTCTGTGAAGGCCGATTTTATCAAGACGGTCCGCAAACCCGAATGGAGTTGCGCCTAACAATCCAAGTTTTTCAAGATAGCTGCAGATAATGTTCGAAGATGATAACTTCACTACAAAAATATTACTGTATATAACTATGTAATGTTTGATTCTACGCCAAATCTCCATTTATTCTATCCTTCAATTGTGGTTTTCGGAGTTTCAAGGTAAAACATAGGGTTTCTTTTAATGCCGTTTTCAACAGCGAGAATATCAACAGGGTGTAACGTAGAGAAATGACCCCCCCCCCCCCATAAAATGACCCATGTGTCATTTCTCTACCTAAAATAATGATCCTTGGGTTAGGCCTATTTCTCTACGTAGAATAATGACCAGGGCATTCCTCTACTTAGACAAATGACTCATGAGTCTTTTTGTTTTTGTAAGGGAGGGTCATTTCTAAGCATTACAAAGGTAGTTTAGCGAGGAAAAATGTTATTAACCTCGCTAACTGTTCTCTTACTAACCCTGGACTCTTTTAACAAAATTTTATCTCAAAAACCGACTTATCTCAGATCCTTTATCTCTCATAATCGACTGGATCTGGTGCTAGTAATGGTTCTTTGAATTGTCATGAAGAAATCTTACAAACAGCAAAAAGTTTCGATCCATGTCGGCCATGATGACATAACCCATACTTAGCCCGACCCTCAGACCTTTTGCGGACAGTGTAGATTCAAGATCAGACTGCACGTTATGTGCAGTCTGATCTTGAATCTACACTGTCCGATTAGGATATATTAATTCCCGTAACATAACTTTGAAATAGCGATATTTGTTTTTTTTTTTTACTATCAAATTCAAAATTCTATTTTAGTTATTTGGTAGGATAAAAGATAACCCCCTTTTTTCACAATTACTAGCATTACACCACCTATTATCAGAATAATTACAGTAACATAAAATGTTTTTGAAAATAATGTGAACAATTAATATAACGATTGTTTTAGTACAAGTTTATGAAATTGATAATAAAAGAAGATATCGTCGGTTTATTTCAAAAACCTTGTAACTACAGCTTGCTTCAATCTGTAGTTACGAGGTTTTTGAAGTAAACCGACAATATGTTCTTTCATCTTTGAATCGAGTCAATTCACCAAATGCTATATTGTAAAATAAATGCGAGGGAACTTTGACGCCGACAGTAAGATTCGATTGTTGATATTTCAAATTTATTTCATGGGATAAAAGATCAGACTGCACCTGCTGACCTTGATCTACATTGTTCGCACAAGGTCAGTGAATCCCGCATAGCAGTTTAGGGGTTAAAAAAGGTGGCGAAAGGAGGTAAAAACAATTAACACAAAGTCTGCGAGTAATTAGAAACTTTTCACTGCAATACTCCAGTATTTACCCTTGTAACAAGCTTTCTAGTGCGAGAAGTAATGGTCTTGGAGTGGAAAATGAGGGTTTTTTCCCTTCGGCAATTTACCATACTACCGCCTTTGTAATTCAGCTTTAGAAAACATTGTGAGAACAACAGAAAATCTTTGTAAACAACATTTCTCTTTTTCCCACAATGTTTTCAAACCTCTTTGATATAAATTCGATGATTTAAGGTCGGTTGGATATTTCGTTGGCAAATGTTTCCAATATTTTCTCGTTTGGTAAAGAGTCAATGATTAAAGTCGCTTAGATGTTAAGCCTGGCTTAAGGATACCTTTGTTTTGTAATTAGGCCGGATATGTTGGGAAAATTACCGCCAACAAAAGTACTTTCGCTCCAAAAAGTATGTCTTTCACGTCTTTCGTAGAAGTCCAGAACTATTTATAGTAGTTTAGTAATTCAAGTTTGTAGCTGTAAAATTATCTGCAATTCGGTAAAATCTGCGAAAACTTTCATTCTGGAATTTCTTCTTCTTCTTCTTCAATGTCTTCACCGTCTTCTTCTTCTTCCTCTTCTTCTTCTTCGTCTTAGTCGTCTTCTTCTCCTTCTTCACCGTCTTCTTCTTCTTCTTCCTTGTCGTCGTCGTCCTCTTCTTCTTCTTCGCCGTCTTCTTTTAACTATTATCATTATTATTATCATTATTATCATTATTATCTCTTATCCTCCTCCACCTCCTAATCATTATCATAATTATTGGTTTTATTACTATAGAACAACCTCAGGTTTTTTCATTTATTTGATTTGTGAATTTGATAGTTTACTTATAACTACCTGCAGACAGGAAAAATCATTAAAGTAACGCAATCTCTGATTGACTAGGCAAAATGATTAAGCCAATCAAAAATCATCCTACGTCCTGAATTTTAATGTACATAAAAAAAAAGAAAATTGGAACAGTAAATGGGAATAGTAAAATGAATACCAGTCCTTAAAAGAGACTTTGCATTGCTGCAGCACTGTATTTGGCGCCACTAGAAAATTCCGCACCTTCAACCTACGAATATCGAATTTCGTTTCATGCTTTCCGGTAGGATATCGAGAAATAGCATGAAAAAATATTTTTTGATAATTCTCGGGCACGATCAGTGAAAAAAAAACGATTTTTATATTCTAGTTACATAGGTAAAAATTCGCTTGACTCACAACCAGATGGAAATATGACGTCATTAACCTTACATTTCTCGCGCTTGACGTAATATTGTAATGCGTTGCTATGCGGGAGGGGTACGCCACGGGGAATAATAGAAAAGAATTTTACTGGATTTTGATAAAGCTCCTCCAAGAAAGGGTTAAAAGCATGGAATAAGTAGAAAATTTGTGTTTTTTCGGTGAAAGATCGAAATTCATTTCATCTCGTGAACACCATCGGCTGAAAATATTACCGATGATATTCACTCGATAAAATAAATTTCGATCTTTCACCGAAAAAAAACAACGAATATCCTTTATTGATTCAAGGTTATGGAGGAGTTCCCTATACAGGACGAAACATTTATAACGCATTTCTGGAATTATAGCTTGTTTAAAGGTGATACTTAATGAATTACGGGGTACTTTACGAAAGAGGAAAAAACACATTCGCTACCTATTACAATCATGTTCAGTAACAGGTTGTCAGTCATTGACCTCTTGTCTTGAGATCAGCAACATATTATGCATCGGCAAGATGAGTATACCAAGATCAGTCTGCATGTTTGTCCGGCGAAAAGAAAAAATCAATTTACTTTAAACGCAATCATTCTCCGACGAGTGCATCAATTGTGTGTCAAAAGAGACCTGTTTCAAAATAAAAAAAAAGATTGTCTGCTTCATGCGGCAAAGATAATATATCCAATAGAAAATTTCGTTAGCCCTTGATAGACCAATAGAGCTTCAGAGGCCTATGATGATAGCAAGCAAGCGATCATTGTATTATGGAACCGATAAATCCAAACTGACAGAATTACGAGGTACACGTACTCTGGTCTTTTGAGCTACAGAAGATATAAACAACAACAACAAAAAGTTTTGACCAAGATCAGCCTGCGCAAACTCCGCAGCCTGACCCGAGTCGATAGTGTTTGCAGATGCATTAAGACCCATTTTTATGAGCATAACTCGCATATTTTTGTTGACCAAGAAAAGAAGCAGGACCGGACCGCATTTAGTTGAATTTTCGAGGTGAAGAAAGTTTGTTTAACTCTTTACCAGACGAGAAAATTTTAGACCTGTCCAAATTGAAAGCTTTTGCAGACGACAAAATAAATGTGACTGAAAATTTGAAATTTGCCTTGGGAAGGGTAGAAAACATTGTGGGAAATGGAGAAAATGCTAGTAACCAGTATTTTCTCTTTTTCCCACAATGTTTTCAAAAGGCTTTTTCTCAGGGTCGTTAACAGTTGGGATTGTGTAGTAAAGAATTAAAATAGGTCCTCATAGCAGAAGTTCAAGCGAGATACAGACTTCGTTCCCGGGCCATACAGACCGTTCTAATTAAATACTTGTTCAAGGAAAACTACACGACCAGCTTTAAATTGAAAACATGGCCGACGATTCCCAGCAGCCATATTTTATAAACAATAACAAACAAATATTGATACCACTTTATACTCTCCTACAGTGGTCAGCGTTACAAAATAACTTTGGGGAAATGGAACATTTTCTAGAACAAATAATGACTCAATTACTTGCAATGTTTTCTATATTGCAATTGAAAAAGAAAAACTTGCATTGAAATCCATTCTCTTCCACTAGATGGCATTCTACAAATACACATCTATCAAATTTGGGCATCCTGGATACAGAACCGGACAACTTTTCACAGCAACATCCGTTACTTTGAATTTCAAAATAAAGGCTATGATCAGCTTGTATGTCTTCTATGCACCGGCCATTAATTAAAGCAGCCTCCCAACAGGCTTGTTTAACAAGTTCGGTGTACGTCCTATATTTTCCATGTATATGGGATGGGTGATACGTCATAGTAGACAGGTCGAATCTTCGAAGAATATGACATGCGCAAACTATGAATAAAATATATAATGTCTTAACATAAACAGCACATTCACGAAGACTGACGCCTGGTTCGGTATAATTTTGGTCTGTCCTTCAAAGGGCAAGCTTATTCGGTTCGTTTGTTGGTTGGTTACTTGCTAAAACAAATTATACATGAAAGATTTGGCTTGCAGCTAAAACGTTATCTGTTTATCAATGCATTTGTCTGACTTTCAAAATATGCCCTGGAAAACAAGTTCAATAACAACTCGGGTGGCTCTTTCAGGGAGAGAAAGTGCTGTTGGGAAAACTTGGCTGTTCTAGCAAACGGATTTCGCATCAAGCATCCAGCCAACACTTTCGGATTAAGCAAGATATCTGAATTATTACTAGTTGGTATGATCACAATTTCTCCCTCATTATAACTTAAAAGGCATGATGGTTATTGCTAATCGATTAATCTATTGGTTTTTATATCCAGCCTCTTTGAAAAAAAAAAAAAAAAAAAAATACAGAGATGTTGATTTAATTAACATAACACTCCTTTATAGATCTTCTTAGATATATTTCTTTTTCTCTGTCAACTTTTCTCTGTCAACTTAAGCTTTATCCTACTAAATAGCTACATTGAAATGTTCAATTCGATAGTAAAATCCCCAAATCTAATGTAGTCGTAAAGTGTCATCTCGGATCAGCCTGCGCGGACTGCGCAGGCTGATACGAGAAGACACTTTACGCAAATGTCCGAACGCGTCTTTTCGCATGATGCATGTCAGATATGAGACCATGATTTATGCAGAAGACTACGTCAGATGTTTGTTTTTAATTCTGTACTATACAATGATGAGTTTTAACGACCTCGGGGTAAAGGAATGTTGAAAACACAGTAGGAAATAGAGAGAATGCTGATAACCAGTATTTTTTTCATTTTCCTGCATTATTTTCCACCCGTTCAAAGAGAAATTTCATTATATAACTAACAATTGAAGTGTAAGCTGCAGATGCTTTCGTTTCTAAAATATTGTCATCTGTTTAAGAAATAGTCTTCTTCCTATCGTGGTTTATCGTTCAATAAACCACACTTGTGAGTTATGAGGCAGAATACATAATTCACGAGGGCAATAGCCCGAGTGGTTTATTCGTTGCCACTCATAACTCACAACGTGGTTTATTTAAGAAATAATCTTCTTTCTATCGTGGTATATCGTTCATTCTAACATGACACGCGACTTTCGCTCTATAAACACAGTGCAAGGAGAACGTGGTAAAATCTGCAACAATCCATGCAGTGTGACGTCATCCTATATTGAGTGACGTCATTCAATGAGTGAGTTATTCAATGGAACATAATCTTCATCCGCGTTTTTACTCTTAGTTTGAACTTTTTTTCCTTTCATTAAGAATTTGCCATGTTAGAATCGAAATAATCTTCTTTCTATCGTGGTATATCGTTCAATAAACCACGTTGTGAGTTATGAGGCGCAATGAATAACCCACTCGGGCTATCGCCCTCGTGGATTATTTATTGTGCCTCATAACTCACAACTGTGGTTTATTGAACGATATACCACGATAGAAAGAAGATTATTTCTTAAATAAACCACAGTTGTGAGTTATGCGGCGCAATAAATAATTCACGAGAGCGATAGCCCGAGTAGGTTATTCATTGCGCCGCATAACTCACAACGTGGTTTATTGAACGATAAACTATGACAGAAAGAATATTATTTCGATTCTAACATGGCCAATTCTTAATGAACGGAAAACAAGTTCAAACTTGGAGTAAACAAGCGAATAAAGATTATGCTCCATTGAATAACCCACTCATTGATTGACGTCACTCGATATAGAATGACGTCAATCTGCATGGATTGTCGCAGATTTTACCACGCTTTCCTTGAACTCTGTTTATAGAGCCGAATTCGTGGGTCATGTGAGAATTCGATTCTAACACGGCCAATTCTTAATGAAAGGAAAACAAGTTCAAACTTGGAGTAAAAATGCGCATGAGGATGTTCCATTGAATAACCCACTCATTGAGTGGCGTCACTCGATATAGATTGACGCCACTCTACATGGATTGTCGCAGATTTTACCACGCTTTCCTTGTACTGTGTAGAAAGAGTCGAATTCGCGTCTCATGTTAGAATAAAAAATAAAACAACACCTTAGGACAAAAGATAGTTATAATGACGTCATGAAGGTGACACTCATGACGTCACTAAATGATTCGCCATGTTTCTGAAAGATTGCACACAGTACTTCGTTGTTGAAAGTTGATTCTAAAGCCTAGACCAAGCTGCAGAGTAGATCTAGATAACTTTTTTTTTTCTTTTGAAAATAGTTACATACCAGTAGAATCTTTTTTGAATCAATTCTGCAGTGTTCACAGAAGTACATAATATGGTTTGCCTACCCTTATCTTGTGCTAAATTTCGTTTATGATTGTCATTCCAGTCGATCATTTACGGAAAATACCGAGAAAGCCGTTTATCACAATATCGTGTACGGAATATGCCGAGAGCAGATTGTCGAAATATTCCAAACCTATACAGAATTCCGCAGAATTTTAAATGAAAAACATTCATTTACTGTTTTATTTACTCTTCCGTTTTTTTGTCATGAAGATAAATCAAAAGTTTTATATGTAAACAATTTATTTTCCACTCTCGATGAAAGGTTTTTATTACAAGAAAAAACAATATTAATAAAGTTTTACAACTTTGGCAGTTTTATTAGGTCGTTTTCTTAAGTATCTTCAACACATATTTTTTTCCAAGAAACCGATAAATCTCTCGTGTTCAAAAAGATAGACACACAATTTGCAAATGCGATATTTGAAAACTACAACCTAAATGTGGAAAGTCATATCAAGGTGGCCAGTGCATCTATGCATGTGTTTCTTGGCTTTCTCAAATCAGTCCTGACACAGACAGACAGACAGACAAAACAGAAGGGAAAACAAACCCATCCACTGACCTACAGACCATTCGACAGACAGACTAAATAACCGACAGACAAACATACAGAGAGGACCTATTTCAGGACCATGAGACCCAGAGATTGTTTGGGAAAGGGTTAAATGATTCTAAAATGTGTAACATGTCAACACTAAAAGCTCACGACAAGTGAAAGGTTACTGAAGTTATTAGCTTTACATTCGAAAACGTAGAAAATATCCTGATACAAGGTCAATGCTTGCACAACGCATTTATTTCCGTTTTCCAAATATTCTCAAACACTTTCCTACAAGGCATCATCTCCCGCTACATGGCATTCTACAAATACACATCTAATTTGGGCATTCTAGCTCAACAGCAAACATACACATACGTATATATATCAAAATTTAAGTCCGTTGAGCCAGCTCGACATTCCAGCTGAACCGCCAGCTCAGCAGTAAAAATACTTATACATATGCTGCGATAAATGTCTGTTGAGCCAGCTCGACATTCCAGTTCAACAGCTAGCTCAACAGCAAAAATACATATATATGTCAAAATCAAATTCGGTTGAGCCAGTTAGACATTCCAGCTCGGCCGCCACCTCAACAGTAAAAATACTTGTACTTATGTTTCGATGAATGTCAGCTGAGCCATCTCGACATTCCAGCTCAACCACCAGCTCAACAGTATATATGTCAATATCAAAAGTCCGTTGAGCTAGCTCGACATTCCAGCTCAACGGCCAGCTCAACAGCTTTGATCAATGTCCGTTGAGCCAGGTCGAAATTCCAGCTCAACGACGAGCTAGTATTTTTGCTGTTGAGCTGGCCGTTGAGTTGGAATGTCGAGCTGGCTCAACGGACTTTGATTTTGAAAAATATATGTATTTTTGCTGTTGAGCTGGAATGTCAAGCTGGCTCAACGGACTTTGATTTTGACATATATTTGTATTATTGCTGTTGTGCTGGCTGTTGAGCTGGAATGTCGAGCTGACTCAACGGACATTGATCGAAACATATGTATAAGTATTTTTACTGTTGAGCTGGCTGTTGAGCTGGAATGTCGAGCTGGTTCAACGGACATTGATCGAAACATATGTATAAGTATTTTTACAGTTGAGCTAGCGGTTGAGCTGGAATGTCCAGCTAGCTCAACGGCCTTTGATTTTGACATATACGTATGTATTTTTGCTGTTGGACCTGCCGTTGAGCTGGAATGTCGAGTTGGCTCAACAGACATTGATCGCAGCATATGTATAAGAATTTGTACAGTTGAGCTGGCGGTTGACGTGGAATGTCGAGCTGGCCCAATGCACTTTAATTTGACATATACGTATTTTTGCTGTTGAGCAGGCCGTTGAGCTGGAATGTCGGGCTAGCTCAAACGAACATTGATAGAAACATATGTATACGTATTCTTACTGTTGAGCTGGCTGTTGAGCTGAAATGTCGAGCTGGCTCAACAGATTTTGATTTTGACATATATATGTATTTTTGGTGTTGAGCTGGCCGTTGAGCTGGAATGTCGAGCTGGCTCAACGGACATTAATCCAAACATATGTATAAGTATGTTTATTGTTGAGCTGGCAGTTAAGCTAGAATGTCTAGCTCGCTCAACGGACTTCGATTTTGACATTTATATGTATTTTTGCTGTTGAGCTGGTGGTTGAGCTGGAATGTCGAGCTGGCTCAAGCGACATTGATCGAAGCATATGTATAACTATTTTTACTGTTGAGCTGGCAGTTGACCTGGAATGTCGAGCTGGCTCAACGGACATTGATTTTGACATATATATCCACTTTTGCTGTTGAGCTAGAATGTCGAGTTGTCTCAACGGACATTGATCGAAACATATGTATAAGTATATTTACTGTTAAGCTGGCGCTTGAGCTGGAATGTCGAGCTGGCTCAACGGACTTTGATATATAATATTTTTTTTTTATTTTTGCTGTTGAGCTGGCTGTTGAGCTGGAATGTCGAGCTGGCTCAACGGACTTTAATTTTGACATATATTCGTATTTTTTGCTGTTGAGCTATAATGTCGAGCTGGCTCAACGGACTTTGATTTTGACATATATATGTGTTTTTTTTTTTTGCTGTTGAGCTGGCTGTTGAACTGGAATGTTGAGCTGGCTCAACCGACATTGATAAAAACATGTGTATAATTATTTCTACTGATGAGCTGGCGGTTGTGCTGGAATGTCGAACTGGCTCAAAGCACTTTAATTTTGACATACTCGTATATATGTATTTTTGCTGATGAGCTGGCGGCTCAACAAGGCTGGCGGTTGAGTTGAATGTTGATTACTAAGCGTTGAGCCAACTTCACGGACCCTATACTGAATAAAACCTACCTGGTACGATTCATTCAGCTATGATCAGAAGTTTGGAGAAATCTGGAGCTAAAACAGGACTGATAAAAGCCATTTTCTCCTTTGCTACTTTATAGCGCGTATTACAACACTGGGGGAGTGATGCGTCATACCAGACAGGTCGGATCTTCTTAGAGTATGACATGCGCAGACAACGTCCTTCAAGGGGGTCGAACTGTGACAGGCTGTAATAATACTGTAACAGATTTTACAATAGTTTCCCGAGCCTAGTAGCTTGGTAGGTAACGTACAACAGTTGAAACTAGGGAATGTTTGTTCGAGTCTGATGCCCGGCCAGTTTCCTTCCGAAGATTTATGACAGCTACTGCGATAGAATTCATTCTTCTCCCGTCGCTGACAACTGTTTCGACGATGATTATGTGGAAAAGCAGCCAGTGTTAGAAATTGTGCAATATGCTGGGAAAAAGAACGTGAAAAGATGAATAGGCAGACGTGATTTAACTGAAACATCTTTAGGATGAGTTAAGACACCATATAACTAACTATAAAATTAATCCAAATAGTTTTATCAGCTTATCTGTTTGAAGATGAAACAACTATGCCTAACTATGAGGAACGAAGAAATATTGCTAACATGTCAAGACAATTGAGGGTCTGTCTGCAGTGAGCAGTGCAAAAAAACGTTTAGCCATAACTTCCATGACAGGCGTCAATCATCCACAAATTGGAACTGCAAAACTTTAAATCTTTGGCTGCTAACCACTAATCGCCGACCTTTTGCGGACAATGTAGATCAAGATCAGACTGCACAGAACCTACAGTCTGATCTTGATCTACACTGTCCGATATAGAGATATTATTTCCGAAAACATATATTTGAAATGGGTTTTTACAATCGAAATTCAAAATTTCATGGTAGTTATTTAGTAGAATAGTAAATTGATAGTATGGTGTTTATCGCCGTTTTCAACATTATTTCAGTTATATCACGGCGGACAGTGCGCCTATACATGCTTTCCTGGAAATTCATTTTCCAGTATTCTGCACAATATTCTTTCCAAGCCACTGGCTGCTTTTCCACATTTCATTATGGTAGAGAAACATTGTTGAAAAAGGAGAAAATGCTGGTGACCAGCATTTTATACTCTTCGTACAATGTTTTCAAAAGCCTTTTTGTTGGAATAAAAGAAATTTCTGGTTAAAAGTATTTTCTCCTTTTACCACAATGCTTTCAAACGTTTTTTTTTTTTTTTGTTAATGTTACGATTGATAAAACATTGAATTGAAGATTCGAACAGTGGAAGTTATCTCAGAGCTTATTAACATTGTAGAAAAAGGAGAAAATAACTGTCGGAAGCATCTCTTCCTTTTTCCTAAAAGCTTTCAAAAGATTACTTTAAAAGATCGTGATAATAGAGGGGGCTTCTGAGTAAAGGATAGTTTATTTCTAACGATGAAATTTTAAGAATATTCAAAATTGAAGGCATTAGTAGACGAACAAATGAATTGGACTTGAAAAATTCATATCTGCTCAAGTAGAGGAAATTATTGGTAAAGGAGAAAATGCTGTATTACATCATATTCTCAATTTCCACATTGTTTCGAAAAGCCTTCTTTCTCAGGGGAGGGGCATTCAGTGTTCCCACTAGTTTTTATTTCAAGGGTATAGTTTACCCCCTTCTAGCAAAGAATTCTAATGTATTTCGATATCTTTGTAAAAATACTGCTGAAAGTCTCTTAACCCTTTACTCCATAGATACTCATTTCTTCGCATTGCTTGTAGGAGCCTTTGGAAAACATTGTGGCAAAAGGTGAAATTGCTCGCGACGAGCAATTTCACCTTTTGCCACTATGTTTTCTATGCTGTCAAAACGTGTCATGTACCCATAAGAAACAGGTGCATCCTTGCTGTTATTTAGGGTCAATTAGAGATACCATAGAAATGCTTTATGGGGTAAAGGGTTAAAAGCTGAAAAGGTTAGGGTTAGTGACTCTGATCGGACAATATCAAGGAGTCATTTTATTATGTCATGGGTTTCCGTGTTTTTTGCATAGATCACTTTTTTATGTCTGTCAATTTCTGGATTGGTATTTCCGTATGATTAGACATAAATTTGTCAATAAAAATTACAAATAACTTCAAAACCTGTCATTTTATGCAAGATAAGCAGATGATAGTATTTTTTGGCCATGTAACCTCCTACGTGAGGTCTCGCATGTAACCAATATTTGTTACGTGAATTTTATTTCTGTAACGTGATTTGCGCAATAAATTGCTTGAGTGGGAACACTGACTTTAAAAGTCGGGATTGTTTCATAAACGGTTAATTATGTACCGTTTCTCATTCAATGCAAACTGTTTCTAGACAAACCCAATTCTAGCGTTGAAAATATTGATTGATAAGTAACAATTGTTCACTCAATATATCAGACATTTTCAAAAGTCTTGGACAAGTTAATTACGAAAACCGTTTTCTCCTAATAATTATCAAATTGCTACAAGAATGTACACTCCAACTCACCTCAACGAAAAAGCATTCTACATTCAGTACACTCACTACAAAAAAAAACAGAGGGAGACAGAGAAAATTAAAAAGGTGTAACTGAATTTTTTGTGGGCATATTATTTTCGCATCTGATGTTTTTTATATTCCATTGATCTACATTTTTATTGTAAATTTTCTACGCACGAGATGAAAATAGGAGATTTTTTTGCCCATGCGCGTTCTAGACGATTACCTGGAAAATAAAATTCACCTACAGCGAAATTACGGTTTTTTTTTTTCCTGTAAAACGGGGTCTAAAAGCATTCGAAAAGTTTCGACTCATGTCAGTCTGCACAGTCCGTGTAGGCTAGCATGGGTCGAAACTTTTAGCATTTTTGTAAATTTTCTGTATGATAAAGGCACATTCTACCTCTAAATCCACTCAAATGATAGACTAAGTGATTTTCATTGACATGTTATATGATGACTTGCAATACAAAGATGATTTAACCCCTTTTTGTCAGAGCATGGCTTGTTTGCCTTTTTTTTCTATTTAAGCCATTACCAAACGACAATATTTTAGACTGGTCCAAATTGAAAGCATTTGCAGACGACAAAATAAAAGTGACTGAAAATTTGAAATTTATTTGTGAATGGTAGAAAACATTGTGGGAAAAAGAGAAAATGCTGGTTACCAGCATTTTCTCCTTTTCCCACAATGTTTTCTAAAGGCTTCTTTCTCGGGGGCGTCAAAAGTAGGGATTGTGTGGTAATGGGTTAAATGATGATGCAATACATATTTGTTTTTTCAATTCTGAAACGAATGATTATAGTTTCATAAAACAAGGATGAAATTGATTAAAAATAGCAAAAGACTGACTGAAAACTAGAATGTTTTTATCCTTAAAGGTAAAGCTGGGGACTGCCCTGGCTTGGCTATAGCAAAAGATGAGTAAACAACTTTACGGTAATGAAATCAATCAACTTTGGATGCACTCTGAATATCGGAAACTTACTTATCAGAACAGATCAGCATCAATGTGATGTTGCTATGTATCTAAATAACATGTGATCTTTGTCTTGATAAAAATTAACGCCGACAGATGTACAAGTGTATGTCTTGTACCGTCAATCCTTACCGCTCAATTGATTTATTAAATGTTTTTACGCCACTTTTAAAGGTGGCCCTTCAGATCTTGGGACAAAAATTTTACAAAGATAGAAACAAAAAAAACCATCCTTATACTCCCAAAGTCTTTAAATTTTCATTCAAAAAACCCCAGTAGTCGAAAACCATCCGACAACAAAAGAAATTAGAGATTAACTACGGCCCAGGTCGACATCGACGGGAACATGACATGGTCTATTTTTACATGCTCTTTTACATACAGGAAATGCACAGACAAGGCTTCAACAAACATTTAAGCTTCATTAGTAATGTGCCAGTCACTTGACATTCCCAGGGTGGTTTTTAGGCCAGGGAATCCCTCTCAAGGGATTCCCTTGCCTATAGGGATCGTAAGCTGTCTATTCAGACAAAAATGTCGGTTGGTGTGTCCACTCTATATCGCTGAGTCCGCCAAAACAACTAGTTTCCCAAGTATATACAGAGATTGCTTATCACACGGTGTGAATGCTTTCCTTTCCTCAAAGCTTTCATCTGCAAAACGCCATGGAATTGCAAGGGTATTACAATCCTTTAATAACTGACGAGTGTGTGTTTTTTATCCCGTTTTTGTCATTAACACTGACCTAATAAAGGCGTAACCTAATGAACTTAGTTTATCCGGCAGTTGTGTATTCCTACGCGCTATATACGGTTAAAATCTATAACGCTCTCTCTTGCACTCCGGATCATTCATATTCAGGTATGGTGAGATTAACGAAAGACGACTCTGCTCGGAGTTTGTCTATAACGTTGTGTTGACATTTGAACATGTGTGTCACAAAACGCGTCTCCGCTAAAATGCGATTGTAAATAAAGCAAACTACGTATAGAATATTGGCCCGTGTTATGATTATCACTTTTTCTTATGTATATAGACTAAATCTAGGGTACTTCAGCGGAATGCTGGAGAAATCGGCCCCTGGAGAAATCGTCCCCAAACTGGTTGGCCCGTGTTATGTTTATCACTCCGGAGAAATCGTCTCCTGGAGACCATTTCTTTGGTGAAATCGTCCCCAAATAAAATTTTAGAAAAATCGACCCCAACATTAGATTTCATCCATATCGTTAATCAAGTTGTCTATAAAAATATTTTTGGAATTTCGTTGTCTTTAGTATGTACATTATGTGTATTAGATACCTTTATCCAAGAGTTATTTGGTAGTTTTGTCTTTGTTTATACTGCCTATTTCACACTGATAGGATGTATTTCACACCTTTTGCACCTGTCACAAATAGATTACACCTGTGTGATTCTTAAAAATGTCTTTGATTGACTTTGATTTGAAACCAAATAAATGCTTATAATTTTTTCTGTATAGTCGTTCGCTTGTCATTTGATGTATTTTTTTATCTCTCTCTCTCTCTACTAGTGTCATATGATGAATGTAGGACGTTTTGGCCACGGACGTTTTGGCCAGGACGTTTTGGCCAGGACGTTTTGGCCACGGACGTTTTGGCCACATATAGTGAAAAAATGGACGTTTTGGCCAAAATAATTTTATATGTACTTTTTATGTAAAATAAAGCTAAAAAAATTTTTTTTTTATTTGATCAATTGTTTAGACTTTTGTTGAACTTTTGTTGAAATTTGGTAATAAATTTTAGAGTTTTACAGTTTTATTTATTCCTTTGAAGTAAAGGAAAACATCAACAATTTAATGTTTTTAAATTATCTTCAATTTTCAAGTTTTGTCTTTTGATTGACAAACAGTTTGATTGACTAATTCCTTATTAATGATACTTTCTTGCATTTAATGTTGTTATTATTAGAAGTGTAAAGAGTTTCATTGTTCTTGTCTTTTAACACTAATGAATTTGTAGATCACACCACACTATCTATAATAAGTACATATATAATAGATTTGGCCAAAACGTCCGTTTTTTCAATATAGGTGGCCAAAACGTCCGTGGCCAAAACGTCCTGGCCAAAACGTCCTGGCCAAAACGTCCGTGGCCAAAACGTCCGTCCTCCCATATGATATACCTGTGACCAATACCATTTAGCAGGGGCATCTGTGTCTCTGACACACATATTTCTAGTGTTCACTAGGGCTTGTGTGCATCCGAATATTTCCGGTCCATATCTTCTACAATTGTGGATGGATTTCAAAATAATTTGGCACAATTGACCTCCATCACGGTTAGATGTGCCATTTGAAACATCTGTTCAAGTAGGTTCAAGATCAAGGCCCCATTGAAGGCCAGTTTTTCGTCCGAACCATAACTCCGCTACATTTTTGGATAGATTCCGATATAAATTAGCATAATGCATTGTTCTCCATCATGAGTAGAAGTTCCCTTTGAAACATTTATTCAGGTCCAGGGTCTAGGTCAAGCTTGAGAGTCAAGTGTTTGCGGGCTTGACACAAGTTGTCCTTGGACAACGATTATGAATTAGGATTAACGTCTTTTTATATTATGTAGATATAAGTATCGAAGCTCAAGTCACTGTGACTTGTCCGTAAAATAGGCAAGTAAAATATGAAACCGAGCCTAATCGTTTTCCCAAAACAATCCAACCTTTTCACAGTATTTTATTGAGAAAATATTTTGGCTAAAAGAGAATTCGCTTGTAACAAGCAATTCCTCCCAATTTCCCCAAAATCTTACTTTTCAATAAACACGAAGAACTACTTTGGATTTTTATCTACAACTTCCTTCAAATATGACCAGTTCAAAATTTCGTCGACTTGTGGAAGGTAGAGACAACATGACCAACTGCCGTATCACTCCAATCTTTATTATTCATTACATTTTACCTTGATATCTATCTTACATGTATTTTCATTGAAATCAATAAAAATAAATATGTTCTTGTGTCATAAATGTAAAAAATAACGTCATTCAGGACTACAAGACATCACATGTCTCAGAAAATTTAGATAACCAAAGTTGGTATTGCACCGATTGAATACGGTTCAATTTTGACTTGGGATTGTTTACAAGCACGACAAATTACTAAGTATTCTAAGCCATTATCAAGCACCGCATAACTGTGAGCACATGCCTAGCTCTGGCTTAATTAGTTTCTGGCTGGTGCTTTCTGGTATCAGTTCAAAATTTCATGATAAAACCAAGAATTCCAGGGGCTTAGTGGAATCTGCTTGTATCCCTATCCGTCTACCTGTTTGTATTAATTAAAATTGACCTCATGTGTTGTTTCGTATCCTCAATTTCCTGGCCTTCAGTACTATCAGTACTTTGATTTTTATTTCTGGTGCAAAATCTGAAAATACCTTAAGATGCTACGTAGTCTTTTAAGGGAAACTCATATTTTTTTTTTTTTTTTTTTTTTATCGTTTTATGATTCTTAGTTATTGATATGATAAATATGTTGGTTTTTTTTTTTTAAATTCATGAGATGAGTTTTGAAAAATCTATATACCTACCTTTAACATTATTAAACATTATGTAATATTGTTAGCGACAGTCCACTTTTTTATAGAATTCATCGGCACAAAGCTGTGGCTTTAAAGGGTCTACCAAAAAGGTAGTACCGGGATACTCCAGGTCCCGAATCCAACCTCTTGGCCACTTAGCCATGGAAGAAGCAATAGAGCAAAAGTAACATTACTTGTAACTTGCAATACAATTAAAACTGGCAAATTAAACCAATCTAAGACTAATAACAAATTCATAAGAGCAAATCTTTTGAAGAAAAGAAGAAATTATTTCAACACTATGGAAAATAGTGTAGAAAACAAAAAGGAAAAAAAGACCGATGTATTTGTGTAACAGTTCTCACAATTAGCCGTCCCTGGTGGGATCTGAATCCTGAACCTTCAGGTCTCAAGTCGATCACACTACCACGTCTCTACACGTTGCTACAAAAGCTAGCTCTATAAAGCAGTATAAGAGCCCCCTTTTACCGAAACAAGCTATACCTTTACATCTATCTACGGGATAGACCAGTATACTACATACTCCTTCGCCACATGAAGGTTCGTCCCTTGAGCAGTCAATTATTGTTACTTTAACTCTCGAATAAGTCGGGGGGGGGGTTACGTTGGGCGCCAATGTAGCAGTTCGCACAAACAGCCGTTACTGATGGGGTTTGAACCCTGGACCTCCGGGTCTCAAGGCGAACACTCTACCGTTCGCTACAAAAGCTAGCTCTATAGCAAGGCAACATAAGTGTCCCCTTATAATAATTATCAACACAAGCAATATCTTTACATCTATCTGTGGGAAAGACCAGTATACTACTTATTCACTTACTCCTTTTCCTACGAGGTTTTACAGAGGTGACATCTAAAAGATGTGTTTTGATAAACATTTTCTGAAGCTACGAGTATATCGGCTGTGTTTGATAGGGAAGATAACAATGTTGGCTACCAGCATTTTCTCCTTTCCCCACAATGTTTTCAAAAGCTTTCATCTTCTACATCGTTAAAACTCAGGACTGCGTGGAAAAGTCCGAACCCTTATTCTGCTGAATAACTTAACTCAAATTTTCAACTCTATATTAAAGGTGGGTATTTAAAATTTTCACATCACACCAAATTAAAAATACATATATATATCATTGAAATTTATATGAAAAAACAATACAAATCATCAACAATTAAGAATCATGAAATTCCAAAAAAAAAAAAAGATTTTTATGGTATTCCCTTAAAAGGCTACGTAGCCTCTTAAACTATTTTTAGATTTCGCCCCAAAAATTAATGACGCATTATGGGAATGTCAAGTGACTGGCACGTGACTAATAACGCTTAAATTCCCTTACATAACAAACATGTAATAATTATTTTCCATAATGTCTTCTTTGGACGGATGTTTGAAACTTCCATGTGTTTTCCTGTATTTAAATGAGAGAATTGATAATCAAAAATAGAACGTGTCTCCCGTTGGTGTCAACCTGGTCCGTAATAAATCTCTTTCTCGGGTTATTGGATGGTTTTCGACCACTGGGGTTTTATGAAAGCAAATTAAAAGGCTTTGGGAGTATAAGGGTGATTTTTTTTTTGCATTTTTGTAAAATGTTCGTCCTAAAATCTGAAGGGCCTTCTTTAAAATCCCGAATATAGCTTTTTTCAAAGTTATGTTTCGGGAAATTATATACTACTTACCGGACAGTGTAGATCAAAGATCAGACTGCACGTTCTGTGCAGTCTTATCTTGATCTACAATGTCCACAAAAGGTCAGCGAGCCGCGCCTAGGAGCATAAATGTTAAACGAAAACGGCAAGGCAGTGTGCCGCATCAATAGCACCAATACTCGCTGTTCTAATAAGAATTCGTGATGCATTTTCTGATATGAACGGGAGAAAAATCCATTCCACTGCATTTCCTTGTCTGAATGATCTTCGGCGAGACAATTAATTTAATCTCTCTTAAAGGCCACACATACTTTTTCTTCACTCTTGTCTTGCTAAAGAACTAAAATGAAATTTTCAATTATAAAAACTCAAATATTTCTATTTCAAAGTTAGTATTTTAGTAAATAATATCTCCTTCTCGGACAGTGTAGACCCAAGATCAGACTGCACGTTCTGTGCATTCTGATCTTGATCTACACTGTCCGCAAAAGGTCAGTGAATTGCGCTTCGCAGCCTTAAAGATTAATATATTCAAATTTGTCTGGTGAACAAATAGCAAATGTTATTGGAAATACTCTTTCTCATTCCTTATTTTGTAACTGACGTATACGGGTGGACTAATTTAAGCGCCTTGCTCTGACAAAAGGAGGCTTATTATATCTCTTTGATGTTTTATTCCGATCAAGCATTGCTACAGTTATGGATCCATTATAGTCATTTTCTTTTACAAACGACTTAATCTTCAAGTAAAATGGTCCTTGTACATACAAAAAATTGACTTATAGCGAAAAGGACTGTGCTGGCTGACCTGAGTCGATACTTTTTGCAGATGCATTAAGCCCCCTTTTCACAGAGCATGTCACAATATATTTCTGTGCCTGTATCTTAACCCTTTGGATGCTAAGCGCGAGTCGCTGATCTTTTGCGGAAAGCGTAGATCAAGATCAGATTGCACAGAACGTGCAGTCTGATCTTTGATCTACACTGTCCGATAAGGAGGTATTATTCCCCAAAACAGTACTTTGAAACAGCAATATCAGGGTTATTAATATCGAACCGAAAATTTGATTTAATTATTTAGTAGGATAAAGGTTAAAGGTGGGGTTTTAGATTTTTCACATCTCACCAAATTAAAAAAAAAAATGTGTTTATCACTGAATTTCATATAAGAAAGATACAAATCATTAATAGTTAATAATCATAGAATTTCAAAAACAAAATGATGGTGTTCCCTTAAAAGGCTACATGGCCTCTTAAGGTAGTTTTAGATTTAGCGCCAGAAATAAAAAAGCATTGTGGGAATGTTAACTGACTTGCACGTGACTAATGACGCTTCTATTCCATAACATACAAAAACATGTATTTATTTTCAATAATGCCTTCTTCGGACGCTGTGTTTGAAGCTTCGTTTGTGTATTTCTGGCATATTTCTGGCATATAAATGAGCGAGTTGCTCATGTAAAAATAGACCGTGTTTCCTGTCGATGTCGACAAGGGCCATGGTAAATCTATAAATTCTCTTGTTCTCCGATGGGTTTTGACTACTGCGGTTTTATGAATAAAATTAAAAGGCTTTGGAAGTATAAGGATGACTTCTCTTTTTGTATTTTTGTAAAATTTTCGTCCCAAAATCTGAAGGGCCATCTTTAAAGAGTAAGGATGGTTAGACATACATGTACTGCACTCTGTCTTTTTTGGCATGTTTTCGTTTAATGAAAGAGGCACAAGAAGTGCAGTGTATACAAAGCTGTAGACGACAAGCAATACATAAATACCAAGAAGAATGGCTCTAAGAAATCTGCCAGAACTGAGCTGCCAGTTTTTCCTGTAATATTTGGTTTATAACATGATAGTTTCCATAAAAATAGCAATTCCAGACAAGACATCTTGTCTAAGAATATCACTCTCTCCGCTCTTCTTCCAACTCGCACACGGTTAACTTAACTTCACACAATTATCTATTGTAAATGCATATAGTGTATTAAACCATAATCCCTGGGTCCGAAATTACCGCCAGTTGGGCCACTCTGGAAAAACGGACGCATAGGGTCTTAGACCTCCTATCACTTCAAGTGCAACATGGAATACGATTTCTTGTTAGTTGATAAACAAGGGTTTATACTGATATAATACTTTTGCACATATATAATAGATCAGCAATTCTTTTGATGTCTACCTTGTCTTACGAACAAAGTCTGTAACAAAGAAACACATAAACAAATGCATAGCTGAAGTATAAACCTCATCTGGTGGGATTCGAGCCCGTGACGGACAAATTTCCCCGTTTTTCGACGCTTAAAAGACCAATACCATAACCACTAAGCCAAAGAGATATCCCCTCAACGCAGGGGTCAGGTATTGTATTTAAATTGGGATGGAGCTATGCGTGACGGAGGAGTGGTCTTTCGTAACACTTAAAATTATTTTTTGTTACTTTTGTTTTATTACTGAAAAGGGAGGTAATTATTATTACCCTTTGTAATGAGTACATTGTGGTTTTAATTCTAGGAAGGAAAGAAAGGAAAACAGTGGCTCTGTTTAAGTAGTACAATAACAATCATTTTAATCATAGCAATTTTGTATGATAATAACATAGTGGAAAAAAGCTGCTTTCCCTCAGGGGTCTGGTACCTAAATGCATCTCTATAATACCTGCTCAAGTCGTCACATAATTACGGATTTATAAAAGCCACTTTTTTAAATGATCAACATAATCATGAGGTAAACTTGTCCTTGGACATACAGAAAATTGACAGTAGCGAAAAGTTTCGGCCCAGATCAGCCTGTGCAGACTGCGCAGGCTAATCTGGGCCGACACTTTCGCAAATGCATTAAACCACCTTTTCACAGAGCATGGCTAGTATTCCTATTTGAATGTTTCATGTTTATGAGCTGTTTTATATTTATCTTATCGAGCGAGCCGCAAACAGACAGAAAATTTTCCCTTTAAGTCAATAGCCTGTCCAAACACCCGTGTACCTCACATGCAGTTTGTAATTATACAAAACGGATTTTACGAATGCATTGTTCAGTCCTGACTTGTTTAGTATCGTGCATCACAGAATTGCATTAAGCACATATAATTATGTACATCAGACTTACAATTATAAATCTGTAGATTAGGAACCGATCCAAGCAGGCAAATGATGTTTGAATTCCGAACCAAAAGAATGCTGTGCAAGTCTCGCCGTCTAATCGCATCACATTATGTTCCACTAGGTGGTATTTTTTCAAATACACATCTATCTGTTTTTGGCAACCTAGGTACAGAGCTGGACTACAAGATTTTTTTGTGAAAATTATTTTTCCGTTCTGAAATAATTTTATTTTCGAGATATTTGGAACGAAGGACAGGCAACATATTTCCACAGATGTATTGTTTGTAGCCATTTTCTCCGTTGATACCTTATTAGCAACATGGAACAAAATTTCTTGTTCTCGAATAGTGATGCGTCGAAGAATATAACATTCGCAGTCAATAAATCGCAGCTCTGAATTAGCATTAATATGTCTCTAAAGGCTTTGACTAACTGCATTCACCAACCGTACAAAATTTCAATCCTAAGTCTTCGTCTGTGTTAAAAATAGTTACGTAAATTCTGATTAGCCAAACCTTTTTGCTTACTCATTCAGAAACTGCGTTACTTTGAAATTTAGAAATTTTAGGTTTTTTTTTTTATTGCATTTTAACAGCTATGGTCATATCATGGAGATCAGTGACGCACCCATGTGTTTCCTGGCTTTCTCACACCAGTACTGACACACCTTTCTTTCCACAGCTACTGGCTACTTTTCGCACATGCATCAGAGGTGAAAGGCAAAAAAATCGTCGGAAAGAAAGTTCCGATATGCTAAAAACCGGGCTACCCGGCCGAGCAGAAATTTCAGGAGAGCTAGACAAAGAATGCCAGTAAGAACGGTTTTATAAATACAGACTCTGACTATATAAAACAATTCAGGCAAGCATTTCCGGTCTGGATTCCGAACCAACAGAAAGCAACCACACGGACAAATGTTACCAGTATATTGTGACGGCTATATAATGTATTATATCCCATCCTGCATTCCAGTATTACGTGTAATTTTCTTATCTAATTATTGTCTGATCAAATCATATCTTTGGATCAAAGAAAGTAATTCCTCTTTCTACTGAAAGCTTTGATCTATGAGCAAGTCTGACCAGGGAGAGTTTCGAATTTGCGGATTTAGAGGGATTGGCAATATTGCTTTTAATACTTAAGCTATAGATTGGGACTTAAGAACCTTTTGCGACAGTGTAGATCAAGATCAGACTGCACAGAACGTGCAGTCTGATCTTGATCTACACTGTCCGATAAGGAGATATCTCCCCCCAAAAAGCTTTGAAATTGTAAAATTTGGGTTTTTTCCTATCGGAATGAAAATTTTATTTATTTCACAGGATATAGGTTAATCAGAGACCCTTTACCGGAAAATACCAGGAATGTTTGCTACCTTGAGAAGAAAATTCTGTTAAACATTTTGGGAATAGATGAAAATACTTGTCAGCAGTATTTTCTCCTGTTTGCCACATTTTCCCCTTACAGGCTGTCTCAAATATTGTCGCCACATAAAGATTTGAACTGCTCAATAAGTTAAGATTTCTAGGCAGAGGTTAATATCCCCTATAATTTAAGGAATTCATTTTGCTTTTACCTGAAAGTCCGTACCTTAACCGAATGATGTATATGCAAAGTTTGACTGCAAAAAGGCACCGGGGCGCATTTAGCACGCAATGGGTTAAATGTTACAGAAACCAAAGAGTAAAAAAAACAAGTAGTTCAACGGCAATTTTACAGGATGTGCTTGAAAACATGCACCATCCGCCATGATAAAACTGATACCGCATAGTATATACGCGGGTCAAATATAGCGAACAGTATATAGCGTATGGGCAAAGAAAAAAAACTTTATACACTATATTTTCTTGAATTTCAACATACCAATTTTGTAGTGATCATACCCTGACCTTCACTTTCTTATTGCAGATTTAAATTCAAAGGATACAAATCGTCGATTTACTCCAAAAACCTCGTAACTACAACTTTTAACAAGCTGTAGTTACGATGTTTTCGAAGTAAACTGACGAAATATTGACATATATGATCACAGTCAGAAAAACACGGGGGGGAGGGGGGGGGGGGGGGGCGGAGAAAGAGAAAACACTGTGGTAAATAGAAAAATTGATTCTTTCATGCTTACTCTACTTGCATAAAACTCCTCGAGAGATGTCCTTAGCAGATGACCTATAGCATGCTGACATGAAATTAATAACAGATAGGATGTGGTTTGTGCTCAGTTTCGGCGCTGAAATATTGTACAATATTATGTGATAGGTTATCGTCTGCTGATCTTATTGTTTCCCGCCTATTTTTAGTCCTTCATCTTGTTTTTACTCTTTTCTTTACTTATTACCAAACGACAATATTTTAGGCTTGTCCAAATCGAAAGCGTTTGCAGACGACGAAATAAAAGTGACTGAAAATTTGAATTTGTATTGTTAAGAGTAGAAAACATTGTGGGAAAAGGAGAAGATGCTGTTTACCAGCATTTTCTCCTTTTCCTACAATGTTTTCTCAATGCTTCTTTCTCAGCGTCGTATTGTGTGGTAATGGGTTAAAGATATCTTATTTCCTTATTATTTTACCACAAAATCTCGACTTTCAACCATCCTCATGAAGACAGCTGTGGGAAAGGAGAAATAAATTGTACTTTTTTTTTTAAATGAAGTCTGATCTTGCATTTATGTTGTTCGCAAAAGTACTGAAGGTTTAAGATCCCTAACTCATCGCTAAATATCATGTAACAAATAATCCCTGGTTTTTACTACCCAGAGATAGAAGCCTTTTGAAAACATTGTGGGAATGCGATGTTTTCCACCCTGCTGGAAACAACTTTTAATTTATGTGATATGTTCATTTTGTCGTGTGCAAGGGCTTTCAATTTGGACCGGTCTAAAATTTTGTCGTTTGGTAAAGGGTCAATTCACATTTTTATGTCGTAAACATTCGCGGAGGTCTAAAAAAATGCTTTAACGTCCGACCTCTAAGAACGAGGGTGTTAAAGTGTTTGGGTGAATCTACGAATGTTAACTACGGGAAAAAACGTGAGTTAAAGCTATCATTGCATAAAGGAAAAGTCTTTTTGCAGTAACTTGAAAAAATAGCAAAGAAAATTCCATAGAAATGCAAATAAGCGAACATTAAATGTACTGGACATAGATGGGTAAAAATCGAAAGTCGGCGAAAAAGTTTAAGTTGCGAACAGTGAAGTGCCGGTAGTTCTACATGTCAGTTTTAATTCTCATTTAAATTCACGTGTGGACTTTTGTGGGATAATCTTGCACAGGTCTGGATCGATTTTAACTAGGATAAATGGGTGGATGTGAATTTCTGTAACCGAAAGACAGCAAAGAGATTTCTATCAAGCAAAAGAATAACCGATCACGCTAAAACTTTGGTGGGAAGTAGCCGGTGTAGAGTGTATGTCACGGGTGTATTGATGCTCAGATCTCGACTCGACTGAGATTCAGTGCAAAATTTTATTTGTGGTGCACTATTATCATCAAAGACAAGCCATAAAGAGGATTTAATGGTCCTACAGTTTGTTGGTCGAGGTCTAGGAAAATCTGACAAGAACAAACGTTGCTGACAAGTTAGGCCCGAATCGAGGATATTGATAGTACAAAGCCGGGCGTTAACGTCGAGTAAATTTACTGATAAATACACGTGTTCTCCCGTTAACGCCCGACATGCTAATAACGACCCGAAAAGGCACATTTTATGCAATAACACGTGTTAATTACAGCCACAAAAGACATCCGTTCATCTGGAAAACTATTTGAATATGGTTCTTGCTGTCCTTAGTTTCATCCGTGGGACTCGGACCCAAAATCTAAAGTGTCCGAGATTCGCCACTCATAAAATCACTGCCTACCGCTTGATCAACTTGGATTGACTATCTGTTTTTACTACTGGAAGCGTCAGTCTTATCTCACTACTCTGTCTTGATGTGCAACAAAGAATGATATAGTGCAGAACTACCAATATTACATTGTACACTTCCACAGCTCACCCCCAATCCTTCACCAAATATTCCCGTGTTTAAGCGACACTGAAATACAAAGACTTTTGAAAACATTGCGGGTAAAGGAGAAAATGCTGATAACCAGCATTTTCTCCTTTACTCACAATGTTTTTTTAACCTTTTAAGGATAAATCATATCATTGGCACCACTAATATTTTGTCATCATAGATAGCTTTCGTTTCCATGAATGTGAAATACTTTTTTTTCTCGTTTAGTAGGATAACTTACTAGATAGTTTGAAGGCATTTCTTAAACTATAGTAGTTCAAAGTTGAAGTACAGCTATTTGACAGTTCTTTGTGCCAGAAAGGTGTCAAGTGGTGTAGATGCAAGATCACCCTAAAATCTCGTAGCAAGTTGATCTTAGTCTTCACTGTAAAAACATTGTAAAACCCGATGGAACTGCGATAAGCAGCTTTGGGTTAACCTTTTCAGCGATGAGCCTCGTTTCAGGTTTTTCTTCTTAGCAGACAATTTAAGTCTAGGCAAGACCTTTTTCCCCGACAATACAGATTGAGATCAGACAGCACAGAACGTAAAATTCTGGTATTGAATCTAGATTTTCCGCATTTTTTTTTTTTTTTTTTTTTCATTATGATCTGGCAAAGGCAGCCCTGAGATTGCATTTTTTTTTGTCAGCATTTCTGTTTTACAATGACCGTTTCATTATTTTTTGGCTTCAAGGGTTGATTTAATTATCTGTTCTGACTGAATCAAACACTAGAAACCCAGACTAATCGATAATTTCAATATTTCAATTTCATCCCTGTTTCATTAAAGATCTCTGTCTGCTTGTCTGCTTGTCTGTCTGCTTGTCTGTCTATCTATCTGTCTGTCTATCTATCTATCTATCTATCTATCTATCTATCTATCTATCTCTTTCCTTCTCTTTACCTCTCTCTCTTTCTGTCTGCCTCTCTCTCTCTCCCTCTCTCTCTCTCTCTCTCTCTCTCTCCGATCCCGATCTGAGATCAGAGTGCACCATCTTGTACTGTAAGTTGTACCTTTGGCTATGGTATAAAAATCCGTTAAATGGTATAGGCCGAGGATCGTTAGAAATGTACCGTCTGATACTTTAGGAGGCATTTTGACCCAGACGATCTTTTTGAACGGCTGACAATGCCATGTGCCTATATTTGACACTCAAAAGACGTCAGTTGCGAATATTTGACAAGAAAAAGGTCTTTAACCTAAATTTCCCATACACAAATCACTGACCTTATGCGGACAATGTAGATCAAGATCAGACTGCACAAAACGTGCAGTCTGATCTTTGATCTACCCTGTCCGGTGTCAAAATAAAAATACCTTTGACAAAGCAAAATTTGGATTCTTATTATCAACTCAAAAACTTTTATTTTAAATCTCAGGCTAAGGTTAACTTCTTTAGCAGCGCAAGATGCGAAAATTCAGAGGCGTTTGCAGAGGACGTAGAAAAACGTGCTGTCTGATCTTGGATCCTTGTTTCCCACTTTGTTAGTGTTGCCCAAGAAGAACAGTTAAGGGCCCAGTAAAGGCCAAAATATTAAATCATGTGTCATAATATTACAAATCAAAATCATACCAATTAAAAGTATGGAAAATATTGTGGAGAAGACTGTTATCGTGTGGTCAGGCAATATGTTAGTCGCTGGCACAAAAATATAAGATCAGGCAAAATGTAAACAAAAGACAGAGCCACCTGGCAGAATTTAACCTAGTTTTGAAACTAATTTCTCTGTCAGCACCAAATACTTGGACCGAACATACAATGACAGATTGTCATCTTCACAATAATTTCCACATTTTAAAATAGTATAACGTAAAATGCATTCAAAACATTCGCTTTGTTTACTTTTGGGCTTAGGGTTATGGTTAGGAAAGAGATCAAAGTTATAAATGCGCCAAGCTCTGGCAAAAGGAGTCTTAATACATTTCAAGCAAATCATCATATAATTATGGATTCGTAATATCCATTAAGTCAAACAATCGACCGGATCTGAAGGCAGAATGGTCCATGACATGCAGACAATCTAAGCAAAAGTAAAAACGTTTCGACCCATGTCAGCTTGCGCAGATTACGCAGGCTGACATGGGTCCATGATACTTTTTGCAAATGCATTATGGTAGTCGATCTGTTACACTTCTACTGCAGCATGGAGTAAAGATTTCTTGAGTATTGATATATATACGATTTATACAGATTTAATACTTTTGCACATTATTAGCCGACCAGAAATTCCTTTGATGTCTATCTTGAAATTATTTGTTGACACTTTTATTGCGTTTCAGAGAAGGGAGGTAATTATTATCTCCATTTGTAAGGAAAATATACATGTAGTTGTTTTAGATTTATAAATAATAATTCAAAGAAGGAAAAAAAAAGGAAAAAGTGGCTGGGTTAAAATAGTACATTTTTTGATGATAGCTAATTTTGTAGGATAATATGATCGTGGAAATAGCTGTTTTCTGTTACGGGGCAACTACGTAAAGCCCCTTTCTTTTTCACACTGCATTGCTAATATAATTAGCGTTGAAAAAGTTGATCAAGAAATTTTCATCATATCCGGCTATTGAATATCACAATACTACTGCCGTATTCTTGATTTTATACAAAACCAGATTATTACGTATAAACCATTTACCACACTATCTTTGGTTTTAACGACCCTGAGAAAGAAGGCCCTTTGAAAACATTGTGGGAAAAGGAGAAAATGCTGGTAACCAGCATTTTCTCCTTTTCTCACAATGTTTTCTAGATTGTCTGATTCAAATCCAATTATTTGTGCTGTACAAATTTTGTCCTCTGCAAGTGCCTTGAAAGCGGCCATGCCTAAAATACTGTCTTATGGGAAAGTGTTAAGATAGTAGATCCGTAATAGAAAACAGCTATTTCTGATAATATTATCCTACAATATTTGCTATGATTAAAAATGAGTATTATTGTATTACGAGCCACTTTTTCATTTTTTTTTCTTCTAAGAATAATCATTTATTAATATAAAACCACTATATCCTTTTTACAAAGGGAGATAATAATTACCTCCCTTCTCTTGAAACTAACAAATGTATCAACAAATATATTTGAAGACAGACATCAAAGGAATTTCTAGTCGGTTAAATACGTGCAAAAGTATTTTACCGGTATAAATCCATATTTATCAACTATCAAAAATTTTTATTCCATCCTGCACTAGAAGTGTTACAGATCCACTACCTTAATATATAATAATTTATAAGTCTGCTCTGCGAAAAATGCACCCGCGGAAAAAAACCCAAAAAAAACATCGACACAAGCCAGTCTGCGCAGTCCACGCTAGCTGACATGTGTTGGAAGTTTTTGATATGAATAAATGTAAAGTAACGTTATCTGCGTGTCTAAGGACCGTTTTACCAGTTTTTATCCAAAATCCAAAATGGATTTTATGGATCCATAACAGTGATAACTTGTTTGGTAAATGTATCATGCAGATGCATTAAAGTAATAATGAAGGCTAAAAGTAAACAAAGCAAGTGTTTATGAAGATGACAATCTGTCATTGTATGGTAGGTCCGAGTGTTAGTTGCTGACAGAGAAATTCAAAATTTCAAAACTAGGTTAAAGCCTTACCAGACAGCTGTATCTTTTGCTTTTAGCCTAATTTTAAGATTATTTTTTCTGTCAGCGACTAACATATGGCCCGATCACTCGATACCAGACTGACCTCTCCACAATATTTTTCATACTATTACATGGTATTATTTAAATTCAAATGTATTATCACACCTGCTTTAATATTCTGTTCTTTACTGGGCCTTTAAAGTACCTCTTTTTTCTCAGAGCGCCACAAAAATAAGTGACTTGCAACACGTAAAAAGAGTCATTCGGACATTTGCGTAAAGTGTCTTCTCGGATCAGCCTGCGCAGTCCGCGCAGGCTGATCCGAGACGGCACTTTAAGTTTACATTAGATTGCGTTTCTCGGTAGACTTGCAAAAAAACAGAAATGTGCATAAAAACGGAAAGGGTAGATTCGGATTAGCCTGCGCAGGCTGAACCGAGACTACACTGTACGCCAATGTCCGAATGCCCATTCCCGCGTGTTGCAGGCCATACATGTATATAAATGATGCGACATTCACTCACCTTTAATTTGGACTTCAGCTGTGCCTGATCGCGCTGAATGTCGGCATTTCCGGGAAGGTTCCGTTTCCACAGTAAATATCCGACAATGGTATAAGTAACCGTTAAAATTATCACAGGAACTAAATACGTCAGAATAAGTAACAAAATAGTGTACACAATTTCCATATCCGGATTTTGCCACATTTCCTTGCACTCTATTTGATTGTGTTGCGGTTTTAATTCCGTATCCCCGATGAAAAGTTGGACCCCTGCGACGGCTATTGAGACAATCCAGATGACAAGTATAATTAGACGGTACCGGAAGGGACTATTTCGTGAGGTATTTAGCGGAAACGCGACAGCGCAAAATCTGTCAATTCCGATTGCCATGTTGGTTGACACACTTCCGGTGACGGAGACAGTTTGGAGGAACATGACGATAGGGCACATAGGTCGGGAAAATATCCACGAATCTAACAACTGGTATGTGAACGTGAAGGGTATACAAAATATTGCCATGATTAAATCAGCAATGGCTAGATTGATTAAAAATGGCCGTAAATCCGTCTTAGACCGTTTACCTCTCGTAAATATCACAATTGCCAAACAGTTACCCAGAATCGCCAATAGTGTTGTTAAAGTATACATAACAATTAAAATATAATGCTCCGTTTTAAATGGTTGATCCAGTGTTACGTAATCCACCATCGATGAATTTCCACTCGTTTCGTTATTATTCCCTGACACATTAACAGAAGAATTCGAATGTATTCCACTATAAAACTCCAACGACATATTAGATACATGTTGGTCCAGAAAGGCGGTAGGCATGCTCCTCTCGTCATGAATGCTGTCTAGGATATCCGATAAGACAGTATAATAAGGATTGCGCTCTAACACCGAGAGTTCTACCTTCCAGTTGGTATCGGCCGCCGTATTCTCTTCACCTACAGAACGGTTCATGCCTCTAATCCACTGACGTCTCATGTCGGAATTAGTATACATGGACGGCTCAACTTGAGTCCTGGCCAACACGCTGATGTATCAAGTTGACAATTGTTGGAATTTTTTCCTGCAATATAATCAACAGTAATTAACGACATAGGAATTAGTGTCTTTCTCGCCATCTTAACTCGTGCCAATTGCGGTTGTGCGATTTATCTCCATTTTCTATTAGATGTAATATACGAGATAGAAGATAAACAACTGGTTGTGTGTAATATTAAAAGTCCGTCTCTAGAATAGGGTGTGAATGTAGTTGAAAAAAACGAGTCCAAGACACGAGTTCAAAACCCACTCCAGTGATAACCAGTTGATTATACTATTTATCATGTTCCTAATTCACCCTTTCTTTTTCTAGTAATTATCAAGAACAGTACAGTATGAGCAATGTAGGTAAAAATAGTCTTAACCCTTTACTCCATAGATACTCATTTCTACACATTGCTTGTAGGAGCCTTTGGAAAAAATTGTGGCATAGCATAGAAAACATTGTGACAAAAGGTGAAATTGCTCATGACGAGCAATTTCACCTTTTGTCACAATGTTTTCTATGCTATCAAAAGGTGTCATTTACACAAAAGAAGGGTCTTCATCCTTGCTGATATTTAGGGTCAATTAGAGATACCATAGAAATGCCTTATGGAGTAAAGGGTTAAATTACATCTTCAGTAGTGATGATACCATATTTATTCATCACTAGTGATTTTATTCACTTTGATATACCAGTAATTCACTGATTGGAATACAATCATATCGATTTCCTGTAAATACTCTAGCACTTGTGACAATGTTTGGCACACGTTGCATGGTGCTGTGGTTAATCAGCAAAATCTGACATTCAATTAATTTCGGCATTTCTTGCTTCATTTCCTGCAGGGTCTCGTCAGCAACAGTATGTGCAGATATGCGTTCAAATACTCGGATATAGTAAAACGTTTTATACTCTACCCACGTATTGAAGTAATGAAACTGACTGATAGTTTTAAAGTCTTCAAAAAAAAAGAAGAAAAATAACTCTGGTCCCTCTCAGAATTTCATGATTTAATCTGCATACGGCTTATCTCTTAATCCTTTGCCACACACTAACTAATTTGACGACCCTGAGAAAAAAAAGCCATTTGAAAACATTATGGGAAAAGGAGAAATGTTGGTGACCAGCAATTTCCCCTTTTCCGACAATGTTTTCTACCCTATCAATAAACATTTGCTTCATTTTAGCCACATATGGGCGACATTCCCTTGCAGACTGTTAGCACTGTTACGGGGGACAGTGCAGACACAGTACGAAACCCATCCTAAGTTTCGCCTGATTCTTTAACGTGCTCGGTGTATAGCACCGTCACACGGGACCTCGTTTTCCCGTCTCATCCGAAAGACTATTAGTAATTTTAGATAGCCAGCCGTGGGAATCGGACCCACACTCTCATGATCACGAGTCTTACGCTCTACTAATTGAGCTACGCGGGCTGGTCAATGTCATATTCTTCGAAGATTCGATCTGTCCTATATGACACATCACTCCCAACAATATTGGGGGGATTGTAGTAATACGCGCTATAAAGTAGCAAAGGCGAAAACGGCTTTTATCAATAAATTTGAGGAAACTTCAGGTCTGTTTTAGTCCCAGATTTCTCTAAACTGCTAATCATAGCTGAACGAATCGCATCAGGTAGCGTTTTATTGGGTAAACGTTTATTTTAGTTTGAGATTCAAAGTAACGGTTGTCGGGTACAAAAGTAGTTTGGTCCTCTGTCTGATCGGAACAAAGAGATTCAGCATGCCACTGTTTTCTTTGTTCATGCTTTTTTATCATTAAATAGTTTACTGAATTTTACAGAACTCTGTCATGATGGCTAGTCTTATGTCCCAGAAAGATTTTTTTTGGCGCCACTTTTGAAAAATAAGCGAGCGCTCGCTTGCGTTCAATTAACGAGGTGCATTCTCGCCAGGCCCTCTGTGAAGCGCCCGCGATGTTGAACACACCTCTGGTTACACTGATACAAATTGAAAACATTTGCAGGCGACAAATTAAATAAAGTTGAACGGTGAGATTTGTGTTTGAAGAAGTAGATAATGTTAAGCAAAAAAATGGAGGAAATGCGGGTAATCAGCAGTGTTCTTATTTTCCTACAATGGTTTTACAGTAGCTTCTTTCTCAGGCTTGTTGACATCAGAGATTGTGTGGATGGATAAATTGATCTTCAGGATGCAATATTTATATCAGACAAGCGGCCACAAAATTATAGATCCATAAAACCTAGTTTTGGCTTACAGCTGAGTGACTAGAGAGGTAAGATGGTTCTGTGACATGCAAAATATTATAAATAGCAAAAGTTTTTGAACCAGATCAGCCTACACAGACTACGCAGGTTGACCTGGGTCGTTACTTTTTGCAAATGCATTAAGCCCCTTTTCTAAATGTTATGGCTTAAATAAATGTGATAGACAAAAGGCGCTGTGGCTCTATTGCTAGTGTCTGACTCTTTATTTTAAAGTTGTGCGGTCGAATACCTGTGACCGCAAATATTAGTTTTTCAGGGTGGTAGGCTATGTAACTTTTATTTCTCGGTAACAATATTAGTTGTATGGTCAGGTGGCGTGGGACATGAAAACTTGTTCACGGCTGTGGTGAATCATTTCGTCAGAGCGTTTTTCTCCGTGAACAAGTATTCAAGTCTCCCGCCACCTGATCGTACTACAAATTTACTATACTGCAAAGTTTCACGATTCAAACGTTTGTTCAGCGAACTGTGCCTATTTTTTGGTTTAAAAAATTGAGTACGCTGATGAAGTAGAAATTCCCTTCTGAATGCCCCAATTCAATGAAAACTGACGTCACTGTGAACTGACGTCACTGATTGTTGGTTATACCTGCTAAAACGTGCAGCTTGGTGAATAATCTTGAAGTTAATCCCGATTGACTCCGCCATTTTGGATGTTGTGTAAATAATGTAGTCATGTATACGGGGCTCCCGGAAGGGAAACTGCTTTTACGTTGGTTTTTGCCAATGGACATGATATATATGTTCGGGGCATATTATCCAATCAGATCACAAGAAATTTCTTTTCAATGTAATAATAAACTCAAAATGGTCACATCCAAATGATGCAATTTAACAAAATTCTTAATTTCCATGAAATGTATCTTTTCGGCGTATCTAAATACGTTTGTTTTCGACCTAATACTTGGTACTGATTAAGAATGAATAAATGGTGTTCCTGGATTGGTAAAAATATGCACATGTTGATTGTGTGGGCCCCTGATGACATATTTGCTGGCTCGTTTATGAAACCAATATTTACAAGTGTTACTACAGCTATTCATGCCATAATGTAATACAGAACGCGTCTTTTCTTGTTCTTTATGGAAATTTAATGTTTTCTTTTATAAGCATTACCAAATAATCCGGTACTACTTTGTAAAAAGAAAAAAAATAATAATGGGCAAAAAGAGGCAATTGCTGATGAGGTTATTTTACATTACTCCATATTGAGCCACAAAAGAGCTTCAGTACATGTATTTATATTTCAGTATCTGTAACGCCGGCTATCTGTTTTTAAGATATTTCTTTTATCTTTTGGGTGTGTGATTGTAAGTACCTAGTTAGCTTTCATCATTACAATATTATCGTCATCTGTACTTTAAGCCTTTCCCAAGCGACAAACTTTTAGACTAGACCAAATTGAAAGCATTTGCAGATTCTTGCTGAAAAGATTATTTCTGTCTATAATAGGGTAGAAAACATTGTGGGAAAAGGAGAAAATGCTGGTTACCAGCATTTTCTCCTTTTCCCACAATGTTTTCAAAAGTCTACTATTACAGACCCGTAAAAACCAGGGGTTGTTTGGAAAAGGGTTAATAAATGGTTTCTATACGGCTCTTTTATCATATAGATCTACGGCTCTTCAATTTATATTGCGTTATTATTTCAATTCACTCACTCAGCAAAACTTGTAAATCCCTACTTTTACACTGTAACGCCCGGTTGACAATTTTTCTTGCATCGTTGTACAGAAAAGAGATGCTATATTTAGACTTATTGCATAATAATGGATCAGTGTTAAAACGTATAATAGCTAGTCTGAAAATGATAATAGACTGTTCTTGCTTAAGGACCTTATTTGACGTCCATTCACTCAAAACTTTTTTCACTTTTTTTTTTTTTTTTTTTAAAGCTTCCTATACTCGTTTCCTCGGATTATAAATTTGTACAGAAAACAATTTCGTCTTTTTTTTCTCTTAAAACTGACAACATTTCAGAAATCTAAGCTTCTATTCATATAGTACCTTCGATTTGCACTTCGGCAGATCTCCTACTTTTGGAAGAGGGTACTTTTTCCATTCGATTTGACCCACTTCCGTTTTCGGCAGGTCTGCCGCGTATTCCACTCGATATTTGGAAGACGGCGGAAGACAAGATGGCGGCAAGCAGCGATAGTAGAAAAGCGTAAGTTGAATTTACCTCACTTACTTGATTAATTTTCGGAAAGGAATTGATTTATGTTGTGTACATGCATAACAAACACTAACACATCAGAATACAAAAAAATACTTATCTAATTGCACTGGTTCAAAGAAACCCAAATGTGATTGATACGGAAGGGTAACCGGTCGTTTGAATTTACGGATGGATGTAAAGTTCCAAGTGCAGTAGTGTACAAATACAGACATTTGGTACACGTTTGATATTGCTGAGGACTCATATAAAAATGGTTGATATAAAGCATTGATATTTTCAATACTGAGTGAGTCAATTTTGAGCATTGTTGTTTTTGTGACTAGTTTACAGATTTTCATAAAATTATAATCTAAATAAGAATTATCTTCCATTGGGATTTAAAGCATGTATGCATTTGATAGTCAAGGCGACATGAAACAGTTTGTACCATAAGAAATTGGCCTGCTTGTTTGAGGAGCTTCATGCCCATTTAGAATTGCATACACACATGACTATTGCATTTACAAAGCTATAATGAAAGTTAATTACTCTTCTTTATTTTTTAGATTCGATTTGCAAGTAGAAGTGGACAATGTCATCAGAATGGTAACTGTCGACCAGCCTTTATTAGACAGAATAAATAACAATGGTATGTGTATTTTTCAGCCTTTAATAAAGTATTATATTTCTGCATATTGATAATGCCATAATCCTAAAGATTAGCTCATTGACCTCCATGCGCAGTTGCTAGTTTAACCCATTACCACACAATCCCTACTTTTGACAACCCTGAGAAAGAAGCCTTTAGAGAGCATTGTGGAGAAAGGAGAAATGCTGGTATTAAACCAGCATTTTCTCCTTTTCCCACAATGTTTTCTACCCTTCACAAAACAAATTTAAAATTTTCAGTCACTTTTATTTTGTCGTCTGCAAATGCTTTAAATTTGGACAAGCCTAAAATATCGTCGTTTGGTAATGAATTAAATGCAATGTATGCACTCTCACGGGGTAGTTGGGAGCATTTTAAAATTGGGGTTGCTAAAGGTGTGGGTGCTTTAGGGATGTCTCCTCCCAATTACAAGGAAAAATAAAATGCCTATTTGAAATAGCCCTCTGTGGCTAAGTATGGAGTTAAATATCAAACAATACATGGCAATGTGACACAACACATGTCAATACCCTGTAACAGTTTGACAAAAAATGCTGGACAAGAGACCATGTTACAAGTTTGAAAATATTAAGTGCTATGTTGCATTGTCATGTATACATAATTACATATTGACATGTACATGATATAATATATGTTACGCTAAATTTTCATGTCATATCGCAATGTCCTGTATGGAATCAAGTGTCATGTGTCGCCTTTAACATCAACATGCGACACACAAAGTGACATTTGATATGACACAGCCACGATAATTGGACATGACAATGGAATGGAAAAAATTAATAATTTTAGAGTTATATCATAGTCCTCAGTTGGGTGATAAGGGGACATTTATATGTGCACTTTTCATATTGCATTGTTGTGTGTCATGTCATGTATTATGACCCATTGTGGGCCAAGCCCTGTTAGCTCAGTGGTTAACAGAATGGGTTTTCAATCCAGGGGTCATGAGTTCAAAACCCAGGTCAACCAACTTTCATCCGACATTTGCCAAAAGTCGTTGTGACACGCGTCATTTGTCTTCCACAAAATGGTGAATGATAAGTAGTGCGCTTAAGTGGGATGAGCAGCTGGTGGCTTGGTTGGAATGTTGTTGTTGTACTGGTGTGAGAAATGACAGGAAGCCATGGTTAGGTGCACCATCGGCCACAAGATAACTGAAATACTGTTGAAAGTGTCATTAATCCCCATATAGGTGACCCATTGTCATACTATGTCATATCATCTTGCATGGAAAGTGTTGTATGTCATCCTCAAACAATTACATGCAAATGATATCACATTACATATGGCACTATACTGGATTTCCTTATCAAAGCAACGGATTCATGATGCCATTTTCATTTCAGACCCTCTTGTGCGTGAATCTGCATATGCAGATTTACACAGACTTTTACAGTCGGAAAAAGTAATTGGTGAGCCTTTACTTTATTGTTCTTTCAGTATTATTCTAAAGCCAGCTTCTCAGCCTGTCCATTTATCTGTATATGGAATTTGTTTCATTTTAAGCTCGAGGAAGCAATGGGGTAATTATAGAAATATCTGTAAATTGATACCAACTTCAAGGTCATCATTCAATGTCAAGTCTGCTCAATACAAAAACTTAGTATCGGGCAATATCGGGCATGACTTTTGAATGGTTAGTGGTGGTGCCTTGGTGTGCAGTTGTTCCATTGATGCCACTTTCAAGGTCATCAGTCAAGGTCATGTTTGAAGGTCAAATATTCTTAAAATAAAATTTCTTAAGATAGAGAGGATATTTGCTTTTTTTTCAGTGAAAGATCGAAATTTATTTCATCGAGTTGACACCATCGGTAATATTTTCACGAGTGGCGCAGCCATGGGTGAAAATATTACCGATGGTGTTCACGAGATGAAATAAATTTCGATCTTTCACCGAAAAAAACAAATATTCTATTTACTTCATGCTTTTAACCCTTTCTGGGAGGACCTTTATCAAAATCAAGTACAGTTCTTTTCCGTTATTCTCCATGGCATACCCCTTCTGCACAGCAACGCATTACAATATTACGTTAAGCGAGAGAAATGTAAGGTAAATTGTGTCATATTTCCAGCTGGTTGTGAGGCATACGCAATTTACCTAGGCAACAAGAACGTGAAAATTGGTATTTTCACTGGTGGTACCAGAGTAAGATTGAAAAATATTTTCACTGCTATTTCTCGATATCCTACCTGAAAGCATGAAATAATGGCCATTACTTTTGATTGGTGAGTGATAGGTTATTCATACTTCATATTTAGAACCATTATGGAAGGACCTTTTTGTTGGTACAAAGTTCAGTCATTAGTCAAGGTCATCCAGTCAAGGTCTTGTTTCTAAGTTAAACATGCCGAAAACAAAAAGTTTGGCATTTCATTTGATAGGTGAATGATATTCCATATCAATGATGATATTTCACATGCTTCTTCCTTTTCGGTGAGACTCTTCTGTTGGTACCATGTTTGATTATCAGTCAACGTCAAGGTCATATTTCAAGGTCATTTTTAGGCAAAATATATAGATATCTAATTAATACATTTTTTATCACTATCAAGCAACCAACAGCCGAGCCTTTGCACATGCATGTGGTGCTCTTGTTTTCACTATCCTGCACAGACAAAAGTAGAGCAAAACAATTTAACAAGTGTGATTTCTTGCATGCCATTGTAATTAGTAATAATTATTGCCACAAGCAGCTTTTAGCCAATAAGTATTTAGTACATGTATTTATTATATTATTATAAAATTTGTATAAATCTATCAACAATTAAGCTTAATAGAACAGGCATATATTACCTGTGTTACTGTTAATATATTGTAGCCCAAGCTCTATCTTCTTATTTAGATTCTGAAGTGACAGAGAACTTGCCAGAAGCATCTGAAAACCCAGAGATCCCATCCTTTTCAACATCAAGGGTGGTTCCTGTCCCAGGTTAGTTGCTTCTCAGCTCATTAAACATTTCTCCTCCAGTAGAATGTTATGTCTTATCTGTAATCTTGTCAGCTGCAGTTGCTCTTGTTTTCAGTCAGTGTAAATAACTACCTCATTTTATCTTGAATTGCAACCAAAAGCAGTCCCATATATCATTTGGATGATAAACAGCAGACCTGTTTTTTGTCTAGCCTGCCTCTGGTTAGCAAGATATAGCTGTCACTATGACAGTTCTGTATATGTGCATATGCCTGTCTTTGCATCCTTCTGTCAGTCCGTCCGTCCAGACCATAACATCTACAACTTGGGATGGATTTCAAAATAACTTGGCTGAATTATTTTCCATAGCTAGTAAATGTGTCATCTGAAACTGTTTTTTTGCATAGGTCCAAGGTCAAGGTCAGTGTCTTATTTCAAGACCAAATTTTTATTATGCAAAACTTAAACTTTTGATGTAACTTTTGAATGATAAGTTTGAGGGCCTTCATATTTCACACTTGAAATGCTTTTGAGAAGATTTTTCTGTTGGTACTAAGCCAAGGTTGAAAGTGAAGGTCAAGGTCATGTTTAGGCAAAAGCTTTAACATTTGGCATAACTTTTAAATGCTTTTAAGGTTTTCATATTGTTTACTTGCATTCATTGTGGTATGATCTGTTTGTTTGAAAAATGTCAAGGTCATATGTCAAGGTCATGGTCATGTTTTAAGGTCGCATTTAAAAATTATACTGCTGATTGGGGCATTCATGTTTGACAATCACATCTTGTTTCAGCCAGTTTCACAAAAGAACAGACCAGGTGCTTAATTTGCTTATACAAGGAAAGGATAGACAAATTCGAAAGTTCCTGTCAGAAGAAGAAAACCTTGTGGTATGACATAACAAACGACCTAAACCTACAGTGTGCGTCTTCTTACACACAAAAACAGGTGGAAGGAAGATGGAAGACGATCGTGGCTGTATATAGGAAGCATAAAGATGAAAGAAATAGAAGTGGAAATGGGGCAAAATCATATGAATTCGAAAAGGAACTAGATGAAATCCTGGTGAGAAGTCATGACACCGTCCCAGTCTTAACAGTGTCTTCAACTGAATCAAAGGAATCCAAGCAGCAGGAGGGATCAAGCCTCAGTAACAGTTCATCACCCGAAGGTGAACCTCTTATAAAGAAAAAAAAAGCACGAGTGTCTACTTCAGCAAAGGTTATAGATTATATGAAGTCCTTAGCGGAGGAAGAAAAGAAACGGGAACAAGATAGAATGGAAAGAATGGAAAAGATGCACCAAGATAAGATGACTTTGTTTAAAGAATTCATCAATATAATAAAAAAAGACAAGTCGGATTAGACTTGGTTGTTGGCAAGACAGCATTCCTGATATAGTGCAAAGTGTCTGGAAGACATTCATAAAATTAGTCTGTTTGCGTTTTTGGAAACTTAATATTTTGTCCAAAAGTTTAGTTTGCAGAGAATGCTGACTGTATGAGTTTTATTTTTGTTCATGTTTTCCATGATTACTTTCAGATATGAAAGGTCTTTTTTTATTGCTCACCTGAGCACAAAGTGCTGAAGATGGGCTATTGTTAATTGACTATGTCAGTTTTCTCAATATTTGCTCAAATGTCTTCAACTTGGTCAGATTATTACCCCCCCCCCCCCTTTTGAAGAAATGGGGGTATATTGCTTTGCACTTGTCGGTCGGTCGGTCGGTCCGTAGACCAAGTTTGTCCGGAGCATAACTCAAAAACTATTTAAGGTATCATCTTGAAACTTCATAGGTGGATAGATCTCATTAAGGAGAAGTGCAGTGCACAAGAACCATAACCCTGACCATCATATTTTTGGAGTTATTGCCCTTTGTTGATTTTCATACTTAATATTTGTCCGGAGCATAACTCAAAAACTATTTAAGGTATCATCTTGAAACTACATAGGTGGATAGATCTCATTAAGGAGAAGTGCAGTGCACAATAACAACAACTCTGCCCATCATATTTTTGGAGTTATTGCCCTTTGTTGTTTTCATACTTAATTTTTGTCCGGAGCATAACTCAAAAACTATTTCAGGTATCATCTTGAAATTACATAGGTTGATAGATCTCATTAAGGAGAAGTGCAGTGTACAAGAACCATAACTCTGCCCATCATATTTTTGGAGTTATTGCCCTTTGTTGATTTTCATACTTAATATTTGTCCGGAGCATAACTCAAAAACTATTTAAGGTATCATCTTGAAACTACATAGGTGGATAGATCTCATTAAGGAGAAGTGCAGTGCACAATAACAACAACTCTGCCCATCATATTTTTGGAGTTATTGCCCTTTGTTGTTTTCATACTTAATTTTTGTCCGGAGCATAACTCAAAAACTATTTCAGGTATCATCTTGAAATTACATAGGTTGATAGATCTCATTAAGGAGAAGTGCAGTGTACAAGAACCATAACTCTGCCCATCATATTTTTGGAGTTATTGCCCTTTGTTGATTTTCATACTTAATTTTTGTCCGGAGCATAACTCTAAAAGTGTTTCAGGTATTATCCTAAAACCTCATAGGTGGATAGATTATACTAAGGAGAAGTGCAGTGCACAAGTACCATAACTCTGCCCATCATATTTTTGGAGTTATTGCCCTTTGTTGATTTTCATAGTTAATTTTTGTCTGGAGCATAACTCAAAAAGTATTTCAGGTATCACCTTGAAACCTTATAGGTGGATTAACCTTATTAAGGAGAAGTGCAGTGCACAAGAACCATAACTCTGCCCATTATATTTTTGGAGCTTTTGCCCTTTGTTGATTTTCATACTTAATTTTTGTCCAGAGCATAACTCAAAAGGTTTTTCAGGTATCATCTTGAAACCATATATGTGGATAGATCTTATTCAGGAGAAGTGCATTGCACAAGAACCATAACTCTGCCCATTATATTTTTGCAATTACTGCCCTTTGTTGATTTTCATACTTATTTTTTTTCCGGAGCATAACTCAAAAAGTATTAGAGGTAAAATCATGAAACTTTAAAAGTTGATAGTTCACTTAAAAGGGAAGTACAGTGCCCAAGAATTGTTAATTTATCATTAATAATTTTTGAGTAATTACCCTTTGTTCGTTTTTACATTTTGAACGTAAGAGTTTATAATCACATTGGATGCCATTAGGGGGGCATACATTTTTTACAAACATCTCTTGTTTGTCATTGTATTAATAGGCAAGTTAGATATTTGGTCACTTGTGGTCATAACCCATTACCATACATCTGATGCGCTGAAGAATAAAAGGTGTGGTAAACATTGTGATAAAAGGAGCAATTGCTTGTAACAAGCCTTTTCTCACAATGTTTCCAACCCTATATGGCATTTTTAATTTCAATGCGCTTTGAATTGTTCTATGCAAGTCTTGTCAATTTGTTCTCGTCTGGTAATGGGTTAATAACTATGTTTGTATGGATAAAGTTTAGATCTAGTTCATGTCTGGGCTATGTAATTACTTCTTCCTGGTCAAAAATAGAAATCCCTTGCCAGGAATGTTGAGGTCAAATCTTATATCTAATTTCTATGAACGAAACCAGTTATATAGTCCAACGGCGATGATATGTCACTTGATGAAGACTGATCTTTCACTACACTCACAATGCGGGTAAAAAAAGTTTTAAAGCTTATACAGTAAGAGCACATAATAAGTTAGTGAAAGGTGCTAATTGGTAAGAACAATATAGCTGCCAAATTTGTGATTTTGTTGGTTTTAATATGTAAACATGTCACATATTATCTTCTGTGAGGTATATCTAGTCTGAATATTTTATTGTTTACATTTATGACTCATCATGCAAAAACGGACCCTCTGGGAATTCTCCAATTCAAACATTTGAAAATGAGTTATGATCCAGCAATGTTTACTATGCTAGAAGGACCTTTCTTTATTCAGAAAATCTACCAAAAGCAAAAAGTTTTGATCCTGATCTCCCTGTGTAATCTGCGCAGTTTGATAAGGGTCAATTCTTTTCGCATTTCCCAGATGTTCCCTGTTGCATGACAGGCCATATTTTGAAAGATTGTTTATTGAAGTTCATGTTGGTGTTCTGTTTAAAAAATTAAATTTTCAAGCAGATCCTACTTTTATTGTATGTAGAAAATTACTTTTAAAAAAAAACAAACTATTTAGACTATGTTAGATGGATCGCTAGCCATGCCCACTTCAAATGGCACTTCCACAGAGCAATTTGTCAGACATGTCAGAAAACATTAGTTTGATGGTCGCTGAGGACAAGTCAAATAGTGAAATTTGGCAATCTAATTGTAATTACAGAATAAGCTATAGTTAACACGTTTGGTCGCCCAGCAACAAAATGATTTTACACAAGTGTCACGGATAAACATGGTGGCTCCAAAGAAAGAGGTGATTTGATTGGTCAATCAATTTTTAGCTTGGCTGTTTTCGGAGATAGCCCGAGGTATAGTCATAGCCTTGTCGTTCTGAGTCGTTGTGCAAAAACTTTCACAGTTTGTAATATCTCTGGTATTACTATAGGCATTCACTTAAAACTTGGGATATATGTTCACTATCAAATGAACAGCCTTATATTCTGGCCACTTATCATATCTAGTTGGATGTCCTTTAACTTTTAAAGGCGTAGTACAATATTTTGATATTCGAACATAGAAAATTTTCTTTTGCATAAGTATTATGATATTGCTGGATTGTAAATCTTCATATTGGCACCCCATATTGTGTCCGCCTCAAAAAGTGCAAGCAAAGACATGGTAACTGACCAGAATATTTTAGGGTCAATAGATAAAGTTAAGCCCCCATCCAAAAATCAAGCAAGTAACCTGCAGAGAGCAGATCAGTACTGGTTGCAGAATCCAGGAAAACTGGTCAGGTGAACTGCCCATTGTATAGGACTGAACTACTGTTGAAAGTGACTTTAAAATCAACACTAATTGAGTTCGGTATTTGTAGAAATATAATAAAGATTTTTAAGTTTTAATTTATCTGTATTTCACAAACTGCTTGACAGTATCATTCACATAGTTGTAATATACAAAACAAGAAAATCAAAGATCTTGCTACCAAATATCAAAAATGCATACTGAAAAGGACAAATACCACTTTGACACCAGCACCTTACATCAGATTTACATGAAAATTTTAAAAATTGTAATTATAGCTTTTTTAAGCACTTTATGTGTGCCCTTTCACTGTGAAAGCATGCACTTTTCATTTTGTGAAGTATAAATGCCTTTTATTTGCAACAAAAGACTTAATTTAATAACAAAATAAGGCTATTGGGTATCAATATTTTTTTTTCCAGCCCTTCTAAAGCAATTTTTTCATATTCTGAAATTTCTTTTCCAGTTCAAACCCGTGTCATTCTTCTAATTTTGTGCACTTGAAGTCCAACAAATTGGAAATTTAACTCTTTACTAAACAATCCCTGTTTTTTACGACCCTGAGATAAAGGCCTTTTGAAAACATTGTTTGAAAAGGAGAAAATGCTGGTAACCAGCATCTTCTCCTTTTCCCACAATGTTTTCTACCCTGCTGGAAACAATTTCAGTTTATGAGTTATGGCTATTTTGTCGTCTGCAAGTGCTTTCAATTAGACCAGTCTAAAATTTTGTCGTTTGGTAAAGGGTTAAATGTTGAAGAACAAATATTTCAGTCCAAAATTTGATGTAAGGCAGCTTTATAACAGTAAAGACATTAGGTCAAACATAATACCCCTTAAGGTCAAAGATGAAATCTATCTGCAAAGTAATAAAAAAATGTCACATGAAAACGACAATCCAAAAATTCCGTACCACAAATGTTTGAAAAAAACAACAACAAAATGATTTGAGCGAGCACAGGTCAATCAGGTTTGCTTATTCGAATATAAGTATATAGCAAGACAGATAGACCATTCTACATTATTAAAATCTGCCAAAGGCAAAATCTTTGCAGTCTGACCAGGATTAATATCTTTTGCAGTTCCAAGATGGTCCCTTTTCTGGAGACGGGATTAATTCCACAGGAGGTAGGGGAAGATATAGAGGAGAATTGTTTGTTTCAGCCAGGATCAATTTATCTTTCATTGAGTGAACAACAAAAGCTATATTTTCAAGAGTCAAGTGAAAATATAGCTTTTGTTTTTCATAGAATGAAAAATTAATCGATCATGAAAAAACATGAACAAGAGGGCCAAGATGGCCCTGGATGGCTCATCTGAATTTTTCAGAGGATCTTTGCATTTTTTTTTTTTTTTTTTGCGTAGTAGTAGCCCCTATTCACCAGAGCCATGTTTATTGACGGATCAAAGTTTCGTGAACAATTTTAAAAAAAGAGTCACCCAAGAAACACTTCTGGGAAATTATTTCAAAATCTGACCAGTAGTTTCAGAAGATTTTTAAAGAATTTCTTCATGTCCGTATAGTGCAAGTAGCCCCCATTCACCAGAGCCATGTTTTTGAAAGGATCAAAATTTCGTTAACACATTTTGGAAAGGGCAACCAAAGGGACAATCCTATGAAATTATTTCAAAATCTGACCAGTGGTTCCAGAGGAGGAGATTTTTAAAGAATTGCTTAAAAATTCCATTTCGTTGCCTTGGCAACCAGATTTTTTGATGGAATCAAATCCTGTGAACAGTTTTTGAAGAGGACCTCCTAAGGAAGATTCCTGCCAAGTTTGGGCCAAATCGACCAAGCGGTTTGGGAGCAGATTTGTAAAGAAATTGTTGATGACGGACACCAGACCACCCTAACAGCTCCCCTTGAGCACGTTGTGGTCAGGTGAGCTGAAAACAACAATAACCCTATTTCTTTAATGCAAAAAATGAAAAAATGTAAAAAAAATTCGGACAAAATCTGTAAACGCTCATTATTCTGCATGTGACTTACTTGACATCATGATGACGTCAGCAGTATCTTTGGTCCCAGTGAGATGATATTCCGTAGCGCGAAATGAACGAAAGCAGGGCTAAATCTATCATAATAGTGAGTTTTTCATTTAGATAATTTCACTGCTTTGTCAATGAAATTATTAAATGATAATCCATTGACAAATCTCGATAATGTACCGAAAAGCATTAACCCATTGCCACACAATCCCTACTTTTAACGACCCTGAGAAAGAAGCCTTTAGAAAACATTGTGGGAGAAGGACAAAATGCTGGTAACCAGCATTTTCTCCTTTTCCCACAATGTTTTCTACCCTTCACAAAAATTTCAAAATTTCAGTCACTTTTATTTTGTCATCCGCAAATGCTTTTGATTTGGACATACCTAAAATCTTGTCGTTTGGTAATGAGTAAAAGAACAAATTCTCATGTCAGATGACTGTCGTTTCCACTATCACAGAGGAATGGCTAAATTTCATGTTTCTAGTTGTTCTGAAGTGCAAGATTCTGTGTTATTATCTGTCTTTTCATAATACCTTGAGCATTTGCATTCACATCTAAATTTACATTTCCGTCATCACAGTTTTCCTGGTCATCTTCTTCATCTGGCATTTCATCCTGGTTCAAAATACAGAGATTATGTATTATACATGCAGATACAATAGTCTTGACAATATATGTGATATCTTTAAGCTCTATACACTTCAGTCTTCGAAATCGATTCTTAAGTGTTCCAAATGCATTCTCAATGAGGACTCTTGTACTTGATAAGCATGTATTGTAGTTCTTTTGTGCTCTGTTTAAATGCCCATTATCTCTGTATGGCGTTAAAAGATTTCCACTAAGTGGGTAAGCACCATCTCCCAACAAATGATTACATCCACAGAGTACCTGTAGTCTCTCAGATAATGGAGAGTTTCTGAAAACCCTAGCATCATGTACTTTTCCTGGCCATCCACAGTAAATGTCTGTAAATCTTCGATCTTCCCGGCAAACTGCCTGAAGAACAACAGAATAAAATCCCTTTCGATTATAATAATCGTTCGCTCTTTCAGTAGGTTTTCCTATCTTGATATGACATCCATCAATACTTCCAAGTACTCCTGGAAAATTCTTTTTAACCTGGAAAGCATTTATAACAACTGGTTTTTCAGCTTCAGATGGCCACTTTATTAGTCTCTTTAGCAACGAATCACATATTACAGTTACCATTCGCTTAAAGTGGTTGTCAAATGTAGAAATGCTGACATTAAAGCGATCAGCAACTGATTTCATAGTTTCCTGACTTCCAATGAACCATAAAGTCATAAGAACATCTTTCTCCAGGGTTGTCTGTGGACGTCCTGCAGCAGGTTCTCTACGTCTAAGTTTCTGCTCTCCTAGAAAAGAAAAACAACTTATGCTACAGGAAAATGCACAAATGAGGGTAAGACATGTGGAATAATACTATTAATGTCGTCCAAATAAGATGCGTAAGTAATTCAATTACATGTGCATGTATATTTAGTTGCGGGAAATGTAATGCTTCTGAGAAATTATACTGTGTGTTTAGAAGGTGTATTTACCGTTACATAGTATTTCATGTCCATCTCCACATCACAAGCGATTTTATTAGTAATACCATGAACCCAGTGTTAATCGTGATGCGGTATGGTATTTCCGTCTCCGAATTACACTGCTATGTCGGAAATAAAATCGTGTGTAATGTGGAAACAGAAATAAACTATTACTTAACAGGATATACACCGTGGTTTATAGTGCCTTTTATACAATACAGTTGAACCAGTTTCTAATTATTTTTCTCTATTTCTTCACTTTGAACTTCTCAATGACGTAATTCTATTATTTGAATATTATTACCTGATAAATGTTGACACAAAATCTCCAATGTCTGTCTGCTCACACGAAAGAAAAGTTTAAAGTCGTCAAGAAGATAAAGAGGTACAACATCTTCTACATAGTTCTCAACCTTCTGTCTGTCTTCCCTATGCCTGAAAAAAAAAAAACGATCGAATTATAAACATGTCCCATTTTTAGCTCCTCTGTTTTAGAGAAATACAGTTATTTTCATAGCCTCGGTGACTTTGTCATCTTGAAAAACTGTAACATTGGTCATAACTTCTTTAATACTGCACAGATACATGTACCTACAAAAGCCCTCGTTGAATTGTTAGATTCATCTTTTTTCAATAGCATTGCTCTGACCTTGTATAATAAATGGTTGGGGACCGCTAACTTGGAAGCTACCCAAACGCTATAATGATGATTTCCTTAACTTGTTACCAAATGACAATATTTAGGCTTGTCAAAATCGAAAGCATTTGCAGACGACAAAATAAAAGTGACTGAAATTTTGAAATTTGTTTGGTGAAGGGTAGAAAACATTGTGGGAAAAGGAGAAAATGCTGGTTACCAGCATTTTCTCCTTTTCCCACAATGTTTTCTAAAGGCTTCTTCTCAGGGTCGTCAAAAGTAGGGATTATGTGGTAATTGGTTAAATAAGTAGACAATTGTATTCCAACAATTTTCGATATACTTTAAAAGTACCATTAAAAGTCACTAAATGAACCATAACATATGTAGCAGGATCATCTATTCCATTAATAGATGTAAACAGATGATAGGTTTGGAAGTGACCTGAAGAGCACTTGCTCTTTAACCCTTTACTCCTTTCTACATACTGCTTGTAGGAGCTTTTGGAAAACACTGTGGCAAAAGGTGAAATTGCTCGTGACGAGCAATTTCACCTTTTGCCACAATGTTTTCTATACTTTCAAAAGGTGTCATATACATATAAGAAACGGCTTCATCCTTGCTGTTATATAGAGTCAAGTAGAGATACCATAGGTATGCCTTATGGGGTAAAGGGTTAAGCGAGAAGTCTGCGATACAAATCTCGGTCGGGCTACAAAATTTTTGCCCCAGTTACACCTGTGCTAATGCCAGGAGTCTTATAAAAACAAAGAAAAAAGACATGTTTTGCAAGTGTGACTTTAAGGAAGATTCCAAGTGGTTATAACAGATACATAGTAAAATAATAGGCCGATGATATTTATCCGACCGTTGTGTACGCACTGAAGAAAGTTCATACTGCGAGGACGACTGTTGTGTACTCAATGAAGGAAAACGGTCGTGCACTTTGAAAATAATAGTGTATTATTCATTTATTGTATATACAAGGTGGTTTAACTATGAAGTAAACTATTCCCAACATTATGCTTACAATAATGCTAATGGAGAAAGCCTTGGTGACATAAGACATGCTTCAGAAACAGCCGCATCCTCGAAATCCGCAAAAAGAAACTCGTATGTTATAACACATTGCATCAACATACCCGTGTCCGCCATGTTTTTTGTTTACTTCCGTCTTCAGTCGAATTCGATTTACAGCTCTCCAAATTCCGGAAGAAGAAGACAGCAATCGCCATTCGATTTGAAATCGTCTTCGTCTTCCAATTGTCGCAGTCTTCTCTTCTTAGAAGATGACAAATCGAAGGTGATATAATATGTTTTGGCCCATAGACACCAGGCATGCGCAACCGATCTTTAAAAAAGACAAGTCTTCTGTTGGTAGACTCAGAAACTTTTCATTTAAAAGCTATTTCAAACGTTAAGAAGTCATTTTTCATTTTTTTTTCTGTTACCTGTCTATTTATTGGTCAAATTTGTAGGAGAAACAATTTTGGCAGTTTATAAGTTTTGTTGAGTGTTGTTACAGGAGACCACGCCTTCATACATGGATTCGTCCCGATTTAAATACAATAGATCTACCTAACAACTGCATTAACCCTTTCTCAAACAAGCCCTGGTTTTTACGTGTCTGCAGTAAAAGTCTTTTGAAAACACTGTGGGAAAAGGAGAAATTGCTCGTAATGAGCAATTTCTCCCTTTCCCACTGTGTTTTCTACCCTTTTTGAGAACTTTCTGCAGTTTTCTCCAAATCTAAAATTATTGCCTGTAAACTCTTTTGGTTTGGAATAGTCCAAAATTTGTCGTTTGCGAAAGGGTTAAGGAGATATCTCTTTGGCTCAGTGGTTATGGCTCTGGTCTTTTAAAACTTCGAAAAACGGGAATACTTATCCGTCATGGGTTCGAATTCCGCCAGATGCAGTTTATATTTCAGCTATGCATTTGTTACGAACATTCATGTTACGAACATTCATGTTACGAACATTCATGTTCGCAAGAGTGTATATATGTTGATGTACGATCCTATTGTCTACTTTACGTGGCTTTAAAGGCAGATAATACAGCAAGGCAATGTGGTTGAACTGGTTATCTTAATGGAGAATTAAAAAGTCGTAAATCATGCCTGGCAAAGCATGTAATTAACTAAAGAACTCACGATTAAGACGCAATGGAATATTAAGTGACATGCGCTGTTTTCTTACATAATGTACTTGTACTGGCCCATTGTATATGACTGAACATCTATGTAACATCCCTGGATCGTGTTTGCGTGAAACCTCAGGTTTCTATGCACAACTCCCTGACCTTTTGCGGACAGTGTAGATCAAGATCAGACTGAGAAGGACATTTTTCCCGCCGCACCTTCCTTTCCCCCCCCCCAAAAAAAAAAAAAACAAAGAAAAAAGAAACATAGTAGTAAAACATTTTGGATTTTAACTCTCAGTTTAAAAGTTTCAGCTGACTTAATTAGCAGAATAATGGTTAACCCTGGAAATGTTAGATAGGCAAAATGAAACTTATAAGCCTGTTTTAAAACCCAAAATGTTGCTTTTTCAAAGTTGACTTTTGGGAAAAAAATATCTCTATATCGGACAGTGTAGATCTAAGATCAGACTGCACGTTCTGCGCAGTCTGATCTTGATCTGCACTGTCCGGAAAAGGTCAGTGAGTCGCCCTTACCAGCCGAAGGGTTAACACTTGCTCCTCAGAATAGTAACACAGATCTAGATAAAGCGCCGTTAACATCATGTCTCATACAGCCATCACTAAACAAGACCCTGAGAAAGCAGGCTTTTGGAAACATTGTGCCAAAAAGAACAAAACTGGTAGCAAGCATCATTTTCTACTTTTTTCGAATCTTTTCTATTTTATTTTACTTTGTAAAGGACAAATTTCATCAATTGATATCTTGATGCGATCCTTATCGGACAGCGTAATCAGATCACATGTTATGTGCAGCCTGATCTTGATCTAAGATGTCCACAAAAGGTCAGCGAGTAGCGCTTGGCAGCGTAAGGGTTAAGGCATTGTAATTCTCATTTTGTATTTAAAATTCTATCGGCTGATAGGTTGAGATGTTTTGTCTTGGCCAATCAGGTTAATAGTCTTTGAATGTTAAGTAGCTTGATATGTACCTATACTGTATATTTCTTCACCGGAAATACGCCGGTTTACCGTTCTGAAAATTGTAAGGCTCCTCTTACAAAAAAAAAAAATTGAGTCTCATTTTTTAATCTTATTATATTCCAGTTCGTGTTTAACGTGGTTTATTAATTCCGATTGCAGTTTTCGCCGACAGATAGATGTGAATAGGTTGTTTATTGGTCGCCCGGCAGAAGCCGGCGACCTTATATTTAATATAGTTCAGAAGAGATGTTCATGGAGAGTGTAGGTACTTCCGGTTGAAATCTTTCATCATATTCGCCAGATTTAATTTGGTAAAATAGGTGTGAATGTTTGTGAAATTGTTGTGTGGGGTTTTCTTCACCTTTTTTGAGGTTGTTTACCTGTTTTTAAACCGATAAAGAATCGTGAAAGAATTAATAACGGTCTGCTGCGCAACATTTTGTGAAACAATTAATGTTCTTGTGCAGAATGCATCTATTTTTAACGCAAATGAACTCGTCCAGTCACATGATCTAAGGAACCAATGGAAATGCAGAACTGCTCCTACTCCATTGTCTGTGCTTATAGAATGCCATCTAGCGGGAGATAATGATTCTTTACCGGTAGGCCTAAAGAGCGGAATGGAAATATTTTAGAGCAATGGACGGAATGGAAAAGAAAATACGCATGGAAACATATCATGCCTGTTTATCAAATAGAATAACAATAATGATTTGATTTTTTCTACCCATTAAAGGTAATTTACAAGTAAAAACCAAAAATTATGTTTTTGTACCGCTGAAAAAAATGTACTTGTAGTGATATTTTTCCTTTTGGAACGTATTCCTAGATGGCGAAATGAAAAATTTACCAACAGTATATTGTACCTAAAGTGTTACAGGTCTTTAATGTATTTTCTTATGGGTAGTTAATTGAAGAAAATGATTAGAATTTCTTTATGCTTATAAGTACAAATGTTAAAACCTTTTAACCCTTTCCAAATGACAAACTTTTGGACTAGACCAAATTGAAAGCATTAGAAGACGAAATTTAAACTCTTGCTGAAAAGATGATTTCTGTCTATGATAGGGTAGAAAACATTGTGGGAAAAGCAGAAAATGCTGGTTACCAGCATTTTCTTCTTTTCCCACAATGTTTTCAAAAGGCTACCATTCTAGATCCGTAAAAACCAGGGATTGTTTGGGAAAGGGTTAAATTTCCTTTGTGCGGGACTGGCGCAATGGAAAAGAAAGTGCGCAACAGACATTATACATTTGTTACTATATAAAGTAAATATGTATGATTTCAAACGTGTGTATTTGTACTCGTATATCTTTCCTAGGGTATATCTGCAGGAATATTGAAATATAAAGTTTTTACTGTTAAAAAAAATATATTTGTAGCAATATTTCCTTCTTTAAGCAGGTAATCTCAGAAGGGGAAATGGAAAAGTTACCAAGTTCGAACTAGTACAATATAATGCACCCAACACAGGTCTTAAAGTTCAGATCGAATTTTAAAATGGATAATAACTTGATTTATATATCAGCTAACATGCATTAGACTGCGTGAATCTAGGATCAGACTTCAGTTTTGGTAAGTCTGATCTTGATCTACACATCTTCAGATATTTCACTGATCGGCTTTGGTTACATGTATGATCTTATATACCGGTACATTACATTGCGTGAATCTAAGATCAGATTGTAATTTTGGTAAGTCTGATCTTGATCTACACCGTCCTCAGATATTTCGGATTGTTCTAAAAATTTTGTCATTTGGTGTGCAAAATAAAGATTATGTGTTAAGTTATAAGTTATAAGTTAAATAAACTGAAACTATTTTCCCAATACCTATATTGAGTACCCAGATAATAAAACTTCATTTCAAATTTCCATTGCGCGGGATAGGCGCAATGGAAAAACAAAATTCGCATTGGAAATATTATGTTACTATAATATAAGTTGTAAAGTAAAGTATTTGGTAACCACTTATGGTTTCAAATGCATTTATTTTATTTGTAGTCATTGACCAATTATATCTCCAGTTATAAACGAAATACAATATTTTTGTAATAATGGCTGAAAAAATATATTTGTAGCATTTTTTTTTTTTTTCATTATGCAGTTATTCTCAGATGGCGAAATTGAAAATAGACATAAAAGTAGCATAAAATGTAAATCGGGCATTTGAGCGTTTTCCAGCCTGAAAACCCATACTTTATCTTGACAGTTGGTTATATGACATTGTAGGTCACTATTGTCATGTCAATTTACTGGAAAACAATATCTATTTTTTTCTCAAATGAAAAATAACTGAAAAAATTGAAGTCGGATATATTCTCTTGACTGCATATTTGTTTAATAATGGAAAGAAAAAAAATTTTTCGGGCGACCTTTGACGCTCTTGCGTCTTCTTTTTCTCTTGTGTCGTTACTAAACTATTTCCAGTGGCTCCGCCATGTATACGATCACGTGATTGGTAGTTCAAATGGAAACGAATGTTATATAGACAAGGTTAGATGTAGGTACGGAATAGGCCGAGTTGTGACGATTGTCTTTATAGGTTACCGATTGTTGGCGAGGTATTCTGTGAAAATATGCAGCAACCATTGAGGTCAAAGTTAAGTAACAAACATACGACAGACAGGCATGTTGATAAAACAATAATTTCCCTCAGTCAGACAAAGAATATTATCCTTTTGATTGCCAACGACAAATCAATTAACTCTTTGCGGACGGCGTAGATGAATTCCAGACTGCACATCACGTGTCGAAATGACTTCTGCGTATTACTAGATGACAAGGCCGGCCGCAAAACGTTTCCATGTCTCACTGGCTTCATTGTTCAAAACATTGGAACAGACGGTAATAACACTTCTTTGTCTATTTGTCATATCGTTTGTCCGTTCTACTTTACGTCCGTGAATCCATTGAGGTAGAATTCGAATGAACTCGTCTCATTATATGGATGTCAACACGCCAAAAGGGACCTTAGGACATTTGCTTGAGAATTTATAGTACATGTATTTCAATAATACTAAACACTTTAAACCGCCCAGAATTTCTTTAAATGTAAATGTAGAAATGTTTCTGTTCATATCTCTATTACTTTTTTGTTAAGGGAGGCAATAATAAGCTCCCTTTGAACTGAGGATAAAGTGATTTTAGGGCTGAATATGATAATTCTATGAAGGCAGAACATCAAAAACTGGCTCTGTTAGGACGCTACAATGGTGATGAGTTTCAACGATATAATATTTTCCAGAGTAAAATAAAAGCGTAAATAGATGTTTCGCTTTAGGATAGAAATACCTTAACCCATTACCAAACAACAAAATTTTAAGCTTGTCCAAATCGAAAGCATTTGCAGACGACAAAATAAAAGTGACTGAAAATTTGGAATTTGTTTTGTAAAAAGTAGAAAGCATTGTGGGAAAAGGAGAAAATGCTGGTTACCAGCATTTTCTCCTTTTCCCACAATGTTTTCTAAAAGTCTTCTTTTTCAGGGGCGTCAAAAGTAGGGATTGTGTGGTAATGGGTTAAACAGCTAACTTTATCATGATGCAGTCATTGGACAAACAGAAAAGTGACAATAACGGAAATTTTGGCACAGGTCAGCTTGTGCAGGCTGACCTAGGTCAGACTGATCTGGGTCGATACTTTTCGCAGATCCATTAAGTCCCCTTTTCACAGAGCATGGCTCATTTATCTTGTTTCTGTCCATTTAAACCAAATAATTCCGATTTTTTTCAAGCTGTTATAGCAGAGTACTAAAAGTAATGACGTAATTGTCAATATTGTGTATCGGATACAGAACAATGTAGATCAAAGATCAGAATGCACGTCTTGTGCAGTCTGATCTTAATCTACACTGTTCGCGAAAGATGTAGCAGTCACTGTTCGCGAGGAAAATAAATCCAAGGTCTTTCGTGAGAAAGGGAAAAATATCCTCCCTTGGTCTGAATGACATCATTTCAATTATCCGGGCGGAGGCACCGCTATGATACTACGTAAGTAATTAATTATCTTTATACAAACCATAAAACCCTGATTATTATGTCATTGCACCGATATGCAGGGGTATGGTAGTATTGGTTGTAGGGAGAGAGAGCGACAGAGAGACGGAGAGACAGAGAGAGACACAGAGAGAGACAGAGAGATAGACTGAGAGACAGAGAGACGGAGAGAGAGATATATATATAGAAACAGACTGACAGACAGACAGAAAAACAGAATAGGAGACAGCTAGGACAGAGAGAGGGACAGACAGACAGAGAGACAGACAGAGAAACAGACAGAGAAACAGACAGAGATATGAAAAGACAAAAACAGAAAGGGAGAGGAGATGAGACAGACAGACAGACAAGTAGACAGACAGGTATACAGACAGACAGAGACACAGAGAGATATAAAGAGAGAGACAGAGACAGACAGACAGACAGACAGAGGAAGAGAGAGAAAGAGAGAGATTTTTTATCCCTGAACAAGAATGATACAAGCATTATCCTTCTATTCCATTCTCTCCTCCAATTGTTTCTTTCTCTTCAATAAATTAAGCTTAAAATTATGATGAATGATTTTTTTAATTTATCTGAATTCTGTTCTCTTCCGTCAAAAAAAAAAATCTATGTATGAACCCGAAAGAGTTGCAGGTAGTGCATTTTCTAGTATCATTCCATTAAACTAATAGTTCAAGGCAAATTCTTGGTTCCTTGCATTCGGGCTGTCGAGATGTTGTTTTCAATCGTTTTGTTTTTTCATTTTTTGCTACAAAACTGCTTCTTCTTTTTTCCGAGGTCTCGAAGTACAATTTTACAAGGACATTTTTCTTTCTTTTCTAGTTTTTGCATCGAGTAACGGCCGGTGTCGATCAAGATCAGACTGCATGTTCTGTGCAGTCTGATCTTGATCTACACTGTCCGCAAAACCTACCTGATCCAATCTTGCTGCTGAAAAGATCGATCCTCTTGAATGAAGGAAACACCATGATACTACCTCATTCATAAACTCAATGGTGTAGTTGGCATTTATGGCTTAAAAACTTACGGAGTAAATTGATTTCATAAATTCTAAAGTTCCTTGTACTCATTTTTTTATGTTCAATGCATGATTATTTTTCAGTGCTCTCTTTGTACTCTGGAAACGTAGTTGATAAGGATATGCTGTTTTTATTTTACTGATTTGTACAACTGTATTACTATCTCTAAAATTATATAAGAATGTAATTTTCAATTCTGTATCATACTTGTTAGATAGGGAGACTATTAAATAGATTTAAAATAAAAGAAAGTAAGAATAAAGAGCGAGTCATGATTAATATGGTTAATGAGTTGATTGAATTGAATTGATTAAATTGATATGAATCGATTAATTGATTAGATTGAATTGAATTGAATTAAATTGATTGATTGGTCGAATTGATATGAATCGATTGAATTTATTTGGTTGAATTGATTTGAATTAAATTGATTGATTGATTGATTGATTGATTGATTGATTAAGTGATTGATTGATTGATTGAATCGATTGAATTGAATGAAATTTGATTGATTGATTAACTGATCGATTGATTGATCGATTGATTGATTGATTGATTATTCAACACTATTTCAATTATATATCCGCAGCCAGTTCACCTATTCAGGCTTGCCTGCAGTCTATTATACCAGTACTTTCCAAGTCACTGGCTGCTTTTCCACAAAACCATTGTGGAAACAACGATCAGCGGTGAAAGCGGAGTGAATCCTGGCGCAATTATTACTATCATCGATCCTCGGACCCCTTGTTCTCAAGTCCAGCACGCTAACGAACCGGACATGGCTACAGAGATAGCGCAAGCGTACCGCTTTTTTTGTAACGAAGGTTTTTTTCTGTCAGATTTTATCGGGTTTAAGATGACATCCGACTTTTCCACTGGCGTCATCGATTAAATCTGATACCTTTAAAATGCCTTAAAATGTAGATCAAGATCGGATAGCACAAAGTGTACAGTATGGTCCTAGATCTACACTGACTTCTGAAACGTTTTATCCATATACCACACAGTCCTTATACTTTTGACGACCCTGAGAAAGACGCCTTTAGAAAACATTGTGGGAAAAGGAGAAAATGCTGGAAACCAGCATTTTTTTCCTTTTCCTACAATGTTTTCTTTTTTTCACAAAACAAACTTTCAGTTATTTTATTATGTCGTCTGCAAATGCTTTCAGCATTTTCTCCTTTTCCTACAATGTTTTCTTCTCTTCACAAAACATATGTTCAGTCACTTTTATTATGTCGTCTGCAAATACTTTCGATTTGGACAAGCTTATAATATTATCGTTTCGTAAAGAGTTAAATGAAAGCACCCTTGTAATTGCACTTACTTTGATCGAAAAAAAAAAGAATGTCTAGGATCGGACAACATTGTTTACATTCTTGAATCTAACGAGCTACCAACTTGTAGCCAAATAGTTTACCTAAATGATATGTAGTGATCATCAATATACTTTGGGAAAAATGATAATTTATTTAGAAAGACAAACGTTTCTCTGATGCCCTAATTGACCTGATACTCCCCTTTATCATAATAACATCCTGAGAAAAAACAGCATCATTTACACAATAAAAACATTCCATGAGGTCGTTACGCGCATACGATTACATTTCATTATCTTGTTAGGAGAACCATCTTATCTTTTTCCTCGCAGCCTGTGGCTGACGTGCCTTGTGCTGCAATAGACATTCAAGTTCAACAAAAGTGACAAAACAACCGGAATAACGTTATTCAAAAGTTATTGTTCGGAGAAAAGAACCTGATTATCTGACAGTGTAGATCACGATCAGACTACGCATTCTGTGCAGTCTGATCTTGATCTACATTGTCCGAAAAAGGTACAGAAACTCCAGGGAAGTATGGATAAGTGTACTGACCTCTGCGATATAACTTAAATAATGTTGAAAAACGGCGTTAAACAACATACAGTCAATCAATCAATCTGCCAACTAAATTAGTATTGTGCAGAAGAAGAAAAATGAATGTTATTCAAAGCATTTTATTCGCCTTTGAATGGGGAGAAAAGTTTGTGGAAAAAGGAGATTAAGTTTTTTTTTTTTCCTTTTCCCTACAATGTTTTGAAAAGCGTTTTTAAGTTTATTTGTTGTATCTTTCTGGACAAATTTCTGGTGTCAAATGTAGCCAGAAGGTTAAAATAGCATTAGCCCTGGGACACATTGAAACTTCGTTTATCATGCAAATGCTCTAGCAGTTTTGTTGTCAGTCCATGTTTGGTCCATCTGTCGGTTTAAATCTTTACCATGTGAGAAAAATATAGACTTTTCCGAATTGAAAGCCTTTGCAGATAACAATTAACAATGAAGCTCAAACAATCACTTTTGTCTTTTATGCGGTAGAAAACATTGTTGAAAAAGGAGAAAATGCTGGTCACCGGCATTTTCTTCTTTTCCCTCAATGTTTTCAAAAGGCTCCTTTTTTCAGAGTCGTTAAAAGTCAGAATTGTGTGGTAAAAGTTTAACCAGTAAAATCAACCTAGAGAATGGACAAGCTCGTATAAAAAAAAAAAAAGTTTCAGCTGGATACGTTGTGGCAAGATTAGACTAAAAGCAAGTTTTAGCCAGATAATTAGTTCAAAGATCAGACAACACAGAAAGTGCAGTCTGATCTTGTACCCGAATCGTCTGCTACTTTTTCTCAAATACGATAACGATACATTTTCTTTGTCGATAAAATTCGTTTATATCAGTCTAATAAAAACTTCAGCGTCAAAATGAGATTAATAAATCGAATATTATTTTCCTCCGCTAGACAATTTAGTAGAAACATTTGATGAAGGACCCTTCAACCCGCTACTAGACTATTATATTTCAGAAAGCAATATTGGAATTACTTCGCAAACAGAGGCAAAACAATATGGCGGGTGTAAAAAGTTAAATAACAAATGATTTTTTTTTTCGACAGACTGGTGTGTAGTTACTGCTATAAAATTGTAGATAGTAAAACGTTGTTAGGGAGAGACAAACAGACAGAGAGACAGAGACAGTGAGACAGAGAAACTGACAAAAAAGGGAGAAACAGAGAGAGAGAGAGAGAGAGAGAGAGAGAGAGAGACAGAGACAGAGAGAAGGGGAGAGAGAGAGAGACAGAGAGAGACAGACAGACAGATAGACAGACGGACGGACACAGAGACTCAGAGAGAGAGACAGACAGACAGAGAGAGACAGACAGACAGGCAGACTTGACGTGATTTATCTCTATCAAACCACCATAACGTGATCATAGATTTACAAAAAGCACTTGTATCAGTGTGAAAAATTATATCATCATCTAATTATGGATCCTTGAAGTGAAGTATATTTCGTCACACATCTAATTCTGACCTGAATCGATACTTTTCCCTAATGCATTAATTCCCCTTTCCACAGTGCATGTCTCCATTATATTAAACCACAGTTTTCAAGGATGCTCTTCTCCATCATGTCTCGGCAAAGCCGGGAGTGTAAATCAAAGATCAGACACAGCTTGTCGAAATTTTGATCTTGTCTGAGCGCAAAACAAACTACAGCTGTGATAAGGCGTTATTGGGGTTAAGAAAAATTAAGGAGACGGGAATCACGTGATCGTAATACAAAAAATAAATTAGCCATACTCTGCTGAAATGGGCTGAATACATCTGCGAAAATTATCGACCTAGGTCCGCGCAGGCTGACCTGGGACAAAAGTTTCCGCTAGTGATCAATTTTCTGTATGTCAAAGGACTAGTCTGCCGCATGATTAGAGGGTTATTGTTAAAAAAGTGGCTTTTATGGTTGTATACTAATGTGATGGCTTGCTTGGTATACTGGATTAAGGATGATGCATTAAGCCTCCTTTTGCCAGAGCATGGCTCAAATGTGATTTCGCCAACCAATTGAGATCCATTATCTCCCGCTAGATGGCATTCTATAAATACTCATCTATCTGATATGGGCATCCTGGGTACAGAACCGAACCACTTTCAACTGAAATAAAGGTTTACTCAATAAAACGCTACCTCGTGTAATTCACTTAGCTATGATCAGCAGTTTTGAGAAATCTGGAGCTAAAGCAGGTCTCATTTCTCCTCAAACGTATTCATCAAAGCTATTTTCTACATATCTACTTTATAGAGCGTAATATTACAGTCAGCCCGCTTTCCGGGCTATTGATGTGTCATATAAGACAGTCGAATCTTCGAAGAATATGACATGCGCAGACAACGATTGAGATCCTTCAAAGGGAGATCATCATAGCCTGTACTTTTCTATATCGGTGGAATTACTTCCCTTGACTGTTACACAAAACAAGTGAAATTGTTTGCAATCTACCACCCTTTCATTCTACATACCAAGCCTTTTTTTTTCATTTAATATCAGACTTTTTTTTCTGAAAGGCTACTTTAAATGCTCAAGAGCGGCCAAAAATTAACAAAGCAGACATTAAAATTTATTTAAATTCAAACATATCATTCAAAAGTATGGAATTTATTGTGAATGTTACAATCGTAAAGGCTGCCACCGTGATATGACTGAAATAATGTTGAAAGCGGAGTAAAACACCTTCCAATTTTTCAGCAATCAATGAAAATTGACCTACGGTCCTACAGAAATGGCGAATTAGTGCAAACGGAATGACGGTAGAATTAAAAACACAAGAGCGTCAACCACAAAAGCTAAACCCAATGAATATTTCAATCAATTTTCAAGCCACGATTCATTAATATTCAAGTGTCAAAGTAAAAATGATAAATAAATAAGAAAAAATTATCAAAAGTTATAAAACCAAAAACATGTTTTACCTTTCTTTTATCATCGAGCAGGTCCATTCTTTAAGACATGATTGTTTAGACGTTTTCTTAGTATAAGATGGCGGTCGGTAAGTCCGCTATCTACCTCGAACAACGGTCTTTCCGTATAAGAACAACAAGGGCACGGGCTTCACAAAACACCTCGAGTACTTCGCACTCTCGGTGTTACGTAAAGCTCGTGCCCAGGTCGTTCTTATACGGAAAGACCTCGTACTCAGTCGATATCGTATACAAAATGTGCATGAATTTGTTTTGATATTATATTCGTCTGGTGACTGAACTCTTGATGTGCTTACAACAGTATCTTTCTATTCAGTGGAAAGTGTAGATCTAGATTAGACCAGTCTGAGCAACTGAATTTCTTACGGCTTCTGACGACCAGATCAGACTGCGTTAAATATTCAGTCCGATCTTCATCTGCACAGTCCGATATACCGTCACATATTGGCTTAACATGCTTTGAATTTGCAGATAAGTGAAATGAAAACGTTCAAGCTGGCAGTAAAATATCCTCAAAGGTTACTGTTTTAAAACTATTTTCATTTTGTGTGTGTGGGAGGGGGATATGGGGGAATAATCTCTTTATCGAACAGTGTGGGTCCAAGATCAGACGATACATTTCCCACGGATCTTGATCTACACAATTCCCCAAAAATGTTCGTCAGAATGGCTAAACAGCCAAATTCTTAATCTAAACTTCTTATATATAAAGAATTTCATTTCATGTACACAGATACATTTGGGCCTAATTTCCATTTAAGATTGAAATCTAGGAGAAGTTCATGGAAAATCGAAAGCTTTTAAGGATTTGTATAAATGTTATCTCTTGCCTTATGTCTTGTTTGGATGTAATTTGGCAATGTATGTTTAACCCATTGCCGCACAATCCCGACTGTTAACGACCCTCGGGAAAAGTCTTTTTGAAAAACATTGTGGGAAAAGGAGAAAATGCTGGTAACCAGCATTTTCTCCTTTTCTCACAATGTTTTTACCCTTCCATGAGCAAATTTCAATATTTGAGTCAAATCTATGTTGACGTCTGCAAATGCTTTCAATTTGGACAAGTCTAAATTTTGTCGTTTGGTAAAGAGTTAAAGGAAATATCTCGTCCTGTCATTGATATATCTTACTAAACTCTGTACAAACGAACTTTGTGTACGCGGTTTTTGCAAGCAACCATTAACCTTTTATCCTGCTAAATAACTAAAGTAAAATTTTCGTCTCTATAGTTATAACACAAATATTGATTCTCAAAGTTTTGTTTGGGGGAATATCTCCCAATCGGACAGTGTAGATCTAAGATCAGACTGCACGTTCTGTGCAGTCTGATCTTGATCTACACTGTCCGCAAAAGGTCAGCGAGTCGCACTAAGCAACCGAAGGGTTCAGTCTGAAAACATCTTTCTCTAAATTTTGTGGGTTTTTTTTTTAAGATAAAACCCATAATTACAGCCATACTTTATTTGTTTTCTGCAAATACGTTCAATTTGGATCGGTTTCTAGGAGACTGTCTTTTGGCAGGATTAAATATGAATATAATTATTTGTCCCAGAGAGAGAAAGAGAGAAAGAGGGAGAGAGAGAGAGAGAGAGAGAGAGAGAGAGAGAGAGAGAGAGAGAGAGAGAGAGAGAGATGGGGAGGCAGGGAGAAAGAGGGTTATATCACGTGGAAAACTGATATTTTTGTGGGTTGTAACTTACTATGTACAGGATGTATGAGTCAATGGATTCGTTCGTTCGTCGGCCCGTCCGTTCCTTCGCTCTCTCGTTCGATCTTTCGATCGTTCGTCCGTTCATTCATTAATGGCATGAGATTTACGATTTGATTAGGTATTCGCCTCACCTTACGCCAAATAATTGGCGAGGTCATCAGACCTCTCCAACAGTGATGAGTTTAAAAGGCAGATTGCCACAGAATTTGCTGTCTAAATCCATTTTTCTTGCGAAATTGTTCTGATACATGGTATTCCGTCATGGTTTTGTAAATAAAGCGAAATCAAAGAGAATCATGATGGTCCTGTATCGCTCACCTGAGTACTAAGCAGCACAGGTCTAAAATAAAGATATATACCAAATAACAAGGTTCAAGGCTAAATGATAATGAAACAAGAGCAGCAAATTGTTGCAATTTAACTTGAGACTTTGAAGTTCCATTCCATACAAGCAAGAAATACTGTAAAAATGAAGATCAAAGTGGAATTACTCAAAATCTGCGCTACGTAGAGTTATTGTTTTTGTGCACTGTGTTCCGTAATATTACAACAAACATGCATACTAAGTTTGATGTCTTTCTGACTTAAGATGACAATTATATTCAGGACAGGCACTAAATGCTGTAAAAGTGACATTCAAAGGGAAATAACTTAAAGACAGCACAAGGTACAGTTACAATTCTTAGACACTGCACTTCCAAATATTGCAACAAATAAGCATACCAAATTTCAAGTCATTCCTCCTTAAGATGACAAAGTTTTGCCCCGGACAAGCAAGAAATGCTATAAAGATGGAGGGGAATAACTCAAAATTTGTGCTAGGAAGTTATGGTTCTTGTGCAATGCACTCCATAATTTTTCAACAATCATGCACATCAAATTTGAAGATGTTCAGGCTGTAGATGACAAAGTTATATTCCAGACAAGCAGAAAATGCTGTAAAAATTTCAATCAAAGGGAAATAACTTATAGACAGTATGAAGTAGAGTTATGGTTCTTTCACACTGCACTCCGAATTATTGCAACAAACACAAATGCCAAGTTTCAAGTAAGTTGGAATGGAAATGACAAAGTTATGCTCCGGACAAAGAACTATTCTAAAAAACTTTCTAATTAAAGGGCAAATAACTCCAGTTGTTCTGGTCACCAATAATCGAACTCATCTGAGATCTTAGAGTCATATATGTTTTGACCAAGTTTGGAACTAATTTGTTGATATTTGTAGATGCTAAAGTGTAAACAAAGTGAAATATAGCAATTTTTCGAATTCAAGGGCAAATAACTCCAGTTGTTCTGGTTCGATTTCACCCATAATCAAACTCATCCGAGATCTTATAGTCATGTATATTTTGTCCAAGTTTGGTGTCGATTGGTTAATAATTGTAGATGCTAGAGTGAAAACAAAGCCAAATATAGCGATTTTTCTAATTCAAGGGCAAATAACTCCGGCTGTTCTGGTTCGATGAGACCCATAATCGAAAGCGTCCGAGACCTTATGGTCATATATAGTTTGACCAAGTTTGGTCCTGATTGGTTGATATTTGTAGATGCTAGAGTGTAAACAAAGTGAAATATGGCATTTTTTTTTATTCAAGGGCAAATAACTCCAGATGTTCTGGTCCGATTAGACCCATAATCAAACTCATCCGAGATCTTATAGTCATATACACTTCGACCATGTTTGGTGCTGATTGGTTGATATTTGTAGATGCTAGAGTGTAAACAAGAAAATGTGAACGGACGACGGACGGACGGACGGACGACGGACGACAAACGCCGACGGACAGTGAGTGATCACAATAGCTCACTATGAGCACTTCGTGTTCAGGTCAGCTAAAAATCGAAACGGGTAAAAGACGTGGTTTATTTTCATATGACGAATTTCAGAAAAGATTTGTTATATTAATTTGCCATTGTTGAAAATGACCTCTGAAATAAATGAATTTTTTCATTTAGCAATTAAATCTAAGCAGGACAAAAAAAAGAGAATTCCGTAAAAAGGGAGAAAGAAGACCGCTGGATAAGATCATGCGACTTGAAAACGCGGCAAGAAGGTCAAATACGCGGCGGCTTTTTTATTCGATCCCAAGTAAAATAAAATATCGTAACCCTTTCCCTTTTTCTGCCATTAGCAAGACTAACACCATTCTGAGAAAGCCTGCCCTAGGAACTGCATAGGTATAGGGAATAAAAAAATGTTCAATTAATTCTTATCCAAACAATTCCTGGTTCTTACGCCCCAGAGGAAGAAGTCTGCTGAAAACATTGTGGGAAACGGTGAAAATGCTGGTTACCAGTATTTACCCCTTTTGTCACAATATTTTCTACTGTACTAAGGTCAAGTTTTGTTTTTGAGTCGTGTTTTATTTTGTCGTCTGCAAATGCTTTCAATTTGGACAAGTCTAAAATTTTGTTAAATCTGGTTAACCAACAATTGAACGTAGAATTCAAAGGGAAATAAAACACACAATCATTTTTCTTTTTTTTTTTTGGCAAATTCCAGTTTACTCTATTCTGCTAAGTAACTATACTTAGATTTCAATTTCGAAAGTGAAATCCCAAATATTGTTATTTCAAAGTTATGTTTTGGGGAATGATATCTTCTTCTGGGACAGAGTAGATCAAAGATCAGACTGCAGGTTTGTGTAGTTTGATCTTCATCTATACCGTCTGCAAATTCTCCTATTTTCGTCTATGATGCCGAAATGATAGAAAAGCAAACATTATTTTCAGCTAGAAGAAAATAATATAAGTAAAAATCACAAGATAATGGAATAAAAAAAACACTTACAGTATGCCGCCGACCTATTTCCATAAAAGATCTTATCCCATCTAACTATCCTAGTCTCCAACTTGTGCGGGTCGCTTACGTACTTTTCCGAGGATTGTATCTAAATGGGAAAATGATTGGATGTTGACTGAAAACATTTTTCCAAGTATTTCTCCCTGTTGAAGGGAAAAAAACTTTACTGATGCAAATCTGCAGATCTCTTCCAAATGGAATGGACAATTTGCCCCCCAATGACGATAAATCAAAATTAGGTAATTTTGGTGCCATTATTTTCCAAAAAATGTCTGAATTGATTTGAAAGAGATGAAACAAAGAACAGTGGGTTCGTATTCACCAACCATTCTTCAAGCTTTTCTGACTGTGAAAGTAACAGAACTTCTGATTGGCTAAACCAAATAGCTAACCCTAACCTAAACCATTTGATTCAAACAAAAGTTCTGTTACTTTCACATTGACAAAATTCTGAAGAATAAGACTGGAAATGTTCTTAAGAATGGTTGGCGAATACAGACCCAGAATGGCCGCGCTGTGAAGTCAGATCTGAATCTACATTTATTGCTCGCTCAGTAACGTAAGAATTAGTACGTACCCCACTGAGTTGGAATAAATCGAATCATGAAGTTTTTTTTATTCTTATCACACAGTTCCATATTCTAACTACCCTTTAGGAAACGGATTCTTAAACCATCATGGAAAAAAGAAAAAAATAATGCCAAATGAGAATTTTATCTCGGCTGTTTACGAAGAAGACGACGAGTTACTGTCATAGCCCCGAGTCTGTATTCACCAAGTACAGATTAGGTCTTATTCTTCACGATTTCCTGACCGTGAAAGTAACAGGACTTCTGATTGGCTAAACCATTCGATTTAACCAATCAGAAGTCCTGTTACTTTAACATCGACAAAATTATGCAAAATAAAACTAAGAATATTTTTATGAAAAGTTGATGAGTACGGACCCTGGTGTCGTCGCCATCGGCATCTGTGTCGTGTCGTCGCCATCGGCGTCCGTGTCGTGTCCTGTCGTCGCCATCAGCGTCTGTGTCGTGTCGTCGCCATCGGCATCTGTGTCGTGCCCTGTCGTCGCCATCGGCGTCTGTGTCGTGTCGTCGCCATCGGCGTCTGTGTCGTGTCCTGTCGTCGCCATCGGCGTCTGTGTCGTGTCGTGTCGTGTCGTCGCCATCGGCATCTGTGTCGTGTCATCGCCATCGGCGTCTGTGTCGTGTCGAAGTAACAAATTCAAAGGTTGATGTTCATGAGGTGTCAATATCGAGCCGCGCTTCATTTATGTTCAAGTGAGGAAAAAAAACTGATAAATGAATAAGAAAAAATACCCAAAAGTCATAAAAACCACAAAACATGTTATACCCTTCTTTTTTCATCGTCCACATTAAGTCGTCTGCTCAATACTGATGGTGGCCGGTATGTAAATCGGATATCTACCTCGTACATCGGTCGTTCAGTATAAGAACGACCAGGGCACGAGCTTAAAAAAACACCTCGAGCGCTTCACGCTCTCACTGTTACGTGAAGCTCGGCCGAGGTCGTTCTTATACGGAAAGATCTCGTACTATATCCTATATCCTACACATGTTTATTTCAAAGTTAGACAACTTCTTCACTGTCAAAAGGAGGGGGGTTCAAACAACACGGGCACTCGGGCAGGTAACCATCAAGATAGTTTGACATTGCTGTTTACCTTTGTCGACTTGGGACTTTTCACTAAAAATCGAGCACTTGTAGCTGAACGTTGACATCCGCATACGTCGCTCTTATTTTCTTTGACCACAATGTTCTCAATACATTGGAGGACAATGCCAGTAACAAGTATTCTCTCTCTAACCCACAATGTTTTTAACTGTTTGATTTACAAGTCTAATCATGTGTGAACAGAACTGAACAGATCGCAATTTTATTAACCTGTGTCCTGCTAAATAACTAAAATAAAACTGTCAATACAATACCTGAAACCCATATGCACAAAAATGTATGGGCTGTTCCTGTCAAAGCCGTTTTTTGGGAATCGGAGGTGTCAGTATTTCATCTCGTCCTCTTCTTACATTAGATCTGACAAGAGTATGAACAAAAGAGTGGAAAAAATACAAGCTGTTTAACAAAAGAAGAAGAAAAACAAATTTCTTGATTTTCTTCTTAACATGGCTTATCAGCATCTAAAATGAAACAAACACGATAATAAAAAAACTATTGAGCCATTTTGTCTTGTAAGAATGTAAGCTGGTGGCTTTCAGAGCACAAGACCGGATGTTTAGCAAAGTGAAAGGTTTGAATTTCAGCATTTGTATGATCCTTCAATTCTTTTGAGCAGTGTACAAGGTACAGATCATCAACTTCTAGATATACCAGTACTGTTTTTTTTTTTCGAGCTTACTCGTTTTAGAATCTGACACTATATTGTGGTAGAAGTATAGGACACTCTCAAAGTCGTGAAATGACTGCGTAAATACTCATACATTATGCATTCTACTCGAAATGAGACAGACATTGGCTTTTGATTTCTATCTTATAATGGCTTTGGACAGAGTTCCATCGATTACGGCTTTCGTTCTATCGTTTAGTTTAATAGCCTATCAACTCCTTTATGTTTGCTTGTAAGCGCGATTTGCAACACTTTTGCGGACAGTGTAGATCAAGATCAGACTGCACAGAACGTGCAGTCTGATCTTGATATACACTGTCCGTCACAATTTTCTTCCAAATAAAAAAAATCGCGATATTTTGCGATATTTGCAATTCCCTTGAAATTTTAGTTAGATTTATTAAAACCATTAACTGCATAGTACCGACTCTTACCTGGGTGAAAACCTTTTTGAAAACATCATGGAAAAGGAGATAATGCTGGTAACCAGCACTTTCTCCTTTTTACAAGATGTTTTCTATCATATCAAAGAAAAATTGAACCATTTGTGCCTCATTGAAACCGTGTTCTGCATATGCTTTCAATGTGAACGAGGCAAAAACTTTGTCATCGTTGTAAAGAGTTAAGTATATTAAGGCTCCTATAGGGGGCTCAATCTTTCTTGTTATTTATATTATAGGCCCAGGATCATTGACTGTACTCGTACAATATACGAAACTATATTTGAACACAACTGTAATTCTCAATTTCAACGAAATGTGTCCGGTTGGGAAGGGCGATCTCTATTATCCTATCTAGTGGTTGATCTTTGACCACCATAGGATCTGCAACACACCAAAAGGGGCACTCGGGCATTTGCGTAAAGTGTCGTCTCGGATCAGCCTGCACAGTCCGCGCAGACTAATCTGAAAGAACACTTTCGAGTTTTATGTATTGTTTTTTTCTGTTTTGCACAAGTCTAATGTGGCACAAAATCTACTGTAGTCGTCAAGTACCGTCTCACTTTCGTAAGTCAAGGTTATGATCACTACGTGGAGTTTACCTTGGCTGATTGAGCCTGATTTCGAGATTCGTGCGATGCACCCTCTATTGGATGCTGGCTATTACCCCCCTTTACGTCATATTTCTGAAAGCGAATGAAATATCGTTTTACAAACCGCTTACGAATACAATTATTCAACAAGAAGCGATAACCAAACATCCACGTGGGTTTCCATGTTTACCTTCTATTCGAAAGGTCGCTACCTTATTCTATTTTTATGAAGGATGAAATGCTACGAGCGATTTCATTCGTTGCAGCTAGAGCTGGCCGCATCCAGCGTATCGGGGGGATGTTAAAATCAAGCTCGATCGGCCAAGGGTAGCGCAGCGTAGTGAATCGTCAGCCTTGGCTTACAAAGATGGTACCGTCTCGGATCGGTTGATGTTGTTGTAACTGTTACTGTTGTTGTTATTGTTGATGTTGTTTTTTTTGTTACTGTTGTTGTTATTGTTGATGTTACTATTGATACTGTTGTTACTGATGTTGTTACAGTTGATATTGTTGTTCCTGTTGATATTGTTTTAACTGTTACGGTTGTTGTTATTGTTACTGTTGTTGTTATTACTGTTGTTGTTACTGTTGATGTTGTTGTTATTGTTGCAATTATTGTAACTGTTGCTGTTGTAATTGTTGTTGTTGTTATTATTAATGTTGTTGTTATTGTTGCTGTCGTTGTAATTGTTTGCTGTTGTTGTTACTGTTTATATTTTTGTTATTGTTCCTATTGTTGTTATTGTTGTTATTGTTGCTGTTAATTTTACTGTTGTTGTAACTGTTGATATTGTTGTTATTGTTGCTGTTGTTGTTGTTGTTGCTATTGTTGTAAATGTTGCCTTTGTAGTAACTGTTACTGTTGTTGTTACTGTTGCTGTTAATGTTATTCTTGCAATTGTTGCTGTTGTTGTTATTGTTGCTGTTGTTGTTATTGTTGCAATTGTTGCTGTTATTTTTATTGTTGCTGTTGTTATTATTGTTACTTTTGCTGCTGTTGCTTTTGTTGTTACTGTTGCTGCTGTTATTGTTGCTGTTGTCATTGTTGCTGTTGTTGTTATTGTTGCTATAGTTGTTACTGTTGTTGTTTTTTGTTACTGTTTATCTTTATTTATCTTCGGTGATTCTTATATACAGCAAAGCGATGCGGCCGTCCATCTAGGCATTAGACAAGACTCCAACATCTCCCTCTCAAATCGCATATCAGAGCGCTGCCAAAAGGCCAAGAATGCTTTCTACGCCATGACTGATCTAGCTCTTAGCCCTGAGGTTTTGAACCCCTTAACATCTGTAAGACTGTACATAGCAGTCATTATCCCGATTTTACTATACGGATGTGAGTTATGGAACAATATGTCTAGAACTGACTCCGTTAAGCTCAGCCAATTACAACACTTTGTCGCAAAGAAAATACAAGGATTTCATGTAAGAGTACGATCAGACATGGTAGAATCTATGCTAGGTCTCATTCGCATCACAGCCTTGGTAGATAAAAGGAAACTGATGTTTTTGTTTAAGATTTTGAATCTTGACAACAGTTCGATATGTAAGCAAATCTTTTTAAGAAAATTATTTCACTATTTGTATAGCTCAGTCAAATCTACACGTGGATTTATACCCGATATTTATAGCTTCTTGATCAAATATAATTTGAACTTTCTGCTAAATATGTACGTTAACGATAAAGGATATTTGCCACAAAAGCGTGTCTGGCGGCAATTTGTGCATAACTCTGTCAACTTTGTGGAAACTAACGAATTCCTTAACCGTTTGAAAGCTGCAGACTTTTCTCGTTTCAGTCAGTTGCACAAGTCGATCAGTCCTTGTTCCTTGTATTCTCTGTACGGTAAGGGGATAGCCCCACATAAATTAGCATTTTTGGCTAAACTATGGGTGAGTGTTCCCCCCCATACGGCAGTTGTATGTAATCTCTGCAATCGTATAGTACAAGACGAAATTAAGCACAAGTTGGTAGAATGCCCGTTTATCGGTGGCATAAAAGGTCACCTATTCAGTTGTCTTTATAGCAAATTAAGCTATGGTAGTTTTTCTGAACTGGTGCTGGCTCCAACCGATCAATTTTCTCGTTTTGGTTTTGGGTGCCAACAGCAGCTCAGTTATGTGAAATGAGGAAGCATCCTGGTTCATGATAAAAGCAGTATGTTACGTTTATCAATGCTTCCACGGTCCTTATATATTAGTAATGATCTTCTGTCTTCTTTTTTCTTTCATAAACTGACTTTAATTCAGAAATAGAGGTTGTGTACAGTGTCTCCATCCTACAAGGATGAATTTATTACTTTGAACTGATTTTCGAATGATTTGTAACATGTTCTCATATTGTTTATATGGGTCATTCTCTGAAGTCGACACTGGAATGAATCGCATTTTAGTGGATTTTGAAACTAAATACATTCTGATATGTAGTTAGTGTATTACATTTATTCATGTTTTTACAAAACTTTGCTGGTAATTTGCAAACATTGAGATATTTTGGTATTGTAGAAAATGACCTTGAACTTGACACATGTATAAGATTTGTCTTTACCATCACAATGAAGTCTAAAGCTAATTTTCTTAAATGTTCATAGAAATTTTGCTTTTTTTAACGGTCATATTGTAGTATACATTGATTTTTAACATATAAACATACGCAGGTAATTTTTTCGTCAGTATACATGTGTAAAGATATTACCATGTACCTGTGCAACAAAACTGTCAGAAAACGTTCAGGCTTTTTTTCATTTTCAAATTACCAGGAAATTTAAATTAGTATTTTGGGTACGTTACGGTTTGTTGAGGGTGGTATAGAGATATAATAGATTTTAAACAATGGTGTAATTTTACCATATATCTGGAAAATGATATAAAATGTCCCTGTTATGGAAGAGACATCGCGTTATGGAAAAGACGCATGAATGACGGTAGAGACTTGACATGTTTCATTCCAAGAACTAGTTGTAATTTTTTGTAATCGATGATAATAACAATTAAATCAATCAAACCTTTTAATTCATAAATCTGATTAACACTAAAAGTCAATCCAATTTGAAAACAAGAGGACCAAGATGGTCCTATATCGCTTACCTGAATACTAAGCAGTAAAGGTCAACAACTATCGAGTTCAATGCCAAATGATAATGAAACGAGCAGCAAATTGTCGCAAGAAACGCCCGTCCCACAGCCAGTTGTCCAGGAGGTATAATAAATGCAAAGGGCAGGTAATGGAACAGCTATATTTACAAACTCTCAAGGTGACAAAGTTCTGTTCTGGACAAGCAAGAAATACTGTATGAATGAAGATCAAAAGTGAAATCAGCGTTAGGTAGAGTTATTGTTCTTGAGCGTAATATTGCAACAAATATGCATTCCAAGTTTGAAATCGGTCTAACTTAAGATGACAAAGTTATATTCCTCACAAGCACTAAATGATGTAAAAATGAAGATCAAAGGGAAGTATCTCGAAGACAGAACACAGTAGAGTTACAAATCTTCCACACTGCACTTCCAAATATTGCGACAAATAAGCGTACCACATTTCAAGCCATTCCTACTTAAGATGCTAACGTTTTGCTCCAGACAAGCAAGAAATGCTAAAGAAATGAAGATCAAAGGCAAATAACTCAAAATTCGTGCTAGGAAGAGTTTTGGTTCTTTTGCACTGCACTCCTTATTATTGCAACAAACACAAATGCCAAGTTTTAAGTTTGGAGATGACAAAATATACTCCGAACAAAGAACTACATGTATTTTAAAGAATTTTCAATTTCAAGGGCAAATAACTCCAGTCATTTTAATCCGATAAGACCACTAATCGAACCCATCCGAGATCTTATCGCCATATATATTCTGACCAAGTTTGGTGCTGACTGGTTAATAATTGTAGATGCTAAAGTGTAAACAAGAAGATTTTTAAAAAATTCCTTCTCTATGTGAAATCCGAGAACCAACAACATAGGGCCAATTTCCATGCCAGGGTCATAGTTTGAAATGTTTTGGTAGAGGGCCACTAGATGATGCTGCATGCTATATATGAAAGCTCTAGCCCTTACGGTTTGGGACAAAAAGATTTTTAAAGATTTCCTTCTTTATCTCTGAGTGAAATCTGAGAACCCACAACATAGGGTCAATTTCCACACTGGGGCTATAATTTGAAGCATTTTGGTAGAGGGCCACTAGATGATGCTACATACCATGCCTTTCATGAGTGCTCTAACCCTTAAGGTTTGGGACAAGATTTTTAAAAATTTCTTCTTTATCTCTTTGTGAAATCTGAGAACTCACAACATAGGGCCAATTTCAACACCAGCGCCATAATTTGAAGTATTTTGGTAAAGGGCCACTAAATTCTGTAGAGCTTCATCCAAGGAACATTCCTGCCAAGTTTTATCAAGATTGCCCATCTTGTTTTGGAGGAGAGGATTTTCAAAGAAATTGTTTACCGACGGACGGACAAACAGACGACGGACGATGAACGATCACAATAACTCACTCCCAGAGCACATAAAGGGTCACCAGATGATGCTACATGCAAAATATGAATGCTCTAGCCCTTTTGGTTTGTTATAAAAAGATTTTAAAAGATTTCCTTCTATGATTTTATGTAAAATAGTGTGCGAACGGGTAGAGCCCAAATATGATCCCATGGGGATAATTTTAACAAATTTTATAAAGGGTCACTAGATGATGTTACATGCAAAATATGAATGCTCTAATCCGTATGGTTTGTCACTAGTATATTTGATTTCCTTCTTTGTTTCTATGTAAAATAGGATGCGCCCGGGCAGAGCCTAAATATGACCGCAGAGGGATAATTTTAACAATTTTAGTAGAAGATCATCAGATAATGCTACATACCAAATATGAATGCTCTAGTCATTATGGTTTGTCAAAAGAGGATTTTTAAAGATTTCCTTCTTTGTTCCTATGTAAAATAGGTGCTCCCGGGCAAAGCCCAAATATGACCCCAGGGGAATAATTTTAACTTTTTTTCGTAAGGGGTCACCCGATGATGCTTCAGATAAAATATGAATGTTCTCAGCCTTATGGTTTGTCACAAGAAGATTTAAAAAAAAAAAAAATCAATTTTCAGCCATTTTGTTGCCATGGCAACCAGAGTTTTTGACGGAATTAAATTCTTATTACACTTTTTGTAGAGATTCATCCAAGGAAGAATCCTGCCAAATTTTATCAAGTTTGGCTGTCTGATTTTGAGGAGAAGATTTTTAAAAGAAATTGTTAACGGACGGACAGATGGACGTGCAGTCTTAGAAGAGGACACTTGTGGGGTCGAATTGCTCTTTATTAAATGCAACCTCATAAGTTGATTTTTTAACCCCACTAATCCCTAACTCTATCCCCATACCTACCAGATGGACAGAATGCAACCCCATACAGACCCTACAACTTCCGCCTCGTAAGGGCGGACGACGGACGATGACCGATCACAATAGCTCGGTCGAGGATAGGTCTATTACCGTGAATGGATAGCAAACTCATGGATAATAAAAGCATACAACCGTTTAGATTCGTGAGGGGGATCATGAATTTGTGAAATGTGGCCGTATGTACGTAAAACTATTGACAAAGGGCTTAAAACCCAAGAACAACAGCATCAATATTGAGAATATAACATTTCCATGTTAGTTAAATGCGTCTTAAATCAGTCAGTATAGGATTATAATAATATTTTGTCTCTACCGTTACGAGACGGTAGAGACACGGTCTTCACCATCACGGTGACTAGCGTAATGGAGGAGACTGTGACGGTAGTGACAAATTCATGAAAACATGTGATTCCCTGGCCATATGACCTTTCACAATGACGAACGACAAATATATTGTAAATGTGACATCTGATTCATAAACAAACTGTGGAAGTTCGATTGTAATACAGTAAACTTTTATTTTGATGAGCGTTTGGTAAAGACTGCATAAAAAGTACGGTTTTAGCAAAGAAAACTTACCATTGTGTTTTCATGGGCCATCGTCAATGGCCAGGTTGGCGGAAAAAGAAGTGTGTTCCGAATCATTGTGACACCATACAGAGACGTAATTTGACAGGGTAATAAATCGTTATCTGTATTTTTCAAACAATTTTAAGTCTGTGACGGTAAAGAAAAATATTCGTGGGACAGTTTGAGTAAAACTTTGAAGTTGAAAAAAATTGAAACAAAATGAAATTTTGGTAAAATTAGCGGACAAGTTAAGGACGTGCACCTCTTCACGATATAATGATACCATAACTGATTTGTAATAAGCTTGATGAATCCGTCTTTCATGTTATGATATATTGGCTATACAAAATGGGACAATATTGACATGAGCGTGACGGTAATTTTAGAGGTGATATTCAACAGTTTGTTTAAAGTTATGTTTAATACGTTTGACTATAGATACACTTCCAATCATAATCATTTGGCCTTCAAGTCATTTAAAGAGTCTTTTAACTCTCAATCATTTACCATTTTTGATAAATATAGAGTTGAAAAGTCTCTGCCGTCACGATATGTCTCACGTTGTGACGGTAATTTAACTGAAACATAAAAGGCATTTTTATCACAATATCAACTGTATTTCACTACATGTCTAATTTGACAAAGTTTAAAAAGGGTATGAAATACTGTTGAAAGTGAATTTATGTAGAATACATCATTTTTAAAGAAACGCAACGACTGGGACAAAAAAGGTGTGTGAAATAATATGTTCTCAGAGAATGACCCATATAGAGAATAGATGGTTGGTGTCTTGGATGGGTTAAGTTTATCGGGCAAGGCGGAGGAATTTATCTGGTGAGCCGAAGGCGAACCGGATAAATGCCGGAGCCGAGCCCGATAAACTTAACCCATCCAAGACACCAACCATCTATTCTATTTATCCTGTCACCCAATGAGAGAGAGGGAAAACCATTTATTTGGAGACCGCACCTTTAATTTAAAATTTCCTGGTCTACTGACACCATACCTTTAAAAAAAAAATCAATGATGTGATTCGGTTCACAAAATAAACAAATTAGTCCCTTTAAAACCACAAACTATATACATGAAGATGTCCTTATCTACAAGATATAGTACTACCTATTATGATAATTAGCCTATTTTCTTAATATTTCATAGCTAAAAAAAATTCTGAGGTGAATAGTTTGAACATTGTGTTAGTGTTTGAATACCGTGTGCACTACGCAAATTTTAACATGTGCGAATGTTGTGACAGGCAATAATTGTGTTGACAAGGATTATCAGTTTATACATTCAATGTTTCGATGACTGATCAGAAAAGACAGAATTCATACGGCTTGATAAGGCAATACTTGCTCTGCCACTCTCAAAATTCTCATCCGTACATCCGTAAAAGGTTCCGATCACGACGAACTGCGTGATGGGTGGGGTAGGCCTACTCTGGAGTCTGGGTGCATTGTCTCAAGTGTTTTGAATGGGCAGGGGATTCTCGGTCTACAACGTCCGTGTTTGAATACACTACCGGCCGTGAGGTAAGAGGGTAATTTTCAGTACTGTTTGAGCTTATACAAGTATTTGAGTTTACAAGATGTTGCTAATTGTCAGTGGCATGCTTGCAATACTAAAATTCACCAACAATTGTAAGAAGGTAGGCAGATCAGGATGTGAGCAAATTGAAAGCATTTGCAGACAACAAATTTAATGTTGCTGAAATGATGATTTCTGTATCAGATAGGGAAGAAAACATTGTGGGAAAAGGTGAAAATGCTGGTTACCACAATTTCTTCAAAAGCCTTCTATTGCAGGGCCATGAAAAGCAGGGACTGTTTGGGAAAGAGTAACTGCAGGGGTGTTAACCCTTTCCCAAACAAGCCCTTGTTTTTAGGTGTCTGCAGTACAAGTCTTTTGAAAACACTGTCGGAAAAGGAGAAATTGCTCGTAACGAACAATTTCTCCTTTTCCCACTGTGTTTTCTGTCCGTTTGGATAATTTTCTGCTATTGTTATGAAAGTTAAAATTGTCATCTGCAAACTCTTTCAGTTTGGAAGAGGTTAAAACAAATAATAAATTTGAATAATTTAATTGCTGCATGAAACATTTATAAGAACAATTCAAACAACAAGGATTTAGTTCATATAAATATTGAAATGTTGGATGTTCAGTGTTGCCCCGGAGAAAAGGGCATTCATGTGAGAATTTAGTGTACGGGTGTGGTGTAAATTGACTTGACCTTGATCTGTTATGAGTGCTGGTGCTGTGGGAGGATGAAAACTTTCAGGATTTCTTTTTGTTGTGTCTGCCAGATCAGACTTCACATTTGAGGGGGGAAAGGTTTGTTCATTTTTGTACTTTTCCTGAGACTCAGTTGTAACTGTCTCTGCAATGGCTGAGGATGATAGTCTGGTATTTGAGAGGAGATTTGAACACTTTTTATGCTTTTCCTCAGACATGGAGGAATAGTTCATTACTGATTGAATGTTTTTATGGCCACTTATTTGCATGATATCTGTTGGTGCTATTCCTGAATCCCTGAGTTTCTGAACTAGATGTTTACGTGTGGAATGATTTGTCAGGCGCTTATTCTCATCCAAACCACCATCCTTAGCCATTACCTTTAAAAGACTGCCAATTTTTTTCTCTCCCACAATCATTTTGTTAAACCAAACATTGTTGTGTGATTGCGAATTGGTTCTAGGGGCAATATAAAAGGGATGCTGGGGCTCACAATAGTCTGTAGGTCTTTTTGAGGCATAAAGTTTGTACATTTCTACTGGACACCTGGATGGGTCCTCGGTTAAGGCAAATATCTTTGGTTTGACTTCTCTAATATCAGAGGTATTCTGGCCGTTTCTAGTTTTGGTTTGACGCTCTGTCAGTTCAAGATATTCAGATCCATCTGAAGCTTTACTTAGTCGAACATCACCCCATCTGAAATAGGGAAATTAAGAGTGACGTTGCTTTTTTTGTTTGAAAAGTCATACTAAAAGACATTGCTTTGATTTCGGAAAAATCATAAAAGGTTTTTAAAGTAATTTGTCATTGGTAGTTTGAAGAATTTGATTCTTTTAGCAGCAAATGAGTGTTATTTGGAACAGTTATCATTAATATTGTTATCTGTTAACCTTTTATAAGAAAATGCCACATTTTCATGACCCTCGGAGAGAAAGATATTGAAAACACAGTGGAATAAGAACGAAATGCAGCTCCCACAAAATGTTGGTAACCAGCACCTTCACCTTTTCTACTGTCTCTGGAACAAACTGTATTGTGATTTAATATCCTTCAAAGTACATAGAAATGAGCAAACTACTTTTAAATTTTCGTTGGAAATTTTGAAAATGAAATACCTGGTACATGGACTATATATATAACTTAAATGAAATGTATAAGATTTTGTTATGCCTTGGTAGTGTACATGAAAACTCCTGTAGTTTAATGGTAAAACACCTCTACATAGTCTTTAGAGGAAATCTGAGTTCAATTCTCAGTGGGAGTCATAAAATAGCTGTTAAGGCATCATTTCTTATATCTATTTCATTATGGTCCATTTTTCATGTATTTCCGGCTTCAATTTTCATCCACTGTTTTTATTTTATTATTACTTTCAGTATCATTATATTAAATCAGTAACTGTGTAGAATCTACAACTGTCTTGTCTTAGAAATGGTAGTAAAAGGTATGAAAATTTTAAAGCATTTTGCTTTAGTCACAATGTTTTTGGGTTTTTTTGTAGTCTTTGAAATTCCAAATTTATCATATTAATAAAATACCAAAGAAAAGTGTCGAAGTGTTCAGACAAAAGGGCTCTTGTTAAAGTATATCTACCTCAAATTATAATTTTCTTTAGTGCCTCTAAGTCCAAACATCACACAGTTATTGAACCAAAGAGTGTTGAGAAGGGATTTTCCACTGCTACCCCCCAGAATACCCTTTTCATACAAAATATTGATCTCGTAATCAGTTATTGGTGTAGTATCGTTACTTTCCGGGAATAGTTCGGATCCCGGAATCTACCCGAGTGGTGGCGAGAAGTTGCTTACAAACAACTTCTGGAATTAGCCAATGAGAAGGCAGCTGCCCATCCTGCACATGCGCAGGCGTTTACCTGGGTTTGCACGACTCAAAGACAGGCCGCACTCGACTTCACTTCTTCTACTTGACAACACGTACCTTTGGACACCTAAAGTTCTACAACGATAAGCTGACTTAACCCAGACGTGGGCAGTGGTTTTGCTGAACCTTAACAGACTGGCCGGCCAGGACTTCTAAGGACCCGCTCAGGAATTCCGTAAGTTGCTGGCTATACTGTTATTTATCTATTCTTATAGAGAGCAGTTTCTCTATAATTGGCGCTGCGAGCAATTGAACCTCGTTACACTTTAGCTTGAAATTCGCAATTTCTCGGAAAACTTTTCTAAACTGGACACGTGCTAAATTGAACATTTTTTGGAAGCATTAGAGAAAGCGATAGCAAAATTCCGTGGAAACTCTGAAAAATATCCCAAACGGCGAAAAAAAAATTTTTTTTTTATTAAAGCCACGTGGGATTCCGGAGTGCGGGTTTAATCGCAACTTCTCGCGGCATCCAAGTTCTACACTTAGACTCGTCCAAATTGAAATAAAATCCAATTGCAAATAATTTCTTACATCTAAGGTGTCTGTTCAAGCAGTGCAACGTGTGGAAAGTGTTATTTGGGGGAATTCTGGATATATTGTCTTTAATTCGCCCAATTTCCTCACGTGTTTTGCTATTTAAATAACAGTTATTTTGCATTGGCTGCTAATTAACTTCCGTGTTCGGATTATAGTTAGGGCAGCAATTTTTTGCATTCGCTGCTGATTAACTTCCGTTTCCGGTTTACAGTTAGGGTGGCGAGTTTGCAAAATTTTTACAGAAAAGGTACATTTTTACTGTTAATTAGTGTTGTTTCTCTTCGGTTTTCATTATGTCTGACAAAATTAACATCAACTTCGCCTCAAAATCAGAATTGATGAAATTAAAAGGGATTGGAGAAGTTAATTCAGACAAAATCATCCAGATGAGAACAATTGCCCCAATTACTAAAGAAAACATTGGCCAATTGCCCGGATTAAAGTTTTCAGCGGAGGCTTTGGATAAAATAGATTTTTCTATTAATCCAACTGAAAGCAGGAATTTGGGTGATTTGCCAGAATTACCTTTCACTTCAGAAAATAAAGAAAAATTAATTCATGATATTCAAATTTCCAGAAGATCTTCAAATGATTCTTTTGAAAGTCTTGGGGCCAAGCCTAAAACACAAAGGCAATCCACCCCAAAATTTGTTAAGGAGGAAAAATACAAGAATCCTGGTAAAAATAGGGGAAATAAAAAGGATGATAAAACCGAAGAGGAGGAAGACAAATTATTAATTAATACTCTTTCTGCTTTATTGGAGGGGCAAAATGAAAGTAGACAAGCCTTCTCTCTCTTGCTACAAGATATGAGAAGGGGGGAAGAAAGAAATAGGGTGGCAAATGAAAGACAGAAATTTTCGCCAAATAGCTTACCATCATCCCTTATTTATGATGGCAGTACTGACTGGGAAAGGTTTATAACAAAATATAATTGTTATTGTGATGGACAAGGATTCTTGGAGCGACCAAGATTGGAAGGGCTTATTTGGGTTTTGACGGGAAAAGCTGGTGAGTTCTTTGCTTCAGAAATGAACAAGTACCCACAGCTTAGGTATGATGATATTGTCAGTAAACTAGCATGTAGATTTGGCAGGAATGATATCCCCGAGAATCTCATGGCTCAGTTTATGACAGAAACCCAGAAGCCTAATGAAAGCTTAGAAGATTGGGCAGATAGGATAGGTGACCTGGGTGCTAGGGCATACCCAGAATTTCCTATCTGGAAGATTACGTCCCTGTCAGTTACACGATTCTGCCAGGGTTGCACCGATAGGGAGGCGGGGTATAGGGTTATCTCTGGAAACCAACGACCTAACTCCCTGGAAAATGCGGTAGCGGCAATTAAATGGCAGCAATTGAATTATAAAGCTATTTTTGGATCAAATAAAGGACAGATGGTACCCTCTGTAAACACTAGCTCGGATGAGCATGTTGTGCAGGCGGTTACCAACGTGTCACAAAAATTTAGACCACCAAGCCCTTCCAAAGACTTGGATAGAATAAGTATATTAGAAGAAAAAATTAAAATAGTTGAAAGAAAAGTTGACAATATGTCAAATATGTTTGAAAGAAAAATGGATACAATTATATCCATGCTTTCAAAAGTGACGAGAACACCTCCCGGCCAAACTTATGGTCAGAGGTCAAGCCCTCGTGAAAGATCACCAACATCCCCTAAAAGGAATAGGGAATCAGATACTTGTTTTCAATGTGGGGGTGTTGGCCATTTCATGAAAGAGTGCCCGTCACGTAAAAGACAACTATCCAAGTCTGTGTCATTCTGTGAGAAAGAGTATGAAGTAGATACCGATTTAAACGAGTCGGGGTCGGACAAGGAGGCCTAAAACCGACCCTGAATGAGTCTGAAAAAGGCCCAAATTTTGAATGTTCAGGCAGCAGTAGTACTATGAAAGGGGGGCAAATTGAAAATAATATTCCTATTAAAATTATGGAGACTGATGAAATTTATGTTCAACAACTTAAGTCAGGAAATATGTTAAGAATCCCGGTTTCAGTAAATGGGGTGAATATACAGGCTATTGTTGATTCTGCAGCCGAAGTCACCATTATTTCTGATGGGATTTATCGTAGGCTTAGCCCTAAACCAGAAACTATCAAAACAGTTAGACTCCACACGGCAGGAAAAAACTTACAAATGTTAGGTTTTGTAGTAGGACCTGTAGAAGTGAAATTGGAGAATAACATCTTCAAAGAATGGGTATATGTAGCGCCCATAGAAGATGATATGTTGTTAGGTTTAGATTTCCTGAAAAAATACAAAGTAGACATAAACATCAGCAATTCCACTTTGGTATTAGGTAATCTTAAGATTAAGATGAGTAGCACACCAACACCAAACAAGTCTTTGGGGAAAATATCTGTACTGAAAAAGACAGTTATTCCTCCAAATTCAGTAAAATTGGTGACGTGCTACTGTGATACAAATTTGGATCAATTCTACATGGAACCGACAAGTCACAAAAACTTATTAATTAGTAAAAGTTTAATTAATGGAAAAAACCCGGTTACATGTGTTTTGAATCTAACCAATAATCACCAAACATTGAAAAAGAATACCAAATTAGGAGCTGCCCATGAATTTTTGCAAACTCATCCAATACCAGAGGAGATTTATGCAAATGCAAAAATCTACCGGACAATGGTAAAAAGTGGTGAGGAAGAACTGCCTGAACATTTGAAAATAGTTATTGAAAATTCAAAAAATAACTTGACACTGGAGCAATCTATTAAATTCAAAAAACTTTTAATAGAATATCAGGATGTGTTTTCAAAAAATGATTATGATTTGGGTAACTTTACTGCGTTAGAGCACAAAATTGACACTGGTGGTGCTAGGCCCATAAAACAGAAAATGCGGCGTACCCCCATTGAGTTTGCTAATGAAGAGGAGGACCATCTGAATAAGATGCTGAATGCAGGGGTTATAAAACTCTCAATTTCAGAGTGGGCCTCCCCTCCTGTTTTGATTAGAAAAAGAGACGGTAGTGTGAGATGGTGTTTAGATTTTAGAGCCCTTAACAACGTTACGAAGAAGGATACCTATCCCTTACCCATTATTGAGGAATGTTTAGATACCCTTTCTGGTAATGTGTGGTTTTCAAAACTGGATGCTAATTCCGCATATTGGCAAATACCAATTGCAGATGAAGACCAGCAGAAAACCGCATTTATTACAAAGTATGGATTGTTCCAATTTGTGAAAATGGCTTTTGGTCTCTGTAATGCACCTGCCACATTTGCAAGAGCAATCAACTTGGTATTGAGAGGGCTTATCTGGAATATAGTTCTAGCCTTCCTGGATGACATTATGGTAATGGGCATTAGTTTTAATGATCACCTCTCAAATCTTAGGGAAGTATTCTCCCGACTGAGAGAGTATCAGCTTAAGCTGAAGCCCAAGAAATGTCTTTTCTTCCAACGGAAGGTAGAATTTTTAGGTAGACTGGTTTCGGGTAAAGGGTTAGAAATTAGTAATGAGCAGTATAAAGTTGTGGAGAATTGGCCAGTGCCCCAAAGTTCCAAAGATGTGGAACGTTTCTTGGGGTTGGTCAATTATCATCGTGGGTTTATAAGGGACTTTGCAAATCTGGCTGCACCATTTTATGCACTAACCGGAAAGAATGAGTTTAAATGGGAGTCTGCAGAACAGGAGTCATTCATAAAAATCAAGAAAGCTCTAACATCGGCTCCAGTGTTAAGCCTACCTGATAGGACTGGTCTATTCATTCTCGATACAGATGCATCTCAAAACGCAATAGGAGCCCAATTATCACAGATACAGGGAGGTCAAGAAAAGGTTATTGCTTATGCGAGTCTGTCTTTGTCCCCTGAACAGAGGAGGTATTGTACCACTCGGAAGGAACTTCTTGCAGTGGTACGCTTTACTCGTCAGTTCAGGCACTATTTATTGGGGCGACATTTCTTAATTCGCTCAGACCACAGCAGTTTGACGTGGTTATTAAGTTTTAAAAATCCACAAGGTCAACTGGCAAGATGGTTAGAAGAATTAGCCCAATACAATATGACAATAAAGCATCGAGCGGGAAGCAAACACCAAAATGCAGATGCACTGTCTAGAATCCCTATAGGTGATATATGTCACAACTACAAAATGGGCTATAACTTAGAAAAGTTACCCTGTAAGGGATGCACGTATTGTCAAAGAGCCCATAAAAACTGGTCATGTTTTGTAGAATCTGTGGATGATGTGTTGCCTTCTGTGGGTTGCAGACCATCCCCAGAACAATTGGGAATAAACCAGTCCATGACCGACTTGTATAAAAGTGAAGCAAATAAGGTACTTAACATATCCACAGGCGATTTGGGACCACTAGAGGGCTGGGGCTATACAGCAAAACAATTGGCAGAATTTCAAAATGAGGAACCTTTAAAATTAATTGTGGCTTGGTGTCGGGAAGGGAATGAACCTCCGGAAGGGGTGCTTTTCAGATCTAGTCCTGCCACCAAGCACATGTGGCTGAATAAGGAAACATTCCTCATTAAAAATGGTTTATTGTGGAAGAAATCTCCACAGTCTTCTGACTTGCGTTTTGTTGTGCCTGATGCACTAAAAAGGGAGATAATGGTCTTAAATCATGAAATACCAATGGGAGGTCATCAGGGTATTATCCGTACAAAGGATAGAATCAAGATGAAATTTTATTGGTATAATATGGATCAAGACATCCAGAATTATGTAGCTTCATGTAGCCTGTGCAATAAGTATAAAAAACCAACTAGAAAAAATAGATCAGAACTACAAATACACCAATCCGGTTCTCCTCTAGAGAGGGTGCATATTGATTTTTTGGGCCCTCTCACAAAAACTTCAAGGGGCAATGAGTACATACTTATGATGGTGGATCAGTTCACTAAGTGGGTAGAATGTATTCCGTTGCCCTCACAAACAGCAGAGGTAACTGCGAGGGCACTGGTGAATGAGTTCTGTTCACGTTTCGGATTTCCCTTTGAAATTTTTAGTGATCAAGGGAGAAATTTTGAAAGTGCCTTATTTGCAGAGCTATGTAAAGTTACAGGTATGCACAAAACAAGAACCACACCTTACAGACCCTCGGGGAATGGGCAAGTGGAACGTTTCAATAGGACGCTTATGGACGCACTAAGGTGCTATGTCCAGGGGTCTTCAAAAGATTGGGATATATGGGTACCTCAAATTGCAGGAGCTATTCGGGCTAGTATTAACAGGCAAACTGGGTATACGCCCAATATGTTAATGCTGGGCCGAGAAATAAATCTGCCCATCGATCTCATATTCCCATTAGGCAGCCAAACCAATGATAACTATCCAGAATACTGCTCTAATTTGCAAAAAGCCATGTCTCAGGCTCATAAAACTGCTCGGGAGGTTCTTGAATCTAGTCAACTTCGAATGAAGCGGGACTACGATCTAAGAGTTCTCGAGCGGGCTTTTAATGAAGGTGACATAATTTTCATATATGAAAATCCTAGTCACAAAAGCCTTAGCCAGAAATTGCAACCAATATGGAAAGGTCCTGGGATAGTTATCCAAAAATTATCGGCCTATACCTATAGGGTGAAATTAAAAGGTTCCATTGTAGTAGCCCATCATGATAGGATGAAAATCTGTAAGGATAGGGAACTCCCTTCTTGGTTGATACGATACAAAAAGAATTTCAAATCCTCTCCGGATAGAGAAATTCAATACTGTGTTTGTAGAAAGCCATATAGGGGGGAGTTCATGATACAGTGCGATTCATGTGCAGAATGGTTCCATGGACATTGTGTGCAAATAACTCCGGCACAAGCAAGAAAAATTGATAAATACCAATGTCCAAGGTGTATACCTGGTACTTAATACTGATCTTGAGACTCAGGAAGAGCTGTCAAGATAGTGGAAAGAACCACAAATGAGTGAGAACCAGTGTCCGTAAACTGTGATAAATATAACTGTGATATTTATCTTAAATACTTTACCCTTAATCCGTATTAGTCCCCAAGGTAAAGGTTAAGGGGGACTTGTATTTTTATGGTAAATTTTAGAAAGATATAATAAGTTGTATTATTTTACAGGTACAACTGTCAATTTATATCTAGAGCAAGACCAAAAAATGGCATCGAGTACTTACCCATCAACGGATTTATCCGAGAAGGCGGCCCAAGCCATCAAGGTGGTGGAAGGAAATTTGGGCAAGGGTATTTTGATGCCCTCCAGGGACCTATTTTATACATTAGGTTTAGGTTTCGTTAAACATGAGGATTTTACTAGACTGGTGATTCAGTGTTACCGTCTAGCTAAAAAACGAAACAACTGGTCTTGGGTCGAAAAAGCACAATTGGATGCAACTGTCCATTTCAGTAACCAATGGATCTTGAATAATATGCCTCATAAAATTAAGAAGCGAAACCGTGTGTCATTACCGAAAGTTAGAATTCAGCCGGACAGGGATGTGTTGGCCCCTAGTAGGGATATCAGGTACTACGGGGAATCCGCTGTTCCTGGTACTTCCAGCGAGCCCTGTTCACCCAAAGAAACGGAATTGTCTGACCCGGAGGAAATTGAGTTGCAACCTGGTCATTTATCACCTTTACAGGACATCAGTAATATTGGTGCAGTAACACCAAAGGTTCCTGTAGCAGCAGAAACTGCTGAAGAGGTGGGGGTGCCAGAGTGCAGTTCAGCAGACACACCAGGTTCTGCTGGGTCGGGTAAATTACTGAAACGTTTGGGTGGGGATGTGAGTGTGACGTTGTCAACTGACATGTCTGCCGAAACGACCCGACAGGTAACTCTACATGGAGAAGCGTCTTGTGGAGCTCAGCGACTGCTTCGGGGAACGGGTTCTTCTTGCCCTTATATGGGATGCGAGACAAGGACACGTTCTTTGAGAGCTCACGTAAACAAAATGCATCTGCCCAAGTTATACTATGACGATGTCCCCGCTGTATTAATGGGCGACTCTGCATTTCAGGAAAGACGTGTTTACGGGTTGAGAATCTTGAGACGGTTATTGTTTGGTCAGGATGGCCCAGTAGAAGATATAATTCCCAAAATAAAAGATTCCGAATGTCTCAAAGGTGAATGCTTGATCACCTTGAGAGCTTCCAAGGGAATGGTAGCACTGTGCAACCATACAGGCTGGATGCTCCCAGACCGTTTCAAGCTGAAACCTCCAAATTCACCTGCTTGTCTGATACACTGGCGTTGCCTAGTGGCAATGTTTAATTTGTTATCAGGGGAGCAGAGAAGACAGTTTTTTGAGAAGTTCAAGGGTCCCAGAAGTGGGAAAACTGTTGGGCAGTCTTTGTCTAAACCTCAGACATCTGGGGGTCCTGTGCAAGGCAGTCGGGCAGAACCCGCATGCGAGGACTCCCAAGGAATTGAAACTGTAACTAATATGGAAACTGATACCCACATCGCCACGGGAACAGGTAAAATAATTGCTATTGATAGTCATATGCATCTTGACCGTCTAGCGAAGAAATTGTGGGGCAAAACTTCTAGAGCTAGAAAGCTTAGTGAAGTTTTGAGCTACAATCTCAAACATAAACCCACTAGAACTATAGATATTGTGGGGGCTGTGGCGGTGTATTGTGACCCAGATGAGTTCCCTAGTGTTCTGCCGAGTGATCCCAGCTTAAGAATTGCCATTGGCGTTCACCCGAGGAAAATACAGCAGTTTTCTCCTGCTCTAGAAGAACATTTTAGTACCCTTCTAGCTAACCCTCAGGTCGTAGCATTGGGTGAAATTGGATTGGACATGACGGAACCAAGGGACACTTGGCCGTTTCAACAGGAAGTCTTCTGTAATCTCTTATCCTATTCGTGTGTCAGGAAACCTCTTGTTTTGCATTTGAGAGGTGATGAATCTGCGGAAGGTGTGTCCTTGTATTCTAGAGCCCTATCATTGGTTCGACAATACTGTGCACCCCTTCAACCTATCCATCTACATTGTTTTACGGGTAGGAGAGAAGATGTGAAGGAATGGACAAGTGTTTTTGTCAATTGTTACTTTGGGTTTACGGCCTTGGTTACTGGCTTTTCGGGGGAACAACGACTTGGACTGGGTGAGGTGCCTTTAAATAGGCTACTTCTGGAGACGGACGCTCCTTATTTTCCAACCCATATGGGCCTTTCTTGGAGCACTCCTGCTTTCCTAGGTGATGTTGGGGAGAGGGTGGCTCGGAGAAGAGGTATGGAGTATGAGGAGTTGATGCGTTGTGCCCTCGAGAATACAAGGAGGCTGTACAAGTTTCCATAGGTTTCAATGACGGGTCTGATCATGTAGAGAAAGTAAAGATTGATCCATGTTGGTTGCCCAAGACCAAAAAGGTCCCTGGAAGCGCGTTAGGTCTTGCTGAGGGGCTATGGAATAAGAAAAGGGTAGGGGGGAGGAAGTTTTATGTAAAGGTTTAGTTTAGGTTTAGGGTCAATTTGGGTTTTATATTATTTTTATCTGCAAGGCAGAAAGCAGGGGGGAGGATTTTTTAGTTCTTAGAGCAAGGGTCAGGGTCCTTTTGATAAAACGGGGAGGAGTGTAGTATCGTTACTTTCCGGGAATAGTTCGGATCCCGGAATCTACCCGAGTGGTGGCGAGAAGTTGCTTACAAACAACTTCTGGAATTAGCCAATGAGAAGGCAGCTGCCCATCCTGCACATGCGCAGGCGTTTACCTGGGTTTGCACGACTCAAAGACAGGCCGCACTCGACTTCACTTCTTCTACTTGACAACACGTACCTTTGGACACCTAAAGTTCTACAACGATAAGCTGACTTAACCCAGACGTGGGCAGTGGTTTTGCTGAACCTTAACAGACTGGCCGGCCAGGACTTCTAAGGACCCGCTCAGGAATTCCGTAAGTTGCTGGCTATACTGTTATTTATCTATTCTTATAGAGAGCAGTTTCTCTATATTGGACTTGATTTATTGGGCTTGTTTCCCTTTCCTGACCGTTTTAATGATTTCAGCTTTGCTTGCAGAGCATCTCTTGTCAGCTGAAATGTGTTGGTATTGTCTCCAAATATTTTAGAAGGATATTTATGCCTCTTCAGCTTTCTGTCAATGCTGGAAACTATATTCCTCAACGAAGATGGTTCATAGTCTGATCCATCTGGCTTTCTTACAGATAAACAAAAGTTTGCCAGATATTCATCCAACTGGTCCGGATCAATTTCATGGATTTCTTTGTATTGATTCTTGTTCTCAAGAAAGCGTTTAAATTTCATGACATCACATAATGTTTTCTTTTGAGTATTCTTGTTTTCTTGTTCAGCTATAAATGATTGGACATCATTTGATGACAGCTCTACAAATTCCTTGTGATTGCTAGGGCCATTTATTTCAGTTTCTAGAGCTTTTTTTTGAGGGGGATCAACATCAGATGGCATTTCAAATTCGTCAAATAGCATTTCCATATCAAATTCATCCTGCTGAACAAACTCCAATGAGCTGCTGCCCAAGTCATTTGTGCAAGTTTCTTGTAACAGGTCATCCACCCCAATGTCAAAATTTATTTCTTCACTCATTTTATTTTAAAGACAAACAGAATCAACTTATTTTTTATATTTTTTTCCTATTTTTCCGATTTTGACAGGTTTGACAATTCGTTCTGACGGCAGATGACGGCATCTAGGTAGAATAGACGCTTTATCAGTTCATTGGAATATAAATAAACTGATAACGCTAAAAAGCGGTCTGTAACTTTTTTCGCATAGTTACATGCGTGGAATATTGACTTATAATGTTGGTTTCAAATTGAAAAAATCAACCAAACAAATTCAGTTTAAAAGTTTTAATTCACAAAGTCAAGTCTAGTACTTGATCAGAAATCGAATGTCATCGCAACGCTTTGACGAAAGTAGTTCCGTTTCTGTTTGGTCACGTGACTAACTGACGGATATCAAAAAAAATATCGGGCACCCTGTTATCCGTCAGGTAAACCCGGAAGTGACAGGATAATGTAATTTATTCAATTAATCTCCATCAGGAGGAATTAAAGTGAATGAATGAATAAATGAATGTTGCTGTTGTTATACTTGTTGCTATTGTTGTTACTGTTGTTGTTATTGTAATTGTTGTTGTTATTGTTGCTGTTGTTGTTATTGTTATTGTTGTTGTTATTGTTGCTGTTATTGTTTGCTGTTGTTGTTATTGTTTGCTGTTGTTGTTATTGTTACTGTTGTTGTTACTGTTGTTGTTGTTGCAATTGTTGCTGTTGCTTTTATTGTTGCTGTTGTTGTTATTGTTACTGTTGTTGTTTCTGTTGTTGTTATTGTTGCTGTTGTTGGTATTGTTTGCTGTTGTTGTTATTGTTACTGTTGTTGTTACTGTTGCTGTTGTTGTTATTGTTGCAATTGTTGCTGTTGCTTTTATTGTTGCTGTTGTTGTTATTGTTGCAATTGTTGCTGTTGTTTTTATTGTTGCTGTTGTTGTTATTGTTGCTTTTGCTGCTGTTGCTGTTGTTATTGTTGCTGTTGTTGTTATTGTTGCTGTTGTTGTTATTGTTGCTTTTGCTGCTGTTGCTGTTGTTATTGTTGCTGTGGTTGTTATTGTTGCTGTTGTTGTTATTGTTGCTATAGTTGTTACCGTTGTTGTTTTTTATTACTGTTACTGTTGTTGTTATTGTTGCTGTTGTTGTTATTGTTGCTATAGTTGTCACCGTTGTTGTTTTTTATTACTGTTACTGTTGTTGTTATTGTTGCTGTTGTTTTTGGTGTTGTTATTGTTGTTACTGTTGTTATTGTTGCTGTTGTTGTTATTGTTGCTGTCGTTGTTATTGTTGTTATTGTTACTGTTGCTATTGTTGTTACTGGTGCTGTTGTTGTTATTGTTGCTGTTATTGTTACTGTTGTTGTTATTGTTATTGTTGCTGTTGTTGTAATTGTTTGCTGTTTTTGTTACTATTGGTAGTTTGTTATTGTTCCTTTTGTTGTTATTGTTGCTACTGTTGTTGTTGTTGTTGTTGCAATTATTGTAACTGATAATGTTGTTGTTAGTGTTACTGTTGATATTGTCGTTATTCTTTCTGTTGTTGTTATTGTAACTGTTACTGCTGTTGTTTTTGTTGCTGTTGCTGTAATTGTTGCTATTGTTGTTATTGTAACTGTTGCTGTTGTTGTTATTGTTGCCATTGTTGTTACTATTTCTGTTGTTTTTATTGTTGCTGTTGTTGTTATTGTTGCTGTTGTTGTTGTTGTTGTTACTATTGCTGTTGCTGTTGTTACTATTGCTGTTGATGTTACTGTTGCTGTTATTGTTATTGTTGCTGTTGTCAACATAATTGACAACATAGTTATTAACTATGGATCAATAGAATATGGAGGTAGAATGGTCCATAGGAATACAGACAATTTATAAAATGCAAAACGCTTCGACTTATATCAGCCTTCGCTGACTTTACCGGTTGAAATTGGTCGATATATTTTTCATATGCACGAAGACCACTTCAGCAATAAGCAGGCAGCATTCATCCTCGGATACCCCAGGGTCTCCCTATTTGCTACGCTACATCGACCCTGGGACAATTGACTAATAAAACTTTGAATCAGCCGCCGAAAATCGATACGAAACGTTATTCCGTACAGTCCACTCGCCCATCACAAAATGATGATAAAACCAATGAAAAGCCAGCATTCGGCCAGCGGTAAAGCGAGCCGCCGAAAATCGATACGAAACGTCATAGCGTACAGTACACTCTCCCATCACAAAATGATGATGGAACCAATGAAAAGCCAGCATTCGGCCAGCGGTAAAGCGAAGGAAATTCAACTAATTGTCCCAGGGCCGATGTAGCGTAGCAAATAGGGAGACCCCGGGGTATCCGAGGATGGGCAGCATTATACTATGAAATATTTCTCAATACGTTGGGCTCTAATGACTTTAAGTCTGTCTGGATAAACACAGATATTCTCATTTACTTTCCATTGTAAACAAGTTACTCGTTCTATCATCAAGAGGCAGAGCGATTGTAATGTATATGATGTATGCTCTGTGTAAAGGGGGCTTAAAGTTGGCCCTTCAGATTTTGGGACGATAATTTTACAAAAATACAAAAAAATCATCCTTACTCCCAAGGCCTTCTAATTTTCATTCATAAAAACCCCAGTAGTCAGAAAAACCATCCGACAAGAGAAATTAGAGAATTACTTCGGCCCAGGTCGACACCGAAGACATTCAGGATAATAATTACATATTTGTTATGTTATGGAATTTAAGCGTCCCTAGTCACGTGCCAGTCACTTTACATTCCCACAATGTTTTATTCTTTGTTTTTCTGCGGGGGGGGAAGAGAAATCTAAAATACATGAACCTTAAGAGATTACGTAGCTTTTTGAGGGAACACCATCAGAAAATGTCGGGTTTTTTTGTAATTTTATGATTCTTAATTTTTTTCATATAAATTTCAGTGATATATATAAATTTGATTAGATGTGAAAAACCTAACTAACCACCTTTAATATATCTACAAAAAGTGTCGGTCTGAATCGATACTTTTTGCTATATATCAATTTTCTGCATGCCTTAGGACCATCGTACATCATGATGATTCAGTGGGTTATTACACAAAAAAAAGGGTTTTAGAAATCTATGATACTTGGATGTCATGCTTGTAATCATGTATCACGGAGATCCATCGAGCCCCCTTTTGTCAGAGCTCGACAACAGCAGGTTCGACTGTATAACGAATTCTTTAGTCAGCTACAGTATGCGACCCATAGGAAGGAGCGAAAGGAGGGTCAAGCCTCGGGTCGCTAACGAAGCGAAAACAGGTCGTTTAAGATCGCAACTCCTAGCGAGGCTACTATAGTGACTATGTACAGTTCAGTCGCTATCGGATCTCATACTTGATCGCCAGCTGGTTGTTATCTGAGCAGGAGTGTCCTCATAATCACCAATCCGGCAGCGATCTTAGGCGATCTATGGCGCTCTGTATGAGCGCACAGAGCGCCGTAGATCGCGGCCTAATGGAATGGAGGTAGTACAATGAATACCTGACAACTGCGGTAGGGAAATTTCTCTTTGGCTCTGTAGTTAAGGTGTTGGACCTTTAAACCTCAATAACCAAGGATATTTTCCTCACGAATTCGAATCCCTCAGGTGCGGTTTGTGTTTCGGCTTTGCATTTGTTGCGAATTTTCATGCTTGTCCGGGATTGGCCATTTAGCCATTTGTCTGAAAAGAAAGTACTACCTAATAAGGCTTTTTATCATCAAAGTGACGACATTTAAGAGGGGGTGTGTAACGGGAGGTCACTCCTTCCTTACTGCATATCTTTATCCCGTATAAACTTTTATAAATAATAACTGCGCCGGGAAGATATAGAGGATATATTTTTTTTCGGTGAAAGATCGACATTTATTTCATCGAGTGGACACCATCGGTAATATTTTCACGAATGGCGTAGCCACTAGTGAAAATATTACCGATGGTGTTCACGAGATGAAATAAATGTCGATCTTTCACCGAAAAAAACAAATATTCTATTTATTTCATGCTTTTAACCCTTTCTGGGAGGAGCTTTATCCAAATCCAGTACAGTTCTTTTCCCTTATTCCCCGTGGCGTACCCCTCCCGCATAGCAAGCGCGAGAAATGTAAGGTATATGACGTCATATTTCCCATCTGGTCGTAAGGCACGCGCAATTTACCTAGGCAACAAGAAGGTGAAAATCGGTATTTTCACTGGTTGTACCAGTGTAAGATCGAAAAATATTTTCACTGCTGTTTCTCGATATCCTACCGGAAAGCATGAAATAACTCTCTTTAGTTAAGTGCTTAACGTGTTGGTCTTTTAAACCTCGAAAAAGAACCGAGAATCTTGTCAGCACGCATTCAAATCCCGCCAGGTTCGTTTTATATTCAGCTATGCATAAATTTGTTTTATGTTCGTAAGAATATCAATAACCCTTTATGACCCAGAATAAGAGGCCTTCTGAAAACATTGTGGGAAAAGGAGAAACTGCTGGTTACCAGCATCTTCTCCTTTTCCTACAATGTTTTCTACTCTTCTAAAGCCAAGTTTCAATTTTCGAGTCACGATTATGTTGTCGCCTGAAAATGCTTTCAATTTGGAAAAGTCTAAAATGTTGTCGTTTGGTAAAGAGTTAAAGCTAGCGCATTCAGCCACGCAGAAACATGTTTGTCCACAACAATGCACACCGCAGGACTCCGAGGATATCCATACTGTTTGAACCTGATCCAGATTATCGGATTATGAAACGGATTATCGTGGTCAGACATCTTGATATGGCTAAATCAGATTACCTTGTTTTATGATCTTTTGGGTCTTGTAGCAGACCTGCTTTTTGAAAACATCGTGGCGAAAAAATGCACACAGTAAATATTTTTTCGTTTTTCTTTTTCACCAAATGTGTTCACAGTTATTTGCATTGAACTTTTATTCAAGTCGATTATTCACGTTTTAATCTTTAAATTGCCAAACAAATGAACTTAAATATAAAAAAAAACTCTATTCGCCGGAGAAAATAGCTTTGTACGGGACAGTATAGATTTCAGCTCAGACTGCATACGTGCAGCCTGATCTTAATGTACACAATCCACAAATTATAAGTAAAGAAAATAAGTCAAATAGCATGTTTTTCTCATGAAGAAATGAGTTCCTATTTTGTCTGCATGGTATTAATGCTGTTTTCAACATTTTCTTTTTCACAGTTATACCGGTATATCGTACCGGCCAGTACACATATCCGCGCTTTCCTAGGCTTTCTTTTAACCTTAGTTTGGGTAATATTCTTCTCAAACCACTGGCTGCTTTCCGACGAAACTATCCTCGATACAATGTTCAGCCGTGAGAGAGGAATAAATACTCCCTGAATGGCTGTCATCGATTTTCGGAAAGAAGCTAGTGGAACTGGAGACTCGAACGAGGGATTCTCTAGTCTCAAACTTTATACGCTAAGAACCACGCTACTAGGGTCGGCTAAAGAAACGGGTAACATGCATTTTAGTTTATTTTGTTGGGCGCCCTTTTTCTCATATGGGGGCGTTTCGGGGCTTAAGAATGTGGGAAATATAATGTAAGCACTGCGATAAATAGGGAGCTTTTTCCTTTTTCTCAATATCTTCTGAACTAGTATGTACGTTCAATTGATTTGGCCTGCAACACGCAAAAATGGGCATTCGAACATTTGCGCAGGCTAATCCGAAACGACGCTGTCCCATTTTTCTGTAATTTTCTGTTTTGTGCAAGTCTACAGAGGGTCAAAATCTCATGTTGTCGTAAAGTGCTGGACTGCGCAGGCTGATCCGATACGACACTTTACGCAAATGTCCGACTACCCCTTTTCGTGTGTTGCAACCTATATCATCTTTAAACATGATCAATATTTTTATCGATCTTTTTCAGCCATGCCGCTTCACGAATGTCGATGAAAACAATTAACAACAGACAAAGTTTGAATACATCGTGGTAAATGAAGAAAGAAAAAATTCAAATGTCTCCATACACCCAGATGTTTGTTCAGCTACCCATTTACCCATGTTTCAAAATCGTCAAATATTTTATCAAAAGCTCTGGCACTTTGGTTAATCCCAAAACTATACAACAATTGAAATAGGGATTTAATAATACCCTACTTCTCCATACTTGATTGATTGTACAATCTGTATTGAACGAGCCTTGTTCCGGCAAAGCGGGGTTTGATGTATCTCTGTGATTTATGGCATAAAGAAAGCTATCACATGATTCTGGATCGTTCTAACAACCGTTCGGATCATGAGGTAGTATGGTCATTAAACATGCTGAAAACTCACGAAGGGTAAGAAGTTTCGACCCAAGTCAGCCTACATTAGGCCGCCTTTTTTACAGAGCATAGGTTATACCTATTTATTGCTTGACAAATCGCCCCATGTTTGTTTCGACCCCGAATTAGACTGGTTCTGAAAACATTAAGGGTAACGGAGAAAATACTGATAACCGGCATTTTCTCCTATTTACAGGAAGTTTTCTGTAAATGGAAGTATTTTAACGCTTTAAAAACATTGTGGAAAACAGTGCATAAACGTGCAGTCTGGTGATCGTTGGACGCCGCCACTTTGGATGTTGTGTTGCAAGTGTAATGATGTTTACGGGGCACTCGAAACGGAAACTGGCTTTACGTGATTTTTGCCAGGGTACATAATTTATATTTATTATACTGCAAAGAAATTTCTCGTGATCTGATTGGTTAACATGCCGGGAACATATATATCACACATGAGCAAGTCGATACACACAAGAGAGAGAAATTGTCTTAGGGTGGTACCATTGTCATGGAAAACAGCTATTTCCACTATAATATTATCCTAAAAAAGTTACTACGATTGAAAATGAGTATTATTGTACTACTTTGACCGAGCCACGTTTTTTCCATTTTTTCTTTCTAAAAATTAGCATTTATAAATCTAGGGCCACTCTATTCTCATTACAAAAAGAGAAAATAATTAACACCCCCCCCCCTTTCCTGAAAAATAACAAAATGTCAAAGAATAATTTCAAGATGGACATCAAATAAATTTCTGGTTGTTTAGAAATGTGCAAAGATATTAAATCAGTATAAATCCTTATTTATCAACTTATAAGAAATTTCATTCCATGTTGCGCTGGAGGGTTTAGGATGGTAATACCTTAAAGGTTTATTTCATTTTGAAATTCAAAGTTACCATTGTCGATTTGAAAAGTAATCTGTACCCAGAATGTCCAAATCAGATAGGTCAGTATTTTCAACATGCCATCTTGCAGAAAATAATGGGTACAGAGTTTAAATCGATCTGTTGTGTTAAAATTGTTTTATCTTAGTTCAGAAGACAAATATAGAATGTTTGGTTTTATATTTGGTGTGCATTGTTCATTTCCGAACAAGTCTATGATACCGTGAATATCAACCCTTAGCCTTTGAAGGGAGACTTCATGTGTCTTTGCGGACAGTATAGGTCAATATCAGACTGCACAGAACGTGTATTCTGATCTTGAATTTACACTGTCCGATAAGCCTTGAAGCTTTGCCCTGGTGAGCGAAATTTTAAATATGCAGTAACTATGTTTTAATTCCTGACAGGAGATGTTAATGTTATCCCCATACAAGTTGAAGGATTGAATTATTTCCATATTCCAATATTTGCATTTATTACGTATAGACTATTCTTCAAACAAAGTAATGAAGAGTTTCGCTTTAAGTGGAAAACCATCGATGGACACGTCATACGTACCCTTTATGTTTTCACTTTATGCAGCAATGACTTTACGTATGGTCTGTACGGCTTGAGACCCCATGGCTGATTTGCTCGAGATCCCCGGATGCCAATTTATCCATAGGATAACGAGGTTTTATTTCATGCTTTCAGGTAGGTTATCGAGAAATATGGTGAAATGTTTTTTCGATATTTCACGGTTACGACCAATGAAAATACCGATGTTTTTATTCTAAATCTTCGATTGAAGACGAAAACAGTTTTTCTCCCGTTCTAGTTACCTACGTTAAGCGCGTGTGCCTCACAACCAGATGGCAATATGACGTAATTTACCTTGCATTTCTAGAGCTTGACTTGATATTGTATTGCGTGCTATGCGGACGGGGTAAGCCACGGGGAATAACCGAGAAGAACTGCTCTGGATTTTGATTAGTTTCCCTCAGAAAGATTTAAAAGCATGAAATAAATAGAATATTATTATTTTTTGTGAAAGATCAAAATTTATTTTATCTCGTGAACATCATCGATAACATTTTTACCCGTGGCTGTGCAACTCGTGAAAATATTACCGATGATGTTCACTCGATGATATAAATTTCGATTTTTCACCGGTATAAATCGAATATCCTGTATTTTACCCTTAGACTGCTAAGAGCGATTCACTGACCTTTTGCGGACAGTGTAGATCAAGATCAGACTGCACAGAACATGCAGTCTGATCTTGGATATAAATTGTCCGATAAGGGGATATTCCCCAAAATCATGACTTTGAGACTGCAGTATCGGTTTTTCACTATCGAATTGAAAATTTCATTTTTGCTAATTAGCAGGATAGAACTTTGGATCAACAAGATGAATTTGGTTATCCCACCATCTTTAAAACAAAATACATAAAAAAAAACCGAAGTCTGACAAAAAGGGGCTTAATGTTTCTCCTTGATGCATGACGTCAAGCAAAAAAAGACAAATAACGAAAAGTTTCCGACCAGGTCAGACGCATTAAGCCCCATTTTCACAGAGTATGGTTTATTTGTGAAATCCTTGCCTCTTTTCTATAAAACAAAATTCTAGATTTAATCTGATTATGATGGCATCAGTAACTGAAATCTTCTCTGAAAAGCGTCTTCAACATAGTGGGAAAAAGAAAAAAATGCTGGTTACAAGCATTTTCTCCTCTTTTCTAAATGTTCTAACAAACCTCCTTTTTTCCGGTGTCGTTTTACCTTTTACCAAACAATCCCGACTTTTGATGACCCTGATAAAGACGGCTTTTGAAAACTTTGAGGGAAAAGGAGAAAATGCTGGTAACCAGCATTTTCTCCTTTTCCCACAATGTTTTCTACCCTTCCTATATCAAATTTCATTTTTTCAGTCACATTTATTTTTGTGGTCCCGAAATGCTTTCAGTTTTTTATACAGTCCAAAAATTTGTTATTTGTTAAAGAGTTAATAAATCCTTTACCACAAAATCGTGATTTTAAGCAGATCTCTGATATAACCCATGTGGAAACATTGTGGGAAAAGGAGAAAATCCTGGAAACCAGCATTTTCTCCTTTCCTCGCACTGTTTGTGTTCTTTGAATGACAACTTGCATGTTTCAATGTTTTAATTACTTGCTTTCTGTAAAAATAATGAATCAAATGCATATTTTTTTTTCTCGATTATTTGGCATCATGTTTATAAATAGAGCATGAAACTTTAATCTGCGAGGTACCATACAAGCCCAAGCTTTTATGATCTTGAAAGGTAAAGCCTCAGAGAGCATTTTCCCCTCTCTTTACAATGTTTTCTACTTTATCAAAACAGAAATTTTCATTCGAGCTCTATTAGATCTATTATCTGCATATATTTATAGTTTATTAGATTCCAAATTTTGTTAGTTTGGTAAAGAATTAGCGTACAAAGTAAATCTTTTTGTTAGATAAAATGTAAAAAACAAGCTATAATGAATGTATCACTGATTACTTCTTTACTATACAATCCTTTTCCATACAACCCTGACGTTCAACGACCCTGCAACACACAGTTTTTGAAAACATTGTTAGAAAAAGAGAGAAGATTGGCCAAGATTGAACCTACTTAGACGTAGTTGACCGTAGTAGCACCACGACAGACTACGTTTGAAATGAACTACGGACAATTACGTGCATGACCGTAAAGGTGACCATGGTTTAAGAGTTCAATGACAAGGGTAATTTTGAGCGACTTAACTTATTAAACAAAGTGTTTGAACTGTGTTTTTAAACTTGCTTCTAAAGTACACACTATTTTGGCCATTCGAAAGCGGTATGATATTATTACGATACTCGTAATTCTACAAACCAAACGACAAAATTTCAAACTCTATGCCTAATTGAAAGCATTTGCAGACGACAAATTAAATATGCTTATAAAATATGTGTACTAAGAGGTTAGGGTTAGGGTTACCAGCATTTTCTTCTTTTCCCACAATGTTTTAAAACGTTTTAATCAAAGGTCGTTAAACAAGAAGGTTGTTTGTTAAAGGGAAAGTCTATATTTGGACTGGTCAGGATTTATTGTGGGATATTACGGTATTGGTTTAGCATTGTAGAACACTGTTGGTGACTGTGGAATATGCAGGTAAAACTTATTTCCTTTCTTCCGTCCTTCCTCCCTTCCTCCCTCCCTTCCTTCTTTCCTTCCTTCCTTCCTTCCTTCCGTCCATCCGTCCTTCCTTCTTTCCTTCCTTCCTTCTTTTCGTCCCTCCGTTCTTTCATCATTCCAACCTTCCTTCCTTCCCTCCTTCCTTTCTTCCTCCCTTGCGTCTGTCCGTCCGTCGGTCCGTCTGTCCGTCTATCCGTCCTTCCATATTTCAAACCTCCCGTCCCTCCTTCCTAGAAACCTCCTTCCTTGAAAATTTCCTAAAAACCTATCTTCCTACAAATTTTCATTTTTCTTTCTTTCTTTCTTTATTTTCTTTCTTTCTTTCGCTCTTTCTTTCTTTCTTTCTTTCCTTCTTTCTTTCTTTCTTTCTTTCTTACTGTCTGTCTGTCTGTCTGTCTGTCTGCCTGTCGGCCTTTCTTTCTTTCTTTCTTTCTTTCTAATTTTCCAGTTTTATCTTTTTTTCTCTCTTTCACTCTTCTTTGACTGTAGTGATGTATTATAGTGATCTTTTAAGCTGTCGGAGAAACTCGGGTATCTGACCATTTGCCCTGCAGTAGTTAGAGCCTGGTATCCGGAGGATTGCCATTGTAATATGATTTACCCTTAACAAACCATCACGTGTTTTCAATGGCCATGGAGAAGAAGACTTCTGAAAATAGTGTGGGAAAAGGAGAAAATGCTAGTGACGGGTATTTTCTCTATTTCCCACAATCCGTCCTACTCTTCTAAAGAAAAATCCTGAAATTTTAGGACCATCTTTGTTCTAGCCTGAAAAATATTTGATATGGACAGGTCCAAAATTTTGTTATCCTGTATTTTCTCTATTTACCGCAATATTTTCTACCCCTTCACGGATAAATCCCGTATCTTAACTCCAATTTGCTAGCTGCAAATGCTTTGAAAATGGGCGGGTCTCTTATAGGATCGCTTGAGTACACAATTGTGCTGTGGAAGAATCGCATTACGAATCTAAAAAATACCCTGGTATGAAAAAAAAAAACCCAATCATGATCAATCAATCAACCTGGATGACTTTACCACACAATTCCGGCTTTTAACGAACCTTAGAAGGAGGCCTTAGAAAACAATGTGGGAAAAAAAGGAGAAAATGCTGGTACCCAGCATTTTCTCCATTTCCCACATTGTTTTCTACCCTGTCAGAGACAGAAATTGTCATCTTAGCAGCAATATTTTTTCTTTTTCTTTCAATTTGGATGAGTCCAAGGTCCTGTTGTTTGTAAAGAGTTAAATGGTATGATCTATGATCTATCATTAGCATTTTCAATTTGGGATGCGACTAGGTTTTTAGAGGCTACGTATCACATTAACCCATTACCACACAATCCCTACTTTTGACGCGCCTGAGAAAGAAGCCTTTTGAAAACACTGTGGGAAAAGGAGAAATGCTGGTGACCAGCATTTTCTCCTTTTCCCACTGTTTTGTACCCTTTCCACAACAAATTTCAATTTTTCAGTCACCTTTATTTTGTCGTCTGCAAATGCTTTCAGTTTGGACCAGTCTAGAATTTTCTCGTGTGGTAAAGAGTTACGGAAATTCGTTCGATTTTTTTTTCTTACGATAGCCTTAGTTATTCATTTTGATGTTCTATTGCATAAAACTAAATTGGATGATAGCATTTTTTAAAACTGAATTTCAATGACAAAATTTGATACACGTCTTAATTCACGAGCGGTTCTATTTTTCCGATGGCATCCATATGAATTTGAATTGACAATGAAGGCCAAATATAAACAAAAAGGGTATTTAAATGCATTTGAATACACATCAAACCATTCAAGAGTATAGAATATTTTGTGAAGATGACAACCTGTCATTATATGGTCCGTACAAGTTAGACGCTGACAATGAAATTAATTTCAAAATTAGGTTAAAACCTGCCAGGTAGCTGTGTCTTTTCTTCACTTTTTGCTTGATTTTTATCATCCTTTTTTTCCGCCAGCGACTAACTTATAGCCTGACCACACGATAACAGTCATCTCCACAATATTTTCCATACTTTAAATAGTATGATTAAAATTTAAATGTATTATGGCATCTGTTATATTTTGGATGGACTTTTCTGTGCCTTTAAAAGGACAGCCAATTTTCCTCTGGAAAAAAAAAACATGATACTTATCCCTGTGGTCGTGATAATTGGCCTGCAACACAAGAAAGGGGCATTCTGACAACTGCGTAAAGTGTCGTCTAGGATCAGCCCGAGCAGTCCGAACAGTCTAATCCGTAACGACACTTTCCGGTTTTATGTAAATTTGTTTCGTGCAAGTCCATAATAGGACTAAATCTTATGTAGTCGTAAAGTGCAGTCTCGAATAAGTCTGTGCGTACTGCGCAGTCTGATCCGAGGCGACACTTTACGCAAATGTTTGAATGCTCTTTTCGCGTGATGCAAGTCAATTATAATTGGAATAACCTGCTGGTACTGTCAATAGATGAATTGATTGATTGATTAAATGGTGTTATACGCCGCTTTCAACATTATTTCAGTTACATAACAGCGACAGCTCACATAATCATGTATTTCCTGGTTTTCGCCAGTACTTGGTTGAAGACTTGATTTGTCTGTCCCAATAATGCTTAAAGAAAAGTGGATCCAGTGAGGCTCGAGCTCGGGCCTTTTGGTCACGTGTCCAACACGGAGCCGCGCATGATCACTTCAACAGCTGAACATGTATATATTCATTCCATATACTTTCTCGTTTTGTCGTGCAGGTTTCAAATAAAATGCTCCAGACGGACAAGTTTTGTCCATCGCTTGCAATGCTTTGATCATGTACTGGAACAAATATCTCCTCCATTGTCTGCGCATGCCATATTCTTCGAAGATTCGACCTGTCTTATATGAAGCATCACACTTCCTAATATTGGGGGATTGTAGTAATACGAGCTATAAAGTAGCAACGAAGAAAATGGCTTTTATCAATACGTTTGAGGAAAAATAAGGTCTGTTTTAGCTCAAGATTTCTCTTAACTGCCGATCATAGCTGAATGAATCGCACCAAGTAGCGTTTTATTGAGTAAACGTTTATTTTAGTTTGAAATTCAAAGTAACGGTTGTAACGTAGAAAAAACGTCCGGTTCTGTACCCAGATTGCCCAAATTAGATAGATGAGTATTTGTAGAATGCCATCTAGCGGGAGAAAATGATAATTATTTTGTCCTCATTGTTTCAGATTTGTCAAGGAGGAGGTTGAAATGAGCTTCACGCTAAAGGGAAAGAAATCTTGCTGTTTAGCTGTTGTGATTCTTTCCTTTATTGTTCTTACTAGCAAATGTAAGTACACATTCCACATTGTACTACTCTTTTTTTAATCAATCCATTACCTCACAATTCCTACTTTTGAAGACTCTAAGAAAGAAGCCTTTAGACAACATTGTGGAAAAATGAGAAAATGCTGGTAATCTGCTGGTAACCAGCATTTTCTCCTTTTCCCACAATGTTTTCTAACCTTCACAAAATAAATTTCAAATTTTCAGTCACTTTTATTCTGTCATTTGAAAATGCTTTCGATTTGAGCAAGTCTAAAATTTTGTCCTTTGGTAATGAGTTGAGGATTGGGCACACTAATGGGATTCGTGTAACGTCGCCTTTGATCGCCAAAAAACGTATGGATTCGGTAAAGACTCGGGTAATCCGTAATGGATCGAACGATAGGCTCTGGTTCCCCGCATCGATTACGGATTAATGTCCCTCTATGGTGCATTATATCACAGGCCTTTGAATTTGATCCATCACAGAATAATAAAATTTCCCTTGGCGATCAGTGAACACATATAAAAGCATATTGGTGCATTGAGGGTATGTATTACGGAATAGTGAAATTTCCAACACCATTACTATAAATAGCACAGTGGAATAAAGGGTGATTCACCAATGTGCTATTTATAGTAACGGTGTCAGATAATGAAAATGATGGAATTTCAGAGGCCTGAGATTATACCAAGACAGTTATCACGTAATTATGAATCCATAAGATTTATTTTTGTACAACAATTGAATGAATCTTGAGAAAGAACAGTTCTTTGACATGTTGAAAATTGAGATATAGCAGAAAGTTTCGGTCGAGGTCAGCCTGTGCGAATAGGGGCATTCGGACATTTGCGTAAAGCGCCGTCTTGCATTAGCCTGCGCAGTCCGCGCAGGCTGATTCGAGGCGACACTTTACGACTAGATTCGATTGTGTGCTGCAGCAGACTTGTGGAAAACAGAAAATTACATAAAAAGGGAAGTTTCGTTTCTGATTAGCCTGTGCGGACTGTGCAAGCTGATCCAAGACAACAATTTACGCAAATGTGCCCCTTTTCTCGTGTTGCAGGCCTTATATGATACCAAGCAGGCCATCATAATTATGATTGTAGATCTGTAAAATATTTTTCGCCTAAAAATCGACTGTATCATAAGGTCGACAGGTCTTTTGACTTGCACAAAATTGACGACTTGCTTACAGTTTCGATCCGTGTCAACCTATCTATAGTATGCAGACTGACCTGAGCCGATACTTATTGTAGCTGCAGTAAACAACTATTTTCACTGAGAAATTGCAAGATAATTTTTTCTATCTTAATTCTTAGCCTTCCATCAAGTGACTGAAGATAAAGACCGTCCAACCAACCTAAGTTTAATCCAAGAAGAACGTATTCTACTGGTAAATCGCACATGCAGAAAGTTTCAACATCTTCAACAACTTGAAGCATATAAGAATCATTCACCCGTGTACTTTACTGCAGAAAAGTATAATTGGTCATATTGTAAAATCGGGAAAATAGCCTCAACGTTTTGGACACAGTTTTTCTACGTCTTACACCACAATGACAGTCAAAATCAGAATTTACTAAATATGCCCAGAGAGGACATTCACCAAACAGAAAGTAGAGAACATCAGCGATGGAACAAGACCGATAACGTCCGAATGGTGGTCTCGGCTAGAAACCCCTACACTCGGTTATTCTCGGCTTACATCGACAGAATATACCTTTCTTCGACATCCGTGTCTGTGCGAAATGATCCGAAATGTAAATCACAAATCACTTTTAAAGAATTCTTAAAGTATGTTATTTCAAATACTAAACTTGGTCTATATGATTATCATTGGTCACCGATTTTCTTTTTGTGTAAACCGTGTGAAATGATGCTTGGTGCGGTATTTAAACAAGAAACTTTTAAAAATGACTTGGCAGTCATTCTCCAGAAAACAAATTTGGAACAAAGTAAAAGAGCAACGCTGTCTCAAATAACTCATAAATCTTCTAATTGGTCAGGCTATTCTTTAATGAAAGAATATTTTGAATACCTTCTGCCAACCAATATGAGAGGTACATTAGACTGTCAAGATGCTAAAGACTCTACTGAAAGGCTTTGGAAAACACTACAAGTGCAAGGACTGGTATCGTCAACGGTTGACATACCCAAAAGTCTGTATAAAACTGATGATGATTACAGAAAAGCAGATTTATTTTACAAAGGTGTGAGGATGGCACGACGGTGGTATCCTCTGACAAGGGAACACAGCATACAACAGAGAAAAAAGTACTTGAATGAAGCTTACATAAAACTAGACAAAGATATTATAAAAGGTATCCAAGAAGTGTTTGCAGTGGACTTTGAAATGTTTGGTTATAGCATTGATCCGCCTCCATGGCATTAAAGTCTGCCTGTCTGTCTGTTTGTTAGTCCGTCTGTCTGTATATCTGTCTGTCTGTGTGTCTGTCCGGTTCTGTACCCAGATTGCCCAAATTAGATAGATGAGTATTTGTAGAATGCCATCTAGCGGGAGAAAATGATAATTATTTTGTCCTCATTGTTTCAGATTTGTCAAGGAGGAGGTTGAAATGAGCTTCACGCTAAAGGGAAAGAAATCTTGCTGTTTAGCTGTTGTGATTCTTTCCTTTATTGTTCTTACTAGCAATATATAGAAATATATTTGTGTGTCTGTCTGTGTGTTTGTCTGTCTATCTGTATGTCTGTCTGTCTTCCTGCCTGCCGGTTCGTCCATCCATCCGTACGTCTTTTCGCCCGTCTGTGTAACTGCTCTCTAGTTTTCTGTCTACCTTTTCTATCTGTTAATTGATTTTGCTGTTTTTAAAGTGACCATAATAGGATTGATTCGATGACACAATTTAGCTCATGAAATAAGAATTAGGAAAACTTACTATTGTTTTGCTTCTCATTTACCTTCCTCTAATAAGTTAATGAATGAATGAATGAATGAATGACCGATCAAACGAACAAAGAACGAACGAAAGAACGAATTCCTTCCTTCCTTCATTCATTCATTCATTAGTATTAAAAGATCGTTACCCACTCAATATCCACTCTTATCTTACATCCACTTTCTCTAACATTTCGTAACACATGAAGGCTTTCTCCAGTTTTAACGACCCTCCAAAAGAAGCCTTTTGAAAACATTGTGGGTAAAAGAGAAAAAAATAAATGTATCAGCACTTTCTCCTTTCCCTACAATTTTTCTTCCCTTTGAAAAACAAACTACATGAATTGAACAACAGTTTACGTGTCTGCTCACAGATGTGCAGGACGACCATAAAAAACAGAAAGCAAGATTATTCCAAGTTTGTACACGTGAACTTCTGTCTGTGCACGATTATACTCAAAGTATTCAGTAATCTAGGATGCTTCGTACAAAAGTTGTGGCCTCTCCAGGATACGTTCTAAATGACCTCCTCTGCGTTAGAGACAGGCTTGAATCCGTTGCGAAAAACTGTCAATCACTCGCACACACTCTTCTCTCGGGATTTCCCTGATTTGTCCAGCAATTTCAGCCGTGGTTTAAAAAGTTGTTTGAGGATTGTTCTGATACATATTGTGCTTAAATTATCCCCACATAGATAACATCTGGGAGGTCCAAGTTCCGGTGAGTGAGGTGCCCATTCGACGTCACACTTCCTGCTGATCAGCCTCTCTTGAAATTGCTGTCTCAGAACTGAACGTTATGTGATAGTGTTGGGGAAGATCGGCAGCTCTGAACATCACTCGGACAACGCAGAGGGATTGGTCAATATGACCAGAGGTTTCAGCAAGATAGGGCGACCCCCAAAATATCAAATCATACCCTAGCGACTTCAGAAAAGGCAGATCGGAAAGAAGTTTGACGTCGAATGGACACCTCTTTCAATCGGACTACCCCCCCCCCCCTCCCCTCCCAGATTATTATCTCTTTGGGTATCTGAAAGACATGTATATCAGAAAAGTTCTCAATCAATTGGTAAACTCAAGACTGCCATTGCAGGAAAAGTCAGGGAAACCTCTTGAGGAAGTGTGTGCAAGTGATTGACAACTTTTTGGGTATAATCATACACAGACAAAAGTTTAAGCGTACAAAAGTTAAAATATTTTTTTTTATTTATTCTTGTTATTTATGTATTTAGTCAGTATATAATTTTTGTGGCCCTCCATATCGATCGAGATCGGTTTAAATTGAGTACATACATGAGAAGATAACTCCGTGATGTTTACATAGATACTATTGAAATGAAACAACAGCATGTGGGAGAAAATCCAAAAATTTTGCAAGTTGTTGCTATGAAGCCTTCCGAAAATACCATGAGAAAAAGAGAAAATGCTGGTAACCAGCATTTTTTTCCTTTTCGCATAATGTTTTCTATTCTTCCAAAGTCAAGTTTAAACTTTTTAATCAATGTTATTTTGCCGTCTGCAAATGCTTTCAGTTTCGACCATTCTAAAGTTTTGTCGTTTGGTAGAGTTAAACATAAATTTCTTGCATAGAAACCTTTGCACACACCTGCTGACGACAGAGTCGAAACCGAGGTCTAGCATTAACAATGGAATTATCTCACTGTTATAGCAGGTTATTCCAATTTTAACCCTTTCCCAAACAAGCCCTTGTTTTTACGTCTCTGCAGTACAAGTCTTTTGAAAACACAGTGGGAAAAGAAGAAATTGCTCGTAAATGAGCTATTTCTCCTTTTCCCACAGTGTTTTCTACCCATTTCGAGAACTTTCTGCCATTTTTATCTAAAACAGTAAGACATTAGGACCAAGAAACCAACACATAAACAAGCGATCGAAAGAACAAGAAAATGTTGCATCCTCGCAAGCCAAGGCTAACGGTTTACTTCGCTACACTACCCTTGGCGGATCGAGCATGATTTTTTTCATTCCCCCGATACGCGTTTTCATTGGATGCAGCCAGCTCTAACTGCAACGAATGAAATCGCTCGTAGCATTTCATCTTTGATAAAAATAGAACACGGTCGCTACCTTTCGAATAGAAGGTAAACATGGAAACCCACGTGGATGTCTTCTTATCGCTTCATGTGTATTCGTAAGCGGTTTGTAAAACGATATTTGATTGGCTTTTAGAAATATGATGTAAAGGGGGGTAATAACCAACATCCAATAGAGGGCGCATCACAGGAATCTCGAAATCGGGCTCAATCAGCCAACGTAAGATCCATGTAGTGATCGTAACCTTGGCTCGCGAAGATGAAAATCTTACAACAGGCTATAATCAATAATTAAAACGCGAAACTTACACAATAAAATGTAGTGCTCAAGGGAGGGGGACGTATATGGCTTTTGAGGCCAAGTCAACGATTCTGATGCAGCAGATGGTGACTTTGGAAACAAAATCATAGGAGAAAAAACAGCTACATACTTCAAACAATTGCTACCCAACAACATTGCTCTCTATACTCAAAACTTAGCCTGGGTTCCAGTCCGTTCATTGTTTTTCGACATTTAGATGTTCCTGTGTCAAAAATAAGGGCCTGGGAACATTCGAAAACAGATAGCAGCAACATCTAGTTTACCCATCTTACAGACGGGTGAAGTAGACGTCGCTGCAATCAGTTTTTTAATGTAACTAACTAAAATAGATACCGAAATTCCAATAGCCTCGGTTTGATTATTTTCTGTTTGTGGGCTATCTTTGAAAATATCAACAAAATTACAAACAGGCTATTCACATTGATATTGGAGGATAGTTAGAAAGGTTGCGAAAATAAGTAGATCTTTACTTAGTCCGATTCATTAAACTCCCTTTATACACAGTATGCCTCGTATAAATTCATCATTCACCAATGTACAGACATTTAAATCTTACATTATCGACTTTATGACCTTTGTTTCAAAGTATTATAAAAGATAATTGTTAAAAGACGCATGTGTCAAAACAACAAATATACCTAATATTTTACACTCACTGAAAAAAATTAAGTTTTAAAAGAAAGTCAATAGTCACAGATCAATAGAAGTCTATGACACTCTTTAGGATTTATGGTTAATTACAAGGAAAGACATTGCGACGCTTTAAAACAAAGGAGAAAAGCGATTCAGAGATAATTTATTGTGGTGGAGTTATTGGCTGCTATTTAGAGTTTTCAATCTCACCAAACTTTCATTTAATAATTTATCTTCAAATTGAGTAAGATGATAGTCTGACAAGTCATTGAAAAAACAAAAAAAAAAAAAATGTAACTTAGCCTCTTAAAGTTGACTGATTGATTAAAAGATGTTTGACGCCGATGCCATCAATATTTCTGTTATATCTTGTCGGCCAGTGCAACTATCCATGTTTTTCTTAAGTCTCTTTTACCAGTACTTTAAACAATATTCTCCCAAGGCCATTTCCTGCTTTCACACATTGTTATCGCCGAGACAATGATCCGCCGTGAGAGAAGAAAAACCTGGCAAATTTCTGTCATCAATCCTCGGAATGTAATTCGTCGAGCAGGGGATTCAGATCAGCGACCCTTGTTCTATTGTCCAGTACGCCACCGACTACAGGTCACGGCAGTCTCTAAATGTATATTTTGATTTCACCCTAGACTTTCGCACTGACTTGTGGGAGCGATCGACGTGACAATTTCAACAGAAAAAGTTCTCTTTTTTAAAATGTACAATCATGAATTTTGTTACTCTTTCTGACGAACCTTCATATCTATCTGAAACACCCTGTTCGTGTTCTGCGACACACTGTTTGTGTTCTCCGAAAATCGACAGAAAAAATTCCTGATTAGTTTTTTACACGCCAGCCTGCATTCCTTATACCACAGTACATATAGAAACGGATCAAGCATGCAGTTAGTTACACTCGCAGTTTGAAAAGCCGCTTTAATTACTTCCTCCGAAATTAAATTTGCCCTTCGTAAAACTGCGAAGACATAGAATACAAGAGAGGTAATTGTCATCACTAAAATGTAAATGAAAACCATCCCTGTAGATTTATATACTCGTAAAGTTGTTTTCAGAGACTTTACAGAACCTGTCATGTAATCTCTTAACGTCTGCCTTCTGACGATCTTCATCACCACGATATAACTTACCGTGCTGATTATCTGCCTAAAGGTGAGAAATGCTAGATGATAAAGCATTAAGAGCATTACACATTCGATTTCATTGCTAAAAACTGACAAGATGGATGGCGCATTTACCCAACAAAGAATGAAGCGTATCAGCAGAAGCAGTAACGCTACACATATCCAAACGCTACAGATAACTTGTTTGATATTCCGCTCTGAGGCGAGTCGAATATACTGCATCGGCCATTTCAGTACAAGCATTCGTTCAATAGCCATGAGAGTCATTGCGGTGTATGCCAACTGATGAAATAACACAGCCAGTAAGGAGATATAACTGATGACAGTAGGGTGTTTCTGGAACCTGTTCACAGCCGTTGAAGTAATATAGCCAACATCAAATAAAATCAGACCATAGGAAAGAAATTTTGATGCGAACGGAACATTTTTGGTGACTCTCAGCGCACTTAGCATCAGGATAGAAAAGAGCAGGTGTACCAAGGCAATGACTGACAGTACAGTTGTGACGATGTCACTAGAAACCATGATGCCTGTTTAGATATGAATGCAATCGCTCGATTCTCGTTACTTCTGGATCGCTCTATTCTACTGCCTAGTTCTGCAGTAACTGTTACTCGATTCTACTGTTTGACTACAAGTGCTCGAATCCGCTGTCTGAATCTTTGATCCACCATAATTTCGATCTCGGATTCATCAGTGCCTTTGCCTCTGAAATTTTATGAGATGTTAGTGTTTGAATATACATGTATATCTCTATAACAAAGAAACTAAAGAAGTGGAAATGATGACAAATCAAATAGTTAGATAAGTATGGTGGCACATTTCTACAAAGAGATACGAAATAAGTATAAGAATCGTTTTACAAAGCTATCGCGATAAATGGAAGTTTCTTGGAAATCTTATTTTGACAATAAAAAGTTTCCTGGAAATATATCAGGATAAACTTTGTTATCAGGAAATTTTACACTGATCAGCTACTATTTAAAAAAAAATATCCTCAATCTTCCACGAAGCTGACATTTGAGATAGAATTATCGTGACAGTTTCATCCGTTTTTCGATATCTATGAATAGAAAGTTCGCCTTTTCTTATTGGTAGATTTTCACATTACAAGATGTAAGTAGGTAAAAATTTGAATTATTCATCATAATCGTGGCTTTCTCGGTAAGTTTGGATCACATAGGAAAATGGAAAAAGCAGACTGTTTTAAAAACACTATGACGGCTCGAAATGCTTCGTACAAAAAAAAATGTAATTCAGGATAAAGGAGCTAGATTTCAAAAGGATGTAAACAAAGATGGTCCTAGACTGTATTTCATTATAGATACAGTGAATGTCAGTTGTGAAAAAAAAGAGTCACGATATTCGTGAGTAGGTAATATAATGGGTCATTCCACTCATCACCCCCTTATGAGTTGGGTCATTCCACTCATTCCTCTGCCTCATCCCCTTAATGGTTACCTTATCTGGGGCATCCTACACATTTACGGTATATAACGCATTATGATGTGCGCACCACAAAATGATTACTGCATATAATATGCATGGTCTGTATATTATATGGATAACATACTTACATGGATGAACACACCTACAATTCAATTATATCCCCCTCCTCCATACATTAATTTTTTGATATTTAAGTTAAGAAAATATTTTGTATTTATAAAAATGACTTATGAATATTATGCAAATGAATTTATAAATAGATACTACCGTAACGAACTCCTTGACATGGTTGAAAGCCATGGATTATATTCTTTTGCCGGAAAAAGTGTAAAATATATAACCAAACGAGAATTAGTTATTGTACTTCTTTCTAATAATTTTAAACCAGATTTCTCCAAGAAACTAATAAAAAAAATCATGTCGAGGTTGTTGGTGAAAAAATATTTTTACACATTTGCTGAAAAAATATTTTTATTTATTACTAGGTAACCTATAATGAAACCAAGCTAAAGTATCTATCTTGTTTTCAAGTATATGTCTTTTATCATCACTACTGCTTAGTGCTATTTTGTTTACCTCCTCCGTATAAATTTCATGCTCGTGGCTTCTTAATACATGCATACTCTTATACGGTTTCCTTTCTGTAACTAAGCACTCTTGATAGTTATCAAAATTTATTTCGCTTTTAATTACTGACTTTTTAATTCCTTTGCATCTTTTATCTTCCTCTCCCTCTAAAGTTCGATACGCATACATTTTTGCCCGGAGACCTACAAACTCAGTCATAATTTTTCCACCCAATTCATCTTTAAACTTACCTACTACTTTTTTATTACGCCCTGTTGGTATGCCTGAAGGATGATTTGATTGGTAGTTACTAGTATCAAACCACAATTCAACATCCTTTGTAATGTCTTTGTAAATATCTTCAGTCTCTATTTCGAGTATAAAACTATCAGTATCAGTATAACACAATCTAACTTTTTCACCATATTTTTTCTTAAAATAATTATAGTAAGCATTATACATATGTGTTTTGCTTATATCTAAAATGCTCATTCCTAAATAAACAGGTTTGTTATATTTTATATTGGTCTTTTTCATATGCACAGCTATTAAATTTTCATCAAATATTGTTGTATGCTCATAGTTTGGCTTTGCTACTAGTTTTTTATAGCGGTTTTCATTATTAACTAATTCTATGTTTACCCTGTTTCTCACATTCTCCATTGTTTTACCAAAAACTGAGTTGTTCATTAACTTAAAAAACTCTTTTTCAAACTCATTCTTTGCGGCGGTTCGCAATTTGATATTTAAATCGATATATTTTTCTAACCAAACACTTTCTTCAAACTTGATACCTGCATGAACTTTTGTTAGTTTTAAACCTAAATCAAGATATGTTTTTAAAGCTTGATAATGTAAAACATAACTCGTTTTATCTCTTAAGTTTGGAATTAATTTTTCTACCTTTTCTACTTTTAAACGTTCTGGTGCTAAAGGAAAGTCATTATGTAAATCATGTTATTCTTTAGGATATTCTAAATCTACCTCTAAAATACATGGAATATTTCTCCAATTGTTTAACTCTTTTTCATTCATCCACGTAAAGCCGCGGGTGGGAAGTGGTCGACTCATTGCCCAAGGATAAAGACTGTTTGCATCTATATATAATAAATGCTTTGAAGGTTTATTTAGCTCATATTTATCACCCATATATTTATTGTTAGCTTTTGCATACCATTTTGTGCACATGCTAACTCCACTCCTGATACCTAGTTCTACCATTAAAAGCATATCAGGGTCTGATAAAAGTTCAAGGTTTACTTTTGTAATTTTTAAGGCTGCGTCCCAAGCTAATCCTGGAGAGGTATAATACCAACTGGGGTTTAAGTCATAGTTTTTACAACAAACATCTCTAAAGTTTTCAAACACATCGGCTAAAAGCAATACATCTATTTTGTTGTAAAGTTCCAAGTAATCTTTTAACGTTTTCATACCAAAAGTTTCCCACACTTTTTGTGCATGAGCATAGTCTTCATCACTAATATGTTCTTTGCTTAAACTGGAGTAAAACGCTTCTTTAGGTGGTAGCTGAGTTTCTTTAAGTTTTTCAAAAGAGTCTAAATATTCATAAGGAAAAAATCCCTTTCTTCTAACTAATGGTAGTCGTTCTTTCGCAAAAAATCTTGATAAGATTTTTAACTGGTTGTCATTCAAGTTACTTGAAAGTCTATCTAAACTTGAACTCATAAATTTAAAGCTGTCCAGAAATCTAATTTTATGACTTGTGTTTTTTCCAACCCAAATGCTTTTACTAAAACTAATATATTTCTCCTCATTATTTGGAATACAGTCAATCTTACCAGCAGATTTACCCAGATATTTGATAAAAAGATGCGCATCATATCCGCTTAAATTATGAAAGTACACAGGTGTAAAGTCTGGTCTTTCAGCCTTTAGGTTACATTCATTGTGTGCGGCACCTCTATATTTTCCTGGAAAATGACAATGGTCTCTTACCTTATAATTTTCATGAGTAAATTCTCCATCACAAATCCAACAATGTGTTTCTTGTTTGTGCTTTGCTTCCTCCTGTTCTGTTATTTTAATAGGTTTTGGGATTTGACAGTATTTTTGGTAAATTTCTTGTATATCACGTTTTAACCAGTTTATAAAAACTTCTTCAGCATCTTCTCCAGTATAGTTGCCTTCAATGGGCGTCATAACATCATCATCAAAACATTTTATAATATAGTAAAAGCTACAAGGGCTATGCTTTTGGCGTTGTATAGTGTAACTATTTTTAGGGTTTGACTGGCATGTGTGTAACGGTTCTAAAACACTTTCAAAATCTGCGTATACAACAAAGGAAACCAACATTTTTCTAACATGGTTTTCGAATTTTAAAACGCTACCTTTTTCAGGCATTTCTAAAGTAACAGGCTCATGATTGTTGCAGTACCGTACATGTTTTTCTAAAAGTTTTTTACTACCAAAATGATTCATACATCGCTTACAATATTCACTACTGCCATGATGGCTACTTACTTGTTTTCTTACTAAACCATTAAAGTTTTTTATGAGGGTATAGTGTGTATTTTTCTCATCTCTAATAAAAAGCAGGTCAATATGATTACCTTTTTCAACTTTTGTAAGCCTTAGAGGGTAAATATACTTTTTCATTTCGTCATAACCATAAACGTTTACACTAATATCTAAATTTTGTTTTTCAAACTTATTTATATCATGTATTGTTACAGGATAGTTTATCCCTTTCATGTTTACGGTATTTTCCCTTTCTTGCAAAACCATATCAACTCTTTCTGCATTTTTGGGTTTAGGATTTAAAGCTCTCAAAATGCACCACAAAAAACATTTATTATCTTTATTTTTTATGTTTAAAACTGCTCTCTTATTTACAATCCACTGCGGTAGTGGTAAGTGGCCTTCAGCAAGTAAAGGAACATAAGGAGCCATGTGTAATTCTAACCTAACTATGCTTGAAAAAGTAAAACCGCTACCTTCTCTTTGAAACTTAGCTAACTTTTCTAAAATTTCATCTATCATTTCTTGCAATAACTCCTCTACTCCTCCCGCATTTAAGTTTAATAATTGTTTAGAGTGAAAAGCATATTCCTTATCCGAGTTAGGGTTTGTAGGTAAATGTAATCTACACCTAAGTACAAGTTTTACCTTTGTTTGTAGGTTTCTTCGAAGGGTGTTTAGAAGGATATCCCTCGTTTTCATAAAAAATCTACCAGGTGTATAATCTTCTCTACCATCTATTACGTGTTGACTGACATATCTTCTAAATGCGGATTGCCCAGCTCTAATTTCAAACGGTTGCCTTGGAGGGTAATTTTCTCTAACGCGAGCAACAATTTCATCAAAAACTTGTGGTAGCTGTTCTTCAGTTACATTATTAGTTAACCAATTACTAAAATTATTGATTCTTCGTTGAACCGGTTCAGGTATAACATTTGCTATGGCTCTTCTAACACCTGAATAAGCAGTAGATGCGGCTTGTCTAGCTATATTCGAAATTCTATTAAACCAACTCATTTTATATAGTATATATAATTTTCTTAAGTTATCAAAATTTTATTATATCTGCATATAAATATAATAAAATTACTGAATGTTAATCCTATATTTATCTTTCCAAACCCTTCCGTTCCAGTTCATAATCGTTTGAGGACAACGGTCTATATATTTACCAGCCTTATAAATCGACCGGAAAGTTTTTATTTCCCCAGTTTTAACATCTTCTAAAGTAACTGTTTTAGGATTTTTCATAATAGTCTGCAATCTATCATACTTAGGGTCTTTTTTAATTTTTGGTTTAGGCTCTTCCTCTGGTAGTAAGCCATGTTCTGTTACCAACTCAAATAACCGCTTTTTATCCCAGTAAGAGCGAAACTTTATATTATTTTCTTTAAGAATTTCTTTTAAATCTGAAAACTTTATCATTTTTTAATATATAGAAAAAAATACTTAACTTAATACACTACACTCATCTTATTACCATCAGACTGAAATTTAATTAACCTATCACTAATAATAACAGCATATGCCTCGGTCCCCGCAGGTACATTTTCATCAAAATGTGTCTTAATTTGAATATCAGTAACAGAATATTTTAACCTTTCACTTTGCTTAGAAACATCAAACAAAAACAAAGGATATAGGGTTCCATAATCTGATGGGGAAATATTAGGGTTTGATACTAACTCATTCATGCTAAAAAACTTAGACCTAAATAATGCAGCATTACCATAAGCTCTACTAAATTTATGCATTGGAAATGAAAGATTATAGTCAGCAGCTGGGTATCTTGTAGAATTTAACATAACATAAATATTTTTAACCCTTACATTGTCAAATATGGCTGGGTTTTGCTCTTGGTCTCCATTTTTATCAGTCTGAAAACCAACAATAATACAACGAGGCACCTCAGGAGATGATTTAACTGCAAGTCTCCAAGTAAATGATGTTGACTGAGGAACTGAGATAGAGTCGCACTGTATCATTCTATATCCAACAGGAAATTTCTCTTTTTTCTCAATAAGTTTATAAAGCTCCATTTTCTCCTCATCCGCAGGTATCACATGCGGCATAAACCATGATATTTTATCCAATGTAATTATACCAGCATCAACGCCGTTAGCTCTAAAAATTGCATCATTATCATCATTTCTTGTCAAGGTGAGAGTTTGTTTCATTCCATACAAAATTTTATTATAGTCTTCACAAAAACCAAATATATGTTTTAACGGAACTCTAAAGCTGAATGTTCCTTTTGGGTCTGAATTATTAATGATATATAATTTTCTTATATTCCAACCTATGTTTTGAGCTTGTGCTGCAGCTGTTGTATCCTTATACCACAATTGGTTTAACCCTTGTGATTTAGAAAAATCATCTGGATATTTTAACAACCCAAGCATTGTAGTAGCTTGACCAGGGTTTATTATGGATTCAATATCCTGACCGGAAAGTTGATACCTGGTATTTTTAAAAAGATACATGAGACCGTTGTTTGTTAGAGAAATATTATCAGCATTTGCGTAAGCTGTTCCATCAGCCTTTGTTAAGCGACCTTCTATAAGTAAATAACTTTCGCTTGGATGCGTAAAAATATCTTGGGTTTCGATGTTAATCCTAATATCTCCTCCTGAGTTGTTCAACCTTGTACAAGTAATTGGGCTATACTCAAAGTGCTCATACTCATCAATAGTATCATATTTTGGAATTGGTTCGGTGATATTTAGTATGTCCATTTTTTTAATACAATTATAATTTTTTAAAGCAAAAATTATAATTGTCTCTAATACTCTAACCAAAGCTGGGGGAAAGGCTTTTTCTCTTTGTTAACAAACACACCTTTAAGTTTAATGCTTTTTAGTTTATCTTCTCGGATATATTTTCTCTTTTTAGGGAAAACCCTGTTTCCATACACAATTGTTATTGGTATAATACCTATAGAGCTTAAATACTCATTTACCTTTTCCTCAATCTCTTTCATTATAGTTACTTTTTCAGGAGATAACTTCACATCCGCTTTTTGGTAGTTATATTCTGTATCATTAACTTCAAGTATATCACAATCCTCCATTTTTAGAAATGTGCCAAATACTTTGATAGATGTAGTTCCATATTTATCATAATTGTTACGAGTAAAATTTAATTTTATCTTTTTTTTTATATATTACTTTTTTGCTTAACTTAAATTATTTTTTTTCTTCATGTTACTTTAATACCCGACCCACTGTTTAATTTTTTTACTAAATCTTGAATAGCAATGACACTCCCATCTATTAAACTGCTAATGCTTTGTGTTGTAGGGTTGCTCACCGTCTTTACAGGTGTAGAAGTATGTTTTTCTAAAATTTTGCGTGATTTTGGTGTTAAAGCTTTTGTAACTAATTTCTTTCCCGCTTCTACAGCAACATTTTTTCCCGCCTCTAAAGCTTTCTTTGCTCCTTCCTTAGCAACACTCTTACCCACATCTAAGGCAGAAGATGCAAGTTGCTTAGCCGCGCTACTGGTAAAAAGTCTAGTGAGAAGGTTTGCAATGCTGCTAAAAATTCCGCTACCACCATATGCATACCTTTTATTAAATCCTCTTTGTTTAGGCGTTATCATTTTTTATAATATAGACATTAATTTTTTATAAGCCTTTGAATCTATAACACCTTGCCTTTTTAATTCATCACATATGCCTACTAACTCGTTTCTTACACCTGTGTTACCCGCTTTTTTGCTCGCTAACAACAGGTCAAGTCTTTCTATTCATGCGTTAGGGTCACCTGGAATAACAACGATACCCTTTCCCCCATATTCTTTTCTATTTTTCCAAATAGTACTAAGTATCCTATTCCATTTGTGTCCTTTACTGCTTTTGGGATATATACTGGTCGGGTCGTTATCACGATGAAGGGTATTGGTTGTTAACATCAACTTCGCGTAATTGTCATAATCCTCATTAGTATAAATATTTTCATCCGGGTTCTTTGCAACAATTAGCTCCCATAGACCAAGGGTACCCTCATATTCTTCTTCACCGTTAACTATAATATTGATATCAATGATAGCAACTGGTTTATTACCGATATAAAAGTTACCTTTTTTGTCATATAACCCGTATGTTGTATCAGCTTCAGACTTAGTAGCAAACCTTCTTAGATAATGTGCAACTATTGGGCCAAAAAACTGCGCGTCTTCATCCGCTTCTTCAGTTGGTTTATCATAAGATGGAAAGGCTGGAAACTTAATAGCTTTTATACCTTCCTTAATAGGTTTAAGTTCTTCTACAACCTCTTTAGCTGTAGCTTTTTGTGATTCTGTAATAGGTTTAAAAAACTTTGAAAGGTCAGTTTGCAATTCTTTCTCCCCCGTTCTCTCTGCTAGTTGGCTATCCCGGATATTCTTTTTTGTTTCGAGGTACTCTTTTACAATTAAGTCTCTTTTTGCAGGGTCAGTTATTTTTAGAAATGACATTTTTAATTAGCAACATAATTTTTTAACGCAGATTCAATCGTAGTTTTCATCGCTAACGCAATTAAAACTACATTGACAAGAGAAATTTATTTTTGGCTTGTTGATACTTTTAGTTGGGGTTATGATTCTTTTCATCCAACCTCCGAAAGGACTCACGAGCTTCTTGCCTCCCTTTCTCAATTAATGATTCTTCAGTTTCAGCCAATATCTTTTTCTTTGTTTTTGACCTAACTTCTTCCTTCATTACTTTATACTTTTCCAATTCTTCCAAGATTAGTTGAAATTCTTCATCAGTAACTTTGTTATCACTCAAAGCTTTCGATATATGTGAGGATATCGTATTTAACTTGGTATCAGCGATTGTTCTAATTTTTTCGTGTTTTTCAGCTTTTGCAGTGGAGCGCCTTACACTATACTTTCCAATTAAACTTAAAAGACCAGTAAAAGCCGCCGCTCCTTCTAATGCTATCACTGCAGGTATCGCGACTACTGTTGATAGTAAACCTATCCCACCTGCCCCTGAAATCATGGTAACCGTAACTAAAACCGTATCTATGTTATCTACTATTCTTGCAGCTCTAAAATACTTTTTACTTAAGGCTTCTCTTTTGGACTTTTCTTCTTCTAGAAATTTCTGAATTTCATTAATTTTTTGTAGCCGATATCCTTGCCCCTCATCAATTGGGGGAGCAGTTGGTAATTCAGGGTATAAGTTGATTTCTTTCATCTCCATTTTTTTATTAGAATTATATTTTTTTTAAAATGAATAGTAAACGAGACATAAAAGCTCGTTTTCCTCAATTGTTACATTTTTGCTAGAATTGTTTGTAATAGTAATTATAATATTCTCAACATTTTCGAGGTTAACTTCATTTTGCAAACTGCACCACTTAATTTTTTTTTAAGTAGTATGGTAATGAGGCTAAAACAACTCCTTTAGTCATCATAAGACCAAGCCCTAAGAGCATAGGTTTAACTTCTTTAGGCGTTAGTGTAAACTTTTCTTGAGAAAAAAATTCCCAGGTTACCGTATTTAATTTTCGGGGTGGATATTTTAAGCCTTGTAATGGCATCCAATGGATTGTTTTTGGTTGAATAATATTTCCTTTCGTAACACCGAGTTCATGGATTTTCATTTTTATATAAATATTAATAATATTTATAACATTACAATATAGCCCATAAGATAGGTATATTAGCAGATGGACTATTAGGGCCTAAAAGCAGTCCACTACCATCATGAAACTTTCCTCCTTGCTTTAAATACAACCCATCACCAACAGACTCTAACCTGCTACCCCTCATTGGGCTTAGGTAAAGCTCCCTTCCATCAGTTTCTACCTTACAAACGCAACCTCCTTTTTTAAGGTAAAGACCTGACCCTAGTGCTTTATTTACTCCAAATGAACCTAATCCAGAAAGAGCCCCAAGACCTAAAGCTGGTAACGCTTTTGAAGCCAATCCAGCCACCATCGGTAAAGCTCTAGCAGCTAATCCTGCCAACATTCCGAGAAAACCACCCTCTATCTTCATGTTATGTTTAAGCTGTTTGGCGCTCATTCTAATCGTTATGCCTTTACCATTTTCATAGGCTTTAGCCATTTTCTTTACTTGTGAATCGGTTATTCCTATAATATCATTACCTTTTAAATCCTCATAACCTAAACGAATACTTACTGGACATCCACCTTTAACAGCATATTGAAGCTTTTGCTTTTGCCCTTCTGATATATTAACTTTTACAGTCGTATAACTTGTCATTTTTTATATACATGTATGTGATATTTTTTTATATTACACTTCTCTAATATGAAATCTAATCTCCTCTAAGATTTAGTAAAGTTCCATTTTGGTCTGTAATTTCTACCGTCACGTTGTGTATTTCATACACTGTTATAGGTAGGTATATTAGGTTTCGAGGAGTTTCAACAATTTTATATCCGGGAGATACATCTGGGAAAAAAGAGTAAATCGTATTTTGTGTTGAACCGTTAACATAACTTCCTGAAATGATATCAATGTTTATGAATATGCTGTTTATATTGAGAATGTTTACAGTATTCTCCGACTCATGAAATCCTTGAGTATATTTCGAATGAGTAAATCCTAATACTTTAGAAATGGAGTTTGGATGATTAAAATCTACTTGGTATCCATCTTCTATATCAATAACTGACTTAAGGGTATTAGTGTTTGCAGAAATATTGATATAATATCCATCATTGACTTCATCATAGTGACCTTTTTTCTCATTTCCTGCTGAATGGTATCATTAATGTTTGTGATTTCATAACTTCCTTCTGGTATTTCAACTTTATACCATGAAGCGCCATTATCTGGGGAATAAATGAAGATGTTGTTTGTTGCATCAATGTTTGGAAAAGAGTAGTAAGTTTCAAGGTCTACCAGAGCGATTTCGTATTTTTTATCCGTGTCAAGTTGAATAGGTGGGTTAAACCTAGTTTTAATGCGTGTTTTGTTATCACTTACTATAACTTGAAAGGACGTTTTGGGTTCTGTATTCTTTACAATTTGTTTTGAAAGCTCTCCCATTTTTAATATAGTAAAAATATATTTTTAACTCGGTATGTAAAAGTTATCAAAGCCGCACCTGTACTTCCCATCATTTTTTTTACTCGTTAAATCGATAATAACGAAACCATGTGGTCTTTCCCAACACTAATGACAAAATTTTCTAAACTCCTCCTTAGACATATCTTCACTTACATGGTCGTTATAAATATGATTTATGTTTTTTAGGTCTTGTTTGAAAAGACAGATAAAATTTGCGTTTTCTCTAATAGTTTGTCTCGGTAATCTAAAATAGTTCTGTGAAAGATAAAAGCAGTCAACATTACTATGCCTTCCACGAATGTAATAGCACTCACACTTATTTTGCTTTTCTAAAAGTAAATCATCAAAAATCATTAAATTTTTGTTTTCTGAGTTTAACTCTCGTGGGTCAGGTACATCGTCTGCTGTTTCAAAAAAACTACACTTTATATCCGATTTATTTCTTAACGTTTTTACCCATTCTTCAACCAAAGCTGTTGGTGGAACATTTAAATCTTGTATATCATCTCGCATATTAAACAACTTTAAAATACATTCTTTTGGTAGTCTTTCTTCAAAAGCTTTTTTAAGTATGCGGTGTCGTGAAGTACACGAAAAAATAAGTTATCCTTTCATGTTTTTGTTTGTATGTATGTACGCTCCTTTCTGCTTTCCGAATCTCATTGCTCCTTCTTTTGTTTACAATGAGGTGAGCTTTAAGACCACCGGAATCACGTTATTCATGTGATTTTAACCCCTTTTGGCGGGAAAATGTTTAGGTATATAAAGAAATCGCGAAATTGGGTTGTTGGGCTTTTTTGTATTAGTGAAAGGACGGGATTCGGACAGGAGCAGAAAAGTGAAAAGGTGGAATAAAAATACTGGATTATTGGATCTTGGATCTGTGTAAAATAAAAAGGTAAAATATATTTCATCTGTGATGTTCTTTGTCCTAGAGTTAAAAAAGAACTAAAGTTTTTGCATGTGGCTTGAAAATCCGCCACATTGTTTGGCGCCGGAACCAGGGAAGCAGGAACCAGTTTAAAGTAAAATTGTGTGGCAGTTTCTTGTAGTGTGGAGTGTTTCAAACTTTTCAATGTGTTTTGCAACGGCTCCTTTATACAGTAATGTGCCGGTGTTAAAAAGTGTTTGATTACGGTTATCAAAGTCAGTGTTGAACATTGTCTTTAAACTGAACAACTTCATATTACTTGTTGCATTTTCACTGTGTCAAACCTGAAGTACTTGAAGGGTGTGCGTACACGATACTTCAACGCACTTAACAAAGAAGTTGACACAGCGGCATACTTATTAGCAAAAGATGACACTGAAATAAGTTCTCGTGAATTATTATCTAGTGTATCAGTGTGTGCTGAAAAGTTACAGACTTTAGTGAATAAACTTGAAACTCAGTCTGAAAAGGTAGCATCTGCAATAAGTGGTAGTGAGGAGGATATCACAGAGGAAATTCTTGCACAAGATTCTGAAATTTGTGATTGTGCATGGGATTCGATTTCAAAGTTAAAACAACTTGAAAATGAATTAAGTGATCTAATAAAACGGGAAGACGTTGAGTCAGTGAGTGAAGATGCTGAAAATACAAAAGAGTCCATACAAATTGACATGAAAAGGCTTTTTGAAATGCAATTAGATTTGCAAAAAGAGTTTGTGAAACATACGACTGATAAAGCAAAAGAATTGAATTCAGTTAAACTACCTAAATTAGAAATAAGTAGCTTCAATGGTGATAAATTGAGGTGGTTGGAATTTTGGCAGTCATTTGAAACATCAGTGCATAAGAATACAAATCTTAGTAAAATTGACAAATTCAACTATCTCAGAAGCAAACTTACTGATAAAGTTAAAGGAGCAATTACCGGTTTAGCTCTTACATGTGAAAACTATGAAGTTGCAATTGCAGTTCTAAAGGAGCGGTTTGGAGACACGCAGGAGATTATTGATTTGCATTACAACAAGATTGTGAATTTGAAACCTGTTAGTGATTCCATAGAAAGTTTAAGATACTTTTTGGATACTGTTGAGAAAAACCTTAGAAGTCTTGAAGTTTTAGGACAAGATGTGACTCAAGAAATATTTGTGTCTCTGATAAAGTCAAAGTTACCAATGAATGTTGTGCGCCATTTAGAAATTAAGAAAGGAATGCATGTTAAATGGACTGTGGAAAGGTTACGTGAAGCTCTCACAGAATATATTGTTGCATCCGAAAAGGCAGAAAAGGTGAAGAAAGATAACGCGACACCGAGACTTAACAAAGTAAATGATGTTAGTAGAGCACATGCAAAATCATCAACGGAAACTCTAGTGACAAATACGAAAGACAGTGCAAAGAAAAATAAATCAATTCAGTGTAGATACTGTTCAAAGAGTCACTGGAGTGATGAATGTTCTGAATATAAAACGATTCAGGAACGCAAAAGTTGTTTAAAAGGTGCGTGTTATAGGTGCTTGAAGAAAAGACATAGATCAAGTGAATGTAAAAGTGATAAAGTCTGTATTTATTGCAATCAAATGAATGTGCATCACAGGAGTCTGTGCCCTAAAAGATTCAGTGAAATTAAAAGTATTAGAGAAAGTGTGAATACGGTGGATAAGATAAGTGAAAATTGCATTCCATTTCAACAAGTAGAAGAAAAGGCTCTCCTTTCATCTAATGAAATAGTGTTAATGCAAACAGCACGAACACGTGTAAAGTGTCCCACAGATAAGAGAGAAAAGGAAATCCGCCTATTGTTAGATTCTGGATCCCAAAGGACTTACATTAGTGAAAAGTTAGCCAAGTCTCTTCGGTTAAAAGAAGAAACGGAACAAGAGATACGTCTTGTTACGTTTGGATGTCAAAAAGTAAAGGTTATTAAAACGAAACCGACAAAATTAAGCCTCAAGCTAAAAGAAGGAAGTGATATCAAAATTACAGCAAATATCGTTCCTACCATTACAGGATCTGTTGAAAGGAGACCTGTCAATTTACTGGATAAAGAGAAATTCAACAGTTTGAGTAAGAACCTGGAGCTTGCTGACAATGTTCCGACAGAAACAGAGACTGATACAATCGATTTGCTCATAGGAAACGATTATTATCTTGACCTGGTTTTAGGACACAAAATCGAAGTGCAACCGGGTTTATATCTGTTATCTTCCAGACTTGGGTGGCTTTTAACTGGTAGAACGAGAACACATGGAGAAAATATCAGTGACGTGAACATGTTGATTCTTACCCATGGAACAAATATACAGAAAACAGAAGTTTTTACCACCAAAGATGAATCAATACCAATCAATCCAAATCTTGAAGAGTTTTGGAAGATTGAATCGATCGGGATTTATGATAACCCTTGTGACTCAGATGACGAAATCGCGATGAAGAATTTCAGGGATACAGTGATCTTTAAGGATAATAGGTATCATGTGACCTGGCCGTGGATAAGTGACAATCCAAATATACAGAGTAATCGCCAGTTAGCTGTAGGAAGATTGAAATCCTTAATGAGTCGTCTTCATTCCAAACCAGAAATTCTGAAAAAGTATTCGTCAGTGATCGATGATCAGTTGAAAAACAACATTATTGAAAAAGTGGATGAAGGTCACAATACCGGGATACGACACTACATTCCACATCATCCTGTGATTAAACCAGATAAGTCAACAACAAAGTTAAGAGTCGTTTATGATGCATCTGCGAAAACAGAAGCAGAAAGCAAGAGTTTGAATGAGAGTCTGTACAGAGGTCCAGTACTGCTTCAAGATTTGTGTGGAATACTCCTTAGATTCAGATTACACAAAATTGCTATTGTATCAGATATTGAAAAGGCATTCCTACAAATATGCTTGCAGCCAAGTGAAAGAGATGTAACACGCTTTGTTTGGGTGAAAGATACTAACCGTCCACCGTCCTTCAATAATTTGCAGGATTATCGGTTTTGCAGATTACCTTTTGGAGTTATATCTAGTCCGTTCTTGCTAGGCGCGACAATAAACCACCACCTTGAACGGTATGACACAGATATTGCCAAGAAAATCAAAAGAGACATCTATATAGACAATGAACTGGCTAGCACAGTGTTTTCAGTTGAACAGGATTATTTTGTGTTTCATAAATAATTAAGATCATGATGAACATTCAAGGAGTTACTTTGTTGGGATTTAGATTAATAATTTTGCTTGATTCATTGCTTTCTTTTCCCTCGGGAATGTCGTGAAGTACACGAAAAAATAAGTTATCCTTTCATGTTTTTTGTTTGTATGTATGTACGCTCCTTTCTGCTCCTTTCCGAATCTCATTGCTCCTTCTTTTGTTTACAATGAGGTGAGCTTTAAGATCACCGGAATCACGTTATTCATGTGATTTTAACCCCTTTTGGCGGGAAAATGTTTAGGTATATAAAGAAATCGCGAAATTGGGTTGTTGGGCTTTTTTGTATTAGTGAAAGGACGGGATTCGGATAGGAGCAGAAAAGTGAAAAGGTGGAATAAAAATACTGGATTATTGGATCTTGGATCTGTGTAAAATAAAAAGGTAAAATATATTTCATCTGTGATGTTCTTTGTCCTAGAGTTAAAAAAGAACTAAAGTTTTTGCATGTGGCTTGAAAATCCGCCACATGCGGTATTCAGGTTGAAAAAGACTTTTCCCAAAAACGCATAAATTGTCGTAGTCCAACCAATCCGGTCTAAGCAAAAGGTTAAGTAAAAGGGTGGTTTTTGCCACATCCTGATTTACCTATGATTAACCCTCTAATACTCTTTGGTAAAAGAGGGTTATTAAATCTTTTTGATACTTTTTCGTTCCATGATAAATCAATTACATCCATTTTTTTATATAACTTTTTTTTATTATTATATAAAATGTATTGCGTTAAATGTAAAACAGTTACTGATACGAATAACATAGAATATACTGTTAGTAAGAATGGAAGAAATATGAAACGAGGAAAATGTGTGGTTTGTGGAACAACTAAAACCCAATTTATTAAAGCAACAAAAGCGGGTGGATTTGTAAACAAAATGATTAACAATATGCCTTTTGAGATGCATCTCCCTGGCCACAATTTTACGGGACCCGGCACTAACCTTAAAAAAAGGTTAAACCCAGATTTAACTCCAAAGAAATGGAGCAAACCTATTAATAGAGTAGATAAAGCCGCTTATCATCATGACATATGCTATCTCCAAAACGATGATACAGCTACAAAAAATGCTGTATGTGATAAAACTATGTTAACAGAGTTACAAGGTATTTACAATCCTACTTTAAGAGAGAAAATGGAAAGAGGAATTGTTTCTAGCTTAATTGGAACAAAGAAACGATTCGGAATGGGGATTTAAAAAAAATTTAGCAGAAGAATTACACAAGCCCGTAAAGAGAAAATTTAAGAAGAGGAGAGTCGAAGTAAACGGTATTGATAGGATATGGGCTGCGGATTTAGTAGACATGCAAACGTTTTCTAAATTTAATCGTGGTGTAAAATATCTTCTCGCCGTTATTGACATCTTTTCTAAATACGGTTATCTGGTACCATTTAAAGACAAAACAGGAAAGTCTGTTGCTACAGCATTAAAGAGTATTTTTAAGGAGAGAAAACCGGAGAAAATGTGGGTGGATAAGGGTAAAGAGTTTTATAACAAAGATGTTAAAGACCTGATTGAATTGTATTCTACTGAGAATGAGGAAAAATCTAGCGTAGTTGAGAGATGGATTAGAACAATGAAAGAAAAAATGTGGAGGTATTTTTCTGCTAACTCTACGAACGTTTACATTAACATGTTACAAGACCTTGTTAAAGAATATAATAACACGAAACATTCTTCTATTAAGATGACACCTGTAGACGCGAGTAAAAAAGAAAATGAAACCGAAGTTTGGAGAAATCTTTACCCCAATCGTTTCGAAATAAGAGACTCTAAACCTAAGTTTTCTGTTGGAGATAATGTAAGGATAACTAAAAAGAAGAAGACTTTTGAGAAAGGATATACTACAAGATGGACTGAAGAGGTTTTCACAGTTTCCGAGGTTAAAAATACGGAGCCTGTAACGTATAAAATAAAAGACCTTAATGGAGAAGAAATACAAGGTACCTTTTATGAACCTGAACTACAAAAAACTAGTCAGGAGTTGTATAGGATAGAAAGGGTTATTAAAAAAGGGAAAAATAAATCGTTAGTAAAGTGGAAGGGTTATTCCGATGAGTTTAATTCATGGGTTGATAATAATGACATAGTAAATATTTCGTCATAATAAAAAATGAGAAATATTGCAGTCGGAAACCTTATACTACCAAATAGACCATTAAACAATTTCGAATTAGAAAGTGCAGCAAAAAATTAAAGATTCCTTATTTTAGAGGAGTCATGGTAAGAAACGCTTTACCGAAAAAGTGTAGAAAAAAGGAATGTGGTATATTAAACCTTGATGATAGAAGTGGCCCTGGTACTCACTGGGTTGCTTGGTATAAAAACGGTAAAACTAAAAATTACTTTGACAGTTATGGCATACAACCCCCTATTGAAATTCGAGAGTATCTAAAAAGCCCAATACATTTCAATAGTGACCAGATACAACCAGCTGAAGAGGTGTTTTGCGGACATTTGTGTCTTTACGTACTTAAAGAGTTGGGTTTAGGTAAAGAGTTTCAGAATGTTTTAAATAGTTTATTTTAGTAATTAAAAAAATGCCTGTTGATAAATTTGGAAGAATGGATATTGAATCAAAAACAAGCGGTGATGATGTACCACTCACTTACTTAAGTAACAACTTTTTACGGAAAGATGGAACAACCACTGTTACTGGTTCCATAAATATGGGTGGGAATACACTTACGAAGGTAAGTGACCCAAATAAACCTCAAGATGTTGCAACAAAGAATTATGTAGATAATGTTAAAGGAGGAGGATTTTTTGACAGAAATCAGGATGGTTCATATGTTTTAAAAAATGACCTAGATATGGATAACAAAAGGCTTTTAAACGCGGGTGACCCGATTAATCCAAAAGATGACAAACTCGGGGCCTTTCAATATAAGAATGGAGGATACGAAGCCACTGAAAATATATACCTTGCAAAACTAAAGCTTGGCGGTCTAAGAGACCCTAAAAAAGGTGCTGAAGCTGCTAACAAGAGATACGTGGATGAGCATGTGGAAGAATATGTAGATAAATATGTTGAAAAATTTAAAGATGAACGCGGAAATTTTGTTTCACCTTCAGACGTAAACATGGCTGATAAAAAACTTTTTGGTTTACCTATCCCAACTGCACAAGATGATGCTGCTAATAAGGAATATGTTGATAGAGTAGGAAACAATGCTAAAGAGTATGCAGATAGGTCGAGCGAGCTATTAGATAAGAAGATATCACAGCTTCCTACTGTCTTTTTAAAAGATAATGGTAGTTATGCTGCAACAGACTCCATCAACATGGCTTTTCAACCTTTGAATAATCTGAAAGAACCTGAAAAGGATGCTGATGCTGCTACCACAAAGTATGTGGATGATACTGTAGACAAAAACAAAGAGGGTGGTGCACTTACTAAAACAAATATTGTAAGCGATGATGATGGTAAGGAGGTTGCCGTTTTACTAGATGAGAAACCTACTTATGTAACAAAGGGTGTAATTGGAAGTAACCATCGAATTGCACTTTTTCAAGACAGCTTTATTGATAGTGATGCTGTAAACAAAAAATATGTGGATACTCTCGTGGCGGATAATGTAAGAGATGGGGCTCTTCCTGGGGTTGCGGAGGGAACCGTATTTTTTAAGGAGAATGGGAATTATCAGGCTACCGAAAATATTAATATGGCTTTTAAGGTATTAGTAAATCTTCCTTTGCCTAATGGCCCAAGTGATGCTGCTACTAAGAAGTATGTGGATGATACTATAGCTGATAGTAAAGATACTACTAAAAATTATGTTGATAGTGCATTACAAGAGAAAAAGCCTGTAATTTCTGTAATGGCTGAATTTAATGGATTTGAAGAAGAATTGAAACCAGGTACAATATATTCTTTTAATTTCGGATTTTCCCATGATTATGGAAAATTAAGTCTTAGTGATGTTAACATGGGCTTAATCAATTTATAGTACCAGCAAATGGGAGATTATTAAGATATGCTGCATTTATGAAACATAAAGACCGAGAACTTATTAAAAATGATGAGATTCTGGTTACAATTAGAGGTTTAAAAAAAATTGAAGGTTTTTCTGATGATTCAGATGCGTCTACAGGAATTCGTATTAATGGCGACCCAAGTAAAAACCATGGTGTTTTTGGTGTTTTGGAATACAGAGAATTAACTCTCGAAATCCCTTTATCCATTCATTTTACCCCATTTTTTATTTTTGAAGAAGGAGTTATAGTGCAAATTACACTACTAATAGAATTAGATTTATAATTATGTTATACAAACAACAATATCTAAAATATAACTTTTCAAACAAAAAAAGTTATATTTTTTTAAAGAAGAAGATATAAGAGTTATACGTGTGGTAGTATTTCACAATGTGTGTACCGTGGTAGTATTTGTCGATACACATTCATTGAAGATTACAGCGTAATCATTAACATTTATACTTCCTCTTTCGTTTTCAATGAGGAGATATAGGAAAAAAAGGGGTTAAAGACGATTAACATGACGAATATCAAAGTTTGCGTTTGATAGTTATTTCCTTTCTACACATGGGGCACTTATTTAATCCTTTTGTGTCACATGTATCACACATACATATATGCCCACAATCACAAAATATAATATTTCTGGTATTTTCATTACATATGATACACTTATCTTCACGAAATGATTCTGTGGCATTAATAGGAGCGTTAGATTCACGAAGTTTAGCCAAGACAGTAATTATTTCGTTAGCGTTAGTAGATGTGTTAGTAGCGTCTTCATCTGAGTCTTCTTCATTTGAGCCTTCCTCTTCATTTGAGTCTTCATCATATTCATAACCTAAACTAGTTATATTGTCTATTGTTATAAGATTTTTTAATCCATACCAATATGGACCTGCATAATCTACAAAACCAACAGTTTTTGTATTCACTTCGATTGAACTCTCAATCATAGATTCATAATCAGGGTGAATATCATTTTTAAATGTTATGATTGGATATAATTTACAATCAACTGGTCTTGGTTCTCTATCTTCATCAGCAATTAATTCTAACAAAGCCTTTTTATAATCACCAATGAAATTAGCACTTCGGCAAAATGGTATTTCAATAACAGTAAAAACAGGACTACCTTGTAAACGATAAGGATTTCCGGTAAGAAAATATGGGTCCTGCCAAGACATAAAAACAGTTGTGGTAAACCCAGATTCATTTAACTTTTGTTTGCTGTGTAAGTAATAACTAAATGGTATTAATTTATGAAGTAGGTAAAGTGCATCATGCTTTTGTGGTTCTTTCAAGTTTTGGAATTCTATTTGATATAATTTTTTATATGAAATATAATTGACTGACATAATTTTATTATAATGTTTATTTTTTACAGTTTCTAGTAGTTAATGATAATCTTCATAATCCAAGTTATTTAACACACTCATTTTTTTAATATAATTTTTTTTCTTTATATTAAATATCATTTTTTTTTTTTTTTTTATTTATAATTCATTTCCCTTAATTTAAAAATTATTTTAACTTAAACAATTTATTTTTTTATAAAAATCATAAATTTTTTATAAACTTAATGTATGGAGGAGGGGGATATAATTGAGTTGTAGGTGGGTTCATCCATGTAAGTATGTTATCCATATAATATACAGACCATGCATATTATATGCAGTAATCATTTTGTGGTGCGCACATCATAATGCGTTATATACCGTAAATGTGTAGGATGCCCCAGATAAGGTAACCATTAAGGGGAATGAGTGGAATGACCCAACTCATAAGGGGGTGATGAGTGGAATGACCCATTATATTAGCTACTTTCGTGAAAGTTTTTACTATCCAGATAATATTTCCAGGAATTTTGTTTTATCACGACAGTTCTCTTTATTTCTTTACAATGGCTATCTCGTATCTTGTGGCAGAAAAATACTACCATACTTTATGACCATTTGCGACGAGTTGCTAAAATTTATTCATGCGAAACGACTCTTTCTCATTTTAGACGAACTTATTTTCATGGGGTTTTAGATGATGATGATACAGTTCTCTGAGATAGGTGGGAAAATTTTGCAAATGTAGAAAGTGCAGTCTGGTCTTGAATCTATACCGTGCTTTACAGAAGTTTTGTGAATGAATTATCTACGGTCCGAACAGATACATGTAGTTCAGTAGTTAGCGTATTTAACTCGTGACCCGGTGATTGCGATAATTCGATAGCCAGTTGAGGCAAACGGTTTTTCACCTGGCACCACTGTTGCGTGTACAAAAGAAGCCAGTGGTACTGGTGTGAGAAAGCCAGAAAACTGAAGAATGAATGCACGGTCCGCTGTAATATGACATAAGCTTTCAAAACAACATTAACCTCACATGCAAACACAAAATATTTTAGGCCGTAACGGAAATGCGAAACTTTCATTGGTCGATCATCCAACACTTTTACATAAGACAGCTCAATATCCCGCAGCGAATCATAGTTCACCTCAATATATTCTCAGTGACTAGCAAATCTTTTCGACCAATAAAAGGTAATAATACCGAAAGATACCAAGTGGAGGACGAATTTCTTGAAGCTGAATTAAAGGGTAAAATTATGTTTAACAAAAGAAATACAATCTCATTGATTTCATCAAAACATCAACTAGTTAAAACAGAAAACAGTTGAACACTAACTATCTAAATAACAATATGCTGCAGAACATGAAACTTGTGTGCTGTGACCGCATGCCGATCCAGAAACTCTTGAAAAATCGATGCGATCGGTGACAAAACTTGATTGCTAGTCAAGTTTCGAAGTTCAGGAAACCTTCAGTTATTAATCCGTCTGAAATCATTGCATTTTCTTTAGACACTTCGTTTTGCGTAGCAACCAGGTTCATATTGTTATCGTCCTGATTCAAGGGATGAGTAAGCATCCTACTGGCCTTGTACTCTTCCTGCCTCAATTTCCGGTTTGCGAGACGTAACAAAGTTCTTTGTAATGTTGCATCAGCCTAAATGTTTCTACTGCACATAATTTTCAGTTTCTAAATTTTCTAATATATCGAAGACGTCCCTTATAGCTCAAGTATTCTTATTTATATTTTTTAAATAACTTTGTAATGCTCTATGTAATACATGAACAATGAACTTTCAATTTGATATCGAGAATGGTTTTCATGTCTGGATGTCGTCAAGAGTGTGCTTACGAATCCCAATTATACGGCAATAGCTTTTGATAAAACTACGTACTATCCTTTTTTCAATTGCCAAAATTACTCGCTTACAGTGCATTATTTTGGTCACAACCCTTATAGCTTTTCTGCCTAAAACTCGATTCAATCACAAAGGGGGAAGGAAATGTTGAACGGTATGAACTCATAAGAGGGAAATTGTGACGTAGGCTAAATTATATCAGTTGTGAAGGTTACCTTTTTCATTCATTCATTCTCTTTATTTCCTCCTGAGGAGATTAAGTGAACATTTTTTTTACAACATGACATTATACATTAAACAAGAAATAGAGAAGGAAACATGGAAACATGGCAGGAAATAAATACTGTACACGGTATTAATACTCAGTGCTTATCTGAATCGTTCTTTCTTTATGTATTTGCCACCTTGCAGATATTCAAAGATGTGACCTATTAGACCCTATAGCATTAGGTCCGTGAAAGCATCTATAGATATATTCTACAGTTTTAAGTCTAAAATAGATGTCATTAGTCATGACTGAAGAAGGGCTTGCGCCCAAAATCATCATAAGGAAATCCTCACTGGACGCAAGCGCTAATTCATTGCAGATTTCGGGGCTGACATTTCTGTATAAATCTTCAAGGAGATCAGATTTTAGTGAATACGTTGATGCGCACTCGACCAGTCTGTGTTTGATATTATCCAAAATCACACGACCACACAGATCACACCGTCTTGGCTTATTTTCGGGAATTATTGTCCATAGTTTTGCAATGAACACTATTTTGTACGACGGTAATCTCGAATTGTAGAGAAAATAGAGGGTGCATGGTTGGATTGATCTATGTAGTCGTGAAAATCTGGAAAACTCAGCGGATCGCATGCGCATCAACCATTCGTCAGTTTCTCTTTTCTCTATAGTGCGAATAATAATTTGTCGCCAGGCATTTTTACTAGGTAAGTAGCAGCGATCATTAATATACATATTTAGCAGAAAGTTCAGATTGTGCTTTGCTAATAAGCCACAAATATCAGGTATAAAGCCCATGCTTACTTTCGAGGGATTATAGATAAAATGAAAAAGCTTTCTTAAGAATAAACGCTTACACAGCGCTGATTCTTTCATACTAAGGATTTTGTGTAGAAACATGAGCTTTCTTCTATAGATGATCTATCATAGCTGTTATACGGTTTAAACCCAACATTGATTCACACATATCTGACCGGACTCTTATGTGAAAGCCCTGTATCAGTTTTACTATACTATGTTGAAAGATATTAAGCGTCCGTAAGTCGACATCTTTCACATTATTCCACAGTTCGCACCCGTATAGAGCTATTGGGATAATTACTGACCGGTACAGCCTTGCAGATGTCATAGGATTTAGTGCATTCGGCCTCATGCCGAGGTCAGCCATGGAATAAAACGCGCTTTTCGCTTTTTGACAGCGCTCTGCGATGCGTTTAGATATTGATAAGGAACTATCTTGTTTTATTCCAAGATGTATTGCAGAATCACTCTGTTTAATGTATGATTGTCCCAAAAGGAACTCGTATGGCGTACATCTCTTCTTATTGTTAAATACAACAATAGACGATTTGGAACAGTTAACTTCAAATTTCCAGCGGTATGAATACCGATATACAATATCTAGCATACTTTGAAGATTATTTGGGTATAATGAGATCACTGCGAGATCGTCAGCGAAGGCGGGATTCCCGCAATTTGCATTAATACTGGTGTAGAGGCTCAAACTTTTGTCAGATTTTTCAAGCTCCTCTAGAAGGTCGTTTATGAATACAAGATAATAAAATGTAGAAGCCACACTGCCTTGACGTACGCCTCGTGATACCGGGATCGGACGTGACTTATTTCCGTTTACAACAACGCGGCATTCTAAATTTCTATAGGAGTCTCTTATTGTCCTCCATACTTTTCCTGTTACTCCGATTTTGTATAATTTTGTTAACAAAGCATCATGCCAAACACTATCGATGGGGTGTTCAAAATATGTCCGAGGGGTGTTCAAAAAGTTTCGAACCATAGTAACGTCAATTTTACGTGAGCTGGGCATCTTGACGTAACCGCACAAAAACGCTTTTTCAATGGAAAGTATCTATCACAGTAAGCATTCCAGTATGTTTTGTTTTTGAAATGTGCATAACAAAAGTATGAGCCTATAACGTTGATTATTTCAAAATCTAACCAGTAGTTTAAGAGAAAACGAATTTTAAAGAAGTTCTTTTAGTGCAAAAAGCCAAGCCTCCCCCTCCACCAGAGCCATGTTGTTCGACGGATCAAAATTTCACGTACATTTTTAAAAGGGTCAGCCAAGGAAAATTTTTGAGAAATTAGTTTAAAATCTGACCAGTGGTTGCAGCGAAGAATATTTTTTTAAGGTCTGTGAATTTCATTTTAAAGAAGACCTCCTAAGTAATTTTCTAGACAAGTTTGGTCCAAGTTGGCCAAGTAGTTTAAGAGAATTAGATGTTTTAAGAATTGTTGACACCAAACAAGTCAAGTGCAAATCTCTCCCCCCCCCCCAACCGCCACCACGGCCATACTTTTCGACGGATCGGAATTTCACGAACAATTTTTAAAAAGGGTCACTGAAGAAACAATTTGGTAAAATTGCTTCATTATTTGATCAGCGGTTTCAGAGAAGATTTTAGAACTTATAAAATTCAATTTGGTCGCCATTGCAACCAGAGTCTTTGATGGGATTAAATTCTTTAAAACCTCCCAAGTGATATTCCAGCTAATTTTGATCTAAAGTGGCCGAACGGTTTAGAAGGAGACGATGTTTACAGAATTGTTGACACCGCACAAGTGCAAATTCCGCCCCCCGCCCCCCACCACTAGAATATCTTTTGATGGGTCAAAATTTCACGATCAGTCTTTTTGAAGTTACCCAAACAACATATTTGTAAATTATTTTCGTTATCTGGCCCGCAAATTCAGAGGTGAAGATTTTTTTTTCAGAAAACTACATTTGGTTGCCACGGCAACCAGACTTTTTTATTCAAACTCTGTAAATATTTTTTAAGACAGACTCCCAAGAAACATTCCAGCCAAGTTTGATCCAAATTGTCCAGGGCGCTTAGGGAGAGGAGATGTTAAAAGAACTGTTGACACCCCACAACTACAAATTCCCTACCCTCCCCCCCCCACCCTGCCACTTCGACCATGTTTTTCACCGGATCAAAATTTCACGTACATTTTTTTAAAGGGTCACCCAAGGAATTCTTCTGTGAAATTATTTTAATATCTGACCGGCAGTTTCAGAGGAGAAGATTTTTAAAGAATTTCAAAGAAAATTCCATTTGGTTGCCATGGCAACCAGAGTTTTTGATAAAATCAAATTCCGTGAACATTTTTTAAATAAGAAAATTCTTTCCAAGATCTGTTTATGTTGGCCAAGCAGTTTAGGAGGGGATGATTTTTAAAGAATTGATGACACAGAGCATGTGCAAAAATCCCCCCCCCCCCACAACGGCCATGTTTTTTCTGAAGGATCAAAATTTCGCGAAGAATTTTTGAAAAGGGTCACCCAAGGAACATTTCAGAAGAGAAGGTTTTCAAAGAATTTCTAAAAAAAAATCCATTTGGTTGCCATGACAACCTGAGTTTTTGATGGACCAACTTCTGTGAATTTCTCTTTAAAGGGGATCTAAATAACATTCCAGACAAGTTTGGTCCAAGTTGGCGAAGCGGTTTAGGATTAGAAAATGTTTAAAGAATTGTTCACACCGAACACATTTTGGAAAGGGTAATTGAAGGGACACTTTGGTGAAATTATTTCATTATTTGACAAGCGGTTTTACAGGAAAAGATTTGAAAGAATTTCTTATAAAATTCGATTTGGTTGCCGTGTCAACCAGAGCGTTTGATGAAATAAAATTCTGTGAATAATATTTGCAGACGACGTCCTAAAGAAAACCTTACGAACAAAGTCCGTAACAAAGAAACAAATGAATAAATGCATGGCAGAAATAAGGGTCCGAGCGGGATTCGAACCCCGGAACTCCCGGACGCAAGGCCAATACCCTAACCACTGAGCCAAAGAGATATCTCCCTGACGCAGTAGCCAGGTATTGTTTTTAAATCGGGAGAATGCCATGCAGGAAGGAGTGGTCTCCCGTAACACATCCCCTCTTAAAGTCATCATTTATTGATGACTCAAAGCCTTATTAGGCAGGAAGTCCGATTTTGGACAACAAATGGGATTAATGGCTCAATGGCCAATCCCGGACGAGCCCCCATCTTACGAACGAAGTCCGTAACAAAGAAACAAATGAATAAATGCATGGCAGAAATAAGGGTCCGAGCGGGATTCGAACCCCGAACTCCCGGACGCAAGGCCAATAACCTAACCACTGAGCCAAAGAGATATCTCTTTGGCTCAGTGGTTATGGTATTGGCCTTGCGTCCGGGAGTTCGGGGTTCGAATCCCGCTCGGTACCTTATTTCTGCCATGCATTTATTCATTTGTTTCTTTGTTACGGACTTTGTTCGTAAGAAAAATTCCTGTCAAGTTTGACCCAAGTTTGCCAAGCACTTTAAGAGCAGCAGAAGAAGAACGGGTAAAGACGTAAGATTCAAATATCAGTATTAAATAAATGGGCATTTTAATTTTTAAAGGTTTTTCTATGCTAAAAAATTAATATGTCTTGTCATCTGTTTTATTCATTTAGTTGTAATTGAATATCTACTCTGGGCATAAGTAGGTGCATGGTGGGTAGGCCTTTTTACCTAATATCGTTTGTATCATCGCACGAAGATAAAACCATTTCCTCCCTTATCACCTAAGAAACTAGGACAACTGAAGTTTTTCTGAACAATCACTATGTTCTTGGACGAATCAAAATAACATATAGAGCTCGAAAAAGGTTAATTCTTACTCTTGGATGCCAATTGAGAAAATGTTCAAGCTAGGCTATTTGAGCATATTTTGGACAAAGCAGGGTTCTGGATGGAATTGTTCTATGAATTTTAAAGTCGGCCAATGCATGATCACTTCGGAGTTTATCAGTCACAATATATCAGGGTATTTTCACATAAGCCGATGTTTAAGACCAATGCTAACGCAACAACGCACAAAGGACCATGACATAAGCTTGCTAGCATTTTGCTTCTTGAACTATTCATGAAAAACAGAAATAAACAAAAGCGTTAAATGATAAAAAAATGTTCTGGCCTCAGTTGATATTGGACTAGTCACACGATTGCAGTTTAGTCCCTCTGAGATATCTATGGTCAGAATATGGTGCCAAGGCGTGATGTTAACGACTTGAGCTGCCTTCTGGTGAACTGGATTAATATTTTACAAATGACAGGACACGCCCTTTTTATATAAAGTTCAGACATTATGAATAGATATAATATTTTATACTACTGAGCAACAAATTAATTTCTTCGCACATTGTGTGTGGATTCTATCTGGTATCTGACTGGCGGCAATATTTTAATAATCAAATTTCTGACGCACAAAAGACAGTAGGTTGTCTTCACTTGGATTTAATTCGTGCCTTTAGGTGTGATATAGGATGTTTTTTAGCAACTTGACAGAAACCCCAGGGAAAGCATAGTAATTAGTTTGCATTTCAAGCACTATCTCACCATGACATCATCTCTGATATTATAGGGTAAAATTTTACAAAGATCATCGAAGTAAACAGAAGAAAAGTGACATCTGAAATTTTCTACATAATTCTCATAATACATAATGCTAGCCGTAGGAAAATCATTTGGACAACCGGATAGCTTAAAAAAGTATGTGTGAAGATTGAAAACAAAGACGTGAAAGGAAACGAAATTCTATTTACGCAGATTTCAAAAGATTACCAGTTTTCTTGACGTATCGATTTAAAGAATACATAAAAAGATATTTCAAAGCATTCATAAGCTTATGGGCGACTTATTGTTTTGTAGCGATTATGCAAGTTCTTAAATAAAAATTGCACAATCAATTATTTTCAAAACTTTACTAGGTGAAAATGTATCTTTTGCCAACTCATTTGGCAATTCTAAGGAAAGAAAAATTAAAGAAATCAATATACGGCTTTTCGTACAGTATTCAACGATTATAATTCAAAAGTACAAAAGTCATATGGGTAAAAGAAAAGTAGTATTACTTGTCGCTAGCTCAGGACAATAGCCTCATAAACATTCTGGTATAATGTATAGGCCTCATATTATAATTCATCCGTCATCTTTCTCCAGAATAACTCTAATCGCTGCTTCATATGAGAAATGAAACTCTTATTTCAGTTTTAGGTACTCAAATATCCTACTGATTCTGCAAGTCTGGAAAACAATATATGGCAAGAACACATTCAGATTTGATGTCACCAGAGTGTGGATAGTTAAGCCAGTACGTATGACCAAGATCGGAGAGTACCAAGATATCCCCGGGCTGATCCATATCTGGACAATTCACAGGTAGGAATGTGCTATATGTCACAAGCTAACCTTTGCCGAACGATCTCATTTTAACAACTGTAAAGAGCATGGCTTTTGGAGGCATTGCAGAAGAAGGAGAGACTGCTGACATCCATCGTTTTCTCATGTACCAGTTACTGTGATCTACCATTCTAGAGACTAAACTATTCTTGACCTTTTTTTGCTATCATCTTAAAGTGTTGTAATCCGTTTTACTTTAAAGCTTTGTTGTTTTTTGAGTCGCCTGTTTGCGTAGCAAACAGGCTCTCATTGTTATCGTCTTGATCTATGGAGTGACGTAAGCATACCTCCGGCCTTGTACTGCTTCCTGTCCCAAGTTCCGGTTTACGAGATAAAACAGTTTTCTAATAATTCGGTGAACAACCCAGTTTGTTTCTGTTTTAAATAATTTACAATTGTGCCTTTGTGATAATGAATATATCTATAACGACTGAGCTGTTTAACGGTTCAAACCTTTGAAACAATCATTTCGTCCGCAAGGGAACACATTAGCCTGATGTCTCTGTAAGACATCATCTCTAAAAATAGCGCATTACGTATATGTAAAAATAGCTGCCGCGAACTAAACAAGTCTGCAGACACGCTGAGAAATCTTCAACTACAAGCATCTTTTCTGCTTCTATTTGCGGACAATTCTCAGTGAAAATTGTTTGATAATTACCTATTAGGAGTACACTCTAACTCTTACAATCTTACAATCCTAACTGCAAGCCTTATTTCAATTCAACGCCCAACCTATGATCGGACAGAGAAAGGTGATGCCGATTCAAAATATTGCTTTTTTTCCTCAACGGTAGGCTAATTTTTTTAACGAATTTATAACGACATGGAATGATTGCATTGCCTTCTTAGACATTCTTACACGTTGCTTCTTCCCAGCTTTTTAATCTAGACTTTAGATACTTTGCACACCCATATTCTAGGTGCACCAGAGATCGTACATAGCGTATGCAATGTACATGGTTCTATGCTGTACCAAGTTATCGCTTTGCAGGTGTTTTCTGGAATGTAGCTTTGCGACAAATATAGATCTTGTAATCACGTGACATATAAACGTCATTTGCACCACGGAAATCTTTATAAATTTACATATTTATGAATCAGTCGGTGAACCAGCCTTTACTTTCAGCGTACACTGACCTACATGTATGTAGAGAGAGTGCTTTGAAGTTTACTATATTTAATTGGTTTTCGTTCATAAAGACGGCCAAATTTGTTAAAGTCTGCTGTTTTTTTTTTTGTCAATGAGCGATTAACTTAGATATAGTATATATTATACAACAGTTTATTAGTGCGGGTGTTAGAACGCAAGTTGCTTTTGTAACTGCCAAGATCTCAATTTACACTACGCAGTTCTAACAACCAGCAATCTGAGAAATTGACTTTTTACTCCGCTATAATTCAAATAGAATAGATCAGTGTTTACCCGCTCGAACAACACGTTCTTTATTGGAGTGTTTGTAATCTTGTGAAGGGTTTTTGTAAAGGGTAATAAAGCGAATCGCAAACATTTAATTTACACCAAAGCAATATACATGTAGACAATTTTCGATTGGTGTGGAAGCACTGTAATCCCTGGGACGTTATAAAGCGCAGACAAATATTATAGGCTGATGATCATGCTGTTGGGTTATAGATTTTATTGAGTTGTAGCGGCCACATTTATAGAGTCCATTGCTGGTCAAAACCTCAACCTGGACAACAACATAAACAAATTATTTCCAAAGGACAGGTAGATCACTGAGTCAAATATTTGTTTGTGCTCCAAAGGCTACAGTTCAATCCAATGATCATGAAATTGCCCGGCTGTTTGTCTCAATAATTTCTTTGACAAAACTGACTATAGATCACCTGGGGATAAAAGAAAAAGCCTAGAGGTTGTCATTAGGTCAAATCAGACGAAACCGTAATAGAGCTGTAGAATCCATTTATGTTCAATGTAATACTTATGAAACTTTGTCAGACTGCTAAGATTAGATATGAGCGAGTTGCAAAAGGGAATTTTTTTGTCTGAAAGTATGTAACTAGATCCTATACCAGAAGATAATCTGGTCTTTATTTGTAAAGGGTTGTTGTCTGTGAGTAAAAATCGTTGAACTTATTAAAGCTGGTCCTGGTGCCTAAATTTTAATTTCCACAACATTTTTTAAATGTAAATTTTAATACGGATATTTTGAATTTTAGGATGACAACTCAGAAATATGCTTGCATATAATACTGTCTTGTGGTTAAGTTATTTTGTATCTTGAATGCTTTTAATAGATTTCAACAAAAAAGGATGAAGACTTCTAACCCATTACCCTACAGGCGACTCTCAGGACTATCAGTCCTTTGATTAAAAGCTGTTGTAGTAAGTTCGTTGCTCCATGTTCTGCTTATCATTATACCTAGTAAGTATTCCTAAGATTATGGATTCATAAATTCCAATATGACTGACAACCAACTGAATCAGGCAGTAGGATTGTCCTTGAACATGCAGACAATTGAATTTTAGCAAAATGTCTCGACCCAGGTCAGCCCTCAGACTGCGTAGGTTTTCCTGGTTGGGATTATTTGAAAGTTATTAACTCTTTATCAAACAGAAGTATAAATATTGGGGATTCTGGCACATAACCACGTTCATGGTTAAAACGCGTTATATGTTGCCATATGCTTGAATGTGTGGTTAACATATAATATGGGTTAACTATTTGTGGGGTAACATATTGTATGCTTGAGTTATGGTTAACGTATGTATCTGTGGTTAACTTAAATTATGGTTAGTTTTATGGTTAATTCAATTTGTGCTTGGGTTTGCGGTTAATGTGTTATGCGGTTGATTATATGCTTGACGCGCATGCGTGATTAATGCGTCATGTCACCTAATGTGTGGAAGATACTTATATGTTTTATATAATTATTAATCAAAATTTATATCTTATTAAAAAATATTTGTTAAATTAGATTTTTTTTAATTTAAATCATTAACATTCTTCTTTATCTTATAAAAACCTAACGCTAAAGTGTGTATCTGATCCTCCAATATATGCCTTTGCGTAGGTTGAATGTGTGGTTGATATACTGTATAATACGGTTAGTTTAATAGTTAACATATTATATACTTGAGTTTGTGGTTAATTCAATTTATGCTTGAACGTGTCGTTAACGTGTCATGCGGTTAAGTTTGTGTTAAAAAACATTTTCAACCATGTTAAGCTGAAATAATATTTTTTTACATTGTAATGCTTTTATATAGTAAAGAAATTATAAAAAATGAATTTTCTGAAGTAAGTTTTTAGAAAATAATGTACAGAAAAAAAATATTTTGTATTTAAAATGAGTGTTTACGATATATTAGAAGAAAAATTTAAAAAATCATGTTAAGTTTTATAAATGGTAAGTATGCCACGGCAGAAATGACCATAATGAGGCTTGGGATGTATTTCGTAGGGGTGAAATTAAAATTTTTAACAAAGACTAAACAAAAGCATTAGAAAAGATATGCCTAGTTTTGTATTACATGTATAGTAAAGCCTTAACAGAGAAAAGTGAAGGAAATTTTCAAATTAAGTTATCCACTGATTTTAAATTTTGTGTAAGTGAATTTAGTGACTTTCTAAAACCTATTAGATGGGTGTTATCAGGAACAGATAAAAATCTTTTTAAAACATTTAATCAACTTTTAGAAATTGAAAACAGAAGCAAAAAATATTTTATAGATCATTTTGATCAAAACGAACTATCTCTTTCAATATTTGTGGGGGTTTATTTTAAATCATTAGCTGAACATCGTGAGGATTTTGTAGATCAATGGGGGGGGGGGGGGGGGGGCAGAGAGAAAAGAATATTATACAGGAAGACAAAGTTGGATGTGGAAAAAATATTTTATCGGTAGAATAACGAATTGGTATTTAGAGGAAGGAAATAATGATGAAGAAGGTAATGATGAAGATAATGATGAAGCTTTATGTAGAGTCATCAACGCCGAAGAGATCGTTAGAGAAGGAACATGTGTAATATACAATGAGAACGAGTGTAATGTATTGTTTTGTAATTGTGGTCATATATGTATGTGTGATGCTTGTGATTCATGTGGGTTAAAGTCTTGTCCTATTAAACTATTGGTGTTGTTTGGTAACATTTAAAGTTACAAAAAAATTTGAAACTAAAAAAGTAAGGCTTGCTTTATTTTTTAAAAACATATATATAAAAATCAAAATTTAAACAGTTTACAACATAAAAAACTGTTGGTATTATAACACACACTACAGACAGTCAATTAGCTAAAAATGCTGTCTAACGTAATGTTCAGTTCTTTATATTGAGTTAGTTAATGACTTAGATATAGATGCTTTTAGCAATGTTAAAAGGTATTACACAGAGGATAAACTTAATCTAGTAACTAGAAAAGCTATATATCCTTACGAATATATGGATTCACCAGAAAAATTAAAAGAAGCTCAAATACCACCAAAAGAAGCGTTTTATTCTAGGCTTAATGATGAAGGTATCGATGATGAGGATTATGCATGCACAAAAAGTTTGGAAAACGTTTGAGATGAAAACTTTAAAAGATTACTATAATTTTTCCCTACAATTTCTCTTCCCTTTGAAAAACAAACTACATGAATTGAGCAACAGTTTACGTGTCTGCTCACAGATGTGCAGGACGACCATAAAAAACAGAAAGCAAGATTATTCTAAGTTTGTACACGTGAACTTCTGTCTGTGCACGATTATACTCAAAGTATTCAGTAATCTAGGATGCTTCGTACAAAAATTGTGGCCTCTCCAGGATACGTTCTAAATGACCTCCTCTGTGTTAGAAACAGACTTGCATCCGTTGCGAAAAACTCAATCACTCGCACACACTCTTCTCTGGGGATTTCCCTGATTTTTCCAGCAATTTCAGCCGTGGTTTAAAAAGTTGTTTGAGGACTGTTCTGATACATGTTGTGCTTCAATTATTCCCACATAGATAAAAATCTGGGAGGTTCAAGTTCCGGTGAATGAGGTGCCCATTCGACGTCACACTTCCTGCTGATCAGCCTCTTTTGAAATTGCTGTCTCAGAACTGAACGTTATGTGATAGTGTTGGGGAAGATCGGCAGCTCTGAACATCACTCGGAAAACGCAGAGGGATTGGTCAATATGACCAGAGGTTTCAGCAAGACAGGGCGACCCCCAAAATATCAAATCATACCCTAGCGATTTCAGAAAAGGCAGATCGGTTAAGAAGTTTGACGTCGAATGGACACCTCTTTCAATCGGACTACCCCCCCCTCCCAGATTTTTATCTCTTTGGGTATCTGAAAGACATGTATATCAGAAAAGTTCTCAATCAATTGGTAAACTCAAGACTGCCATTGCAGGAAAAGTCAGGGAAACCTCTTGAGGAAGTGTGTGCAAGTGATTGACAACTTTTTGGGTATAATCATACATAGACAAAAGTTTAAGCGTACAAAATTAGAATATTTTTTTTATTTATTCTTGTTATTTATGTATTTAGTCAGTTTATAATTTTTATCACCCTCCAGGGTTTAGGGTTATACTCGGACGCGTCGTAAGGCGTTAAAAAAACTCGTGCTGCGCACTCGTTTTTTCAACGCCTAACAACGCATCCTCGTGAGATATTTTTCATATCAAATACAACCAGTTGATTATTCTATTTATTATATACCTTATTAACATCAATATTTGTAATTTTGCGTTTGAAAGTCGAAAAAAATGTAGTCGAAAAAAAAACGTAGTTCCCAAATTACGTCAGGAAGTGAAAGTTGATAACGTCACTAGTGATGATATCAAAATTTATTACACTGGGAAATTCCAGGATTTCACTGCTAGGTATATAATAATAATTTTTATCACCCTCCATATCGATCGAGATCGGTTTAAAGTGAGTACATACATGAGAAGATAACTCCGTGATGTTTACATAGATACTATTGAAATGAAACAACAGCATGTGGGAGAAAATCGAAATATTTTCGCAAGTTGTTCCGATGAAGCCTTCCAAAAACACCATGAGAAAAAGAGAAAATGCCGATAACCAGCATTTTTTTCCTTTTCGCATAATGTTTTCTATTCTTCCAAAGTCAAGTTTAAACTTTTTAATCAATGTTATTTTGCCGTCTGCAAATGCTTTCAATTTCGACCATTCTAAAGTTTTGTCGTTTGGAAGAGTTAAACATAAATTTCTTGCATAGAAACCTTTGCACACACCTGCTGACGACAGAGTCTTAACCCGGTTCTAGCATTAATAATGGAATTATCTCACTGTTATAGCTGGTTATTCCAATTTTAACCCTTTCCCAAACAAGCCCTTGTTTTTACGTCTCTGCAAGTCTTCTGAAAACACAGTGGGAAAAGGAGAAATTGCTCGTAAACGAGCAATTTCTCCTTTTCCCACAGTGTTTTCTACCCATTTCGAGAACTTTCTGCCTTTTTTATCTAAAACAGTAAGACATTAGGACCAAGAAACCAACACATAAACAAGCAATCGAAAGAACAAACAAAATACTTTATTAACAAAATCTTGCATCTTGGCAAGCCAAGCCTAACGATTTACTTCGCTACTCTACCCTTGGCGGATCGAGCATGATTTTTTCATTCCCCCGATACGCTTTTTCATTTGATGCAGCCAGCTCTAACTGCAACGAATGAAATCGCTCGTAGCATTTCATCGTTGATAAAAATAGAACAAGGTCGCTACCTTTCGAATAGAAGGTAAACATGGAAACCAACGTGGGTGTCTTCTTATCGCTTCATGTGTATTCGTAAGCGGTTTGTAAAACGATATTTCATTTGCTTTTAGAAATATGATGTAAAGGGGGGTTATAACCAGCATCCAATAGAGGGCGCATCGCAGGAATCTCGAAATCGGGCTCAATCAGCCAACGTAAGATCCATGTAGTGATCGTAACCTTGGCTCGCGAAGATGAAAATCTTACAACAGGCTATAATCAATAATTAAAAAAAGAAACTCACACAATAAAATGTAGTGCTGGTGGGGGGCGTATGTGGCTTTTGAGGCCAAGTCAACGATTCCGATGCAGCAGCTGGTGACTCTGGAAACAATATCATAGGAGAAAAAAACAGCTACATACTTCAAACAATTGCTACCCAACAACATTGCTCTCTATACTCAAAACTTAGCCTGGGTTCAAGTCCGTTCATTGCTTTTCGACATTTAGATGCTGCTGTGTCAAAAATAACGGACTGGGGACATTCGAAAACAGATAGCAGCAACATCTAGTTTACCCATCTTACAGACGGGTGAAGTAGACGTCGCTGCAATCAGTTTTTTAATGTAACTTACTAAAATAGATACCGAAATTCCAGTAGCCTCGGTTTGATCACTTTCTGCTTGTGAGCTATCTTTGAAAATATCAACAAAATTACAAACAGGTTATTCACATTGATATTGGAGGATAGTTAGAAAGATTGCGAAAATAAGTAGATCTTTACTTAGTCTGATTCATTAAACTCCCTTTATACACAGTATGCCTCGTATAAATTCATCATTCACCAATGTACAGACATTTAAATCTTACATTATCGACTTTATTACCTTTGTTTCAAAGTATTATAAGAGGCAATTGTTAAAAGACGCATGTGTCAAAATAACAAATATACCTAATATTTTACACTCACTGAAAAATATTAAGTTTTAAAAGAAAGTCAATAGTCACAGATCAATAGAAGTCTATGACACTCTTTAGGATTTATGGTTAATTACAAGGAAAGACATTGCGACGCTTTAAAACAAAGGAGAAAAGCGATTCAGAGATAATTTATTGACTCTCTTAAAAGTGGTAGACTTAAAGGCTGCTATTTAGAGTTTTTAATCTCACCAAACTTTCATAAATAATTTATCTTCAAACTGAGTAAGATGATAGTCTGACAAGTCATTCAAACAAAAAGTAAGAAAAATATTTCTAAATATTTCTAACTTGGCCTCTTAAAGTTTACTGATTGATTAAAAGATGTTTGACGCAGATGTCATCAATATTTCTGTTATATCTTGTCGGCCAGTGCAACTATCCATGTTTTTCTTAAGTCTCTTTTACCAGTACTTTAAACAATATTCTTCCTAGGCCATTTCCTGCTTTCACACATTGTTATCGCCGAAACAATGATCCGCCGTGAGAGAAGAAAAACCTGGCTTAATTATTGTCATCAATCCGCGGAAAGTAATTCGCCGAGCTGGGGATTCAAGTCAGCGAAACTTGTTCTATTGTCCAGTACGCCACCGACTACGCTACAGGTCTCGGCAGCCTCTAAATGTATATTTTGATTTCGCCCTAGGCTTTCGCACTGACATGCTTGTGGGGGTGATCGACGTGACAATTTCAACAGAAAAAGTTCTCTTTTTTTTAAATGTACAAACGTGAATTTTGTTACTCTTTCTGACGAACCTTCATATCTACCTGAAACACCCTGTTCGTGTTCTGCGACACACTGTTTGAGTTCTCCGAAAATCGGCAGAACAAATTCCTGATTAGTTTCTTACACGCCAGTCTGCATTCCCTGTACCACAGTACATATAGAAACGGATCAAGCATGCAGTTAGTTACACTCGCACTTTGAAAAGCCGCTCTAGTCACTTCCTGTGAAATTACATTTGCCCTCAGTAAAACTGTGGAGACATAGAATACAAGAGAGGTAATCGTCATCACTATGATGTAAATGAAAACCATCCCTGTAGATTTATAAACTCGTAAAGCTTCTTTCAGAGACTTCACAGAGCCTGTCATGTAATCTCTTAACGTCTGCCTTCTGACGATCTTCATCACCACGATGTAACTTACCGTGCTGATTATCTGCCCAAAGGTGAGAAATGCTAGATGATAAAGCATTAAGAGCATTACACACTCGTTTTCATCGCTAAAAACTGACAAGATGGATGGCGCATTTACCCAACAAAGAATGAAGCGTATCAGCAGAAGCAATAACGCTACACATATCCAAACGCTACAGATAACCTGTTTGATCTTCCGCTCTGAGGCGAGTCGAATATACTGCATCGGCCATTTTAGTACAAGCATTCGTTCAATAGCCATGAGAGTCATTGTGGTGTATGCCAACTGATGAAATAACACAGCCAGTAAGGAGATATAACTGATGACAGTAGGGTGTTTCTGGAACCTGTTCACAGCCGTTGAAGTAATATAGCCAACATCAAATAAAATCAGACCATAGGAAAGAAATTTTGATGCGAACGGAACATTTTTGGTGACTCTCAGCGCACTTAGCATCAGGATAGAAAAGAACAGGTGTACCAAGGCAATGACTGACAGTACAGTTGTGACGATGTCACTAGAAACCATGATGCCTGTTTAAAAATGAATGCAATCGCTTGATTCTCGTAACTTTTTGATCGCTCAATTCTACCGCCTAGTTCTGCAATTACTCGATTCTACTGTTTGGCTGCGAGCGCTCGAATCCACTGTCTGACTCTTTGATCCACCATAATTTCGATCTCGGATTCATCAGTTCCTTTGCCTCTGAAACTTTATGAAATGATAGTGTTTGAATATACATGTATATCTCTATAACAAAGAAACTAAAGAAGTGGAAATGATGACATATCAAATAGTTAGATAAGTATGGTGGCACATTTCTACCAAGAGATACGAAATAAGTATAAGAATCTTTTTAGAAAGCTATCGCGATAAATGGAATTTCATTGGAAATCTTATTTTGACAATAAAAAGTTTCCTTAAAATATATCACGATAAACTTATCAGGAAATTTCACACTGATCAGCTACTATTTAAAAAAAATATCCTCTATCTTCCACGAAGCTGACATTTGAGATAGAATTATCGTGATAGTTTCATCCGTTTTTCGATATCTATGAATAGAAAGTTCGCCTTTTCTTTTTGGTAGTTTTTCACATTACAAGATGTATGTAGGTAAAAATTTGAATTATTCATCATAATCGTGGCTTTGTTGGTAAGTTTGGATCACATAGGAAAATGGAAAAAGCAGACTGTTTTAAAAACACTATGACAGCTCGAAATGCTTCGTACAAAAAAATGTAATTCAGGATAAAGGAGCTAGATTTCAAAAGGATGTAAACAAAGATGGTCCGAGACTGTATCTTATTATAGATACAGTGAATGTCAGTTGTGAAAAAAAAAAAAAGAGTCACGATATTTTTATCGTGAAAGTTTTTATTATCTAGATAATATTTCCAGGAATTTTGTTTTATCACGACAGTTCTCTTTATTTGTTACAATAGCTATCTCGTATCTTGTGGCAGAAAAATGCCACCATACTTTATGACCATTTGCGAGTTGGTACAATTTATTCATGCGAAACGACTCTTTTCATTTTAGACGAACTTATTTTCATGGGGTTTTAGATGATGATGATGATACAGTTCTCTACCGTGAGTTAGATGGGAAATGTTTGCAAATGTAGAAAGTGCAGTCTGGTCTTGAATCTACACTGTGCTTTACAGAAGTTTTGTGAATTAATCATCTACGGTCCGAACAGATAGTTCAGTAGTTAGCGTATTTAACTCGTGACCCGGTGATTGCGATAGTTCGATAGCCAATTGAGGCAAACGATTTTTCACCTGGCACCACTGTTGCGTGTACAAAAAGAAGCCAGTGGTTTAATGGGAAAGCTTTGTCATCACTGGTGTGAGAAAGCCTGAAATCTCACGAATTAATGCACTATCCGCTGTAGTATGACATAAGCTTTCAAAACAACATTAAACTCACATACAAACACAAAATATTTTAGGCCGTAACGGAACTGCGAAACTTTCATTGATCGATTTTACAGTTCAATATCCCGCAGCGAATCATAGTTCACCTCAATATGCTCTCAGTGACTGGCAAATCTTTTCGACCAATAAAAGGTAACAATACTCATCAGAAAGATACCAAGTGGAGGATGAATTTCTTGAAGCTGAATTAAAGGTGGGTATTTAGAATGTTTACATCTCACCAAATTAAAAAGTATATATATCACTGAAATTCATGTGAAAAAATAATACAAATTATCAATAATTAAGATTCATAAAATTACAAAAAAAAAATTGATGGTATTCCCTTAAAAGGCTACGTAGCCTCTCAAGCTATTTTTAGATTTCGCGCCAAAAATCAATAAAGCATTGTGGAAATGTCAAGTGACTGGCACATGATACATAACGCTTAAATTCCCTATCATAACAAACATGTAATAATTATTTTCCATAATGTCTTCTTGAACGGACGCTATGTTTGAAGCTTCTTCTGTGTATTCCTGTAAGTAAATGAGCGAATTGAGCATCTAAATATAGAATGTGTTTCCCGTTGGTGTCAACCTGGGCCGTAGTAAATCTCTAATTTCTCGTGTTGTTGGACGGTTTCCGACTACTGGGGTTTTATGAATGAAAATTAAAAGGCGTTGGGAGTATAAGGATGAATTTTTTGCACTTTTGTAAAATTTTCATCCCAAAATCTGAAGGGCCAACTTTAAAGGGTAAAATTATGTTTACCAAAAGAAATATAATCTCAATGATTTCATCAAAATATCAACTAGTTAAAAAAAACAAAAAAAAAACAGTAATTGTCTAAATAACAATTTGCTGCAGAATATGAAACTTGTGTGCTGCCACCGCATGCCGATCGAGAAACTCTCAAAAAATCGATGCGATCGGTGACAAGATTTGATTCGAAGTTCAGGAAACCTTCAGTCATTAATCCATCTGAAATTACCGCATTTTCTTTAGTCAGTTCGTTTTGTGTAGTAACCAGATTCATGTTGTTATCGTCCTGATTCAAGGGATGAGTAAGCATGCCTTCGGCCTTGTACTCTTCCTGCCTCAATTTCCGGTTTGCGAGACGTAACAGAGTTCTTTGTAATGTTGCATCAGCCTAAATGTTTCTACTGCTCATAATTTTCAGTTTCTAATTTTTTTAATATATCGAAGACGTCCCTTATAGCTCAAGCATTCTTATTTATATTTTTTAAATAACTGTTTAATGCTCTATGTAATACACGAACAATTTGATATCGAGAATGATTTTCACGTTTGGATGTCGTCAGGCGTGTGCTTACGAATCGCAATTATACGGCAATAGCTATTAATAATACTAAGTACTATCCTTTTTTCATTTGCCAAAATTACTCGCTTGCGGTGCATTATTTTGGTCACAACCCTTATATCTTTTCTGCCTTAAACTCGATTCAATGACAAATGGGGAAGGCAATGTTGAAGGGTATGAACTCATAAAGGGAAATTGTGACGACGGCTAAATTATATGAATTGTGAAGTTTACCTCTATAGGAACCAGTTTTTCAATAAAAACGAGAATTGCAACAAAATATTGCAAAACTCATTGCGATGACAAAAAATTTATTACATTTCACTTCATAATCCGGTACCATTTGCCCTATTTTACATGCACACAAAATATGTCTGAGGGGGTGTTCGAAAAGTTTCGAACCATTGTAACGACAATTTTGCGTGAGCCTGACATCTTGACGTAACCGCACAAAACAGCTTTTTCAGTGGCAAGTATCTTTCACAGTAAGTATTCCAGTATGTTTTTGAAATGTGCATGACAACAGTATGCGCCTATGAGTCTTCGACTAGTCATCGAAAGCTACAGCGAGTCGCCTACAGTAAGGCGTTCCTGGGACATTACAGAGAGCGTGGCGATAGTTTCTTGGCATTCTTTATAACGGCCGATGAAACTTAGAATACCTTGTATGATCCAGAAACCAAAAAAAAACATTTACAAAACCATTAATTCACCCGATTGGAAAGTCCTAGTGAAGGATTATTCGAAGGTACGGTTTTTATACGCCAAGACGTATTATGGGATCACCCGTGGCGTCCGGGCGGGCATCCGGGCGGCGTCCCCTTCTTTGTCCGGAGCATAACTTTGTAATCTCGGGTCCGATTGACTTGAAACTTGGCAGTTGTGTTTGTTGCAATAATACAGAGTGCAGTGCGAAAGAACCGTAACTATACCTTGCGCTGTCTTTGAGTTATTTCCCTTTGATCGTCATTTTAACAGCATTTTCTGCTTGTCCGGAGCATAACATTGTCATCTCTGGTCCGATTGACTTGAAACTTGGCAATTGTGTTTGTTGCAATAATACGGGGTGCAGTGCAAAAGAACCGTAACTCTACCTTGTGTTGTCTTTGACTTATTTCCCTTTGGTCGTCATTTTAACAGCATTTTCTGTTTGTCCGGAGCATAACTTTGTCATCTCTGGTCTGATTGACTTGAAACTTGGCAGTTGTGTTTGTTGCAATAATACGGGGTGCAGTGCAAAAGAACCGTAACTCTACACCGTGCTGTCTTTGAGTTATTTCCCGTTTATCTTTATTATAACAGCATTTTCTGTTTGTCCGCAGCATTACTTTGTCATCTGAAGTCAGATTGAGGTGAAACTTGGTAATTGTGTTTGTTGCAATAATACGGAGTGCAGTGCAAAAGAACCGTAACTCTACACCGTGCTGTCTTTGAGTTATTTCCCTTTGATCGTCATTTTAACAGCATTTTCTGCTTGTCCGGTGCATAACTTTGTCATCTCAGGTCCGATTGACTTGAAACTTGGTATTTGTGTTTGTTGCAACGATACGGAGTGCAATGCGAAAGAACATAACTCTACCTCATGCTATCTTTGAGTTATTCCCCTTTGATCGTCATTTTCACAGCACTTTCTGCTTGTCCGGAATGTAACTTTGTCATTTTCAGTCTAAACATCTTCAAATTTGGTATGCATGATTGTTGAAAAATTATGGAGTGCAGTGCATAAGAAACATAATCTGCTGCACTGCTATTTTCCCCTACCTGCCCTTTACGATTAGTATTCTCCCTTGACAACTGGCAGTGTGACGGGCGTATCTTGCGACAATTTGCCGCTCTTGTTTGATTTTTAACTAGATTATACATAATTTAGATTATATTGTACTTTACATAATGAAAGAATTATTTTGTCAAACAATTAATTGATAAATATAATATTGTTGTTGCATATATATGTGCATTCATAGATACAACTATAACTTGTTTCATGAAAAAGTTTAAAAAAAAAACCCTTTTGTTGAAACAGAAGATGTATGTTGCAATAATACGGAGTGCAGTGCAAAAGAACCGTAACTCTACCACTTGCTTTTTTTGGTTATTTCCCTTTGATCGTCATCTCCGGCCCGATTGACTTGAAACTTGGCATTTGTGATTGTTGCAATAATACGGAGTGTAGTGCGAAAGAACCGTAACTATACCTTGCGCTGTCTTTGAGTTATTTCCCTTTGATCGTCATTTTAACAGCATTTTCTGCTTGTCCGGAGCATAACCTTGTCATCTCTGGTCCGATTGACTTGAAACTTGGCAATTGTGTTTGTTGCAATAATACGGGGTGCAATGCAAAAGAACCGTAACTCTACCTTGTGTTGTCTTTGACTTATTTCCCTTTGGTCGTCATTTTTTGCTACATGATTTGATCAGGGTTGTATAGAAGAAAAAGCAGACCTCATCCTTCATCAACTACCGGCTTAGATAGATAGATTGACACTATTGCACACCAACGAGCTGGTTAACTATTATTAATATCTAGAACAACCTTACAAAACTATTAAACTATTTAAACCAAAAACAATCATAAGAATCATAAGGGCTGGGTTAATCACTTCGGAAATTCGGTCAATACCAAGACTTGTGATAAAAAGGCCTCCAAGGAAATCATTTGTTTCATTTTAAAACCAAAATACTTTTTGTTAACAATTGGAAGTGTATTTTCTTTGAAAAATGATGAATCGCCATGGGCATGTTTCATGACAGTTTCCAACAATGTTTCGTGCACCTATTCTTTATTAAGAATTGACGAATTTTGTTGTATGAAACTTTGCGAAAGACATTTCAACCACAGCTTTTCAACAAATTTCCTATGAGGGGTATCAAATGTGACGCTCTGATTGTGGTATTTGTCGAAGACAATACCACAATGAGTTCAAGATTGAATTTTGATAACCATGTATCTTATTTTGTACCGTGAATCCAATACTCCATCGCGTTTAGGTACACAGCAGTAGAAAGAGATTGAGTTCAAGTAGTTCCAGCTAAAATTTTGCCGGAATATCCCGGATGTTTGTAGCTTGAAAATACTTCAAACGCTTTGGAATATCATTACTACGTTCTCTGTCCTAATCACATACAAACAGACAAAGCAATGATTAAATGCTCTTTTATCGCAAAAAAGCTAGACGGGCTGAAAAACGTAAGTTCAAGTGTAACAACTCAGCCCTTTTCAAAAAAAGAAAGTCGGTCGTCAATGACACTGATAAATTAATCAACCTCCGAAAGGTCCCGGGCTTTAGCGCAAGAATATAAAACTTGGCATAAAGTAGTTCAATTTAAATACATGAATATTGCCATTTTCCTCGTAATTTGCAGCTACATGTATCTAGGATGACATTTCAATTTAAATCTTGATTTGCAGATCTTCTATATGATACATATTTCTACATATGCCAGCGTATCCATTGTGTCATAGCGTACCAAAACTGTTTAGAGTCTATACCGAGTCTATCCCGAGACAGCGTACCCAAACTTTGTAGAGTTTTAGTTCAAACATTTTGTGCAAAACCGAAGGAAATAAACCCAGTTAAACTCATTTTTTCTCAGGCAAATGACTTTTACAGTGGCACTCAAATGTGTAATTTGAAATGGCATATTAAAATACATTAGGCCAGGCCATCGATCGTTGAGATATTTATTTTTGATTGAAACTATCGCTCGCTCATACCTTTTTATTGGCGAAATGATACAAATTTGCCAACTGACCTTGGGCTTTTTCGTTCCAAAACCAATTCGTTCCATGGCTTGTACGTCCTATGATTGCACGCTATACTCCATTTGATTGCTCATGAATATTTATAGATCGAGGTAATAGACCATTTGCCAAATACCGTTACTGACGCGTCACCACGAGTTACTTCCCTTTCCACCCGACAATTTTTCCCAATCCTGTGAATAGTGAAAGTGTCATATTTCTTAAATGGATTACACACTAAACGCGATGAATAAACAACCTAAAACGGCCGTACCGTTAGTTTCATCAATTATCTTTTTCGAAGACACACACAAAAAAGAACTGTTATCAATTTTTCGGTAGACTTCAGAGAGTAAAGCGTTATCATAAGCGCTGTCTCCTCCGCGTGATACAGTCACCATATTTAAGGGTATTGTCACAGAAGCTGATGTTAAAGACGAACGCTAACGCAACAACGCACAAAAAGCCACGACATAATTGCTGTTGGAATTATTGATGAAAAGTAAAAAAACAAACAAAAATGCGACAAAGAATATTTCATTGGTTTGGCCTCAGTGAAGCTTACCCTAACCCTTATTGGACTGTTCACACAATGACTGTTTAGCCCATTTGAAATATTCATGGTCAGAAGGCGGTACCAAAGCGTGATGTTAACGATTTGGAATGCCTTTCTGATGAACTCGATTAATATTTTACAAACGACAGGACGCGCCTCTTATTTTAAATAGATGTAATATTTCAAACAAATTACATTTACTGTGCAAGTACATGTAATTGATTTTTTCGCACATTGTGTATGGATTCTTGCTGTTTTCTGACTGGCAGGCGGCTGGTCATCTTCATTTTGGAATTAATTCGTGCTTTTAGGTGTGTTTTTTCGTGCAATTTGAGAGACGCCCCAGAAAAAATTTGTTAATTAGTATTGCTTTTCAAGCACTGTTTGACAATGACCTCATTTGTGATTTTACACGGTAAAGTTTGGCAAAAATCATGGGAACAAATAGAAGAAAAGGTGACATCTGAAATTTTGTACATATTTCTCAACTCATAATGCTAACCGTTTGAAAAGGCACTCGTTTAAAAAGTTCGTGACTTGTTCCAAATTTAAAGTAAGAAATAAAATGAAAAAAACACACACACAATTTAAGTAACTTCTTTCATGGATGTGGCTACATCTGAACGAATTTATAAGGGTTTCAGCCATGCTACTGTAGTAATAACCGCCAATGTTGAAAAGATTAGCAGTTCTCTTGACGTACCAATTTAAAGAATGGTAAAAAATATATATATTTAAAAGTATTCATAAGCTTCCAGGCCATTTTACAACTTGCAGTGATTATGCAAGTTCTTCCATAAAATTTGCATAATCAGTATTTCCAAAAATTTATCAGGTCAAAATTTATCTTTTGTCAACTCATTTGGCAATTCTGTTAAAATAATCTCAAAATTTAAAAGAATTCAATATGCGGCTCTTCGTAATGTATTCAAAGTTTATAACCCAAAGTACAAACGTCATATGGGTAAAGGAAAAGTAACATTTCTTCTCGATAGGCTTAGAACAATAGGCTCAGGAACATTCTTGTACAATGAATAATATTGTAATTTACACGTCATTTTTCTCCAAAATATCTTCAATCACTGCTTACACTTGAGAAGACACACTCTTATTGCAATTTTAGCTATTTAACTATCCTGAAGATCCTGCAAGTCTGAAAAACAAGATATGGCAAGAACCCATTCAGATTTGCGGCGATCAGCGCCGTGTGGAATATTAGGCCAGTAGATATGCCCAAAATCAAAATGTGCCAAGATTTTGTCGGTTGATCCACATCTACACAGTTCCCGAGTATATAAATGGGTTACGTGTCATAAGCTAACCTTTGCCTAACTATCTAATTTTTAACAACTATGAAGGAGATGAAATTTTAGGAACTGCAGAGAGGGAGAGAGTGCTGAGAACAAACAGTTTCTCGTACAGCAGTCGTGCCTTTAACCATTCTAAAGACTAAATCATTCTTGACCTACTTTTTACCATCATCTTCAAGTGTTGTATTCTGTTTGACTTCAAAGTTTTGTCGTTTTATCTATGACGTTGAGACCCGACACCTACAGATGGCTACAATTTGACTGGAAAAGTCTAAATCTTGCTATTCAGTAAAAAGTCAACGCGTCTCATATAACGTTATTATGCTTCTCTATTCCTGAATTAAAACGGTCTTACTTGAAATGTATTTTCCTTAAGCATGGCAAATTGAAACTGACGAACCGTGCAGTGATAGTAAAACGTAGCAAGATTGCATGAGACACGTTGAGAAACAGTCACATGCTTCGCAAAACACACGCATAAACTGCTGCGATTCATCTTACGACCTTTCATGAAAAAACGTGCATCACTCTTGCGAGTACACAAAACGCTGCAAGACGTTCGTACTAATGTTCGTGTGTTACATTGCGATATATAAAATTCCGACCGCAAAGTGTTGTAAAGTGCTTAAATGACAGATAATTTGATTTAGAAGTTCATGGATTCGAGTACCTTCGGAGGCATTTTTTCTCAATACGTTTCTTTCTTTTCCCACTTAAATGCTTAAACATTTTACGTTGATATGATTTTCCTTACAAAAATATCTGCTATCTCCTCAACAACAGCGGGAAAAAGAGAGGGAAAAAGAGAGGGAAAATATGGGTCAAAATCCGATTTAAAAATATTTACCAGCAGACAACTACGAGTTGAAAGCAAAAAATTCAATTTGACTAAAATGGTTGTTATAACCTTTGAGGGCTATAAAACATGGTGGGAAGCAGAAAAAGTGCTGGTTACCGGCATTTTTTTTTGTCCTTTTCCCAAAAGGAAATATTCCAATAGTAAAAGTGTTATCAGAAAATGATTACAATTTCCTCCCGACAACGTCGAAGCCTCCGTCGACGAAAGGCAGACGACGAAGACAGACAACGACAGGGCTGTGACAATCTTTTCTTTGAAAACGTTCGAAATGAAACCCGATCGTAACGAGCTTTCACCACATCGCAATCACATACGCTCATAATATCAATAATCCTTATTAACGACGTTTATCACAAATGTTTGTGAGCATCCTATTGCGCATATGTTTTTGTCATGGATAGTAAATCAAAAGTGTACATATGTACTTTTTGCACATATGTTAAATACTATTGGTGCACTGAAACAAATAGCAATTTCTTTGGGTAGTATTTCTAAAGAGAAAAGAATGGATCTAAGAACTGTCACCGTGAGATACGTAGTTAAAATACTGACACGGCATTACACGCCAGAGCAGGGAATTAAAGCTGTAGAAGTATAACTGTTTCCACTTCAAAAATTATTGTGGGAAAAGAAGAAATCGGCCCCAACGAGCAGTTTCTCCTTTTCCTACCATGTGTGCTGAGCTGTTATCCTTTTTCTTCTTTCCCCATGAAAGTATGTATTTATTAAAGATTAATGCTTGATTCGGTTTCCTCTTTAACTCGGTGGTTCAACATATAACGCACATGTTTATACATTAGCTAAACTCAAAAATCAGGCTTTCATATATTTTCGTGCAAAACTAAATGATTTATATGAAGCATGTTTGTATATTCTTCCAGTAATCACGGCCAATATTTCCAAGTGTTCTTAGGTTTGAATTATGCACATACACAAGAAGATAGCTCTCTGGCATTTACATCGAAAGGGAAATTAAACGGCTCCGAGATGGATTAATAGAAATATTTTAAAACATTGTTGACCTTAGATAACTTGTTCTGCATTCCTTGTTCTTTTAAACATGAAAAACATGACATTTTCCGTACGAATAAGCCTTAAGTAGCAACAATGACGTCATTCTCCCGCAAAATGGCGAAGTAATACAAATTTACATGCAACAGTTGGTTTTGACTGCTTCATGCGCTCATAGCCACAAAAATAACCAGAATCTGTGCCCAGAAACATGGCTGCAATAAACTGCTTGAAGAGGTTTTATGTGACAAATCATCCATATTTCACGTATTATCTACGTCTTTTTCTGTAACTTTATTTATCTCTGTTCAGCACCAAAAATATCAACTCGAACTTTCTCGACGGCTGAATATATATAACTGCCATTAATACAAGCGCGTTTTTTGTTTCACTTAGCACTGAGAGGGTGAATGAGGTACATGTATTTAATTATTATGTTTAATGATACATGTATGTAGCCAAGATACTTTTCGGTACAATCTAAAAGGACACAATAAAGAAAAAGAAAACAGTAACCGCCTAAAGACTCACCCATCGTTCCGTAGTTTGGAGACATTTACTGAAAAAACATGTAGACGAAAGTCTGTCTGCTTGACTCTGTGACCAATGCCTTGTGCTGAACGGTTTCTGCTCATAAGGGCGTTAACGGCACTATATATATAATTGTCGTCACCCCAGGTGTTCATACATGGAGATCGATTCATCATTAACCAACTGCAGACCTTTTTTTCCCCACCCTAACCCTAAACCAACTAACTTTTTAAATATTGTAGAAAATTTACATATTGCTGGCTACAAGCATTTCTTCATGTAATCACAATACTTTTAAATACAATGCCTGAATTCGTGTTTGTTAACCCTTTACCCATACAGCATTTCTATGGTATCTCCAATTGACCCTAAATTACAGCAAGGATGACGCCATTTCTTATGTGTATATGACATCTTTTGATAGTGTAGAAAACATTGTGGCAAAAGGTAAAATTGCTCGTCACGAGCAATTTCACCGTTTGCCACAATGTTTTTCCAAAGGCTCCTACAAGCAATGCGTAGAAATGAGTATCTGTGGAGTAAAGAGTTATTCACGTTTTCGGAACTGAATACATCAACATGTGTTCGGATGAATACTGTTGAGGTTTCGTCATTTAGACTTTAAAAGGACACAATGAGCATAAACTGAAATTGCGCTTACAAAAAATACATTAACACTGTACGAATATATCTATGGGAATTAAGGAAATTGGTACGGAATCAGCCGACTTGTGAAGAGCGCTATGAAGGGGGAATCGCCAATGTGTTATTTATGGTAAAAGTGTCCGATAACGAAATATTCGTTATCACGTGATACACCAATGGACTTCCTGAGGTTTATGAATACAAAGGATGTATTCAGTTATATCATTGTCTTTGGCAAATATGTAATAAGCAAGCGACCAATAGTACGCAATCATATCTCAGACAACTTGTATTTATGTGAGGTTGGGTGTTGTGGAAACCTTCTCTTCATTCAGGGATTAATTCAAACTATATAAACACTTTTCCTCACTCGAGGCATGTATTGTATTTAATGACCTTTCTTATATGCTAGAACGGAACAATCATGTTATGCTTGTAGTCATCAGTCTTTTGGCAATATGGTGTCTACTGCATCTCCCTAAACTTCTTGTCTGACTTTGAAAATATCATAGGCACGGGTGCATCTTTGTTACACGGATACAGAGTGGCAATTTCAGATACCAGACACAAAGATCACGGCCACTACAGTAGGGGTAACCTGAAAGTTACAGTCTCTTAGATCGTGTTGGCTACGTATCTCCAAAACTCCTTGTCTGCATATCTCCCAAATCCCTTGTCTGATTTTAAAGTTAAATCACACATAAAATAAAATAATAAAATAAGTTTAACCGTTTCCCAAACGACAAAATTTTAGACTGGTCCAGATTGAAAGCACTTGCAGACAAAAAATATACTTAAGTCAAAAATTGAAATTTGTTTCCAGAAGGGTTGAAAATATTGTGGGAAAAGGAGAAAATGCTGGTTACCAGCATTTTCTCCTTTTCCCATAATTTTTTCAAAAGGCTTCTTTTTCAGGGTCGTAAAAACCAGGAATTGTTTGGTAAAGGGTTAAATAAAATTACTTTATTCAGGTAAAAGAGTACAGAACATGGCATGGAAAGCATAAAACAAATTGCACAAAGTATTGACATAGTGTGCTTTATGATGAGATGACGTGGAAGGCGGATGCTTTCCTCTGCCAGGCTTCAAGATCAAGGTCACAGCAGGATGTCTCAGGTGAAATTCTCATGAAAACATCCTTCAAGCCTATATATCCAGGCCTTACATAACTTGTTTCATACATGAGTAACGCCACATGGCACACATCCCAAAACTTCACGAAAACCTGTGATATAGGGTATGTAACTGCCTATCAGTCTGTATATGGCACTATTTTATAGGACTGAGTGGCTGCTAGAATGTCAGTTCTTATTTTATCTGTGAGGCCTAGCTGATATGTTACTTCCTGGAAAACATCACTTCTTGATACCTGTAATTTATAAAGGTGTCAGGAAAACATGCTGTATGAATCTAGAGCCTTGCAAAGATAAATGACTAATGATCTGTGAAAATTCAGGAAGGAGTGGTCTCCTTTAACAACAGTGTATATCAAGTTCAGGCAGGCAGAATGTGCAGTCTGATCTTTGATCTACACTGTCCACTCTTTTATTCTAAATTATAACAAAGAGTGTCTCTAACCTGTGGTGGAGCTACAGCTGTATATTTGCCACAAAAAAATATGGGAATAAAGAAGGAATTAACTCTTGACCAAATGACAAAATTTTGGACTGGACCAAATTCAAAGCATCTGTAGACAACAAATTATAAATCTTGTTAAAGTAGTATTATTCCTCAAAATTGAACTTTTCAGCCGATATACAGCTTTAATACGGTTCAATCGAAAATTTCTTTTAATTCCTATTCACCCAAGATAAAATTCGTCAGGATATTGCTGAAAAACAGCGTCTGAAAAGAACTGAAAAGAAATAAATTTATAGAGCCCCGAAAAAATTTCTTCGGGAAATTAGAATATTCAGATGACCTGGACCGCGACCTCTGTATTGCACATGCGCATTAACATTATCCGAACGTAAATAATAATGGAGTCCACGAAAATTGTCAAGCGACCGACCATAATTACACCTATCTCGAATGAAGTTATTTTGGAGAAATAGCTGTGTGGTACATCTTGACCAAGAAACTACATCGGCAACGAAGTAAATACATGGAGTGTTTTCAAAGATCACCACGAAAGGAAAGAGGATGCAACAATGAGCTGGACGGTCACTGACAGGACTCAGAGACTCAGGTGAGCGTTTTGAATATGATGGCAGGATCTCATGTATGTCGATTTTTGCACGCTTTTTTGTACACACAGATTATTGATTTTGTATAGTTAATATATAAGTTGGACTTGTTGCTCATGGGGTGTTTTTAATCGGCACGAATATACATGAACAATTTTGACTGCATTTTGTGGGGCCCCATAAGGAGGATTCACTTTGCAGCAAGTACTCGCTATACTGCTGCATATAATCTCCTTGTTAATGGTCATGATAGAGAGTGGTAGATTACATTTATTCTGTTGGGGTGAAATATCAACAGTCCCTTTTCTTTCTTTCAGAACAACATAAGAGCTGGAATGCTTCTGTTGGTGTAAGCTTCTAGGTTTTCTTTTACCCCACCATTGTACAATGCTAGGATCTTTTTGGCTTCTTTTGACCATAATGACCCCATGCTGATCAAAGAGAGGTAAAATTGTTTGATACATTCATTTTCATAGAAAAGAATAGACTAAGGTCATCAATGTGGCTGGTTAGCTGGTAGAAATGCTTTCATTTTGTTACAGCATTAAACCCATTATCAATGAATAGTTTGAATAGTGGATTTTAAATAAAAGTTTCTACATAGAAATTGTTCCAGGATCAGATCTTTGAAATGTTGATTTACAAATGAAATTCCTAGCCAAATGTTCAAGGTTTTAAACAGCATCGTTATCTGGGTCTCTAACTGACATGTACATTATATATCCAGATTATCAGCAGTTTTTGAGGATCTAACTTTTTAGGTTCAACTACATACCTCTACCACACTATCAAGAGGCTTAACAATCCTAATAGAAAAGTGAAAACATGGTTGGAAAAGAAATACAAGCTAAAAACAAGCATTGTCTCCATCTCATGTGATGCTTTTTTTATTCAATTTTTCTTAGATTAATTTCATTCTTGAGTTATCTGCAGTTGCTTTCCTTTTCCTAGTGGGTATTATCTTTTTCATTTTGTTATAGGTCAATCACTTACATGTACATTACTGTACTATTTTGTTTTTAAATAGACCTTCTGATGATTGACAATAGAAAGAGACAGAGGTGCACAGCCCACACCTGCAAGAAACTTAGAAACTTTGTCTCAAATACCACATCTGCAACAACAGGAAATGTGACTGCTCATTGGAAAATTGAAGATACAGTGAGGATGAAGAGGAAGTTTTTAATGGAGCCTGTGACCCAGGAATATTTTCTCCCATTGTTTGTCAATATCTATCCAGTTCTCTTCCATGGAAAGATATAGAGAGTTTAAAAAAACTGGATTTTTATCTCCTGCAATCAGTCTATAAAACCATGAAACAAATTTACAGAAAAAAACATTGAAAGCATTTTTTTTATTAAATATTAGTAATCAGCAGCTTTATTTCATAAATAAAAGCAAAGGCATTTTGACAAAAGGAGTTGTTCATTATGTGTAATTTGTCCTTTTACCACAATGCTTTTGAAAATACATGTGGTTTGTTATCCAAGTGTATTAGGCAGAAATCTAGTTTCACTTGTTTGGATATTGGATAGAGGATCTGCATGCTCATCTCTTATGGCCCATGAAAGCATGAAAACCACACAAGAACCTGCCAAGTGAACAAAGCCCAAATTTGAGGATGGCCATAGTTGTAAAGATAGCAAGTTCATATTGTGATTTCAACACACAGCAGTTCCATAGATATTTGGGATAAACATGGACAACTTCTGCCAAAAATATGCATGTTTTTCAGCAAACTAAAATGTGCATTTGTTATGGACGTTACTAAAATAGATTGGCCTAGTGAATCCTAATGTGGTGGTAATGTTCCAAACCAGATACATACGTGTACTTGTGTTATAAAATGGTTTTCTATGTAGGTATTCAACTTCTTATTCTGGCTACCTTTGCATCAAATATGTTGGAAGAACAACTCTACTTGTATGGTTAACCTATAAAATTAATGCTAAGAGGGCCTCTCTGCTTCTGAGTTTCAAAAGGAATTCTTTCACTGTATTGATTTTTGACAAAAAGAGTAACTCTTTGTGAACTTGAAATTATGTAGAATCTGATCTGACAACATATTGTTGGGCATCAGAATTTGGTATTAATTATTTATTTTATGTCTTCAAGTTACATTTTATGAATTTAGATATAAACTCTCTCAACAATGAAATGTCATTTTTTTTGTTTTCAAATTGGTCTGTTGCAAGAGCTGATCCAAATCCATGCTTGTTACCGAGCCTCATAATTTGCATTAGCATCAAAGATTGATTTTTGACAAGCCCTATAAAGCAAGGGTGGAAAGCTTTTGATATAAGATGGGCAAAAAAAGGGGAGAAATGTCTATAAAGCTTATTTTTAAATCCTTTTATTCAAACTTGAAAAGTAACAAACCTAATCAATTAACTTCTTATTAAACAATCATGAGTTTTAAAGACCACCAGGGAAAAATCTTTTGAAAATGATGTGGACAAAAGCAAAAATGCTGGTAATGAGCTCTTTTTCATTTATGTTTTCTATCCTTTCTAAGTCAAATGCCATCATTGTAGTTTTACTTGAGTTGTTATCTGCAACTATTTTCATTTTTGATTTTCTGGTACAGGGGGATGTGATATTTTCTTATGTTTTTTTCGACAACTTTAGAATTTTGTCATCTGATAAAGAATCAATAAAACGCAAAGTTCCTTACTGCATAGATTATAGAAGTTAAAAACTCATTAAAAGAATGCATGTGAAAATTAAAACATCCGTATGAATATTTTGTTCCCTGTTTTGTGAATAAATTGTTTAAATGGTATTTAACACAGTTTTCAATATTGTTTCAGTTATTGATTTACTGCCACAGCCAGAACCCATTTTGCTTTTCTGCAGTTTTTTTTACCATTTACGTCATAATCTTCAAAACAATGATCATGCGATACAGAATCCTATCTGAATGACGATCATTAATCTTCAAAAACCCAAAAGACAGGTATTTGACCAGCAACCTATTTGCATGCATAAACCTGCCCTCATTTTAAATCTGCAATGAAATTCAGGCTTTCAGATTGGGTTTAATTTTGTAGTAAATAAATAGTAAGTTATAGTGGTGTGATTTTTTTCTCTATTCAGATGAAGTCTTACGCCAACTAATGCATCACGTAGATCCTATAACTTATTCTCCACTACAGAGCTCTCATTCGTTGACACTTTTGACTTCGACATGTATCCTTATAAACTCTGACTTCAAAATCGCCCGTAGAACAAGATCTACTTCTTCCCCTATTGGACTGAAAATGAAATTAAGTATGCTGTATGTAAACAAAGTAAACAGACAAAAAGCAATTTTGACTGATTTCAATTTGGGAAAAAATAAGCTTTGTGAGATGTGTATAATGAATTCGCATTTACGATATATCAGGGATGATACACAAATTCCCCAAAGGAACCCCCATGTTGTCGGAAGATTTACGCACCTTTCGGTAACGGACAAGTTCGGTAAAGTAGACTCGTGTAGTAAATCTATTGTTAGATATTTAGGTTACAGGGTAAAATTTACGTAGTGTTAACGCGACGTATTCCACACCCAATACTTGACTCTGATTTGTTCAATAATATTATTTCTCACTCTCTAAATTTGTCATTTCTATTGGTTTAGAGGTATAACATTTTTGTTATATTGCTCCTTCCATGTTGAGTGAATTGAAATTAGTGATTGTTTTTTTTTATCACCATAACATTTTTTCGATTTCCAACCACAGTTGATGAACTGAATACTAATTACACAGTCCTATTCTTGTTCCCTTAGACACCAAGAAATAAAATGTTTTCGGCCATTTTAGAGACATTAGATTTAACAGTTTCTTCCGGAAATAAACTGCCATATTTCTAACCAAACCCTTGAATTCATAGAGCTACTTTTGTTGCATGCCACCGGTGGTGATAAAGATTAAATAGCACAAAGCACACAAATTGATCTTTTACCTATTCTGACTGCTTTTCTGAGACATTCTGAGCAAGGTCAACATTGAAATCGCTTATATCAAGGTTCTATTTGTATAGTGGAAACAGCCGTTGGATTTATGTGGCTCTTCAAGGTTAAAAATTATTAATGATGAACTTGAGAGCAGGAATTCACGTGAAAGTATACTGGTAAAAAATTGCTACAAATGAAGAAATTAAGTGAGAGATAGAGGAAAAACCTTGACAAAAACTGTGTTGCATGTCTTGTAATTGTCATTTTGTACATTTGAACCTGTGTAATTAGATAAAATGTATGTTCTGTCCATTTCCTCTTTCCAACTGTTTTTCAAATCTGGTTGGTGCAAGACACCGTCGCTAGCAGATTATAATGCGCTGATAAATATATCACAGACTTCATTTGGTAAATAATCATATGGTTCGTGTTCATACTTACAAAGCTGAAAAGAATATGTATGTATGTATGGACGCACTTCTTTATTAATAATTTATTTTCACCCCCCCACCCCTTTACATGAAGGATAAAGAATTTTCCTACTAATCTGCTTTTCACAGCTTGTTACATGACATTTTGTTGAATCCTCAGTAACCAGTCGCATCGTATAATCAAAACATGTTAACACACGTAAAATCTAAAATTACCAAATTAAGAAAAATGAATTGGCATTTATATATCAACAGCAAGATTTATCTAACAGGCAGATCTCTTACAATAGCTTGAATTGCTGATTATGAAATCACAGAAAGTGTGGCACAGGTTAAAATCATTTAATTCAAGAGGGGATAAAGGTCTTAAAATTAATTACCATTTTTTTAATCAGAATAGGTATAGAAGAATTAAAATGATGATCCACGTACTTAATGCAATTTCTTTAAGTAAGACCTCAAACTCCTCCGCATAATATCTGGTGTCTTAGCAGACACAGAGACAGTGCAGCCTGATCCTGGATCTCCCAAAGTTGATGTAACTTGAGAGTTTTTAATAGTTCTTAAAAGAGGGAGGGTTACACGCTGTATACCAGGCTTTTGGGGAAAAATAAAGCGAAAATGAGATGTGGTGGACAAAAATTATTAATTCCGGGTACTATTAGTATTTCGTATACTAATCGAGCAGCAACAGAAAAAAAAAATATGCCTTAAAATGTGTTGAAATAAAAAAAAAAGACAAAATACTTTAACAAATCGATTTTAAGTATCGGATATTTAAAAAAAAAGTCAACGTGTATCAACCATGAATAATTACTATGTTACCAAGTCATAGATTTACTATGGAAGTCCAATTTACTGAACCTGTCTGTTACCGAAATATCCGTCATCGTCTGCACTCTCTCGGAAATCGTGCCCATGCAAACAATGAGTGACTTCGTATATAAGGTTGCCAGTTTCTTTTTAGTTTATCCATTTTGTTAGTTCTTAACTAATTGTTTTATTGACATTGATTGCTGTAAATCATTAAACAGTTGAAAAATGTAACGAGGAATCCAGCGTCCTTAGCAACTTACATCGATCGTTGCAAATTCTAGCGCATGCCTATAGGCTGTCTATAACTGCAGACGAATATACACGAAGCAGTGTCGGAAATTAATGATGTTGAGATGACCATCACACAGTTAGAAGATTTTTTCACTTGTATAAGTCTTCCCATTACTGGTGACTAAGTGGAGAGTTCTAATATTGTACATACTTTCGTTATACATCAGTTTCGCGGGGTAAAATACAATTGAATTTTGAGCAACAATATAGCTTTAATATGATGATTTCTGATTTTGATTGGGTAGAAAATATTGTGAGAAATGGAGAAAATACTGGCTACCAGCATTTTCATCTTTCCCACAATATTTTCTATAGGCTTCTTTCTCTGTGTTGTTAAAAGCTTGAATTGTGTGGTAAAGAGTTAATTAATTATCTGCAAATACATTCAATTTGGACAAATCTTAAATTTTGTTGTGTGGAAAAGGCTTAACCCTTTACCTGATATGCCAATTTGATGCTCTTCCATCGCAGCAACAAATAAAGATATGATGTAAAAAATATTGACAAATGAGGATACAAATATCTGATTGAGTGGAAAACATTGTGGAAAAAGGAGAAATTGCTCGTTACGAGCAATTTCTCCTTTTCCCACAATGTTTTCAAAAGCTGTCTGTTCTTGATGCGTCAAAATGAGTATCTGTGGAGTAAAGGGTTAAAGTAGTACCCTCCTATTGGAAAACAGCTATCTCTACTGAAATATTGTCCAACAAAATTTGCTAGGATTAAAAACCGAGTATAATTGTACTTCTTTAACTGAGCCACAATTCTACTTCTTTAACCGAGCCACTTTTCTTTCTTAGAATTATTATTTATAAATCTAAAACCGTTATATTCTCATTACAAATAGAGAAAATAATTACCTCCCTTGTCAGAAAACCAACAAAGTATCATCAAAGGAATTTGTTGATAGTCATTTCAGCCCCATTTCTATGAATTACTTACCTCTACAAGCCCCATTTCTATGAATCACTTACCTCTACAAATCCAAGTTTAGCAAACAGTCTAAGGCTACTTTCATTGGTGTACCCTATTTTGGCCATGTATGATGTCACGCCCAAACTGTCAAAGCCTGTATATGATCAAAGATAGAGAAATATACCAGAGGAAGAAATCTTTAGGACACATACTGGCAAAAGATGAAAATGCTGGTAGCAAATAATTTTTTCATTTCTTAACATATTTCAAACCCTTTTTTAAGTCTTTGCCAGTCAACTAAACTTTTGCCTCATCCAAACTAAAAGCATTTTGCACAATCATGATGTATAAAATTCTACTCAAAACAGGAAATTCTTTAGTAAAAGGGTAAAAAACTTATTGGGAAAAGGAAAAATGATGGTTGCCCAACATTTTCTCCTTTTCTCACAATGCTTTCAAAAGCCATCTTCCTCAAGGTTGATAAAAGTTGTGTTTCTTTGGTAAAAGTTTACAATAAAATGCATTACTACAGACAATAACCTTTTGTCATTTGATAAAAGTTTTTAATAGGATTAAGTAAAAAATTTGATTTTTTATTGAAATAGCTAATTTCTGAATACATGTTGAAAACACAACACAGGCCACCACAAACCACCCCATAGCCCAATTATGTCATAAGTTATACATGATTCTATTAAGGTTTTCTTCTAAACAAATTTTTAACTCCTTTTTATTATAAACCATATGAAATTACATCAGAATATGAATAAGTTTAGAACAGAGGTATCTAAATAATCTAATAAAGCTCTCAGAGATCCTTTAACTCTTTACCACACGAGAAAATTTTAGACTGGTCCAAATTGAAAGCATTTGCAGATAACAAAATAAAGGTGACTGAAAAATTGAAATTTGTTCTGGAAAGGGTAGAAAACACTGTGGGTTACCAGCATTTCTCCTTTTCCCACAATGTTTTCAAAAGGCTCCTTTGTCAGGGGCGTCAAAAGTAGGGATTGTGTGGTAATGGGTTAAGTTTAACTATTGGTAGTACATGCATGTATTAGCAAACTATAGTGCTTAAGAAATGATTAAAACAAGCCGATAATGACACTGTATGTAAGTAGAACAAAACAGACTAGCTCAAACTGTGCCACCAGTAGTACACTACCCCCAGTTAATTGTCAGTTTTTTTCTAAACAGGATTGATTGATTATATGGTGTTTACCACTGTTTTTGACATTATTTCAGTTATATCAGTTATGCAGCCAGCGCACAGGTCTATCAATGCTTTCCTGGACTTTCATTAACCAGTGCTATGCACAATATTTTTCCTAGGCAACAGGCTACTTTCCCACATAACATTCATAGAAACAATGATCAGTGGTGAGAAAAGAATAAATACTGTCGCAATGACTATCATCAATCCTCAGAGAAATTGGATGAGCCAGGGGTCAAACCAGTGGTCCCTCTTCTTTAGTCCTGTATACTTTTGACTGCACCATCCATCATCAGCTTCTAAACAGGAACTGAAAAGGTAGTTTCTCTCTTTTCTCAAATTCTGTGGTAATATATCAGGCTTGGAAGTGCCTCTAGAGTGCACATTAAGTTTTCCTAGAATTTGGCCCAGTGACCTACTTTCTTGACATGACATGACCCAATTTTAATCTTTTCCCAGATCTTATCACAGCGTTCTGACAAAGTTTCATGAGTACCAGACTGAAAATGTGACCTCTAGAGTGCAAACTAGGTAATTTTTTACTTCTTGACGACACACCATGTACAACAGATGATGTACGACAGACACAGTATGATCATCAATGCTCATCTTGAGCTCTTTGTGTTCAGGTGAGCAAAAGCAAATGCCGATGTGCACACAGCAAAAAATTGCCCCTCCTTTTTTTCTTTCACAATTTTTTTTATCAGTGTTTCAGTCATATTGCTATGGTTAAAGGACCCATCTGTTTTTTTGATACATATACTTGGCTTAGTACTTGCCAACACAGACATGTTTGAAACAAAGTTCATGTTCACTGGTGACATTTATGGTTGAAAACAGTCTTCAAATGTCAAACATGTGAACAAATCTAAACTGCACATCTCAGACAACTTACCATATCTCATCATACAATTCAAGGCTTCTTTTCCATACCCTTTACGTCTTGCAGTTTTCTCTGAAAGAGGCAGATGTTCATATCATGCAACTTCAGCTAATCATAACTCCTAAGAGGAAGAACCATGCTCTATGAAAAAGGGGTTTATTGTAGCTGAAAAAATATGTCAACATATGTCAATCTCTGCAGTCAACACAGGTTTTCCTAAATCAGAAATTTTTACTATTTGTGAATTTTCTGCATATCAAAGGAACATTCTACCTTGTGATTCATTTGGTTGTTAGCCAAAATAAATTTTATAGATCCATGATTATAGAGTGACTTGCTTGGTATTATGCACTGAATCCCCCTTTTTGCTACAGTATAGCTCATATAAAATTTCATGTAGTTTCTGAAACCAATTTGGACAGATTTTCATACCTCCATGAAATTGTAATGATAATTATAAATGTTTACATTACTAGATACTTTTTTTAAATCCATTATTGCAGTTTCTGTTTTCTGATGCCTATGTCATTGATAAAAAATTTCATAGTTTGGGACAACGGCTCATTCACAACGTGAACAAAAATGTGGTGTTCATGATATCAGCATAGCATTAAACATTACAGATTTAGTACATTTATTGTTAGAAGTTTAATATGCAATCTCACATACATGATGTTACAATTACTTATACTGCAGAACAAGTCCCAGCACTGTATGATTTTTTTTTTCATAAAGTTATCTACAAATTCAGAATCTGGATCTTACCTTCTATTTTTTTTATATCAGGTAACAGTAACCTTAACCTTGACTAATACCTGATTCCTGTGTAGTTCAGTGGTAAAGTGTAGGACCAGTGATCTGGAGACCCTGTGTTCCAGCCTCACTGGATTTATTGGCTTTTTCATGGGAGTGTCCTGGTAACCACCATTTTCTCCTTTTCTCACAATGTTTTTAAAAGGCTTCTACCTCAGGGTCGTTATTGTGTGGTAAAGGGTTAATAGAAACATTAAATAATTTATGCACTTGAATTTTCAACAGTTAATATTTCTGATGCAAAGCATCAAAATATGTATACAATATAAAGTCTTTAACTGTATACTTGGGATATATAGGTGTAATATGAAAATAGGCAAAATTTAAAACTGGGCGAAAGATGCCCTTTTCTCAAACATACATATTCAAAAATAATAATACAACAACTGATAAGGGCTGGCTATTAGCCCAAAAAATGACTAACACGACATTTGAACAGAGCCTTAGCCTAGTGCTGGTGAAACCCAGGAAATACATATGTGAAATGCCCCTGTGATATGACTTGTTTATGTTTAACCCTTTACCCCATAAGGCATATGACTTGTTTATGTTTAACCCTTTACCCCATAAGGCATATGACTTGTTTATGTTTAACCCTTTACCCCATAAGGCATTTCTATGGTATCTCTAATTGACCGTAAATAACAGCAAGGATGAAGCTGTTCCTTATGTCTATATGACAGCTTTTGGTAGCATAGAAAACATTGTGGCAAAAGGTGGAATTGCTCGTCATGAGCAATTCCACCTTTTGCCACAATGTTTTCCAAAGTCACCTACAAGCAATGCGTAGAAATGAGTATCTATGGAGTAAAGGGTTCAAGGAATGTGAAGCACCATTCAATCAATCTTATTGATAAGAATACATTTGATGTTCCCTATAGAAAACACTTCAACATTTATTTATTGAATTGTTTTTTTTTTGCCAGGCATGAAAAAGAAAAACCCTGCCAAAAAACAGTTACATCTTTAGGACTCTGTGGTTCCCACATTTTCCACACATTCAAACCCAACTTCCATCCATTAAACCACAAATATTTCTTGTCTGCAAATAACTTCATTTTGGGCAGGTCAAATGTATTCGTTATCTGGTTACCAGCATTATCATTTGTCATCTGGTTACCAGCAATTTATTCCTTTTCCCACATTGTTTTCAACAGCCCTATTTCTGAGGGTAGTTAAAACTCAGGATTGTGTAGGGAAGGGTTAAATGAGGGTATTTGTAAATTCCGTAAATCAGGATGTTTCACCATGCAGTTTCACACTTCTACCTCATTTATGGAGTTGTTGATTTTGTTTTCTTTCACTTACTCACTCTTGACCATATAATGCAATATTTTAATGACCCTTTGGAAGAGGCTTTAGAAAACATTAGCGGAAACAGAAAATGCTTTTAACTCTTTACCACAAGAGAAAATTATGGACTGGTCCAAACTGAATGCATTTGCAGATGACGAAATAAAGGTGACTGAAAAATTAAACTTTGGTCTGGGAAGCATAGAAAACACTGTGGGAAAAGGAGAAAATGCTAGTTACCAGAATTTTCTCCTTTTCCCACAGTGTTTTCAAAAGATTTTTTTCTCAGGGTCATTAAAAGTCGGGATTGTGTGGTAAAGATTTAAACAACATTTTCTCCTTCTCCCGCGATGTTTCCTACCCTTTTAACTCTTTACCAAACAACAAATTTTTGGACTGGACCAAATTCAAGTCGTCTGCAGACAACAAATCAAATCTTGGTAATATGATGATTTCTGACTTTGATAGGGAAGAAAATATCGTGTAGGCTTCTTTCCCAGGCTCATTAAAAGTTGGTATTGTGCGGTCAAGAGTTAAAGGCAAATGTCATGATTTATAAGTTATGTCCCTTTTGTCACCACCAAATGCTTTTCATTTGGAGGAGTTTGGTAGAAAGGTAAAGTACTTCATAGGTTCAATATCAAAAAATTTTTGTCAAACCTGCAATCATAATTTCTATTTCTGCACACTTAGGGTTGTCCTCATCATTGAAAAACAAATTCACATCGCCAACCATGCAGTCTAGATCAGATGAAAAGTAAAAGCACTGAATACAAATACTGTTACCAAAGCTTAGTTTTCGCTGCTTTTTTGGTGAAAACTTTAAGAAAAATGAGAGGGCCTAACTATGTCAAAGCCATTTCACATTTAATTCTTTACCAAATAACAAAATTTTGGACTCGCCAAAATTGAAAGCATTTACAGATGACAAAATGAACATGACTCAAAAATTGAAACTTGACACTAGAAGAAAGGAAAACATTGTGAGAAAGGGAGAAAATGCTGGTTACCAACATTTTCTCCGTTTCTCGCAATGTTTTTAGAAGGCTTCCTCTTGGCTCTAAAAACCAAGGCTTCTTTGATAAGGGGTTGACTACTCTTCTTGTATTTTTTTTTTTTAATCTTTGCTGGGCCTTACGTTAAAGCAGTTGGTAGCCAATAGAACTTAACCCATTAACACATAAAGCCGACTTTCAACAACCCTAGGAAAGAGGCCTTTTGAAAACATTGTTGGAAAAGGAGAAAATGCTGGTAACCAGCATTTTCTCCTTTTCCCACAATGTTTTCTATTCTAAGAAAGAAAATTTTCACAATTTGAGCTACACTAATATTGTCATCTGCAAATGCTTTTAACGTGGCCAAGGCTAAAATTTTATTTAGGGTTAAGAAAAGGAGATGCCTTGTTTGAATCTCAAGCTCAGCCAATATTGATCACAGGAATGATGATAGTCATTGTGACAGAGTCATTCCTTTCTCATCACGGATGATGATTATTTTGTTAAGGCCTAACAAAAAAATTCTGTGTTTAAGGTTTTTGTCTGAGATACTGTAGGAAGGGTAGGTAGGGATTTATTTTTTCCTCCAAAACCTTTTTACATGGGACATGATAATGAAGTCACACCCTAAGGATAATTTTTTTGTCAATCATAGCAAAAAAAGTTTAGGGTCAGCCGTATTTTCTAGGCAGGGTAGGGAAACCCTAAAAACAGATTTATCTTGGGCCTATGCAGCAAGTGGCTTGAGAAGATTACTGTATAAAAGAGTATATTATGTATGTCGCAAAATTTGCAAATTACCGATTATGGACATTTTGCACACAGAATTGTTTATGGATTCAAGACACTTGTTATTTGTTGGTGTACTTGTAGTAAAATACACAAACAGAAAAGTTTGTAAATTTTCCAAACTTGTGAAATTGCAAAAAATTAATGTCACAAATATTTCCACTTATACAGAACTGTGTGAAGCAGTAGTAAAAAAAAAACCACTGGGAAAGCATGGATAGGTGCACTTGCTGCCACAATCTGCTAATAACTGAATTAATGTTGAAAATGGCATTTTGTTCACTTCTAGATTATATCATGAAGAAAATGTCATAAATCTAGGCCTATTTGTAACAAACAAGTTTCAAGGCAACAGGCAGAAAATCTTGTTGCATTCCTGTCAAATGATCTATAATATTTCTAATGGATTGTATGATAAGCATGATCAAATCTTTCTACCGAATCTTAGAACTACATACCAATTTCTGTTTTTCCAGAATGTTCACGCATATCTCTGTCTAGAAGAATAAAGGTACATTCTGAAATTATGCAATAAAATTCAGTGTACAACAAATTTAAACAATTTCTATTTGAGGACCAAATCATTTTTTGAAAGCTTCTTTTATTTCTATGTTGAGGCTATGACCAAGAGATGACAAACTATGTACAGTAGTGGCATCCTCAGATGAAGCTAAATACCAAATTTGGTAGCTTCAAGTCTAATGGTTTCAGAGTAGAGGATTTTCAATATCTTTCAGCTTTGTTGCCATGGCAACCAGAGATTTTCAGGAATCAATTTTTCAACAAATTCTGAAGAGGGCCATAGTAGGATTATTTCTGTGAAGTTTGGTCAAAACTGTATGAGCTGTTTCAAAAAAGAAGATATTTAAAAATAAAAGTTCATGCAAACACTGTATCATGCATCAATTCACACACTCATAGACTTAAAGATGCACCATGGACTTAGGGTCAACACTGCCCTGTGACGTTTGAGGTGAAAAACAGTAGACCAAAATCCTTTTTTAACCCTTCACCAATTACATAGTTTCAGACTAATCCAAATTCAAAGCAAGTGCAATGAAAAAGCAAATGTGGCTCAAAATTCAAAAATTGTTTTGGAAAGTTTAGAAAACATTGTGGGAAAAGGAGAAAATGCTACAACTGGTTACCAGCATTTTCTCCTTTTTCCTCAATGATTTTTTCAAAAAAGGTTCTTCCTACTGGTCATGAAAAGCTGAGATTGTGTGGTAAAGGGTTAACTATGGACAGTTGCCAAATTATTTCACAAAAATGCACACACCTTTGAAACAAAGTCAGACTTCATATTCTGCCAGCCTGATCTTGATATACATTGACTGCAACAGGCTGGCAGTCTGATCTTAATCTTCTTTGTCAACTTGAAAGTTCAAAAAAGACTTTTAGCCTTTTTGTTTAATTCTGTAAATCTTCCTGCTATTCTTACTATTGTTATCTTGCCTCCATGAAAGTTGCATTTCATACTCTTGTTCTAGTGTCAGTGGTTCAGATGCTGTTAGTAACTGAAGTTCCTCAGATTTCATCCACTTGTGATATCTAGTAAAGAAAATTTAATGGGTTCAGAATAAGTTGTTTAACTCTTTACCAAACAACAAATTTATAGACTGGTCCAAATTGCCACAATGTTTTAAAAAAGCTTCTACCTCAGGGTCATCATTGTGTGGTCAGGGTTAATCTAAATATTAAATATGCACTTGAATTCTTAATAATAGTTACTTCTGATGCAAAGAATCACAATATACAATAATATAAAGTCTTTAACTGTGTACTTGGGATATACAAGTAGCTGTAATATGAAAATACACATAGCCTAGAACTGGGTGAAAGATACCCTTTTCTCAAACATATTAAGAAATAATAAATACAATAATTGATCGATTCAGATATGGAAACATGACGTTGCCCTGCAAACTCTATGGAAGCACTCCTTTCACCCTTGAAGAAGATTAGCCCTGAGTTATCAAGGGTCCCTGGATAGAATTTAAGGATTGATGATAGTCACTGCGACTGAATTTAACATCTTGTCACCACTGACGGTTGTTTGGGTAAATGTTCAATGGGAAAACAGCCAGTGGGCTTGGAAGCTGTAATTCGAAATTTTGTCGCTTATACCCATTTCAAAGGATGCCAGTAAAATCGTGTTTGAAGAAGGGCTGCTGTGAAGGTTTGCAGAGACCAAATAATAAAAATAGCATGGGAGCAAGCCTTCAGACTGAAGGTAGGGGCAAAACGACTAGGGAGAAACAGGGTGGTGAAATGACCAGTGATGGAAGAATGACTATGGGAAAATGACTATGGGAAAATGACCAGGGAATACACATCCTGGGGGCAATACGACTAAGGGAGGAAATGATTTGAGGGCGAACGACTCCACATTGAATTCCATGGTGTAATCTATAAAGTCATGAAGTCCAAACATGAAAGACTTCTAAATCATCATTTTATGGCTTGCCTTCATCCCACATATATACATATATATAGTTTGCAAGATTTCCATGAGACTCTCGCGACTGCACCACAAGACACTTCCACAGCGACCGTGTCAAAATGACAACAAACTAAGACAAAGACTAAAATTAAGGTCTAGAATGGGTAATTGCTAGGTGCTGGTTCTTACTTGGGTACGTGTTTCTTTTCGTAAGGCACTAGCACAACTTTGTCGCATTTTATCTGAATATGTTGATTACATTTCATGTTGATAGCCCTGACCGGACACGAAAACTATTTATTGAATTCGCGAACTTTTCGGCCGGTGCATCGTTCGAAACGTTACGTAACATGAAAATAGCCTCTGCGTGGGTCTGAATGCGAGAAATGAGTGGAATAAAAGAGCTGCTGGAAAGATTTCATGTTTCAAGAACAACTGGATTTCTTCTCAGAGAACCACTGGTAAGCCAACTATGACGATCTTAGTAAAGTAAATCGATAGTCACGTAAGTGTTAATGTTACACGGTCAGTACGAATTACGGACGTTTCGAACCATACCCCTTTCGTACCATGATTTGACCATTTCGTTTTATTCATACGAGGTCATCCTTTTTTTTTTTGGACGGACCTATGACAGAGTTTTGACTGAAACAGTCTTCGATATGATGGGTTAAAAAGGAGAAAAACAGTCAAAAACCCTATTTATTCAATTTAAATATTTGTTGAAGCATTAATTAGTCTCACAAATAGTTACCAGTATTTCTACTTTTCCGACAGTGTTTTCAAATGGCTTATTTCACAGAATTGTCAAAAGTTGGGATTGTGTAGTAATTTTTAAAGACTGAAAAAAAATATAAATAAAATAAACATAATAAGCAAGCTAACAAAATCTGATAGTGTCAATTTCATATCTTTATAGCGTTTTTCTGTACAGTGCCACCTTTTAGTTTAAGGACCCTGGGAAAGAAGCCTTTTGAGGACATTGTGGGAAAAGGAGAAAATGCTAGTAAACAGTGTTTTCTCCTTTTCCAACAATATGTTTACCCGCTGAAGGAAAAAATGCACCTTTTGTGCCACATTGAAATTGTCGTCTGCAAAATTAATGCTGTCAGTTTTGAGGGTAGAAAATATTTTTGGAAAATAAGCCAGTGCTGGTTACTCCTTTTCCCACATGTTTTCAAAAGCCGTCTTCCTCAAGGTTATTTAAACTTCGAGTTGTGTAAAAAAAGTAATCCAGAATTTCATAAAAAGTGTTGGACATTATAGATTAGAATTTTCAGTCTGATCTTGAACATACCTGTTTGCCTAATCATCTCACATGCACCATAGTTCAGAGATTAATGAAAAAGGTTTGCCAAAATACAGGAATGTGTAGAAAAAATAAACATGCCACCACAATACTGAAATATCGTTAAAAACAGCTGGTGAATCAAATATGCTTTTTTCTGCCTCTTTCTTCCTTTCTGTTAACCTTTAACCACACAGGTCTGAGATTGAATAACCTGACTCAAAAAAGAATTTGGAAAAATTAACCCTCTACCACACAGTGATGAGTTTTGATGCCCTGAGGAAAGAAGCCTTATGAAAACATTGTGGGAAAAGGAGAAAATGATGTTAAACAGCATTTTCTCCTTTTCCCACAATATTTTCTACTCAATCAAAGAACAATTGCAGTATTTGATCTGAATTAAAATTGTTGTCTGCAGCTGCTTTCAATTTGGACAAGGGTAGAATCTTGTTATCTGGTAAAGAGTTAAGGAAAAAGGAGGATAAATAAAGCATTTTTTCCTTTTCCCATCATGCTTTCTTCACTACCACAGAGTCTCATAATTTATATCACACTAAATTTGATGTTTTGTGCTAAATGGTTTACTTGTGAATACTGGACAAAAAGAAATATTAATTGCAATTTGTCATGCTAGCATCATGGACAATGCTTTTGCTTCAGTTATAAACCTTGGAACGTTTTAGAAACAGCATAAATCATGGAACAAACATACAGGTATGATAGATCTAAATGTATCCAGTGTTTTCAAATAAACAACTTTTTTTTCTTTCATTTCTAGAGAGAACTGCCAGCCTACTTTGAAGCATGGAATGTTGCTGCAAGAGAAATGCCAAATTTGGTCAAAGAGAAGAGAATGAGAGATTTCGTAAGAGCGGTGTGTAGGAAATATACTTGTAACAAAATTGAAATTTACAAAGGAAATTCAGTGGTATAATGGTGAAGTAAGACAAGTTGTCCTATTTATCCCTATACACAGGGTTTTCCCTGACCCCGTCTTTCTTTGAATTTGGACCCGCAGTTACAAGAATTTTGAGGGAGAAGGTTATGACAACATACATGTAATTAGGAAAGAAGACAGTGCTGGTAATCAGCATTGTCTCCTTTTCCAACACAGTTTTCACCATGTGACAAATGCCTTGATTAAGGCCTCATTTGACTTGTTGCCAGTGAAATTAATGCTTTCAAACTAGAGAATGCTAAAATTTTGTTGTTTGGTAACGAGATATAGTATCTCACATGAATGTTCATGTTATTTTGAATGCAGAAGACATGATTAATTGTCTACCACACAATTCTGACTTTTAACGACCCTGAGAAAGAAGCCTTATGAAAACATTGAGGGAAAAGGAGAAAATGCTGGTTACCAGCATTTTCTCCTATTCCCACAATGTTTTCTATCCTTCCCAAAAGAAATTACAATTTTTTGAGCCCCACTTATTTGTCGTCTGCAACTGCTTTCAATTTGGACAAGTCTTCAAATTTATCGTTTGGTAAAGAGCTAAAGAAAAAGTAAAAACAAGCCCTGTACTCACCACCCCCGTACTCACCACCCCCACCCCCAAAGAAAAAAGTATTGGGTCAAAATTTTGCTTTGAAAAGAAATAAAATTATAATGTAATAACCAGTTTTTTTGTCAATTTCCAAAAATATGTTTAGTCTTTCAAAGGAAAAATCTCATTGTATGAACCAAATACTTATCAAAATCTTGCCAACAGCCAATGCTTTCAGTTTGGAGAAGCTTTAAATTTTGTTTTCTAGTAATGAGTTTAAACATAGCAAATTCCAAGAAAACTCATATATTTTGATGAAGTATTTGTACAAGCTTGAGTGCATTAAAGGTATATGCAAATAACCTGTACTGCTTACTATACGTAGATACACTGTTATTGATATCACATTAACAGTAGACATTATGCTCAACATGTAGCCTTTCTTACAAAACGGAATTGACAATAGAAGCAAGATCATTGATGAGTATTACATAATGAGACCGTTCTCTTCCAGATGAAACTGTTGGATCATTCTAGACTTTCCTCACACAAAGAATACAGACTGGCACACCTACAGTTGTCTCTGATTGCATCTGGTTATATCTGGCAGGATGGTGATAGAGGGGTCATAAATGTAGGTATTGATCATACTGAAAAAGAACTTAAAGATTTAAAACTGATTGTCAAATTGGACTTATAAAGCTTCGGGGCAAACTTATTTTAAGCCCACATATAGTGCCATAGTAAAAGAATAAGGAACACCTTGAGTAAGAAAAAAACAGAACTAAATATGGCAATTTCAAAAATGTCTTGCAACAGAAATTTGTTGTATGACAAGAATATAAAAATACAAGACATGAAAAAGTCTGACATGTCCAAGTTGGAAGATTTGCAGATAACAAAATAAAATTGGGTCAAATGACGGTACTTGTGTAGATTAGGTAGAAAGCATTTTGGAATAAGAAGAATATGCTGGTTACCAGTATTTTCTCCTGTTCCCACAATACTTTAGAAAAACAATCTTTTTCAGCGTCCTTAGATTGTGTCATAAATGTTGTACCCTTATTCTGCAAAATAAGTGAAACAAAACTTCCACGCGTATACAGCTTCAGATAGAGGGAGTGATTTTGATTTCAAAACTGATAATATTAATTATTTTCCACTAAACCCTATGTTATGGGTACTCTTTAAAATTGTATCATTTTTGGAAAAGATGTCCTTACAGGCCAGTGTAGATCAAAGATGAGACTTCATATTCTGCAGTCTAATCTTGATCTACACTGTCCGAGAAAGGACAGTTTTCACATTTAGCAGCCTAAGGTTTAACTCTTTACCAAATGGCAGAATTTTAGACTGGTCCAAATTGAAAGCACTTGCAGACGACAAAACAAACATGACTCAAAAACTGAATTTTTTTTCCAGCAGGGAATAAAACATTGTGGGGAAAGGAGAAAATGCTGGTTACCAGCATTTTCTCCTTTTCCCACAATGTTTTCAAAAGGCTTCTACCTCAGGGTCGTAAAAACCAGGCATTGTTTGGGAAAGGTTTAACTAATTTGATACTGTTTATTAGGTTCTTCCAGAGTGCATTGCAGTACCATGGTATGGTGTAGCAAGCCACCTGGGTATCAAACCAATCCTTAGTCATTGCAGTTTTGCCTTAGCCAATTGGAGGTGGTCAGAAGAAGAAAAGTATGCTCTGAAGTTTTACCTATAAAGTAAATAACCTAAAAAATCAAAATCCAGTGACCAGTGATCATTTTTCAGATTATATTCCTTATATAGGTTATGTCCTTAACTCTTTTCCCCAATCCCAACTTTTAACAACCCTGAAAGAGAAAGCTTTTTAAAATATTGTGGGCAAAGGAGAAAATGCTGAAAAATATTTTTCTACCCATCCCATAACAAATTTCAAGTTTTGAGTTGAATTTATTTTGTCATCTGCAGATTCTTTTAATTTGGAATAATCTAAAAAGTTCCTGTTTGGTTAACAATTACCTTTTTCAGCAACATACTTATATTGAAAAGTGGTAATGTCAGCATCAGATAAAGTCACTGAAAAAGATGCCAAGAAATTAAAGCTTAATAATTGTTTAAATGCCAATGATAACAGTTTGAAATGAAATGCAAGCTTTTTGACAAAAGTACTTGTACTTAACTCTTTACCAAAGGACAAATTTATAGACTCCAAATCAAAAGCATTTGCAGACGACAAAATAAATGTGAAATCGAAATTGGATTTGGGAAGGTTAGAAAACGTTGTGGGAAAAGGAGAAAATGCTGGTTACCAGCATTTTCTCCTTTTCCCACAATGTTTTTGGAATGCTTCTACCTCAGGGTCATCAAAAGTCATCATTGTGTGGTAAAGGGTTAAGCTAGAAATGTAAATATTCAATTTTAAGTGGCTACTTTTCCCTCACTTTTCACCAGCTGGTTTTCATTTAAAATTCTTTCCCCCCCCCAAGTCAATAGGGTTCAGACCATTGGTGATGTAAAAGAAACTGTAAGTTTGAAAAAAATTGGACCACAAATTAAAACTTGAGTAAACAAAAAATAGAACTTGTAAACAAGAAATGTAAATTTTCAATTTTTCCCATATTGATTGTCAGTTATTTTTCAAAATGAGTAGGGTTGAAGTTATTGACCATATGAAAGAAACCATTTAAATTTCACAAAAATCAGACCATAATTGCAGACTTTATCATGTAAATGAAAATAAAAAGACCAACAAACAGACAGATGGACAGACAGACAAAAAACTAAACCATCATAGATACTGTGCTGGCTTTTAGCTGGTAGAGCTTAAAAAGAAAATACTATGTGACTGCAAGTTTATTTTTAGTTAATCAAGGACTCTGTTAAACAAGCACACCTGAAACTTTTTGAAATACTGGTTCGCATTTCAGCTGTATCAAGAGTTTATATGCTGTGCCTGGAGGGACAGAAGCCAACTGGTTCGAAAGTGTAACATGCCAGGTTGAAATGGACTTTGCACCAGCACTTCAGGTAAGTTCTGATGATGGTTTTAGATCAGATTTACCCATAGCTCCAAAAAAGAGGGAGTGATGATATTCCAAATCCATTATTTCTATTCGAAACCCTATGTTGTGGGTACTTATTAGAATTGTCTTGATGAGGCAATTCTAATGAGTACCCATAACATAATTTTGGTGGAGAATTATCGTTATTTTCAATTTTGAAATCAAAATCACCATCTCTGTCAGGAGCTCTGGGACTTACCCATCAGCATATGCCAATATAGAAATGCAGTATGTGGTGAAATAACTTTTACGAAGCATTTGAAAAGAAAGTTGACTGAATTTTGTCGCACTTAAATTGCTAGTATTCTACCAGATGGCAAAATTTTAAATTTGTTGAAAGTGGAAATATTTGCAGGCGACATTAATTTTGACTCAAATTGTGGCATTTATCTTGGAAGGTGTAGGAAAATTAGTGGGAGAAAAGAAAATGCTGGTTATCAGAATTTTTTTCTTTTCCCTGCAGTGTTTTCAAATGCCTTTTCCTCACGGTCATTATAAGACAGTATTGCCTTGTAAAGAGTAAACCCTTCACCACACATTCCTGACTTTTAAGAATCCTGAGATACACATGAAAACATTGTGGGGAATAGGGTAACCAGTATTTACTCCTCTGTCACAATGTTTTGTACCCTTTCTAACACAACTTTCTTTTTTTTTACAGTCATATTTATATTATTGTCTATAATTTCTGTCGAGTTAGACTTGCCTTATATATTTTCTTTGGTAAAGAGTTAAATTTTAAGCCTACAGTACAACTTTTCTTGCAGTGTTTACTGATGGCAATTGACAATGCTGAACAACAAAATGTGGATTGGCTTATAGAAAACTTGAACAGCTTGACAGATACCCTACATAATATGAAGAAATCTTTGTCCACCATGCATGGTAATGCTTACCTTATATTCTGAACGTCAGGTGACTCCTGTCTGACATGAAAATCCAGTTTGTCAACGTAATCGAGATTCAACACTTTACCAAACTATAAAATTTTAGACTTGTTTAAGTATATAGCATCTGTAAATGATAAATGTGATTTAAATGACTCAATTGGTTTCTGAGAGCCTAGAAAAAATTGTGAGAAAAGGAGAAAATGCTGTTACCAGCGTTTATTCCTTTTCCCTCTGTTTTCACACAGCTTCTCTGCAAGTAGAGATATATTATAGCCAGAGAATAAACAAATACTGTTAGAACCTGATGGTGATATAATCTAATCAGCTGTGTTAAGGTGGATTAAAAAATCAATATAAGGTGTATGGGAAATAGAAAATGAAGGAATTTGTCTTCAATGTTAATAGAAAACTGTGGGTTTACTAACCGCAATAGAATGAAATGCATTTTCTATCTGCCGTAATCTATGCAATCTTGCAATCATCAGGGACAATATTTAGCATGAAGTTACAAGAGTGATTATAGTGTCATAGACATACATGTAGAATAAAAAGAAACATTAAAAAATTGGAAGAAAACAAGTAAAGATGTATGTTTAAATGTTAGAATTTGTCATTGAAAGCAGACATTATGAGAAAATGCTGAAGTCATCACTCCTCTATTTCCAATGTCTTCAAAAGCCTTTTTATATGTCTGAATGGTCATAGTATGTTATGGCCCCGGTTATGTGTCCATCCATTAGTCTGTACATCTGTCCATCTGTCTATCCATTAACAATTTCTTGTGTGCGCATCTCCTCCTACACTTTCCATTGGAACAAGTTCAAACTTACCACGATGAATCTCTATGATCTGTAGTTGTGCATATGGCTCTTGAAATTTGGATCTATGTAGGTTTTCTAGATTTCACTGACAAGCCCTTTCGGGCTTACATGGGCCACTCTACAAAGCTCTTGTTGCTCAGGGTCTTTAAAAGACAGGATTGTATCTGACTTGTGACCTGGTAGTTGCAAGCTTGATACCCAGTTGAGGTAAACCTTCTTTCTGATGATATTTGGCCTCTCTCCTCTGATGCTTTTGAGAAAAGCAGTCAGTGACTTAAAAAGAAGGTTGTGTCATTATTAGTATGAGAAAACCAGGAACGCAGTGATATGAACTAAACTGTTAAATCAATTTTTACCAGACAACAGTATACAGACAACAAATAAAATGTGGCTGATATAACAGGATTTGTCTTTAAGTCTTTACCAAACAACATAATTTTAGATTTATCCAAATTGGAAGCTTTTGCAGATGACAAAATTAATGTGACTTATAACTTAAAATTTGTTATGGGAAGGGAAGAAAACAGAGTGGAAAAAGGAGAAAATGCTGGCCACCAGCATTTTCTCCTTTTCCCACAATGTTTTAAAAGGCTTCTTTCTCAGGGTTGTTAAAAGTTGGGATTGTGTCGCAAAGAGTTTTAAAATGGGATAGAAAAGATTGTGAGAAAAGGAGAAAATGATGGTGCCTTGCATTTTCTCCTTTTCCCAGTGTACTTTTCCAAAACTGCTTCCTTAGGTTGGTGGAAACATGGGATTGATAAAGGGTTTAGGGTTTTACATTGCAGATCACCTTACAGCAAGAACTTTCTACAATGTGATCAGACCATATCTATCAGGGTAATATTGTTATAACTTTTAACTCTTTACCACACAACAAAATTTTGGATTCGTCCAAATTGAAAGCATTAATTTTGTAGATGACAAATTGAATGTGACTCAAAAGTTGAAATTTGATTTGGGAACATTAAAAAATATTGTAGGGAAAGGAGAAAATGCTGGTTGGCAGCATTTTCTCCTTTTCCCACAATATTTTCAAAAGCTTTCTTTCTTAGGGTCGTTAAAAGTTGGGATTGTGTGGCAAAGAGTTAAAGCACAAAATTATACTTTACACATTTTTCAATCTTGGTAATGAGACCCTAATAATGGCAATCAAGATCAGACTGCACAAAACATGCAGTCTGTCCTTTGATCTACCTGGGTCCATTTTCACCAACAGTTCTTTAAAACATTCTCAGTCCTATTCTGAAACTTTCAAAATTTGAAAGTAACACATCTTCTTATTGGCTAAACCAAATCATAAACCAAATAGCTTAGCTAATCAGCAGTTGTGTTACTTTCAAATTTAGAAAATTGTAGAGTATTGGACTAGGAATGGTTTGAAGAATGGTTGGTAAATACGGACCAAGATTGATGTTTTCCAGAATATGTTGGCAAAGTATACAGTGTAGATCAGAGATCAGAGATCAGACTGCAGCTTTTGTGCAATGGCTGCAAAGGCAAGAAGTTCTGAAAGGTGCTTTAAGATTTGAAATGTACCAAACAGCAAAATTTAGTCTTGTCCATAATGAAAGCATTGCTGGCAACAAATTGAAAGCAGTTCATGATGGTAAATGTCTTCGAGTAGGAATAAAATAGTGTAGAATGTAGAGAAAAGTTACATTTTGAACTAGAAAGGTTAAAATTAACAAGTTTTGAAAATAAATTTTGCTGTAACTGCAATCAATGACTGAACATATTTCCATATTGCTGTTGGCTAACTGTCATTTTAAAGTGTGCAAGAAAACCATATTCAGTGGTTCTAATCAAAAGATGATAATAAACCCTGTACTGGTTGAAAGTACTCGTAATGGAGCTAGGTGTATTTTCACTAATATCAGTTCTTTTATCATTTGTTGCCTGAGATCAGAGTTGTAGTTCTTTTACATATGTATGTACATGTTTTTGTTTGTATTCTTGTTTTTAAAGATGTTGTCTTCTTGTTAGTAGCATTTCTGCTTTTCCCACAATGTTTTCAAAAGACTTAATTCTCAAGGTTGTTAAAGCTTTGGAATGCATGGTTAGAGTCAACTCTTTACCACACAATCAAGACGTTTAACACCTTTTTGATAAATTTGGTTAAACCAGCTGGTAACCAGATTAGCAAAAAGCTGGTAACCAGCAATTTTGCCTTTTTCCACAATGTTTTTCTCCCTTCTTAAAACATTTTTTGAGTCACAATTATTTTGTTGCCTACAAATGCCTAAAACTCTGTTGTTCAGTAGGGTTAGGAATAGTAAAAACACAGGATCATTTGATTAAAAAATTTGCTAAATAATTAGAGGTTATTACACAGCTGATGAGGGCCGGAGAGTGATATCGGCCCGCCACCTTGATATCTGCCCCGAGGGCTTTAGCCCGAGGGCAGATTTGGAGGTGGAGGGCCGATATCACTCTCCGGCCCTCATCAGCCGTGTAATAACCTCTTTATTACATTCAGAGATCAATTGCTCGACTTTTTTGGTTTTCTAGCAAGTTTGAATACTATAAACAAAAATATCTTGTCTCCATTCGACAAAACTTTTTTCCGCGGGTAAATGTCACGTTCATGACGTCATTCACCATCACTATCGTAGAGCTGCGTATGTGCAGTATAGGACGTTTTAAATAAACAGTTCTTCATGTTTGTTTGTTGATAAAAAGATGTTGCCATTATTGTTTCTCAATCAAAATATTCAATTTAGTGTGATACGGATCAAAATTGAGAAGCAGGATAAATAGAATAGATGGTTGATGCTTCGAATTATGAGACTCAAGCTCAGTTCACCCGGCTCAATGAATAAAAATCGTAGAACTACTAGCCTATAGACAATACACATTGCCTGATAAGTTTCCCAATCCAAGACAACAACAATCTATTCTCTATTTATCACGTCTTTGTTGGTTAAACGATTCAACGTTGCCTGTAGTTTTGAAGATTTGTCCGCTAGCGATTGACGGACCGATTCCGCCATTTTTTTTTCAAAATGGATATTTTGAGAACGTTAGTTTACGAGCGAGTGTTCTGTTGCTATAGATATAGAACAAATACCTTATCAACGGGCAGGATATCAGATATCAGCCCGTTGCCCCGCCGTATCGGCCCTCGCGTGACGCTGATATTACACCATTTTCAGTGGAAAATGTTACTATTATTAGTAACAGAATGTAATAATCAACTGTATAGTCTTACTTTGACAGATGGGGAGGTGAAGGATCACCCTTACCTAATGGATTGATATATCAAGGAGTTTCAGATGTTCCTATGAAGGTATTTATATTTTACTGCGACCAGTGTGCTCGGAAGTAACTTTAACTTGGTAACTTGACATTAACTTGACAAAGTTTTAGTCCCAGCCTTGCTGAAAGCATTTTGTTGATGACAAATTTTGTGTAGCTAAAATGATAGGGTGTCTCTAACAAAGGGCAGGAAACATAGGAAAAGATGAAAATGCTGGTTACCAGCATTTTCTCTCTCATGTAATATTTTTAAAATCTGTTTTTTAAGTTGGTTTGTACACAAATTCAGGATTATGTAGTTGAGTTAACGATTGACCATCATATCATCCAGGTTTTCAGAACATCCCAGCCAATCAGGTGATTTGTCCTGGATCTTAGAATAAGAACTTTGGCTTAGGATAATGGGTGGTACTTTACATTTTATTGCTAAAGTCATTTTTAATTGTTCTATTTTAGTCTTACAGTAGGAAAGAAAGCATCTCTGATGTGTTTATAGAGGGCTTATAGAGTATATTTGTCTTTTAGTTCATTAATTTACATGCAAATTTTATGTGTAGTTATTCTGTATCTCTCTCTTTCACTCATATTTTGTATATCTCTGTCTTTTTTACTCTCTTTCTTTATACCCCCGCAAAACAAATGTTTTCGAAGGTATACTGGAATCAGCCTGCCTGTCCATGTGTCTGTCCGTCCATGTGTCAGTCTGTGTACAAATAATTGCCTGTTTCTGTCAAAGCGCTGGCAGGAGTATTAAGTCACATTCAGTGAATGCTCTAGTTTTATCAATTTTCAATGCCCAGTTTAATTCTCTATTTTAGCACATTTGGTTCTTGACTCTTATTTCTTCAATTTGTCCATGAGAACAGATGATGGGAGCAAGCGCTGCCCAGAGTTCCACATTACAGTGTATGGATGCCTTACTTGGAGTTACTCACAAGCCAGGTAAATGCAATGGACTCAGGATGATTTGAACACATAGTAATATGAACACAAATTTTCACCTTATACCTAGGATATTTCAAACACATAGTAAGATGGACAGGACTTTTCACCATAAACCTAGGATATTTCAAACACATAGTAACATTGACATGACTTTTCACCATAAACCTAGGATATTTTCAAACACAAAGTAACATGATCACGACTTTTCACCTATACGTAGGATATTTCAAACACATAGTAACATGGACACAACTTTTCACCATATACCTAGGATATTTCAACACATAGTAACATGCACATGACTTTTCATCTTATCCCTACGATATTTCAAACACATAGCAGAGCTCCAGATGGAGGGAGCGACTTTGATTACAAAATTCTAAATATTAACTATTCTCCACTAAACCATATGTTGTGGGTACTCATTAGAATCTAATGAGTATCCACATCATAGGGTTTCAAAGAAAAATAATGGATCTAGAATACCATCACTCCCTCTTATCTGAAGCTCTGACATAGTAACATGGACACAACTTTTCACCTTATACCTAGGATATTTCAAACACATAGTAAGATGGACACGACTTTTCACCATATACCTAGGATATTTCAAACTCATAGTAACATGGACACGACTTTTCACCTTACAAGTAGGATATTTTAAACACATAGTAACATGAGAATGACTCTTCACTTTATAACTGAGATAGGTTTAACACAGTAACACAAACATGACCCTTCAATTTATACCTGAGATAGTTCAAACACATAGTAGCATGAACATTACACTTCACTTTATACCCGAGATAGTTCAAACACATAGTAACATGAAAACAACTGTTCCATTTATACCTGAGATAGCTCAAACGCATAGTGACATGAACACAACTTTTCACTCCATACCTAGGATAGTTCAAACACATAGTAACATGAACACGACTTTTCACTTCATACCTAGGATGGTTTCAAACACATAGTAACATGGACACGACTTTCACTTTATACCTAGGATGGTTGGAACACATAGTAACTTGAACATGACTTATCACTTTTACACCTAGGATGGTTCAAACACATAGTGACATTAAGACAACTTTTACTTTTAAACCTATGAAGGTTCAAACACATAGTAACATGAACACTTTTAAAACCACCTGAACACTTTAACAAGCAATCCAAGTTTTAATGATCCTGAGGAAGAAGGCTTTTGAAAGAATTATGGTCCAGCCCAATACCTCAGATAGTAACTTACAGGATTTGAAACCTAGGGGTTGCTTGTTTGATACTTCCACATACTCTTTGTAGGTATTGGTGATGTTTTTGATAATATTCATTCTTTTGTGACAGCTAAGAAACGTTATGATGATGCTTTTGTTGTAAGGCAGCCAGATTCTTGGAAAGAATATTTGGTGCAGTCCTTTTAAAATAAACTAAAGTAATGCAAGGAAAGGTGTTGTTAGTCACAATCTAACTAGACTGATATTCAAAATAGTGCTTAACCCATTACCACACAATCCCTACTTTCCACACCCCATGAGAAAGAAGCCTTTAGAAAACATTTTGGAAAAAGGAGAAAATGCTGGTAACCAGCATTTTCTCCTTTTTCCACAATGTTTTCTACCCTTTCCAAATCAAATTTCGATTCTTCAGTCACATTTATTTTGTCGTCTGCAAATGTTTTTATTTGAACCAGTCTAAAATTTTGTTGTGTGGTAAAGAGTTAAACCTTAACCACTGCAAGCCAAGTTTTAACGACACTTTGGAAAAAACCTATTGAAAACATTGTTAGAAAATGCTGTCAACCAGTATTTTCTCCTTTTACCACTATGTTTTCTACCCTATCAAAGACAACTCAATAATTCAAGCCACATTCAAATTCATCTGCAAATGCTTTTAATTTGGGCTAGTCTAACCATTTTGTAACAGACCTCTTTTGAAATATTGTGGCTAATGAAACAATATCTCCATTTGCCACATTTCTTTTTCAAAAGAAGTTTTCAAGTTACATAAGGGACTCTAATGGAGAAATTGAGTGGTATAATAGATTAATTTTTCAGACACAGATAAATTTCTGAAAGAGATGAGGTACTATATGGTTACCGCACACAGAGACTTTATAACCTGGATTGAAAATAGATCTACAGTGAAAGAACTTGGTAGGCTGGTTGATCTTTATATAATCTCATACTTTTACATCTGAAATCATTGTTCTTGCTTAGATAGAGAAGTTTTCTCTTGATTTAACCCTTCCCCAAACAATGAAATTTTGGACTAGACCAAGTTGAAAGCACTTGAAGACGACAAATCAGATGTATTGTAAATGAGGATTTTTGTCCATGACAGAGTAGAAAACATTGCGGGAAAAGGAGAAAATGCTGGTTACCAGCATTTTCTTCTTTTCCCACAATGTTTTCTATAGGCCTCTTTCTCCGGGTAGTTAGAAATCAGGATTGCGTGGTAAAGGGTAAAATGACAAATTACTGTACTTGTCCATATTCAAAGCATTTGCAGACAATAAAGTAGATGTCTATCAACTGGTGGGATTTGTCTCTGATAGATCAGTTTTCTTTTCCCACACTGTTTTCTACAGCTTTGGTTCTCAGGACTGTATGAGTATCAGTCAGGATTGTATGATTTTGATATTTTGCTTTGAAATACATTTCAGTGACTAAACTGAAGCCGTCCAATGAGAGGTTATCCTCAGCCTATGATGCTTGTCTAAAATCTGTGGTTGATTTCAGGAGCTATCATTTACAGATTGTCACCAAGTGAGTGTGAAAATTTACCCATTTAGTTATTATATTCAGTTTTGTCACCTAGTGAGTGTGGAAATTTATCCACTGGTTATCATATACATTTTTTTGCCCAGTGGGTGTGGAAATCTACCCATTCGGTATAACATACAGGTTTTTGCATTATGAATGTAGAGAATACCTGCTAGGTTATCATAATACAGGTTGTCACTCAGTAAGTGTGGAAGTTACCTTTTTGGTTAGCATTTTGAGATTGTCACTCAGTGAGAGTGGAAATTAGTTCAAATGACGTGCTTGGTTAACATATACAGATTGTCACTCAATGAATGTGGGAGTTACCCATATGGTTATCATATACAGTTTGTCACTCAGTGAGTGTGTAAAATTACCTATTTGGTTATCATACACAGGTTGTCACTCAGTGAGTGTGTAGAATTACCTATTTGGTTAATATACAAATTGTCACTCAGTCAATGTGGAAGTTACCTGCTTGGTTATTGTATACAAATTTTCACCTAGCCAATGTGGAAAATAACCCATTCACTCGCCAGATATGACTTGGACTTTTTTATGATAATGATTTATGGGTAGACATGCTTTTATACAGCAATACTTGTGGAGCAGATGTGGAAGCTTGTGTAAGCAATCATTATACATCAATACTTGTGGAGCAGATCTGGAAGCTCGTGTAAGCAATCATACCTGCTGCTTCTCTGCTTACTAAAAGGAAGAAAGACTTTTTGCCAAGTATTGATGTAATGAAGTAAGCCGAGACACTTTTGAAGCTAACATAATTTTTCGCAACTATAAATCGCTTCCTGTTTCTGCAAAATTGATTTTCCACTAATTGCTTGAATTCCACTGATAATTTCTTTCAGACCTTCATAGTATTCTTTTCCATTTTCTCTCATTTTACTACCACTACATTTAGCTATTCCCTTACGACATCTGTGGCTTTGCAAATAATGAATTAAATTTGACCAAACAACAAAATTTTGACCAATTAGTAAGAATTTCATGACAACAAATTCAGTTTAGCTCAAAAGATTGAAATTGTATTGTAGAAAACATTGTTGGAAATGGAGAAAATGCCGAGTAATAGCATTTTTTCCTTGTAAATAATGTTCTACTAAATGTTCTTCTTCATGATTTCTGAAAAGTTTGGACTACATAGAAGGGTACTGGATGGTATTTATTTTTTTCAGATATATTGTCTTGATGGCAAATGAGACCAACAGGAATAAGGACTTTGATTCTCTTGCAACCAAGGGAACGGGGGGTTCAGGTAGGATCAAAACTTTTTATTTCAATGGTGGAGCTCTTCACGTAACAGACTACTGGGACTTTGCATTAATGCTTTACTAAAGGACAGAATTTTAGACAGGACAAAATTGAAAGCATTTGCAGACAACAAAATAAGCTTAACTAAACAAATTGAAATTTATTCCCAGCAGGGTAGAAAATATTGTGGGGAAAGGGGAAAATGTCGGTTACCAGCATATTCTCCTTTTCCCACAATGTTTTCAAAAGGCCTCAATCTCAGGGTCGTAAAAATCAGGGATTGCTTGGTAAAGGATAAGGAAACATGAGATATGGCTTGTCACACATGGAAAAAAAGCATTTGTTTTTTGTGATTTTCTCTTTTGTACAAATCTTCTCTAGCACAAAATCTAATGTCATAAAGTGCCGTCTCGGATTAGCCTGCACAGATTGATCCGAGACGACACTTTACGCAGATGTCCAGTTGCCCCTTTTCACTTGTCACAGGCCATAATTATGAAGCTTAATGAATAGCTACAGAACAACAAAGTTCTAGACTGGATTAAAATGAAGCGGCATAAAAAAGGTCATGGAGACAACAAATTAAATGTAGCTTTACCGATTTTTTTTTTTTCTTACACAAGGTAGAAAAGATTGTGGGAAAAATAGAAAATGCAGGTTTCCAGCAAATTATCCTTTTGTTTTACAAAGCCTTCTCTTTCAGGGACATTAAAACTTGAGATTGTTTTGTCGAAAGAAACCTTGTTGAAAGCAATATGAAATCCAAATAACTCAATTCACATAGGATATCCTCCCTTTGTTATGAAAGACTATAAAAATCTGGTATTTTAACAAGTTTGATCCTTCTTTCAGATCTTCTGCCATTCCTAAAGACTTTAAGAGGGTCCACATCAGAATGCTTGACCAACCAAACAAAAGGAAATAAGAGCTGATACATATTCACATGTGTAGCAAAAAGACTGCCAATATATAAACATAGGTTATCCATTTGTAAAGTTCACAACTCTTTCTTACATACATACATACATACATACATACATACATAGTGTGTGCTACCCTTTTCTAAATAGTATTTACAGGACTGTTTTTACCGACCATACCAATTCTTATCTATTGCCAAGTTGTAGTAAGAAGTATATTTTATGAAATGTTTTATCCATTCAGAAACTGTTTTACTTTAACTCTTTACCAAACGTCAAAATTTTGGGTCAGTCCAAATTGAAAGCATTTGCAGATGACAATTTAACACCTTACCAAACAACAAAATTTTATGCTGGTCCAAATTCAAAACATGTGCAGATGACGAAAAATTGAAACATGTGTTTAGTTGAATAGAAAACATAATGAAAAATGGAGAAAATTCTCCTTTTTCCACAATGTTTTTTAAAAGGCCTTTTGATCATGGTCTTCAAAGCTCAATATTGTGTGGTAAAGAGTTCAATGTGGCTCAAGCAATGGAACCGGTGTTTCATAGGGTAGAAAACATTGTGGGAAATGGAGACAATGCTGGTCACCTGCATTTACTCTATTTCCCAAGTATGTTTTCAAAAGCCTGATTTTCCAGGGTCTTTAAAAGTCGGTATTGTGTTGTAAAGGGTTAAATAGTAAAAACCCCTGGAGAGTTAGACTACTAATGTTATGAAGATTGACAGACGAATATGGGAATGTGAGCCATGTATTGACCAGGTTGTTTACACTTTTTATCAAACAACGAAAGTGTTGATTGGTCCAAATCAAAATAGTTTGCAGACAAAATGAACATGCTTGAAAAATTGAAATTTGTTTTAGGAAGGGTTGGAGATATTGTGGGAAAAGGTAAAAATGCTGGTTACCAGCATTTTCTCCTTTTCCCACAATTTCTTCCACCCTAACATAGGACTACAGCTCATTTCTACAGATTTTGAATTTGTCTACTTGCAGTGTCTTGATTTAGGAAGATACTATAATTTATCATTTGGAAAAGGTTTAAGGCTAGAAGTGTGCATTACCGTGAATGGTGCTAATTTTAGATTCTGAAAGAATAGAAAGTATAGAGTGGGGCTAAATGAGATGAGAAGTTATGAAAGGAGCTATGCAACATGACAAGTTCCAGGCTGGCCAGGAGATAACGCGTTCCGACTTAGTGAAATGTTGGATGAAAATTCAGCACAAGAACTGACTTAGTGTAATGTACAACTAATGTGAACTGAGAAACCGTACAAGGCAATTTAAACGTTTGAGGACATGTAAAGCAGGATTGTTAAGTTTCAGGATATGTATACATGTATAGCAAGGGCTCCCTGTAGTTATAGTATTTAAATGTTTTAGTGAATTTTAACTCAAAATATTTTACTTTGTCTGATCTTAGTTTTACATTACAGAGTAGAAAATCTTTGCGATCTTGCCTTTTTGGAACGTTTAGCCCCAATGACTTCTGATAAAAATACAGGTAAAGTAAGCCCAGTCTTACTTTTCATCAGTGGAGACGGTAATCAAGTTTCATTCCATTCCATGGCAGCATTTCTCGAGTTTGTAGCCAGTAGAGCATTTCAGGTCCTTGGGAAGCTCTTGTTGTCTATAAAATGTCATTCTTTTTAGTTAATTGCAAGTAGAGCATTTAACTCCTTACCAAGCAACAACATTTTAGGCTTGTCCAAATTGGAATCATTTGCAGTCAACAAAAATAAAACTGACTGAAAATTTGAAATGTGTTTTGTGAAGAGTAGAAAACATTGTGAGAAAAGGAGAAAATGCTGGTAACCATCATTTTCTCCTTTTCCCACATTGTTTTCTAAAGGCTTCTTTCTCAGGGTCATCAAAAGTAGGGATTGTGTGGTAATGGATTCAGCCCCTTGATGACACTTGAAAGGTTTTAGGATGTTGTCTCTTACTGGAACAGGTGTCATTGATTATAGCTTATGTTATTTATGATTTTATTTGTGGTATTATTTTGTATAATCTTTATTAACATCCCAGAATTGATTGATTGTATTGTGTTTAACCACATTTTCGGCATTATTTCAGTTATATCCTAGCTGCCAGTGCACCTTTCCAAAAGTTTTCCTGTTTTACCAGCGTTCTATTCTTTCCAAGCTAGTAGCTGCTTTCCCACATAACCACTGTCAAGAACGGTAAGCAGAGGGAGAGGAATGAATCTTGCTGGGATGCCTATCAAGAAAATTGGCCAAGCCAGGGATTGATCCTACAACCTTGTTCTCAAGTCCTGCACACTACTGACTGGGCTACCTGGGCTTGGCTCGAACATCATGGGAATAAATGTGTAAAATTAGCTAGGATGGCTTGGATTTTTTGAACCAGAAACATTATCCCAACACTTGTAAACTATCCATTAACTATGTGCAACATGTTGGGGTCAATTTTATACCACAACAAAATTGTTAAGACTTATTCAGATTGAAAGCATTGGCTCAGGACAAATGAAAACGTAGCTCAAAAAATGTAGCTCAAAAAATTTAGCTGGAAAATGGAGAAAAATGCTGCTCACCAGCCTTTTTTGAAATTCGTTAAGAAAATTGAATATAGGGTATGTGATTATTTATTTGGACACCACTGAAGTAACTATGTAGTTATAGCTGGACTTAAAAATTTTAACTTTTTAACCAAACAATCTCTGGTTTTCTCAACTGAAAAAAAAAAAAACACCTTTTGCAAACATTGTGGGAAAAGAACAAAATGGTGGTAACCAGCATTTTCTCCTTTTGCCATGTTCTCTACCCCCACAGTGCAAGTTATAATTTTGTTGCCACATTAATTTTGTCATCTGCAAAATTTTAATGCTTTCAATTTGGACCAGTCGAAAATTTTGTTTTCGGTAAATAGTTAACCAGTACATGTATTTACACCTGTTACTTAATCTCAAATTGCTGGACAACAAAGTAATTATATGCAACTTGTTAGAGCAACACAGTAGAGTATTAGTTGTATGGTCAGGTGGCAGGGGACTTGGAAACTTCTCTGTGGTAGTGAACATGTGGACCCAAGCGAAAGCTGAGGTGGCACCATGATTTGACACAGCAGTGAACAAGTTTCCAAGTTCCCTGCCACCTAAAGAACAGCCATTTTATTATACTGCCAAGTGTTACCTTTTTATAGCTTGTTAAGCAAAATTTTTCTTTTTTTATAGTTTCACGAATAGAGTATGCTGACAAAATAAAAATTCCCTTCTCAGTGCCCCAATTTAATGAAAACTAATGTCACTGGGAACTGACGTCACTAAAACATGCAGTTTGGTGCATAAACGTGCAGTCTGATGATCAATCAATGCCAGCATTTTGATGTTATGTTTCAAGTGTAGTATACTAATGTACATCACGCACCCGAACGGGAAACTGGTTTCATGTGGTTTTTGGCAGTGTACATGATATACGTGTTTGGGACATGTTATCCAATGAGATGATGAGAATTTTGTTTGCAGTATAATAATTATTCATGATGGAATGATATAAAAAGTCCAAGATAAAATGTTTTATAGATGGAACATTTATTAGATTTTTTTCTTTTTCTGACCATGCCCTTGAAATGGAATGAACATTTTCAGTTTATAAATTATGATCTAGACACTGCTATTCTTACACTGGTTTGGCAAGATGTCCGTGTATACAACAACAATTGGACTTTATATTCTATGCAGTCTGATCTTGACCTACACTGTTTTCACTGACAACTAAAGTTGTAGTTTTGTGATTGGGATTCTTAAGTTCAATCCGGTCTGTGTATCAGACATGCATATATAGATTCCAAAGAAAGGATGCCATGGTAAATGCACTATTTTAAATTTATGATGTTTATCATCTTGTGTTAACTTCCATGACAAAAAATGGTTCCTTTTGTCACAATGTTTTCAAAAGCTATCTATTGCAAACAAGAGGGCCAAGATGGCCCTGGACTGCTCACCAGAATTTTTGAGATGACCATAGTCTATTTTTTTTTTGAGGTATTGAAACATTGGAACCAAATTTATAATTTTGCCAAGCAATTTTCGAAAGGTCACCTGTAAAAGTCATTTCGAAATCTGACCATCAGTTTCAAAAAGAAGAATTTTAAAGAATTCTTCATTTCTGTATAAGAGCAAGTATCCCCCATCCACTAAAATCATGTTTCTTGACGGATCAAAATTTACGAACAAGTTTTCAAAAGGGTCACCCAAGGAACATTTCGGAATTTTTTTTTTAAAATCTGACCAGGGGTTTCAGAGAAAGAGAATTTTCAAGAATTTCATCATGTCCATATAGTGCAAGTAGCTCCCATTCACAAGAGCAAGGATCACCCAAGGAACATCCCTGTCAAATTATTTAAAAATCTGACTAGGGGTTTCAGAGAAGAAGAATTTTCAAGAATTTCTTCATTTCCTTATAGTGCAAGTAGCCCCCATTCACCAGAGCCATGTTTCTTGACGGATCAAAATTTTGTGAACACTTTTTTAAAAGGGTCACCCAAGGATCATCTCTGTGAAATCATTTCAAAATCTGTCCAGCCATTTCAGAGAAGAAGAATTTTTAAGAATTTCTTCATTTCCCTATTGTGCAAGTAGCCTCCATTCACCAGAGCCATGTTTCTTGACCAATCAAACTTTCACAAAAACTGTTTGAAAAGGTTCACCCAAGGAACATCCCTGAGAAATTAATTCAAAATCTGACCATCGGTTTCAGCGAAGAAAAATTTTTAAGTATTTCCTCATTTCCCTATAGTGCAAGTAGCCCCCATTCACCAGAGCCACAATTTTTGATGGATAAAAATTTCACGAACACTTTTTGAAAAGGGTCACCCAAGGAACATATTTGTGAAATAATTTCAAAATCCGACCAGCGGTTTCAGAGGAGAAGATTTTAAAAGAATTCCTTGATTTCTGTATAGCGCAAGTAGCTCCCATTCACCAGAGCCACATTTTTTGACGGATCAAAATTTCGCGAACAATTTTTGAAAAGGGTCACCCAAGGAACATATCTGAACTAATTTCAAAATCCGACCAGCGGTTTCAGAGGAGAAGATTTTTAAAGAATTCCTTGGTTTCTGTATAGTGCAAGTAGCCCCCATTCACCAGAACCACAATTTTTGACAAATCAAAATTTCACGAACAATTTTTGAAAAGGGTCACCCAAGGAACATATCTGTGAAATAATTTCAAAATCCGACCAGTGGTTTCAGAGGAGAAGATTTTTAAAGAATTCCTTCATTTCTGTATAGCGCAAGAAGCCCCCATTCACCAGAGCCATAATTTTTGACGGATCAAAATTTTACGAACAATTTTTGAAAAGGGTCACCCAAGGAACATATCTGTGAAATAATTTCAAAATCCGACCAGCGGTTTCAGAGGAGAAGATTTTTAAAGAATTTGCTAAAAAATTCCATTTGGTTGCCATGGCAACCAGAGTTTTTGACGGAATCAAATTCTGCGAACAATTTTTAAAGAGGTCCTCCCAAGGATCATTCCTGCCAAGTTTGATCCGAATTGGCCCTGCGGTTTAGGAGGAGTTGATGTTTAAAGAATTGTTGACGACGCACGATGGACGACAGACAGCCAGTGACCCTAAAAGCTCCCCTTGAGCACATTGTGCTCAGGTGAGCTAAAAAAGGTCAGATTGTATGGTAAAACTAGGCGTTTGATCTCTCTATCTTTTTTCCGAATCTGAGAGGAAAATAACTCTGTATTATTGCATCAGAAATTTAACTTTGTTATTAAACAATATAAAGACATTAAGTCAAAAATCAAAATAAATAAATAACTTTCTATTGACAGCTCTAATACACATATTTACCTTGTAAAACAATAAAATATGTTACATAATTACATACATGTATAATATGATAATTACACATTCCTTAAACAATGACACATCTTGGATGCGATATGACATATTTGTGCAACAGATTAATTGATGGTTTGACCAAGAGAATAAGAGTTCACTTTACAGAGCTAACATCAACATTTGAGCCAAGCTCTGTAAAAAGGGTGCTTGATACCTGTGCTCAAAATAACCACCAAGGTCGGCCTGTGCAGTCCACGTAGGCTGACCTGGGCTGAAACTCTACACTTCTGGTCAGTTTCCTGTATAGCAAGGGCCCAGTTTACAATGTTGGTTGTTAAAAAAAGTGGCTATCATGGATCCAGAACTTTGTAATGGCTCGCTAGATGTAATGTATCACGGAGAAGCTGTAAGCCTTCTTTTACCAGAACAGTTTATTTGTATTTGTCTTTACAATATGTATCTCAGTTTGATTTTGTCTCAACAAAAAATGTGACTAGTGATTTTCATTTATTAGCTCCACTGGCCGAAGGCCAGCGGGCTTATGTCATGGCCCGGTGTCCTTCGCACGTCCGTCCGTCTGTGCGTCCATTTGTGCGTGCGTTAACTTTTATTTCAAACATCTTCTTCTCTGAAACTACCCATCAAATTTTGATGAAACTTCACAGAAATGATCCTGCCATGGTCCTCTTCAGAATTCCTTGAAAGAATTTTATTCCTTCAAAAACTCTGGTTGCCATGGTAACAAAACTGAAAAATATTGAATTTTTTTAAAAATCTTCTTCTCTGAAACCATAAGGCCTAGGGCTACCAAATTTGGCATGTAGCTTTATCTAGTGGACCTCTACCAAGTTCCTTCAAATATTAGCCCTGGGGTCAAAATTGGCCCCACCCCGGGGGTCACAAGTTTTATATGGGCTTATATAGGGAAAACTTTAAAATCCTTCTGGTACCTAGCTATAGGGCCTAGGGCTACCAAATTTGGCATGTAGCTTTATCTAGTAGACCTCTACCCAGAGTGCCCAAATAATAGCCCCGAGGTCAAATTTGGCCCGGCCCCGGGGATCACAAGTTTTATATGGGCTTATATAGTGAAAACTTTAAAAATCTTTTCGTACCAAGCCATAAGGCCTAGGGCTACTCAATTTTGCATCTAGCTTTATCAAGTGGTTGTCTACCAAAGGTGCCCAAATTGTAGCCCTGGGGTCCAATTTGGCCCTGTCCTGGGGGGTCAAGTTTTACATGGGCTCATATTTGGAATTTTTTAAAAATCTACTTGTACCTAGCTATAAGGCCTAGGGCTACCAAATTTTGCATCTAGCTTTATCTAGTGGGCCTCTACCAGGAGGGCCCAAATTATAGCCTTAGGGTCAAGTTTGTCCCCACACCAGGGGTCACAAGTTTTACATGGGCTTTTGTGATGACTTTCTAAGTCATCTTGTTACTAACCATAATAAAGACTGGGACCACTAAATTTAGCCCTGTCTCATGTATTTTATGTTTTACAGGGCCTTTTATTGAGAAAACTTTGAAAATCTTCTTGTTTATAACCACACATTCTAGACCTGTATTATTTGGTATGGGGCTTTATCTTGTAGACCTCCACCAGGATTCAAGTAAGTATAGCTTTGTTTTCAAAACTGGATTTGCCCAGGGGTCACAACTTTTTTGTTGGTTTTTATGGAAAAAAATTGTATGCCCTCAAGTTTGAAACCAGTTGGCCAAATACTGTAATGTTTGGCTTGTAGTGTTTTTACGAATTGGCCAGTGGAGCGATACAGGGCCATCATGGCCCTCTTGTTTTCAGAAGAATAAGTAACGGTTACATATGTGGTGTCTATCCTGCAAATGAAAATAATTGAATGGCTAAAACTTTTAACCATCTACCAACTATCTCCTATTTAAACAATTCTGAGAAAGAAAACTTGAAAACATTAAAAGAAGAAAATGCATGTTACCAGGATTGCCTCCATTTCCCATAGTTTTAAAATGCTTTTTCTGTCAAGACCGTAGATAAAGGTTTAATAAGACATCCATTGAGGGAATACAGGTGAGAATTGAAATTAGCAATTGTTGGATTACAAGCCTTTTGTCTAATTGGCCTGGGATCATATGGCCTGCAACATGCGAAAAGGGGCATTCTGACGTAAAATGTCTCGGATCAGCCTGTGGAGTCTGTGCAGGCTCATCCGCAACAACGCTTTCCATCTATATGTAATTTTCTGGTTTGTGCAAGTCTACCATTGCACAAAATCTATTGTAGTCATAAAGTGCTGTCGCACAAACTACACAAACTGTGCAGGCTGATCCGAGACGACACTTTACTCAAATGTCCGAATGCCCCTTAATGCGTGTTGCAAGCTATATAGAGGATATAAGTTCTGCTGGAAATGTGTTACATTAACTAAGAGCTTTGTGGTTTGGACGGAACATGATACAAAAGCATACATACACGGGAAAATTAGCCTTTTTGTTTTATGAGGTAACGAGATAGATATAAGCACTAAAACCTTTCACCTTTTACCAAACAATCTTGAATTTTAGCAATGCTGAGAGATGGCTGTAGAAAACATTTTGAAAATAGGAAAAAAATACTGGTAACCAGCATTTTCTCCTTTTTTCACAATGTTTTCTACTATTTTGGAGCCAAAGCTCATCAATTTAGTCATGATTTTGTCCTCTGCAAATACCTTTGAACATGAAAGTGTAAAATAGACATATTCGGTGAAGAGTCCAAAGAAGACCTTCATCCCCACTGTTTTACTCTATTGGCAAGAATTCTTCCCGTAAGTATTTTTTAAAGCTGGAACACTGCAGAAACATGTAGGTCATTAATATAATGGGTTAAGCCCAAACATATTACCGAGTTGTTAGTATGTTATATACTGATAACTGCTTGTATCATTAACTCTCTACCAAACAACAAAATTTTAGACCTGCCCAAAATGAAACCACTTGCAGAAGACAAAAGAAATGGGACTGAAAATTTAAATTTGTGTAGGGAATGGTAGAAAACATTGTGGGAAAAGGAGAAAATGCTGGTTACCAGTATTTTCTCCTATTCCAACTATGCTTTCAAAAGGCTTGTCTCTAAAAGTTGTTAAAAGTCGGGATTGTGTGGTAAAGATTTGAAATAAGATCTGTTAAGTATAGAACAGGCTGTTGTCTGTCTTTAAGCAAGATGACATCATCTTCTCTTTTTAGAATGTATTACACTGGTTGTTGGACGTTTGGCTGAAAATAAAAAAAGAAATATGATTATCTGAAAGCAAAAGGAAACTGCAAGAGAGTACAAAAGCCCTGCTGCAGTTGTTTTTAAAGATGGTAAAAATGCTACTTATAACAAGAGGGCCATGATGGCCCAGGATCACTCACCTGATTCAATAGGCAAAATATCACTCCAAATTCAATTAGGACCAATTGTAAAGTCAATTGAGCTTGAAATGTGGCCCCTAAAGTATCCACATCCTAACCAAATTTTAGGTCATATGAGCAATAAATGTGACCTCTAAGACTAATGGGCCCACACGGTATTTCTTTAATTTGACCTATTGCCCTAGTTTATGACCCCAGGTGACCCGATTTTAAATTCACGAGCTGTTTGTGCTAAGGTAGGCTAACAAACTGAGAACAGGCTCACTACATACCAAATATGAAAGCTCTACACCCTCCAAATTCAGAGAAGACAAATTTTAAAGTTTTCCTTCTTTGCTCCTATGTTCAAATTTGTGACCCCCGGGAATGGGCCAGTTTTAACCAAAGCAGCATCATTTGAAGACACTTTGTAGAGGTCCACAAGGAGTAGGTACACACCGAATATCAAAGCTCTATGCTTTCCAGTTTCAGAGAAGAAAAACTTTAAGTTTCTTTGTTCTAACTTGTGACCCCCAGGGCAGGGCCAGTCTTGACCCCAGGCTTATCATATGAACAAACTTGGTAGAGATCCACTAAGAGATGCTACAGACCAAATATCAAAGCTTTAAGCCTTCTAGTTTCAGAGAAGAAGAATTTTAAAGTTTTCCCTTTTTTGCTCCTATGTTCAAACTTGTGACCCCTGGGGCAGGGCCAGTCTTGACTCCAGGGGCATACTATGTTCAAACTTGGTAGAAGTTCACTGGGAAATGCTGCATACTAAATTTCAAAGCTCTACGCTTGTCAATTTTAGAGAAGAATGATTTTTTTAAGTTTTCCTTCTTTATTCCTATTTTCTAACTTGTCACCCTTTGGGGCTGGGCCACTTTTGACCCCAAGGGCATCAAATGAGCAAACTTGGCAGAGGCCTACTAGGAAATGCTACATTACAAATATCAAAGTTCTAAGCCTACCAGTTTCAGAGAAGAATAATTTTAAAGTTTTACTTCTCTGTTCCTATGTTTAAAATTGAGACCCCAGGGGCATCATATGAACAAACTTGGTAGAGGTCCACTAACAGATGCTACATACACAATATTATAGCTCTATACTTTCTGCTCTCAAAGAAGAACAATTTTGAAGTTTTCCCTCTTTGTTCCTATGTTCGAACTTGGGACCCCCGTGGCAGGGCCAGTTTTGACCCCAGGGGCATCATATGAACAAACTTGATATAAGTCCACTAGGAGATGCTACATACCAAATATCAAAGCTCTACACCTTCTTGTTTCAGAGAAGAAGATTTTCAAACATTTTTGCATCTTTTTTCTTATATTTTGCCATAGCAACCAGAGTTATGGTTGGAGTTCAACTCTGAACAACTTTGGTAGACCTTCACCCAAGGAACATCCCTACCAAGTTTCATCAAGATTGGCCACATGGTTCAGGAGAAGATGTTTAACGAAATTGTTGATGAATGTTTGACAATGGGCCATCACAATAGCTCACCTATTGATCATGTTGCGCTCTGGTGAGCTAAAAAGGGGCATACTTATCAAAAATGTATTTATGGTTATGTACCATACTGGTACGAGTTTCCCTTTTGAAAGTAAAACAAGTAACTCAGAATGACGTCACACAAATATGATATCAAACATGTGTAAGATAAAAAAAAAAAAGTGTAATTGGTATAGTACATTGAAAACAAAACAGGTTATGTGATAAAGAGAGCTCGATAAGCTAGGACAGATACCACTCACATTGATCAACAGGTTTCCCAGACTGTGCTCTCTTGGGGTCGTTATAATGGCTTACAATTTTTTTGTCATTTGTCATCTGGACGTCTTGCTCTCCAGTCTGATTGCTGTAAAATAGTTCATCATAAATTATGGTAACTTCAATGACTGGTAAAAAAAGGCAAGCATACAATAATCACACAAATAAAAGACAAATAAACATTCTAAATCATCATGACCCTCAGCTGATATACTATTTATTGTTCCATGTTTACCAGAGTATTACAACTAAATGTATTGTTATTTGCTTGCAATGGTCCCTAGTTATTGTCAACTTGTAATTTACTTTTGACCTACACACATGGAAAGTTTGTAAGATTCAAATGTTTATTAATGGTATAGAATGGTGATTTCCTTTCTAATTTTGATATAAAACCTTACAGACCTAACTCTTTTTGTATGCACACATTTAACCCTTATGCTGCTAAAAACATAAAATGAAACTTTGAAGCCATCAGTAAAAACCAAGATATTGCAATTCTAAAGTTATTGTATGGGGAAACCTATCTGCCTATTAGACAGAGAAGATCTGAGATCAGATTGCACATTCTATGCAGTCTGATCTTGATCTATACAGTCAGCAAAAGGTCCTTCAGTCACACTTAGCAGCCTAGGAGTTAAAACTATACTGCAGCTGAAAAACCAGCATTTTCTCCTTTTCCCACAATGTTTTTTACCCTGTCAAAGAATAAATGCACCCTCTAAGCCACAACAAAGTTATTGTCTGAAAACACTTTCATTTTAGACATGGCTAAAATTTTGTTGTCAGGTAAAGGGTTAAGCTATAGATGATTTATTACAAGCATTTTCTCCTTTTCCCACAATGTTTTTTACCCTGTCAAAGAAAAAATGCACCCTCTGAGCCACAACAAAATTATTGTCTGAAAACACTTTCATTTTAGACATGGCTAAAATTTTGTTGTCAGGTAAAGGGTTAAGCTATAGATGATTTATTACAAGGATTTTCTCCTTTTCCCACAATCTTTCCACAAGGCTTCTTTCTAAAGGGTGTTAAATGTCGGCATTGTGCCTTTATGGGTTAAACACATTGCTGAAGAGGGTTTGTTTGATGCAGTGAAATGCAGATGGTGTGTAAACAAATTCCTGTTTAACTAGAGTTGTCTAAATGGTCTGAAGCAGACCAGAATACCTGATAATGTTGTGTTTTTCCTTATGAATGATGTCTTTATTGTTGGTGAACAGGATGGTATGATGAGGTTGAGCACCAGCTACTGTAGGAAGTATGCCACGTGCCCCTGTGGTCACTGGTTGAAGCACTCCATTGTAGACTAATAAATCATCAACTAGTAACTACAAAACAGAAAAACTGACTTACTTTCAGACACATGAATACTTTCTTTTATCCATATTTTATCTTACAATCTATACTCTACTATCTCCAGTACAGCTATGCATGTTGGGCTTTGTAATTTGAAAGATAAATAAAAAAAAAACACCAGAAACACTTGGGCTGTAATTTTATTCAAGTACAGAAAGACACTTTAAATTGTACTTAATTTTTTACTCCATAGGACAAAAATACAAAAAAATGAAGTCAGTTCCAGGTACTACCAGAGAAAAGAAAATGACATTGACAGTACAATGAAAAAAAAAAGAAATGCAGTTTTGAGAGAATTTAGTCATTCTACTGCTCAATGCAACAGCAAAAAGTAAAACAATTAACTCTAGTAGAAACACAAAAATTTACATTCCAGCCATGCTCTGTCAAATAGGGCCTTAACTCTTTACCACACAATCCCGACTTTAAACAACCCCTAAAGAGAAAGCTTTTGAAAACATTGTGGGAAAAGGAGAAAATGATGGTTACCAGCATTTTCTCCTTTTCCCGCAATGTTTTCTACCCTTCTAAAAAAGTGATTTTCAATTTTAGTTCAGATTTATTTTGTTATCTGCAAATGCTTTCAATTTAGATTTGTCCAAAATTTTGTTGTTTGGTAAAGAGTTAATGCATCTCTGTAATCCATTGTGCCAAGCTACTGTATACTCACAGATCCATAATATCCACTTTTTTTAACAACCAACTTAATCTTAAAACAGATGGGTCCTTTGACATTCAGGAAATAGACCAATACCAAAAGGTTTCGGCTCAGGTACATAGATTGTGCAAGCTGATCTGGGTCAATACTTTTAGCAGATACATTAAGCCCTCTTTTCACAGAGCATAGCTCAGTTGTCAAAATTTTGAAGTATTTAGAGATGGCAGGTTAAATACTTGCAATGGAGATATATGTCTTTGAAATAGAAAATATTTTAGGAAAAGAAGAAAATGCTGGTTACCAGCATTCTCCTTGTCCAACAACATCTTCAAATGCCTTTTTTGGCAGGATCCTTCAAACTGTACTGGTCAGTACAGGAAGAGCTCCAGATAGAGGGAGTGATTTTGATTTCCAAATTGGAAATATCAATTATACTCCACAGATCTCTGTGTTGTTGGTCCTCATTAGGATAGTCTAATTGAGACAGTTCTAATGAGTACACACAACAAAGGGTTTCATGGAAAAATAATGACATAAAAATACCATCATTCCCTCTTATCTGGAGCTCTGTGGGTAAGAGGGTTAACCTAGCATGGATTGGTAGAACTAGATAATGAGTCTTTGTACTTACTGCAAAATCTTTAGCCCCTCTGTTACTTGTTTTACTGTAGTTCCATAGTTTAATCATTGATATAGTTGTAGGCTGATCAAATATCACATATACCCTGTTTAACTGAAAAACATTTTAGTTTATATAGAATAATTCACAGTTCATGCAGGTATTCAATGACAAAACTTAAGAACTTCGAAGCACTTTTAAAGCACATTATTCCATTTTTCAAGCACTTTTTGTTGCACATGTATCACAAGGCATCAATGACTAACACAAATTTAAGCCTTGAAAAGTTTTAGATTAGTGCACATTTTTACCACACAATGATGACTTTTAACATCCCTGAAAGAGAAGGCTTTTGAAAACACTGAGGGAAAAGGAGAAAATGCTGGTAACCAGCATTTTCTCATTTTCCTACAATGTTTTCTACCCTTTCTGAATGATATCTTAATTTTTGATTCACATTTATTTTGTTATCTGCTAATGCTTTCAATTTGGACAAGTTTAAAATTTTGTAGTTTGGTAAGGAGTTAATGCAGACAATTCAAATGTAGCTTGAATGACTAAGTTTTTCTTCTGTTGTTTCTTTGTATAAATGTCCAAATCATTTTCTTCAAGTTTTGTTCCAGTGCTATCACCTGCAGGGGTTCTTGATTATTTTACAGCTCCCTGAATGGTAGAAATCACAGAGGGGGAAAATAATGAAATTCTAGTAACTGGTATTTTCTCCCTTTTCAAACTACTTCTTTCTGACATTTGCAACAATTTGAGATTTGGTAGTAAAGAGTTACACCATAATTACTATTCATTTATATATCAGGAGACTCTTTTCTGAATTTTTCTTTTGTCATGGTGTTTCTAACCCATTACCACACAATCCCAAACTTTAATAACCTTGATCATGTACCCTGACAAAAACCATGTAAAGCCAGTTTCCCTTTTGAAAGCCCCGTAAACATCACTACACTTGCAACACAACATCTAAAATGGCAGCATCGATGGATCACCAGACTGCACGTTTATGCACAAAACTGCATATTTTAGTGACGTCAGTTTCCATTGACGTCAGTTTTCATTGAATTGGGGCACTCAAAAGGGAATTTCTATTTTGTTAGCAAACCCGATTCATGAGATTATAAAACAGGAAAATTTTGCTTAACATGCTTTGAAAGGGTAAAACTTTGCAGTATAATAAATTCATATTGCAGTAACATGGCAGGGGACTTGGAAACTTGTTCGTGGCTGTCTCGAATCATGTTGCCACCTCGCCTTCAGCTCGGGGCAACAAGATTCACTACAGCCGTAAACAAGTTTCCCAAGTCCCCTGCCACCTGACCGTACAACTAATAATGTACTAATGGTACAATTCATATACTGATGAGACAAGCATTCAGATCAATAAAACACTTACAATGGACGGTAAGATAGGGGCAAGCCAAATATGTGATCCATCTGTGGTATCATTAAATCCATCAATAAGTTTGTCTGGAGTTCTGGCATCATTCTGTATATTCTCAAGTACATTCACACTGTCTGGGTAGGCAGATATATCTGTAATAGGCATAGATAAAATCTATTGGCTACACATCCTTTCTAACTCTTTTTTACACCATTCTGAGTTTTAACTCTACCGAATGACAAAATGTAAGACTTGTTACAATTCAAAGCATTTGCAGACAACACAATAAGTGCGAGTCAAAAATCGAAATTCATTTAGGGAAGGGTTGACATTTATGGTATCATCACTAGTGACAATTTAGTTTTTGAATATTTTCAGGAATGACATTTTTCCTATAATGCTTATATTGTAACATTTTTGATAATCATTAGAATAAAAAAAGATGAAGTAGGAATAATAAATAAGATAATTCGCTGGTTGTGTGTGATAAAAATCGTTCACTCATCCTTCAAACTCGTATTTTCAACTGTATCACAACCCATTCTAGTGACAGATTTTTAATATCACAAACAACCAGTTTAATATCCTCAATTTTTCTCAACTTTAAAGGCACCAACAAAATTCAATAAACACTTTCAGAAAAACTAAATGCACAAATACAAGATAAATCTAAGTCAAGAACACATACTGTTTTCTGTGAGAGGTATTTGCTGAAGATTTGCATCATAGAACTCTACACCATTCAACCCAACATAGTAAACATCACCCCATGTACTGAACAGCTGTAACTGATATATAACTGATAAACCATTAAGGATTAAATATCTAAATTTTCTAATCGTACTGTTGTTATGTTCTAACAGTCTTAACTCATTACCAACGGACAATATCTTAGGCTTGTCAAAATCGAAACCATTTGCAAACTGAAAATTTGAAATTTGTTTTGTAAAGTGTAGAAAAAATTGTGGGAAAAAGAGGAGATGCTGGTTACCAGCATTTTCACCTTTTCCTAAAATGTTTTATATAGCGTTCTCTCTCAGGGTCATCACAAGTAGGGACTGTGTAGTCATGGATTAAGTATGATTGTAAGGCTCCTTTGGGCTGTTACAATTAAGATCAGAATTCATTTAAGCCCATTTAACCTAGATTCTACAATGCATAATGTTTTGTGAGATTTTGTTGCCAAACCAGGCTTGATGCCAAACTAGGCTTGAATTTGAAAAGGTAGGGTTTTTCAAACCAAAATGTACATTTTATCAATGTATTAGTTTACCACCAAGCACTTTAATTCCTAAACATATATCAAATACCAGTAATTTCTAAAACACTATTAATAAAACTAACTCCTAAGCCATTAATCACCACTTTCAATAGATGCCTCTTCAAAAACAAAACAGGATACATCCACATGGCATCTGTACAAAGTCATAGTTTTGACTTTCATCTGTGCTTGGGCTGTTAAGATAAAAAAAGAGATTAACAAAAATACAGTACCTCCTTCAAATAGGTGATAGACACTTCAACAGATGCATGTATGATTGCCAAAGGAGAAATTTATTTGTGCACAGCAATTTCTGCTATTACCAGAATGTTTTCAGACACATTCATGTATTCAATTTTAACCTTTGACCACACAATCCCAAGGTTTTTAATGACCTTAAGAGAGAAAGCTTTGGACAAATCCTATCATTTATCCTGTTACCACACAGAAAAATTTTAGACCTATCCAAATTGAAAGCATTTGCAAACCACAATTTCAAAGTGGTTCAAATGCTGCAATTTTGCTTTGACAGGGTAGAAAAATTTGTGGGAAAAGGAGAAAATGCCGGTTAAAGGCTTCTTTCTCAGGGGTGTTAAAAGTCGTCACTGTGTGGTAAAGGGTTAAGACACGTTTTATTTTTGGTCTGCAGATGCTTTCAATTTGGATAAGACTATAATTTTGTTGCTTGGTAAAGAAAACTTATAAACTTATTTTCCTTATTCATATCTAGCAATGATCGTTTTATAGTCATCTGCTGCAAACTTGTTTCTGGAAGTTAGGAGTCGAAAAGTAAATATTAATCAATTCATGAAAAATATAAAAAGGATATGAGGATTTGCATTTAAGATAAAATGTTATGAAACTGTGTTGAAAATCAAAGGGAATAACTGAAAAATGTACAAGACAGAGTTATAGTGCTTATGCATGACACTTTGTCCCATTGTGCTTTACAAATGTGTTAAGTTTAATCACAATATCTTAAAGGGTTTTTTGACTTATACAGCAGACACAATTTGTGATGGACAGATGGGCAGACAGACAGATATATGGAGAAAAACACTATGTCTCCCAAACCTCAAGGGGAAAGACATAATCATCAGAGAAATACATAAACATAATGATTTGTATAACAATCTGACCAGACTAAGTTGAAATATAATTTTAAGAACATATCTGTGCAGTGCAATAACATCAAGGATAAAAACCAAGTACCCTTCATCAGGACCGATGTAGTACAAGAGAGGAATCAAGAGAAGTACATGAAAAATGACCCCCTCCATACTCACTGTATTGGACATGGCTGCAATGTTGTCTCTGGAGGATTATTAACCCATTACCACACAATCCCCACTTTTGACGCCCTGGAAAAAGAAGTCTCTAGAAAACATTGTGGGAAAAGGAGAAAATGCTGATAACCAGCATTTTCTCCTTTTCACATAATGTTTTCTATCCTTCACAAAACAAATTTCAAATTTTTAGTCACTTTTATTTTGTCGTCTGCAAATGCTTTCAATTTGGGCAAGCCTAAAATATTGTCGTTTGGTAATGAGTTAACCTCTAAAGTTATTACATCACTAAAAGAAGATACACACAAAGACTCCTACATACCCTAAGGCAGATAATACAGGATAATTCTTATTAGCATCTGGAGAAAATGAAACCTCTTGTGCAAAGTCAAAATGGCAGTTTCCAGGACCTTTTCTTATCAAATACCCTTCAGGTGGTGAAATGACCTTGCCATCTATTGCAACATGGACTAAGCGTGCCTGAAATGATATTAACATTTTTTTTTGTGCACTACCTATTGTTGGGTAGACTTTTTTCTCCACAATGTTCAACCTGTATATATCTTTATGATCTTAACCCTTTACCATACAATCCAGACTTTTAATGACTTTTTAAAAAAAGCCTTTTGGTGACCAGCTCCAATTTCAAAAATGTTTTCTACACATCTAAAACAGATTTCTTTTTTTTTCACATTATTTTGTTATGTGCAAATGCTTTCAAATTCAACATGGGAAAATATGTCAAGGATACTTCCATATTTTCCTACCAGTCATATGTGTTGCCTTTTTTATTACTAACAACTAGTCCAAGTTTTGAAGTAAATACTTTATCTTCAGTAATAACAGAGATATTCTCAAAAGATTTTGCATGACGACAACGAGACAGCTTTTTAACATACAACTGTAAGAGCTAATTTTTGACGAACTCTATGACTAATGTGATACTGTGATAAAGTGTTAATCATTAATTGGTAAAGACATTGTCCTAACAGTAAAAATACAGTAAACATACTTGGGGAAGGGAGGCAAAATCTTCATCTCTGTCCTGCTAAATAATCTTACATAAACATGATTGATGAACAGTAATTTATAGACTGAATTCATAAACTTGAGATTCCAAAGTCTATCCACACTTCCAGAATTTTTTGTGTGAGAGTATCCTTAGGCAAGACACTACACAATACCAGCATAAACTTGGGCTACCTTTTACAAAACTGTTCATGCATAGAATTTGCGTACAAAGTCAAGTTAAGCAAACATGAAGTTTGAAATTTAAAACAAGTTTTAGTAAGATTCATACTTGTTTTTATTATTTGAGAAATATATCCGTACCTTTACTTCAGATCATATCTTTGGGTAAAGCAGAGATGGTACAAGTGTGCTTATACAATCCCAAGTTATTTACCTAAATCTACTCAGTTTAGTGAAAGGAAGCCATAAATAAAACCCCTTACCATATGACAAAACTCTAGCCTTGTCCAAATTGAAAGCATTTGCAGATGAAAATTTCAGTATGGCTAAAATGGTGTAATTTTTCTCTGATAGAGTAGAAAACACTGTAGGAAAAGAAGAAAATGCTGGTTACCAGCATTTTCTCCTTTTCCCATAATGTTTTCAAAAGGTTTCTTCCTCACTGGTGTTTGAAGGCATCATGGAGTGGTAAAGGATTATAGTGTTGTTAGTGCTGTATACCATTCAAACTTCTCATCATGAAGAATCAACTCACCCCTCTATATGTGTCCTCTTTACTTTTGTTGTAGTTCCATAAGCGCAGACCAGCTATCACTACTTTTTGACTAAAGTTTATAGTCAGAGTGTGATGACTTCCTTCAGTGAAAGGTATTAACCACATGTGTTCATCAGCTGTTGTCACATTGGTTCCATCTATCAGTCTATCAAAATACAAATATATTTATTTAATATTTATATCTATTTGTCTATCGCTTTAGTAAGAGTTGCAGACATTTCCATTAACTTTTAACAACCTTTAGAAAGAAAGCTTTTGAAAACATTGTGGAAAAGGAGAAAATGCTGGTTATCAGCATTTTCTTCTTTTCCCACAGTGTTTTCTATCCTTCCAAAATCTATTTTTCAATTTTTGATTCACATTTATTTTGTTGTCTGTAAATGCTTTCAATTTGGAATCGTCCAAAATTTCGTCATTTGGTAATGAGTTAACCATACATCTTCACTTGTTTTCAGTTTTTAAACTATTTTTACCTTTATTTTTAGAAACTATATTCAGCCTTGTATCTTCATGCCAAATATTGCCCCTTGTGATTGTAAGGTTGAACAGACTACAGCAGATAGAAAATGCATTTCATTCTATTGCAGCTAGCAGTAGACATAACCACCACAGTTTCTGGTTAAAATCACACAAATCCCTGCAGTTACTTTACTCCATGCACCTTTTCCTACAGTTACTTTACTCCATGCACCTTTTATTGATTTTGAATCTATGTTTACACAGTTGACTAGATTGTAACACCATCAAGTTCTAACAGAGCTTGTGTACTCTTTGGCTGTAAAAATCTATATTTAATCTTTTACAGTTAAACACCATGAAGAATATGACTTTGAAAATGTTACTGGACTTGGAGAAAATGCTGGTTTCCAACATTTTCTCCTTTTCCCACAATATTGTGTTTTTTTGAGTCGCATCTAATTTTTAGTCTGCAAATGCTTTCACTTTGGACAAGTCTTTTTTTTTCTCCAGTGGTAATATAGTTAAAATATTCTTGTGCACAAATATAGAAAATATAGATAAATGCATACTTATCTAATGTTCTGTCATCTCTTTCATGTCCTTGTAATCCACGAACATCAGCAGGATTAGCTGAGATTATTTCCATGGTTACCGGTAAGGCTTCTCCATCTTTACCCACAATTTCTAGCCCAGTTAGACCTAAATAATGCTGGTCACCCCAGGTGGCTATAAAGTTCAATTCTATACCTAAAATATAAGTCAACATGAGCTTCAACATTTTAATACATAGAGGATTTATTTTTTGTGTGTGAAAGATCCAAATTTATTTCATCAAGTGAACATCATCTGTAATATTTTCCCCAGTGGCACAGCCATGAGTAAAAACATTAATGATGATGTTCAGCTGAAATAAATTTAATGTTCACTTTCACAGAAGAAAAAAAAAAACATTGCGCATTTAAATACTTTTAATATATATAAACCTGTTTTTTCAGAAGGAGGGAACTTATATCAAGATCCAGTATGGTCATTTTGGTCATTTCCTATAGTGTTCCTCTCTGCATAACAACACATTCCTATATCATGTAAAGCCTGAGCATCGTACATGTATTTCCATCTTTGTTCAATTAGCCAACACATTTTTAAATGGTATGATGCAAAGGCACAATACATGTTGTTATGTACATACCCAGTTATAATTAGCTTTATTCATGTGTGTATCTATTTTTGAATGGTTTTCCCCTGTTGCTATTTTTAGAACTGGATTCTCTCTTGTGGAATATTGTGCTGGAAGTTTCCAGGCCTTTTTACAATCTGTTTACTAGAAATTATGCAACTGATTTTAACATGAATTTTCTGGAAGTTTCTCTGTTATTATAAAAGGAAAAGCTTTTTACATCTCAGTGTTCACTAGTTAATACATGATTGCCAGACTACAGTGGGGATTATCTTGTGTTTGTGTCATAATTAGTGCCTGGATTACATTCAGTTTGGATTTGGATCAGACTAGACTAAAGTGAGGATTACTTTGTGTGCTTGGATTACATTCAGTTTGGATCAGGATCAGATTGGAATTAAGACTGGAATAGTTTGTCTTCTGAATTTAACGTCTAAGGTATCGTTTTGTACTATTGTAATATTGTCACTGTTTATTTGATATTTTTGTTAATAAATTCTGTTAATTGTTATCGTTTGTTGCTGGCTTCTTCTTTCTAGTTACGCCTGACTCGTAACAGAAATTGGGGGCTCGTCCGGGATTGGAAAATAGACTAACGCATTCGTTTTCCTTTTGGGATTAACCATCGATTGGAAAATAGACTAACGCATTCGTTTTCCTTTTGGGATTGACCTTCGATTGGAAAATAGACTAACGCATTCGTCTACTAATCAGTAATTATAATAGAATTTTGTACTTGAATCCAGCAACAAACAAACATGTCTTTTGACTTGGATAAATTTACGGCTGAACCATCTGTGGAGTTATTGAATTTGGGTAAAAAGACTGATTTGCTTAATCTTGCTAAGCACTATAAATTGTCTGAAATAAAATCTTCAATGCGTAAACATGAAATTAGGAACATTTTGGTACAATATTTTGTTGATGAGGAGATTTTCAATGAAAATGCGCTTTCCCTGATAGTTGATGTTCAGTCAAGTTCAAGTTCGAAAGAACTTGAATTAAAACTTCAGATCAGACAGTTAGAAATGGAAAGAGAAAGGGAGAGAGAAGAAAGAGAAAGGGAAAGACAGAGAGAAGAAAGAGTAGAGAGAGAGAAGGAAAGAGAAAGAGAAAGGGAGATAGAAGAAAGAGAAAGGGAAAGAGAAAGGGAGAGAGAAGAAAGAGAAAGGGAAAGAGAAGAAAGGGAAAGGGAAGAGAGAGAGAAGGAGAGAGAATTTCAATTAAGAATGAGGGAAATAGAAATGCAAGAAAGAGCAAATCAGCCGAAGCAAAAGATTGAATACAATTTTGATGTTACAAAACATATTAGGCTTGTTCCTCCATTTCAAGAAAAAGAAGTTGATAAATACTTCCTACACTTTGAAAAAGTTGCAGAAAACTTAAATTGGCCAAAAGAGCACTGGACTTTGCTTCTGCAAAGTGTTTTGATAGGCAAAGCTCGTGAAATTTATACACAACTAGGTGTTGAACAATGTCATCATTATGAGACTGTTAAAGAACTTATTCTCAAAGGTTATGAGCTGGTCCCAGAAGCATATAGACAAAAATTTAGAAATTGTAAAAAAGATTCTAACCAGACTCATGTTGAATTTGCTAGGAACAAAGAACAGTTATTTGATAGATGGTGCTGTTCTAAGAAAGTAGACCAAAATTATGATAAACTAAGACAACTTGTGTTAGTTGAGGAATTCAAACGTTGTATTCAATTTGATGTTAAGACATTCTTAGACGAAAAACAAGTTGAAACTTTAGAAGAAGCAGCTCGTCTGGCTGATAATTACTATCTTACACATAAAGTTTCTTTTATTGCTAAAGCAAAACCTACTTCCTCACATCCCCAAAATAAATCTATGTCTGGTAATTCATCTGGCATGCCCAGTCAATCCAATACACCCAAACCCAATTCTACTAGTGAAACCAAAAGTCAATATCCCTTATCTCGACCCACTTGTAACTATTGTAAGAAACCTGGTCACCTTGTTTCTGAATGTTTGAAATTAAAAAGGAAGTTAGAAAGTGATGAAGCCAAGCCAACAGGGCTCACCACTCTTAGACCAAGGCCACAGTCTTCTATTAAAACCAATACAATTGACATAGTCACAAAACCCAAGTCTGATTCTACTATGGAGATTTTTGAACCATTTATGTTGAATGGTTTTGTATCACTTTCAGGTGATAATTGCCCACCTACCCCTATTAAAATTTTAAGAGACACAGGAGCTTCTCAATCTCTTATTTTAGCAGATATACTGCCTTTTTCTGAGAAGACTTCTTCCGGTACTAGTGTCCTTATTCAGGGTGTAGAGTGTGGAACTGTTAATATCCCTCTCCATCATGTTAATTTGTCATCAGATTTGGTTACTGGGCCTGTGGTTATTGGTATTAAACCTTCCTTACCATTTAAAGGTGTCCATTTACTGCTAGGCAATGACTTAGCTGGAGATAAGGTTGTGGTTAATCCACTTGTAACTGACACACCAAATATAGGTCAAACAGATGACCCTATCGAGCAGGAAATTCCTGACTTGTATCCTTCTTGTGCAGTTACCCGAGCTATGGCTAAAAAGGCCATTTTGAAAAACTCAAACTCTGACATTGACTTGACGGATACCTTTATCAGTCAATATTTTAATAATGAGATTAAAAAGTCTCTTGATCCCAGTTTGTCTGATAATCAGACAGACTTGTCAATGTCTTGTCATTCACCACCACAGTCTATTGACCAAGGTCATGACACGCTGTCAAAGTCACAGCTTATCCAGGAACAGCAAGCTGATCCTGAGATTTCAAAATTAATTTTTAGGGCTTTACCTGAAGATGAAATTTCAGAGGTCCCAATCTGTTACTATATAAAGAATGGGATTCTTATGAGAAAATGGCGACCATTTGATGTCCCAGCTGATGATGAATGGGCTGTTTACCACCAAATTGTGGTTCCAAAGTCATATCGTCATGAAATACTAAGTATAGCCCATGAAAGTCCTATGTCAGGTCATCTAGGTATAAACAAGACCTATCACAAAATTATTACTCATTTTTATTGGCCTGGTCTCAAATCAGATGTCTCTAAATATTGTAAAACTTGCCATACATGTCAAATGGTAGGTAAACCCAACCAAACCATTCCCAAAGCTCAATTACAACCTATTCCTGCTTTTGATGAACCTTTCAGTAGGATACTTATAGATTGTGTTGGTCCTTTACCTCGAACCAAGTCAGGAAATGAGTATCTCTTAACAATTATGTGTACTTCTACACGTTTTCCTGAAGCTATTCCTTTAAGGAACATCAAAACAAAGTCAATAGTCAAAGCTCTTATAAAATTTTTCACATTTGTTGGTCTTCCAAAATCAGTTCAGTCTGATCAAGGGTCAAGTTTTATGTCTGGTATATTCCAACAGGTTATGCATGAATTAGGGATCAAGCAATACAGGTCATCCGCTTATCACCCTGAAAGTCAAGGTGCTTTAGAAAGATTTCACCAGACATTAAAAAATATGATAAGGTCATATTGCTTTGACACTGAAAAAGATTGGGATGAGGGCATCCATTTGTTACTATTTGCAGCCAGAGAATCTGTACAAGAATCTCTTGGTTTCAGTCCTTTTGAATTAGTTTTTGGCCATTCTGTTCGTGGACCTTTAAAACTTTTGAAAGAGAAATTTCTCTCAAATGATGAAACACCTTTGAATTTACTGCAGTATGTTTCTGACTTCAGAAATAGACTGTCTAGGGCATGTGAGGTTGCTAGGTCTAATCTTAAAACGTCTCAGGGCAAAATGAAAGCAAGATATGACAACCATGTTATAGATAGAAAATTTAAACCAGGTGACAAAGTCCTTGCTCTTTTGCCAATACCTGGCAGACCTTTACAGGCAAGATATTTTGGACCCTACACTATTGACAAGAAAACAAGTGATTTAAACTATATAATTAATACTCCAGGAAGGCGTAAAAACAAACAAATGTGTCATATAAATATGTTAAAGGAATACTTTGACAGAGATAGCTCTATTCCAAAACCAATTACAGTTGTAAACACTGTCCCACAAGAATCAAATGTATCTGATCTTGAAGTAAATTCGGACTTTATTGATAAATCTGATCCTGGTCCATCTAAACTTGAGAATTCTGATATTTTGAGAAACCTCGACAACAAACTTTCTCACTTGGAACCATCGCAGCAGGAAGAGCTGAAACAGCTGATACATGAATATGAACATTTATTTCCTGATATCCCCACAAGAACAGATAAAATCTGTCATGATGTCATTGTGGAAGATTCTAAACCAATAAAGCAACATCCATATAGGATGAATCCTTTGAAACAGAAATACCTCCAAGATGAAGTAAAATACTTACTGGAAAATGACTTTATTGAACCTAGCCAGAGTAATTACAGTTCACCATGTATATTAGTACCCAAATCAAATGGAACTTATAGAATGTGTACTGACTATCGTAAAGTGAACTCTGTGACAAAAACAGACTCTTTTCCAATACCAAGAATTGATGACTGTATTGACAAAGTTGGAAATTCTAAATATGTAACCAAATTTGACCTGTTAAAAGGATTCTGGCAAGTTCCACTGACTGATAGAGCAAAAGAAGTATCAGCCTTTGCTACTCCAAACGGTCTGTACCAATACAAAGTTATGCCGTTTGGGATGAAAAATTCTCCTGCAACGTTTCAGCGGCTTATAAACAATGTTATATGTGGATTAGATGGCTGTGATGCATATATTGACGACGTCATCATCTACTCAGACAGTTGGAGTGACCACCTTCAAAGAATCAGGAAGTTCTTCGACAGACTCAGTAAAGCGAAACTGACTGTGAATCTTGCAAAAACTGAATTTTGTCATGCTACTGTAACATTTCTAGGACATCTTGTGGGACAGGGTCAAGTTAAACCGTTAGAAGCTAAAGTCAATGCTATCTCTGAGTTTCCTGTGCCTAAATGTAAAAGACAGCTGATGCGATTTCTTGGTATGGCTGGCTACTACAGGAAATTCTGTAAAAATTTCTCGGGTATTGCTGAACCTTTAACAAATTTACTAAAGAAAAGCACAAAGTTCAAATGGAATGACAAATGTCAAGATGCATTTGATAGTCTAAAAGCCATACTAAAGAGCACACCAGTTCTCTTGGCACCTGATTTTGACAAATGTTTCAAACTAGCTGTTGATGCAAGTGATGTTGGTATTGGTGCTGTTCTTTTACAAGAAGATAATAATGGTATTGATCACCCAGTTTGTTACTTTTCTAAGAAATTTAACAAACATCAGAAAAATTACTCTACCATAGAAAAAGAGTGTCTTGCCTTAATTCTGGCAATCCAGCAGTTTGAAGTTTATTTAACCTCTTCAACTTCACCAATTGTTGTATTCAGTGATCATAACCCTTTAAGTTTTCTACACAAACTTAAGAATAAGAATCAAAGATTACTGAGGTGGAGTTTATTGCTTCAAGAGTTTAATCTTGACATAAGACACATAAAAGGGAAAGATAACATTATACCAGATGCTCTTTCAAGAGTTTGAAATTTCAATAGTTGTTTTTCCCTAAATCAAGTTTAAACTGTTTTTTCTTTTAAATTGCAATTTCATTACCTTGACTATTTTCATTAGTCTGAAATAATTATTATTTGAGTTTGTCATTTCCTATGTAATACTTCAGTTAAAGTATCATATACATGTATATAAATAATATTGCAAAAAAAAAGAAAGATTTTATTTCATAAACCTTTCTTTTTCTTTTCAAGGGGGGAAGTGTTATGTACATACCCAGTTATAATTAGCTTTATTCATGTGTGTATCTATTTTTGAATGGTTTTCCCCTGTTGCTATTTTTAGAACTGGATTCTCTCTTGTGGAATATTGTGCTGGAAGTTTCCAGGCCTTTTTACAATCTGTTTACTAGAAATTATGCAACTGATTTTAACATGAATTTTCTGGAAGTTTCTCTGTTATTATAAAAGGAAAAGCTTTTTACATCTCAGTGTTCACTAGTTAATACATGATTGCCAGACTACAGTGGGGATTATCTTGTGTTTGTGTCATAATTAGTGCCTGGATTACATTCAGTTTGGATTTGGATCAGACTAGACTAAAGTGAGGATTACTTTGTGTGCTTGGATTACATTCAGTTTGGATCAGGATCAGATTGGAATTAAGACTGGAATAGTTTGTCTTCTGAATTTAACGTCTAAGGTATTGTTTTGTACTATTGTAATATTGTCACTGTTTATTTGATATTTTTGTTAATAAATTCTGTTAATTGTTATCGTTTGTTGCTGGCTTCTTCTTTCTAGTTACGCCTGACTCGTAACAATGTAAATGGCATGGACTCTTAGTGATCAGAATCAAAAGTTGTATCTACAATCAGATCTTAATTCAAACTAACAGCAAAAGCTACTGAAGATGTGTTTTAACCCATTACCACACAATCCCTACTTTTGACGCCCCTGAGAAAGAAGCCTTTGGAAAACATTGTGGGAAAAGGAGAAAATGCTGGTAACCAGCATTTTCTCCTTTTCCCACAATGTTTTCTACCCTTCACAAAACAAATTTCAAATTTTCAGTCACTTTTATTTTGTCGTCTGCAATTGCTTTCAATTTGGACCAGTCTAAAATATTGTTGTTTGGTAATGGGTTAAGCTTTGAGTATGACTAGACTTCTCATGACTGTGAATTCACTTCTTACCACAAAAACAACGAAAGTTTGGATATGTTCAAATTAAACACAATTCAACTGAGACTCATATAAAGAGATTTGTCTTATCCTTTATCCTTTACCAAACAACAAAATTTTTAGACTGGTCCAAATTGAAAGCACTTGCAGACATAAAAATAAAAGTAACTTGAAATTTGTTTCCAGTAGTAGAAAGCATAGTGGGAAAAGGAGAAAAAGCTGTTTACCAGAACTTTCTCCTTTTCTCATGATGTTTTCAAAAGGCGTCTATCTCAGGGTCGTAAAAACAATAGATTGTCTGGTAAAGGGCTAAAATGGTAGAATACAACATGTAGTATAAAAGGAGAAAATTATAGTTACAAGCAGTTGTTCTTTGCCAGTTATGTTTTCAAAAACCTTTTTTTTAGACTGCGTAACCCTTTACTCCTTAGATACTCATTTCTACGCACTGCTTGTAGGAGCCTTTAGAAAACATTGTGGCAAAAGGTGTAATTGCTTGAGACGAGTAATTTGACCTTTTGTCAAAATGTTTTCTATGCTGTCAAAAGGTGTCATATACACATAAGAAACTGCTTCATCTTTGCTGTTATTTAGGGTCAATTAGAGATTCCACAGAAATGCCTTATGGGGTAAAGGGTTAAAACACGGGAGTAATTGGTACATAGATAATAAACTCTGACTTACATTTCCCTCGATACACTACAATGTCGCCCTCAAACTCTGGAGCAAGTGATATGTTAGTTGCTTCTCTCTGCATTTCATTGATATTACCAACAGCACGGGTGAAAGGCCGATCCTGAAAGTAGATAGACTTGGCTAATTCTCTCCTTATTTAAGCCTTAACTTTTTACCACACAATCCCGACTTTAAACGACTCTGAAAGAGAGGACTTTTGAAACATTGTGGGAAAAGAAGAAAATGCTGGTAACCAGCATTTTCTCCTTTTCCCACAATGTTTTCTACCCTGCTGAAAACAAGTTTCAATTATTGAGTTATGTTTATTTTGTCATCTGCAGAGCTATCAATTTGAACCAGTCTGAAATTTTGTCGTTCGGTAAAGGGTTAAGCAAACAATCGTGACTTAGTGACCTTGAAAAGGAAAGAATTTAAAAACATTGTTGGAAAAGGAGAAAATGCTGGTAACCTTTTCCCACAATGTTTTCAACCCTTCCACAGTCAAAATTCAATTTTTGATTCACATTTACTTTGCCGTCTGCAAGTGCTTTCAATTTGGACAAGTCTGAAATTTTGTCGTTGGAAAAAGAGTTAATGTCAAATTGGCCGAGCCAGGGATCAAACTCATGAGCCCTCTTCTCAAGTCCTATACGCTACCGACTGAACTACCATGGCTCTGCATGACCCTGAAAGAGAACGCTTTTGAAAACGTTGTGAAAAAAGGAGAAAGTAACCAGCATTTTTTTCTTTTCCCACATTGTTTTTTACCTTATCAAAGAGAGCAGTCACCATTTGAGCTACAATTATTTTGTCATCAAGAAATGCCTTCAATTCGCGCAAGTCAAAAATTTTGTTGTTTGTTAAAGAGCTAGAGAAACAGGAAGGCAATAAAAGGTACTGGCTGCTCTTCCAGGCAGTGTCCCAACAATTTCCAGAGAAGGGAAGGAATGAATCCTTTTATTACCATAAAACAACTGTGAATCTTAAAATCTTATCAAATCTTTCTGTGAACAGGTATTCTAAGGAGAAAAGGATAAGTTTCTTTTCAATAAGAGTGTATACAAATATAGGTAACATTGGAATATTCACAATCAATAAAAGCTGAATACAAGTAAGCTGGTGTGGACCATGGATCATCCTTTTCTAAACTTGGTGAATAAACCCTTCACCAAACAATCTCCCCTGTATCAACCCTGAGATATTTAACTCTTTACCACACGACAAAATTTTAGATTGGTCCAAATCAAAACCACTTGCAGACGGCAGAGTAAAAGTAATTCAAAAATTGAAATTTGTTTCCAGTAGGGTAGAAAACATTGTGGGGAAAAGGAGAAAATGCTGATTACCAAGATTTTCTCCTTTTCCCACAATGTTTTCAAAAGGCTTTATCTCAGGGTCGTAAAAACCAGGGATTGTGTGGTAAAGGGTTCAATAAAACTTTTCTAAGAGAGACACTGCCAGTAACCTTCATTTTCTTCCCACAAATAACTGCCAGTAACCTTCATTTTCTTCCCACAATGTTTTCAACCATTTCACAAATAACTGCCATTACATGACCATGACTGATCCTGTCCTAACTGATTGCTTCCATTTTGGACCAGTCCAAAGCTTTATCATCGTGTAAAGACTTAAACTTTCCTATAAGATCATGAAAAAGTAGTATGACTGGATTATTAATGGCTTTCACAGAATCTTCTTGGTCCAGCATGTGTTTCAATTAACAAGGTTTTCCTGTACAGTTTACTTACACTTCCTCCACCCTCAGCTGTTGAAGGTCTTTCAACGTCAAATGGTTCATCATCACTCAACATTTCTCCTTCATAAGCCTCATCATTCTGGGACACAGCCTCCAAAATACCCTCATCCATTGTGAACAAAATTGTCTGCAAATCATGAAGTTTCAACAAATCATTACTATTCCATCTCTTTTGACAACTGATATTCTCAGAGACTTTTATTTGCCAATACACTAGTAGTCAAACGGTGAAGTCTTCATAAGTACCCTTGATGAAAAGAAACTTTAGGATCTTTTTATACAAATTTGTCATATTTCAGTCATTTTCCTCCCCTCTAATTTTCATGCAACTTTTATGGAAACTGATGCTACTTTTTTTTAATTGCCAAAACTAGGATGAAGCCAAAGTCCATGCGAAGTGAACAGGTTATTAGTAATTTTGAAAAGAAAAAGAAAACCATAAACCAAAAGGCATTTCAAGTTAACCCTTTACCACACAATCCTGACTTCCACAACCCTGAGGAGGAGGCCTTTTGAAAACTTTGTGGGAAATAGAGAAAATGCTGGTAACCAGCATTTTCTACTTTTCCCACAAAGTTTTCTTTCCGTTCAATGACAAAGTTTTAAGTTACATTTAATTTAGGGCCCTGCATATGCTTTTAATGTGGACAAGGCTGAATTTTTTTCATGTGGTAAAGGGTTAAGCAAAAAGACCCAAATAATTCCATTATCAAAGTTGCTTTTGCAGACAATGTCTTAGCAAAGTTGACAATGTAGATCACAGATCAAAATTTTGTAGTTTTACAGTCTGGTTTGATCTATATAATTATCAAAAAAGGTAAGGTAGGTTGTGAAAGGGGCCATGAGTCTTTACCACACTATCCTGAGTTTCCCTGTAACCAGCATGTTCTCCTTTTTCCAAATTGTTTTTTACTCTACCAAAAACTGATTTCAGTTTTAAGGCAACATTTGTCATCTGCAAATGCTTGCAATTGGGAAATGCCTAAAATTTAATTGTTTCAGGGCTAAGGGTTTACAAAAACCACTACGAAGTGAAACTTACATCCCCAAAGGCCTCTGTACCTCCCTCTATTCCACCACAAGCTCGAGCTATCTCACCCTTAAATATCACAGACGAATCTAAATATATCACAACATCTTTGGCACCACGATACGAATGAATTCTGGATTTATTGTAATTCTGAAACATGACCAAATTGCCAATCAACAAAATTACAAATATCAATGTTTTACCTTTGTATCTATCTGGCAAGCATCATATCTGGTATTAATAATCAGCCCTTCACTATACAATCCTGACATGTACAGACCCTGAGAAAGAAGCCTTTTAAAAACATTGTGGGAAATGGAGAAATGCTTGTAACCAGCATTTTCTCCTTTTTGCACAATGTTTTTACCCTTCCAAAAGCAAATTTCATATTTTCAACCCTTCTTTATTTTGTCAGCTGCAAATGCTTTCCACTTGGAGCAGTCTAAAATCTTGTTGTTTGGTATAAAGTTAAGCAATCAATGTTTATATGTTACATGACTTCATAGTTTTCTTTTTCTTCTACAAATAACAATAATGCAGGGTTTTTTTACAACCTTGCTGGTGAAAAGTGTAAAACTACAGTCAAACCTGCCCGATCGGCCACCTGTATAAGAGCGCCACCTGCTTAAGTGAGACACTTCCGCACATCCCCAATGCAATTTACTCTAAAATGAACCTTGATAAGAGCGCCACCTGCATGACCCGGCCAACGGCCAGTACTTTTGGGTCCGAAAATCGGCCGAAACCTGCATAAACGCGCCACCAGAATTTTATGATGACCAGTTTTCAAACTTGTATACTCGGGTAAAAAGATCGAAAACGCCACCGCCATTTTTGTTTACCGATCAGGAAACCCAATATACATAGTCCTGTGTTAAGGGTTTAATGTCGCTGACTTGGCTTGATTAGACAATGAAATCAATAATTGGTCATTTGTTAATCATTTTATGACCACCAAATACTATAAAGAAGATGATTAGCTGGAAACAAACACCCTTCAGCCATAAAATGGGTCGGAGATTGTCACAGTTTGATAGGTGTCATTATTCAATTATCAATCATTGTAGAACAATATGATGAATTTGAAAACCGATACAGACCAGATTTGAACACATTAATGCGTATTTTTGATAATCCATTTCACATTTATTATGGCTTACACGTATGAATGATTTTGTAGAGGCAAATTTGAGACAATAGCTCTCTCAACCTTCGTAAAGTATTTCTACCAGACTGTGACATAAATTGTGGATTATGAAATAAGGACTGTACCCTATCTTCCTGAGTAAATTAAATGTTTTTAGATTTTTTTTCTTTGACCCATTACCACACAATAGCTACATTTGACAGCTCTGGAGAAGAAACTCTGAAAACATTGTGGGAAAAGGAGAAAATGCTGGTAACCAGCTTTTTCTCCTTTTCCCACAACGTTTTCTACCCTTCCCAAAACAAATTTCAATGTTTGACTCACTCTAATTTTGTCATCTGCTTATGCTTTGAATTTGGACCTGTCTAAAATTTTGTAGTCTGGTAAACAGTTAATTGGGAAATGTCCAATAATTTAATAATTTTGATGGATTCTCAAGTCATTCAGATGGGTTATTAGCTCTTGTCCAAACAATCCGGAAAAAAAATGTAAAATTTACATGATTTTTGGCCACATCAAATCTATTGCCTGTAGCGTCTTTCAAGTTAGGTTAGTCCAAAATTTTGGACGTAATGAGTCACCTCGATTATAGAACCTGGATAAGACAGCCACCTGTATAAGACAGCCACTTTGGGTCAGTCCCAGAGCTGGCTGTCTTATACAGGTTTGACTGTATACTCATAATAGAAGCAATAATACTTAAATGAGAAACCAATATTTTTCTAAAGGAAAAGTCTTAATTAAACATCTCCCTCTTACGAACAAAGAAACAAATAAATGCACAGCTCAGATCTGGCAGAATTTAAACACTTGTAGGGACAAATATCCCCATTTTTCAAAGATTAAAATACCAATACTGTAACCACTGAGCCAAAGAGATATCTTTCTGGCACAGTGGTCAGGTATTGTATTTAAATCGGGACAAAGCTATGCATGGAGGAGTGATCTCCAGTAACACCCCTATTTTGTCCTGGTGGCTTCTCCCTATTTTGATGAGCCATGCTCTGTGAAGAGGGGCTTAATGGATCTGCACAAAGTATTGACCCCAGTCTGCACAGGCTGACCTTGGCTAAAAGTTTTTCTATTGGTCAATTTCCTGCATGTTCAAGGACTAGTGTTCCTCATGATTCAGTTGGTATTTTTATATAAAATGAACTTTCTGGATCCATAATTATGTAGTTATTTACTTGATATCATGTATGAGGAACATGCAGTAAGCCCCCTTTTGCCAGGGAATGGCTCAAATACATATATCTATCTCTATTAAAGATACAATAGTGAATCTTTATCTTAACTATACCAAAGTATACTCACCCATATTCTAAGTAAGGCTATTTTACATGGTTTATCTAAAGTAGCAAACACAAGGTGGTCCTTTCCTTTATTAAAGGGAGCCAACCACATGTGAATGTCATCTCTAGTTCTATTGACACCATCTATCAAATTTTTCACAACTCTTGGATCTTTGTCATAGTCAGGCAGCACATTGATGTCACTCGGATCTGCTCGTATCTAGAAATTCACAAAAATATAAACGCGACTTGAAAATTGAAATTTGTTTTGGAAGGGGTAAACTTTTACCATACGAGAATTGTGATTGTGTGGTAAAGAGTTCATTAGCAAATTCCTGAGAAGATCAAATTAATCTATGTTTTAAGCATAAATCCTTTGTTTGGTATCTGATTGATAGTGGTAAACTGAATGTGGGTGCTAATTTGTGTTACACAGGCTGTATATATTTAATCCAAAACCTGTGACTCATTAAAGTCATAAATCTTAGTGATAAATGATACACTTTTAATGCATAACAGGATTGCTAGTTGTAACATCCTGTACACAGTTAGACATGTTGGCATGGAGACAAGAACGTGACGTAACCAGGTTTAGTCAGGTCAAGAATAACCCTTATCACCACAATGATTTAGGATTGTTTAGCAAAGTAGCTATTTGCAGGATTTTTCGGACAGTCACACAAATAATTTAATAAATTTTCGGACACCCAAATAATTAATTATTTCTTCCCATCCAAATACTTGGGGGAATTACGGTACATTATAAGAAATAGCAAATGTTGGTAACAAGCACATTCTTCTCTTACCACAATGTTTTCCATCCTTCTGAAAAGAAGTTCCAGTTTTTGATACATTATTATTTTTATGTCTGTCAATATTTTCAATTTGTACTAGTTGATAGCTTGTCATACAGTATAGAATTAACTCTGTACCACAGAACCCCTGATTTTAATAGCCCTGAGAAAGAAACCTATAGAAAACATGGTGGGAAAAGGAGAAAACACTGGTAAACAGCATTTTCTCCTTTTCCCACAGTATTTTCTATCCTATCAAAATAAAAATAATCATATTAACAAGATTCAATTTGTTGTCTGCAGATGCTTTGAATTTGGACCATTCCATTCCAAAAATTTGTCATTTGGTACAGAGTTAATATGTAATAAGTTGAAACATGAGGCAAATATCACCTTAGAGATCTTCATCTGTTCTCCAGTGGATGAAAAAACTTCCAGACCAGTGAGGCCCACATAATGTTTGTCTCCCCAGGTTGTTCTAATATTGATCACCAGGTCCTTTCCATAAGGTAGTTCTGGTATTACAAATTCATCATCATCTCTGTGAACAAAATAAACAGGGAAGTCTTTCGAAATATAGAATTATAATACAGTGATTATGGATTTAGAGCATTATTTATGAAGACATATCTTTCAACAAAAGCAAAGGAACTATTGTTACTCAAACGAGCATTTAGATTACCCAACACAGTATTTTACACATGTTTCATAATAAACCATAACAGTCAATAAAAGTTATCTTTTTTTTCCCTACAGTACTTTGGTCCATAGCGGTTGTTGTCCAAACTTTTTTTCATATAAAGAAAGCAGGAAATCAAAAACAGAGTGGGAAAAGCATTTTCTCCCTTTTCTATCCTGTTTTCATAGAGAAAAAAGTCCTACTGATTAAGTCCATTTGTTTTCTACAAATGTTCTTGAAATAAACATGTCTACAACTTTTTTTCTGGCAAAGAGTAGAAAGTTTTAGTTTAAAGAAACTTCTAATTCTAGAAAGGCAAGGCCATGAAATAATCAAACACTTTTGAAAACAATATCAAAAGGCAAATTAACAACTATAATTCAAAACAGGTGAAATCTCATAAGCCCATTTAGATCATTTATACAAAAAGATACAGTCACTACGTACGATTCTACACTCATGTTGACTGGCTGTTCAATCTGGCCTTCCTCTGGTATTGTCGGCTCTACAGGCAATCCAGCAAGCTTTGCAGCTTTATTAATATACTCATCTAAAACATCATCTGAAACAGTAAATGTTACATTTAAGCCTTCAAACAACAAACAATCTGCTGTCAACCTTGTTAAAAGTCATGACTGTGCAGTATAGGGTTACATAAATTTTTTTCAAATGCAATTTGTATTTGGCAGGGTAGAAAACATTGTAGAAAAAGAAAAAAATGCAAGTGACCTGCATATCTTCTTTTCCCACAATGTTTTCTACTCTATCAAAGACAAGTTCTTTCATTTTAGAACAGTTTAATTGTTGTCTGCAAGTGCTTACAATTTGGACAAGAAAAATTTCAAAGAAATAATCTTCTCTCTATTGTGGTTTATCGTTCAATGAACCACTGTCATGAATTATGATACACCATGTAGAGCTGGGGCGATATCATCAATGCATTGGTGCATCGTGATATTTTTGCTGGCGATAGTATATCGCGATACTTACTCATTGTATCGATACTTGGCGATACATTTACGTCATGTGCACTGTGTGCGATCGCGTATAAATGTACATGAATCATGTATAAAATTGAAAATTACGCACAGATTTTCAATGCTATACATACAAGAACGTACAAAAAACTCGTCCTAGAAACAATGACATTCATAAAACTTTGTAATTTGGGAAATAATTTGCAGCGAAATGTTTACAGTTACTTACTCTAGCATAGGGATTTCCCAGTTTTAAATATAGATGTTAATTCGGAACGTTCTAAGCCTTACCATATGATGTTATATAGTTTGTGTCCAAAAAGTTGCGGTTGTGTTTTGATCAGGTTGTTGCCTTAATATTTTTGGCACAAGGACTGATAAATAAAATAAAGCCTTCACAAGGTCGTTTGATTTTGCGGACGAATATTACCTGCAATTTGATTATTTGTTAGCGAAAGATGGGTCAGTTTGAATTGTTTGTTCTTTTTAAATAACAAATGAATGAGCTGCGGATCGGCAACTGTCTTCCGAAGGTGACAATAGTGTGGGTTTTGATGCTGAGAAATTTGAAACGATGTCTGTGACGATGAAAAGTATCTCCCAAATTGTCAATATGACGCATGAAGTTATGGTCTAGAGCTTCATATTACCTAGTTTTTATGCACCCGGCAGAAATATAGGATAAACACGATCAGTATAAAATGCAAAGGACACGCGCATGATCATGAAGATGGCGAGTCATTTATGACAACGTAATAAAGGTATTAATCCTCTTATCTAGTGTAAAGTGACAGATTTCAAAGTTACCTGCCATTCAAAATGAGAAACTGATGTCATATCATGTAGTAATACTTCTCCAAAAATTAATTTGTCACGAAAAAATAGATCGCTAAAAAAACGTGAAAATCCATGACACTACAATGATCAGCGTTGCATCGTCCGACCAGAAGGACTTCAAACTATCTTCTCGTCTTTACTAATGAAGTTAAACAGTGAATTTACACAAATCAATCAATAAAACAATAAGTTGAAGCTAAAATTCTGTTCATGAGTGAAAAAAAATTGTTTTAGGAAATGAAGATATTGGGGGGGGGGGGGGGGTTATACCGGGAGTTGTCTACAAATGCTTGAAATATGTCTTTTTTTTTTTTTTAATTGGCTAGGAAATTAAAATTAGAGGACCAAAATAAATGAAATTGAATAAAACAAAAAATCTAAATGGTAGTGCATTTCAATTGATTTTTGAAGTGCAAAACACAACATCCTTATAAACTTAATATCATGTAGACATAATGTAACAGATTTAAAAGCAAAAAAGGCACTCTCAGTTAAATGGAGACACCTAATGTACAAGTGATAAGTAGTTGATGTGCTCTTCGGATTACAAAACAATAATCAATTGTGATTTAAACCTGATTGCCAAACACTACCAATTTGATAGATTTTGTACAGGAATTGGACCAGTTCGATGGTACATGTATCTCGCTTACCTGCTTGTTTATTTTGCCAAAAGTGTTTGCACAGTTTGAGAAAAGGTTCCTAAATTGAAGAGCTTATAACTGTAAACATGGAGATCTATCTATAAAAACTTGTTTGCGCATACCACATGAAAACAGTTTCTCTTGTAATAGGCTGTCATTAAGTAAATCTGGACCAATCAAGTATCGTGATATTGTATCGTGATACTGTGTCTGGTATCGCGATAGTATTGCGATACATTTTTCTTGGCGATACCCAGCTCTAACACCATGAGGGCAAATAGTTCTATCATTTTCAAATACAGTAACTATCAGTAAATCTGAGTTTGTTCTCAGAGTTACAGACGCAGTGACTATCATTGTAAAACATCTGAGGACAGACATAGAAACAGCGATTTACTACAAATTGACATCAATTTAACCACACTATCATTGAAAGCTGAATTCACCTGTTGTTTTAGAATGATCAATACAGCACCTACCATCCATATCTAAAGACAGTCTCCCCCTCTGGTTTTTATTGAACTGTGACAAAGATCCCCAGGATTCTTCTAGGTTCATACTCGGGTTTTCTCGCCACTTGGATCTGTTTTTCTGTATACGTTGCATTGGTGTATTACTCCCTTCTGTAAAAAAAGTGATTTTTTTTTTTTATCATATACCAGTAAATTTTCACGCTCTAATGAATGTGTTGCAATCGGATTAGCATTTCCTCCTTTTCCCACAATGCTTTCTAGCCTCTGAAAGACAATTCCAATGATTGACTCATATCGTTGTCTTCAAATGCTTTCAAATTAGATAAGTATAAGATTTTGACGTTTGGTAAACAGTTATAGATACATATAAGATTTTGACATTTGATAAACAGTTAACCCATTACCACACAATCCATACTTTTTGAAGATCCTGAGATAGAAGCCTTTAGAAAACGGTGTGGGAAAAGGAGAAAATGCTGGTAGTCAGCATTTTCTTTTTTTCCCACAATGTTTTCTACCCTTTACAAAACAAACTTCAATTTTTCAGGCTTTTTTATTTTGTCGTCTGCAAATGCTTTTGATTTGGACAAACCTAATATTTTGTCATTTGATAAAGAGTTAAGCCAGCGTGTTAACCCTGAAAAAATCTTTTGAGGACATTGTGAAAAAAGGAGAAATGTAGGCAACCAGTATTTTCTCCTTTTCCTAAAATGTTTTCTACCTTTTTACCTAAAAAATCTTGTAATTTGAGCAACATTTGTTGTCAGCAAATGCTTTCATCTCTAACATGTCACAGACTTTGTTGTCTGGTACGACTTCAGAGTAACTAAAATGTTAAGGTTTGTTATCATAATGTACGTTGTACTGACCTCTCTCTTCAACATCTGGCTTTGCTGTGGTCTTTCTGTAAATACACAAAAAATGTTGATAAGGATAGAAAAGTACAAAATCTTATCTATAAATGATACTACACAGACTGATCTTGATCTACAATACGAATCAACTACAACAATCTTTAGTGGTTAAAAGATTTGCATTTCGTCTTCAGTTGATGACTGGTTTTGCTGTGCAGCAGACTAATTCAGTAAACAATGTAGCAAGTGAAATATGCCTCAAACAATAGAAGAATTGTAGCAGTATCACACAAAATATTACAGAACATGGTGGTCATCAGCAATTTTCATGATAATCTCAAAAATACTCTTCCTTAAGGTTGTTAAACATTTCCCCAAACAATGCCTGGTTTTCACGCCCTGAAAAAGAATGCTTCAGAAAACATTGTGGGAAAAGGAGAAAATGCTGGTTTCCAGCATTTTCTTCTTTTCCCACAATGTTTTCTTTCCTTCCCAAAACAAATTTCAATTTTTGAGTCACATCAATTTTGTCGTCTGCAAATGCTATCAATTTGGACTTGTCTAAAATTATGTTGTTTGGTAGAGACTTAAAGAGGGGATCAGTGACCTGTCAAAAATATTAAGGGTAAAAGTTGATTTTTCTGTCCAGGCATAGGATGATTTTTCAATCTCTGAAAACAGGCAGTATTGATCCTAGATCAAAATGGATGCTCTTTCCAGTCTGATCTTGACCTACACTGTCTACACAAGAGTTTTAAGCTGTGAACAGCATTCTGAAATCTGAAGGGTAAGCAACATTAACTACTTTCTACTCTGTCTGCAAAAAGCAACTACAGCTAAACAAGTATCAACTCAAAGTCTTGACAAAAACGAAATTTCTTGATCTATCTATAGAACCGATTCTGCGGATCTATAATCAGACTACATCAACTTAGCACTCTGATCTTGATCTGCACTGTCTGAAAAAAGTAATTTTACAAATAAAGCATCAACTTACTTTGAATCTGGAAACAAGGACATTTCTTCATCTATCAGCATGTTGATTTCCTCCTGGGAGGGTGGGGGTAGGTCTGTCCCCTGTCCCTCTTCTACATGTTCCTCTCTCCGGCCCCCTCGACTGTCAGGGGGGTTCTCAAAGGGTGCTTTAGCGTAATAAAGGAAAAAAGTTAACTGTTTGCAAAACAACAAAATTTTAGACTAGTCCAAATTTGAAAGCATTTGCAGATGACAAAATTAATATGACTCAAAACTTGGAATTTGTTCTGGGGAGGTTGGAAAATATTGTGGAAAAGGGAGAAAATACTGGTTACCAGCATTTTCTCCTTTTCCTATGATTTTTTTCAATTGGCTTCTTTCTAAGAGTTGTGAAAACCCAGAATCATTTGGTAAAGAGTTTAAAAATCTTCACCAAACAATGCTGTATTCTCACATTTGCTAGGATCATAAGTCTGACTTGTCCAAATGGGAAAAATTTGGTGTCTGACAAGTGACTTTTTTCATTTAGTTGTCAGCAGGCCAAGTAGAAAATAAGGACAAATTTCGAAACAAATATCTTTTGTAAGAAATATGCAGCAAAATACTCAAGTCATGTTCACTCTTTGTTCAAAATGACACTTTGAATGAAAAACAGCAGTTTGAGATGATCCCTAAATTCTGGAAACCCAAAGTAAACATTTGGTGTACCTCCACATTTACCACAAAAGACATGGTCAGTATAATATGCAATTGTTTTTGCACATCAATTATTTTTTTTTTGCTTTGGAAAACATCTGAATACATCTACTTTCAAGATCATTAGTATGAATTTTAAAATTGTTTTACTATCACTATAGCACCAATTCCAAGATCTTTTATGACATTGTTGCACATGTGAATATTTTAGTAGTTAACCCTTTACTCCATAGATACTCATTTCTACGCATTGCTTGTAGGAGCCTTTTGAAAACATTGTGGCAAAGGTGAAATTGCTCGTTACAAGCAATTTCACCTTTTGTCACAATGTTATCTATGCTATCAAAAGGTGTCATATACACATAAGAGACGGCTTCATCCTTGCTGTAATTTAGGGTCAATCAGACATACCATAGAAATGCCTTATGGGATAAAGGGTTAAGCTGATGATACAGATTTGGTATGAATTGGCCATGATTTAGACACAATTCTGCCAAAAACACTGGGATTATATTGAACATGGTGTAAAAACACAAAGATAAAATACACATGACAAAGTTAGTGTTCCAACTATCTGGTAGATTTTCTCAGCAACTGGGAATTTTATAGTAGAAAAGCTATAAATTATCAAGTTTTGTTTACACAGTTACCTAACACCAAAATATTTAGCAGTGTATGTTAAAAAATGCATGTTGGAGTGTTTAGGAAAAGTATATCTTGAAAAATGTAAAGAATATCAAAATAAAATACCCACTCATAACATCTTCCTGTTTCAACCATCTTGGAATATCCTTTTTCCTGGAGGATGACTGTTCCCTGAAAATTCATTGTAATACTAGTAATATACTGATTGCCTTGCTTAGTTATACTCACTTTGAAAGACATTTAATGATGATTTCAACAATATTTCAAAAAACATGGCAATAGTTCACCTCATCATGTATGTCCTGGGCATCCTTAATTTCAGTTGTCTTCAAGGTCGTAAAATATATGACTCTATGGTGAAGGTTTAAAATTATCATTCTCACAAAGGGAGAAGAGTTAACTTTAAAGAGACTCTGCCCTGTTATCACCATTTCACACTGCAGAGTTAGATAACATTGACAGTCTAGACAATAACATAACATAGTTTTTTTTATCAATTTTATCTAAAAACAGGTATGATTGTATTGTAATGCCATTTACAACAACATACATCACATGTAATTTGTAAACAACTGCGTCTTACTTCAACTACTCATTTCTTAACACTTTCAGTGGCAAATAAACAAAATTCACCATTTTTCAACAGCTCTAAATACAATCTATTGAAACTTACAAAGATTTTGACTGTATAGGCTTGACTACAAAAGCAAACAGTATAGATCAAAGATCAGACTCCACATTCTGTGCAGTCTGAACTTGATTTATGAAGTCCACAAAAGTCACTGTTTCTGCCTGCGGCGCCGAAAGGGTTGCTTTTGCAACAAAGTACACAAAGAAATAAGCCTTGTTATGTCAAAACAGTGAAATATGAACCAGTCTAAAATTTTGCTATGTGGTAAGGACTTAACTTTGGGTCTCCCTTTTACTTACTTTTTATTCATATCTTTCAGTTTTTGTAACATGGGCATATCATCCTGGCTTGATGTAACAGACACAGATGATGATGTGGCATTGCCTGGTACCCGTAGGGAATCATCCAGCTCACTCTCAGCATCAAGCTTCTTTTCCTCAACTGCTGGTACCACTCCTCTAACTGACTTCTTGGACACTGCTGCTGTGTTAGGTTTGTTTGCTTTCTCCTCCAGTGATTTTTGCACCAGGGCTTTCCTCGACACTTTTTCCTCTGACTTCCGGGGTGGCATTCTTTCTTCTGGTTTTGGTACTACTTTTTCTTCTGATTTTCTTTGAGGTACTGGAGGCCTGTTTTCTACACTAGAAATACGATTAAAGAGGAATGCTTTTTTTTTAATGTGCATCACAAATTCCATATCCCATTACCACAAAATCCTGACTTTAATCGACCTTAACCCTTTACCCCATAAGGCATTTCTATGGTATCTCTAACTGACCCTAAATAATAGCAAGATGAAGCCGTTTCTTATGTGTATATGACACCTTCTGATAGTGTAGTAAACATTGTGGCAAAAGGTGAAAATGCTCGTCATGAGCAATTTCACCTTTTGCCATAATGTTTTCCAAAGGCTCCCACAAGCAGTGCATAGAAATGAGTATCTATGGAGTAAAGGGTTAACAAAGAAACCTTTTGAAAACATTGTAGGAAAAGGAGAAAATGCTGGTTACAATGTTTTCTATCCTTCCCATAACAAAATTTAATTTTTCAGTCACATTTATTCTGTTGTCTTCAAACACTTCCATTTCAGACAAACCTAAAATTTTAGCGTCTCGTAAAGAGACATAAGGGGATTTAGAAAATGAAATATAGGAGATGTTCATTTATGATAAACATCATTCACCTTAGTTTAGATCAGTTCAAATATATTTCATTATTAAATTCATACAGGGAACATACATGATAATTTATAAGTTATTCAGAATTCTCTTCGAAACGGATCAGAACAAAAGCAGAAATTATAATGTTCTTCAGAAAAAACAAGGTATTTATTTACCTATCTGTTATTGATCTAGAATTCTCTATTTCTGAGGAGGTATGACCATCTAGTCTGGCTGCCATGCGCTTTGATTTCTTTGGAGTTTTAGACCCTCTTCTCCGAGCTGGAGTGCTACCCTGGGATGGGCCATCTGGAAAAAAAAAGGTAATACATGTACACATGTCAGTCACACATCTACATGTAATTAATTTCATATTTGATTATTTACCTATTAATTAACCCATTACCACACAATCCCTACTTTTGACTCCCCTGAGAAAGAAGCCTTTTGAAAACACTGTGGGAAAAGGAGAAAATGCTGGTAACCAGTATTTTCTCCTTTTTCCACAGTGTTTTTCTACCCTTTCCAGAACAAATTTCAATTTTTCAGCTACCTTTATTTTGTTGTCTGCAAATGCTTTCAGTTTGGACCAGTCTAAATTTTTCTCGTGTGGTAATGGGTTAACTGTTTACCAAACAATCCCTAGTTTTTACGACCATGAGATACATGCCTTTTGAAAATATTGTGGAAAAAGGAGAAATGCTGGTTACAAGTATTTACTCCTTTTCCTACAATGTTTTCTACCCTGCTGGAAACAAAGTTCAGTTTTTGGGTTACCTTTATTTTGTCACAGCAAGCGCATTCAAATTGGACTAGTCCAAACTTTGGTCATTTGGTAATGGTTTAAGATGACTACAGCAAAATCAATTCTTAAGATCAAATACTAACAAGAATACTAACAGGAGTTTTGGTAGTTGTCTTTGATAAGGTATAAAACATTAGGGGTAAAATGCTGGTTACCAGCATTTTCTCTTTTTTACCACAATAATTTCACAGGCCTTGATCCCCAAGGTCATTAAAAGACACCATTTTGTGGTAGAGTTACACATCAGCAATCTTAAGGAAAGCAGGCTTTTGAAAACAATAACAGATCAGGGAAATCTACTTGAATGTAACATCTCATCCATTTTCTACAATGTTTTCTATCTCTTCAACAAAAAATTCCGTCACTGAGCCACAACTAAGTTGTTGTATGTAAATCGATGCTTTCAGTTTAGGCAAGCCTAAACTTTTTGTCATTTCGTAAAGGGTTAGATTGATGGATGGATAGATGGATGGATGGATGGATGGATGGATTGTTGCTTAATGCAATTTTAAACAATATTCTGTTTATATCACAGTGGCCAGTGCACCTATACATGCTTTCCTGGAGTCTCTTTTACTAGCACCCCACACAAGCCTTTAACTTTTTTCCAATATAACCATAATCAAAACAATGGTCACAGTTCAGACAGGAATAATTCCTCTTGCGATGACTATCATCAATCCTCCGAATCCGCCGAGCCAGGGATTGAACTAGGGACCTTCGGGGCTTGGCAGGTAAAGGCAAGAAGGATACTTGTACAATCACTTCAATTGTATAAATTTTAGTTTCTTCAGTCTGTAGATATGAATCTTTTTTTTTACCTGAGATACAGGGAAACTTCAGACATACATGTATATAGACATAATTCTCACTTGTTATAAGTTCAAGTTATTGTTTGTGTTTGGGATAAGTTTAAAATCATGTACCGTGACAAGATCATTTAAAAGCTAAACACAATATTGTTTATATTATCTGATAAGTGTTCTAGGTTTTAAACCTGTATTCCTAAAAACAAGCAATAATATTAATGGTTAAAGAGAGGTTTATCAAGTTAGATTTATACTGATAACACTTGAAGACAAAAAATAAAATTTGGCTTGAATGACCGGATTAGATTTGAAAGAGTAGTTCTAAAACAATAACAGAAAAGGGAAAAACAAATACTGGTAACTAGCATTTACTCCTTTTCCCACCTCTTGCTTAACCCTTTACCACACAACCCCGAATTTCAATGACCATCAGGAAGAAGTCTTTTGAAAACATTTTTGGAAAAGGAGAAAATGCTGATAACCAGCATTTTCTCCTTTTCCCATTAATGTTTTTTACCCTGCTGGAAACAAATTTCAATTTTTGAATTCAGTTTATTTTGCCATCTGCAAGTGCTTTCAGAGTGGACCAGTTTAAAATTTTGTTCGCTGGTAAAGAGTTAAGTATTTTAATTGTCATGCTTTGTAAAACCTGCAGATAAGGAATTGAAAGGTGAAGTACCTGTCACAATTATTTGTCCTCTATATAAAGTTTAATACAAAAAGGTATAAAATCTTCACAAAACACTCAATAATCACTGCTATACCATATTCCCTGGTCCAAATCTGTGATTAAAATTGAACAAAAAAGAAACTTTCCATTGATTCTCTTTCACTAGACTAAGTGCACCATTTACCAGATAGTGATGTTAACCCCTTTTTTACTCACAACTCACCAGTTCAAATGAGCAAGAAGCCTTTCGAAAATATTTTGGGAAAAGGAGAAAATGCTGGTTACCTTGCTCTCATGAAGTTTCCTCTATTAGTACTCTGCAAAATATTCTTTCCATGCCACTGGCTCCTTTCCCACATAACAATCATTGAAACAACAATCAGGGGTGAGACATAGTACAGATAACTGTCCCCAAAGGCAATGTTTCTTTTTGACTGGTCGCCTCTGGTACAGTGTACAGTAAATGTCCAAATATGAAAAATATCATCGGGGCATCTCATAATTGAGACAAGGGTGATACACTGATTGATTGTACCAATTATAATTATGGTATTTAAACCGTTTTTAATATTTCTGGTATTTCAGTTATATCACAGCCACCAGTGTACATATCCATGCCTTCATCTACTTCTTTCCAAACCACTGGCTGCTTTCCCATATAATTACCATTGAAACAAACAGTCAGCAGTGAGAGAGGAATAAATCCTGTCACAATGACATGCATCATTCCTCAAAAACAAAATTTGCTTATGGGGGAATCAAAATGGCAACCCCTTGTTCTCAAGTCCTGCATATAACTGACTGAGCTACCTGGGCTGGGCTTAACCCTTTACCAGACAACAAAATTTTAGCTCTGTCAAAATTGAAAGCATTTGCAGACGACAATTTCAATGTGGCTCAAATGGTGCAATTATTTATTGATTAGGTAGAAAACATTGTGGGAAAAGGAGAAAATGCTGGTTACCAGCATTTTCTCTTTTTCCCACAAGCTTTTCAAAAGGCTTCTTCTCCAGGGACATCAAAAGTAGGGATTGAGTGGTAACGGGTTAATAACACTGAAGAAGAAGCCTTTTGAAAACACTGGGAAAAGGAGGAGAAGTTGGTAACTAACCTTTCCTGACTTTTAATGACCCTAAAAAAAGGCCGATTGAAAATATTGTGGTAAAAGGTGAAAATGCTTTCACAATTTTCTTCTTTGCCAACAATGTTTTCTACTCTTTCACAGCCCAATCTCATTATTTTAGCCACATTTAAATTGTCATCTGCAAAATGCTTTTTGCTTAGACAACACCAAAACTTTGTTTTTTGGTTAAGAGTGAATAGAGAAAATAACTTCTCAGACTGTGATTCTCATTAAATATCCAATATCAAGTAGCATTTATCAATACTGCTCACAAGATGACTGAATATTAATGTTCAATCGGTTACTTGTATTGGGGTTTAAAGCCACTTTAACAGCTAAGGTCATATCATGGCGGTCAGTGACACACATGTGTTTCCTGGCTTTCTCACACCGGTACTTACACTACTTTCTTTCCAAAGCCACCGACTACTTTTCTCACATGCTTCAGCAGAGGTGAAAGGTGAAAATACGCCGGAAAGAAAGTTCGCCTCAACCAGGTATCGAACTCACAACCACCAGGTCATGAGTCTGACATGCTCACCACTGAGCCACCCGGGCGGGCGTTAATGTTCAAAGGTATGGCATACTTGTGGAACTTAAAAGAATGAATACATACACAGTTCCATTCAGATTAAATTTTTGCAAGAATAACATGTTTCTGATTTGTAAAGGGTAACACGAAATACTGGAGGTGGCCCAGAATTACCTTCCACTACAGTTTCAAGTAAAACACAAATTGTTTGCATTTTGGGTTGTACAAATATCTAATTTGAGTATACTAAGTATGATTATCTCATTTACAAGAACAGTGTTTCATTGGATGATCATGAAATAATCTTTTTTCTATGATGGTTTATCATTTAATAAACCACGGTTGTAAGTCATGAGGCACAAAAAGTAATCAACAAGTGGAACTGCAGCAAAGGTAAATTATGAACTAACCTTCAACATGATAAGATTCTTGAGCTAAATATATTTACTGTTAATATTTCAAATTGTTCCATCTCTGTCAATTTTTATCAAAAACAGAAAGTATCTGTAAATCTTTGATTTTATCCAACCTCCTTTCTGAGTAGCAGAAAATTATTATTTGTTTACACCAAGTGACTTTCACTCATAAATTATCCACACTTTTCTTTCAATCATAAATTATCCACACTTTTAATTGTCTCATATCGTTTTCCATCTTCGAAAAAAATGTAAAAATTTGCAGATTGTTGTTGTTGAAAGTTGTAGGTCTACAATTAACGAATATTACATTTTAGTAACTTTCCCGGTGCTAGTATTAATACTTCCCACTGTGTAAGAAAATTTTGACATCGCAGTAAACCTTTAAGATATCAAATTTTCTCATGCTGCTCGAAATAAATACAAGCACCAAGAAAGTTACTGCCACATAATATTCTGAATCTATTGCATTGCAAAGGCATAGCAAAATATCCCACATGTCCATCCATTCAAATCATATTTTATACCTGCAGTCATAAATTCAAAGTTTTTCATTTCATTTTCTTAAATTAAGAGAGAGAAAGAGTTTTCAAAGAGAAATAAAATCACATAAACTGCAACACTAAAAGTTCATTAAATATCAAATATGAATATCACAATATATCAAATACAGAGTATGTCAGTATTCAATGAAGTCATTCAAATAGTATCAATATGAACACAATATCAATACCAGTACATTACCCTTACCTTGATCCAGTATAAAACATATAAAAACGTTTTTATGCCCCTATCAATGACAGCTACATATATAAAACGTTTTGTGCAAGGGGAGCTGTATGCTATAGGTATTTGCTATCTTTCCCAGAATGTCTTTAACATAGTCAGTAAATGATCATTTTTAATGTGGTAAAATACTGAATTAATGCTCTCTCTGTGCTTTATTTGTTTCAGACCTGTTTGTGATCTGTTTATATGATACCTGTACACTTCTTGATATTCCTCTAACCTTTCAACACACAGGTCTTCTCTTTACTCACTCACATATTTCATCATAAATAAAAAGCAAAAGACTCAGATTCTTTTGCAGATAGCGAGACGCGAATGCTAGAACGATGGCGAGACGCGAATGCTATGGATTTAATTGTTGATTCAACTACAATATAACAACAGAAGCATGAATATAAATCTATTACAACAAAAACATATCAACCACGTCATAGCCAAAACCGCGACGTCCAGCCAAAAAACAGAGAAGTTACTCTGAAAAAGCTGTATCCCAGAACAGTCAAGGGGTTGACTCCGTGGCGTACGTGGGATTTCGTACGAACTACCATTATAGAAGTATTATTACATAACTGAACAAAGTGTGCCTATCGTCTAGGCGTACTCGCTAGAACTGACTCCTTCTCGATCTATCTACCCGTATTTTATTTGTGCTCTCATCTGATTGGTCAGTCCTTCGTAAACGTGTCATAACAACTTTGTTGCAGGTGCGTATCAAGAAGACAAAGCTTTTCCGCTATACTGCGTACCGCGGAAAAGAAATATTCTTACCAATTCCACATGATTTTCAACCAAGGGAAGGAGACCTAATGATTGTGGAAAAAGGAGAATATCCTAGTAACCAACCTTTTTCCCCTTTTCCAACAATGTTTCCAATCCTTACAAAGAAAAATTCCACTGGTTGAAACACATTTGCCATCTGCAATGCATTTCCGACCAGTTTAAAACATTGCAGTAAAGGGTTGAGTGCCAAGCACAACTGAACCATTTCCCAATTGACAGCTATTAGACCCTTCAATTTGAAAGTTGTAGAAATAAACCTAAATTCTCTAACATGGTAGAAAATATTACTTTTCCCAAAGTGTTTTCTAAAGGCCTCTTCCTCTGGGATGTGAAAAAACAAAGAATTATTTGGTAAATGGTTAAATTTAACTGCAGACAGTGTAAATTTAGATGGGATACCACTTAATCTTCTCATTCATTTCCAGTGAACAAGAGAGCCTTTCAGCACTCACCTTAGTCAAGTCATCTAGGATAAAGCTGAAGGAACCCTGATTGCGATTATGTAAACCACCCAAGTGTTACAAACCTACTTTTTGACAGACATGTTCTATTTTAGAGCTTGTCAAGGATATCATCACAAAAACATTCTGAACATGTTTTACGAGTATCATACTGAAACTTTTTCCACTCAGTATAGCCATAGCCATGTCTGATACGAGTATGTGACGCAATTTCAAACTTGCCCGAGACATCATAAACAGTGTGATAAAGTTTCAAGAGTACCAGGCTGAAAGTGTGGCAACTAGAATGCACACAAGGTTTTTTCTAAAGTTTGGCCCAGTGACCTACTCTTTCCTCCAGCATGACCCAATTTTATACTTGTCCAGGACGCCATCTAGACAAACATTCAGATCAAGTTTCAAGAATAGAAGCCTGAAAATGTGGCCTCTAATGCACACAAGGTGTGTTTAAGGTTCAGGTCAGTGGCTCCACTTTTTAACCAAACATGACTCAATTTTGAATATGTCCAAGATTTTATCAAGTTTCATGAGTATCTGACTAAAAATGTGGCCTCTAGAGTGCACATAAGGTAAATGCTGACAGTAGTGAAACAGATGTTACATGATTCACAACATATGACAGACAAAGCATGACACACAACAGATGCTGGACACAGCACAATCACCAAAGTTCACCTGAAGCAATTTGAGCTCAGGTGGACTAAAAGTGGGTGCTTAGACAAGCCATGAATAGACAGAAATGTTGTTTCAAAAGGAGAAATGGGTCTTTATACCAATTTTACCTTTCAACTCTTAACCATATATTCCCCAGCTTTTATGACCCTGGGGACGAAAAGTTTTGAAAACATTGTGGGAAAAGGAGAAAATGCTTAAGACTAGCATTTTCTCTAGGGGTGGTAATGGTTACTGGGTTAACCCATCGAAAGACCAATTAAGTGGTTCAGAAATCGGAAACTGGTCAACCAGAAAAAATATATATCTCTCATCAAATTAGTGAAAAAATATGTCTACAAAATTAACTTTGCCTGTTCTGACAACATAGCTACAATTATATGCACACCCAATTTAAATTGCAAGATCGGTTAACCTCTAAAGATTGAACCATTACCCAGTTATCAATTTTACTAGCCATTGCTCCTAATTTTCACCCTTTACCATAATCTTTTCTACCGTACCTTAGATAAATTCCATCATTTTGCCACATTTAAATTGTCTCTGGCAATTACATTCAGTAAGGACCACTCCAAGGTTTTGTTCTCAGGCTTCTGAAATTCCATTGGTCTATTACGGGATAAAGAATTTTTCATTGTTCTATCAAGGGATTAAAGAAGATTTTTTTTTTTATCAGACACCGCTTCTATAAATAGGACATTGGTAATTCCCTCTTTATTCTATATAATAAGACTTTATTATATACAACAAACAAGCAGTTGCCACTGTTGCCACTGTGCTATATATAGTAACAGAGTTGAAAATTTCACTATTCCATAATACATACAGGCGATGCACCAATATGCTTTCATAAGTGTAAAAAGATGGACCAAGGAAAATTTTATCATTCTGGGATGGATGAATGGAAATTCAAAGGCCTGTGGTTTTGTTGTGTGGTAAAGAGTAATCTAAAATGTTTTCAGAACTGAACTGATTTCCCATATCACTAAAAGGAGTGATGCATTTTGCGATCATCAACTCTTTACAAGAAAACATAACAGTTGACTTGCACAAACTGAAAACTTTTGTAGGCAACAGTTCAAAGATGGGTCAAGTGATGAAACTTGTCTTTGAAACTTTGGAATATCTGAAACAGAGAAATCCTAGTTGCAATCACTTTCTCCTTTCAGTACAATGCATAAGCAAAGGCCTTCTCCCTCTGGACTGTTAAAACTTGGGATTGTTTAGTAACAGGTTAAGGCATGAATAAGAGTCAGAGAATCAGATTTTTAACTCTTAGCCAAACAATCCAGGGTCTTCAAAAACCTTTAGGAAGAGGCCTTTAAGAAAAAAACAATGTGGGAAAAGAAGAAAATGCTGGTGAACAGCATTTTCTTCTTTTTCCACAATATTTTATTAAGGCAAATTTCAGTTGTTGAGCCATGCTTAGTTTGTCATCTGCAAATGCATACAATTTAGACCATTCCAACTTTTTATTGTTTGGAAAACAGTTAATCCATACAAACCTATGTCATTCTCCTTTGGCCAGAAGTCTGGTAAGATCCATTTTTTTCTCTTTTTAGCAAATCCTTGGGTGTCTGATACACCATATTTAGCACCAGGTTTTGAGTTGTTTGTATCTGAACCCTGAGAGAAACCTCCTTTAGCATATTTACTTAAATTTTTATGATAAGCTGACAATTTGGCACTAACAAAAGAATTAAACTTTTCACTATCACAATTTTGAATCTGTTCACTACTCACAGAGCCGTCACTAATGAGTGAACTTGTTGTCGGCGGAGATGAATAATATCTGATTGGCTCATCCAGAGATTTAAAATTCCATTTCTTACGAAGACTAATTTTCGTAATGTTTGAAGGAGATGTACATGGTTGATTAATTTTGCCATTAAAAGAACTGTATCTTTTTCTATTGAAATGGGAGATGAAAAGAGGGGATTCAAAAGATTCCTGAGAAACATGAACAATCTTTCTTCGTGGCACTCTGAGGTGTGTATATTTTGGATTCTGGGCAAGTCTTGAAAATTGTAAGTCTTTATCACTGTTTTGCTCATGTCTTTTTTTATCTGTCAGATTGTTCGTGATAGGAGGAGGAGACTCTAAAAATTGTGACTGTTCTGAATTAAATACTGAAGGTGGAAATAGCTTTGTATTGTCTATGTCATTTCTTCTATCAAATGGTACAAATGATTCATGGTGTGTTGGTTCACTATCCCCTGTGTAGCTAACAACAATTTCAGGCAAAATAAGTCCAATGTTATCTTCATTTTTGTTAATGACTTTGGGCACACTGTTTTCTACAGGGGATATTTCAGAATTGTTATGATGTTCTGTTAAATTGTTCCTGCCATGTCTCTCATTAGAATCACTAAATTGTTTTCTTTCATCATCATAAGGTCCAATACTATTACCTGACAAATGTTTAAGTCCTTTGCCGTTCACATCTTTATTATCAGGTTGTGTATGATTTATATCCATAGATATAGGAGGGAACTTCACAGGACGATTCTCTTCCTCCTCTTTGATCTGATATATCTCAGAATCACCTCCAAAGGAATGGTACCATTTTTTTCTCTTCTGTTTCAGTGGTCCACTGGGCTGTTGTAGCAAAGCTTTTGCCCAAACACTCTGATTGGAAGAATACCCTGTGGTTCCCAGTACATGGGTCATTTTGCATTAACAGTCAGGTGTCCTATTTGTAAAATGGATTTCCAAATCTAGATAGGAAACAGCAACTCAAACTCATCACATCACAAATGTACCATGTAGATTTTCTTAGAGCATGATCAATCAAACCTATTCATTAAATTTCAGGAAAGTATTTTCTATCAAAATTTAACCTGAAAGATATCCCTACACATTATCTCTCCTCCACCAATTGATTGCTGCTAAAATAGAACTTTTGGTAGTCCATAATGACCAAAATACTAATGTATTTCAGCAAGTTGTGTTAGCATGTAAAATGGTGTAAATCAAAGATCAGACTATCAGTACATATTGCCAGAATGTTAGATATATTCTACAAGACATCCAGCTACACCTCATCCTGCTTTGAGATTGTAATATTTTGGGATGCATGTTAATATTTTCTTTTTAACTATTAATGTTTGATACCTAGAAAATTTATTTCCTTATTACAGGAAACAGTATTTGTTTGTTTGTTAGTATGGTTTTAATGTTGTTTTCAATTATATCAAGCCTAATTAACTTGTTCATGCTTCCCTCCAATTTCTTTTACAAGTATTTGCACAATTTTGTTCTTAAGCCACTTTCTCACATAACCATAGCCCAGAAAATGATCTGTGGTGAGAGAGGGATAAATTTTGTAACAAGGACTATCATCAATCTTTGGAAAAGAAATTTGGCCAAGCTGGGAATTTTTACCAGCAATACCCTGGTCTCAAGTCCTGTAGGCTACCAGGTTCTGTTAAAGCCTGATTGCCAATATAGGAGTTTCAAAAGTAGTACTTAACTCTTTACCAAACGACAAAATTTTGGACTGATCCAAATTGAAAACACTTGCAGACGACGAAATTAACAACACAAAAAATAAAATTTGTTTCTAGCAGGCTAGAAAACACTGTGGGACACTCCTTTTCCCACAATTTTTTCAAAAGGTTTCTATTCCAGAGTTGTAAAAAACAGGAATTGTTTGGGGAAAGGCTTAAACTAGCAGTAGCCTTACAGCTATTGGAAACCATTTATGCTGGTTATAAACGTTAGATTTCAAAAAAAGTTTACATTACAATACATACTATATATTTCATTATATTTTTCCTATTCTGTTAATACTTTTTTTTCAAGTGACTCACTAAATTCTGATCTACATGGTAACACATTATTAATAAACAGACAATATTAATCAAATAGTTTTTTTTTTTCACATAATTCACGAGAGAAACTCCACAAAAATCAACATGATTGCATTCAATACTACACAGTCTGAAGAAAGAGCTCTGTCTTACACTTAAATGTTCATAATTGTTGTAAAATAAAGAAATAAATCAGATATATCCCATATGAATGAGCATGAACACAAGCATATCAATAATTCATTATTTAATGGCCATACATAGGACTTTGCTTTCATTTAAATTCAATACCCATTCACTGTTAATATAGAAAATCATAATGTGACGTATGAGTCTTCCTAAATGAAATATTCTATTAGCTCTATCATGTTTCATCCATTTTATCAGTCTAGCATTAAAACATCCTTTCTTTTTATAGTCTAAAACATCAGTTTTGCTGCAAAGATATATACACACTCAGCGCATTTTAATCTGCATATACACTGTTTGCAAAAGAAACTCCACATTCAAATTTCAATAGTTAGCTAATACTATAATTTGAATTTCATCTAAAAAGATTCTAAATTGGCAAGAGTGTTCATAATGTTTGGCATTTGATAAATCACTGGGCAAACAAACATTTAAACCTTTATTACATAACAAAATTTCCGACTTGTCCAAATTCAAAGCGTTTGCATTAAAAAAAAAAAAAACTGTTATTGAAAAACTAAAATTTGTCTTTTGGAGGGTAGAAGGCATTAATGTTGGGGAATGCTGGTAACCAGCATTTTCTCGTTTTCCCACAATGTTTTTGAAAGGCGTCTTGCTCGGGGTTGTTAAAACTTGGGATTAGTTTACATTAAGATTGACAGGATCTTATCATTTTACCTTAACCCTTTACCACACAAAGCCGACTTTTGATGAGCCTGAGAAAGAAGCCTTTTGAAAACGTTTTGGGATTTGTGTGACATTGCCTTTCATCATCTCAGCTACGACTTGGGTACCAGTAATTAATGTGGAGACTTAGTATCTATCGGCTGATCAATTACCAATTAGCCTAGTCTTAGCTGAATCAATACATTTTATAGCCATGAAAGGCAATGTTACAGGTATCCACATTTGGGTACCTTATCCTGAAAACCTCATTTTGTTGATTTATGAGGGTCATCTAGAAATGAATGAGAGGTTAGTTTGTAACTTTTGATTGAAACTAGAGCTATCACTCAACGTGATCATACCCCCCACCAGCTCCTTGCCACCAAACAGGTCTTTGTCACAGAATGCAGAATGGTTGAGTACAAAAGTAAGAGTTGAACATGAGCGGCAAATTGTCGCAAGATACGCCCATCTTACCCCAAGTTGTTAAGCTGGGGCATGCACCGGACCAAATTCAAGTATGAAAAACGACAAAGGGCAATAACTCAAAAATTAAGCGAGCAAGAGTTATGATTCCTGCACACTGCACTCCCCCTTGATGAGATCTATCCATCCATGAAATTTCATAACCCTAGCTAGTATAGTTTTGGAGATATGCTCCGGACAAAATTCAAGTATGAAAAACAAGAAAGGGCAATAACTCAAAAATTAAGGGAGCAGGAGTTATGATTCCTATGCACTGCACTCCCCCTTGATGAGATCTATCCACCCATGAAATTTCATAACCCTAGCTAGTATAGTTTTTGAGATATTCACCAGACCAAAATCAAGTATTAAAAACGACAAAGGGCAATAACTCAAAAATTAAGTGAGCAGGAGTTATGATTCCTGTGCACTGCACTCCCCCTTGGTGAGATCTATCCAACCATTAAATTTCATAACCCTAGCTAGTATACTTTTGGAGATACGCTCCGGACCAAATTCAAGTATTAAAAATGACAAAGGGCAATTACTGAAAAATTAAGCAAGCAAGAGTTATAATTCCTGTGCACTGCACTCCCCCTCGGTGAGATCTATCCACCCATGAAATTTCATAACCCTAGCTAGTATAGTTTTGGAGATACACTCCGGACAAAATTCAAGTATAAAAACAACAACAAAGGGCAATAACTCAAAAATTAAGCTAGCAAGAGTTATGATTCCTGTGCACTGCACTCCCCCTCGATGAGATCTATCCACCCATGAAATTTCATAACCCTAGCTAGTATAGTTTTGGAGATATGCTCCGGACAAAATTCAAGTATGAAAAAGAAATTTGCCCAGAATCATCAAAGGGCCATAACTCCATGAAACCTAAATAAACCATAACCAAAATGTGAGTCTATTCGTGTAGTTTGAACCAAATCTGTCCAATAGTTGATGAGAAAAAGAGCGGACAAGAAATTTCATGAAAGGGCTATAACTCAGTGAAAAATCAATGAACCATAACCAACATTTCATATGCACATCTCTGCTTGATACTGAGTTTACCTGTGAAGTTTGAATAAAATTCGTCCAGTATTTTATGAGAAAATAGAGCGTACAAAAAGCTACCGACCGACCAACGGACGGACCGACCGACGGACCGACCGACAAGCTGACTCCTATATACCCCCCAAACAGAGTTTTGGGGGGTATAAAAACATAAAGCCACAAAACATGGCACGTAACTAAATTAACTCATGTATGCACATATGTTAACTAGCATTGTGACATCATATCATTTTTGATGACGTCATTTTAAACAACGTAATGGCAGATGCTATGTTCACGCTGACGTGAAAAGAAATTTATGCATATATTAAAGATAGAGAGTAGGTACGGAAAGAAAGCGGCTGAAATATTTAATGCACTTCAGGTGGTTGACCCGACATGTGCAGTTGGATTTAGCACTATTTGTAGATGGGTGAAGGATTTCAATAATGGACATCAAGAGTTTTACAAGAAGCCCTCCTCCGGTAGGCCAGTAGATACTGATAACACAAACCTTGTTGCTCATTTTCTCAACTCTGATAGACGATTTACATGCGAGGAAATTGTTATGAAACGGGAATAAGTAAGAGTTCTGTTTATGTTATTCTGACGCAGAATTTAGGCATGAAAAAGATCACTGCGCAGTGGGTGCCCGCACACACTCTCAAAAACTGAAAAAGACAAAAATGTTCAAATTTGCACTGAATTGTTGAATAGATATTCAGAGGAGGGTGAAACGATGCTGAATAGAATGGTTGCCATCGATGAAACATGGATCTAGTAATTTGAGCCCGAATTGACATGCCAAAGCTCTGAATGGCATACTCCAAACTTGCCAAGAAATATCGCCGCTGTATGATCTGTCCATGGATGGTATGATCTTCGCTTACAATATAAACGGGATTTCGACAACACAGAGTTCCAAATGGAAGTATGGTTAATAAGGAGTACTATGGGTGGTATTTGACTAAAATTCTTCGACCGGCAATACCCCACAAACGACCCGAACTTCTACCAGTGACACAATTAATTTTGCATGATATTGCCACGACGCACAAGTCCAGCATTGTTAGGGATGTGTTCGAGAGGTACCACTGGGAAGTTCTTAAAGACCCCCCCCCCCGACTATGACCTGTTTCCAAAACTTAAACAACCGCTACAAGGAATCTGATATGAAGATTTGAATGAACTATATATCGCTGTGAACGCGGTAGTTAGGGTCATCAACAAAGATTGTCTAGCATTGGGAGTTTGGGATCTGCCAAAAAGATCGGAGTCGACTATAACATCCACAGGAGATTATATTGAGGGACTAACACTTGTAGTTTCTTCGTAATTAAGCAATAATGCTCAGTCTGTTTAGAATAACAAAGACATCATGTTATTTACCATGAAAATTGCAATGATCTGGGTACTTTCACAAAGGCTTCACACTTTACCAAATGAGATTGAACTAAACTGAAAGCATTAAATTTTGCACACAACCAATTAAATATTGCTAAAGTGATGATTTCTGTCTTTGAAGGGGAGAAAAATTTGCGGGAAAAAGAGGAAAATACTGGTTACAGGCATTTTCTCCTTTTCCCACAGTGTTTTCAAAAGCATTCCCTGTCAGGGTCCTTTTAACTTGGGATTGTGAGATAAAGCATTAAACGTTTACCAAATGACAAAATGTTTGACCGTTCAAAATTGAAAGCACTTGCAGACGACAAAATAAACGTAACTTAAAAATTGGAACTTGTTTCCAGCAGGATAGAAAACATTGTAGAGAAAGAAGAAAATGTTGGTTACCAGTATTTTCTCCTTTCCTACAATGTTTTCAAAAGGCTTCTATCTCAGGGTCGTAAAAATCATGGATTGTTTTGTAAAGGGTTAAAATGTTTAAGTAAGTAGGGTAAACTCCTGTTCTACATGATCTCCAGTTTTAACAACCCAGCAAAAAACCCAGCCTTTTGAACCATTGCAGGAAAATGAGAAAATTAAAGCTGGTGTTCAGCATTTTCTAGCATTTTCTCACTTTCTCACAATGTTTACTACCCTATAAACGCCAGAAATAACAATTTGGGCCACATTCAATTTGTTGTCTGCTAATACTTTGGATCTGGACAGGTCCAGAATTTTACCATCAAGTTTGAAAAAGAGTTAAGGTACTGAAAAGAACTTCAGAAACTGTTGCTTTCTGAAAAACAGAAAATCAAGCTTAACCCATTACCACACAGCCAGATTTTAGACCCAACCAAATTGAAAGCATTTGTAGACGACACTTTCAAAGTGACTGAAATGGTGCAATTTTACTTTGATAGGGTGGAAAACTTTGTGGGAAAAAGAGAAAATGCTGGTTACCAGCATTTTTTTCCTTTTCCTACAATGTTTTCAAAAGGCTTCTTCCTTGGTGTCGTTAAAAGAAGTCATCATTGTGTGGTAAAGGATTAAAATATTGCCATCATGCAATTTTCGAAAGTCTACAATGTTGGAAAGCAGCTCAGGTGTGGTATCATTTCACGAAGTCAATGATCATCAATTATTTACTGTCTGGCCTGATTGGCCAATTCATTTACTCCCTTACCCTTTAACTCTTTACCACATGAGAAAATTCCAAATCGAAAGCATCTGCAGACGACAAAATAAGGGTGACTAAAAATTTGAAATTTGTTCTGGGAGGGGTAGAAAACACTGTGGGAAAAGGAGAAAATGCTGGTTACCAGCATTTTCTCCTTTTCCCACAGTGTTTTCAAAAGGCTTCTTTCTCAGGGGCATCAAAAGTAGGGATTGTGTGGTAATGGTTTAAAAAACGAATAATTTTTGGACTGGTCCAAATTAAAAGCATTTGCAGACAAAAATTATTAGGTCTTATTGAAACGATTATTTCTCTCTCTCATGCGGTAAAACACATTGTGGAAACAGGAGAAAATGCTAGTTACCAGCATTTGTTTTTCCTTTTCCCACAATGTTTTCAAAAGGATTTTTTCCTATTTAATACTCTTTAACCCTTTACCAAACAATCTCTGGTTTCTATGATCTCGAGATAGAAGACTTTTGAAAACACTGTGGGAAAAGGAGAAATCGCTGGTTAAAGATTTAAATGCTGGTAACCAGCATTTTCTCCTTTTCCCACAATGTTTTACTGCAGGAAACAAATTTCAATTTCTAAATTACCTTTATTTTGTTGTCTGCAAGTGTTTTCTATTTGGACCAGTCTAAAATATTTTCTTTTGCTAAAGAGTTAGCAATCCTGTGCTTTTAACTCTTTACTACCCAATCCCAATCTTAAACAACCTAAGGAAGAAAGGTTTTGAAAAAATGATGTGGGGGAAAAAGGAGAAAATGGTGGTAACTAGCTTTTGCCCCTTTTACCACAATGTTTCTAAGGATATCTCATAAAATCTCATCAGAAAATAGTTCCAGAAGAAACCTCCAAGATACCAATGATATCTAGATGTAGATGTTATTCTGCGTTTTTCAACCAAGTTGTGACAAGGCAGAAAGACAAGCAGACTGAATATATGGTTGATATAAGGAAAATAAAAAGGTGCTATAGACAAAGTAAATAAATCAAAACCTATTGACAAGACTGTTTATTGTACTTTTGAAAAAGTTCAGTCATGGTAATGCCTTTGTTTTCAAAGTTGAAGTTAATTAGCCATGATTTGTCATTTATTCCTTTGCCACACAATCCGAGTATTAACCCTTTCCCAAAAAACAAATTTTGGACTCTTCCAAACTGAAAGAGTTTGCAGACGAAAATTTTAGATTTAGGGAAAATGGCAGAAAGTTCTCAAAACGGGTAGAAAACACTGTGGGAAAAGGAGAAATTGCTCGCTACAAGCAATTTCTCCTTTTCCCACAGTGTTTTCAAAAGACTTGTACTGCAGACACGTAAAAACCAGGGCTTGTTTGGGAAAGGGTTAACAAACCTCAGTCAGCAGACTTCTGACAGCAATGTGGGAAAAAGAGAAAATGCTAGCAAACAGGGTTTTCATCCTTTTCAAATAATGTCATGTTTTCCACCCTATAACTGACGAATGCCAGCTGTTTTCCCTAATTTAACCCTTTACAAAACAATCCCTGGTATTTACAACCCTGACATAGAAGTCTTTTGAAAACATTGCGAGAGAAGGAGAAAATGCTGGTAACCAGCATGTTCTTTCTTTCCCATATTGTTTCCTACCTTATCAAAGAATATTCTACCACTTGTGGCACAATGAAATTCTCACTGCAAATATATGACTGTGGTCAAAAGGTCCAATATTTTGTCATTTGTGAAAGACTTCAGCCTTCTGGCACACAAAATTAATACTGCTTCTGTTCTACAAGACATTTGAAAATCTAATCTAAGCAATTTTCCACATGTCATGTTGACTTTGATATTATTTTTCCTCTTGCAAAGTTTCAATTCTAACTTTTAAAGACCCTCTGAAAGATGCCTTTGGTAAACATTGTTTCATCCAAAAATACCCTCTGGCTCATAGCCATATAGTTAACCCTTCGATACAAGACGAAAATTTAGACTAAAATTTCAAAGCATATGCAAATAACCAATGAATCTTAAATGATGAAGTAATTTTGTTGAAATGATAAAGCCCACAGAAAAGATCATTTTTGATAGAAACATGTAAGAGGTGTATTGCATGTAAATGTTGCCTTTTTGTTATTGGTCCATGATGTAATTATACATCAAGCCCCCTCCCCCTTTTCCATGGCATGGCAATTCATTACATAAAAACAAATAAGGAATGTCTCTGGCTTACAATATGAAGTTTGGCCCAATAACCTGATTTTTGACATGTTGAGACTGAATTTTGAACTTGTGTCATATATAAAGACAAACATTTTGACAATGCTTTGTGAGTGTCAGACTGAAAATGTGGCTTCTAAGGAATTGCAGAAGACAAAAAGACCAATGTGGCTTTAATGGTAAAAATTGGTTATGAAATGTTAGAAAATATTACAAGAAAAGAAGGATATTCTAGATACCAGCATTTTCACCTGTTCCTTCAATGTTTTCAAAATACTTCTTTCTTGAGCCAGTCAGAAAACAGGATTGTGTTGTAAAAGGTTACATATGACAGATTTATGTCTGTTTCACACAGATCATTTCAAAGTTGTCTGCTTAGAAAATTGTTGCTGGACACAATATATACACCAGCTATGCTCTGACAAAAGAGGTCTTACTGTATCTCCATGATCCATGGTACTAAGCAAGCTATCGTATACTACTGGACTCACGATATTCACTTTTTTTATAAACCAACTTAAAAAAAACAAAATTTTGGACTAGTCCAAATTGAAAGCATGTGCAGACAACCAAATAAATGTTAATCAAAAACTAAAATTTTATTTGGAAAGGGTAGAAAACATTGTGGGAAAAGGAGAAAATGCTGGTTACCAGCATTTTCTCCTTTTTCCCAAAATGTTTTCAAAGGCTTTCTTTCTCAGAGTTGTTAAAAGTCAGGACTGTTTGGTAAAGAGTTAATCATGAGATAGACTATTCATGGGACATACAGAAAATTGACTAATAACAAAAAATTTCATCCCAGATCAGCCTGAGTGAAATGTGCAGGCTGACGTTGGTCGATACTTTACGCAGATGCATTAAACCCACTTTTCATAGGGCATAGATCACATTTTATATGTACATTATTATGAAATAAAATACTACAAAGAGAATTTCCTTCACTTCTTTTGTCTTATTTTACCATCAAATGCTACGAAGGGAATCTATAATACATTCATTTTGTTTGTCTTGTTTACAACTAAAATTTCAAATTCGAATGCTATTTGAGGCTAAAACTTAATTACAAACTCAGCTGAGCATAGACCTATATGTTAGAAGGGCAAAAAACCTTAACTCGTTACCAAACAATATTTTAGGCTTGTCCAAATCCAAAGCATGTGCAGATGACAAAATAAAAGTGACTGAAAATTTGAATTTGTTTTGTGAAGGATAGAAAATCCTTTTCCCACAATATTTTTTTATTGGCTTCATTCTCAGGATTGTGTGGTAATGGGTTAAATAAGGTCATATACCGATATCAACAACTTTTACACAAACAGGCTGATCAATAAACATTTTTTGTACAGAAAAGGCCAGATGTTTCCAGCCTTTGTAAACAAAGGCCCACATATAAACAATTTTTATAAGAACAGACCCACATATAAATGTTTAAACACACAGGCCCATCTATACACAACTCGCAGCTTGTAAGCCCAGGCCTAACTATAAACACTTTTTTAAGCACAGGCCCAGATTCAAACAACTTCTTTTTGCCTGAACACAGATATAAACAACTTTACAAGCACAAACAAGTATTAACAAACAGCCAAACTTTGTACTTATATGAACAGTTTTTGACCTCGCTTTGTGAAAAAAGTAATGACCCATGTCAGTCTACACAGTTTGTACAGGCTGACATGACTTGAAACTTTAAGGATCCATAATTATGCGATGACCTGCTTTGTATAATGCTTTACAAAAATGCAATTTACCCCCTTCCTTCCTGTTTTTTGGCCAACAACATGTGAAATGGGGCAGACATTTGCATAAAGTGTCATCTCAAATCAGCCTGCACATCCAAAGCAGGCTGATCTATAACGTCAGTTTCATTTTTATGGAACTTTCTGTTTTTCTCAAGACTACTGTAGGACAAAATGTAATGTAGCCTTAAAGTGCCGCCTCGGATTAGCCTGGGTCTTGTTTATCCAAGACGATACTTTACGGGCAATTGTCTAAATGCCCGTTTTCATGTGTTGTAAGCCATTTGGATTCTGGTGTATGATGCACTCACCTCTTGGAGTCTCCTCACCCTCACTCAGGCTGTCTGAACTTCCTTTCATGGCTTGAGGTCCTTTCTGTACTTTAGGATAGTTCAATGTTCTTGTCTCACTTCTGATCTGTTTCTCTTTATCTGAAGACGTCACGACACCTGAACCGGGGCGTGACTCACCGCCAGACGAGCCTGAAGACTGAGATGACATACTTATACTACGGAATGTTTTCTTTTCTCCACGTCTTGGAGAAGGTGATATACTTCTATGATTGGGTGATTTACGAGTTTTTTGAGATGTGACCTCATTCACAGATTTTCGGGCTGGTGAAGGCGACTTCTCAAACCGTGGAGATGCAGGTGGTCGACTTGATCTGACTTTATCAGGCTTGTTACTTATTTCTCTACTAGCACCATTATTAACATTCTTATTAAGACTTTTCCTTGCCTCTTTCGCTTGTCTATTGTTGATTTCAGTCTTTTTAGTTGTCTGGGATGACTTTAATGATTGCTTAGGCAGTTGATTTTGCTCTGTCTGAGGTATTTCAGTGTCTAACTCTTGACTTGGCACAACCGAAGGTGGTTCAGGTTTTATGGATATCACATGACAATAGTCAAACACTTGATTGCCACACCCTTTCTCCACAGGGCCATTATAAACCAAGTCACTCCCCACAAATACCCGTATGTCCTTAACTCCAACCTCAAGATCCTGAAAAAGTAGCAGAGTAGACAAATCACTCGACAATTCAGTCAACATAGACCAACCTAATTTAAGATCTACTGTTTACCAAACAACAGAAATGCAGACTTGTTCAAATTCAAAGCATTTGCAGATGACAATTTAGAATCCAGGAAACTTGACTTTTATAGGGTAGAAAACATAGAGGGAAAAGGAGAAAATACTGGTTACCAGTATTTTCTCCTTTTCCCTCATTGTTTTCATAAGTCCATTTTCTTATATTCATAAAAAGTCGTGATTGTGTGATAAAGGCTCAATCAATTTCTGATATGCACATACATAAAGGTTTTAGGGTAATGGAGATCACTGGGTCTATGAAAGGAAAAAAGTTTACTTTGGGTTACAAGGTTGATGAAGATACAGAATACAGCCCAATAGATCTGACTTCTAGAATGAACTCTGTCCCTATGGTTTCTAGGCTATAATTAAATCAGCAGCGAATAGAATGTGTACAAAATTTCTGCCTGTACATTCTTAACATGGTCTTCACTGCTGACAATCATTTGAAAAAAAATGTTCCAAGACCATTATGATAATACTGATTGGAACTTGCAATCAAAGGGTAAATTTGTTGAATTTTGGAATTGTAATTAAATGTCAGACATATTGTAAAACGCCTTTCAATTAATATAATGCAAGGACCAAAAAGGAAAAAATGCCTTCAAATTATTGCCATTTCAAAACAAGGTGACTTATATTATTATCAGATGACAAAACTCTAGTTCTCTCCAAACTGAAAGCTTTGGCAGAAAATAAACTAATTATGGTCCAGATGTGATTTCGTCCTCTAAAGTATAGATTATACCATGAGAAAATGAGAAAAATGCTGGTAATCAACATTTCATTTCTTCTATCCCCAAAACGTTTTCAATATGCATCTACCTAAGGGTCATTCAAATTCATGGCAGTTTGGTTAGGGGTTAAGATTGGTTTGTTTATTTCTTTGTATGGTTTAAACACTATTCTAAACATTATTTTAGTTATCCTGGAGGCCAGTGTACATATCCATTCTTTCATAGACTTTATCTATCCAGTACATTGCACAATATTCTCCCATTTCCAACATCAAGAAATCAATAATCAGTGATGCCAGAGGAATTAATTCTCTTGTAATGATAATCATCAATCCTCAGAAATTCACAGAGCTAGATTCCTTAATATTTATTAAGTCATTAATACAAAAAGGATCATGTGGATGCTGCTGCCATAAAAAAGAAAATCTTACATTGATACTCTTGTTAAAATTCCATATTTTGATAGCTCCCAAAGCAAACTTTTCCTTTTTCCCTGGTGAGGGGTTTCTGGCTATTATGGTAAATTCTACAGGTCTTCTAGCATGGTATCTACAGCTCCACATGTTTCTTTCCTTGTTAGTCTGAAAGTAAAGTTTTAAAATTTCATATCTATCATTGTACAATTTTTACTCATGAAATCTAAATACAAACTTAACAAAGCCAGATTTTGTCCTTGACTGTATGTATACACAGTCACTTTTATTTTACTGCAAAGAAATTTCTCGTGATCTGATTGGTTAAATTGCCGGGAACATATATCATGTTCCCTGGCAAATATCACATAAAGCCAGTTTCCTATAGAGTGCCCTGTAAACATCACTACACATGCGACACAATAATCAAAATGGCAGCGTTGATCGATCACCAGACTGCACATTTACACACCAAACTGCACGTTTTAGTGACGTCACTTTCCAGTGACGTCAGTTTCATTGAATTGGGGCACTCAGAAGGGAATTTTTATTTCATCAGCATACTCAACTCGTGAGATTATAATACAGGAAAATTTAGCTTAACATGCTTTTAAAGGGTAAAACTTTGCAGTATAATAAATTCGTTGTACAGTCAGGTGGCAGAGGACTTGGAAACTTGTTCATGGCTGTGTTGACTCATGTTGCCACCTCGCCTTCGGCTCAGGGCGACATGATTCACCACAGCCGTGAACAAGTTTCCAAGTCCCCTGCCACTTGACTGTACAACTAATACTGTCCCCATGGCCTCAACCAGCAGCTAAGAGAGAATGTTGGGCAAATTGTCAACAAAGGAACACCTGAATGCATTGCAAGTTGACAAACTATTGTAATATAAATGAAAAAAATATTAGGTCTGTGTTTTTACAACACTGAAAAAATAGCTTTTAAAAACATGGCAACATGCTGGTAACCAGTGTTTACTCCTTTTTCCACAATTTTTTCTACCTTTCAAAGACAAATCCCATCTGAGTCATCTTACCCTTCTTATCAGCAATGCCTTTCAATGTTTGCAAGCCCAAAACTTGATAATCTTGTAAGTTATTAACACCAACAAACCTTAAACTTTCCATTAAACAGTAGATCAACACTGCCCTGGATTTCTTCAGCTCCAAACACAGACACATCTGATGGTGAGATAGGAACCAGACAGTTGTCGATGTCAAACAGCTGGATCTCTGTTAGCCCCAGTCTCATTGGATGACCCCAGTTGGACTTGATCTCTATGTACACTTCTAGAATGTTAGGATCTGTGCTACTTACTCCTGCCATGCTATTCTGTAAGCAGATAAAATGTACGATAGAATCTAAGTAATTGAAATCCAGAGCTTCAGATAAGAGAGAGTGATGGTATTCTTAATTCATTATTTCTCTCAATACCCTATGTCTCGATGAGTCGATTCTAATGAGTAATTAGGGTTTAGTTAAGATTTATTTATATTTTCAATTTTCAAATCAAAATCACTCCCTCTATCTGGAGCTCTGAAATCCACCAAGAAGAAGTTAACAATCAAAGTGGATATATCATTGTAAGTTTTAACATGTCATCTATGTATCCAAAGGAAGGTAGTTGCTGATTAAAAAAATGTGTAAGACCTTAGGCATATGCAGGCACTCATCAGATGGCATGGTCAAGCAAAACAATGTTACTTTTTGTTTACTTGAATATAGAATATAAAATATGGGTTGAATTGTTACTTTTCGAATGATGAGACAGTTTACCAGTTCATGATTTTTTTATGCCTATGCTAGTTCACTTAACATTTCAAGAAACTGAAAGTTTCCACACACGCATTTATCAGTTTGCATACAGGCAGTATCTTTAAGTGAAGGAGAATTCATGAAATAATTAACTCATTACCAAACAACATTATTTCAGGCTTGTCCAAATCGAAAGCATTTGCAGACCACAAGATAAAAGTGACTGAAAATTTTAAATTTGTTTTGTGATGGGTAGAAAACAATGTGGGAAAAGGAGAAAATGCTGGTTACCAGCATTTTCTCCTTTTCCCACAATGTTTTCTAAAGGCTTCTTTCTTGGGGGAGTCAAAATCAGTGATTGTGTGGTAATGGGTTAACATATCACATGTGGACAAACCTTCATAACAGAGCTTCTGGTTGCTTTCACAGGTTTGTTGACAGATCTACGCGGTGTTAACTGTTTGTCTTCTTGTTGATTTTGGTTTTCATCTACAAGGGACTGTTCAATACTCCCCAACATCTTTACTAGCCTTCTTTGTTGTCTGTAGAATTAAAAAGTTAACAAAAAGATATACATATACAACATCAAATTATGAATTCAATCTCATAGCAATTGTGGTATTGAGATAGTCATTTTCAAGCGAAACAAATAAAGCTGTATTAGTGTTAGTCTTTGGAAAATGATTTGTACTTCTCTGATCAGAATTATTGCCTTTTCCCACTGTTTTTTGCAAAAACCTTTTTCGTTCTGTTTATTTTAACACAGGAATATTGGTATGTGGTAATATACTACAGTTATCGGTACACACTATATTTATCAATACTCATACTGATCTTGAGCTTAATTTTACAGTTTTTTTTTATTTATTTATTTATTTTTTTTTGGGGGGGGGGGAGGGGGGGATTCACAGGATAAAATCATCAGGGCCCCATTTCCCTGAAGTAGTTACCAACAAAATTTGCCTGTTTTACATAACTATAGTACAGTAGCAGTAATTTGCTACAAGATACAAGATTACTGTCATGATTATTTTAGAAAATTCTTATGATAAATCAAAGTGTCCTGGAAATTTTATCTCTTCATTTTATCCAGATGACATTTCTAGGATAAGGAAATTAAGAAGGCTTTTTAAAACATTGTGGGAAAAGGAAAAAATATTGGTAACCTTCTCCTTTCACCATAATGTTTGTAACCCTATCAAAAACCAAAATCACTATTTGAGCTAAACTAAATTTGTCAACTGTAAATGCTCTAAAAATTTGGTCTGGTTTAAATTTTTTTCATTTGACAAAGAGTTCAGAGTCATTTTTTTTACAACCCTCAACAACAGCCAGTTTTATAATATCTTTCAAAATCACAAAACTCACTTGGGATTCATTTTTAACACCTTCTCCATGATCTGTTCTATTTTTTCCCTAGATACCAATGGTTTTGTTCCACTTTGGGACACAGCACCAGCTGAACTGTCTGCCTGTCTCATCTGGTGGGAGTGTGGAGGCACTTCAGATCTATCATATAAAGGCTTTACAAGATTTTCTCTGGCAGCTTTTGGTGATGGTTTTACTCTGGATAACTGTAATTACAATTTGAACAAGGCTCTGTGAAAAGGGGATTTAATACATCTGCAAATAGTATCAAACCATGTGGCTTGCAACACACCAAAACGGACATTCGGACATTTGCGTAAAGTGGCATCTCAGATTAGCCTGCGCAGGCTAATCCAAGACGGTACTTTACGTCTACAATAGATACAGTATACCTGCACAAAAAAAAAAAAAATACACAAAGATGGAGAGTGTGTAACTCAAAACTTAATATTGATTTCCATAAGGGGAAAAAACATTGGAGGAATAGGAGATAATGCTGGTTACCAACATTTTCTCCTTTTCCCTTAATGTTTTCAAAGGATTCTATCTCTTTGTCCTAAAAATCAGGGATTGTTTGGTAAAGGGCTATTTCAACAAAATCGACCAGAATACCAGTCTTGCATTTGTTCATAATGCCAATTTAAGGGGTTGTAGATCGTCAGTACAGGAAACTGTCAACACACAAAAAAAAAATTGCAAGATCTTGCTGAAATTAATACACAAGTAAGGTCTGTATTTGATGATTTGTAAAAATTTTACATCCACATTCATATCCACTTTTAACCCTTTCCAAAACAATCCCTGGTTTTCACGACTCTGAAAGAGAAGCCTTTCGAAAAATATTGTGGAAATGTTTTCTACCTTCTAGAACAAATATGAATTTTTGACTCATGTTAATTTTGTCATCTGCAAATGCTTTCAATTTAAACCAGTGTAAAGTTTTGTCGTTTGGTGAAAAGTTAAAGTATCAATCTCAATTCATGCATACAAGGAACATGTACATAAGACAAAATACAATACTTGTCTACCTCTTTTCCATCTTTATTGTTATATTTGACTGCCTTTTCATTCTCCTCTCTCAGGGCTGCCAACACTGCTGATGCTTCAAAGTCTGTGTCTGCACTTGACTTATCAGGGGTACGTCTGTTAGCAGATAGGGGACGCACTGGTTTCTTCTCTGTAAATTTGAATTAATACGTATAAAACTTCCCAAAACTATATTATTGGCTAGTACTCTCAATAAGCAGACGTCGACGTATATTATGTCCAAATTTTGAGAAAAAACATCAGCATTTTGAAAGTCGGATGGCTTTATTATGTCCGGATTTTGTAAAAAAAATCAGCTAATTTCAACCTAGATGTTTTTTTCAAAAAACAATGCACAAAGGCTTTGACATGTGTGGAAAACTACCATATCATTATTCAATGACAGTTTACAGAAAACAAAATCGTGTATTTCAAGCAAGATGAATTTTTTCTACAATACAGTGGAAAGAATTGTTAAAAATGAGAAAATATGGTAAGCATTTTCTCCTTTTCCCATGATGTTTTTTTCTTCTTCAGATCATTGAAACAAAAGACTTTTTGGTATAGGGCTAAAATACTAGAACTTTTTTAACCCTCAATCCCTACTCAATCCCCAGTTTCAACAATCTGAAGAAAAAAGCCTTATGAAAACAATGTGGAAAAGGAGAAAATGCTGATAACCAGCATTTTCTTCTCTTCCCATAATGTTTTCTACCCCCCCCTCAAAGCAAATGTCAATCTTTCAGTAACAACCATATTGTCAGCAGCAAATGCTTTCAATTTGGACTAGTTTAAAATTTTTTCATTCAGCAAAGAGTAAATAACATTCACAAACCTGATGTAATCAGAGTTTTTGCCGACTGTGACCTGTTAATCACCTTTGGAGGATTGCGAGACGATGGCCCAGATGCAGGTCTTTGTCTGTTAATTCCACGGGTGAACTCGCCTTGGTCTAGATCTTTTCTTCTTGCAGCTGACAGATTTCTTTCTACCTCTGAAATATATCACAATGCATAAGAACCACACTCTAAGAAGCTTAATGTAGCTTTGTAATTTATCAACCATAGAAGTCATCACAATCTAATGGATCCATTTACAAGGGCTGTCTCAGAATGTCGTAGACAACACTAATTTTCATGTGGCCTGAAGTCAGATTTCAGTAAACTTCGTGTTGTATCCATTATTTATTTGTGCATTTGGGCGTGTAAATAAAAAATCAAGAACGCAAAAAGAACATTTTATGAAGTAATTTACCCGAATGAGGAGTGTAACCGGCGCACACCAAAATATAACTGGAGCATTCTACATCTTTACATATTTATAATTCCAAACGATGTAATAATAGATACAAAACACATGTGACTCTATGCAAACACTATACAAAATACATGCTACAGAAAAATACAAATCAAGATCTCTTGTATTTAAATGGCACAATAGATTTGTTGAAGGACGGACAGAGAAGCAGCAAGAAAACGCCAGGAGAGCACCGCAAAATGAAATTAATTATCTTCTAGAGATGTCATGACTTTGATGTGAGTGTGCCCCAGGTATGAATAGGTACCTTATTTTAAATCATGACAGATTAAGCAATTCTTAAGGTGGTTCGTTTATATTTCAAACAAATATGCACAAAGCTCTCATGAAGAATTCCGAAACTTGCTGAATCCATTGTTAACATGGATTGTGTAAAAGCCTTTGTCTATCTTAGGTATTTTTGGCAATTCACTGTGGCATACCCCTTCCATATATCCATTCATTACGATATTACATGAAGTGTGAGATATGTACAGTAAATTTACCGTACATATCTAACACTTCATTCCATTGGTAGAATAGCATGCACTGTTTACCTAGGTAACTAGTACTCGGGAACTATTATTTCTGCCTTCAACTGATGTGTTACAGAAACATTTACAATAGATTTCACTAGTTGTAACCATGTACTACAAAACCTTATAATTCAGCATTATTTCCAGAAAAGGTTCCAAAAGGCATGAATAAGAGTAATCATGTGGAAGGCATTTTTAACTCTTTACTAAACGACAAAAGTTTAGAATGGTCAAACTTGAAAGCGGTTGCGACGAAAAAATTAATGGTTCTCAGAAATTGAAATTTGTTTCCAGCAGGGTACAAAACATTATGGGAAAAGGAGAGAATGCTGGTTACCAGCTTATTAGGCTTCTATCTCGGTTGTAAAATCCAGGGATTGTTTGGCAAAGGGATAAAACATCAGGGGAATATTTTGAAGGATTAGGACTTTGAGCACATACTGACATGAGCAGAAAGGAGAAATTATTTTTGTCTGGGTACAACAGAGATCACTTTCTTAATTTCTTTTTAAATGATCTGCAACATTTTCAAGTGTATTCTTCTAGACACCAATTTATAATAGAATACGTATAAAAACCATGTGGCAAAAGCAGAAATGCATGTTTAAGTCAAGTTTACAACCCTCTGTCATAAAGTTCTAAGATTTCATGCATTAAAGTTCAAATTCATGTAATGTAAAAAAAAAGTTTTCAAAATCCTTGGCTGACGATTACAAAGCCTTTTGAAAGCATTGTGAGAACAGGAGAAAATGCTTGCTGCCAGCACTGTCCTCCTCTCCTGTGTTTTCTACCCTGTCAAAGACAAATTTTATCCTTAAAGTCACAGTTGTCATCTGCAAATGCTCCTGATGTGGGTAGGTCTAAAATTTTGTAAACCCATCACCACACAATCCCAACTTTTGACAACCCTGAGAAAGAAGCCTTCAGAAAACAGTGGGAAAAGGAGAAAATGCTGGAAACCAAATCTAACCCTTTCCAAATCTATTTTCAATTTTTGATTCACATTCATTTTATTGTCTGCAAATTCTTCAATATGGACAAGTCCAAAATTTTGTCGTTTGGTAAAAAGTTACCTCTCTACCACACAGTCCCAACTTTTAACAATGCTGAGAGAGGTGGCTTTTGAAAATACTTTGGGAAAAGGAGAAAATGCAGTTGACCAGCATATTCTCCTTTTCCCAAATGCTTTCTACCCTTTCCAAAAACAGATTTCATCACTGGAATCATGGCTAGCTTCTCCTCTACAAATGCTTTCATTATGGGTGAGTCTAAAATTTTATTGTGTGGTAAAAAGACTGTCCTTACTTCTACTAGAGACAGGTGCCCCTCCGAACTCTATCACTATTTGGTCGTCAGGCTTTTTCAGATCAATATGTCTTCTTGGGCTGTCATCTAATGATGTACTATCATCTGTTGGCAACTCTTCCTCAACCTCAGGGATTGGAGCTTCTGGGACAAAGTCTTCTTCTCCCTACAGGAAATGTAGAGAAAAATATTTCTCAGTTCTAGTTTTTCAGGTTTATTGGTCATATACTGGCTTCTTTTTTCATTTTATTCAGGAGAAAGTAGAAGATAAAGCAACATAACCATCCTAAATCGGTCTGATTCTTTAACCCTTTACTCCATAGATACTCATTTCTACGCATTGCTTGCAGAAGCCTTTAGAAAACATTGTGGCAAAAGGTGAAATTGCTCGTGATGAGCAATTTCACCTTTGTCACAATGTTTTCTATGCTATCAAAAGGTGTCATATACATATAAGAAACAGCTTCATACTTCCTGTTATTTAGGGCCAATTAAAGATACCATAGAAATGCCTCATGTGGTAAAGGGTTAACATGCACAGTGTATAACACTGTCAAATGCAACCTTGATGAAACCCTGAAGTATCCCAAGATTGCAAATCACATACTTAACCACTAGTGCTAAACCAGCGGGACACAGACATTGTGCTATACTATGCGTCAATACTTTTTGCTAATGCATTATGCCACCTTTTTCACAGAGCAGGGCTCTATGGTATTTATTGCATGGATTTCACTGAAAGTAACAAATTAATCAAAACTCTTTTTTGAAAGCCATGGGCTAATTAACATGCCAAATATTTACCATTTACTGTAAGAATACCTCTTTTACACTCATGCAGCTTAAAACTTCGAAAAAAATGTTTGAAACAATTGATTTCCTTTTTTTTCAAAAATATTCCTGTAATGTAGAAGAGCAAAATATCTTTGGTTGTCAAAGGCGAAACTATCTTTAGAATAGAATTATGCCAGTCATAAAAGCTCAACTCAATTATATTGAGTATAGAAAAAATAACTTTAATTAAACGAAAGAATATAAGATAAATATGAAATATCCTTCCATTACTCACAGAACTTTCATTTCTTGCTAAGCTTTCTCGGATGGTTGCATTCTTTGCAAGACTGTGTCTAAGTTGCTGAAAAATAGTTTAAAAATGAAGGTTGGTTGTTTTGGGCTTTAACGCCACTTTAACAGCTAAGGTCATATCATGGCGGTCGGTGATGTGTTTCCTGGCTTTCTCACACCGGTACTAACACAACTTTCTTTCCAAAGCCACCGACTATTTTTCTCACATGCTTCAGCAGAGGTGAGAGGCGAAAATACACCGGAAAGAAAGTTTGTCTCAACCGGGTATCAAACTTTCAACCACCAGGCCACGAGTCCGACACGCTCACCACTGAGCCATCCGGGCCGGCCGTTTAAAAATGAAAGCAAAGGAAAAAGTAAGAAAGAGATCTTATGCAGCTGCAGAAAAAGTCTACCCAGGTCAGTCTTTGCAGGCTGACGTGGGTCAAAACTTTCTCATTCAGGTCAATTTTCTGCATGTTGGGATACCTTTCCCTGTCATGATTCAGGAGACAGCCAGACAAACGGTTATCATAACCACTATGTTATAAATTTTCTGGGATATTTTGACTGGTATTCAGAGACTCATTTGTGTTTTATAAACATAACTGAAATTAATTTCAAAGGTGATACATGTTACGGAAACTTTGAAAACCAAAATAGCAGAGGAATGTGTCACAATTTTCGGGAATGCTGAGCCCACATATTCACCACTTGGTCAGAAAAGTTTTTATGACACAAAAATGTACTCAGGCTATTCGATATCATGCCTTAACTTTTCAGCTGAAGCAAGAATTCACATCAAAACTACACTTGGCACCCATTAACTCTTTACCAGACCTTAAGGAAAAAGCCTTTTGAAAACATTGTGAGAAAAGGAGAAAATGCTGATAACCAGCATTTTTTTCTATTCTCACAGTGTTTTCTGCTCTGTTAAGAAAAAAAATGAGTAATTTTTGCCAACTTTAATTTGTTGCATGCAATTGCTCTCAATTGAGACGAGTCCAAAATTATATTGCTTGGTAACGAGTTAAGCCTTAACCAACAATAGACAAGTCTGGTACCTTTAGTTCCCTCATGCTTAACATCAACTTTTCACTGCCGTCTTCTTCATCTGAGTAACTGCCTTTACTCTGTTTTCTGGAGGATTTTTTTGTTTTTCTTTGTGTAGATCCTTGCTGTTTGTTAAATCTTGATGCGTCTATTTCAATATCACTGTCACTCTCGACTACATCTTTACAATTTTTCTGAGGAAAAAAAGGATGATAATATGCACACACTTTAGCAAAAAGATCAAATATAGGGTACATAATTATTATATTGATCATAGAGTTGCATGTGGATAAATTAGTTCTTCCATTACACTTTTGCTAAAAAGGAAAAGGGTACCCAATGTGATTTACAGAAAGGGCTTAGCCTTCTCAAAATAGGGCGATAATTTCAGAAAAAAGGGTAGAGCATCGTATGCTTCTATTCCTCTCTAGTTTACTTTTTACCAAACAACATTATTTTAGATCAGTCCAAATTTGAAGGATTTGCAGGCGACAAAATTAATGTAACTTAAAAAATTTGGCCCCTGATTTTGTTTTGGGAAGGGTACAAAACATCATGGGAAAATAAGAAAATGCTGGTTACCAACATTTTCTTCTTTTCCCACAATGTTTTCAGAGGGCTTCTTTTTGAGGATTATGAAAACCAAGGATTGTTTGGTAAAGGATTAAATAAGAGGGCCAAGATGGCCCTGGATCCCTCACCTAAATTTTGAGAGGACCATAGCCTTTTTTTTTTTAAATTGAAACATTGAAAACAAAATCATTATTTTGCCAAGCAATTTTCAAAAGGTCACCTGTAAAAGTCATTTCAAAATCTGACTATCAGTTTCAGAAAAGAAGAATTTTTAAGAATTTCTTAGTTCCCATATAGTGCAAGTACCCCCCATTCACCAGAGCATGTTTCTTGATGGATCAAAATTTCGCAATCAATTTTTAAAAGGGTCATTCAAGGAACATTGCTGAGAAATTATTTCAAAATCTGATCAGCCGGTGCAGAGAAGAAGAATTTTCAAGAATTCCTTCATATCCGTATAGTGCAGGTAGACCCCATTTACCAGAGCCTTGTTTCTTGACGGATCAAAATTTTGTGAACAATTATTGAAAAGGGTCACCCATGGAACATTGCTGTGAAATTATTTCAAAATCTGACAAGGGGTTTCAGAGAAGAAGAATTTTCAAGAATTTCTTCTTTGCCGTATAGTGCAAGTAGCCCCCATTCACCAGAGCCATGTTTCTTGACGGATCAAAACTTCCCAAACAATTTTTGAAAAGGGTCATCCAAGGAATATTTCTGTGAAATTATTTCAAAATCTGATCAGCGGTTTTTGAGAAGAAGAATTTTCAAGAATTTCTTCATGTCCGTATAGTGCAAGTAGCCCCCATTCATCAGAGCCATGTTTCTTGATGGATCAAAATTTCGCAAACAGTTTTTGAAAAGGGTCACCTAAAGAATATCCCTGAGAAATCATTTCAAAATCTGACCAGGGGTTTCAGAGAAGAAGATTTTTTAAGAATTTCTTCTTTGCCATATAGTGCAAGTAGCCCCCTTTCACCAGAGCCGTGTTTCTTGACTGATCAATTTTCACAAACAATTTTTGAAGAGGTTTAACCAAGGAACATCTCCGTTAAAATCATTTTACAATCTGACCAGCGGTTTCAGAGAAGAAGAATTTTCAAGAATTTCTTCTTTGCCGTATAGTGCAAGTAGCCCCCATTCACCAGAGCCATGTTTCTTGACGGATTAAAATTTTGTGAACAATTTTTGAGAAGGGTCACCCAAAGAACATCCCTGAAAAATTATTTCAAAATCTGACCAGCGGTTTCAGAGAAGAACAATCTTTAAGAATTTCTTCTTTGCCGTATAGTGCAAGTAGCCCCCATTCACCAGAGCCATGTTTCTTGACGGACCAGAATTTCACAAACACTTTTTGAAAAGGGTCACCCAAGGAATATCTCTCTGAAATTATTTTAAAATCTGGCCAGTGGTTTCAGAGAAGAAGATTTTTAAAGAATTTCCTAGAAAATTCCATTTGGTTGCCATGGCAACCAGAGTTTTTGATTGAATCAAATTCTGTGAACAAATCTTAAAGAGGACCTCCCAAGGAACATTCCAGCCAAGTTTGGTCCAAATTGGCCCAGCTGTTTGGAAGAAGTTGATGTTTAAAGAATTGTTGACGATGCACGACGGACAGTGGGTGATCCTAAAAGCTACCCTTGAGCATGTTGTGCTCAGGTGAGCTAAAAACTGTATAGAGAAAACTGAAAGCGTTCATAAATGGAGACTATGTCATTTGAGTAGTTGATTTCAGTTTAAACATGCATGATGCATGAATTTGTCTGATACAAGGTAACTGCAAGTGACAAGATTTACCCTTTACCAATCAATCCCAAGATTCAGCCATCCTGATATAATGCATCTCAAAAACTTTGTGGGAAAAGGAGAAAATGCTGGTAACCAGTCATATTCTATACATGTACATCACCTGCAATTGATTTTCAATCAACCAATTAGAAAATACAAAAAGTTTTTGGGGACAGTGTATATCAAAATTATCTTAGAACTACACTGTCCAATAAGGTTATATTTTTCCCTGAAAAATACATGTACCTGTGAATTAGCGAAATTGGAGTTTTTAATAATAGCTTTAACCCTTTACCAAACAGTTCCCGGTTTTACGACCCTGAGATAGAAGCCTTTTGAAAACCTAGAGGGAAAAGGAGGGGAAAAGGAGAAAATGCTGGTTTCCAGCATTTTCTCCTTTTCCCGCAACATTTTCTACCCTGCTGGAAACAAATTTCATTCTTTGAGTTACCTTTACTTTGTCTTCTGCAAGTGCTTTCATTTTGGACCAGTCTAAAATTTTGTTGTTTTGGAAATGGTTAAAGTTTCATTTTACTTATTTAGCAAGCTAAAGGTTAAAAATTGTGGACAAATACAGACTTTGTTGCACTAAGAATCATGTCCACTCTATGTGAGTAGGTTTCACTCTGCACGAGCTTATTTCTAAGACTGTTGAGAGTAACTCCACAACTTTGCTCTGTAGATTAAGATCAGACTGCACAGAATGTTTAGTTTGGGCTTTGATCTATACTGGCTGATAAGTTGAAAGTTTTCATAGCAAGTAAAATTTGAAATGCTTGATAAATCTAGCATCTTATCAGACGGAAATGGCTACCTGGTACAGCTCTTCCTCACTATTGATACTATCGCTGCTGTTAAACATGTCACTCTCTCTGGGAGGTGGGGGCTTGCGCTGTAATATATATACATGGACCATACAAAAATAGGAGAAAGGGGGATTTAGTGCCTTTCATTACCAAGAAAGCTGTTGCATAAGATGGACCCATTTTACCTAAAATGTACCAGACAATGATGTAGAACGAAGTAGAATGGTCCTAACACATGCAGAAAATTAACAAAACAAAGGATTGTCTCATGTTAGCCTACAATGACTGCGCACACTAACATGGGGCAATATTGTTAGCAAATACACTAAACTATCTTTTTCACAGAGCAGTCTACTACATAATAAAATCACTAGAGTAGTACATTGTAACATGAACAAAATGGTCAGTTTTTCGTCAACAAATAAAATACATAAATATTGCAATACAGAGTTTCACAACATAAACCTACAAAGCAGAAACTACAGATCACAGATTTGGGTGAATGTTTTGTCCAGTCTGATCTAGATCTACTGTCTGAAAATCCACAAAGCTTACTTTGGAAATCAATCCTTGCAATAAGTTCTGTGTTTGTAACCATCTTGTTTGTTTCAACACTGTCTGAAAGCTTTTTCTATTTATTTACTATAATCTTACTAACATGACAGTTTGCAACAAATGCATAAATGAAATACAAACCGTATCTGGCGGGACTGAACCCATGGCAGACAAATATCTTTGTTTTTTGAGGTTTAAAAGACTAACACCATAACCCCTAAGCTACAGAGATATCTCTCTCACGCAGTTCTTAGGTATTGTATTTAAATCTGGACAAAGCTGTGCATGAAGGAGTGGTCTCACGTAACACACCTCCTCTCAGAGTCATCATTTATTGCTGACTCAAAGCCTTAAGGAAGTAAGTCTGTTTTTGGACAACAAATGGGATTAATGGCTCAATAGCCAATCCCAGACGAGCCCCAATCTTACGAACATGAAAGTTTTCCACTAATGCATAGCTGAAACACAAACTGTATCTGGCGGGATTCAAACCCATGGCAGACCAATATCTTCGTTTTTTGAGGTTTAAAGGACCAATACCATAACCACTGAGCTAAAGGGATATCTGGCCTTGATGGCATGATTAGTTCATCCATTTGTTTTCAGGATTTCACCAGTGCTAGGCAAGTGATAACCCTTGACCTAATCCCAAACGTTTCCATGTTTTATCAAACAGGATGAACATGACATTGTGGAATAAAAGAGAAAACGCTAGTTACCACCATTTTCTTTTTCTTTACCCATAAAGATTTTACCAATTCAGAGAGGAACTTCATCAGTTGCTCAGCATTTTATTTGTCATCTGCAAATTTCCCTAATATGGTTGAAGCTTAAAACATTTGAGTATAAAAGCATGTTTAACCCTTTACCAAATGACAAAATTTTGTACTGCACCAAACTGAAAGCATTTGCAACCTGAAAGGAGCTCGAGAGATGATTTCTTTTATACGGTAATAAAACATTGTTGGAAATGGAGAAAATGCTGGTCACCAGCATTTCCTCCTTTTCCCATAATATTTTCAAAAGGCTTGTGTATCAGAGGCTTCAAAACTTGGAAATATGTGTTAAAGCTTTAACATGTATCGATATAAGAAAGCTACTGTATGCTTGAACATTTTTGTCATGTGAAATCCTTTTAGGTTTCACCAATTTGATAAATTTGCAACTTTTTTTTTCTGTTTTGGTTTTTTACCACAAGCATACAAATACAAGCAAGTGTGTTGGTTTTGCAAACATTTCTGTTTGCAAAAATGTCTGTAATCAGTTATTTGCAAACATTTTCAGAAAAGTATATATATATCCATGTGTACAATATTTGCTGGACTTACTACAGTTTGTTTTCTATGTTTCGATGTAGGTTCATCCTCACTGTTTTCACTTCCACTACTTCTTATCTCATCACTATCATCATCAGCTTCAAAATCATCTACATATCTCCCAGACAGTATCTCTGAAATAGGGAATACATTCTGCATGTACATCTCACTTTTATAAAGTAATATTGCATATTTCAAATGTATCACTAACTCTTTACCAAACAGTAAAAATTTATACTAGTCAAAATTGAAAGGACTTGCAGATGAAAAGTGTGACTCAAAATCCAAACTTTTTGGGGGGCAAGGGTAGAAAACATTGTGAGAAAGGGAGAGAATGCTGGTTACCAGCATTTTCTCCTTTTCCCACAATGTTTTCAAAAGGCTTCTTTCTCAGGGTTGTTAAAAGACGGGATCTTGTTGTAAAGAGTTAAAGGGGCCGACTAAGCCTTTATTCCATGGAACAACATTTTTTGTAAAGTATCTACAAATACAGCAAGATATCTTTCTTTTTAAAAATGTATTTTTTGTACAATTGCAAAAAAGAAAAAAAAGGTGCAAAATTGGTGTTTTCAAGAACAGGATTGCCATTTTGCTGTAAATAATTCTCTTTCTTTTGTAAGAAATGTCATCATACTAATTTCAAAATGTATCGTCTTAACTTAAGGTATGACTTTTATCATAAGAAATTGCAAAACTCTGGCACAAAAATCTTAGAGGCTGTGTAACCCATTAAAGAATTACCATTAACCCTTTACCAAACAATGATGATTTTTAACAGCCCTGGGAAAGAAGCTGTTTGAAAACATTTTGGGAAAAGGAGAGAATGCGGGTAACAATGTTTTTGAACCTATAAAAGGACTTGTAAGCAAATTCATTGAAATGATATCCCCTGCTGAAAAAAATGTGTAACTTAAATTTCCTGCCGAAAAAAAAATGTGTAACTTAAAATCGCTCCCAGTTGGCAATTTTGCATCAAATAAAAATAAAAGTGTATAGGCAAAATGGGTTACTGTACACATGTATAAAGTTTCATGAAATTCCGTCCAATGGTATTGAAGATATTCACTGGGATGGACTGACGGACGGATGGACAAAACTAAAACTATATCCCTCCACCTTCAGTGGGGGATAAAAATTACATTATATGAGCAACACTGAAACTGTTGTCTGCAAATGCTCTCAATTTGGGCAAAGCTAAATTTTTGTCCTCTGGTAAAGGATTATTAAAAATTGTTCTTACTTGCCTTCTGCTTTACTGATGATTTACAAGCTATTAGCTTCCTTAATTCAGTGAAAAAAAAAATTACATTTAGTGGGATTATTTAAATGTGATAATTTTCCTTTAATGCCCTATGCAGACTATCAAAATAATTGAATATTTTAGAAATTCTACAAAGGCAAATATAGCCTTTTTTTTTTCATTCTACAAAAATAGATATCAACTACAAGCCAAATTTCATTTAAGAAATTACTTTTTACTGCAGGGGAGCAGCCACAATTTCCAATGCTGTGAGAAATCAGCAATTCTGCTTTTTTATTCTTAGAACTATTTGATATTTTATTAATATTTTAAATTAATACTGTGTAGATTTCATAGAAAATAAATAGTAATTATACTTACCTGGAGCTTTTACTTTCCGCTCTCCTCGAACTGTTCTTATTTCAACAGATTCCATATTCCAGTTTCTCCTTCTCTCTCGAGCACTTGGAGCCGTTTTTCCACGGACAGCTTCCTTCTGTCTTTCTATTTCTGCTTTAGTTATTTCACTCAAGACAGCATTGTCCAGAATATTGGGATTTCGACGAACCTCTGTAGCAAAAAATATCATGCAGAAACTATAATGCACAATAAAATAATAGAACTACAAGAGCATTACGGTTTCTGCATATTTTTTGCTGGTTACCAGTAGAAAAAATTGTGGGAAAAGGAGAAAATGCTGGGTAACAGCATTTACCCACAATATTTACTAAAGGCGTCTTTCTCGGGTCGTCAAAAGTAGGGATTGTGTGGTAATGGGTTAACCCACAGTTCAAGTTTCCTGAACCATTTATCATGGTGCTATGTTTCTACAGATCATGTGTAATTTTCTACAAGCCTGGTAGCAGAACAAAGGAACTAATGGGAAGTGAAGTTAGTAACTGATGATCATTTCTACAAAATTTTGACCTGGTCCAGATTGAAATATTTGCAGCAAAGAAATTTAACGTGGCTCCATGATGTTTTTTGCTGTTACCAGCATTTCCTCCTTTTTCCCACAATGTTTTCTCTCTTCCAAAGATAACATGCATTATCAATGCCACATTCAATTTGTTGTCTGCAAATGCTTTTCATCTGGACAATTTTCAATTTTTTTGTTGTCAGGTGAAAATTTCATTGTATGTAATCCTGGATAATAAAATATGTGAAATCACAATTAAAACACACTCACCTCCGGCTGTTTTAGGTGCCCTAGCAGATTTTGGGTTAGTTGGAATGGTCTGTTTGGGGGTGGGTTGAGGGTGTTGCTGGGCCCCCTTATGTGGCCCGTTGACATACACTGAGAAACCCTGCTCCTTTCTCTCTATCTCAATCTGATCTTTATTTTTCTTTCGCAGTTTTTTTAATAATCTGAAATGAGAACAAAGATTTCTATTACCGGTAAGCTTTTTATCTTTCTCACTCTTTTCATATCAGATCTTAAATTCCTGGTAACAAACTTAGACTGACGTTGAATGATTTTGCAGTATCAAAAAGATAAGATCAGACTTCACAAAGCATACAATTTGATCCAGAATCAACATTGTCTGATAGGTTATGAGTATTCCAACTAAAGCAGATCCAATACAATACAGAACTGTTTGTATCTTATGTATTAACAACTTGAACTGTGTTTCAGGCAAAAGAAATATTTGATAACTGCAGTATCAATATGTTGCTGAGAATATCTCGCTCCTTATTGAATAGATTCCAGACTTCACTTCAGAGTACTTGGATTAACTGATTGTATGGTGTTTAATGCTGTTTTCAACATTATTTTAATTATAAAGCTACATCCAGTGCACCTATCCATGCTTTCCTGGAGTGTCTTTTTGCAGTAGTCCAGACAATATTCTTTCCAAGCCACTGGCTGCTTTCCCACATACCCTTGAATCATCGTAACAACTGTTAGTGCTGAGAGAGGAATGAATCCTGTCGGACAGATGATCATCAATCCTTGAAAAGAAATTGGCCAAGCCAGGTATTCAACCTGTGACTCTTGTTTTCAAGTCCTATATGCTACTGACTGATCTATCAGGCACAGCTCAAAGAAATTGGAATAAACTGTGCTGTCTGATGCTTGTCTGCATTGTAGTTTAACCAAAATAACTTTTAAGTTGGACATTACTATTTCCTAGCTGAAAATGTCCCCTTTTTCTAACCTGGTGAACTCATCTTGTTCACGTACATGTACTTGATGGTAAGAGGGAACAAGAGCGGCAAACTGTCGCAAGATACGCCCGTCTTACCCCAAGTTGTAAAGCTGGGGCATGCACCAGACTAAATTCAAGTATGAAAAACAACAAAGGGCAGTAACTCAAAAATTAAGCGAGCAAGAGTTATGATTCCTGCGCACTGCACTCCCCCTTGATGAGATCTATCCACCTATGAAATTTCATAACCCTAGCTGGTATAGTTTTGGAGATATGCTCCGGACAAAAATCAAGTATGAAAAACAACAAAGGGCAATAACTCAAAAATTAAGCAAGCAAGAGTTATGGTTCTTATGCACTGCACTCTCCCTTGATGAGATCTATCCACCTATGAAATTTCATAACCCTAGCTAGTATAGTTTTGGAGATATTCACCGGACAAAATTCAAGTATGAAAAACGACAAAGGGCAATAACTAAAAAATTAAGCAAGCAAGAGTTATGATTTCTGTGAACTGCACTCCCCCTTGATAAGATCTATCCACCCATGAAATTTCATAACCCTAGGTAGTATAGATTTGGAGATATTCACCGGACAAAATTCAAGTATGAAAAAAGGACAAAGGGCAATAACTCAAAAATTAAGCAAGCAAGAGTTATGGTTCCTCTGCACTGCACTCCCCCTTAGTGAGATCTATTCACCCAAGAAATTTCATAACCCTAGCTAGTATAGTTTTGGAGATATGCTTCGGACAAAAATCAAGAATGAAAAAGGACAAAGGGCAATAACTCAAAAATTAAGCAAGCAAGAGTTATGGTTCTTATGCACTGCACTCTCCTTGGTGAGATCTATCCACCCATGAAATTTCATAACCCTAGCTAGTATAGTTTTGGAGATATGCTCCGGACAAAAATCAAGTATGAAAAACGACAAAGGGCAATAACTCAAAAATTAAGCAAGCAAGAGTTATGGATCCTGTGCACTGCACTCCCCATTGGTGAGATCTATTCACCAAAGAAATTTCATAACCCTAGCTAGTATAATTTTGGAGATATGCTCCGGACAAAATTCAAGTATGAAAAACGACAAAGGCCAATAACTCAAAAATTAAGCAAGCAAGAGTTATGGTTCCTCTGCACTGCACTCCCCCTTGGTGAGATCTATCCACCCAAGAAATTTCATAACCCTAGCTAGTATAGTTTTGGAGATATGCTCCGGACAAAATTCAAGTATGAAAAACGACAAAGGGCAATAACTCAAAAATTATGCAAGCAAGAGTTATGGTTCCTGTGCACTGCACTCCCCCTTGATGAGATCTATCAACCCATGAAATTTCATAACCCTAGGTAGAATAGTTTTGGAGATATGCTCCGGACAAAGAACTGGACGCCTCCCGCCCACCAGCCCGCCCGCCCGCCCGCCCATCATGGGTGATCCCATAATACGTCCCGTCTTCGACGGGCGTATAAAAAATGCATCATGGCCCTACCACACAACAAAATTTCAAACTTGCCCCTTTTCCAAACAGCAAATTTTGGACCTGACCAAATTCAAAGCATTTTGCAGGTGACAAACTAACAGTTGCTAAAAAGATAATTTTTCTATATGACAGGGTAGAAAACATTGTGGGAAAAGGAGAAAATGCTGGTCACCAGCATTTTCTCCTTTTCCCACAATATTTTCAAAAGGCTTCTATTCCTGACCTGTAAAAGCCAGGGACTGTTTGGGAAAGGGTTAAATTAAAACCATTTGCAGACGACAAATTTAATACATTATTTACAAACCTGTTGAAAAAAGCTCTCAAAAATACTGCTGGTATATGCATGTTCTCCTTTTCCTACAATGTTTCTAAGCCCTTTCTCAGATAAATTCAGATTTGTGATTCTTTCAAATTTGATAAATCTTAATTTTGTTGTTTTCGGGTAAGAACTGAAAAAAAAATCCTTTCTATTAGGGATAGGGCACCCAAATGAGATTCATTTAACAATGCCTTTCATTGCTAAAACTGTATGGATTATTTAAGCTGGAACTTGGGTAATCCATAATTAATGTGGCGAACTAGTGTGTTCCATTACAGACTGCTCGAGTCTAAGTTAGCCGAATCCATGAAAAGCAATGTTAAACACGAATCCCATTCAGGTACCGTATCCTCAACCCTTAAAGTGATGAATTAAAACAAGATACATTTTTTAAAACATCTGAAACATTTCTATCCTACGTTTTTTTGGCAAGAATATGTAACAAAATAGTGGACAGTGTAGATCTTAGATCAGACTGCATGTCAACAAAAACAAGTAAGGTCGGTTCCAGCGATTAAAGGGTAAAACCTTACCTATTTCTTTCCTGTAATAACACCAGATATTCTTCATAACCTGGCAGTATTTCTTCCTTTGCTGCTTGTACCTGTTTCAATAAACATGATAAATATTTTAACTCTTTACCGCACAATCCTGACTTTTAACAACCCTATGTGAGAAAACTTTTTAAAACATAATGAGAAAATGCTGGTAAGTTGCTTTTGTTACAAATACATGCCTCAGCAAAGTAAACAGTGTAGATCCAAGATCAAAATTGATACGTATAATTCAGTCTAATCTTGAACCACACTGACCACAAAGTCAAGTCAAGTTTTGAATATTGTTTTTATGTTTTCAAAGGGGCTTTCACAATACAGGCACGGGCAGAAGCGACAAAATATTTGTGCGACCGATAAATTCTGATTTGGATTGTTAACTGTTGCCGAAAAATCGCATATGAAAAAATATTCATACGAAATTCGCGAGATCTAAAGCGACCGTTGTGCAATGCAAACACATTAAATCTTGTGATATATCTTGCATCTATATACGACTGCTGTACAATGAAAGGGAGTGTTGAAAGATAATGTGATAGGATCACGCGATTGATCAGGTGGATCAGACGACTGAACTGCTTCAATGCGAGTGGACGTGGGACGCTCGTGCGATCATGCATTCAATTGGACGAATACTCATGCGAGTCGAAGGGGATATATACACAGCCCATTTCCAACGCTCTTCAGTTGACATAGTTGAATGCAAGAGAAGATTCAGCAATCCCAGCAGACGAAGAGGAGGTATTGGTGCAGCAGCATCCATGTCAATTGTGGTCCGAAACAGAAATGCTGATACAGGGTATATATATTAGCAGCAAAGCATGGCAAAATGACGGTGATAAATTGTGCAATGATAGTAAAACGTTGCAAGATTACGTGAGACACGATGAGCAACAGTCTCATGGTTCGCAAAACACAAGCATTGACTGCTGGGATTAATCTTACGACCTTTAAAAATTGTGCATCACTCTTGCGAGCACACAAAAGGCTGCAAGACGTTCATACTAACGTTTGTGCGTTGCATTTCCATAACTTGGATCGCATTCAGTCGCGTCTGAATTGTGTGCATGTCCACTATTTTGAAGAGACTTGATGTGACCACTAAAACTTATGCAATGAATGCGAGACATAGTTCAGTGTATGCGAAAGCTCGTGCAAGACTAAAAAATTCCAATTGCAAAGTGTTGTAAAGTGCTCGTGCGCCAATTGTGAAAGGGGCTTAAACATTACAAAATATCTGATACTTGTAAGTTCCTTTGTGAAAATATAATCCCTAGAGATCTGTACAGCATGAAAAACAAACATGACATTTTTGGATTGAATGGCTGAACTCTTTATCCCTAAATCCTGACTTTTAACAACTCTGAGAAAGAAAGCTTTGGAAAACATTGTGGGAAAAGGAAAAAATGCTGGTTACCAGCATTTTCTCCTTTTCCAACAATATTTTCTACTCAATCTACGACAAATTTCCATTTGTGAGTCACTTTTCTTTTGTTGTCTGCAAATACCTTTCGATTTGAACTAGTTTAAAATTCTGTCATTTGGTAAATAGTTAAACCCCCTGTGAAGACCAAAATTAACAATGTATTTCAATCATACCATTTAAAAGTATGGAAATTATGGTGAAGCTGATTCTCAGTTATTTTATGGTTAGTCCAAGAGACAGTCACTGACAGAATTATGAATTTTAAAACCAGGAAAAAAGATACTCAAAAAAGGGTCTCAGCAACATTGCAATTTTAACCCTTTCCCAAACAATCCCTGGTTTTTACGACTCTGAGATAGAAATCTTTTGAAAACATTATGGGAAAAGGAGAAAATGCTGGTAACCAGCATTTTCTCCTTTTCCCACAATGTTTTCTACCCTGTTGTAAACAAATTTCAATTCTTGAGTTATGTTTGATTTATCATCTGCAAGTGCTAAGTTGAATTTGGACCAGTGTAAAATTTTGTCGTTTGGTAAAATTCATTTTTATGCCACTAACTCCACAAAGAATTCATGAATTATAGCCCTTGGGTCAAAAACAATCCCACCATGAGGGACACGACTTTCATACAGTCTTTGAAAGAGAAAATCTTTCTCTTTTCAAAACTTTTTTGCCTTGGTATGTAGCTTGATATTAGGGGGCAAGATTTTCAAGTAATTGTCAGTGGGTCAATGATTGATTCCAACAAAGGGATAAGAGTTTCACAAATTGTTTCCTGTTGAAAGATTAACTGTTATTCTGCTAAATAAGTTAAATAAAACTTTAAAGCCAATAGTAAAATCCCAAAGTTTGCTATTTCAAAGGCATTTTTGAGGGAAAGAATATGCCCTAGTTTGACAGGGTAGATAAAAGATCAGACTGCATATTCTGTGCAGTCTTATCTTGATCCACTCTGTCTGCAAATGGTCGAGTTAGGCTTAAAAGCCTAAGGGTTAAGGGGCATTCTTGCCATTTTGTTTAAAATCTTGTGAAAGAGATACTCAATATCGGAGTCCATTAAAATTAGAACAGCCAGTATTCATTTAATAAAATCATCTTGGTTGCTTGTGAAAAACAAGAGGACCATGATGGTCCTATATCTCTCACCTGAGTATATTAATAACTTATATGGTGTATTAAGGGCAGGCTATTAATTCTTTTCAAATAAGGCATACCCTGGGGTTTGTCACTAGAAGATGTTTACAGATTTTCTTCTTTGTCTTTGGCCATTGGAGCTAAAAGCTGCTGCTTATCTTCACTTTTTCTCTACCCAGTGTCTTTCTTCCTTTTTGACTAATAGTTTAAGTAACATTAAATTTGTGGTCTGCAATATCTTTCAATTTCGACCAGTCTAAAATTCTGTGGTTTGTGAATGGATTAATATGGTATTCTTTACCTTATTGTATTTTAATGAATGGTCATGATAATTACGGTTTCTAGACTTAACGTGACACATGCAGTGTTACCCTGATAAGATTCTGTTGTACACAGCGAAATCCCCCACAACTAGCCTTTTTCCATATATTTACAAATTAGAAGTCAAGAAATCTACACATGGAACACACTGGTTAGATCCCATCTGTACATAGTGTTATATTCTACTTTGTTTGTTTGTATGGTGTTTTAAGACCACTTTCAACAGTATTTCAGTTATATCCCAGTGGCTGGTGCACCTTATTATGGCTTCCTGTTGTTTTTCACACCAGTACAACTACAACCTGACTTTGACCTAGAAGGTAGGTCACTAAATGTTGCACTCTCGGCCTTTAATACAGATAACTGTCCCCAAAGGCGATGTTACTTTTTGACTAGTCGCCTCTGGGTACAGAAACAATCCAGACAAAATCAGCTGAAAGTTCCGCACAGATTTTGTGCGCAAGTTTGAACTCTTATAATTTCGCAAATAGAGCACAAAACTAGGATTTAAACATACCTGTTGCTTGTGTATTCAATATTCCTTCGTTTGAAATACAAATACTCTCAATTTAAATTTATGCTAAATGTGAGAAAAAAATGTGTATTCCATCAGTTATTCATGTTGTATACAATTCCTGAAAACATACAAAATGGCCACCACACACTACAAATTTCGTCAGTGATTTTTCGGAGATAAACATGTTATAAACGAATTCTTTAACAATTTTGGTAAGGGGTCACCTCATGATGCTTCAAACAAAATATGAATGTTCTCAGCATTATGTTTTGTCACAAGAAGATTTTTAAAGATTTTAAAATAGGGTGGGCTCGGGCAGAGCCAGAATATGACTGCAGAGGGATAATTTTAACAATTCTGGTAAGGGGTCACTCAATGATAATGCTACACACCAAATATGAATGCTCTAGCCATTATGGCTTGTCAAAAAGAATTTTTTTAAAGATTTCCTTCTTTGTTTCTATGCAAGATAGGGTGCGCCCGGGCAAAGCCAAAATATGACCCCAGGAGAATAACTGTAACAATTTGTGTAAGGGGTCACCCAATGATGCTTCATTCAAAATTTGAATGCTCTCAGCCAAATGGTTTGTCACAAGAAGATTTTTTAACATTTTTCCACTTTCAGCCATTTTGTTGCCATGGCAACCAGAGTTTTTGATGGAATTAAAGTCTTTTGACAATTTTTGTAGAGCTTCACCCAAGGAACATTCCTGCCAAGTTTTATCAAGATTGGCCATCTGGTTTTGGACGAGAAGATTTTTAAAGAAATTGTTAACGGATGGACAGACAAATAGATGTACGACGACGATCACAATAGTTCCCCTGGAGCACATTGTGCTCAGGTGAGCTAAAAACACACAACTTTTTCTGGGTACAGATTTTATTTAGGTTAACGGTTGTCAGTGACAATGCATATGACATAAACTGTTTATTGGAAACTTGAATATACAAGGCCTTAACTCTTTACTAAATGATTTCAGACTGGTCCAATTTGAAAGCAATTGCAGATAACAAATCAAATGTGAATCAGAAACTGAAATTAGTTTTTGATAGGATAGAAAACATTATGGCTCAAGAAGAAAATGCTGCTTACCAGTTACAGTTGCAATAACTTGGTACAGATTTCTGGACCTAAAATGCAACTACTAGTACTTAAAGACTTAACCTCTTAACAAACCACAAAATTTTAGACTTGAAATTAAAAGCCCCGGTCACATATTCACGGAAGACCGCCACGGATGAGCTACGGTCTAATCTCTCACGGATGACTACGGAAATGACAAATTCCGTAGTCCGCTACGGTTCCAATACGGATACACAACGGTGTGAGTACGGAGTTCGACGGATCTACAGCCAAAATGTAGGTCACAGTTCCAGGAGAGATACGGACTGTTACGGTTGGACACGGTTTAATACGGAGCGACACGAATCAGGACGATTGTAGTACGGATACACTACGATTCGCTACGGTACAGGTACGGATTAGTACGAATAAGAACGATCCGATACGTAGTAGTACGAATCGTCACGGATCGATACGGACCAACCACGATTAAGCATTCCGTCCAAATGCTCTAGCCAGCTCACTTTCAAAATGCAACAAGTTCGGCCATGAGAGCCTCATACTGGCCATGGAGGGGTCTTCGTAAAAGCCAATCTCTAGTCCACATATTCTCTGTCTTTTATTACCTGATTATTATAATCAACAACCCATCACAAGTTGACAAAATTTGGCCTCCACGAAATTGAAAGCATCTGCAGACAACAACTGTAAATTTGGTACAAATGAGCTTCAGTTCTACAATGAGGTAGAAAGCATTGTGGTAAATGGAGAAATTGCCCATTTTGAGCATTTTTTTTTTTCGTAGTGTATCCGTACTACAATCGTCCTGATTCCTAGAATCAGAATGTTTTCTTGACTTGTCTGTTCCAGACCCATAAAAAGAAGGGATTGAATGGCAAAGGGTTCAATGAAAATATTGATCAATAACGTTTCTTTTATGTTCATAAAATCTGCTGTTTATTCCACAATTACACTGATTATCGTGAATGTTTATGTTTTAAAAGTAAAGTGCTTGTCTTTATAGTTAGTATCACCCATTTCGAAAGGGCCAGCCTAGCACCAGGCAGGTAACCAGTAACCATACATTTAACTAGCTGGCGGTTCACCAACCAGCCATATCAGAACAAGGTCCTGGCGGGACTCGAACCTATGACCTTCTCTTTCGTTGGCTGTTGTCAGAACCACCAGAAACGGTGACAGTTTTATGTACTCGGACTATTTGATCGTTTTACTTGCATGTTTAGCATCGTTGTTTGGATAGAATGTCACATTATAATACTGGTGTTTACTCATTTTCGTACAATGTTTTGTAAAATATGTACCCTTAAATTAAAGGTATTATTAGTAATACGATAAAAATATAATTATTACATCTATGTATGTCATCAAGCTGCTGGACCAGTGCCTTGACATTTTGTGCCATACCAATATCCAGTTGCCGCCAATTTATTGCAAACATCATTTGTTGATGGTTCATAATTGTGAACTCAACAACAAAGAGCAACTGCGTTGTATTCTACAAAGACAGAGTAAAAATACCCTTGTTGAAGTACATGATTTTGAATTTATCCTACCAAACAATAGTGGTCCTTACAATTCCATACTGTGTCGTGTTGCAACGTAGTAAACCGTAAAAGACCGTGCGAATCCCTGCCTCTCCGTAGTACAACGTATTAAGGTCGTGACTTTCCGTGACAAATCCGTATCATAACGTAACTAAAACGTAGTGTAACCGTGCTAATACGTAGTTCTCCGTATCAAATCCTGAAAAAAATTTGGGCCTACGGATAAGTACGGACTGATACGGTTTTAATACGGACCAGAACGTATCAGTACGGTCTAATACGGACTAGTAAGGATACGCTACGGTCGTTTGATCCGTAGCGAATTTTTGTGCATGTTCAAAAATTGTCAAGGACCGCTACGGATATACAAGGACTACTACGAATGACTACGGTTACAATACGGAGAGCTACAGACTAGTACGAGTTGTCACGGACAATGCCCGAACGAATCCGTAGCTCTTCCGTGGCGGCCTTCCGTGAATATGTGACCGGGGTAAAAGGCATCTGCAGAGAACAAAATAAACATGACTCGAAAATTGAAATTTAATTTAGGAAGGATAGAAAACAGAAAACATTGTAGGAAAAGGAGAAAGAAATGCCAGTTACCAGCATTTTCTCCTTTTCCTACAATTTTTTCAAAAGCTTTCTTTCTCAGGGTCATTAAAAGTCGGGATTGTGTGGTACAGGGTTAAGAGTTATTGCTTACATGAGGAAGATCTCCGTTTTTGTCTGGTTTCCTTCGAGGCACACCTGTAAAGAAAACTCCAACATTGACATGTTACCTCCTTTACCAGACAATAAAATTTTAGCCGCATCCAAATTGAGAGCATTATTTTGTAGACGACAATTTCATTGTGGTTCAAAGTCAAATGGTGCATTTTTTTTTATAGGGTAGAAAACATTGTAGGAAAAGAAGAAAAATGGATTCTTTACCAGGGTCATTAAAAGTTGGCATTGTGTGGTATAGAGTGAGTAAAACTTGCAGCAGCTTGACTAAGTTCAAAACACAGGCAGACAACAACTTAGATAATGACATAATGAGGGAAATCTCTACAACAAGTAGGCCATTGGCCCTGGAACGCTCACCTTAGACTTTAGCATATGAGTGAAATTTAATTCTTTGAACAACTTTGGTAAAGCTTCACCCAAGGAACATCCCTGCCAAGTTTCATCAAGATTGGCCCAGTGGGTTAGGAGAAGAAGATGTTTAAAGCAATTGTTGATGGGCGACAGACACCAGACATAGGGCAATCAAATATCAAAGCTCTACACCTTCCAATTTCAAAGAAGAATCTTAAATTTTCCTTCTTTGTCCTATGTTCGAACTTTTGGTCCCCAGGGCTGGGCAAGTTTTGACAAAAACAGCATCCTTGGAACAAACTTGGTCCACTCAAAGATGCTACATACCAAATATCAAAGCTCAACACTTTCCCGTTTAAGAGAAAAAGAAATTTAAAATTTTCCGTCTTTGTTCCTATGTTCCAACCTGTGACCTCTGGGAACATCATATGACCAAACTTGGTAGAGGTCCACTAGAAGATTCTGCATACCAAGTATCAAAGCTCTGCACCTTCAAGTTTCAGAGAAGAAGATTTCTAAAGTTTTCCTTCTTTGTTGCTATGTTCAAACCTGTGACCCCTGGGGTGGGGCCAGTTTTGAGCCCAAGGGCATAATATGAACAAACTTAGTAGAGGTCCAGTAGGAATTGCTACATGCCAAATATCATAGGGCTATGCGTTCTAGTTTTAGAGAAGAAGAATTTTATAATTTTCTTTCTTTGTTCCTATGTTCAAACTTGTGACCCCCGGGGTGGGGCCAGTTTTGACCCCACGGTCATGATTTAAACAAATTTGGTAGAGGTCCACTAGGAGATGCCACATACCAAATATCAACAAGAGCTTCGCAAAGCGGCGCATATACGCCCAAAGGGGCTTGTCAGTGAAATGAGTTGAAATGACGGAAGGGCCATGAATGAAGAGTAGTTAATCTCCATGATATGTGAAAAATATTAAAGGGCAATAACTAAAAAAAGAAAGGGTGGCACAGTTACAAATTTTGTAAATTGCTGTTCTCCACAAGGTGTTTTATCAGTTTTGAAAGGTTCAAGATCATAGCTTTTATATTTTAGAAATTATGGCCCAGATGAAAATTCAAAGAGAAAACTAACAAAGGGCAATAACTAAAAAAAGAAGGATGGCAGAGTTATGGTTCTTGTGCAGTGCACTTCTTTATAATGTGTTCTATAAGTCTTTGAAGTTTCAAGATGATAGGTTTTAAAGTTTGGGAGTTATTGCCTGGACAAAAATTCAAACTAAAAAATTAACAAAGGGCAATAACTGAAAAAATAAAAGTCGCAGAGTTATGGTTCATGTGCACTGCACTTCTCTATAATGTGTTCTATCAGTGTATGAAGTTGCAAGTTATTAGCTTTTATAGTTTGGAAGTTATGGCCTGGACAAAAATTCAAACTGAAAATTAACAAAGGGCAATAAGTAAAAAAATAAAGGTCGCAGAGTTATGGTTCATGTGCAATGCACTTCTCCATAAAGTGTTCTATCACTATATGAGGTTGCAAGTTATTAGCTTTTATAGTTTGGAAGTTATGGCCTGGACAAAAATTCAAACTGAAAATTAACAAAGGGCAATAACTCAAAAAATAAAAGTGGCAGAGTTATGGTTGATGTGCGATGCACTTCTCCACAATGTTATCTATCAGTGTATGAAGTTCAAAGTTAATAGCTTTTATAGTTTAGAAGTTATGGCCTGGCCAAAAAATTCAAACTGAAAATTAACAAAGGGCTGTAACTCAAAAAATAAAGGTGGCAGAGTTATGGTTTTTGTGCACTGCACTTCTCCATAATGTGTTCTATCAGTGTATGTAGTTTCAATTTAATACCTTTTATGGTATGGAAGTTATGGCCTGAACAAAAATTCAAAGTGAAAAGTTGGTTATTTCAGAAATCAAGGGCAGATAATTTTTTAACGGAAACAGCGATCAAAATTCTAAGACCCAGGTGCACAACTAGACATCATGGAGATTCATTGTGGCAAGTTTCAAATAATTCCGATGAAAACTGTAGGAGGAGTTGCGCACACAAGAAATTGCTAACGGACGGACGGACGGACGACCGGGGCTATAACATAATACGACCCTTCGGGTGTATAAAAAGCACTATGCCATCTAGTTTCAGAGGAGAACAATTTTAAAGTTTTCCTTCTTTTTTCCTATGCTCAAACTAGTGACCCCCGGGGTGGGGCCAGTTTTAACCCCAAGGGCATCATTTGAACAAACTAGGTAGAGGTTCACTAGGAGATGCAACAGATAAAATATCAAAGCTCTAGGCTTTCTAGTTTCTGAGGAAAATATTTTTAAAGATTTCCTTCTTAGTTCCTATGCTGAAACTTGTGACCCCAAGGGTGGGGCCAGTTTTGACCCCAGGGGCATAAATTGTACAAACTTGGTAGAGGTCCATTAGGATATGCCACATACCAAATATCAAAGCTCTACGCCTTCAAGTTTCAGAGAAGAAGAATTCTAAAGTTTTCCTTCTGTGTTCCTATGCTCAAACTTGTGACCCCCCGGGTGGGGCCAGTTTTGAACCCAGGGGAATAGTTTGAACAAACTCGGTAGAGGTCCACTGGGAGATGCTACATACAAATATCAAAGCTCTATCAAGTTTCAGGAGAAGATTTTTAAAGTTTTCCTTCTTTGTTCCTTTGCTCAAATTTGTTATCCCCCGGGGCGGGGCCAGGGGTATAATTTGAACAAACTTGGTAGAGGTCCATTAATTTTGGATATGCCACACACCAAATATCAAAGCTCTTCGCCTTCTAGTTTCAGAGAAGAAGATTTTCAAATATTTCAATTTTTTTTGTTGCCATGGCAACCAGAGTTATGGGTGGAATTAAATTCTTAGAACAGCTTTGGTAGAGCTTCACCCAAGGAACATTCCTGCCAAGTTTCATGAAGATTGGACTAGTGTTTTAGGAGAAGAAGATGTTTAACTCTTTACAACACAATCCCGACTTTTAACGCCCAGAGAAAAAAGACTTTTGAAAACTTTTGAGGGAAAAGGAGAAAATGCTGGTAACCAGCATTTTCTTGTTTTTTCCACAATATTTTCTACCCTTCACAAAACAAGTTGCAAATTTTCAATCACTTTTATTTTGTCGTCTGCAGATGCTTTCAATTTGGACCAGTCTAAAATTTTGTCATTTGGTAAAGGGTTAAAGAAATTGTTTTCGTACGATGGACACCGGACATAGGGCAATCACAATAGCTCACCTGTAGCAGTTCATGCTAAGGTGAACTAAAAAGGTTGAGAAAATTGTTAAAAATACAGAAATTGCTGGTACCAGTGTTTCCTTTTCAACACTGTTCTGCAACTTCTTTACTCTTTAAGACATAATCCTATGTTTTGACATCCTTGAAGAAAAAGCCTTTTGAAAACATTGTAGGAAAAGGAGAAAATGCTGGTAACCCCAATATTTTCTACCCTTCCTGAAACAAATACCATTCTTTGAGCAATGTTTATTTTGTTGTCTGCAAATGCTTTCAATTTGGACCAGTCTAAAATTTTATCATTTAGTAAAGAGTAAAGGCCTTGTATATTCAAGTTTCCAATTTTCGTAAAGAGTTAGGAGGGAAAGACCTCTGAAAATCTGGCATGATCTCATAAAACATAGTTCTGCATTATTACTGAAGGGAGTTCAATCAAAAAGTTAAAAGCTGTTATGCAAGACTTTTTCTAAGAAAAGACAGTACTGTAGTCCAAAATTAACCAAATGTACAAAGTTCAGCAGCATCTTCTAATTATTTTGGTCAAGAAGTAATGCCATCTGTACATTTTTATCCGCGTGGGTGAGGCAGATTGTCTCTGCGCGGAGAGCGAAAATAAATGGGAAATTTGAATTTCGTTGTCTCATTTACAACCATGCGTTTTCACTGCACATGCAGCAAGAAGTCCATGCAGAAACAAGAAGACCATGATGGTCCTATATCGCTCACCTGAGTACTAAACAGTAAAGGTCTACAATGAAGATAAATACCAAATATCAAAGTTCAAGGCCAAATAATTCTGACAGGGCATGTAAACGTGCAAAAAAGCATTTTCTTCTTTTCCGAAATTGCTTTCACAACCTTTCTTATTCAGGGTCATTGAAAGTCAGGATTGTACTGTAAGGGATTGAATTAACTTGGAAGGCCAGGCATTAATTTCCTGGTCAAAATGGTGGTGGAATGACAGATTAAAACATCATTCACTCATTGGTAAGACAAAAAGATGACTTGTCTCAGTAACTTTTGATCAAATGTCAAAGGATGTTGGCTGAGACAGTAATCAAGCCAGCGCAAACTGGGAACCCTAGACTAACCATGAGTTTCTTCCCTTGCGAGTACTCTCCACCGTACAATCTTTCACAATCTTGAATATACCGAATAGACAAAAAGTCACATTTTTTAAATGGAATTCACTCTAAACGCGATAAATAAGACAACAAAAACCCTAAATCGGCCATGCCTGTAGTTTTATCAATTATCTTTTTTGAAGACACACACAAAAAAAGAACTGTTGTTTTGTCAATCTTTCGGTAAACTTCAGAGGTCATAATCGCTGTCTCCTGTCGGGCGTGTTTAAAGAACTTTAAATTTTGTGTGCAGACTGCATTAACCCTTATACTGCGAAGCGCGACTTAGTGACTTTTTGCAGACAATTTAGATCAAGATCGGACTACGAAAAACACTGTCCGAAACGGAGATATTTTACCTAGAGATATTCCTTTGAAATAATGTTTGGGATTTTACTATCGACTTTAAAATTTGTGTCATATCATTATTTAGTAGGATAAGGTTTAGTAACTTGAAAATCAAATCCCCCCTCCTATTCCGAAAGAAATGAGTGCAAATAAACAGTTAAACTGGGACCAGTTTTATCGGGTTACAAAATAATGCATTTGAAAACAAAAAAATTAAGGGGGCCAATGATTAGAAAAGACTTACCCCTTGTAACAGATTTAAACAATTCCAAATCTTCACAAGTAATCAATGTCAGACTGAATGTAATAAACAATTAATTATGATGTGTGTGTTAGTCGGTGCCTGAGTATAACAGTTTTTCAAATAGATGCACCCACTTTGACGGTAAAATACCAAGATCAAAAGAACACCCAGCTAACCCTTTACTAACTTTCCAATGAAATCAAGTATTACATGTATTTTCCAACTGAAAATTAATCCCGAACTTCATTTTTTTTTCTAGAGGGAAATGGAAGATTTGAAATTAGAATTGAACTTTATTATTACGACAGTCAACTGATAAGGTAGTTCAAGCAGGAACATGACAAAAATGCAGCTGTAGAGATTCTAAATGTTATTTCAAGTTAGGATTTTCACTGTAAATTCAAACTGTATAATGTCCCAGTTTTTGGTGAATAGACTGTCTTTGTCTATTTGCAGATACTGGAACTATTTTTTATTTAAAAAAGAATTACTATCACTGTAATAGTTTAAATAATTCAAACCACCAACCCCTGGATTTCGAGCCTGTACATTACAAACTTAGCTACGGAATTTGGCAAACATTTATTTAATTTAGTTGACCAATCAGACATAAAAATAGGGAAGGTCTATTGCAGGTATATAAATGTCATTTTCCTCCATTTTTCCCTATTTTGGATAGCAAAGAAAAAGGAGAAAGGTTGGTTACCAGAACTTTATCCCTATTTAACAACATTTTCAAAAACAATATTTCTCAGGGTCGTAAAAAGCTTGGGGTATGTGAGCTTTAACCTTTTACAAAACATTTCCTGTTTTTTATGACTGTGAGATAGAAACCTTTAGAAAACATTGTGGGAAAAGGAGAAAATGCTGGTAACAAGCATTTTTCTCATTTTCCCACAATGTTTCATACCCTACTGGAATCGAATGTCAATTTTTGAGTTATGTATTTTGTCATCTGCAAGTGCTTTCAATTTTGTCCAGTCTAAAATTTTATCGTCTGGTAAAAGGCTAAATAGTTACCGTGAATGTTTTCACCCGACGTCAACACCTTGGACTCGTCAAGATACTTAGCATATGGAGACGATAGAATATAAGTAGGCCAAATGGTTGTAATTGTCCTTGAAAAAGTAAAAGAATATTGTTGGAACAGGAGAAAGTGCTTGTCGAAATCCCTTCCTTTTTTCCCACAATGTTTTCTCTCACACTTTGAAAATTCATTTTTCACAGATGTCTCTGAACTGTATTATCTGTATATTGATTACTTTTTATTTTGTTTGGGGCCGCAAAATCTGCCCCTTTTTTTCCGGAATCCAGTAACTCGGAATACTTTGGTAAAAGGTTAAATAGCTGCCCAGTGTCTTCAGAAAGACAGGGACAGTCCATTTACTGAAATTATAGCACTACTATAAAACTTCTTTGTTGCACTTTCAGGCATGTTCCTATTGGCGAATAACTTCATAATTATTATAGATCATGAACAAGAGAAGCGTGGCTTCAGATCAAATTTCAAACCTTGCATACCTTCTTCACAAAATAATTATTCAAGCTTCACTTTGAGTATATGTTTTTAAAAATATGCGTCTAATGAAGTTTTACACACAAAAAAATAATAGGTGAAGGGTTAACTCTTCTTCTCTCGAACGGCTGATCAGATTTTGAAATAATTTCACAGAGATGTTCCTTGGGTGACTCTTTTCAAAAACTGTTCATGAAATTTTGATTCATAAAGAAACATTGCTCTGGTGAGTGGGGGCTACTTTCACTATTTGGAAATGACGAAATTCTTGAAAATTCTTCATCTCTACATCGGCTGCACAGAAATGTTCCTTGAGTGTGCCTTTTCAAGAATTGCTCGCGAAATTTTGATAGGTCAAGAAACATGGCTCTGGTGAATGGGGGCTACTGTACGGAAATTAACAAACTCCTAAAAATTCTTCTTTTCTGAAACTGCTGGTCAGATTTTGAAAGGACTTTTACAGGTGGCCTTTTGAAAATTGCTTGGCAAAATAATGATTTTGTTTCCAGCCTTTCAATACCTTAAAAGAAAAATAGCTATGGTCCTCTCAAAAATTCAGGTGAGCAATCCAGGGCCATCTTGGCCCTCTTGTCTGGACTTTCTGTTACCAGTACTCAGCACAGTATTCTTTCAAAGCCAGTGGCTGCTTTTCCACATAACAAGTTTTGAAACACATTACAGGGAGACCGCTGTGGAAAACAGTAAAAGTCAAATTGCTCATAATAAGCAATTTTTTTTCCTTTTCCCATAATGTTTTCTATGCTACCAGTATTATAAGATCTGATTTAAATCAGTTTTGATTTGTCATCTGCAGCCTCCCTCAATTTGGAACAGTCTCAAAGGGATAATATGATAATTGGCGTTAAAAGATATTTCTGTTTGAATCCTTGAAGTTCAGTAAATTATCATTGAAAAGTCCTTGATTTTTTCTCCTGATGAAGAGTGGGAACCCTGCTTTCAGTTTGGCTTTTCGATCTCGTCTGAGGCTATCTTTATGACCCAGGATTCCCCGGTGCTCATTATGCACAAGCGGGAATGGCTAAAGTCAAACCAGTAAAATTACCACAGTTATTTAACACTTTAATTTGTAATTTCCACTATGTTTCATAATTTTTTTTTTATGTACCTCATTTCCTGCTGTACGTATTGACCATGTGGATTGCCTATCTTTCAAGCAAAAGAAGGTGGAAAATGAAAAAATAAAAGGTTTGAACCTATCTATCAAGGGATAACTGGGTGAAAAGTGCAAAAGTAAAAGGTTTGAACATACCAAAGCCATACATTAGGTGTCACAGGTCATTAACACAATATAATTACTTTGTTACCGAAACATCCAATCAATTTACTCTATAGGTCTATGTTACAGAAATTGTCTGTTACCAAAACGTCTGTCAAACAGGAAAACCAATCATATGTGGGGTCAGAAACCAGGGCTTCATCTACCTTGAGTCTGAAGGTGTCTCCTCCGATGCTATTTTTGTGACAGGTCTTCGCATTCACCTTCAGACCAACATTCATTAAAAGTATCTGGAACAAATACAATTTTTACCCGCATCTTTTCGAACAGCTCTATGTGACAGAATTTCCAATGATAACTAAAAAAATGGACATGGATCAATAGATGAATGATTAATCTTTACAAAATAACTGATGTTAATTATCTATATCGTACCTTCGTGCAAATCTGTACTTTTCAACGTAAATAACCACTGACCTACTTCACCAGAAATCAAAACATGGTGATATCAATGCGAATGTCTCGGCAAAAATCACAGTATCTCTGACACGCTACAGGATGCTCTAGTTGCCAATTTCGCTGTTGACAGAGGAACCTTGAGCAAAAATGATTGTTAGGGTTAGGGAACCAGACTGTTCAAAATTCAAATTCAAATCAGGAGTGCGTATGCCTGTTTAACGGAAGTTGCCGTGTTAGTTGTTTACAAATTACACTGGATATATTTACGTTGGGAATGAAGGCAAATTTCTATTGATTTAATTGGTATTTGGCTGCACAGTTTGTGTGATGGTAAAGATTAATCATTTATCTAACGATCCATGCCCATTTTAATTTTATTAGCTGCCATTGGAAATTTTGGTGCATAGGGCCGTTCGAAAAGATGTGGGTAAAATCATTAGTGTTTATTCTAGAGCGGAATAGCAGGGCGCGGCGCCCTGCCCCTTTTTCACTCCGCCCTTCTGCCCTCGAATCTGTGAATACCCGCCCTGTTGCCCTTTTCAAATACATACAAAACTTGTTGGTGTATTGTTCTGGTTTCAGAACAAACCTCCCGGCTACATGGGCAAAAAACTCATCTTCAGTGTCTCGGCTCTGTCTCGTCAAGCTTGCACAGTCACAAAAAGTCGCCATAAATTTCTTCCGACCTGACTATATTCATGAAATACAGCCAATCTAAGACTAAGGGTGACACTAAAATCCTTTATCAACTTTGTCAGTTAAGACAGGGCAGCAGGCTGTAATAATCCTTCTCTGTCATTAACTTGCTAAACCATCCCTTTATCCCTCGAAACCCTGACTTTTTTCCCCCACAGGTACTTTAACGTCTGCTAATATCTTTAAATGACGTCACACAATCAGTGAAATTTATCAATACTTGAATAGTTTTAAAATAAAGCTGAATTAACTCTTATTGCAGCTGGAGATTATCATTTCGTATATTTTTTGCATAAATTACTAGTATGGATGGTAAACCAAAGTTGCCAACTATCTTGAAAATACTCGATGTTTGCTATTCAAGCATCGGCAAATTTTTTAAAGCAAAATCTGCATTGCAGTGTTCCATTTTTAGCAGTCTATTTATAGAATGGCTATGCAGTAGTACACTACTCCATCAGTAGGCCTGCCTACACATTTTGTAATTCTTTCTATGTAATAATTAAGTTTTTTTGAATTTTTTTAATCAAAATTATTGTCATTTCTTAAAACAGCTGAGAAGGATGTCTTTTTATAATTACTCTGGACATTTTTTGTTATCTGATGAGAAGTTAGGTAGTGGACCTGTAATAGAAAACAGCTATTTCCACAATATTATTATCCTACAAAATTTGCTAGAATGAGTATTATCGTACTACTTTAACAGAGCCAATTTTTCCTTTTTTTCCTTCCTAGAATTATTATACATAAATCCAAAACCATTGTATTCTCATTACAAAGCAAATTAATAATTACCTTGCTTTTCTGAAAACTAACAAAGGTATCAACAATTGTTGTTAAGAGACATCAAAGGCATTTCTAGTGGGTCAAAAATATGCATAAGTATTTTATCTGTATAAATCCGTATATATCAACTATCTAGAACTTTTATTCCATGCTACACCAGAAGTGTTACGGGTCTACTGCATTAAAGCTAAGTGTGACAGTGCATCATGGGATCATAAATTACATGGCAATCAAAACCTGTATAGTCAGATTGTGTTGCTGAGTCTATGAGTTGATAAGAATCTTTTCTTACTCTTTTCTTTAATATGCAATTCATATCCAAAGTTATAGTTAGAACTTGTTTCGAAAAGAGTGAAGGACACTGATTTGCCTTTATCTGATATGAGAAGTTATTCAACAAGGAAATGGTCCTCCCTGCCCCTTTTTCCTGCCTCCCTGCCCTTTTGCCTGGTCTAGAATAATCACTAAATCATATATGTTCCAGATACTTTTAATGAACGTTGGTCTGAAGGTGAATGCGAAGACCAGTCACAAAAATAGCATCGGAGCAGACACCTTCAGACTGAAGGTAGGCTTAATTAAGCCAGACCTTTTTTATTTATTTAATGATCTATGCAGAAGGATAGGATAAGGAACACTGCTCAATGAACTTATTTGAACAGGGAAAAATATGAACATATATCTAAGACCTTTCAATGAATTTCTCATTGTGTTTGAATTAGCCACAGCAACTGTCAAATTCAATTTCAAATCAAACTGGTAAGAATTTTAACATTGAAAGATGAAAAAAAAAATGTGCATGAACGTTGATTGGGTTTGCGATACTTACGATCCATATTGAGTCCTTAGTTTAATGATTTCCTGCGCAATTGCAGAAATTTTACTTGCATAGAAACGAAAAATTCATTTAAGACATGTTTGTACACAGGAATTCGTCCGCCATCATTGTTGAGGTAAATAAGACATGCGCAGTGTCCATTTCAAATTACTTCCGGGTATGTGTATTCCCCGGTCCCAATCGAAAAATCAAAGGACTGATAGTCCTGAGAGTCTCCTGGTGGGTAATGTGTTAGACGTTTTCACTCTTAAAGGTGGCCCTTTAGAATTTGGGACGAAAATTTTACAAAAATACAAAAATATCGTCCTTATACTCCCAAAGCCTTATAATCGTCATTCATAAACGGGTCTCCCTAATCAGCGTCAGGAAATGTCAGGCAATGTCAGGAAGCATCAGCAAGCGTCAGGAAGCGTCAGAAGCTCAATTTTTCCATTTTTCATGATGTTTTTGTTATAATAATGAATAATAGCGAAAATTCTATCAGATTCTTTCATTTTATTCTGTATTTTGACCAAACATTAGCTAAATCGAACTACCGTCTCAGCGTCACGAAATATGGCTGACAAATGTAGGCATCGGGAAATAAGACAAATATGATATTAAATGAAACAAATGAATATTTCCATTTATCACATTGTTTATGTAACAATAACGAATTCTGGAACATATTACAACAAAGTCTTTCATGTTATTCTGTATTTTGACTAAAAGCTAAACTGACCTACCGCCTTGAGCAGCGTCATGAAAGATGGCGGACAATTGTTGGAGCGTCACGAGGTGTGAACTCAATTACTTCATACAGAAAAAGCGTCACGAAATGTGGTTGAAAAATGTAGGTGCGTCAGGGAATAAGACAAATCTATCCAACAAATGAACATTTTGATAAAGAAATTTAAAAAGAGTTAAACGATATATAAGTATCTTACCTTTTGGATCTATGCTCAATCCATTATCCATTTTTCACAATCACACATTTGATTACACTTAATCCAAAATCATTTATGATATTTATTGACTCTTCTTAGTTCTCTGAATCAAGCCTATCTTGAATCAGATTAAGCCCACAAACCGCGTCAAGGTGAGAGTCTCTTGTGGGTTTGGTATTAACTTACGGGCTGTTAGGCCGCGCCAGAGGTTACCATAGAAATATCTATTTATAAATATACAATGGTATTAACTTACGGGCTGTTAGACCGCGCCAGAGGTTACCATAGAAATATCTATTTATTAATATACAATGGTATTAACTTACGGGCTGTTAGACCGCGCCAGAGGTTACCATAAAAGTTTTTTTTTTTACATATATACAATGGTATTAACTTACGGGCTGTTAGACCGCGCCAGAGGTTACCATATAAGTTTTTTTTTACAAATATACAATGGTATTAACTTACAGGCTGTTAGACCGCGCCAGAGGTTACCATAGAAGTTTGTTTTTTTTTTACAAATATACAATGGTATTAACTTACGGGCTGTCAGACCGCGCCAGAGGTTACCAGAGAAGTTTTTTTTTTTTACAAATATACAATGGTATTAACTTACGGGCTGTCAGACCGCGCCAGAGGTTACCATAAATAAACACATTTTGAGCCAAATTTTCCCTACCTTGTGATGTATTCAACAGATCTTTCTAATGTAAAAAATCTCATTCAAGTCGAACTTTTTTTAATACAGAATTTGTCTTATTTGGTCGTACTCTTTTTCTCTGTCCTGGTTTTTTTGCAATTTTCGGTACTTTTGGAATTTTCAGTCTGCCGTCAGAAGAAACTATGAATTTTTCAGGAATGTTTTTTAAGCCAAAATTGAAAAACTTAGAAACTAGTGACTCTTTTTCATGGTCTGTTTTTGACTGCCAAATAATTTTACCGCATCGAAGCTTCGACAGAAATGGATGCAATTCGAAGTCTCCATGTCCGTAAAGTGCCCCCTTGACCAAAGCTTCTTGAAGTTTGCATTCCTGATGTATTTTTTCAACAAGTTCTGGAAGTTTCCAATTTTGATTTAGTTTAAGTATATGATTGATGGATTCACAGTTGTTATTTTTCCAATTCGGGGGCACTTTGGAGTCACTGGATCTAACATTGTAAATGTATTCCCGTATGGATGGGATAATTTTGTCAGTAAGGTAAGGGCCTAAATGAGAATAATTCCTAACAATTTCAGTAGCTTGTGAGTCAAAATCAATGGTTGTATCTTGTTCTACTAAACCACCACAGCCAAAGATTTTATTGAATATCATATTTGTTTCCTTTTCACACATTCCTATTTTATTTTTGACATACCTTTTGAAATTTTCACCTAAATGACGAGTACAAAGTGTTGTTTTTGAATTTGGAAAAATTTTTATTGCTTTAATGAGTGCCTTTTCCTCGTCTGTGCCTAAAATAAGCTCATTTGCACTAATTTGTGTTTCGTCTATCAGTCCCAAAACTGCCGAAAGATGAGAAAAAAATCTTTGATAAGTGTGAAATGAGCCATCCCAATGTAAATAAACTGGTCCTAAAATAATTGGATTTGTACTAGTTCCCTTCCGTAACAATTTCTTTTCCTGAAAGACTGTGGTGGTAACAAAACAGGCGCCAAGGTTAAATGTTCGGTCGATCCCGATTACAGATGAGTGTAGAGAATTTTTGAGATGTCGAATTTGAAAATCAGTATAGCAGATAACATTTGGGGGTTTGGCACCAGAATGAATGATCTCTTTTATGAATGAATTTCCGTCACTCGCCAAAGATATTAAAGTTTGTAAATCATCTGCAGTATTTTTCCTATTGCCCGGGTTTTCCTTTTTATTCATATTAAATTTCATATTTTCAACAAATTTGGAGTCTCGAGGTTGATGCTGTTCAGACGTGAAAGCCGAAGAAAAAATATTCTTTACAGATTTTCCGGATTTAATTTTATTTAGTGTTTGTTTTTTCGTTGCGGGCGATGTCCTAATGTATTCCTGCTTTGTGTTTTTAGAATTTCCGTGGTGACAAACTACATCGGATGGAAAATTACCTAAATATTCCGCCAAAGCCAAATTCAGTTTTTCCGATGAGTACCCAGGCATTGTCTCGAAGAAAGAAATACGTTTCTTAAAGTTTTTGTCCCGCTTTAGCGTAGCATAGTATCTCCTAAGAGTAAAAATGTCAGTTGGTTGTGGTTCGAACGGGGTGAATTTTCTTTTTATTTCTTTTCCAAACAAACCCCCTTTTTTAATGCATGATTCCAAATTGCCGAATGTGTTTTTGATAAAATAACTTGTTTTATGAGAAGTTGTTTTTGTATCCCACACACCGCAATCGTCCCAAAAGTCCATCTTTCTACCGTGTAATTTTTTTTGGATATTTTCAGAATTATCAAAAACGAACCACGTGTTACTTTTGACGCCTTTATAAATTCCACTTAAAATTTCTGTACATTCCAAAAGTTTATTCAAAATTTCAATTGTATCAAAAAATTTCAAGTGTTGCCCGTTTGAAGGTGTGTGGGTGTTAGCAGATATGTCTTCCTCGAAGACTGGCGTGGCATTCTCACGAGTACTCTCATGAACATCCATCTCGATGAGAGTCTCGCGTGTCAGATTTTCTTTAGACTCAAGTGTGGGAATTTCGTGTAGTTGATTCTCATTGGGTTTTGGAATTTGAAGATTGCCTTCAAATTCGGAAACCGAGGTCTCCACGCCTTTACAATCCATGTACTCATGAACATCAAGTCTGGGACTATCGTCCACTCGATTCTCACTCCTCGGTTCCTGAATTTGAAGATTGCCTTCAAATTCAGAAACCTCCTCTTCCGCAGCTCTACTATCCAGGGTCAAATCAAAAATAGTCGGGCAGGGGTTCACCGAATTTCGAACAGTGCTGTTTAAAGGGGGGAATTCCGTTTCACTGTCTATGTCGAGTATATCCAAAGAGTTGTGTCGCTAGTCCCTAACACTTTGATTCCATCAATTTCGTGACGCTGATTTTTTGTGTTGCTATAAGTACGTATTACAGTGGTTATACTGTATCTTGTGACGCTGAATACTTTGTGTCGCTAGTCCCTAATAATTTGATTTTATCTCGAGACGCTTAATTTTTTGTGCCACTATTCCTTAGTTTTTGTGTTGCTTTTAGTACGTAATACATTTGTTTTATCTCGTGACGCTGAATGCTCCTTCATATAGATTATGGATATCAAGCAATATTGGATAAGGTAAGAACATTGATATCTACTTCTTTTTGAAATTTGAATTTCATTTTTTGAAATTGTTTTATCCTCAGGTGTAAAACTACATTTATCCGTCATATTTCAATACACTAAATCTTATGCAGTTAATTGAGTTCACACCTCGTGACGCTCCTACAGTTAGCCGCCATTTTTCGTGACGCTGAGTCGGTAGGTCGACTTAGCCCATATTTTGGTCAAAATACAGAATAAAATGAAAGAATCTGATAGAATATGCGCTATTATTCATAATTATAACAAAAACATCATGAAAAATGGAAAAATTGAGCTTGTGACGCTTCCTGACGCTTGCTGACGCTTCCTGACATTGCCTGACATTTCCTGACGCTGATTAGGGAGACCGTTCATAAACCCCCAGCAGTCAAAAACCATATGACAACACGAGAAATAAGAGATTTACTACGGCCAAGGTCGACATCGACGGGAAACACATGCTATTTTTACATGACCACCTCGCTCATTTAGATACTGGAAAAACACAGACGAAGCTTCAAACATGGCGTCCCATGAAGATATTATGAAAAATAATTAATCTACATGTTTGTTATGTAATGGAATTTAAGCGTCATTAGACACGTGCCAGTCACTTAACATTCCCACAGTGCATTTGTTTTTGGCGCGAAATCTAAAAATGCTTAAGAGGCTACGCATCCTTTTAAGAGAATACCATAAAAAAACTTTTTGGTAATTTTATGGTTCTTATTCATTGATGATTTGTATTGTTTTTTCATATAAATTTCAGTGACATATATATTTTTTGATTTGGTGTGATGTGAAATTTCTAAGTACCCACCTTTAATATGAATATAGGCAAAACCTAAAGGATAGCAGCGCACCAAGCTTTTGCTCTTTTCATAGAAGTTAATCATCATAATATGAATGTAGGCAAAGCCTAAAGGCGAGCGGCGCTGCAGGTTCTTGCTACGTTCATAAAGTATGCATATTTTTTTTTATCAAATGCCTACAAATTATATAGGGGATAAATCTAGATCTATTCTACGATATCTGAGATTTCTTATTATCTCACTGATGTTAAAAAATAATGAATCTCGTAATTATGCAAAGCAACGGCAGGTGAACCACCAGAAAAAAGAAAGACAAATGAATAGAATATTAAAAATCTCCTCTCCCTCACCTCCTCCCCTGCTAACTTTCTTTCAAGCTATTGGTTACTTTTCTCAAATGCATCAGACGTGAGAGTCTAAAAGTTGCTGGCAATATAGTATGCCTGAACTGGGTATTGAACCCACAACCGCCAGGTCATGAGTCAGGTGCATTACAAACACCCAGCTACCTGACCAGGATGGTTTCATTTCAGAATTAGCAAAGGTGATAATAAACAGAAAAAGATCAGTAATGTGCATCTTTTGTATGTGATTGTATGCAAATTGGTATAATGATGTCGTATTTGCTGGCAAAGCAGTAAAAAGAGTAACATATTGCAAATCACATCTATTATTTGAATACAAAATTTGCACCTTTTTCTTGTATTTAATTATATGGTGGTATATTTCTACCGAAAGATGCAAGGTAACTATTGTGTTAGTTTCAGAGAACTACTGCCACAAAACTTTCCAGGAAATATTATCTAAATAAAAAAAACGTTCACTGTAAAAATAAGAAATAATACTCACTTTGAACTTTGAACACATTTTTTTATGTTCGTACCTACAACTGACAATCATGGTATTTATGATTCGATATGGTTTTAGAATATCTTGGTTTCCAGCCTTATGAATTCTCCTTTTCCCTGAATGGTTTTTAAGTTGTTCGTAAGAGGCATCTCAAGTCGTCTTTGTGTTTTACTCATTACAAAATGACAAAATTTTAGGTTTGTCCAAATCGAAAGCATTTGCAGACGAAAAAAAAATGACTGAAAATTTGAAATTTGTTTTGTGAACGTTAGAAAACATTGTGGGAAAAGGAGAAAACGCTGATTACCAGCATTTCCTCCTTTTCCCACAATGGTTTCTAAAGGCTTCTTTGTCAGGGTCATCAAAATTAGGGATCGGTGGTAATGGGTTAACAGATCAGTGAAGCCACGTTTCTTTTGTTCATGATCTATATAATATAAAGTTATTCGTCAATAGGTACTTACAAGTCTGAAAGTGCAACAAGAATGTTTGATAATAGTGCTTTAATATCACTAAATGGACTGTCCCTGTCTTTCTGAAGACACTGAACAGCTATTTAACCTTTTACCAAATTATCTTGTCCGAGGCTATGAAAAAAGCCCGTGACGCGGGAAAAACGGCTTCTCTTTCTTTTGATAAATTATATATAGCAGGAAAGATGTATACCGTAGATACCATTGCTACTTCCGGTTTTACCTGGGGGTTTGGTAGTGAACAGCTTTCATTTTTCCTATGGAATGTACAAGGGTTACCCTCTAAAATAAATGAGCAGTGTTTTATTAATTTGATTTCTGATTATGATGTATTGTTATTTACGGAGACATGGCATTCGAGTCAGAATGATCTATATTAATGGAACGCGATAAACGTGGCCTTTGTTTACAATAATTCAGACCATTCTATTTTCGTATACGGGAAGGACAGGTAAATTATCTGATAATTTAGTTAAAATGTAAATTGAAAAGGCTTAAAACTTTTACAAGTTTTCTATTGTACTTAGCGAGCAGTGGTGTAATGGATAACATCACTGCCTCTAAAGCCGGCAATCCTCGTTCGAGCCGTCAGACCTAACTTTTTTTTTTTTAAAGGAAGCATGTTACATTTTTATTTCGGTTTTCGCTTTACTTTTCATTTTTTCCTCTCCATACTTTTCTTTTCCTTGTTTGAATGTCTTTTATGTTTCTTTTCTTTATCCTTTCTTCTTCCTTTTTTAGACGTGTATATCTTTTTTTTTTTTTTTTTTTTTTTTCATTGAAATTCTTTTATCACTATTACATTTTATTCTTATTCACTTTATTCTTCTTTTTTTTAAGGCATCTATATGACTGTCTCAACAATGAGATGATATGTGTGCAACTCTCATCCCGTGCTCTGGCAGTATCGGAACTCGCTTCATTTTCACTGGCCCTATCGGTACCCTAACTCTTAACATTCAGCATTTGTTGCTTCCTCGTCGCCGAACTGCTCACAGGTTTCTTGAACTGCAATGTCTGCTTTTTGAAAGAAATATTTATTCTGCTAGGACCGCACATCTATAGTAACTTTTCCACTCAGGTTGCTTTAGTTCACAAGTGGTTCCGATCCACTGGTGTTTCAGTTTAAATCCTTGTGCAGTCAAGCTTCAGATATGCGTAAGTTCCCAACTGTAGTGAGTATATAGACATGTCTCTTCTGTCAAAGCATGAAACAGGAAGAAAACTATGTAGCCAGAAATTTGTGGCTTTAGTCATCTTAGAAGTCTAAATCACGAGGCTATTTCTAGCATCAATTCCTGTACAAGAACTGCATGTCTTGGTTCATTTTTCCCAACTTTCGAAGGATCAATGTGCAATCTCGTGTGATGTCAATTAAATATGAATGAAACTACAAAGTAAAAGTAAAAATATTCACTATGATGTCATAAAAAATAATGTAACCATTGACTTAGCTTTAAAAAAAAAGTTGCTTTACTGAAAAAAAATAATTCTCTGTGACTCGAACTCGATCCGTTTGGGCAGTAGCAGAGTCCCTGTGACCACTGCACCACAGGATTACTTGCACGTCTTTGTTGAAATTTACCAATAAGTAACTGTTTCGTCCCTGGTATTCCCTAATTGAATGTTTTGAACTGATCCAGTGTTTGTAAACAAAGGCCACAGTTATCGCGTTTTGATAGTACATAGAAGGGTATGATTATTTCAGCTGTCCCCGTCCAAAATTTAACGATATGGCAAAGCGTGATAGTGGGGGAGTTATTGTTTATTTTAGAGATTGCCTTCGTGATCATGTTCACTTAGTAGAGTTAATTAAACTCTAACGGTGCTGTATGGTTCAAACTATCAAAAAACAGGTCCGATGTAGAGTATGATAGCTATTTTTGTACATGTTACATTCCACCGGAAGAATCGAAAGTGTATAAAAACCTTAAATCTTCATTGTATGAATATAATCTTTTTGGGTATTTGAATACTTCTATTCGAAGGTATTCTTCGTCAGGTAGTGTTTTTCTTTTAGGTGATTTAAATTCACGGATCAGTAATCTAGCTGATTATATTTGTTTCGATAGCCTCAATCGATTTGTAGATTTACCGATCAGTAATCAGCATATTTTGCCCACGCGTATGAACAGTGCAATACATACAATACAATACAATTCTTTATTGCCTCATAATCAGAAGATATTGCATGGTACATTTTAAAGTCAACAGATTTGAGAAAAGTGCAGGTGAACAGTGATTTAGTGAAAGCAGTATAAACATGACAGACAGATATTTTAGGAATGAAAGTTTAACATTACAAGTACAAGGGAAGAAAAAAAAAAGTATTGACAATCACATGTTTGACAAAAATGCCAATCGTATTTCCAGTCTCTTGACAGGTATGATATTGATATTCTTAGAACATTTCAATGCAGCGCAGAATGTATTTGAAACAGGCTTGTAGAAATTCTAGTTCAATGCTGCGATCTAAGAATGGTGGAAGCGCTGCACCCATTACGCGTAACGACCAGCTGAAGCTCTCCAGAGAGTCGAGCTCGTCCGCTATTGTATTGCCGAATGTCGACCTCATCTCTCGTGAAAACTCCGAACGCAGCCTTTCGGTTGCAGTGCACTCTGCCAGAAGATGCACCTTTGCTTCCAAATAATGGGCACTGCATTTTTCACATGTCGCATTGATAAATTGAATCGATTGAACCCAAAGCTTGGCCACGGTATTTGAATAAGTCTAAAACTACTTCGGTTTGAAGTTTTGTATACTATGCTCGGTTCAATTTCTGGCTGTAGCACTTGGAAGAATGCAAATTCTGGGTTTGCGGACACCCGTGCTTCCCATAGGTTTTGTTCGCACGTCTTTATAGCAGTCCCAACCATGCGTTTCCATGTAAGTTTGCCGACTATTAAAGCGTTGTTACAGAAATAGTCATTCAATAACGATGTCAACTTGTATTTTGTCAGTACGTGGCAGATGTCGGGTATAAAACCAAGTGAAACAGAGTTTTTATTAGTCAAATACATAACATACTCAAGGGTAACAACCTACGTCACAGGAAGTGATATCGGACCTGGGCATTTTCATAACTTATGCCCGCCATATTGAAAAGTAAGTACGATATGAAGATAGAATGAAGCTAGCTTGGGTGGATACAAACGGACTACAAAGACTATCATGTATTTATCAAAGACATTAGATGAATACATTTAATATTCTGATGTTTTAGACAGGAAGCAGATGTCTATATGCACAAACACTTTGACCAAATATCAAAAAGTGATTGGGTTTTAATAGTTGGTCGAAGTCTATTCCATTACTATAAGTAGTTAACAAAAGCTTTGACAAAAAACAAAGTCCCTAGGCATTGTACGCTTTGGAGGTCTAAAGACTTTCTCAGATCATTTAAAGGAACGATTACAAAAAATAAAAACAGTCTTCCCAAACACGCACATTGACTTTATAACAAGGGTCCGATATTACTACCTGTGACGTCACACTGACGTATGTTGTGAGGGGTGATACTTGGCTGTAAAGATTTCTTTTGTAATGCAGTGCTCGGGTAGACATATTATTTTATAGAGAAACGCAAGTTTCTTATAATCAATTTCACTCTTTACACGGAATATTCCTAACATCGACTCGGCCATATCAGACCGCGTCCTGGTCTCAAATCCCTGAACTTTTTTTGCAAAGAAATGTTGAAAAATAGATAGGCTCTGTCCGTCTTTTACTGACATGTTATTCCATAATTCTGCCCCGTATAAAAGTGTTGGGCGTACTATTTTAGCATATAGGCTTGCAGAAACAAGTGGATTTATACCTTCAGGATGAAGACCCTGGCCAGCCATTGCGAACAGTGCATTACGAGCTTTCTGTATGCGATTATCTATGCGACGGCTTATTTTAAGTGATGACTCGTGGATAATACCAAGATGTAACACGGTTTTAACTTGAGTTAAAAAATGATTTCCGAACATAATTCCTGTCTTAGGTATGTTACGTTTAGTGCTAAAAACAATGACATTTGATTTGGAAACGTTGATTTTGATCTTCCATGTTTGCCAGTAGCTATAAACAATGTCTACCATTTTCTTTAGATTCAGAGGAGATAAAGATAACATCGAAATATCATCAGCGAATGTCGGGTTGCTCACGGAAATTGACATTATTTTACATCCGAGATCGCTATCTTGTAACAGTGAGACAAGCTCGTTAATATAAACGAGATATAAAAACGTAGAAAAGACCCCTTCCTCTATTCGGCTTTTATAATTCGAAGGAATTTACCCACGAATCCCAAACGCCCAAGCTTAAGAAGTAACGAAGTATGTCTGACTGAATCAAATGCTCCCTTTTGATCCATGCTAGCGACGTAAACGGTTTCTTGCAAGTTAAATGACGTAGTGATGCAACTCAATTGTTTTTGGTATCCTTGTTGTTGTCGACAAGGAAATTCTATTTTAGTGGCTGATATATAAATGTTCACTCGACTAAGTAATAGCTTTTCAAATAATTTGCTAAAACAGGGTAGGCTATTAGGGAAAACGGGCGAAAGCTTTCTGGATCAGACTCACTATTTTCTTTTCCTTTGTAAATCGGAATTAATATGCTTGTTTGCCATTGAGTAGGTACTTTTTCATATTTCAAAATGGCATTAGGCCTAAATAGTATACGCAACATTTTAACGACAGAATGTCTAGCATGTATAATATGCTCGTTAAGGATCCCGTCGTGTCCTGGTGATTTTCGCTTGGACAAAAAATGTACAGCCTTTTCGACTTCTTCTATACTAAATTGACGAGTAAGGGTTTTTAAAAGTGGGCTGCTCTCTGTGTTCATATAATGTACGAGTTCCTTGTTCAACGTATCATACAATAAATCACCAATATTGACGTAATCGAATACTTGAGCAAAGTACTCTCTGAAGCCCTCGGCTACGTTGGTGTTTTCAAAGCCTTTATCGCCTACAACTATTTTTGAACAGTTATTAAATTGTTTCCCACTTTTATGCCGGAGAAGCTTCCAGAATGTTTTATAATCGACCTCTACTGCTGTATTGAGCTGATCAAATATAGAGTTATCGTGACTTTCGCGGGCGCGTCTCTCTGTCCGTCTAAAGGCGGAGCTAATAATACGTTTGGGCAAAATCTGTTGACATTATACAAAGAGAATGAACTTAGTATTGTTAACGGTCGATTAGAAAAGGGAGATTATACATACCATGGTACATATAGGGGTAACTCTGTAAATAGTACAGTTGATTTTTTAATCACGCATTCTTCAAATTTTGATATGATTACTAATTTCTGCGTTAAGTCTTTAACAGATCATAGTCCAGTTACTTTCTGTTTATCATAATATGAAAATAGGCAAAGCCTAGAAATGGGCGAAAGAGAATTTTTTCCTCAGACATATGAAAACATAATTGTTACATTGCTGATATATTCGTTTGACCCTGCCCAACACATTTTCAATGGCAATAGATCTAGATATATTTTATCTACAGACAACAAATTCGAAAGTGATATAAATATAACAAAAGTCCTCAACATGGTAAAATTTTCCTGGTATTTTATCCTTTTCCCGCAATATACTCAGAATCCTCCTCCTTCAGCACAGTTTGAACTCTGGATTGTGTGATAAAGAGTGAACTAGCGAAGAATTAATTTGGTCCCAAATTATCAGGAGTCGCTAATCCCAGCTGGACTAGTTTTTTTCTCCAAGAACCAGTGATAATCATTGCGACCTGTCGTCGGGTAGATGTAGAGTGGGAAAGCAGCCACTGGGCTGGAAAGAAGTTAATGTAATCCTGATTAAAGGCACACTATGAAAGCAGGGATACGTGCAATGGCTGGTAAATAACTGAAGTAGTCTTGAAAGTGGCGGAATGAAAATACAAATTCTTGTATTTTTATGGCTCTGTATACAATAAGGAATAAATTATTTCTGGTCACTTTCATTTCGCTACAAAGGGGTGTGAAAACCTTTAAGTAAAAAAAGAGATCTAACATCTAGCTCTATACATTGTTCATAGATAAAACAAGAAATATCGTTAGCAAGTAATGAAGAAAGCATAAATTTTAGGCACTTGAATATGAATTTTGTCAAAACTCTTTAGGGATTCAATATGTAGAGAAATGATGAAAAGTAAACTTGCAAGTAATTGTCTCTTTCTCCTGCTTGGCAACCTTTGAAAAGCCATGAAAGGTTCAAATCATAGATCTAGATATCATCGTTTTAAGATCATATGTTGATCGAAACCATGTTGGGAAAAGGAGAAGTTCCTCAAAAAATTAGTTGTGTGTCTGAAAATAAAATCAGACGGGCATACAGGTCCTTGTGGGTTATAAGGGTTAAAACCAGGTCAGTAGCAGGCTGAAAGCCATCACAATTGGCTCCTTGGAAAAAAAAGTAAAAGGATGCTTACATGCTCACCAGGTACTACTAAAAAGTACTTTCACCTTCTCACCCCTTACCATTTGATTGATTCAATTTGCATTTATCGTGCACTACCCCCACGCCAAAGGCTGTTTGTGTTGGTATGGTGGACGGTGCAGATACAGGACGAACCCTTCCTAAGTTATACCTGGTTCTTTATCATGCTTAGTGTATATAGCAACATTGCAGAGTACCTCAGTTTCATCCAAAAGAATATCAGTAATTTTAGATGACAGCTGTGGGAATCAAACCGCACCCTCAATATTGACCCAAAATATCACCTTCACGATTGCTGCACTCTACCAACTGAGCTTTGCGCACTGGTCATCCTGACCAGCTCAGATTGGTTGGTTGGTTGTATTGGGGTTTAACACACTTTAACAGCTACGGTCATATCATGGCGGTGACAGGGTCGGTGACGCATGCATATGTGTTTCCTAGCTTTCTCACACCAGTGCTAACACAGCTTTCTTTCAAAAGCCAATGACTACTTTTCTCACATGCTTCAACAGAGGTGAGAGGCGAAAATACGCCGGAAAGAAAGTCCGCCTCAACCAGGTTTTGAATTCGCAACCACCAGGTCATGAGTCAGATATGCCAACCACACTCACTTTGCAGGGCGACCTGCTCAGAGAGTGAGGACCTGTATGTGTAGGCTACATGACTCCTTTATCTCTTTACCACACGAGAAAATTTTAGACTGGTCCAAATTGAAAGCATTTGCAGACGATAAAATAAAGCTGACTGAAAAATTGAAATTTATTCTGAGAAAAGTAGAAAACACTGTGGGAAAAGGAGAAAATGCTGGTTACCAGCAGTTTCTCCTTTTCCCACAGTGTTTTCAAAAGGCTTCTTTCTCAGGGGCGTCAAAAGTAGGGATTGTGTGGTAATGGGTTCAGGATGTACATTCAATATCAGCCCCTTTGCACTTCTGATAGTATAAGAATATATGTGTATGTGTATACATTTTCTTTCTCTAGCTCTGCTTACCAATTATAAGAGTGTATATAATGTTTTTGCTTGTATACTTCTGAATAACTTTAATGCGATCTAAACTCGGAGTAGATCTAGATCAATATAATTTTGACAACTTGGATTATTTCTTAGATTTAGTACGCTGCATATATTGATACCAATACTTTTTAAAACCCTTCTTATCCATCTATATATCTTTATACCCATCTATCTCTCCCTTCTTCTTCTCTTGGTAGCTCAGTCAGTAGCGTACAGGACTTGAGAACAATTCTTTTCCTGTGGATTGATGATATTCACCGTGAAAAGATTCATTCCTCTCTCAGTGCTAACAATTGTTTCGAAGCCTGTGGTTTGGAAAGAATATTTTGAGTACTTGTCAAAGAAACACTATGAAAGCATAGATCATAGGTACACTGGCCGCCCCAATATAGCCTATATAACTAGTGTCCGTATTCCATGATTGCAAGGAAACAGCATTATGGAATCAAAAACTAAAAAATAAAAACAAGAGCTAGAAATTACTTCCTTACATGAATAAATTATTTCTGAATACTTTCATAACAAAGATTAACTTCAATAACAATTTCCATGGCCAATGTGCAAAAATAACACAGCATGCCGTCGGCCTTCTAAAGCAAACATGGCTTGACCTAATTCCAGTAGCTCGGTAGTTTTACAGTAGCAAGTTGTACATAGATCTTTGCGTTTTTTTGAGAAAGAGAGAAAGAACATGACAGTGTATTTAGATATAAGAAAAATGAAGTCAATTTCTTTTAGATAAAACAATTAATTGACTTTTACTTGTATTTCTGTGGTATTTGGCTGAAATTTAAGAGCAATAAAATGTTCGAATATTGGTAAGCATTACCAGCCGAAATACCATATGACGTCATCAATCATTGTGCTTAATGATATGTGAACAAAAATCACCGGTTCAAGGACAAGTCACGGAATTAGGGCACTTGACAATAACTGAATGATGTTTAAGAGGGAATTAACACTATACAATTAATCTTCTCTCATATTAGAATCATACATCCACCTGTCCATCGATTTACCCAATAAAAGGCCTTACCAACCCATAAAATGCCACAAGCAATCTTCCTATCTCAAATCTCCTATTTAAATATCTTTATCCAATCCCCTACATCTATGTTGTACCCAGAAATGTATCTATAGATCAACATGTATCTGTGGTCTTGCCATCTTTCTAAAAATCAACACTATTTAAAGCACTCTTTTTCTTCATTAAAGAACATTTTTTTTAATTATTCTCATGAACAAAGTGTTGAAAAAGACAAGACGTAGGTAAAGGTGTTTTAGAAACCAAAGTGAACACGAAATAGGGCGAACTACAAGGGGACGAAAGGAATCAAGGCCGACATCAGAAGATGACGTCATTTTAAGCGCTGCGTAGTTCATACGTCATTGAAACTAACACTATTGATATTTCCCAGAATTTTTGTTATGATATGCGAACGAACGGGAAACCTTGTAGATAGATAACTTTTAAAGAAATTTTATCAAAAAAATAATTGAATTTAATCTTATGGATTTTGTCTGACTGTGTAGAATTCATATCGTAATAAACCAACCTTCTGGTTGTCAAGGAAGTTGAAGTACAGATACAGTCGATCGGTATGGTTACAAACTCAGTGCGTGTGACATAGAACACGTCATTTGTCCTCCCCTTTTTTTTTCGTAAAAAAGAAATATACTCTAAAGACGCGTTTATTGATATATTTCCCAAAATCTGTGTGTTTAATTTTGTAATTAGAAAAATTCATAACATATGCTGACTGAGTTCTCGAAATTTGTCAGTAAATGAATGTTCTTTGCTCTTGTAAAGAAATTCTGATACGGTCCAGTCTGGTGACCGGAAGCTCACCACCAGTGGACGAAAAATCAACAAAAATTCAAAATGGCCGAAAAAAGTCTTATGGGGTTTGTAATTTGAATTATGAAATTTGATGATTTTAAGTTTTATTCGTGCGTGTAACCTATAGGCGGTCTTCAGACCGCGCCTTCGGCGCGGTCTTTCGCCCGTATGATACTTCTAATGCCCAGTGTTCAACTGCAGACACGTATTCTGATAAAATATTCTTGAAAAGGGAAGTAAAGGATAACTTGTCATCTTGTTTAGAGGACAAAAGTCGTTTATTTCAAGATTTAGTAGACAGTCTTAGACTTGAAGAAATTGATATAAATGAATGTATGTCCCACTTTTCAAAGCTTGTATATGACATTTCTTTTTCCTTGTGTGGAAAAACAGTCTGTACGGGGTCAAAAAAGCGTCAAAAATTTAAATCTCCATGGTTTGACAATGCTTGCAGATTGGCTAAAACAAAATTTTATGAAACAAAACGTAAATTTTTGTCTGACCAGACCCGCATATATAGAGATTCGTTTTTGAAAGCTAGATCTGACTTTAATCAAGTGAAACGTAAATCTAAAAAGGCCTATTATGAAAAAGAAAAAGTAAATCTTTCTAATTTGGCTAAAGTCAATCCTAGAAAATTTTGGGAAAAAATTCGTCTCTCTAATTCCTCTGTACAGAAAAATTCGAAATTATCGGTAGACGATTTTGCTCAATATTTTTCAAATATTTCTAATAAGCAGGAAACGCAAAACCTCAGACAGTCATGTGATTTTGACTCAAACAGTCAAGAAATTATAGAAGCATTAGATAGATATATCACCACTGATGAAATTAAAAAAGTTATTAATTCCACGAATAGAAACGAAAGTAGTGATGCTGAAGGCAATATTGCCGATTTTTTTCATTGATGGTAAAGATTTTATATCTCCATATCTCACTTCTATTTTTAATTTCATCTATAATTCAGGTAATTATCCGGACGCGTGGACAAAAGGTTCTATAGTTCCATTATTTAAAAAAAGGGGATAATGATAACCCAGAATGTTACAGAGGTATTACGCTGGTTAATATAACTGCACAAATTGTTTCATTAGTTCTTAGAAACAAGTTAAACAACTGGTGTGAAAATAATTGTGTATTTCATGAAAATCAGTTTGGATTTCGTAATGGACAATCAACAGCAGATGTTATTTTCATTCTTCATACTATTATACAGAAGATTTTTTCAAAAAATAAAAAAAACTTTGGTGTATCTTCATTGACTACAAGAGGGCATTTGATACTGTTGAAAGAGAGGCTCTGTTTCATAAGCTTATTAAATTGCGTATAAGTTGTAAATTTACAAATATGATAAGATCAATGTATGAAACGGTTCAGTCATGTGTAAAATTAACGAACAGTACTAATTTATTAGAATTCTTCAATGTTAGCCTCGGTCTGAAACAAGCAGAGCCTTTATCGCCAATATTATTTCTTCTTTTCATTACCGATATAACTGAAAATTTGGATTTTAACTCGTTGAACAATTCTGATTTAGAATTACTATCAAAGTATCTGATTTTATTTGCAGACGACATAGTTCTTTTTACAACTAGTCAAGAGAGCCTTCAATCGCAAGTCAATAGTTTATATCAATACTCATGTAAATGGGGTCTTGAAATAAATATTGAGAAAACCAAGGTCTGTGTATTTGAAAAAAGAAAATCTTTTAAACAACAAAATATTTTTATTAATGGAAAAGCAGTTGATTTTGTTGACAATTTTATGTACTTGGGTCTCGTTTTTAATTATACATATTCCTTCATTTTAGCTGTAAAAACTTTGAATGACCAAGCTCTAAGGGCGTATAATAATCTTTTGAGAATCTTTGATTAAATCCCCTTGATATTAAGACAAAAATTTCATTGTTCGATTCGATAGTAAAACCAATTTTATTGTATGGTACAGAGGTGTTGGGTGTGTACAATTTTAAAAGCATAGATAATTTACATTTAAGATTTCTACGAAATTTATTGGGGGTTAAAAAACAAACTCCAATTTGTGCAATCTTTGGAATTTGGTAGACTACCGTTCTCTGTGATATGTAAGCAATGTGCATTAAAGTTTTGGTGTAAAGTTATGTCCGAAAATCATTCAAATCTATACGATGCTTAAATCGATCAATGTAATTATGTGCCTAATGCTTGTTGGGCCAAGAGGGTCAATTCATTGATAGCTGACATTGAATAAATAAATAAGTCAGAGTGCATTACATTTGCGGAAATCACGCTTTGGTGCAGTAATATGCTTTTGTCACGATGATCATCTGTATAGATCAAGTTCAGCAAACCGCTTAGTTTTCACTGATTGCGCTAAATTTTGGCCTGTATCGGAAAGAAGAAATAGCATCAGAGAATAATCGCAGGTTTTTTTTTTTTTTTTATTATTATTTCGACAAAGCTGAAAAAAGAAAAGAAATAAAAAAAAAAAAGAAAAACGTTTGCAGGATATATGCTATATTGTCACTTATCACCCATATAAATATATGAATAATAATAATAATAAAAATAGACAGAATGGGAAAAAAAACGATATATACTGACACATTACATATACTGTACATGTATTATAAATCGAAAAATCGAAAGCTTATAAATGTTACAGTATATATAACATGAGCCGTCAGAGACGGGTTATGCTCCCCGAACAAGTGCTTGTCATAAAATATATGAAATTGATATAAATTCACTTCTTTCATCCTAAAAGAACCAGTTCATGCCCCCAAAATTTGAAGTGAAAAGGCAATTACTATCTTAGCGATAGCCAACACAAACTTGTAGAGGACAATAAACCCAATAAGCCCCCTTTAAGCTCCATTTTCCCATCAGACAATATTGCATCATTGAAATAAATACAACGGGTGTGTGGTTTGTGGCATATTTGAATAATACTTCAAAATTCGAAATTTCATAAAATTTTGAGCAGTCATGTAGTAAATATTACATAAAACAATTTTTTACATGAAGCCCCCTTTTTCCGTGCATTACATTTGCGGAAATCACGCTTTGGTGCAGTAATATGCTTTTGTCACGATGATCATCTGTATAGATCAAGTTCAGCAAACCGCTTAGTTTTCACTGATTGCGCTAAATTTTGGCCTGTATCGGAAAGAAGAAATAGCATCAGAGAATAATCGCAGGTTTTTTTTTTTTTTTATTATTATTTCGACAAAGCTGAAAAAAGAAAAGAAATAAAAAAAAAAAAAGAAAAACGTTTGCAGGATATATGCTATATTGTCACTTATCACCCATATAAATATATGAATAATAATAATAATAAAAATAGACAGAATGGGAAAAAAAACGATATATACTGACACATTACATATACTGTACATGTATTATAAATCGAAAAATCGAAAGCTTATAAATGTTACAGTATATATAACATGAGCCGTCAGAGACGGGTTATGCTCCCCGAACAAGTGCTTGTCATAAAATATATGAAATTGATATAAATTCACTTCTTTCATCCTAAAAGAACCAGTTCATGCCCCCAAAATTTGAAGTGAAAAGGCAATTACTATCTTAGCGATAGCCAACACAAACTTGTAGAGGACAATAAACCCAATAAGCCCCCTTTAAGCTCCATTTTCCCATCAGACAATATTGCATCATTGAAATAAATACAACGGGTGTGTGGTTTGTGGCATATTTGAATAATACTTCAAAATTCGAAATTTCATAAAATTTTGAGCAGTCATGTAGTAAATATTACATAAAACAATTTTTTACATGAAGCCCCCTTTTTCCGAGACGCAGCCTGAAACTGAGAAACAGGAAACATTCCAACAAGTTCAGATTTGAAATTTCACAAAGTTTTGAGCACCGATAAAGGAGATACAAGTGAAAAACAATCTTTTCCATGAAGTCGCCTTTTTCCGTGATGCAACCTCAATTTGAGAAACCAGGAAAGACGTATTTGCGCATTTGTAGTTCATAGATTGAAAAAAAAACCAAAGGGCACATGTTGAAACTTGTAAAACAAGATATAACCATGAAATTTCATGAAATTTTGACAATAACTGAACAAGATATTAGTAAAAATTGAAATTTTGCGTTAGGGCCCCTTTTTCCTTGTCATTTTACAAGAAACCCCCTTTTTCCATGACAGAGGGTCAAATTGAAAAACACATAGATAAAGAAACAAGAGCACATGGTGAAACTTTGAAAAAAACAATCTAACCATGAAGTTTCATGAAATTTTGAGCAAAACTGAATGAAATATTAGTAAAAATTGGAATTTTGCAAGAAACCCCCTTTTTCCATGACAGAACGTCAACTTAAAAAATGCAAAGATTAAAAATGACAAGGGCACATGCTAAAACTTTCCATAAACGATATAACCATGAAGTTTCATGATATTCTGACAAAAACTGAATGAGATATTGGCAAAAATTGCAATTTTGCATTAAGCCCTTTTTTTCCAGGCCCCTTTTTCCTTGTCATTTTACAAGAAACCCCCTTTTTCCATGACAGAGGGTCAAATTGAAAAACACATAGATAAAGAAACAAGAGCACATGGTGAAACTTTGAAAAAACAATGTAACCATGAAGTTTAATGAAATTTTGAGCAAAACTGAATGAAATATTAGTAAAAATTGGAATTTTGCAAGAAACCCCCTTTTTCCATGACAGAACGTCAACTTAAAAAACGCCAAGATTAAAAATAGCAAGGGCACATGCTAAGACTTTCCATAAACAATATAACCATGAAGTCTCATGATATTTTGACAAAAACTGAATGAGATATTGGCAAAAATTGCAATTTTGCATTAAGCCCCTTTCTTCCATGACACGAGGTCAAATTGAAAATCTGGGAAAGAGACGTCGGCGCCTTACTTAAAAAAGTTCATATATGAAGTTTTATCCAATTTCGTCCAGGGGTTGTGGAGAAATCGCTTCGGACGGACAGACGGACGGAAGGAAGGACGGACGGACAGACGAAGCGGCGACTATATGCTCGCCCTTCGGGGAGCATAAAAAATAGAAAAGGGTTAAAAAAACAACAACATCGAAACATAATACATACGAAAACTCACAATGGACAAGATCACGAAAAGCGAAATAAATACTGGATGCAGTCAGCTAAAGCGAAAGCGATGTTTAACCCTTTATCAAACGACAGTTATAGACTGGTCCATATTCAAAGCACTAGCAGACAACAAAATAAACATAGCACTAACTGAATTAAAATTTGTTTCCAGCAGGGTAGAAAAAAATGTGAGAAAAGGAGAAAAAATCTTGTTACCGGCATTTTCTCCTGTTACCACAATGCATTCAAAAGGCTTCTCTCTCAGGGTTGTAAAATCCAGGGTTTGTTTGGCAAAGGATTATAGAATAATAACCCTTCATAGCTACTGCTCAGAAGGACGATCAGTAACCGACCCAACAAAGCCACGCAGTCTGAGCCTAATTATCCTTAATTATTGGAAGTACAAAGAAAAAATGTACATGTATACAATGTGCAAGCAACGAAAAAACCTTTTTTTTTTTACTCGAACAAACTGAAAACATTTCAGACGGCGATATCCATCTTTAGTATGGTAGAAAACAGTGTAGATAAGGGAGAGAGCGCTGCTAACCATGCAGAATCTTCTCCATTTCCTACAGTGTTAACAAAAAAAAAAACAATTTTTCTATTTGATATTTAAAATTCAGGATTGCGTTGTAAGGGTTAGCTATTGCAGTATCTAGTTGTTAGAATTAATTGTTAGAATTAAGAGACTCACGTCTCTGTTCAAAAGCCTTGATACAAAAGATGGCGAGGTTATTTTGAGTTTGAACATTAGAATTTTCCAGTAATTGTGTAAATTTATATGTGCTTGGCCAAATGAAAAAGTATCTTTTTATATAGTCCTCTCTTAAATTTTTGTAGAACAGACAAGTAAGTATAAAATGGTATTCATCCTCATTTTCATTCATGTTACAGAGCGTGCATATTCTATTTAATCTATCTATATTTCGGTGTCTTCCAACTTCGATATTTAATTGATGCGAGGATAACCTTATTTTTGCAAGACAAATTCTATAGCTAGAATAATACATTATGATAAGGTAGTTGGAAATTTCTATTTCAGATTTTAAACTCCTGAAAAGTGTTAGAGAAGTTTTATTTTGTATATCTATATGCCAATCGTTTACGAAAAAATCCATTAATCTTCTCTTAAATATAGGTAAAAATAGTTCAAGGTTCACAGATGCTGGGAACAGCCATATATCTTAAAAACCACAACGTTCTAAAAGATCTTTTACCTTCGACGCCCCGTTCGGTTTTGAAATTCTGTCGGCATTTTCACGCTGTACTTTATTAAAAACTGTAAAAAGGATGCAATTATTACTTTTTGTGCAATAGAGATTTAACAAATATTTCACAATTTTCATTTTGACATTTATTGATAATAGAAATCTCCATATAGCGCACTGTTACAAGTAGATTGTCTTACATTTAAGATTAGTTTTAAAAACTTTCTATGTACCCTACCGGCGATTTCAGTTTTGGTAAACCCCCACACTTCGCTAGAGAAGGTAAGGATCGGCGATACGAAAGAATCAAATAAAGAGAGCATGATTTTGATTGGGATATGTTTACCTCTGCTGCTTGTGAATACAACCCCTAAATAGATGATGATCTTACGGTCTCTATCCTAGTGTTTGAATAAGTAAAAGTAGCTTCATTAGCAATTTTGCCTCCATTTTTAAATATCATAATTTTTGTTTTGTCGGTGTTAACAGTCAGTTTCTATTTTTTACAATATAACGCAAATCTGTTTAAGAGATCTTGTAAGCCGTCAGCAGTTTCTGAGATAAGTACCGAGTCATCTGCAAAGAGTAATAAATATATGTTAAGTTGGTCAATTGTTAACCCTGTATTTTTTTTTTCTGCAGGAACAGCTCACCATTAACAATGGAACATCGAATATTCCGTTTTATTGAGAATGGGCGATTATACAAGCTGTTTTGTTTGCCCATAGACAAACAAAAGAAAACCAGCTGCTACAATGTTGTTTATAAGCCAAACAATACACAGACTGACAGCCAGACAGGTAGGTGCTTGAGAGATGAAAAACAAAAAAAGAAAGGAGGTGTTCAGGACTAAGTATCACTTCACATTGTGTTCCTTTATCTCTGAGAATTATAAAAATGTACTGATATCTATGTGTGAAATAAACTGACAAATTTAGTTGATTATGAAACATCCAAATTCTCACCACTGGTGGAGGCAAGAGTGTCTTCGTCTGGCGGGAAGTACATGTCTGTGGTGTAATGAAACGCCGGGCACGCTGCTGGCGCAAAAAGAACCAGGCGGTAAGACAGCTAATTTTTCTCACCTAATTATGATAGATAGATAGATAAAAAAAAGTTAGAATATCTGCACAATCTCTTCGCATTCAATCAGGCAGATTTTCAAACAGATTCCTGCAAAATAAAGGGTACTGTATTTTTACTATGAAATACCAATAAGGTGTAGGACGAATTGCACTTTATGTCTACCTACCCAGAGTATAGTATACTACGAAGGCAATACATTAATAATTTCTACTTTGGCAATTCATGCATGTTTAAGCTTGACGATCTTCAGCAAACAGAAAAAAAATAAGTATTGCACTTTATATATCCAATTTGCACAATCAGTGAGTGGTCATATTTTGTATTATGACTAATGGGTTTTCCATTACTACTGTAAGTATAGGTATTTTATAAATAAGTCTTACCTTTTTATCTATTAGGTAGCTACCTTATATCAACCTCACTTGAAGAATTGTATCTTATTATTATGTCTCCCCGTCAGGGTCAAGAGATATTATGTTTTTCTTAGTCCGTCCGTCGGTCCGTCCATCCGTCCGACACAAATTATGATTATTCTGCGTCAAAAATCGTACCCCCTCTTTAAACACAAAAACTTTTAAGATATTTTCATAAAGCTTCAAACATTTGAACAAAACTATGAGACAAAGTGTTAAGAACAAAAACAGTAACTCTGGCTTTCCTATTTTTCGAGTTATTTCCCTTTGATTTTTCCCTCATAAATGTGTCCGCTCTATAAGTCAAAATCCTTTTTATGACATTTTGATAGAACTTCACACATTTGTAGAGCACCATGAGACAAGTGTCATGCACAAGAACCGTAACGATGACTTCTCTTTTTTTTTTTTTCGAGTTATTCATTCCTCTTTTATAGTGTTTTTTTTTTCTTCTTCCACATACACGCTCTGTAACTCAAAAATCTTTTCAGATGTTTTGATAAAACAGCACACATTCCTAAAACACTATGAAACGAAGTGTCATGACACTTAAAAGGGGTAAGAGGGTGAGACATCTCTTTTTTTTTGTAGATAAACAAGTTCTAATATAGTTTTGATTATGTAATTTTGTTCTTGTTTGATGAAATAGCTGTTCTGGTCTTTACTTTAAAGCAACCAGTTACCCCTTTTCGGTACGGTGGTGAGTGTAAACTATTTTGGATCACAGGGTCTAAACCAGTGAGAGGACGATTTAAAAGGTTTATGGATAGACTTAAACATGAGAGGAAAGGTTAGAAGAAAATGGAATTCCTGGACAGTCTTCACCAGATAGTTCAAACATGATAAGCATTGTGCCTTCCAAAATATGTTTGGCAAGAGCTTCACAGAGCGACGCATACACGCCCAAAGGGGTTTTTCAGTGAAATAGGTGACAAGTTTAACCCTTTACAAAACGACAAAATTTTAGACTGCTCTAAATTGAAATGACTTGCAGACGACAAAATAGATATAATTAAAAAAATTGAAATTTACTTCCAGCAGAGTAGGAATGCTGGTTACCAGCATTTTCTTCTTTCCCCACAATGCTTTCAAAGGGCTTCTATCTCAGCGTGGTAAAAACAAGGGATTGTTTGGAAAAGGCTATGTACATATTTACTAACTGGCTTCAGAGAGCACAGCAGGAAAAGGGGTAAATGCTGGTAACCAGTATTATTTTTTAGATACACTGGCCGAAGGCCAGTTGGTTTCTGTCATGGCCTAGTGTCCGTCGTGCGTGTGTGCGTTAACTATTATTCCAAACATGTTCTTCTCCGAAACTGCCCATCCAAATTTGATGAACCCTTACAGAAATGATCCTGTCATGGTCCTCTTCAGAATTTCTTGAAAGAATTTGACTCCTTAAAAAACTTTGGTTGCCATGGCAACAAACCTGAAAAAAGAAATTTTAAAAATCTTCTTTTCTGAAATCACAAGGCCCAGGGCTACAGAATTTGGCACGTAGCTTTATCTAATGGACATTTAACGAGTTTCTTTACATTACATGCTTGGGGTAAAAACGGGCTCCATTCCAGGGATCACAAGTTTAATACGGGCTTCAAAATATAGTCACTTCAATTTAAACATCAATGAAGGGAAATAACTTTTTTTATAAAAATAAAGTTTGTTACCATTTACCTCCCTTGATAATCAAGCTGAAGTGATTCATGACTGGTGCTAGATATTTAGCTTTTTGATAGAAAATATTCCGTTTTCAAGGAGAGTGAACATGAAAACAACAACCCAGTTCGTTTGTACCAGTTAAAAGACATAACATCTCAATTGGATATCCCAAGCCCTTAGGCTTTTCCAGTACAATCCATATTTCCCTGTTGCTAACAGCCCAGAGAAAATAAAATGGAGGGAATGTCGGGGAACTGAGAAGGTGCCAGTAGCTGGCATTTTCTCGGTTTTCCAAACATGTCCTCTATTCTACAAACACAATTGTTATGTCACATTTGCATGTATCTAGTCTGCAAAATCCTTTTAAATTCACAAAATCCTCTTAAATTCACAAGGTTGATAGTTTGTTTGTTGGTAAAGGGTTAAATATATGCCTTATTGAGTTATATGGTGCAAGAACATATAATGTGTACGTATATGTTCATTAAATCAACGGGCAGTTGTATGGATGGATCTAAATCGGACAACGCATTGTGCGTAGTCTGATTCTGTTTCTCCAAAATCACATCTCTATCCAGGTTAATTTCATGTGTTGATATACATGTAGTTCGTGATCTTATATTCCTTGCATTTTTGTGTTTAACCCATTACCATACAATCCCTACTTTTTACGCCCCTGAGAAAGAGGCCTTTTGAAAACACTGTGGGAAAAGGAGAAAATGCTGGCAATCAGCGTTTTCTCCTTTTCCCAAAGTGTCTTCTACTCTTCCCAAAACAAATTTCAATTTTTCAGTATCCTTTATTTTGTCGTTTGCAAATGCTTTGAATTTAAACCAGTCAAAAATTTTGTCATGTGGTAAAGAGATAATGGGTCACTGATCGATATTTATTTGTCTTTTTGAACATGTTATTTTCATGTTCATGTTTATTAATTGGACGGGTAGTAATAGGGGTGAGTCTGGATCGGACGGCACATTGATTGCCGTTTGATCCTAGCCCTCCCAAATCGCATTTCCAAACAGGTTTCTTTCTTGTGCTGATATAGTTTGTGATTTTATATTGTTTGTACTTTTTGTGTTTAAAGGGTCAGTGATCGATATTTGCTTATATTTGTTTGTATTTTTTGAACATGTCATGTTTATTGAATGAATAGTTTGTGATGGGATGAGTCTGGATCGGACAGCATGTAGTGTGCTGTCCGATCCTGGTTCACCCGAGTCACATTTCCAAAGGGGTCTCTTTCTTAGTAATGCAGGCACTGCAGGCTTTGAAGAAATTGAGCCAAATTTTAAAACTACTGGAGCTACAACAGAAATATTTTTGCAAAGAAGCATGTCTTTTATTTCATATTGATCAAGTTTGTGATTGCCTTTAAAAATCAGAAGTTTGATATTGCGTTGTTTGGTAAAGAGTTAATCCATTATTACGCAGTCCCTGCTTTTGATACCCCTAGGAAAGCAGCTTTTTGAGGGCACTGCGGAAAAAGGAGAAAATGGTGGTAACCAGCGTTTTCTCCCTTTCCCACAGTGTTTTCTACCCTTTCCAGAACAAATTTCTACTTTTTATTCACCCTTTTTTTGTCGTCTGCAAAAGCTTTCAATCGGGACCAGTCAAAAATTTTCCCGTGTGGTAAAGAGTTAAATAAATGTCTTGCTGAGTTATATGGTGCAAGAACATACAATGCTTGCAAGTCGTGTTCATTGAGCCTACGGGTAGTGATGTGGATGGATCTGGATCAGACAACGCATTTTGCGCTGTCTGATCCTGATCCCTCAAAATCACATCTCCATGTGTGTTAATCTTGTGTGTTGATGTACATTTAGTTTGTTTGATCCTAGTCCTCCCAAATGACATAAAAGGTCTCTTTCTTGTGTTGATATAGTTTGTGATCTTACATTGTTTTGTACTGTTTTGTGTTTAATGGGTTGGTGATCAGTATCTATTTGTATTTTGAACATGCCATGTTTATTGGGTGGACGGATGGTGATAGGGGTGAGCCTGGATCGGACAGCACGTTGTGTGCTGTTTGATCCTGGTCCTCCCAAATCTCCCAAGAACATACAATGTTTGCAAGTCAAGTTCATTGAGCCAACGGGTAGTGATGTAGATGGATCTGGATCAGACAACGCATTTTGCGCGGTCTGATCCTGGTCTTTCAAAATCACATCTCCATGCGTGTTAATTTTGTGTGTTGATGTACATGTAGTTTGTGATCTTATTTTGTTGGTGATAGGGGTGAACCTGGATCGGACAACACGTTGTGTGCTGTTTGATCCTAGTCTTCCCAAACGACAAGTAAAAAAATGTCTCTTTCTTGTGTTGATATAGTTTGTTATCTTACATGTTTGTACTGCTTTTGTGTTTAATGGGTTGTTTACCAATATTTATTTGTATTTTGTATTTTTTTAAACATGCCATGTTTATTAAATGAATGGGTGGTGATGAGGGCGAGCCTGGATCGGACTGCACATTGTGTGCTGTTTGATCCTGGTCCTCCAAAATCACATTTCCAAAAAATGTTTCTTGTGTTTATATAGTTTGTGATCTTATACTGCTTGTATCTTTTTGTGTTTAATGTGGTCTATTACTGATTTTATTGTTTATATGTCTATCAACCCCTTGCCAGTCAATCCCATGTTTTGGCAACCCGGAGGTCAAAGGCCGTGTAAACAGTGTGGGAAAGGGAGAAAATGCTGATACCCAGCGTTTTCTCCTTTTCACACAATGTTTTTGTTTCTTTTGTGTGTGTGTGTTTTTTTTTTCTTTTTTTCAATCCTGTTTTTTTTCTATCCTGTTGTAAAATTAATCTAGTTCGAAACAATTTTACACTTGTCATCTGCAGCGCGTGGTGTGCTGTTTGATTTTGGTCCTCTCAAATCAAATTCCCGCACAATATCAATTGTGCAGGAATGCATTACTACAGATTGTGATCTTATTTAACAAAATATTTGCAGTAATATTTCACTGTCGTCATATCTTTGGTTTTATGTCAAAGCCGCTCTTGAAATTTCAAAACTTGAATAAATAGTATAGTTATTAAGATAGTGATTTGTGTGGGTCGGTATCAGACATTACATTAGGTGATGTCTGATGCCGATCCCCCCAAATCACAAATCTGAAATTTCAAAACTTGAATAAACAAAGTATAGTTATTAAGATAGTGACTTGTGTGGGTCGGTATCAGACATTACATTATGTGATGTCTGATGCCGATCCCCCCAAACCCTAACCCTAACCCTAACCTAAATTATATATAATGTTTAATATAAGTTCATGAAATCTTGGCAGTAATATTTCATTATCTTCATGTCATTGGTCTTGTGTTAATGGTTTCTATATATATATGTGAGACAATACAGATTTGTAAAGCTTGATATTCTAAAGCAGATGTCGTGCATTGATATCCTTTGATAAATTAAGGTATTTAGAGCAGCTACATGGTCATTAAGATTCTCCTTTCTATTTTTTTCCTTACAAAAATATTTAGCAACCAGGTTTTTCATTTTAACCTCGCACCACAAATGACTGATCTTTACTCAAAATGAATGTTGTCAAAAATGTTGTATTTGTTTGTATGATAATACTATTCACCAAATGTCTCTTTTCTTCTTTCTCTCTCTATTCTCTTATGGACTTTTTTGACAATCTTGGATGTATATTTTTTAATGATCTCTGGTTGAAGATTTATTCAAATGTTACTTGGCTCTATTTCAAAGGCCATCTTTTATTGTGGTTCCTGTATAAATGGCAAAAGGTTTAAAAATGTTCTTTGAAATTGAGCCAAAATATAACATGATTATGAAATTCCGCTTTCGTTTCCTTTTCATATTATTATTTATATGCTTCCTGAAAGGTTCAAATTCTTTTTCATTCTCATTGTACTTAGTGTCTAGGAAAAATAGATTCTCAATAACTTCCAACCAAAAACGTAAATTTAAAGCCGGTAATAATCACCAGTCTAATATCGTATTTACCTACTTTTCCTTATTATCTTTTTTTACATTAACTATAAGTATAGTTATTGGGATGATACTTGTTATAATCCTATCAGGAGATGTGCATCCCAATCTGGTCCCACCGAATACGAAGAAAGTCCCGATACCTCGTCAACGTCTACATACTCCAACGACATATATAATTTTCTTAACCTCCCAAACCATTTATCAGTTGTTCACTATAATGTTCAAAGTATCAGGCATAAAATTGATTTATTATTCGCTGAATTTTCTCAATTTGATATTATTTCCTTTACTGAGACGTGGTTAGAGGAAATGTTTCCTTCCAGCGAATTACTTTTTAAATCTTTTTACCCACCAGAAAGGAAAGATCGAATTTCGAATCCATATGGAGGTGTTCTTGTCTATGTCAAAGATTCACTATCTTATGTCCGAAGAAATGATCTAGAAATGAAAGAAGTTGAATGTATTTGGATCCAAATAAAATTGTGCAATAATAAGAATATCTTACATGGAACATTTTATCGACCACCAAATTCCAACTTGCACTACACTTCCCTACTAGAAGATTCGATTAGTCTCGCTATCGACTCAAATATTACTGATGTAGTTATTACTGGTGACTTTAACTTAAACTATCTTAATGCTGCATCATATAGAAAGATTAACGTACTCTGTAATCAGTATAACATGTCTCAGCTTATTGAGGAACCAACACATTTTACAGAATGTTCACATTCTTTGACTGATCTTATGTTTGTCACAAACAAAGAATCCATAATAACTTCTGGTGTTGGCATACCTGTTCTAGAAAATAGTATCCGCTATCATTGTCCTATATTCAGTGTTTTAAATTTTCTAAAACCAAAACATAACTCATATAGACGCATTATTTGGAAATATGATCTTGGGGACTATAATGCATTAAAAAATTATTTCAACAATATCAATTGGGATGAACTTAAATCGAATGACATTGACATTTATGCTCAAAATATAACTGATGTTATTAAAAGGGGAAGAGACAATACTATTCCACATAAAACAGTTAATGTAAAAGCTCATGAACCTCCCTGGATTACTAGTTTGATAAAACGTAAAATCAGACAACGCAAGCGGTTATATAAAAAAAGCAAGAAAGTCAAATAATCCAAGTAAATGGCTTAAATTCAAAAAGGTCAGAAACGAAGTAATTGACTTAATACGCAAAAGTAAACATGATTACATTGATCGTTTGTCAAATAAATTATGTCAAATAAATTATGTAATAGTTCATTATCATCACGCGATTGGTGGAAGGTGCTTAAAAGTTTTATCAAACCTTCTTCCTCTGAATGCTTACCACCACTCTATGATACTGACAACGATACAATGGTCACTGATGTTAATGCCAAAGCAAGTTTACTTAATTCATTCTTTGTTACTCAAACTAGACTAAATGAAAACGATCAAACCTTACCAACTGAACTCTTAGGAAATTATCAGCATTCTTTAACTTCAGTATTCATTGATTCTTTGGAAGTCAGGGACGTGCTTATAAATCTAAATGTTGGAAAAGCTCCAGGACCTGACGGTATCAGTAACATTATTTTACGCGAGTCAGCGAACCAGTTGGCTAATCCCTTATGTCAATTCTTTAACTTCAGCTTGGAGACTTGTAAACTACCCCTTTCATGGAAGATGTCTAATGTCTGTCCAGTTTTTAAGAATGGTGATCCTTCTCTGCCGTCCAACTATAGACCGATCTCTCTTCTTAATACTATGGAAAAGGTTTTTGAAAGGATACTTTATAAACATATTTTTAATTATTTAAATGAAAATAGTTTTTTTACACCGTATCAATCAGGGCTTTTGCCTGGCGACTCTACAGTTAACCAAGTAACATTCCTTTATAATAAAATATGCAATGCTTTAGACGAAGGCCTTGAAATTAGATTGATATTTTTTGATATAAGTAAGGCTTTCGATAAAGTATGGCATAAGGGTCTGATATTCAAACTAAGACGTGCAAGAATAAATGGTAAACTACATGACTGGCTTTCTAATTACCTCTCTAACAGGCGTCAAAAGTTATCCTGCCTGGTGGCCAGTCTAATGCCCAATACATAAATGCTGGTGTCCCACAAGGATCGATACTCGGCCCGCTTCTTTTTCTGGTATTTATTAACGATATTGTCGAAAACATTGAATCGGGTATCAACCTATTTGCAGACGACACTAGTCTATCATTAATTATCCGTAACCCAAACGATGCGGGACGAATTCTTCAGAGAGATATAGAAAAAATTAATGAATGGGTAGAAACCTGGCTGGTTAAATTTAATCCTTCAAAATCTGAATCACTTATCATCACACGTAAAAATGCTTAAAATTCTCACCCCGATCTCTGTATGTCAAATATAAATATTGAAAATGTCCAGTCACATAAACATTTAGGTTTTCACTTCTCAAACGACGGATCATGGGATCTTCATATTAAAAATTCAATTGAGAAAGCATGGAAAAGGATAAATGTAATGCGTCGTCTTAAGATGTGTCTTGATAGGAAATCTCTGCAAGTTATATATCTTACGTTCATTAGACCTATTATAGAATACGGAGACGTCGTTTGGGACAATATCCCTCAATACCTGAAAAATGATCTAGACAAAATCCAAAATGAAGCTGCCAGAATAGTAATAGGTTGTAGCAAACTGGTTTCCTTGGATGAATTTAAAATGAATGTGGTTGGGAATCACTTGGCGACCGCAGGCGTAAACACAAACTTAAAATGACTAAATGCCTTGTTCCTTCCTACCTGAGTAATCTTGTCCCTGATTTGAATAGCAACCTTAACAATTACAACTTGCGCAATTCTAATAATATTCGAACCATTGCTTGTAGAACAAATCTCTATAAAAATCCTTTCTTCCATCCGCTGTGGAAGAATGGAACTCAATTCCTCAAGATATTAGAAATTTGAATTCCTTGTCTTCGACGTCTCCGTATTCTATAATAGGCCATATCCAAAAAAATTGTTTTTTATAGAACAAAGACGCCTTCAAATTTTGCATACTAGGTTACGAAATAATTGCAGTTCCCTAAAGCACCATCTGTACTTAAAAAATGTAGTTGACTCTCCTAACTGTGTATGTGGTGCTATAGAGACAAATGCACACTATTTCTTTGAATGTCCACTTTATGAAACTATAAGAAATAAGTTTATTCGCTCCATATTGTATTATGAATTACTATAGACCTTCAAACACTCCTCTTTGGAAATGATTTTCTTACTTTTCAGGAAAATGAAGAAATCTTTTTGAAAGTTCAGTCGTATATAAGGGAAAGTAAGCGTTTTAACGAATGATTTTCAAAAAGGTCCACCTCTACCTCTCTCTCTCTCCCTCTCTCTCTCTCTTTCTCTCTCTCTCTCTCTCTTTTGTCTCTCTTTCTCCAGCTTGCTCACCAATTTTTGTATGTATATGTTTTTTTTTCTCTCATTTTCTTTATTTCTGTCATGTGGATGTTGTTGCTTTGGAAAGGGACTCTATAAGCTCTTATCAGCTTTCGTCCCAATCCATTTGTATGTTTCTATATACAATAAAATATGTTTAAACTAAGGAGAGTGATTCAATTTGATGCTAATAGTTAAGCATAATATGAGTGGAATATTGAATTCAGAGTAAGGTTTCTATCATTCAAGGTTTTTTTTCCCAAAGAACTTTACATTACATGCCAAAGAATTAATCTGCTTGTATTGCCTGACAGTGTTAATTGTTTTCGAAAGCCCCTTTCTTCATATTATGAACTCTTGAATTTGTGTGGTAAAGGGTTAAAAAGTCAGTGGAGCGATACAGGGCCATCGTGGCCCTCTTTACTCCCTTTCTTACCATGTTTTCTGCACTTTCAAAGACAATTTTCATGATTTCAGCACGGTTACGTTGTCGTCTGCAAAAGCTTTCAATTTTGACAAGTCCTAAACTCGATCGTTTGGTCAAGGGAAATAATACAAGCAGTCATTATTGACTCCGGAGGTGGTCCTCCTTTGAATAGAAGTTACTGTGAAATATAAGAGCAGGTTTTCAATGAGAAATACTGGCCTTTTCTCATTGTACGAAGAAGAAGACTTTTTCATTGAAAGAAAAGGATAAAACATTGTTAAACAGTATTTTCTAGTTTTCCTACAATGTTTTCTACCCTATCACAAAAAAAAAAAAAAAAAAAAAAAAAAAAAAAAAAAAAAAAAAAAAAAAAAATCGGCGAATTTCTTTCTAGAGATTATTCGTCTCACAGCCCTGATGCATGCAGGAAAAGAGGTCATAGGCTTTGAAAGAAAGTTGTGTCAATACTGACATGAGTATAAAAAAAGAGAAAAAAAAAATGAAGAAAAAAATTAAAATGAAAGAAAAAACGGTCAAAGTTACACTTATTTCTGAAGTTAGATTGATTAAATATATGGTGTTTAACGCCGTTTTCAAGAATATTTCAGTTATATCACGGCGGGCAGGGGGTAGGATTCATCTGCCAGTACTCTGTAATATTCTGTCCAAACCACTAGCTGCTTTCCCATATCCATCCCACATAAACATCGTCGAAATAATGGTCAGCAGTAAGAGAGTAGTGAATCCTGTCGCATCGACCAATTTAAATCATCGGGAAAGAAAGCAGCCGACCAGGGCCCATATTCACCAACCATTCTTAAGAATATTCTTAATCTTATTCTTCAGAATTTCGTCAGAGTGAAAGTAACAGAATTTCTAATTGGCAAAACCATATGGTTTAGCCGATCAGAAGTTCTGTTACTGTCAATGTCAGAAAATCTTGAAGAACAAGACAAAAAACGTTTTTAAGAATTGTTAGTGAATACGGACCCAAGGAATCGAGCCAGAGAGCGGGGGATCGAACCAGCGATCCCATATTCTCAAGTCCTGTATGCTGCCTAATGAGTTACTGGAGGTCGGCTATTTTCCTAAGAGCACTTTTCAAATTTTTGGACAAAGATTTTACAAAAATGCAAAAAAAAAACGTCTTTACTTCCCCAAAGCCTTTTAATTTTCATTCATTTAAACCCCAGTAGTCGAAAATCATCCGGCAGCAAGAGAAATTAATGATTTACTACGGCCGAGGTCGACAGCGACGGAAAACACGGTCTATTTTTAAATAATACAATACAATACAATACCTTTTTTCACTCTGTTCCTTTTACAGAAAACAAGAGGTAAATGTACATGAAAACAATTTTAACGAGTGTTACGAGTCAGGCGTAACTAGAAAGTAGAAGCCAGCAACAAACGATAACAACGAACAGAATTTATTAACAAAAATATCAAATAAACAGTGACAATATTACAATAGTACAAAACAATACCTTAGACGTTAAATTCAGAAGACAAATTATTCCAGTCTTAATTCCAATCTGATCCTGATCCTAACTGAATGTAATCCAAGCACACAAAGTAATCCTCACTTTAGTCTAGTCTGATCCGAATCCAAACTGAATATAATCCAAGCACTAATTATGACACAGACACAAAATAATCCCCACTGTAGTCTGGCAATCATGTATTAACTAGTAAACGCCGAGATGTAAAAAGCTTTTCCTTTTATAATAACAGGGAAACTTCCAGAAGATTCATGTTAAAATCAGTTGCATAATTTCTAGTAATCAGATTGTAAAAAGGCCTGGAAACTTCCAGCACAATGTTCCACAAGAGAGAATCCAGTTCTAAAAATAGTAACAGGGGAAAACCATTCAAAAATAGATACACACATGAACAAAGCTAGGAATAACTGGGTATGTACATAACACGAGGCAAAAATTATATTTGAACAAACGTTGTTCGAGTTCGTAATGTAAAGGAGAGAGAGAGAGAGAGAGAGAGAGAGAGAGAGGTGGTTGTCCAACTATTAATGATAAATTAGAGATAAGTAAATTTACTTTTACATCTGTTAAAAGGAATTTATGATGATTTGGATAAATTTACACAAATTTACGATTTCAGAGCGGTCTGTAGAATTTACAAGACTTTCAAATTTAACGACATTATGTCGCTTTGAAAATATTTTAGAAATTAAATTTTTTCTTTGATCACTAAATGAGTTACACTCGAAAATATAGTGAAACTCATCACCAATGAAACTGTTACAGAGGTTGCAGATTCCTTCTCTGATTTCAAGATTTGACCATCTTCCTACTTCAATAGGTAATCTATGATTATTTGTTCTAAATTTTATCATGTATTTCAAAAGTGCAGGAGGAGTCTGAATTAAATATTTTTCCAATCCGAATTTATTTTTTATCAATCTGTAAGTATGACAACTATCATTATTTTCGATTTTACTAAACCAGGAATTAATATAAAGATCTTTTAACTTTTGTTTTATTGTTAATTTTAATTATTTATCATTTGGAAAACTTTGACTATCCTAAATATTTATCAAACCGCATATGACAAAGGATATTTTTGACATGTTTTATCCAATGGAAAAGGGTTATATTTGATACGGTTTCAGAGTTACAATAAATGTTATAAATATGCCTGTACACATTTGTTAATAGATAATTATGTTTACGTAAAATAATTTTTGACCAAAACGAGATGAATCTTGTTTCTATATCAATAGATAAAGGATAAACCCCAGTTTCTCCGTAGATGATATGGATTTTAGTTGACTTTTTTATATCTAGTATGTATTTTAGAAACTTAAGTTGAACTTTTTCTAGAATTTGATTATTTTCGAAAGCCCAAAGTTCGCACCCGTAAAGCAAGATTGGTTTAACGGTTTTTTCGAATAAATCAATTTGAGTATCGATTGGTAGAGCAAGTCTTTTAATTTTCCGAAGTAAACTGTACATCGCTCGAGTAGCTTGATTTGCAATTTCTTTTTTTGTTTTATAGAAAGAACCGGAGCGACTAAAAATAATTCCGAGATATTTGTATTCGTTTAAAGTTTCTATTGGCGCCTGATAATACGTAAAATTGTAGGTCCCTTGTCTTCCTTTTGAAAAAAACGACTACTTTAGATTTCATTGTATTGACTGTGAGTTTCCATGTGTTAGAATAATTTTCATATAAGTCTAATGCGTTTTGTAAGTCGCCTGCCGTACTTCCGAGTAGCAGTGTGTCATCGGCATATAATAGTACAAACATTTTTAAGAATAAGTTGTAGTCCTCATTTAATTCATTTGGTATGCTAAAACCGTTACATACTGCTCAGTTATTAAAAAAGTCATGGAGGTCATTTAAGTAGATCGAAAATAAAATAAGCAACTCGCTCATTTACATACTTAGACATACACACTGGAAGCTTCAAAGATAGCGTCCGAAGAAGACATTATGGAAAAAATTACATGTTTGTTATGTTATGGAATTTAAGCGTCATTAATCACGCTCCAGTCACTTGACATTCTCGCCATGCTTTTTAGCTCTACTGGCTGAAAGCCAGCAGAGTTTATGTCATGGCGTGGTTTCCGTCGTTTGTCCGTCCGTCCCTTAGTCTTTTTCTTGTTTACGCGATAAAATCTTCATTTTTGGTCAGATTTTCGTGAACCTTACACATGTTGTTTATTTCATCAAAAGCTTAAATCCTATTGATTTTGAAAAAAATCCGACTAACAGTATGGGAAAAGTAGCCATTTCAAATTTAAAATTTCCATTTCTTGTTTACGCGATAAAGTATGTATTTTTGGTCAAATTTCCATCAAACTTGCAGAAGTTGTTTATATTATCAATAGCTTTAACCCTAATGATTTTGAAAAAAAAATTCAACAGATAGTATGGGAAAAGTGGCCATTTCAAGTTGAAAACTTTCATTTCTTGTTTACGCGATAAAAAATCTTTATTTTTGGTCAGATTTCCGTGAAACTTACATAGTTTGTTAATCTCGTCAATAGCTTTAACCCTATCGATCATGAAAAAAATCCGACATACAGTATGGGAAATGTAGCCATTTTCAAGTTGAAAACTTTCATTTCTTGTTTACGCGATAAAGTCCGTATTTTTGGGAAGATTTCTATAAAATTTGCAGAATTTGTTTATCTTATCAACAGCTTTAACTCTTTGGATTTTGAAAAACAAAAACAAAAAACAAACAGTGTGGGAAAAGTAGCCAATTGAAGTTGAAAACTTTCATTTCTTGTTTACGCGAGAAAGTCTTCATTTTCGGTCAGATTTCCATGAAACTTACACAATCTATTCATCTCATCAATAGCTTAACCCTATTGATTTTGAAAAAAATCCGACAAACAGTATGGGAAAAGCAACCATTTCAAGTTTTTTAAAATTTCCATTTCTTTGTCTTTTAGCATCATGAATTCATTATGTATGCTAGCATAAAAGCAAAATTCAATTCTCTGCCAGTAGAGCATATTCAGGCCCTCAGGGCCTTGTAGTTTGGTATCTGGCGCGAAATCTAAAAATATCTTATAAGGCTACGTAGCCTTTTAAGGGAACACCATCATTTTTTTTCTTTAATAATATTATGATTATTAAATATTGTCGATTTTTTTTTTCATATAAATTTCAGTGATACATATACATGTAATTTACATGTGAAACATCTAAATATCCACCTTTAAATTCAACAGTGGAAATAAATCTACATTATAATAACGCGTTGGCAAAGGTGACAGGATATTTCTTGAAAGGGAAAAATTTAGAATGAAGGAAAAATACTTGTATGTGACATTTTGCTAAATACCAGCAAGGTTTTCATAAGTCTTCTTCCACAGAGTAGTTATATAGCAACGGGTTATCTGGAAATGTTTAACCCATATCATACAACCCGAGACTAAATCGACCCTGAGGGTTAAGGTTTATAAAAAACACTGCGGGAAAAGGAGAAATGCTGGTGACCAGCATTTCTCCTTTTCCCACAATGTTTTCTACTCATGTCAAAGACCGAAATTATCATCTGAACTACATTTATTTTGTCATCAGTAAATGTTCTAAATTTGGTCGAGTCCAAATAACTGTGGTTTGGTAAATAGTGAAAATGATCTTCCAGAGAAGCTATCTGTACATATAGCGGTCACTGAAGATCGGTGACCAGACAGCACCCACGCTTTACAATCTGATTCTTGATTTATATCACTTTCTATTTCCAAAGGCATACTAAAGGGCAAGATCAATAATTCAATTCAAGGTTCGTTATGTGACACCTGGAGGAGATCCAAATGTTTTTTGTAAGAAGAGAGTAAACTTCTGGGGAAATCAATGTGTTTTAAATGTATTGTTAAAAAATCAAATCAAAATCAATGTGAAAAGGCCACTCATTCACTTTTGATACTAATACTTTCGTTGGTGTTTAGAAGCCGTTTTAGGTTAAGCCATTTTCAGTGATAGTAAATTCACACTATATGAAACGTTGACTTCTAAATTTTGTGCGAAGTCCGAGTAAACTAATCAATGAAAAATGAAAAGGTGCACTAGCCCCGATAAAACAGAAATAATGTTAAAAACGACTTAAAAGAAACATACTTATATACAGCCAGCCGCCAGCCAACCAACCTAAAAACAAACAATCGATCAAACAAACAAAGATAGAAGCAGGTGGCTCAGAATACGTATTACCGATCATTCTAAATTGAATTCTGATTTTAACGATTGTCCAAATTTACATATTTTCCTTAATTATGTAGTTGTTATGTGGCTCTATCTACTCTGTTTTTCATTTCATTTCCTCCATTTATACGTTTGATACCTAAGAAGTCAAGTTCATACATGTACACATGACTTCGTGTGTAGTTTTGATATTTTACTCATAATCTGAACATTTATACTTCGATGTGTTCGTGCGTCTGACAGAGAGAGAGAGAGAGAGAGAGAGAGAAGGAGTTTAAAAAGGGGAGTGGGAGCGAGGGAGAAAGCTAGGTTAGCTTGACGGAGATGGAAACATTGTATATAAATAGAAAATCGAATGTGTATAAAAGAATGTAACCTATTTGCATTTACTGCAAACAATCTACAGTTAAAGGTGGCCCTTCAGATTTTGGGACGAAAATTTAACAAGAATACAAAAAAAATCACCCTTATATTCCAAGAGCCTTATAATTAGCTCTACTGGCTTTCAGCCAGCAGAGCTTATGTCATGGCGTGGTTTCCGTCGTCCGTCCGTCCGTCCGTCTGTCTGTACGCCCTTACGAGCCCGACATTGTGGGGTTAGGGGTAATTGTACATTTAGTCTCTATGGGGTTCCTTCTGTCTATCTGGTAGGTTTGGGGTTAGGGTTAGGGTTAGGGTTTGTATGTTAAGGGTTTGTGGGGTCAGGGTTAGCTTGTGGGGTTAAGTTTGTGGGGTTGTTTGGGTGTATTGAATAAAGAGCAATTCGACCTCACAAGGTCCGTCTCGTAAGACAGTCCGTCTGTCCGTCCGTTAGTCTTTTGCTTGTTTAAGCGATAAAGTCTGTATATTGAGAAAGGTCCAACCAACAGTATGGGAAAAGTAGCCATTTCAAGTTAAAAATTACCAATTCTTGTTTACGCATTAAAAATGCATTTCTTGCTTATTTCTTGTGTACATGATAATAAAGTCTGCATTTGTTATCAGATTTTTGTGAAACCTGCAGAGTTTATTTATCTTATCAATAGCTTCAAACCTATCGATTTTGAAAAAAATCTGACAATCAGTATGGGAAAAGAAGCAATTTCAAGTTGAAAATTTTGATTTCTTATTTAATCTGTTGAAGTCGGCATTTCTGGTTTTAATCATCGTATTGTTTTTCTTTTTGCATTATGAATTCATAGTGTATGCTAGACTAAAAGCAAAATCTCTGCCAGTAGAGCGATATCAGGCCCTTCAGGGCCTTCTAGTTTTCATTCATAACACCCCGGCAGTCAAAAACCATCCGACATATGAGAAATTAGAGATTTACTACAGCCCAGTTCGAAACACGGTCACTTTTTAAATGAGCAACTCTCTCATTTACCCACCGAAAATATACAGACGAAACTTCAAACATAGGGTCCGAAGAAGACATTATGGAAAATAATTACATGTTTGTCGTTTTATTGAATTTCAGAGTCGTTAGTTACGTGCCAGTCACTTAACATTCCCACAATGCTTTTTTTTATTTTTGGCGGGAAATCTAAAAATAGCTTAAGAGGCTACGTAGCCTTTTAAGGGAATACCATCAAAAAAAATTTTTTTTTTGTAATTTTATGATTCTAAATTATTGATGATTTGTATTGTTTTTAGCTCACCTGAGCACGAAGTGCTCATGGTGAGCTAATGTGATCGTGCTGTGTCCGTCGTCCGTCGTTGGTCGTGCGTCGTCCGTCGTCAACTTTTTACCTTGTTTACACTCTAGAGGCCATACTTTCAGTCTGATACTAATGAAAGTTGGTCAGGATGTTAGTCTAGATGATATCTCGGAGTTCGATAATGGGTCATGTCGGGTCAAAATCTAGGTCACTAGGTCAAATTTTAGAAAAACCTTGTGTACACTCTAGAGGCCACATTTTCAGTCGGGTACTCACGAAAGTCGGTCAGGATGTTTGTCTGGATAATATCTTGAACAGTTTTGAAAATGGGTCATGTGGGGTCAAAAACTAGGTCACTAGGTCAAATCTTAGAAAAACCTTGTGTACGCTCTAGAGGCCACCTTTTCAGTCTCAAACTCTTGAAAGTTGGTCAGAATGTTTGTCTTGATTATATTTCGGACAAATCTGAAAATGGTTTATGTCAGGTAAAAAAGTAGGTCATTAGGTCAATTCTTAGAAAAACCTTGTGTACGCTCTAGAGGCCACATTTTCAGTCCGATACTCATGAAAGTTGGTCAGGATGTTTGCCTTAATGAAAGCTAGAATAAGTTTGAAAATGGGTCATGCCAGGTCAAAAACTAGGTCACTAGGTCAAATCTTAGAAAAACATTTTGTAATCTGTAAAGGCCACATTTTCAGTTGAATACTTATGAAAATTGGTCAGGATGTTAGCCTGGATGATATCTCGGACAAGATCGAAAATGGGTCATGTGGGGTCAAAAACTAGATCACTATGTCTAATTTTAGAAAAACCTTGTGTATGCTCTAGAGGCCACATTTTCTGTCCAAAACTCTTGAAAGTTGGTCAGAATGTTTGTCTTGATGATATCTCGAACAATTTCGAAAAAAGGTCATGTGGGATCAATAACTAGGTCACTAGGTCAAATCTTAGAAAGATCTTATGTACGCTCTAGAGGCCACATTTTCTGTCCAAAACTCTTGAAAGATAGTCAGAATATTTGCCCTAAATTATATCTTGGACGATTTTGAAAATGGGTCATATTGAGTCAAAAATTAGGTCACCAGATCAAATGTTAGAAAAATCTTTTGTATGCTCTAGATGCCACAATTTCAATCCAAAACTCTTGAAAGTTGGTCAGAATGTTTGCCTTGATGATCTATTAGACGAGTTTGAAAATGGGTCATTGGGGTTTAAAACTAGGTCACCAGGTCAAATCTTAGAAAAACCTTGTATATGCTCTGGATGCCACATTTTCAGTCCAACACTCTTGAAAATTAGTCAGAATGTTTGCCTTTATAATATCTTGGATGAGTTTGAAAATGAGTCATGTTGGGTCAAAAACTTGGTCAATAGGTCAAATGTTATAAACACCTTTTGTATGCTCTGGAGGACACATTTTCAGTCTGATACTCCTAAAACTTTTTCATAATATTTGTCTTGGTGATACCTTGAATGAGTTTGAAAATGGGTCATGTGGAGTCAAAAACTAGGTCAATGGGTCAAATATTAGAAAAACGTTGTGTACACTCTAGAGGCTACATTTTCTGCCTGATACTCTTCAGACTTGGTCAGAATGTTTGTTTTGGTGATGTCTCAAAAGAGTTTGATAATGGGTAATTGTCGGGTCCAAAACTAGGTCACTTGATGAAATCTTAGAAAAACCTTTTGTACGCTGTAGAGGCCACATTTTCAGTCCAATACTCATGAAACTTTGTCAGAATGTTTGTTTCAGGGCCATCATGGCCCTCTTGTTTCATATAAATTGCAGTGATATATATATATATATATATATATTTATTTGGTGGGATGTAAAAATTCTAGATACCCACCTTGAAAGTAAAGTCATAATACCATACCGCGACGCAACAAAGGAAATGACAGTGCTGTACATGTGAAAACAAATTATGCCATTAACTGTCATTACAAACCGGAAATGACATTATTATTTAAACGGGTCGACATCCGTTTTTTGAATTAATGCTCTTATTGATATCATATCATACCATATCAACCGAAAGCTGCCTTTACCCATATCTGACTGATCTTTCCGGTTCAAAAGCTTCAGCGTGAGGTACGGCACACATATTTTTATTACCATTGAGTTCTCATTTAGATAGTTGTTGTAAATCAGATCCAAAATGTTCAGTTTTTCCATTTTTTAAATGCAAATCACCCGACGTTTCAGCTAGAGTAAGAAAGGAAAAATATTTCATAAACATTTTTCGTCCAAAATTGAACTGTATTTAATCCTAGTACAGATAACTGCCCCCAAAGGCGATGTTACTTTTCCACTGGTCACCTCTGGGTACAGAGACAATCCGGACAAAATCAGTTGAAAGTTCCGCACAGATTTTGTGCGCAAGTTTTAACTCTTATTATTTCCCAAATAGAGCAAAAAACTAGGATTTAAACATACCTGTGGCTTGTGTATTCAATATTCTTTCATTTGAAATACAAATATTTTCAATTCAAACACTGATTGTGAGAAAATACAGTGCATTTCATCAGTGATTCGAGCTGTTTACATTCCCGAAAACATTCAAAATGGCCGCCACGCACGATAAATTTCGTCCGTGATTTTTCCGAGATAAACATGTTATAAACGACTTCTACAAGCTTTTTATGTAATGAATGGTTTAACAGTTTGTTTTTTTGTCATGATTAGGACTAAAATTTAATTGCATTTCACTGCAATACAGATAAAACCGACGAAACCGAAGTCGGTATAGCTCTCTGTATTTGCTACCGGAAAATTTACGATGGACTTGAGACGGTACGGTGTACAGTAAATGTCCAAATATGAAAAAAATCACCGGGGCGTCTCATTATTGAGACTATTATTTAACACTTGTTCTATGACGTCAAAATGACGTTAGTTACGATGTTTCATTAAAGAAGCGAAACCGGTTGGCACGTTGAAAAGACTATTTGTAGTGTCATTTCTCTTTTATTATATATATATGTGTGTGTGTGTGTGTGTGTGGGTGTGGGGGGGTGGATGTGTGTGGGTGTGTGGGTGTATGACTTACTAGGTGATTTAGGGACGTGTGGCTTTGTGGATTTACAATTAGTGAAAAGTGTTGGATTTAACTTGGGATATACATCTATCAGTTAGATTTTTTTAAATTTAAACAGGTTCCTCATATCTACCTGCAAGTTAATAGACCATTTGCCAAATACCGTTACTGACGCGTCACCACCAGTTACTTCCCTTTCCACCGGACAATCTTTCCCAATCTTGTATATACCCGAATAGTGAAAGGGTCATATTTTTTAATTGGATTACACCGTAAACGCGATAAATAAGACAAACAACCTAAAACGGCCCTGCCGTTAGTTTTATCAGTTATCTTTTTTGAAGACACACACACAAAAAAAGAACTATTGTTTAATCATTTTTTCGGTAGACTTCAGAGAGTAAAGCGGTATCATAAGGGCTGTCTCCTGTTGATAGAACTTTTTGTATGCAGGCTGCATTAACCCTTAGGCTACAAAGCGCGACTCAATGACCTTTTGCGGACAATATAGACCCAGATCATACCAGGAAGAACTTGCAGTCTGATCCTAGATACTCACTATCCATACGGAGAAATTTTCCTCGAGATATTCCTTTGAAATAATTTGTGAGGTTTTACTATCGGCTTTAAAAGTGGCATTTAATTTATTTAGTAAAAAAAGGTTAAACTTAATAAAAAAAGAAACCAATACCCCCCACTATTCCTAAAGAAATTGATGCAAATATACCGTTAAAGTGGGACCCGTTAACCCAGGTTACATAATATTGGACTTGAAAAAAAAATGTTCGGTCAGAAAAATGCATCTTTTAGTGCCAGTAATTATAGGAGATTTACCCTCCTTCTCCTTTACAAGTGATCAACGTAAGGCTAAACGGGATAAACACTTAATTATGACACTTGCGTGTTAGTCGATGCCTAACTTGAAGAACACAACAGCTTTTCATATAGATCATCCACTTTGACGAAGAAATACCGAAATCAAAGGAACACCTAGTTAACCCTTTACTAGCTTTTCAATGAAAACAAGTATAGCACGTATTCGCTTCCTGAGAATGAATCTCTAACATCTTTTTTTTCTAGAGGGAATGGAAGGTTTGAAATTTGAATTAAACTTTGTTGTTACGAAAGTCAACTTATAAGGTAGTACAAACAGGAACACGGTAAACATGCAGCTACACAGATTTTTTAAAAATATTATTTCAAAGTCGGGATTTTAGCTATAATTTCAAAATGTATAATGTCCCAGCTTTTTGTTAGTAGACTGTCTTTTAGCAGATACTGAAACAATCTTTTGAAAAATTATCATATCAATAGTTTAATTAAATCAAAACACAGATTTCTGGACTTCGAGCCTGCACGTTACAAACTTAGCTACAAAATTCCGCAAACATTGGTTGAATAATCAGACATAAAAATAGAAAAGGTCTACTGCAGTTATATTGACGTTATCCCCCACACCCCATTTTTTACAACACTGAATCTTTCACCAGCTCTTTAAAAAACAAAAAAATTGAGACTTGCCCAAATTGAGAGCCTTTGCAGGTAACAATTTGAATGTGCATAAAAATGAAATTTTCTTTAGGAAGGATAGCAAGGGAAAAGGAGAAAAGGTTGGTTACTAGAACTTTATCCCTTTTCAACATTCTTAAAAACTATATTTCTAAGGTTCGTAAAAAGCTTGGGTTATGTGGCATAGGGTTTTAAATAAATACTGCGAATGTTTTCAACCGACGACAACACTTTGGACTCGTCCAGTTACTTAGCATATGGATACGATTATATAAACATGGGTCAAATGGTTGTAATTGTCTTTGAAAAAGTAAAAAAAAATAAAACTATTGTTGAAACGGGAGAAAATGTATGTTGCAAGCCATTCCTTTTTCCCAAAATATTTTCTCTCACACTTTGAAAATTCGTTTTTCACAGATGTTTTTCAACTACATATTGATTACTTTTAGTTTTCGGCTTTTGGAAAAGGAGGGGGGGGGGTGTTAAGGATGAGAAAGTGAGACAAACTAACAGAAAGTCAGACAAATCATCACGTCTTCCCCCTTTTAATTCAGGTCGCTCGAAATACTTTGGTTAAAAGGTTTATTAGCTGTCCAGTGTCTTCAGAAAGACAGGGACAGTCCATTTACTGATTTTAAAGCACTATTATCAGACATCCTTGTTGCACTTCTGTAACCTTGGTCTCTTTTGGTACAAGTATGGAAAAAAATTACTGTAGTAGAGTGAAGGTTGTAGGGGTGGGTCTTGCGGTCCAGAAATACAACAACAGATTTTTTTGGATATTAATTTACTTCTTCCTAACTGATCAGCAATCATAGTTGACGTGGAAAATGTATTGGTAAAAGATGAAAGTAGCAGTCTGAAATAAAAAATAGGAAAAATACCTTGGTCCTGTTCTTAACTCAATACATTGTTATACAGTAAATACTTCATACAAAAATATCTTAAACACAGGACAAGTACATAATTTACTTACCAATTTGTGGAATTAACAGCCTTATCAATCACCACTCTTCCACTAAGCCATCACACGTCATCCATTCATGTTAGTCTGCAATAAAATGTGATTGAATTAAAATCATGCAAGAATTGGTTAGTTACGACAGGTTTCGGATCAGACTGACAATCATCGACATCGGTCGCGAAAACCAATGAAAAACATAACAAACCGTGTCAACATCACAAAATAAAGAAAGACAGCGAAAGACCGTCAGACAAACATTTTTACATGGTTTCAACTGACAAAAGATGGCAACAAACCAGGAAAATACAAGGTTTTTCACGCCACAGAGATACAATCATTGCTTTTCCATCCTTCGGCAATCAAACAAAGAAAGTCACGTGAGCATGTTCCCGGCGAAATTCAAATTGAAACAGAAACAATAAAACCCGGGACCAATCATCCGGTTACATGCTCCTCCTCTTTCAGAAATGACGTCCCGTCATTCTCCAGTCAGTCGTCTAAGTGTCATACGTAAGTCAGTTCTTACAACTACTTACATAACTACCTAACCTAATCAGCTGAAAAACAAGGATTTTTAGTCAACTACTAATCAGCTAAAAAACAAGACAAGGAATTTTAGTCAACTATAGGCTTAAAACATCAAATGCATGGTTAAGAAAACAAACATACAGACTACCTTAGCAAACAACTAAAAAAATATCTCAAACCCAATTGCCTCTGTTTTCAAATGTTTGAAAAAAAACATACAAATATACCTTTTACTGGTAAACTTTACCTCTCTTTACCACAATTTCTTCTCCTCTTCAGCTGAAATGCGTCCTCGCATTACCACAAAATCGTCTGAACTCACCTACAATTAGAAAACAAAATAACATGAAACAAGAGTTAAAGAATTTGTTAAAAGAGTTCAGTTTAAAATTGCCGAAAGGATTTTGTGTGCTGTATCCGTATCAACACTATTCAATATGCCAGACTTCATCAATTCGTTAACTGCATGAATCTTGGTGTCTATAGGCCGAGGGGACATCACATCACATACAAATTCACCATATCGGTCAGGTGGTTTCCTCGGTCTAGATGAGCGTCTTGGTGCTGGAACAGGTAAGTTCCTCTCCTCCTTCTGTATTTCTATTTCTGTATTATCTACTTTCTGTCCACTAGATTCTGATTCAATGGAATCCTCCTTTTCCTCATCCTGTTGAGCATCGTTATCATTCTCAAGTATATTCTCTTGACCTATATCTGTTTCAGTCTCTTCAGTACCTTTATCTACCTTCTCACCAACTTCTGTTACATCTTCTCCATCTTCATTCCTACTTTCCTCCGCTACAGTAATGTCTTCTGTAGTTTCTGTCAGAACTATTTCCCGACTCTCAACACTTCCTTCTTTACTTTCAGATTCTGAGCCAGTGATGTGGTTGTGGGCGTCCCCACCACGGAATGTTCTTAAAACAATGCCATCCTCATCATCTGACACATCTTCATTTCTCATGACGTCATGATCTATTTCTTTCTTCTCTTGTTCTCCTGTTTCTTGAATTAACTCTTTACTTATTTCTATATCTGACTCCCCCTCTTCAGTTTCCTTTTCTCTATCCTTTCCCTCAATTTTTAAAAGAAGGTTCCTATGGAGAGTTTTTTCTAACCCAGGGGATTCTGACTTTACCTTGAAAACAGGTATCTCGGGTCTTGGTTGTTCTATAATTGTATATGGTTCTCCTTCGAATTTGTCGGCTATCTTATGCTTGCCTTCAAATGCGACTTTCTTTACAAGAACCCGATCTCCGACAGAAAGTTCAACAGACTTTGCTTTCCTGTCATAATATTTCTTTTGTTTCTTCTTGGCCTTTTCTGTGTGAGATTCAATAATTTCCCTTGTTTGTTCCAATCTGTCTTTTAAGTCGTTGATGTATTCCTTTGTTGACTTATTCTGATTTTCTTCCCTCACACTTTCATATTCTAAGTCAATCGGTAACTTGGGTTTCCTTCCAAACATCAACTCATATGGGGTAAACTTGGTTGACTCATGAGGAGTACAGTTATAAAAGTAGACTAGGGAGCTCACATATTTCTTCCAGTCTTGCTTTTGATCACAGTTTAAAGTACCAAGCATGTCCAAGAGTGTCCTGTTAAATCTCTCGGGTCCTGCATTCCCTTGTGGATGGTATGGTGTTGTGTGGGTCTTCTTCATGTTGGTGAGAATACAAAGTTCTTGTATTATGTCACTCTCAAAGTTTGCTCCTTGGTCTGAATGTAAACGAGTTGGAATTCCGAAGTTCAAAATAAAGTTGTTGTAAAATGCTTCGGCAGTTGTTTTGGCCGTCTGGTTCCTCGTAGGTATTGCCATGGCATATTTGGTAAAATGATCTGTAATTACAAGAATGTTGGAAATGCCACCTTTTGAGGGTTCCAAAGTTAGATAGTCAAAACAGACCAATTCTAGTGGATATGTTGTGTTGATGTTAACTAATGGAGCTCTTTCATTGGTGGATGATTTTCTTCTTATACATCTTTCACAAGTTGTAACCCACTTGTCCACAGATGACGACATGCCTGGCCAATAATATCTCTCTCTCAACAACCTCATGGTCCTTTCTTTGCCAGGGTGACCAACATTATTGTGTAGGCCTTTCAAAATTTCTTCTCTACTGTTCAATGGAATGACTAATTGTTCAATCTCCTCTTCCTGTTCCCTTACTACTCTGAACAGTAGTCCTCTTTTCATTTTGAAATTCTTAAATTGTTTTCTCATAGTCAGGTCATCATTGTTCCAGATATTTTTGGGCAGCCTTTTGTCTATTACAGCTTTTCTCCATTTTTCTATCATTGGATCTTCACGTTGTAATCTTCTGACTTCTCTGAGTTCCTTTAATGATAATGTTTGTCCAGGAATTTCTGTCGCTTCGACTATGTTGATGTCGCAGGCTGGTAGAGTCTCTACATATGGAACTTGTATGATGGAATTACATACTGCCTTGATGGTATCTCCAGGTATCTGTTCCATTCCAGTTCCTTCTTTTTCAAAAGGGTAACGGCTCATACTATCTGCATCGGTGTTCTTAAGACCAGGCCGATAAAAAATGTCGAAGGAGTATTCGCCTAGAGCAGAAGCTCATCGATGTCCTGTTGCGTCAAGTTTTGCAGATGTCAAAACATAAGTGAGTGGGTTGTTATCTGTTAAAACTGTGAAATTGTTCAGTGTCAAATAATCTGTAAATTTCTCAGTCACAGCCCACTTCAGCGCAAGAAATTCTAACTTGAAGGCACTGTAATTCCTTTCTGATTTGGAAAGAGATCTACTTGCATATGCAATAACCCTCTTTAGTCCTTCTTGTTCCTGGTACAGAATAGCTCCTAAACCTTTTCCAGATGCGTCTATATGGAGTTCAAATGGTAGAGAGAAATCTGGATATGCTAAAACAGGAGGTGATGACAAGACCTCTTTCAGGTTTTCAAATATTTCTCTTTCTTTTGTTGTCCAACTCCATTGTTGTTGTACTTTCTTTTGACCCTTCTTATGAGAGCTTGGAGGAACTAGATCTGCAAGTGGTCGTGTGATTTTGCTAAAATCCTTGATGAAACGCCTGTAATAGCCTGCAAACGCTAGAAAGGATCGAAGTTCTTCTGAATTGGTAGGCTCAGGCCAGTTCCTAATCTTGTCAATCTTTGCTGGATCTGTTTCGATTCCATCTGAACTGACTACATGTCCTAAAAATCCAACTCTTTCTTGTATAAAAATACACTTTTCTGCAGATAATTTCAAATTACACTGTGCGAGTCTGGTCAGAACTAGATCCAGTCTGTTTAAATGTTCCTCGAAGGAATCTGCAAAGACTATAAGGTCATCAAGATAAATCACGCATATAGTCATGTTGTAGTCTCCAAGGCACTCTTCCATCAGCCGCTGGTAGGTGGCTGGAGAATTCGAAAGTCCAAACGGCATCCGATTATATTCGAAGAATCCAAGGGGTCCAACCGTAAAAGCTGTTCTCTCTTTGTGTTCTTCCTGTATCTCCACCTGGTGATAACCAGACTTCATATCTATAGTGCTGAAGTATTTACTCCCCTTCAGCACGTCAAAAATCTCCTCAATCCTAGGAAGTGCATACGCATCCTTTACCGTTCTGTTGTTGAGGCAACGATAATCCACACACATTCTGAGGCTTCCATTTTTCTTCCTCACTAACACAATGTTACTAGCCCAGGGAGATTTGGATTTCCTAATAATACCAGCTGAAAGAAGCTGTTCCAAATGTTGTCGTACTTCCTCGACCATCATGGGAGGAATACGTCTATGTTTCTGTTTAAAAGGTGTGTCTTTGTCCGGTAGGAGGTCTATTCTATGTTTTATTGCGTCGCAATGGCCTATGTCTGCCTCATGTTTGGAGAATATGTCTTCGTGTTTGCGAAGGAGACATTTCAATTTTTCTCTCTCTTCCTCTGTTAAAATTCCATTTTGATCCATATTCAATCTATCAAATATATCTTTTTCTCCTTGTGATTCCGATATATTACTGAAGACATCCTCTGTGACTCTTACAGGTTGCAGTTCACAAATGATCGCTTTAGGTGAGATAATAACTGTATCCGTACTCAAGTTGGATAGAGTAACTGTTATCTCCTGTTTCTTTCCATTTTCAAATTGTACGACTGCTGGTGTAATGTCGATGAACTCCGGTATTGAGCTATCTTCTGATTCTTGGATAATAGCAGTAGTGCTTGGATGGTTCAACTCTTTATCCGTATGTCCTTTAACTGAAATGACTTGGTTTGGTTTGAGGATGATCTTTGATGATTCAGCACTTCTTATTACTGCAATTCTGTTATTATTTCTCTTTAATTCTCTGTCTCGGATAACAATAGAATGAAAGCAGAGATACCATGGTGTTTGAAGTCCTGGCTTTTGAAGGAAGTTATTTCCAAAATTTGCTTTGCAGTCATTCATAAATTCATGTAGAATGTTTGTCCCCAATATGACTGGAGTGTTTTCCGCATAAGGAGTATCCGGTATTACTAATAGTAAACAGTCTTTTGTTTGTGAACCAGGGAGTCCTGTAGTAACTTCAATGTTAACTTCTATGTAGCCGAGGTACGGAAGTTGACTACCATCAGCGGCTTCAATATTCAACAGCTGTTCAATTTTCTTTAAAGTAGTCTCTGGAAGATGTTTTTCCATAAAAGATTTTGAAATGGTGCTAACACAGCTGCCTGTATCTAGTAAAGCTGTTGTTGTTGAACTACCATTAATCATTATCTTCGCCTCATTAGGTTGTCCAACTAGTTTGGGATCCTTATTATTCTTGCTCACATTTGATCCCACAATATGAGCGCTTACTCTTTTGGGCAGTCCTGCTGCTTATGACCAGGTTCATTACAGTTGTAGCAAATTAGTGTTTTTGCATTAGATGGACAATCTCGCTGCAGATGTCCTCTTTGGTTGCAAGTCCAACAAGTGGGCTGAAAAGAACTACTGGCAACTGGCCTCTGAGGTTGGTAGTTTCCTCTTCCTCGTCCTCGACTTCTAAAACCTCGGAAACCTCTGAACCCTCTACCACGACCACGAAATCCTTGTTGTTGACTTTGACCAGTTTTCTCTTTCTCTAACTTGTCAATTCTGTCGTTCAGTTTTGTCAACAACTCTTTCACATCCATCATCTCCTTGCTATGTAAATCTGGTGTGACTGATGCTTTACATGTCTTCTTTTGCTCTGAAGAGTTGATATTATCAGTAAGGGTTGATTCTAATCTCCTTATTTCCCTTTTCAGCTCATCATAATTATCAATCTTATCAAACTGATACACTGACATCAGTCTCAATTCTTTCCTCAACCCCGCATGGAAGACCTCTCTTAAAATCCTTTGATCACTTCTTCGCAAAGCTTGCAAATGTATCGCTTGGTCAAAGATTTCCTCTAACCTAGCAGCATATGATGTGACTGATTCATCGTCGCTTTGCTGGCAACTATAAAACTTTTTTAAAGTCATCTCCCTTGATTCAACAGAGCCATAGTCACTGTTGAATTTGTGTAAAATATCATGCAGTTGAACTTCAGGTCCAAGTCTCCTTAAGTTATCAGCTGCCTTTCCCTTACATGACCTCCTAATACCTAGAATAATCTGTTCCTCAGAGAAAACTCTTTCCTTGGCAAGTGCTTCTATTTCATATCGAAATGAAGTCCAGTTGACATCTCCCTTATTTTCTTCACCGAAGAAAATTGGCAATCTGGGAAAGTGGTATCCGGTTTGTCTTGGTGCTGCATCACCTATATCCTGTGGTTCCTTCTTAACTCCTCCAAAAACCTGCAATAATTTTGTTACATCTTCCATAGTTCCTAACTGGGGCTTTATTCCCAACAAATGTAAAGCATGTAACAATCTTTCCTCCTCTTCTGATATATCTACTATTCCTCTTCCTATCTTTTCTTCACCTCCTTCTGCCATTATGTAATTGCTGCAGCTCCAAGTAAACAAACACTTTTCCAATATGGTCTGACTTTCCTGAAGAATTTATCAATCAAACTCAAGTATTATCACATAAACACTTTTGTCACTGTGAAACTGTAAAGTAAAAATATCAATATAGATACTTATTTGTCCCAGTGTCTGTTTAATTTTACTTATTGATAAAACAGCACAAAAATGAGAAACACAACTGGTTTTGCCAGTATGATATAAGTATACTACTTATTTGTCGAAGTGTCTGTTTTTCTTTCACTAATAAATAAAACAGCACAATAATGAGATTCAAAACTTGTCTTGTCCGGGTATGATCACACACTGTATATTAACTGAAACAAATAGGAGTGTCTGTTTATCACTGTTGAACTAAACAGCACAAGTGTGGATACTCTATTTTTATTTTAGGTGATTATAGCACATCTAGGTGTATAATCTACATTTTGCTTGTACCAAAGTTGAAAACACTTCAACACTATTGGTCAATACCAATAAACACATACGAATGCTCTTCCGTATTTCGAAAACCAACACTTTTGGTAAGCACTGTACTATAGTGGGAAGGCGAATCCTATTTAGTTTGGATAATGATGCACAATCTCTTCTTTTAACACACTAGTTGTAGTTACTAGTTAAGTCTGTGTAAAGTATTCACTTATAAATGTGATTGTAGATTGGTAACTATGTTAAAGTGTAACTGTATACTGTGTAGTGAAATAGGTATATATTCAAACACAATGTAAAGTGGGAATCTGTACGGTAACACTTTCAATGTAATAGGTAAACTGTATGCTGTGTTTTGCAAAACTTTGGTTCACCTATTAAATACAATGTAGTCTGTGTGTATAGTAATATGTGGAAAAAAATGCAAAGTTATTTTGCTTGTACCAAGTATAAGCTAAACAATGATGAAATATTTCAAATTTGATGTATAACAAAGACAGAGCTTGACTTAAAAGTTCTGTAACTGTCTTGTACAAAGCAAGAAATAAAGCTGTTGTTTGAATTAATTCTATTCAAACATCAGAAAAGTTGTTAAAATTCTTCATGAAAACTATGTATATGTTTTCATAAACAATGATAGCTAAATCAATCTGATCTTAGTCTAAAGATCAAACAGTATCGAAATGAAGTTAGAATTGAGCAGGCTGTTGTTTGAATTATGTAAATCAAACAGCAGGCATAGGATTGAGCAATATTATGAAAACAATCTGTATGTTTTCATAATTGAAAGTGGCCAGAAAATTTTAACACAGACACTGAGATGTCACAGTTAGCCTGAAAATAAACCAATAATTGTGAACAGACACTGAACTATCACTCAAAATCTGAAAGTAAGTCACAAAAAAACAATAATATGAAAATGATATTTCGACTGATGAATATATGAGATCTAAGGCAATGACTTCTAAATTAATAGTAAAAATATGGGGATAGGCTGAACAGGGAATATATATCTATCTACAAGCAATGATAGCTTTTTGTAAGGCAATGGGTAAAGTACACAAAGGAGTAAGGCAAGGGGTAAAGTAGAATAAAGGGGAACTGATAGGGCGGGTTAATCCCGTTGAAATTGACTGTAAATCCTCTGTAGGTATCCAATCAAGGCTGTTGATAAAGCAAATACTGCTTTAATCCAATGATGAGGTATCTTCATCCTCGGATACCCCAGGGTCTCCCTATTTGCTACGCTACATCGACCCTGGGACAATTGACTAATAAAACTTTGAATCAGCCGCCGAAAATCGATACGAAACGTCATACCGTACAGTCCACTCGCCCATCACAAAATGATGATAGAACCAATGAAAAGCCAGCATTCCGCCAGCGGTAAAGCGAGCCGCCGAAAATCGATACGAAACGTCATAGCGTACAGTACACTCGCCCATCACAAAATGATGATGGAACCAATGAAAAGCCAGCATTCGGCCAGCGGTAAAGCGAAGGAAATTCAACTAATTGTCCCAGGGGTCGATGTAGCGTAGCAAATAGGGAGACCCCGGGGTATCCGAGGATGAGGTATCTTCTGCAGCTAAATCAGTTGCTCAGAAAAACAGAAAGCAAAATTGTAGATAAGAGTTGCAATGAAAGTGAAGGGTAATCAATAAATGTATTACATGTAAGTTTATAAACCTGAAATACAACAATATATTCAAATGATAAGTAAATTATACTTTAGAAAGGACAAAGTACTTTTGCTGCAATGTTTTCCTTAAATAAATAATACACTAAGCAAAGAGTCTGAAAAAAATTACGAAATAACAAAAAAAACTGATTTTCATTCAATGTTTTCAAAATTTCAAGCAATGAGTTCTTTTATCACAATGTTTTCTAATCAAAATAAATCAAAGACTTCTGCCACAATGTTTCCTCACTCAAATTAAGCTATGCCAACTTTTATTTCAATTGTTTCAATCAAAATCAAGTTTTAGCTACTTTTTGTCACAATGTTTTTCTGATTTATGCACAAACTACTTATGTCACAATGTTTTCAATCCAATTTTTTTTTTTCAAGTATAATTACCCTGAAAAAATAATTAAAAAATTGTAAGTAAGCAATGAACATATAATACAATGAATAAAGTTTCAAGGAAAAAAATTAACTGCAAAGCTAAACTTATCACAATTAAATACAAGTTGACCTTATTTACACTACCAAGGGAACTAACTACCTACCAGTCATGTCTGTCAAGGTCAAGTCAGTCAAAAATAGAAAAGTCACATGACAGAGAGAAAGAAGAACAGAAACACAAAAAAAACACTAAGACCACTGTTACATGAAGAGAGTACCTGACACTGTAATGTCCAACCAATCAAAACAAGTTTTACAGGAACTGCTCTGCCAACTTGAGGTAGACTGTACAGGAAGTACTGTGATGTCACAAGGCGGTCTGCTTGAAATTACTGAGAATTGATCAAATTTTCTTAAAATTGGTATGTGAAGTAAGAAGCCAATGTCACAGTAATGAATACCTTTCTCGGGATGTTTTCAAAGAAAACTGGTGCTTCCAATGAAACTGACTGAAGAGATACTTCTCACACTGACCAAACTACAAGGACCTGTCTACCAACAACATAGGATGGGTCAAAAAATGCTGGTCTGAGAGATTAGAGTGCGTTCTAAGACTAGATGTTAGTAACAGTGCAGTGAAATGTGCATCACTCTCATACTGACAAAATTTCAGTCTCTCTGATACTTATTCTAAAGATCCATCAAAAAAATTTTACCTCTGTCACCATGTTTTTACAAAAAACAGTACCTCCAATGACTAAAAAAACTTTTTTACATCAGAATTTCTGGACTTTTTCTTGGATTCTCTCTTACTGGATGAAAAAATAATGATTTTTCATAGGAAAAAAACATACAAATCCCTCCAATAAGAGACTGCTGTAAAATAATCAGACTTATCTGAAAATAGTTTCTTACTGCATGAAAGTATAACCAATCTCTACAGGACAGAAATACACTTTCTTTCAGTAAGAAAATACATAATGTAGGCACTGAAACATATTCTTTGGAATTTTTTTTTTTTTGCAAAAATAGGAGATTGTCAACTGGATATTTTAAGTAATAAAATGACAAAATGTCATGAAATATATGTTTTTCTACTCACACAACAAATCCTAAATCCTGTTTACACTATTTTAAACACTTATCACGACTAAACACTTGTCACAATCACATACAGCACAACACACGGTATCACTCACTAAGTGGTGTCTGATCCAACGCTGAAAATGTAGATCTGTAGCTGTCATCAAACCCCGTTGGGCGCCATTTCTAACCTTGGTCTCTTTTGGTACAAGTATGGAAAAAAATTACTGTAGTAGAGTGAAGGTTGTAGGGGTGGGTTTTGCGGTCCAGAAATACAACAACAGATTTTTTTGGATATTAATTTACTTCTTCCTAACTGATCAGCAATCATAGTTGACGTGGAAAATGTATTGGTAAAAGATGAAAGTAGCAGTCTGAAATAAAAAATAGGAAAAATACCTTGGTCCTGTTCTTAACTCAATACATTGTTATACAGTAAATACTTCATACAAAAATATCTTAAACACAGGACAAGTACATAAATTACTTACCAATTTGTGGAATTAACAGCCTTATCAATCACCACTCTTCCACTAAGCCATCACACGTCATCCATTCATGTTAGTCTGCAATAAAATGTGATTGAATTAAAATCATGCAAGAATTGGTTAGTTACGACAGGTTTCGGATCAGACTGACAATCATCGACATCGGTCGCGAAAACCAATGAAAAACATAACAAACCGTGTCAACATCACAAAATAAAGAAAGACAGCGAAAGACCGTCAGACAAACATTTTTACATGGTTTCAACTGACAAAAGATGGCAACAAACCAGGAAAATACAAGGTTTTTCACGCCACAGAGATACAATCATTGCTTTTCCATCCTTCGGCAATCAAACAAAGAAAGTCACGTGAGCATGTTCCCGGCGAAATTCAAATTGAAACAGAAACAATAAAACCCGGGACCAATCATCCGGTTACACTTCTACGCATGTATTTATTGACGAATAACTTCATGTTATAGATCATGAAGAAAAGAAACGTGGCTTCAGATAAAATTTCTGACCTTCTATAACTTCTTCAAGCTTCATTTTGAGTATTCAAAAATATGTATCTAATGAAGTCTAACTAAACAAAAAAGGGGTGAAGGGTTAAATCGGTGTTCCTTTGATCCCGGTATCGCACTGCAAGGTGGGTGACCTTCAGAACAGCTAAAATGTACTTGCTTCTTACAGATTAGCACACACGTGTCACATTAAATTGACTCTTCTTATCTTTTGTTTCATATTAATTTTACGACTTTGGTGATCATTTATAGTCGGGATTATGAATTTTATACAGGTTTCAGAGGGTAAGTCCGTTCTTAGTCTCTACATGCTCTTTATTTCAATACGATTTCATAAAATGCATATTTTGCCTGTTTAAGATGATTTTTTTTAAAGCAACATCATGAAATATGTTTGAATTATGTTAGAACTGATTTCCTCTAGATCCCTTGCTATGTCATTTTTTTAAGTAATGAATTTGTCCAAATTTAAAGGATTTGCGAACGGGACATACGGCATTTGTTATTGAAATAATGCTTTGATTGTCCGGTGTCACGTGATACTTCTGGTGCGCCGCTTAAGATAAAATGGAAATATCGCTTATATCAAATTTAATTGGCAAATCGTCTATTTAGGTTAGAGGAACCAGAAATTTAATTCTTTTTGTAATCTCAACCTAATTCGTAACTTTGAGGGACTTATTCTATTTCTTGTTCTAAGACTAAAATTTTTCAAAATTTCATTCAAACTTAGCTCTCATTGTACTCTTTCGTTTTGTTCATAATTAAAATTGTAAATTGTAAAAGGTCTTTTGCTGGTTTTCTTTCTCGTTACGCTTAACTCGTAACAGAAATCAGGGGCTCGTCCGGGATTGGTCATCTAGTCATTTTGGAAATACTTTGAAACTATTTTGAACTTGTTAGTGTTAGAGTTTATTAGGTAACAAATAATGATAAAAACAGAATTTGAATTTTATGTTACTGAATCAGCAAAACGCAATCATGTCTTTTGATCTGGAAAAGTTTATTGCTGAACGTCACATGAATTGTTAAATTTGGCAAAAAAGTCTGACTTGTTAGATCTTGCTTCTCATTATAAACTGACTGCCATTCAAACTACTATATTAAAGCAAGAAATCAAGTATCTGTTGGAGAATTACTTTATGTAACCTAGTCAAAGTGAATGGAGTTCTCCATGTCTTCTTGTACTAGAGCCAGTTAGAACTTTTTATACGTGCACTTTTTATACGTGCACTAACTATAGAAAAGTTAATTCTGTAACCAAGACTGATTCGTTTCAAGTGCTAAGAGTAGATGACTGCCTTGACATCGATGATTGAGATGAACATCTAAAGACTATCAGAGCACTTTTTGACAGACTGAGTAAAGCCAAATTAACAATTAATCTTGTTAAAGGTGGCCCTTCAGATTTTGGGTCGAAAATTTTACAAAAGTGCAAAAAAAAAATCATCTTTATACTCCCAAAGCATATTAATTTTCATTCATAAAACCCCAGTAATCGAAAACCGTCCGAAAACACGAGAAATTATGGATTTATTTCGGCCCAGGTTGACAACAACGGGAGACACATTCTATTTTTAGATGATCAATTCGCTCATTTACTTACAGAAATACACAGAAGAAGCTTCAAACATAGCGTCTGAAGTAGACATTATGGAAAATAATTATTACATGTTTGTTATGAGAGGGAATTTAAGCGTTATGAGTCACATGCCAGTCACTTGACATTCCCACAATGCTTTATTGATTTTTGGCGCGAAATCTAAAAATAGCTTAAGAGGCTTCGTAGCCTTTTAAGGGAATACCATCAAAAAAACTTTTTTTTGTAATTTTACGAATCTTAATTATTGATGATTTGTATTATTTTTTCATATGAATTTCAGTGATTTATTTATTTTTTAATTTGGTGAGATGTAAAAATTCTAAATACCCACCTTTAAAAGTGAATTTTGACATACTTGTTTAACATTTTTGGGTCTTGTTGTTGGACAAGGACAGGTAAAACCTGTAGACCCGCTATAGTAAAAGCTATTTCTGATTTTCCTTAACCTATATGCAAAAAAGCAACTTAAGAGATTTCTTGGTATGGCTGGTTACTACAGGAAATTCTGCGGTGATTTTTCTGTCATTGCTGAGCTAGTGACAAGTCTTGTCAAAAAGCTTTCGATAAATAAAAGTCATACTAAAAAGTAAACCAGTAATTTCAGCTCCTAATTTTGGAATATGCTAGTGATACTGGTGCAGCTGGTGTTTTACTTAAAGAAGATTGTAATGGTGAAGATCATCGAGTTACTTATTTTTCTAAAAAGTTTAACAAACATCGGAAAAAAAAATAGAAAAAAGAGTGTTTATCTCTTATTCTTGCTCTTCGGCATTCTGAAATATATTTGTAGTCTTTCTCTGTGCCCATCATTGTATATAGTGATCATAATTGTCTGATTTTTATCCATAAAATGAAAAACAAAAATCAAAGTTTACTCAGGTGGAGTTTGATTTAACTAGAATATAACATGGATATAAGACAAATAAAAGGTAGCGATAATATTATCCCTGATGCTTTGTCTGCAGTCTAACTTGTACAAAGTTACCATTTGTCGTTATGTAATATGTATGTTCTTGTACAATTAAGTATAATGATATATTTTATATTCTAACAAAAGAGCGTTTTAATTCTTAAAACTCTCTTTTTCTTTAGGAGGGGAAGTGTTATGCAGATATATTATACAGTGACCTGTTTTCAGAATATTCTAGAAACATGAGGAACATTCATTGGTTTTTCCATCGGGTTTTACGAGGGTTGTCCTTTAAGTATATGAACTTCCCCAATTTGTACGAGGGTTCTCCTTTAAGTATGTAAACTTCGCCCAATTTAATACCAAAATTTTATGATTGAATTTTTGTATATATGATTGTAATAGGGTCATTTTCAGATGACAAGTTCCTTTTGGTCAGTTTATACCAAACCTTACCTGTGTTTCGCTTCATTGATCCCTCTTGTTTGGTCACATGACTTTCAAATATTCTTATTCCCGCTTCAGTCTTCCAACTGTTTACTTGGTAAAGATTCTTAGAATTGATTTCTTGGGAAAAAGGAAACAGTTAGATGTAAGTTACTCTTTTGAGTACTTTTCCTTGTGATTACCAAGTATTACCTTGTTTCAAGATGATTTTGGAAGTCTTTTAGATCTTTGATCAGTTTACCCTTTTTGTTGTGCAAATCTATGTCTGATCCAGAGCCTTACCTTAAGTTTGAACATGTAGAGCAATTATTCTTTAACAACCCCCTTACCTTTCACTAGCTTGCACATCTTTTATTAATATTTCAGCTAACCAGACAGCACAGAGAGAGAAAGAGAGAATGGTCATTTTTGTTTAGTCGTTGAGAACACTTAATTCCTCAAATTGGTAAGTGTATTTTGTAGAAGCCATTCTGTAATATTTTCTATTATAGTTTGATATGTTAGACTTTATTTCATAAAGCTTATTACAAGTAAAGTAACTTCTTTCAAGGTAACAGAGAGAAGAGAGTTATCATAGATCTAGATATGATATTGTTGAAAGCATGTTTAAGCCAAACATACTGTCTATTGTATTGTATATTGTTTTAACCATTCTCTGTCAAGCTGTATAACTGAACTTTCCCATGTATTGTTACTTTGTATTTTTTATGTATAATTTCAGAGTGTTGGTTTGAATTACTATTCAAAGACAGCAACCAAAAATAAAGTTGCTGTTGTATAGAGAACAGACTTATTTGTATCTTCCCCCCACAAATAGAAGAACCGACTAACTTGAGGTCCACATACAGCTATATAGAAGGACCTACTACATTAAGTAAACCTACTACATTATGATTGATATACGTTTCAAATCAAATTTAATAAAAATACGATGTTCGAGTAAAAAGTTACAAAGAATCAAAAAAAAAAAACAACAATGCTAACTGCTATCCCGCGCGCGACGCAAGACCACTTTGACATCGCTGATAAATTCATCTTTACCCTTTACCAAACGACAAAATTGTTGACCTGTCAAAATTAAAAACGTATGCAGACAACAAATTAAATGTGACTGAGAAACGGATATTAATAGTAGAAATCATTGTGGGAAAAGAATAAAATGGTGCAATTATTCCTTTTCCCAAAACGTCTTTAAAAGCCTTCTCTTTCAGTAGAACTCGTGATTTTTGGTAAAGGTAAAAATTTTTCCGTGTATTCACCTCTAGCATGTAACTATTTGTGGATTTTCAACAAGGGGAAATACATTTCTTGTACGTTGCAATTTGCAATTTAGAAATTGTTTGTCGAAGTAGTCTCCGTGTCTGCAGTATTTCCGTGTCATGACATCTTGCAAAATGTCAGTATCCCGACTTTTTGGATGCGACTTTACGCCAAAATAAACAAATGTTGAAACAGAGCATAGGCTCTGGTAAGGAAAACAGTCTCAGATTTGGATGTTCATGTATTTTTTATCTATCTATCTATCATACTTAGGTATGACAAATTAGCTGTCTGACCGCCTGGTTCTTTTTGCGCCAGCAGCATGCCCCGGCGTTTCATTACACCACAAACATGTACTTCCTGACAGACGAAGACACTTTTGCCTCCACGACAGGTGAGAATTTCAATGTTTCATAATAAACTAAATGAGTCAGTTTATTTCACACATAGATATCAGTACACTTTAATAATTCTCAGAGATAAAGGAACACAATGAGAAGTGATACTTAGTCCTGAACGCCTCCTTGCATTTTTTTTCATCTTTCAAGCACCTACCTGTCTGGCTCTCAGTATGTGTATTGTTTATAGACAATGTTGTAGCAGCTGGCCTTAGTCTTACACTTTCTATGGGTAAACAAAACAGCTTGCATTGTATATTGCGTAAGAGGGAGGAATTAGTGTCGATTGGATTGTGGTTTACTTCGCTTTAAAATTATACCAATCATATCATGGCTACAGCTCACATATTCATGCATAAACCTGGGTTTCACCAGTATTTGGCTATGGCTCTGAAGTGTCCAGCACAAGGACACTCCTACGCAAAACCTATCGGATCCAATTGGCTCTAACCTCAGGATATCTAGATCATCAGACTTCACTTTACCACTGAGCCACGTATCTTTCTGAGGGATTATTGTCATAGTCTGAAATAACATTTCGATACTCGTTAACTTGACAATCATGGCTTTATCCAAACGCTGTTTTAGTTGAGATTTCTTTTTGTTACAGAGCTCTCACTTAGGACTAATTTTAGGAATAATATCATTAATATTAGACGGAAATCGTACGCTCCAGACTTTCAAGCACATTCCTTTTTATGATAACATTCCAGTATTTCGAACAACACATGGTTGATTTAACATTTAGGTTATTAGATCATTAACATATAGCACGTATACGTTACAAACAGTAGTACAAGATATGAATTTTTATCTGTTATGCGATTAGTAATTTCCTTCATAAGTAAATAGTTACATAGGTTGCTACATCCAGTAATCGTTTACCTACCTTGAGCTTTGTAAAGTAAAATGTACTAAATGTACTTCATTCACGAATAGTCATACCTTGGCTTAGCAGCTGAATTACCTACTGTGCATGTTCTCATATGAAAATGAATTAACATGCATACTTAATCCACGATTCAACTGTAAACGCTCTGTGAAAAAAGTGTATTGAAAACATTGTAGGCAAAAGGAGAAATGGTTACTAGTACTTCCTCGTTTTTCAAAAGTCTTTATTTAATTTGAGGGAAAAAATCATGTGTTAAATTACACTGAATTAGTCGTCTTCAAATGCCTTCATTTCGGAAAAAAGTCTTAAATTTTGCAGAATATTAAAAAGTTAATTGAATTTATCATGAATCTTTATTTACAAATTATCTATATATATTTTTATGTAAAAAATGAATGTAAAAGACATCAAAACGATAAAAACTATGGATAAGATTTGATGTTGACATGGATATAATCATTTATCTTTCAATCAACATCCAATTATCACACATCCCGACTTTTAATGACAAGAGAAGAAAGGGGTTTTGAAAACGTTCAAGGAAAAGGAAAAAAAACTGGCAACCCCAATTTTCTTCGCCTCCATAAACGTTTTCAGATTTGAAAGAAAAATTTCACGTTTTGGCTAACATTTAATCTGTCGCTTGAAAATGCTTTCAATTCGGAAAAGTCTAAAATTTTGCCCTTCAATAAAGAGTTATCAGAATTCATAATAAGTGTTTATTAACAAGTTATCGAGAGTGTTTATGTCAAAATAAATAAAGAATGCATCATCTATCGATCCACGTCTATTTTAAGAGCTGACAAGATTAAAGACACATAGATTTACATGTGGCTGAAATATGAAAGGTAAGATTTTGAAATTTTCAGATGTATTCTAAGAGTGGCTGGCATTAAGAAGTTCGTCGAAACAATTATAAAGTAACATCGGATTAGCCATTTAGGCTGAAGATAAATATGTTTGATTCATGCAGGATTTATGGTCATAAATGCACTTTTCTTCTTGTTTAATTTCCACAGTTTTCTAATCATTCTTCTATTTGAGTGATGGAGCTGCTCAGTTTTATTTTCAATTAATTTCTTGAAGGTAGCTGGCCTGGCCCAGTCTATGTTATCTTTGCTATCACGCTAGGGAAATCATACGCTGCATACAATAAAGTGTGCTAACACGGACAAACCAACAGTTAGTCAATTCGGTGATAGGCTGATCTAAATACAACAATTTTACCGACACATTTTAGTGCATGAGTCGGTCATTAACTTTTATCAATTCTGCTATTTAACATAGATGAAAACTGAACAAATGAAACTGAGTTGGCTTTGGATACAAACGAATTGTGTAACAAAACTTGAGGAAGATACACTTTTCCGACGATGTTTAAAATGTTGGCCTTTTTTTCTTCTTTTTTAACCTTTAAAAAAATCTTGGCCTAAATATGATAGTACTAACCCTAGGAAGAGATAGACTTTTAATGATAGCCTTCAAAGAATATAAAGAAAAAAACTGCTTTGATGATCACCAATAAAAACATGTTAAAATCTCTCTCTCTCTCTAGAAACATAACTCGCAAGATTTTTCCCTTTATTTAACAAAACATTTAAAAAAAAAAAAATCAATGCCGCGAAAGTACTGGCCAATGGCTGTCACGACCCTGTCTGCACGATATAAGGTCCGTCAATGCACGAAGAGGGATCTCTCTCGCACGGGAGCAGGTTTTCTATCTACAGAAACACCTAACCATGTGCAAAGAAAGACCTGGGCTCGGGCATTCTATTCTTCTGGCAGGTCGTTCAGAAAAAGATAGACCTGGTCGGGCGGGGGCAAACATTATTAGTTGTACAGTCAGATGGCGGGGGACTTGGAAACTTGTTCACGGCTGTGGAGAATGAAGTCACCCCAAGCTACCTGACCGTACAACGAATTTATCATACTGCGTAGGTTTACCATTCCAACGTATTTAAGCAAATTTTACTTTTTTTATTTAATTGAATACGTTGAAGAAGTATGATTTCACTTCTGAGTGTCCAAATTTAATGAAATCTGGTGTCACTGAGAAATGACGTCACTACAACCTTGGTATAAAAGTGCTAAAACGTGCAGTTTAGCGCATAATCTTGATTTTAATCTTGATCGACGCCGCCAATTTGGATGTTGTGATGATAGTGTAGCCATGTATACGTTGCTTCCGAAAAGAAACTGCTTTTACGTTGGCTTTTGCCGGTGTATATAATATATATGTTAAGGGCATATTATCAAATCTGATTAAGAGAAATTTCTTTGCAGTAACATAATGTCATTTCCGGAGGAGATGAAGTTTTGCAAAAAGTTTCATGAAGCCACAACGTGATGTATGGAATGCTGCGAAATATATATCTAAAAGCCTTTACACGATCGAAAAATTACCGTATGGGCGGTGTTAAGTTGCAGTTATGCCATTGGACTATTGGACTAACAATAAGGAGGGACACAGACAGTAACCAAGGAAACTCAAAGTTACCTGACATTTTTGTTTTGTCAGCTTTACATGAAAAAAAAGATTAAAGACATTTGGTTTTAATAGGGTGGAGCAGCATCCCATACAGCGCATTCGGCATTTGCCGTGGTTTCATGAATCTTTCAACGGGAAAACTTCATTTCCTTCAGGACTTCCAATGTTTGCACACCCCTTCCCCAGTTGCCTGGATCTTAGTCCTTTGAACTTTTTCATAAAGGGATACTTAGAAAAAACGTATATTCACCTAAGTTTTTCATCAAGAGATGAGAAAAATATCTCCCGAAAAGTTTGTATCGGTGATAGCTAATTTTCAAGAGCCTTGACGTCTCCATAGCCAAGAATAGATGTCATACATAGATAATAACATGTAGATTTCGTAAAAAAAAGGTTTGTCTTATCTTATTTAGCATGTGAATACCTTATCAGAATAATTTAACCTGGTAAATCAAACCAAACAGCAATTATTGGAGAATATTTTGATATAAATCACAACAATGTATGTGCCAGAAGAATGAAAACATTACAGACTGAAATTGTATCAGATGTTATGAATCACCTTGTATAGGTGCACTGGCCGCCGTGATATGACATAAGCTGTTAAAAATATGACACAATTGGTAACCTCCAATGTAAAAAACGAACATATTTTTCTACTTAAAAAGGTTGTGAAGAGATACACAAAAGAAACATCTTCATTGTATATATGTTTTATACTTGCAGTGTCGATTATAATACTAACGAATCAATTAATTGAAAACAAGACTTATTTGGGACTGACAGCATTCAAAGCGACACCGGATACTCGACCATTTTCAACGTGTTCCGGCGAGACTGTGCATGATTTGATTAACCCCCTTTACCAATCACGCTCCATGACAATGTAGACGTAACTGCCTTCGAACAATCTGGTTGTTTTGCAATAGACAGCAAGAAATTGGGACTCTACAGAATTGTGCATGAAAGGAATTTTGCTCGTGTCATTTGTAACAGGACACAAAAGAAGTTCCTTCCAGACAAAGACATACATCTTAGTATAATCAATTTGCTCATTAATTCCCTCGCCAGTAAGACTCTTGTTTTATAGACCCTGGGCAGCTGTAATGCAGAAAAGTGACCCTCCCCTACAAAATGACATATGGGTCACTTCTCTATGTAGAATAACGACCCGGGTCATTTTGTAGGGGAGGGTCATTTACCTGCATTACACTAGGCCTCATAGATCAGTCGATAGCGTGTAGGACTGTAGAAATAGGTGTCACTGATCGATTCCCGCCTCGGCTTATTCAATTCTCTCTCAACGCTGACCATTGTTCGACAATCGGTAAGTAAAGCAGCCAGCAATGGCTTTGGAAGATAATTGTGCGGAGTGCTAGTGAAAAAAAAGTATAGATATATGTACTGGATGTTGCGATATGACTGAACTAATGTTGAAAATGGCGTTAGATACCAAACATCCAATTAAACGATCCCGATGTAGAAACCTTTTGAAAACATTAATAGAAAAGTAGGAATTTCTGGACAGCTGCAGTGTCTGCTATAATATGACCAAAGCTGTTAAAACGTCATTAAACTGAAATACAAACAAGCAATCAAATGAAATTTCAGAGTTTAAAAATAAGTACAGCTTTTTAACAGCTAGGAAACTTCATACTCAGAGCCAATGGCTCTGAGCCTCTGACAATAAGATATTGTTTTGGTCTTCTGGTTCTAAAAATATCACCTTAACATCAAATGAAAAAAGGCAATATCGTCGTTCTTTGTACTTTTCTATTCTTATGTCTTTAAATTTCGAAAGAAGAAGAATGTCAAGACGTGTGTTCTCCTATTTTCGAAATTTAAAGACATAAGAATCCATTAGTACAAAAACGTCCAGCTTGCCTGTTTTTCTTTTTAAGATTACTTGAAGGAATGCTCTGGTCTTTCAATGTGTTTCCTACACCATGGAAAGTTGTGGAATATCTACAACATTGTATGAATTATACGGTGGGTTGACGGTAGCCGAAATAATACGTCAAGGAACTAATCTCAGACTAATATTGCCATTGAATTACAAAACAACAACAGAGATTTGCTGTCCTAAAAGCCAAAACTATTGTCTTGAATGTTTAGCTCACCTTAGCACAGGGTATAATTGTTTGCACGGCAACCAGAGTTTTAAATGAAAATTACTTAAGTTAGTTTAAAATTTGACTCGAGAAAAGCATTTCACCAATTACTAGTGGACATAATTATGTAACACTTGCCGTGAGTACTACTTCTTGCAGGCGAGTTAGGGTTCGTGCAAAATGTTCTAGTCATTTTTGCAAATAGATCTACTGCTCACATAGGCAATACCAATAAATGTCTGAAATAGTCAAATAGTTAGTTGAAAAGGATCTTTGAAGCTTTCTGTCCTTATTTTTAACCTTAAATGAGCATTACATTGTATGATTGAAAAAATTCCCAAAACTTTTTACTTCCCTGTACCTCCTCTTAATTTGACCAATGAAAACTGTAAAAAACATGAAATGTCATTTTGAGAGTTCTAAACCAAAACTGGCTTTCTTGGCGAAATGATCTGTGAAACTGAAAATATTAAACTTTTATTTTTCAGGGTTGTATTTTGTTAAATCTATTGAATGCACATAAAGGTTTCTTTTATAGATTTTGAATAGCTGAGCGTTTGATTCTGAATGGGAGGAAATATTTTTATACCGTCGAAAAGAACCTGTGCTAAATCAAATGACCGGTTACGACTTCATACTAGTTAAAAAAGTAAGCAAGGAGTACTAACTCCAACAAAACATTAAACTAGTACAGATACATATCAAATAGAGTACTCGTATACAAACTTCTCAAAAATCAGCCCCATACACATGAAGTTATATAATCGATAGCTTTCCTTAGATGACTAGCTCTAAATGGCAGCCCCCATTTCCCCATTTCCAGACACTGATTTTCTTTTGAACAAATCTACAAACTTGTACTTTTGTGGGTTTGGACACATTGCCGATAGATGCACAACTTATATCCGTGCAACGAAGATAGATACTTCCTTGATCACACACATCAAACCTTGCCGTCTACTGAACTTTAAAAGTATTTGAGGGTGGATACAGCATAAACGAAAACGATCCACGGGAATGCGAAGCTAGCCCAAAGTGTACAAGTTCTGTCTCTTAAAAATTCAAAGAAATCAATCCATATAAAGTACTTGTATACAAGAATTACATGGAAACTTAAATTTCAGTTGTTTTTACTTCTTATTTAGACTTTATCTCGTTCTCTCTGAGACTCTCTCTCTCTCACTCTGTAACCGTCTTCAAAATGACGACTGTAGTGGACTTCAAAGCGTCGGTAATCGATCACGTGATACACGCAGAATTCGATTCGTTCTTCGCTCAGTTCTTACTTGTATCATGTGACTTCTGTTTCGCCAGAAACCTCCGCCTAAATATATCACCTGACTATTTCTTCCCTTTACGTCGGAAATTTTCATTTTGTTGACCAGTATCTAGAATCTATGCAATAACGTGCTGGTATTTAGAACACGAGTGTCATTATTGTACACATTGATAATAATATGCCATATATCACACACATCAAACCTTGCCGTCTACTGAACTTTAAAAGTATTTGAGGGTGGATACAGCATAAACGAAAACGATCCACGGGAATGCGAAGCTAGCCCAAAGTGTACAAGTTCTGTCTCTTAAAAATTCAAAGAAATCAATCCATATAAAGTACTTGTATACAAGAATTACATGGAAACTTAAATTTCAGTTGTTTTTACTTCTTATTTAGACTTTATCTCGTTCTCTCTGAGACTCTCTCTCTCTCACTCTGTAACCGTCTTCAAAATGACGACTGTAGTGGACTTCAAAGCGTCGGTAATCGATCACGTGATACACGCAGAATTCGATTCGTTCTTAGCTCAGTTCTTACTTGTATCATGTGACTTCTGTTTCGCCAGAAACCTCCGCCTAAATATATCACCTGACTATTTCTTCCCTTTACGTCGGAAATTTTCATTTTGTTGACCAGTATCTAGAATCTATGCAATAACGTGCTGGTATTTAGAGGACGAGTGTCATTATTGTACACATTGATAATAATATGCCATATTCGCCATTCAAAGAAAACAAAAACAAAGTAAATCTGATGTTCCTTGAATAGGACCTAATCTAACAGTCTTCATACAAATTATGTGTAGTGTGTATGCGTCCATTCCTGTAAAGGGCCTTTTCGGGAATTGGGTCAGTTTGGATTGTGGAAAACGCCGTGTCTAATCGGTCTAACGACCGATTAAAAAAGGACGGTGCTATCTTCAAAAAGCTATCTGGTCTTCAAATAGCCATTTACGCTTTATGGCAAATGTACCGATCGTTGTACAGGTATAAAATGAAAAAAAGGGTCGTCATGGAAAATTTTATTTTTGCAAGACAAAATTTTACTGTACACCATGCAAATTACAGACGTATTATTAGCTTGTGGATGAACACCGTTCTTTAACAAGTAAAAGAAGAGAAGAAAAACGTTTAACTTTCGGCTACAGTCAACCCACGGCACAAATAATCCAGACAATATTTTCAAAATACAAACAAAAAATCTAGCATTCTGATTGGATACTTTGTCATGTACACTGGCAAAATCCAGGGAAAAGCAGTTTCCCTTTCGGGAGCCCCGTATAAATAACTACACCTGGAGCATAACATCCAAAATGGTGGCATCGATCGATACGAAACTCCCGCAAGACAAATAAATTGACTGGCCTGGGGCAGATTAATTCTAGTTTCCCTTGATGGTTGTCATTTAAGCGGAAAGAATGGATTTAGAAAAAAATATAGATAAATATAACTTTTTATATACTTTTATATTGTTCCCATGTATTTGCACCAGATGAAAGTATGCAATATTTTTTCTTATTACATTCTGTTACTAATAATAATAACATTTTCCACTGAAAATGGTGTAATATAAGTGCCACGCGAGGGCAGTTATGGCCGGGCAACGGGCTGATATCTGATATCCTGCCTTTTGATAAGATATTTGTTCTATATCTATAGCAACAGAACACTTGCTCGTAAACTAACGTTCTCAAAACATCCATTTTGAAAAAAAAAATATGGCGGAATAGGTCCGTCAATCGCTGGCGGACAAATCCTCAGAACCACAGTCAGCGTTTAATCCTTAAACCAACAACGACGTGATAAATAGAGAATAGATTGTTGTTGTCTTGGATTGAAAGACTTATCAGGCAATGTGTAGTGTCTGTAGGCTATTAGTTCTACGACTTTTATCCATTGAGCCGGGAGAACCGAGCTTCATTTTTAAGTTTCATAATTCAAAGCATCAACCATCTATTCTATTTATCCTGTTTCTCAGTTTGATCCATGTCACTCTAAATTGTGTATTTAGATGGAGAAACAACAACGGCAACATCTTTTTAATAATGAACAAACATAAAGAACTGTTTATTTAAAAAGTCCTATACTGCACATAGTGCAGCTCTATGATAGTGATGATGAATGACGTCAAGGACGTGACGTTTACCCGCGGAAAAAAGAAGTGTTGAATGAAGACAAGAATTTTTTTCTTTCTTGTTTTAAAGTATTTAAACATCCTAGAAAACCAAACAATCGAGCAATTGATCCATGAATGTAATAAAGAGCTTATTACACGGCTGATGAGGGCCGGAGAGTGATATCGGCCCTCCACCTCGAAATCTGCCCTCGGGGCAGATATCAAGGTGGCGGGCCGATATCACTCTCCGGTCCTCATCAGCCATGTAATAACCTCTTAATATTACATTGTTTAGAGCCTTGATATGTGAACAACTGCCATCATCAAAGATTGCAGCGTAAGACACTGTTTTACAAACTTTTCAAAATTCAAAATTTCTTAAAAAATCATAAAAAATAAACAGACTATTTGTCTCCTGAATATCAGAGACTACAAAGGTACGGAAAATTTATCTATCAAACATGTTTATCGACGATGAAGTTTTTTAGCGATGAAATAAACATCAGCGGTCACAATCGTGTTTGTCTACATACGTCATCAAAAGCCAAAATTGGAAATTCTGCGAAAGGATGATGTGAGTACGAAACAAATCTATCGTCGCTTTTCTTAATGAATAAGACTGTTTAAAAAATAAGTTAACGAATTCTATAAGATTGTTCTGTTAAATAATGGGAAATTATGTAAACAATATCAAAGTATATAGTAAAAAGGTTATTACACTTGTATGGAAATATACTGCAAAAGAATGAGTTGTTTTGGCGTAGTTGCCTTCACAAGCTCGGACAATTCTGCCAAAAGAACTCATTCAACACAATTTATTCCCATACAAGAGCAAAAACCTATAATATATTATCATTTGTTGTCGTTCTAAAAGAAATGCATCTGCTTAAGGTCGTGAACCCGTAATACTTCTAATGCAGCATGGCATAAACTTTCTTGACAGTCGATAAAGAAAGATTTATACAGATAAGATATAATACTTTTGCACATTTTTAACCGACCAGAAATTCCTTTTATGTCTACCTTGAAATTATTTGTTGGTATTTTTCTTAATTTTCAGAAAAGATATATTCAACATATCCCTTTGTAATGAGAATATAGTGGTTTTAGATTAATAAATGATATTTCTAGGAAGGACATAAAGGAAAACTTGATTCGGTGAAAGAAGTACAGTGATACTCATTGTTAATCTTAGAAAACATTGTAGAATAATAATGTGAAAATAAGTAAAGTCTAAACACGGTCGGAAAGGCAAACAAAAAATACCTTTTTAGATTCTACACTTTATCAGCAATTTTTAAAATTCAAATACTCTACCACAAAAATACATATGTTATAATGACTTGGAACTAGAATCTAGTAGATCTAACACTAAAATGCTACAAATCATGATACTGCCAAAAAAATGTCCATGTTGCAAACTGAAAACAACTTCATTTGCATGGTATTTATTTTTACATTATTTTATTAAAAACAATTATTTTGTATAGATCAGTATGATATCTTATAGTACTTCAAATACCTGCTGCTTTACAATTCATTTACTACCGAAAAAAAACAAAAAAAAACTCCGCACTAACCTTTTACAAAATAACTAAATGTTAGACTGGTCAAAACCGAAAGCATTAACAGCTAATCCTTTACCACACCACAAACTTTCAGATTTGTCTGAATTAAAAGCATTTGCAGATTACAGTTTCAGTGTGGCTCTTAAAAAAATATTTTTCTTTGATTGGGTACAAAACATTGTGGAAAAGGAGACAATGCTGGTAACTAGCATTTTCTCCTTTTCCCATATTTTTTTTTCAAAAGTCTTCTCTTTCAGGGGCGTTAAAAGTCATCATAGTCTGGTAAAAGGATATTATCTGGCTCCATTAACTTGCAGTAGAAAAATTGTTTGACAAAGAAAAGCACTGTTTAACCCTTTCCCAAACAACAAAACTTTGTACTAAACCAAATTCAGAAAGTCTGCAGATCAGAAATTAAATGCACCACTCATGATAATTTTCTGATTTTGATACGTGAGTAGCTGTGATCATGTAAAACTGTATTTGGATTATGACAAATTCTTTTGTTTTAGATCACATGATAGCAATATTGTAAATTTGTCTTTTTGACCATCCATGTCTATGTGCCTTCTATTACTTTTGAACCAGGACATAATATTTTCAGATACCTTCAGGGATGTGCCAACATGGGACTTTGAGTCAAACAGGCAAGGGCAAGGTTGAAAAAGTAATAGGACATGTTTAAGATAAAAATTTATTAGCCAACGTTTCTTTCATAGATTGCATTTTTTGTTCTGAAATAATACATTGAATTATGCAGACCAATTCGTTTCCAGTTATTATAGCTTAAGTCATTACTGTACACACTGTACAGGTAAAATGCAGAGCTTCCACTCACAATGGGCTACGATGCATCACAAATTAGATCTTTTAGCACATGTGAGAAATAATCTGCAATGATTCTACATTTGTATTTGCATAAATGTTGGAAAAGGAACAGTTGCTTTTGACAATTACATTACATGTACCTCCTTTTGTAGCATTTTTACAATATTCTGCGGTTGAAGTCTATCAACTCTTTAAGCAAAATCCCTAAGGAAGATGGCTCTTGAAAACATTGTGTGAAAAGAAGAAATTGCTGGTAATCAGCATTTTCTCTTTTTGTTACACTGTTCTCTGCCTTTCCCAAAACAAATTTCAGTTACTGAGTTTAATTTATTTTGATGTTTGCAATTGGTTTCAATTTGAATAAGACTATGATTTTCCACATGGTGAAGAGTTAAGCTATAACTGTGTAAAAAGTGATTTGCAACACAGCTAACAAAAGTATTTGTGAGAAAAGGGACTACAGTGTGTTCTTTTTAATGTATATTCAAGCAAATGCTCCTTATATCATACAGTTTTGATTAGGGTTCTAAAAGAAGGTCCACTTCGACTAATGGTGTAGTTATTGGCTAATTAGTCAATAATCACTTTTACGTCACAAACTCTGTGGTAGTTGACTGTTTCTTTATCTAGCCTCCAGAATGTTCAAACTTGTAATTTTATGTAAGCACCTGAAAGAAATAAAAATATTGAAATATTAGAGAAGCAGCATGTAATTGTGTAAAGCTCATGGTTGTCTGTGAGCTTCTCCTTATGTTTACCTGCTTAGGGTTTAGGGTTAGGGTTAGGGTATCTCATTAGATATTTCACATAAGTGAGCAATATTCTACATATTTTTTCAGAGATAAAGATTTCTTGACCTTTATTTTTCTTTTTACTCTAGTCAAAGAAAATTCCAGTTAGACTGGATTTTCTAAATAAAGATGCTTGAGGCACATTTTTTCAAGGCATAGTTTGCAATAAATGTATCGTTCGGACAAAAGAAACACTGTCCCAAGTGACAATATTTGCACATATCCAAGTTGAAAGCATCTTTAGGCGACAATTTCAAAAATGATACCTATTAGCCTAAGTTCCTTAGTTAAAAGAAAATGTTGTGGTAATGGAGAAATTGAGAGTAGTAAGCGATTCTGCTTTACGTACAATGTCTTCAAAGACTTTCTTCCGCAGTGTCAATAAAACCAGGGATTGTTTGATGAAGGATTAATGCTTCTCTGTGATCCTTTTTACCAAACAAGTCATATCATGATTATGGATCCATAAAACAAATTTTGTCCACCAACTGAATAAATCAGATAGCAGAATGGTCCGTTGATATGCTAAAATAGCAAAACGTTTCAACCCAGGTCAGCCTGCGAGGACTGCACAGACTGTGTAGGCTGACCTTGGACGATACTTTTAGCAGATGCTCTTTATCACACAATCTCGACTTTTAATGACCCCTAGAAAGAAAACCTTTGTAAACATTCTGGGAAAAGGAGAAAATGCTGGTAGCCAGGGTTTTCTCCTTTCCCGCAATGTTTTCTACACTTTCCGAATCAATTTTCAATGTTTGATTCACATTTATTTTGTTGTCTGCAAATGCTTTATTTTGTTGTCTGCAAATTTGGACCAACACAAAATTTTGCAGTTTGGTAAAGGGTTAAGTCCCCTTTTCAGACAGCATGGTTAGAATACTATGGTTAGGTATAAGAAATACATGTACTGCCAAAACCTAGCAGCTCAATGCATACTAGTGTAAATTTAACTTTTCTACTGCAAGTTGGAATTACTTGTGAAATACTGATAGTGCTAAACAAATAAAATGGATATTCTACATCTCAACCAAAGCTGCATATACTGTGATTTCAAAGCTGTTTTTCCATAATATTTGGCAAAGAAGCAAATTGTGCATTTAAGATAAAACTGCTCATTTTGAACTTTCTGCATTAGCAATTCAATCTGAGTGTTTCCCTTCAAAGGTTGAATAAGGCGACAGTCATTTTGCAGTCGTGAAATCCGTCTACCTTCATGAGATAGAAAATAATGTCACTGTAACTATTTGAATGTGATCCCACATAATCCTCATAAAAAAACTGATCATGTGACATCCCCAAACAGACCTTTGCAAATCTTTTCTATGGTAAATTCTTCACGACAATTTATGACAAAATTTGGGATTTGTCAAAATTGAATTAATTTGTTTAAGATAAATTTTTTTCTATCCTTTAATGACAAAACCAATTGTTTGAGGCACATTTGTTACCTGCAAATGTTTTCAAATTGAACCAATCTGATTCTAGAAAAGGAGTAAACATGCCTTAATTTTTCAGCCATTTTTTTTAAATTTCATATTTATTTTATGAAACTATACTTGTATTTTCATACTAAATGTTGTCGCAAACTGTTTGAAGGTTGCACAGATTACGTTGGCGAGAAAATGCATTTTATTTTCTTGCGGTCATCAAAGAAACGACTGCTGTCATCTCTGGTTTTAAATAAATCCCCCATCCCTTACAAGTTACAACAATATATATTGGTGTTTTATCTGTTTACATGACTTACTTCTGAACCATTCTTACCACTGTCAACTTTCAACAGCATTTTTGTCACTTTATGGAAATACAAGTCTATAAATTCTGTCATACTTTTCTTTCATATGTGTTAGCTGTTACCATTATATGTCTGAAATAATGTTGAAAATGGCATAAAACACTTTTAAAGAAATGTCATACTAGATCTATATTCAATGATGTTGAAAATGGCATAAAACACTGTTACAAAAAGTCATACCAGATCTAGATATATATTCAGTCATGAGATATTGGAGTTTGGGGTGGCTTTGAATATCTAAAAAGATCATTTTATCAACCTGGGCTGGTTATAAAATTATTTGGAGATCAAGAAAGTTCAAGCCATGGTTTTTTTTCCTGCTTCTGCTTCCCTATTGAAAACATTGTGACAAAGGAGAAAAATAGTAGGCCTATCTGTACTTGTCATTATGTTTCTATTTGTAGACATTCAGATTGATGCAGATGCCAACTCTTAACCCCATCCCCACACGACCCCGACTTTAAATAACCCTATGAGAGAAGGCTTGTGAAAACATTGTGGGTAAAGGAGAAAATGCTTGTGACCTGTGCAGTGCTTCATGGTGCATGAAAACCAATTTCAGTATCGTCATCAACTCTAGGCTTTCTTCAGTACCTATGCAAACAGTGCAATAACTGCAATAATCGTGTTACACTTTTTCTGCTAACAGAAACTACACAAGTCTAGCGTGTAGTTGCAACAACATAGGAAAATAAATACCGTGTAAGAAAATGGAGGTCAATATATTTTGCGTAGAGTCGCTTCCCTTCAGCACCTCTCCTTTACATATTTATTTGCAAGTTTGCAGGCGCGTATCGTTCTTGAAATTGATGATGGCAAAATAAACATTTAGAAAATTAAAGATAAAACACCTACATTCTTATCTTACCTATGTAAGGCCAAGGGCTACTGAAGTGCAATATTCCGGTATGGAAAGATCTGGGAAATCCCATTGGTAAACAGTCTCGTCACTCGGCCGTTTCCGTAACATGAACCGGTTACATTTGATTTGCTCTCCGGAATCTCTCGAGTACCTACTATTTCGATGGATGCAGTGGAAAAAAAACAGAAAAGTCGATGATATTCGATATCGATTTCTTTCTTCATCCACAATCGTTCATTAAAAACAAAAGGGAACGAACTCTACCGAACTTGGTAGTAAGATCTAGTTGATTCTCAACAAAAATGTGCGAGCACACAGTTGATCTTCAGAACATTCCCACCCCCTTGAAAAGGTAGTGCCTTTTCAAGCAAGTTGAAATGCAATAATTTGTTATGCTCAAAATTATTATGCGATATAATCCGATAATTCTACTCGATATGCTTTCTGTTCACAAGTTCTATATTTTCCCTAGATCTTGGTATTTAAATTCGCTACTGAAGTCAACAGACTAAAAAATACGATTCGAAACACCAAGATTCCGATGACCGATAATTCAGTTAAAACAATTCATACCAGTATCTTTCTGGTGACCGATACATTGACAAAAACCTGACAAAAAAAAAACCTACTTGGTTAATCTTTCTCTAACCTAAAATCTAGGATAACTCGCATCAAAAGAACAATCATTCGCTTGATGAAGGCTATCCTACAAATTCCTAAAGAACAACTTCTGTTCAATTTATCAGTTTTCCACAAAGTCAAGCTGAACACCTATTTTTCAGCTATTTTGAAGAGAAAAACTGAGAATAAAGCTTTCTGTACCAACTAGCGATAATTTTATTTTCAGCGTGTCTACTCAGATTGGGTGCATGTTGTTTGTTATTATCTGTTATTAACCAATGTAAACAAACGAAATGTCTACATGATTTCTGATTTTAAGTTTAAATCTTGCGAAAGTAGACACTTGATGTCTCTGATACTTTGACCTGTGTTGTTGGCATCTTCATTTTCGTTTGTTTCCAATGTTACTGCCTGTAATGCTTTTACTGTACTGTTTGATGTTCTCACTTCTTTTATAGCACTATTATAGTAAACAACACTTCTTAGGGCATTATTATGGCCCTATCACAAGAAAACTTTTCAAGAGCATTATTATGGTTGACACTATTTCGCTGAACTTTTCACCAGAGGACATAGACGGGTAACTGGCCGCTTTAGGATCTTGTTGTTGACTTGAACATCTACCACTCTCACATGATTGTCAGAACCCTTGTATGTCTGTATGATCTTGCCAATTTTCCACTGACCACGCCCGAGATCTTGATCAATAACTGTTACCACATCTCCAATCTCAAAATCTTCTTTTTCGCTGTTCCACTTCTTTCTCACGCCCAACATGGGAAGAAACTCACGGAACCACCTGTTCCAGAAATGTTTTACAAGTTCTTGCACTCTGTGCCAGCGTTTTCTAAAGTCAACTGTTGAATCTACGCTTTCTGGCACAAATTGACCTCCTAACTGTCCAAATAAAAAATGATTTGGAGTTAAAACAGGCTCATCATAGGGGTTAGAACTTTGGTATGTTAAAGGTCTACTGTTTATAAGGTTTTCAGCCCCTGTAAATGCAGTCATTAGCTCTTCATCATTCACATCTGCGTTACCTAATATTGCAAAAATTGCTCTCTTTGCACTCTTAATCATGGATTCATGCACTCCACCGAAATGAGGAGCTGATGGTGGATTGAACAACCACTTTACACCCTTATTAGCTGTGTTGCCAATTATTTGGTCTTTATCCAATAAGTTCATTAGCTCTTTTAGCTCTCTTACAGCACCTACAAAGTTGGTACCATTATCCGATACCATTACTTCCGGTAACCCTCTACGATTGACAAATCTATAGAACATGTTTAGAAAGGCATCCGTATCCATGCTGTATGTCATTTCTAAATGTACAGCTCTACAAGTCATACATGTAAACAAACAGAGGTAGCGCTTCATTTTAGGTTTTCCTCTACCTTGTTTGGTAAAAAATGGTCACGCATAATCCACTGCAGTTTTCGTAAATGCTCTCATTTTCTTCCCTATCCGAAATTCTGGTATTGGTCCCATGATTTGTTGTGCAGTCTTGGCATTGGGTCTTCTACATTCATAACACTCAGTTTCTATTTCACGAATTACTTCTCTAGCTGATATTACCCAAAAGCGCGAAGACAATGAGGCAAGAGTTTGATTTGTTTCTCCATGGCTACTTTGAATATGATGTTCTCTCACAATTAGTTTCGTTACCCAGCTTTTTCTTGGTAAAATAATTGGACATCCAGTTTCATACGGCACATAGTCTATATATCTGAGTCTACTATCACTGCGTATGACTCCTTCTTTGTCTAACCTTGGGTTCAACTTAACAATTCTACTAGATTTGGGGAGCTCTCTTCCTTTTCTAAGAGCACTGTATTCATCACTGAAACTTTGTTTTTGAGTCTGAGAAATGATCATAGTTTCTGCTGAGTCTAACTCTACTGCTTGTAGTACTTTGCTTTTTTCTCTAATGTGCTTTGGCACCCTACAGTTATTAAGAAAAAACCTCATTACCCAAGCAAAAACCCTGATAAATCGTGTCCATCTAGAGTATCTTTCTGGATCAAGCCTGTTTTTCTGATTTAAATCCTTACATGTTATTTCTTTCTCTGATAAGAACACACCAACTTGTTTTTGATCAGTTTTGAATTCGTACCGATGTTGTCATTTTTGTTCTTTGCTGGCAATGATACATTTTTCCTTCGATCAGTTGCGATCTTATTTGGTTCAAATTTATTTTTTGGCCAGGAATCTTCGTCTTGGACCAAGAATTCAGCCCCTTTCCACCACAGTTTCTCTTTACTTAACCTCTCCATGGTAATACCTCTGGATCCAAGATCTGCAAGATTTTGCCCCGATGGCACATAACGCCATTGCTCGGGATTAGTTTTACTTTGAATTTCACCCAATCTATTTGCAACAAATGGTTGGAATTGCCTACTTTGGTTACGAATCCACCACAGTGTGTTTAAACTATCAGACCAGAAATTAACATCGCTGATCTTATATTCCAATGCATAACAAATCTTTTCACTTAATCGGAGTCCTAGCACAGCTGCCATTAGCTCAAGCCTTGGTACACTGGTACTTTTCAAAGGAGCTACCTTACTTTTTGCTGCGATAATGTTAGTTTCAAAGTTCTTATCTTTCCAACTTCTGATGTAGGTCACTGCACAATAGGCCAATATGGAAGCATCTACAAAAGTATGTATTTGTGTGCAGTCAGTTTCACTGAATTTCAAATTGCGCGGTATGTTCATGTCATTTAAACATGTCAATTCACTGAACCATTTGCCAACCTTAACTGTTAGTTCTGGTGACAATTTTTCATCCCAATTTACACCTGAGAGCCAAATTTCTTGCATTAGCATTTTGGCTGTGACAGTATATGGTACTAAAAATCCAAGTGGATCATATAGAGTAGAAATTTTACTAAGGAACTGTCTTTTGGATATTTCACTTATTTCTTCTAAAACATTTGACCTAAAAGTAAAATTGTCATTGTTTGCCTGCCAGAATACTCCCAAAGTCTTAATAGCAGGTTGTTCGAACTCACTTTGCATAAAATTTATCTCTAGAGCACGGTCTGCAATTGGAAATCTTTCCAGTACTTCCTGAGAATTTGAAAACCACTTTCTTGCATACATGCTTGCTTTTGCCCATAATGCTGACAACTGGTCATAAAGTTCTATACCATCTTCAACAGTCTTAACCGAATCTATACTATCATCCATGTATGTGGATTTCAGAATGGTTTGTGAAGCCAAAGGAAATTGTTTTGCATACAAATTTGCATTATGCTTTGCAACACACTGTGCGAGGAAAGGTGAAGCATTTATCCCAAACACAAGTCGGTTAAACTCATAGGCTTCGATCGGTTGGTCCGATCTTGATCTCCATAAGAATCTATGAAAACAACGGTCGGAATCTGGTATCCCAACCTGTAAATACATCTCTTGAATGTCACACCCAATGGCCACTGAATGACGGCGAAATCGAGTCATAACGTCAAAAAGGTCAGACTGGAGTGGTGGCCCTTGATCTATTGCATCATTTAAGGAAACTCCATTATGCTTGGCTGAAGCATCAAACACTATCCTGATCTTCGTAGTACTTTTGACTGGTCGCAACACAGGAAAATGGGGTATAAACCAGGAATCCGGCTTCTGTGGGTCTTCAACCTTGGAAACGTAACCCTTTTCACAATATTTCTGGACAATTTCATCATATTTTTGATATAACTCGGTGGATTTTGTCAGTCGTTTTTCGATATTTCCCAGCCTGTTTTGTGCCATTTTATAATTATTTCTAATCTGAATCTTATTGTTATTCCAAGGAATGTCTACTTGGTACCTATCATTGACTAGCCGAATAGATTTTTCGGTCTTCTCTAACAGAATTTGGTCCTGTCGCGAAAGAGAATTTGGTTCTAAAGCACCTTCGTCAATTTCCCAAAACCGCCTCAAAGTCTGATTTAATAATTGGCTTTCTCTGTCCCTTGACTGGTTAAGTAGGAATGCGTGAATCATGTGACTTTTTCCTTCATTCATTTTAAAGTTTCCGACACAAGTCCACCCAAGAGGTAATAGGTTCACCTGGCTTCCCATGTACTTCATACAAGGACTGATGCAAATCTGGATAGTCAAGATCAATCAACATATCTACATATTTATTGTCCAAGCTTGGAAATTGAATTCCCTTTAAGTGTTCCAGTTGATTAGAATACCGATTTATTTCTATAGCTCTTAAATCACCCGTCACATTTTCAACTGTGTTTGGCTCCATTGTCATTCTAATTTGGCCATTTAGACTGCACAGACCTACTGTGATATGACTTGTAGCAAACTCTGTTTGGCCATTTAAAACATTTACTGTCATATTTGAGCTGCAATTGTTCTCGGGAATGCCTAATTCTAAAGCTACATCTCTATTCAAAAATGTCTGAGTGCTGCCGTCATCCAAAAGCGCATAAATCTTCAGTTGTTTTGTGCCATGACAGACAATTACAGGCACCGTCCTAAGTCCAATGAACTTTCTACTCGAGTCATGGAAAGTATGAGTATGATTTTCTGTATGAACCGATTCTGAATGTTGATTATCACTCTGTGACTCTGCTTGGTGCAACAATCTATGATGAATTTTATTACAGTTATCAATGCCACATACACGACTAAATCTACATTTGCGCCCGAAATGATTGTCACCTAAACATCTGTAGCAGAGAGACAAAGCTTTGGCCTTATCCCACCTTTGATTCACAGGCAACTGTTTAAATGATTCACATGTCCATATTCCATGGGTACCATTACACATTTTGCAGACTCTTTCATTCACTTTTTGTTTATTTGTAAAATGGACTGAACCTGTACGACTGTCCTTCTTTTTCTTTGATGTTTGCAAACAAAAATGGTTTCAGCAGCAATAGTTTTGAATTTTGACTCCTCGATTACCCATTCTCTTAAAGAATTTACACTCTCAGTTTGATCGTTCTCATGGACCCACCTATGATATCTGGATAGCATGCTCAAAGGAAGCTTCTTTTGTAATCTAATATACAATGCACCATCTCCCAAGTCATTTAAATGTCCTGATTCAGTTAGATTAATTACTGCAATATCCAAAATATCTGCAAATTTCTCTAAGTTTGTTGCATTTTCCTCTTTCATGACGGGAAAAGAGTCCAGTTCCTCCAAGAACATTTGTACCTATCGTTTCTTTCCTCCATATTTGCGCTCGAGTCGCTGCTTGGCTGCTTCATATGCTGCTTCAGAGTGTCCCAAATTTTCAATGCATTTTAACGCATCTCCTTCAAGATACTGCCGCAATTGTAGGAGCTTATATTCTGGGGTGGCAGGGGCAGAGTCAATACATGCCATAAAGGCAGCTCTGTAGCAACCAGTTTTGCAATAAAAACGAGAATTGCAATAAATTATTGCAAAACTCGTTGCGATGACAGGAACTTTATTACATTTGACTTCACAACCAGTTTTGCAATAAAAACGAGAATTGCAATAAGCTCATTTTATGGACGATATTTGATCGTTTTCTAGTCAAACCCAAATTGAAATACAATTTAATGTTAAATGGGTCTATGTAAGACCTAAATTAAGTTACAGAAAGTATGCTTCAAAGACCAATAGGAACATTTCAGGCTATACACTATTAAGTCTGACACTATTAGGACTGATTTCATTGGAAACTGTCGTAAAGTCTATTAAATGACATAAACAGCATGAAATTCAGAAACAATATGTCTTACATCAGTATTGCAGTAAATTATTGCAAAACTCGTTGCGATGACAGGAACTTTATTACATTTGACTTCACAACCAGTTTTGCAATAAAAACGAGAATTGCAACAAACTAATTATACGGACCATATCTGATCGTTTTCCAGTCAAAACCAAATTCAGATACAATTTAATGTTAAATGGGACTATGTAAGACCCAAATTAAGTTACAGAAAGTGTGCTTTAAAGACTAGTAGGAACATTTCAGGCTAAACACTATTAAGGCTTAAATCGTTGGAAACTGTCATAAGGTCTATTAGATGAGGTAAACAGCATGAAATTTGGATCGTTTCAGAAACAGTATGTCTTAAACCAGTCTTTCAGGAAATTATTGCAAAACTTGTTGCGATGACAGAAACTTTATTACATTTAACTTCGCAACCAGTTTAGCTATAAAAATGAGAATTATAACAAACTCATTATATGAACCATATTTGATCGTTTTCCAATCAAAACCAAATTCAAATACAATTAAATATTAAATGAGACTATGTAAGACCTAAATTAAGTTACAGAAATAGCGCTTCAAAGACCAGCAGGAACATTTCAGGCTAAACACTATTTAGGCTTAAATCGTTGGAAACTGTCATAAAGTCTATTAAATGACGTAAACAGCATGAAATTTGGATCGTTTCAGAAACAAAATGTCTTAGACCAGTATTGCTGTAAATTATTGCAAAACTCGTTGCGATGACAGGAACTTTATTACATTAGACTTCACAACCTGTATTTGCAATAAAAACGAGAATTGCAACAAACTCATTGTATGGACCATATTTAATCGGTTTCCAATCAAAACCAAATTAAGGTACCATTCAATGTTAAATGGGACTATGTAAGACCTAAATTAAGTTATAGAAAGTATGCTTCAAAGACCGGCAGGAACATTTCAGGCTAAACACTATTAGGACTGATTTCATTGGAAACTGTCGTAAAGTCTATTAGATGACGTAAACAGCATGAAATTCAGATCGTTTCAGAAACAATATGACTTAAACCAGTATTTCAGGAAATTATTGCAAAACTCGTTGCGATGACAGGAACTTTATTACATTTGACTTCACAACCAGTATTTGCAATAAAAACGAGAATTGCAACAAACTCATTATATGGACCATATTTGATCGTTTTCCAATCAAAACCAAATTAAGGTACCATTCAATGTTAAATGGGACTATGTAAGACCTAAATTAAGTTACAGAAAGTGCGCTTTAAAGTTCAGTAGGAACATTTGAGGCTTAACTCTGTTAAGGCTTAAATCGTCGGAAACTGTCATTAAGTCTATTAGATGACATAAATAGCATGAAATTTGATCGTTTCAGAAACAAAATGTCTTAGACCAGTATTGCAGGAAATTATTGCAAAACTCGTTGCGATGACAGGAACTTTATTACATTTGACTTCACAACCAGTTTTGCAATAAGAATGAGAATTGCAACAAACTCATTATATGGACCATATTTGATCGTTTTCCAGTAAAAACCAAATTCAAATACATTTCAATGTTAAATGGGACTATGTAAGACCTAAATTAAGTTACAGAAAGTGCGCTTCAAAGACCAGCAGGAACATTTCAGGCTAAATACTATTAAGGCTTAAATCGTTGGAAACTGTCATAGAGATGACGTAAACAGCATGAAATTTGGATCGTTTCAGAAACAATATGTCTTAGACCAGTATTGCAGTAAATTATTGGAAAACTCGTTGCGATGACAGGAACGTTATTAGATTTGACTTCACAACCAGAATTTTGCAATAAAAACGAGAATTGTAATAAACTTATTATATGGACCATATTTGATTGTTTTCTAGTCAAAACCAAATTAAAATACAAGTTGATGTTAAATGGGACTATGTAAGACCTAAATTAAGTTACAGAAAGTGTGCTTCAAAGACCAAAAGGAACATATCAGGCTAAACAATATTAAGGCTTAAATCATTGGGAACTGTCATAAAGTCTATTACCTAACGTAAACAGCTTATTAGAAAAACAAACAGATAGTGTTGTATTGCCTTAATAGTGTTTAATAGCCTGAAATTTTCCTATTGGTCTTTGAAGCACACTTTCTGTAACTTAACACAGTCCCATTTAACATTAAATTGTACTTTAATTTGGTTTTGACTAGAAAACGATCAATAATGGTCCATGAGTTTGTTGCAATTCTCGTTTTTATTGCAAAACCGGTTGTGAAGTCAAATGTAATGATGTTCTTGTCATCGCAACGAGTTTTGGAATAATTTCCTGCAATACTGGTCTAAGACATATTGTTTCTGAAACGATCCAAATTTCATCGCAACGAGTTTTGCAATAATTTACTGAAATACCGGTGTAAGGTATATTGTTTCTGAAACGATCAAAATTTCATGATGTTTACGCCATCTTATAGACTTTATGACAGTTTCCAATGATTTAAGCCTTAATAGTGTTCAGCCTGAAATGTTCCTACTGGTCTTTGAAGCGCACTTTATGTAATTTAATTTAGGTCTTTCATAGTTCCATTTAACATTAAATTGTATTTAAATTTGGTTTTGACCGGAAAACGATCAAATATGGTCCATATAATGAGTTTGTTGCAATTTTCGTTTTTATTGCAAAACTGGTTGTGAAGTCAAATGTAATAAAGTTCCTGTCATCGCAAACGAGTTTTGCAATAATTTCCTGAAATACTGGTTTAAGTCATATTGTTTCTGAAACGATCTGAATTTCATGCTGTTTACGTCATCTAATAGACTTTACGACAGTTTCCAATGAAATCAGTCCTAATAGTGTTTAGCCTGAAATGTTCCTACTGGTCTTTGAAGCATACTTCAGTGCTAGCTCTGGCTCAAGTAAAATAATGGCCAACAACTTTTTCTTACAAAAAATAATAGACAAAATAAGCGTGTGAAGTTGGTTTAAAAAAAATAAATAAATATGCAAATGTAGCATTGAACAAACTTTACAGTTAATTTCAAACTTTCATTAACAGAATTATGTCAATAATAATAAATCATCTATATATATAATCTTTTATTGTAGAAATATTGGGGGAAAAGGAGCATTTGCTCTGTACCAGTTCCTGGGATAGTGCTCATTTTCCCACAAGATTTGCATAAAAGCACAAAGACTGATTTCTTGGTTTCCTTTGATGAATGGTTACTTTTTTAACATATAATACAATTATACAATTTTGTTTTAATCTTACAATGCAGAAAATACAGAGGAGGGGGGGGGGAGGAAAATTTGGTAAGTGTTACTTCCTGGGACTGTGCTCCTTTTACCATAATATTGCATAAAAGCATAAGGACTTTTGATAGTAATTCTGTACCAAACAACATTCTTTTATTATCATAATAAATGATATACACAAGTGAATGGAGAAAATTTTCTATTACATGATTACCTCCCTTTATCATATTTTGACCTGAATTATTCTCAAATTAAGTCATTGTGGCAGGCGAGTCAGACTTTGTAAACAAAAAGTTATTCACTCGATAATATATAAACAGTGAGGTAGACTTATATTAGTGAACAGTTATCCCAGTAGCTTTTTTTGTTTCAATGGTACACTTGCCCCTGGAGCTGTAAATCTAGGGGTAAGATGTCATGATATGGTATGACAATAATTGTTCTCTGCTAGAGGTAAAGTTGTCAATATTGAAGATTTCCTGCACAAAACTCTGTTAAAGTAAGATACCTGTGGAAATTTACTGCTTTAAGTCATTAAAAAGCAGAAAAGACGGTCTAAAATGACGCTGATCGGGCAATGTCACAAGGAACATTTTGTTGTGTCATGGGTTTCCGTGTTTTTTGCAAAGAGCATTTTTTCACGTGTGTTGATTTGTGGATAGGTATTTCCGCGTGATTTGACTATAATTATCAATAAGGGTAGCAAGTGACTTTAAATTTTGTCATTATACAAAAGTTAAGCGGATAATGTTTTTTTTTCGTTTTTTCTTACGTGAGGACTCGATCGCGTGTAACCAAAATTTGTTACGTGAATTTCAATTATATGATGTCAACGTAGTAATATCTGATTGGTTCCCTTTTATCACCGCATCAGTTCACGTGGTCAATCAAAAGTTAAGAAGAAACAAACAGTTATGACCAATTAATGGCTTAGAGTAATATGACACGTGTTGTATAATATACCAGTCCATTGTGACCTGTTGATTGCCCAAGTCTGCATCCGCCGAGGTGTGAAACAAGCAATTACCACACATTTCCGGCGCAAATTAACCTGTGATCTAGGCATGTAAAGGAAATTTTACCCGACTTTTTTGGGAATAAATTTATCGACAATTTTTATCGACAATTGGAAGAATTAATCGACATCTGAATTAAAAAATCGACAAATGTCGATAATGTCGATTGGCAGCGCGAGCACTGATACTTTCTGTAACTTAATTTAGGTCTTACATAGTCCCATTTGATATTAAATTGTATTTGAATTTGGTTTTGACTAGAAAACGATCAAATATGGTCCATATAATGAGTTTATTGCAATTCTCGTTTTTATTGCAAAACTGGTTGTGAAGTCAAATGTAATAAAGTTCCTGTCATTGCAACGAGTTTTGCAATAATTTATTGCAATTCTCGTTTTTATTGCAAAACTGGTTGCTACACAGCTCTCCATGATTCATATTTAGTTTTTTCACCATTAAACATGGGGATGCTTACCCGCTTCAACTGTTTCCACAAGTCTTTTCCAACAGCATGTTCCTTGAAATTAACCGTTGTGTCCAAAATTTCCTTCACTTTTCTGTGACATTCACTGTATTCACGGTCCATTAAGTCTATCTCTTCAGTGATAGCCTCCTCCGAATCTTGGTCATCCATTCGCTGATAGAACTGACACAATTTCTCGTACGTTGTGAATAATTCATCTTGGGCTCGGTCCAAATTCGATTGCAACTCCCTGACTAGCTGTTTGTCAATGTCATCCTTTTCGATACTGTTGGTTAATTTGTTCTTGGCCCTCGTAAAAGCACTTTTGCAACGTGTTTTTGTCGAATGACAGTCATTTCGACACCCGGTCATTTCGACACCCGGTCATTTCGTCACTTTTTGGTCGTTTCGACCCTCCATGAAAAATTTTTTGCGAAATCTGGTCGTTTCGACCCCAATTTTTTTTTTGAGATCATGAAATGAAAGTTACTTGAATCTTAATTTTGTCATTTTTTAGTATTTATTTTGTAAGTTTGTGATTGAAATAAGTGTTTTTGTATTGTTTACATGCCGATTTTAAATTTTTTTGTAAATCCGAATTTGAAAATGGGGGTCGAAATAACCAAATTTTAGAGGCTATTTCCCATTACCAAGACATTATAACTTCTTTGTTTTCTTTGTTTTTATGCTTGTTTTTTGATTGATTGATTGATTGACGATTGATTGATTGATTGATTGATCGTATGATTGATACATTTATTGATTTGATAGTGGGGGTCGAAATTCGGTATTGCAAATAATAAAAAATATAATAGAAACGATTACCTTACCAACAAATTTATCAATCATCCGATCAATCAATCAATTTGTTAAGTGCTACTTCCTGGGACAGTGCTCCTGTTACCACAATATTGCATAAAAGCATAAGGACTTTTAAGAGTACTTCTGTACCAAACAACATTCTTTTATTATCATAATAAATGCACAAGTGAATGGAAGAAAATTTTCTATTACACGATTACCTCCCTTTATTATATTTGAACCTCAATCATTCTCAAATTAAGTCAGTCTGGCAGGCAAGTCAGACTATGTAAACAAAAAGTTATTCAATCGATAGTATATAAACAGCGAGATAGACTTATATAAGTGAACACTTATCCCAGTAGCTTTTTTTGTTTCAATGGTACACTTACCCCCAGAGCTGTAAATCTAGGGGTAAGATGTCATAATATGGGATGACAATAATTGCACTCTGCTAGAGGTAAAGTAGTCAATATTGATGATTTGCTGCACAAAACTCTGTTAAAGTAAGATACCTGTGGAAATTTACTGCTGAAAGTCATTAAAAAGCAGAAAAGACGGTCTAAAGTGACACTGATCGGACAATGTCACAAGGAACATTTTGTTGTGTCATGGGTTTCCGTGTTTTTTGCATCGAGCATTTTTTCACGTGTGTTGATTTGTTGATAGATATTTCCGCGTGATTTGACTATAATTATCAATACGGGTAGCAAGTAACTTCAAATCTTGTCATTTTACACAAGTTAAGCTGGTAATGTTTTTTTTTTCGTTTTTTTCTTACGTGAGGTCTCTCGTGTAACCAAAATTTGTTACGTGAATTTCAATTCTATAATGTCAACGTAGTAACATCTGATTGGTTTCCCTTCTATCACCGCGTCAGTTAACGTGGTCAATCAAAATTTAAGAAGAAACAAACAATAATGGCCAATTAACGGCTTAGAGTAATATGACACGTGTTGTATAATATACCAGTCCACTGTAACTTGTTGATTGCCCAAGTCTGCGTCTGCCGAGGTGTGAAACAAGCAATTACCACACATTTCCGGCGCAAATTAACCTGTGATCTAGGCATGTAAGGGAAATTTTACCCGACTTTTTTGGGAATAAATTAATCGACAATTTTTATCGACAATTGGAAGAATTAATCGACATCTGAATTAAAAAATCGACAAATGTCGATAATGTCGATTGGCAGCGTTTCCTTTAAATACCGATGGGGATACCCCTATCCAAACAACTCTCTAATTACTCAATTTAATTAACGCTTTTTTTAATCTTCTTTAAAGAAAGTACATAAAAGACAGTTTCACAGGTAATATTGACTACATTATACAGATTTAAGCAAACTATCAATCAGTGCGAAAAACAATTAGCAAATTAAAAGCAATCAAAAGAAACAATTTTTCACACTTACCATACTTTTTATTTCATAATTATTATTTCTTCAATCAACACGAGAAAACATCAAAGGACAAAAATAAATGATTATTACTATTATCACTAACAAATAAAACATTTCTGTATTCTTCGATTGCCACTCTCCACAAATGCATTTCCACCGTTGTATCAACCAAGATGATGGTCCAGCTGCAATAGTAAAACAATAAAAAGTAAACACAAACACGGATATAGGTTAAAACAAAATAATATTCAATTATTCTAGGAAGGGCAAAAAAATGAACGGGTGTCGTTCAGTTTTTGCAAAAAATTGTTTTTGTGGGTCGAAATGACCAAACGGGTGTCGAAACGACCAGTTTTTGCAAAAAAAAATTTTGGGGGGTCGAAATGACCAAATTTGGGGTCGAAACGACCAAAAAGTGTCAAAATGACCGGGTGTCGAAAAGACCGGGTGTCGAAACGACTGGATACCGTTTTTGTCCGTTTCAGCTTCATTAACATGTGACGATGTGCAGCATTTTCGTCCCCTCCGATACTTTTTGCCGATTGTTCAGCCATATTCTGCTGTACAGACGTAAATACCAATTCGATACGATAAATGAATTCTTTAACCTCGCTCTGCTACCAAATATTTCGATGGATGCAGTGGAAAAAAAACCAGAAAAGTCGATGATATTCGATATCGACTTCTTTCTTCATCCACAATCGTTCATTAACAACAAAAGGGAACGAACTCTACCGAACTTGGTAGTAAAATCTAGTTGATTCTCAACAAAAATGTGCGAGCACACAGTTGATCTTCAGAACACCTATTCTGTAAATTGACCTTACTCAAAACTTCATTTAACTCGGGAAAAGAAATTTCTCCATCCATTGTTAATGACAAATGACTGCTGTGACGTAAATTTACGTTGATTTAGAGACAGATATTCGAATATGCAAGAGATCCCACACACCTCCAATATGTGTAAACCAAATCGCCGATATTTCCCGAGTGATGTTTACGGTCCCCCCACCTTTTTGAGAGAAATTTGCGCGTGACTTTACCATTGTAACCGCACCTAGAAAGCCGAAGTATTCCCTGTACGTTTTTGCAACTTCTCAGAATTTTTTTTCCCTAGCCTAGTGGGATTTTGTAGACTGGTACACATACTTGTGACCTATAGATGGGCCCCAAGGCCGCTTTGCGGCCTTTCCGCCCGTACTATAGTGGAAATAGCTCTTTTCTATTACGGGTCCGTTCGTCAGGCAGGCAAATTGTGAAATGTCAAAGCCCTCCTACTGTAAAGTTCAAGAGATAATCTAATTATCCTTTGAGGCATTAATGGTCCTTTACTTTTGCCAACAAGTGATTTTAAATGCATAGTCACTTACCTTGACGATTTTTTTTTTAATTCATTTTTAAACGAAGACACAATGAATGTCTATCGCAGTTACATCATCAAGTTCATTTACCAAACTTCAAGTTTAACCAAAGTTTAAATGACATAAGTTCTAGATGACGACAGTTTTCATTGAGTTTGGGCAGACATAAGGGTTTATCGATTTCATCAGTTCGTGGGAGCATAAAAAACAAAAGTTCGCTGAAAAAATATTGAATTGAAATGGGAAAATAATGCATTAAATCTATAATGAAATCGTTGCAGGGTCATGTGGCAGGTGACTTAAAACTAGTTCATCGCTGTAGCGAATCATTTCGCTACCTCGCCTTCGGCTCGGTAAAAGCGAAGGCGTGAAAAGCAATGGAAAAATTTTCGGTCATGGCTTCGTCACTCGTGAAAATATAGCCGACGTTTTTCATTTAATATCCTCTAAGTTATACATGACCTCACAACAGACTACTCTCAAACGTGCCTAAGATTGAAAAAAGAGTTATATTCAGCCATATCACATGGAAATCAACGTATTTCTATGAATAATGTGAACTTTCTGTGTATGTTAATTGGAATTTAATTTTAGATTAAACAAGAATACAAAGTTCTCACCCACGCAAACAAAAAGTCAAATTGCAATCAACATAGAGAAATTCTACAAGCTATCTCTAATTTTCTGCCTTATTTAATTTCAGACAGCCCTAGCCAGTATACCGGGATCGTGTAATACCTAGGTGCGCCACCTTTTGGAGGACGTAACGGCTATCTGAAGCGCCTTTTTTTTTTATACATTTTATCAATATCTGTCTCATGCTTCTCAAACTTTCGATACCAAATGTTTCTAATTCTAAGAATTGAATGACAATGTCAGGGTCCTGTGTGGCTCAGTGGTAAAGTGCAGGACTCGTGATCTGGAGGTCCCGGGTTCGAGCCTCACTACCTTCACTGGGTTTTTTCACGGGATTGTCCTTGGGCAAGACACTTCAGAGCCTAGCCTAGTACTGGTGAAACCCAGGAAACATGAATATGTGAACTGTCGCCCTGATATGACTGAAATAACGTTGAAAGCGGCGTAAAACACCATTCAAACAAAGTAATAATGTCGTGGTGTCCATTGTTGTGAGGTAGAGCGTCGGCCTCATAACCATAAAATTCCGAGTTCGATACGCAGGAGCAGGTGTTAACTTTGGGATTTTTCATTGACTCACAAACTTATCGCGAATACTGGTATAAGTCCCAGGAAGCAGAATCGAGAGAGATTAGTATAAGTTGTAAGAACATGTTTCTCAATCCATGTAAAATAAATATGTTTAAACTAGAGTTACAATGCACTGAAACTGTTAAAAGATATTCTATTCATATCAGCCTGGATTTCACGGTAAATGGTATCATCACCAGTGAAGATATATTTCAGAATGTTTCCTGGAACTACTTGTTTTATTGACATTGCCTATATTGTATCATTCCTGATGATTATTATAAGAAATAGAAAATAAGGATAAAAAATAAACTTGTGGTTTGTAATATTACAATCTGTCAGTAAAATAAAGTGTGATGCGCTTATAAACCCAGTCCAAATGACGATTTTTTTCTAACCATATTAAACCCCATTTGAGTGACAGATATTTAGTGTCGAACGCCACAAGTTGGTTACTCTTTTTATTATATCCCTGTTTGCTAATAATTATCAAGAACGGAAGGATTTTTCTTTACGAACCCCCGATCTATTTTGCAGCTGACACAACAGATGACTAGGCTAGTCAACCTTGCCGAAAACAATACCTAACTTTGAGCTTATTGCAAAAGAAATGATTTTGTCATTTTCGTTTCATGTGCTACCTCAGTAATCACAAGGAAAAAAATGCAGTCTGAACTGTGAGGGAAAGTTGTCAAAAATGCCCTCGAATAGGTTCAACATGATTTCTCTTTATAATGTAGTTTTTCAACAAAATGCCATTTTATGCAAGGTACTGAATGGAAAATAATGTTTTGCTACCTAATTTGTAAAACTGGTATTTCAGGAAAGATTGTTATCTTAATACCATTTGCTGATATATCGTATTTATTTATCGCACCCACTTAGTCCATGATGCATTTTTCATTTTTTTTTTAACTGCAACACGCTAAAAAACATCAAAGAGACAAACTATTTTGAAATACAACTTTTATGGCAAAGCATCATCATCATGTTCATATGCAAATGCAGCTGGAGCGGGACCTATATAGATGTAAATAGTACATGTATCGGAATCTTTGTCATAGCCGAAAACATTACTTGCTTTGAAATTTAAATGATTACAAAAGAATGAATTTAGCTTTCTTAAAATACTAAAGTTGCCAATATCACAACTTTTCCCCGGAAATTTCACTTGTTATATTCACTTTTTAACCTTTTTTTTTTTTTTAACTTTTTAACCTTTTATGAACAATTCCATGTATTAGGTGTCCGACCTACGTGGGTCTTGAATGTTTTTGGGAAAAAGCGAAATGGCTCTCATTCAAGTTCTCTCATATCCATGGTATTTTATCCAATAAAAAAATCCTGTGTAAATGTGCAAATTTATTTTTTTCATCTGCAGGAGCTTTGAATTCAGAAAAGTTTACAAATATGTAATATGTAAACAATTTCAGCATCTTTCGTCTTGTACAGAACTAAAGCTTAGTTACACTGTTAGCGGTTTCATGTCAGGTAAAATGCTATCGTTTATCGAAAGCAAACTCTGAAAACCTCAGGAAACTTAAATTCTTGTCCCATAAGTTCTTCTCAAACAATATCTTGATTAATACCTCAATGTTATGGGCTACATGTGACTGATATGTACTTATTTGGGAGAGCGGATCATCCAGTTTATCGTTTAATTTCGGCGACAAGGTTGCGTTATAAGACTGTACCATATCTGTGTTATGCCTTCATACTTAACTTTTAGCATTGCCTAATACAAACGGATCAACATAGTTTTAACTAATTTAAACTTTGTTCCTTCATGACAGAAGTTCGGTAAAAATAAAAATTGTGATACTTAGCCCTTTACAACAAAATTCAAAATTTTATAGAACCTTATGAAGAAGGTTTTCAAAGAAAGTTTTAGAAAAAGAGAAAATGCTAATAAGCAGCATTTCTTCTTTTTTAGAGAATGGTTTCTGTCCTTTCGCTCACTAACTCTGACATTTGAGCCACATTTAATTTGGGGAGTGAAAATAATGAGAAGTTGGACAAAATCATTTTTCTTTCCTGGTCCTACTGGACATTGGACCACTTACAGCAGACAACAGTTTTAAACGTTGAGTCAAAGAGTGAAATTGCTAGAAACGGGTCGATCCCCCACTCTCCATTTCATAATCCTATCATCCTTTCAAAGTCCCATTTTTTTCCAGAGATTCCTTCAAGTATGGACGAGTATTAGATATTTCCAGGAAATGGCTTTACCAATACAAAGAAACTAATTAAAATCACATGATTAACATCGAGTATGGCCACTCTTTGCATTTATCAAGCCCTCTGCTTCATCTCACTTACAATAATGAGGGGTTGATTAATGATCTAGAATGTAGTTGAATTCCTCCAGAAATGCTATGCTAAGTTCATGAAGCATTATTGTGGTTTAGCACTGGTATATACATATTATTTTCGATGCACCCTACCAATGCTCACTAAGTACCATATGAATTGATAATGCGCCCTGTAAAACAATTTAATAATGTTCTAGAAAAAAATATATTATATAAAACGTTTCTTGTGAAAACAGGTGTGTGTGTGCACCAGTATCATCATGTTGCAACCTTTCTATGCTCGTCTAAAATCTAACCTGAAAAAAAACGCCAAACTTTTATATGAGGGCATTATAATTAAAATTAAATTACATTAAAAATTGTCAAGTTTTTTAGCTCACCTGAGCACAAGGTAATCCTCCAATGTCCGGCGTCCGTCGTCCGTCGTCCGTCAACAATTTCTTTAAACACCTTCTCCTCCTAAACCACAGGGCTAATCTTCATGAAACTTGGCAGGAATGTTCCTTGGGTAAAGCTCTACCAAAATTGTTCGAAGAATTTAATTCCACTTAAACTCTGGTTGCCATGGCAACAAAACGAAAAAATAAAAAAAACCCGAAATCTTTGAAAATCTTATCCTCTGAAATTTGAAGGCGTAGAGCCTTGATATTTGGTATGTGCCATCTAGTGGACCTCTACCAAGTTTGTTCACATTATGCCCCTAGGGTCAAAACTGGCCCCGTCCCGAGGGATAACGAGTTTGAGCATAGGGACAAAGAGGGAAAACTTTAAAAATCTTCTCCTCTGAAACTTGAAGGCGTAGAGCTTTGATATTTAGTATGTAGCATCTCCTAATCCCCTCTACTAAGTTTGTTCAAATTAAATCCCTGGGGTCAAACCCAGGGGTCACAAGTTGGAGCATAGGAACAAAGAAGGAAAACTTTAAAAATCTTCTCCTCTGAAATTTGAAAGCGTAGAGCCTTGATTTTTGGTAAGTGGCACCTGCTAATGAACCTCTACCAAGTTTGTCCAAATTATGTCCCTGGGGTCAAAACTGGCCCCACCCAAAGGGTCACAAATTTGAGCATAGGAACAAAGAAGGAAAACTTTAAATTCTTTTCCTCAGAAACTAGAAAGCGTAGACCTTTAATATTTTGTATGTTGCATCTCCTGGTGGACCTCTACCAAGATTATTCAAATGATGTCCCTGGGGGCAAAACTGACCCCACCCCGGGGGTCACTATTTTTAGCATAAGAACACAGAAGCAAAATTTTAAAATTCTTCTCCTCTGAAACTAGATTGCGTAGAGCTTTGATATTTGGTATGTGGCATCTCCTAGTAGACTTCTTTTAAGTTTGTATAAATCATGTCCGTGGCGTCAAAACTGGCCCCGCCCCGGGGGTCACAAGTTCGAACATAGGAACTAAGAAAGAAAATTTTAAAATTCTTCTTCTGTTAAACTAGAAGGCATAGAGCTATGATATTTGGCATGTAGCAATTCCTATTGGACCTCTACCAAGTTTGTTCATATTATGCCCGTGGGGTCAAAACTGGCCATGCCCCGGAGGTCACAGGTTGGTACATGGGAACAAAGAAGGAAAATTTTAAATTTCTTTTTCTCTTAAGCGGGAAGGTGTAGAGCTTTGATATTTGGTATGTAGCAAAAAGAAGGAAAACTTTAGAAATCTTCTCTGAAACTTGAAGGTGCAGAGCTTTGATATTTGGTATGCAGAATCGTCTAGAGGACCTCTACCAAGTTTGGTCATTAGATGTCCCTGGCGTCAAAACTTGCCATGCCCCGGAGGTCACAGGTTGGAACAAAGAAGGAAAATTTTAAATTTCTTTTTCTCTTAAACGGGAAGGTGTAGAGCTTTGATATTAGGTATGTAGCATCTTTGAGTCGACCTCTACCAAGTTTGTTCCAAGGATGCTGCTTTGGTTAAAACTGACCCAGCCCCGGGGACCACAAGTTCGAACATAGGACAAAGAAGGAAAATTTAAAATTCTTTGAAACTGGTGTAGAGCTTTGATATTAGATTGGCCTATGTCCGGCGTCTGACGTCCGTCAACAATTTCTTTAAACATTTTCTTCTCCTAGAGTTAGGGTTTAGGGTTTAGCTAACCTCTTGGAAATATTTCATTTTTAAACTTGATGCTAGAACTCCCATGAAAACCATTTGAAATATCTAAGGAAAATGAATGGAAAGAATCAAACCATGAAACACCCTTATATCAAAGTAGATGACAAAAATTACGAAAGTAAAGAAGAAATCGGTAATATCCTGGGTAAAACTTCGAAAACAAACTATTCTTTTGCAAATTATAAACCACAGTTTCAAACACATAAGCAAGAAGCAGAAATGGAAGAATTTCATTTTGAAACGGATACAAATGAAAACTACAATTTACTTTCACGCTATCGGAACTTGAAAATTTTCTAAAAAAAATGCTCACGATTCTGCCGCAGGTACAGATGAAGTACACTATCAACTTTTAAAACTTTTAGCTTGTATTTCATTACAAACTCTATTTTACATGTATAACGTTATATGGGAAAAGGGCACTTTCCCGAAAAGTTGGTCCAAAGTTACACTCATTCCAATTCCTAAGCCAAATAAAGAGCCTACAAATTCACAAATTATAGACCTATAGCTTTAACTAGTTGTATAATTAAGGCCATGGAGAGAATGATTGACAAAAGACTTAATTTTTACCTCGAATCTAATAATTTGATATCGGAACATCAATCTTGGTTCCGAAAAAACGGAAGCCCCACAGATCAATTAATACGATTAGAATCTTTTATCACAAATGATTTTGTGAGAAAAATAAAATGTAGTTGGCATATTTTTTTATCTATTAAAAGCTTGTGGCACCACGTGGAAACATGGCACCTTAAAAGACATTCATAAAATTGAGTTTAGTGGAAATCTATCTAAGTTTATTTCAAACTTTTATGAATTAGATGTTTCAAAGTTAAGGTTGGCACATTTTTTTCTGATGACTATGAACAAGAACAGGGAGTTCCTCAAGGACGTATCCTCTCACCTACCGTTCAGTATCAAGTCTAACAATATTGTAAAATGTTTTGATGACGATGTGAACTATTCCTTATATGTAGATGAAATTTTGATATGTTACTGGTCTAAAGATATGAAAACAATTGAAACTAAGCTTAAAATTAATTAAAAAAAAAAAAAGAAAAATGAACTATAGAAAGTGGTTTTAAATTTTCAAAGACAAACTGTGTACACTTCTTCCAAGAACGCAGTTGCACTTAGATCCATCATTGAAAATATATTATAGTCCAATTCCAACAGTAGATAAAGCAAAATGTTTTTGATGTATCTTTAACAAAAAACTGTCTTTCATTCCACTTATTAATGCTTTGAAACTGAAATGTCAGAAAGCTTTAAATGTTTTAAATGTACTCTTTTCCACTCTTACTGGGGAGGAGATAAGAAAACTCGTCGATCTATGCAAATCTTTAATACGACCAAAACTGGATTATGGATGTATTATATATGGCTCTGCACGGAAAAGCTACCTAAAAAAGTAGGACATTATTCATCATCAGGGTCTTCGGTTAGCTTTAGGAGCTTTCCATATGTCACCTGTCACAAGCTTGTATTCAGAGGCCCAGGAGCCATCTTTATATGATAGAAGGAAAAAAATATCCTCATAGCACGTAACTAAACTAGCTTTAAATACAAAGAATCCGGTTTACAATGACATTTTTAATCCACCAAACAAAATACTCTGAGCAAAAGTTCTAACCGATCAGTGTTTCTTTAACATATGATTGGACAAAAATGTAATATTACGAGTGATATTTTATTTCAAAATTAACATAATTCATTGAGAGATTTATCTTCAAAATTTAACGACAGAAATCCAAAATATACAAATATAGCACATTAAAAAGTAGACCCATCTAAAAAGTAAAAGTCAAACTCGTCTGCATTCAAAAATCTAGGAGTTCGTGTGTCCACCGTTAGCATTTATGACCGCTAGACACCTGCCTCTCATTGATGCAATAAATGGCTGGATTTCTTGTTGACGTATCCCATTCCAAACATTGATAATTAACTGCTCAAGGGCGCCCAAATTTAATGGCTGAGGAAGAGCCCGAACACTTCTTTGCAACAAGTCCCAGATGTGTTCAATAGGGTTTAGGTCCGGACTTCGTGCTGGAAAAGGGACAAGTCGGACATGATGCGCTGCCAGTAAAGCCTGAGTAGCTCTTGCGTTGTGACATGGTGCATTGTCTTGAGCCAGTGACATAAAACGGTTTGCTCTGATATGAGGTATGATTGTTGGAACAATTACATCGTCCTGGTATTTTCTAGCAGTAAGATTTCCTCTAATGATGACAAGTGGTTTTTTTTTTCTGTTACGGGAGACCACTCCTTCCTGCATGGCATACTCCCGATTTAAATACAATACCTGGCTACTGCGTCAGGGAGATATCTCTTTGGCTCAGTGGTTAGGGTATTGGCTTTGCGTACGGGAGTTCGGAGTTCGAATCCCGCTCCGATCCTTATTTCTGCCATGCATTTATTCATTTGTTTCTTTGTTACGGACTTCGTTCGTACGATTTCTTTGTAATGATACACCTCCCCAGACCATAACAGATCCTCCAGCGAACAGTTCTGTTTCCCTGAAACAGTTTTCTGCATATCGCTCTCCCCTACGGCGATACACACGTTGACGGCCGTCGGCATCACGAAGACGTATTCTGGTTTCATCTGTGAATAAAACATTGGCCCAGTCTGCTCTTGTAAAACGTAAATGTTGACGTGCCCAAGTAAGGCGATTATGTCTGTGTGGATTCGTTAATTTAGGTACCTTGCACGGCCTGTATGCTTTCAATCCAGCGTCTTTTAGACGATTACGAACCGTTGACGATGAAACTGGGCGGTTGTGAAGGCAGATAATGTTCCGAGCAGTAAGTGCAGAGGACGTGAAACGGTTACGCAGGCGGGACACGACGATAAATCTGTCCTTGCGTCGTGATGTAATCTTTCGCCGTGGCCGCCGAACAAGATCCCGGACAATTCCGGTCACAGTACATTTTCTCCACAGTGCGTGAATTTTTGAAAATGCCCTGTTTAATGTTCTAGCCACCTGAAATTAAACGAAATTACCGCTGCATAATTTGATAATTCTACTGCACTCAGTTTAATTTTTCTTTCATTTACTTTGTAAAAAATATTGGCTATGGTGACGTACCTGTCTTATGGAGGCCCCTGCCGTCATCAGTCCTATGGCTCTCTCTCGTTGTTCGAGTGTCATTCTCGCCATGTTTTCTGTTTTTCTGTATCAGTGTTTAAGTCTGACAGTGTACACGCAATAGCTTTAGTGCACGGGTGTTTCACGGGCGGAAAATCAAAATCGGTCACGTGGTTGGATCTTACTTCACGTGCAATTCACTTCGAATTTTAAAAGGCGAGATTTGACAGACATTTAACTTGAAATCTTACTTACAAATTTAAAGTTTCATGCACCATGTAGTTTTTGAAAAATACAATTTCAGAAAGTGATCGGTTAGAACTTGCGCTCAGTGTACTCTTTCAAAATAAACTTCATTTTACGAAACTACTTGGTCTACGAGCTGAACCTCTTCTTAATGAATCAAACATAAATACAAAGAATATTAAGCGTTTTAAACTTCCTGTGAAAGAGCAGTGGACCAAATCCACCAAATATTATTTTTGACCTCAATGTAAATAAAAAAAACGGTTAAAAATCCATTATTTTATCAAAATAAATTTTTAGAAATCAAATCACAGTATAAAGATTACATTTCAATTTATACTGATGGTTCGAAACAATATAACAAAGTTGGTTGTGCTTCAGTACACAAGCAAGAGACTGCCAAAATAAGACTAGCAGGTTACAGCTCTATCTTTTCAGCAGAAGCTGTAGCTTTGAATATTGCTCTATGTTCAAAACAACAAGGAATTTATATATTCTTTTTCTGACTCAATGTCATTTTACAATCCTTAAAAAATCCTGGTCACCCGAATCCGTTAATTCAACAAGTTTTCAGAAAAATGTTTAATTTATGAAGATCAAAAACAATAATATTCTGCTGGAAAGCTAGCCACATTAATATAAAAGGTAATAAAATAGCTGATCAAGAAACAAAGAATACCAAAGATATGACCATAGTCAACATAAAGATTCCTTATACTGACAAAAAACAACAAATAAATGAATTTATCAAGCCTGAATGTCAAATGAAACGGCAATAGTGTTTGAGCAACAAGCTTTTAGCGATTGAACCAAATTTACAGATAAATATGAATTTTATTTTTACCGAAAAAGTCAAGTAATTTTAACAAGATATCGTGTAGGACATTCAAGGTTTTCACATATGCATCTTTTAAAGAATGAGAGAACACCACAATGTATAAACTGTAATGAACCTTTAAATATAAAACACATTTTATTAAACTGTAAAAATTTCGACCGCATACGGTCAAAACATTTTTGAGTTGACAGCTTACAAAACTTATTTTTACATGTAAACCAGAATAACATTTTACATTACCATAAAAGAGATAGATTTTTTATGACAAAGTACAGACTTTCAACTTAACATTTTATTCTTCCGTTTCTAAGTATTACCTTCATACGCGCTAAATGACCACAGCTGTCGGTGCACCATAAAACATCAATTAATAATAATACAACTAATAAGAATGACTAGTTGATAAATGAGGATTTATACTGATATAATATTTTTGCACATTTCTAACAGACCAAAACTTCTTATGAAATTATTTGTTAGTATTTTGCTAGTATTTCAGTAAAGGGAGGTAATTATCATTTCCCTTTGTAATGAGAAGAGAATGGCTCTATGTTTATTAATGATAATTCTGAGAAGGGAAAAACTGAAAAAGTGGCACGGTCAAAGTAGTACAATAATATTCATTTTCAATCATAGCAACTTTTTAGGATAATATTATAGTTGAAATGTCTTTTTTCGATTAGAATGAAACTACCTTAACTCGCAGAACGGCGGGTGATAACTTTGGCGTATGGCGGGCTATTCGGGCCATTATTGAGCGTGTACATATTTTTACTGAAATGTTCAAATTTAAATTACAAAAATCCAGGCCATGATTTTTTTCGGTGCAACTTGTTTTTTTGGGGGTATTTTTATGTATATTTTCTTACGTGGAATGTAAAAATGATTTGTTTTGCAATTAGTTCCAATACATCTGTCGGGTTGACTGGGCTAATGTAAACCTTGAAGGTATGTCATCTATCTCTCGTCGTTCATCATTACTTACAGCGTGGTTTATTCAAGAAATGAAGAGAATTTTATTTTTTCTTGGAGGTAAGATTAAAAAAAAGTAATCACGGTTTCATACAGCGTGATTAGGTCTCTTTTTTATAGAGTGAGATTACGTTTTTTTTTATACAGTGTGATTAGGCTTTTTTGTCATACTTCCATGAAAAAAAATAAACTTCTCTTGATACCTTATAATTTGGTATTACAGACAACATACAACCACGGAAATAATTCAAACTGCGTTCATTTTCCTCAGTTTTAAATCAAATGTAGGGGTTTCTAAATCCACTTCCACTCATATTTGTATGGCGCAAGAATACAATAGGGAAGCAGTTTTCAGATACTCAATACTGAAAATGAACAAATAGAACGAAAGTAAATGAGCAAAGCACTGTGTAGGACCCCCAAAAGTCATCTTCAGCAAAAGAAGTTTCGGCACAAGGTGATTTTTTTCATGGAGCTAACTCACCAATGTCATGAAAACAACTGATATTACATTATTGAATGAGAAACTACGATAGAAAGGAGATTGTTTTGATTCTAACATGACAAACTCCTAATGAGAGGGAAACAAGTTCATAATTAAAAGTATGAATGCGAATGCAGATTATAGTCCATTGAATAACAGTAGATAGATAAATACCCTATTAGCCTCATCCCGTATCCCAATCACCCGATCTGAATCATTTCTCCCGATTTCTCGAGTGAACCGATTGTCTTATGCTTTGATATATATTGCCACTTACTTACTAGCAATATTTCTTACGCTAGTCATCCTTTATGATAAACTTAAATTTGCTATCCTATGATGGACATAATTGTATGTTTTTTTTATAATTATTCATCAAAAATTTGTTTTTATTGAAAAAAAAAAAAAAAAAAAAAAAAAAAAAAAAACACACACAAACAAACAAATTGCAGCGCTTATTATATAGTAGAAAAAGTTTTGAATTTTTCTTTAAGTTTTAAAAATAATATGTAAATGGCGCTTAAATCTGTTATAGAAGACTGTTTAAAATATAAGCTTGAATGTATTACTAAGGATAAGGTTTTTTACTTGGTTTCCTAAAGTAAAAGAAGTATCTGAAATAAGTAAAGCATATTTGAAGCATTAAAAAAATATGTACCGTCATGTATATTGAGTGTAGCAAAGCTAAAAGAGAATTTGGTGATACTGATTTTTTTTTTTTTTTTTTTTTTGTTGTAAATAACAACAATTACAACCGAAAGCATAATTATTATCTATGAGAGGTGATGTTAATATTTTAACTGCGTTCGATAGAAATTTAAATGCTTTAAACACAGAACCAATTTATCAATATAGTAGAGTTGATAAACCTAATGCATCGCATAACATGATGTTGTATAAGATACCTGTTATCAATAAATTGCACTTTGGTAATTATTGTAAGTTGTTGGGTCTTAATACCCCTAAATTCTTCCCTAATATTTTACAACGATATAGCACATGAATTACCTAGAATGAATCATAATAACCTTAGAGCAGATGCGTTTCATTTAAATTATAATAGTTATAAGTTTTATGAAAGTGCTATAGTTAATTTCGTTTGAAATGAAATAGTAAAACTGCTTAAGGACCTTGACTACTATAAAATAAGAGAAGTGCTTATGATGATACAGACTACTACACAACACGAAGAATGCTTCAAAAACGATATGGTTTACCTGTGACTGAAAACAGGAGAAACATCATGTCCCCTCCTATTATTAACTCATCTATGCAATCTGAATTGGAAGGTATGTTAAGAAATAAAATACGACGTGCTCCATCATAATTATCATTCATACGGAAGAATATGTTACCCTAAAGCAACAACTAATATATTTCTTCAACATTTAGATGGTTTTAAAACCTTCAATATACTATGAAATTAGTGATGAAATGTATAAAAGATACCAAAATAACCAATTTCCAAGTTATTATTTTTTATGTACATAGTAGATAATAAAGATCTTACAGAAACTTGTGGTTCGGGTTTTTCAATTGATGATGAATGTGTCAAACATTTTGGTTTATATTATCATTTACTTTGCTTAGATAGACTGAATGGATTATTATGGAATAAAAAAAAAAAAGGAATTATGTAGGTCATCCATCGATTAGTTTTGAACATTTAACACCATTGACAATGAATGACGATAAAACGATCTATTCAGAAACTTGTGTTATATGTCTTGAAAACGAACCTAATGTACTGTTTTGTGAATGTGGTCATATATGCACATGCAAAAGATGTGATACATTAAAAAGTTTTAAAAATTGTCCCATGTGTAAAACACACAATACAGTAAAACGTAAAGTTTAATTTAAAAAAAATATTTCTTCTTTTGTTTGGTTGAAAAGATATATTTTAATTATATTTTTTTACTCTATCTTAAAAGAATCAAATTTATTTAAAAATGTTACACAGCAAACATTACATTGAGAGAATTCTAGAAAAGAAAATTTTGCACTCACCTAAAACGACAATATTTAAAGATGGTAGGAGGTTTTTGGAGTTTCCTGGTGCTATGGTTGACTCTAACAATTATTACAGTAAGCCGAGAAAAATAATACCGGCCGTGTATTACGAAATTAGTAAGTTATGGCTGAAACGGGTGAAGAAAGTATTTTATCGAGCGGTGTCGTAGTTGTTGATGAAACGGGGTGTAAATACAGTAAACGTTATGGAACTGGTTGGTACCGTAATTATTTAAGATATTTATCTGAGATATTTATAAGTGATTACGAATATGATGTAAATCCTTTGTCTTGTGCTAAAGATATTATCCCTACTACAACTGTTGAGAATGAAACTAATGAGAGAAGAGTATTACCTAATTAAGCTGCTAGTGCATTACCCGCTTTAGGAGTTGGTGCCTTATCTTTTTTAGCTGGTTACCTGGTGTACCTGGTTTATCTGGAAACCCACCTCAATCAAGTACTGGTTATAATTGAGTTAACCGAGAGAATTGGGGTGATACAAGTGATCAAGAAGATGAGGAAGAAATAACTACTGTGCAAAAGTTAGGTTTTAACGTGAGTAATTCATTCCGTGAAGAGACATGTATAATATGTTTAACCAATGAACCTAATATTTTGTTTCGTAATTGCGGTCATATATGTATATGTGAAGAATGTGATAAAATAAAAAGTTTAGGTAGTTGTCCCATATGTAAAACGGGAAATACCATTAAACGGAAAATTTAAAAGATATCTTTTTGTTTGGTTGGAAAGATATCTTTTAATTATATTTTTTTATTTAAGGGATATCGGGGGACGTATTTATCCAAAGAAAAAATCTGTAAACCCCAAACACAGAGAGATTTAGACTTTGATATTCCTTACAAAAAAAATGAACTGCAATTATAATACCAACAAGAATTTTTAAAAATGTTCAGTAATTGTATAAGAAGAATTCATTTTATGTTGTCCCCTGAATAGACCGACAAACCTTTCTAGATTGCCTTGGTCCGTCATTGGTGGCAACTTTCAATAACCTTACAACCTGTTGGTTTCTTTTTAATACCCTTTTTTGAATATAGTATTAAACTATTGGTGTTGTTTGGTAACTTTTAAAGTTGTAAAAAATTTGAAACCAAAAAGTAAGGCTCGCTTATAATATAAAACCATATATAAAATCCAACTTTATGCAAATAACAAGATAAAAATACTTGTTAGTATTATAACACACACTACAGACAGGCAAGTTAGCTAAAAAATGTTGTCTAACGTAATGATCAGTTCTTTATATTGAAATATTGGAAAAATCCCATATACTCAACGTAAGTTGCTAAATTTAGAACACTTATTGCGAAATACTATGTAGTACACATCACGCGGTTAAAATTAATCATTTTAAAATATTTAGCACTTTACACGCTAATTATTTTACTTTACAAGTCTAATTCTATCAATAGTGTAATATATGTATGAGTAACACCAGGACTTTTAGAATTTGTTTTGAAGTTGATGACATCACCTCTACTAACTGGTGAAGACACAGTTATAATCCTTTTAACTACATCATTAGGAGATTTTGAAATAGAAAATGTGTTTTTTTTTTTCTACTCCACTTAACGTAACTGCTAATGAAGCATTTTTTTAGGTGAGGTATCAAAAGTACCGTTGCTCGTATAATTGTTCCAGAGGTAGGCATGGTATACCCACCTAATTCATGGATACCCCCTGAACCAAATGAAAATGGAAATGAATTCTGAACTAAACCACCTTGTGCTTCAGCCACTATTGTCACAATTGCTTTACGTATTTCACCATCCACATACTCTTTTGTAGCAGCATCACCAGGATTTATAGGTGTTGGTAGAGAAGATATCTTTTTTCCTACTGCATTTAAATCAACGTTCATTTCAGAAACATCACCAAATTTAGAAAAAGGTAAAAAAATCTCGTATTGTTCCAATTTTTCCAGAAACAAAATCTCTCACATATTTATCCACATATCGCTTACGAGCAGCTTCATATTGTTCAGTAGGGTCAGGAAGATTTAGCAATTGTTTGAATCCCATATTAATATTATGTATAGCCTGATAGTTTCCATCCTCCTAAAAAACGGAGAACTATTTCCATTAATGTTACCACCTCCTTTATTATCCGCTACAAAATCATCTACATATTTTTTATTCACAGCATTATCATCACTAAAGCGTTCTTGAAAAAAGTGCAATTCGATGCCTCATCCCAATTACACCTTGTGCCACGTAGTGGGGGCCTTACCCAGTAAACGCACAACCTCCCCATCATCATCAGTTATAACGTTTGTCTTAGTAAGTGCAATATTCTCTTTGTTTCTACTATAGCTTCATCTACATATCCCTTTGTAGCAGCATCAGAGCTTTCTTCAGGTTCTCTCAGATTATTTAAATGTTGAAAAGCCATGTTTAGGGGATCTGTTGCAGCATAACTACCATTGTCTTTTAAAAAGACAGCAGGAACGCGTGATATCTTATTATCTAGTGGCTCACTCTACCTATCTATGTACTCTTTAGCATTGTTTTCTACTCTATCGACATACTCCTTTGATGTAGCATCATTTGGTGTTGTTGGAGTAGGCAAACCAAAACGTTTTTTTGTCTGCCATGTTTACACCCAAAGGTAAAACAAAATTTCCATTTTCATCTTTAAATTTTTCAATGTATTGATCTACTTATTTTTATACATATGTGTCTACATATTCTTTATTAGCAGCTTCACGATTTTCTTCTGGAACACGTAAACCTCCCAGTTTATTACCACCAATGTATAATGAATCTTTAGCTGTATAACCACCCCCACTTCTTCGTTCAAAAGCACTCTCAGAATCTACATATTCCCTTGTGGCTACATCTTTTGGATAAGTCGGCTCCCTTACATTATTTAAAGTAAAAACTCTCATATCTATTGAATTTTTAGCTGCATACCCATTTTGATTAATAAATGGTGAGTTTGTGAGAATGTCTTTTAGTTTCCTTATATGGTTATCAACATATATTTTATTTGCAGCATCGGCATCATTTCCAGGCGGTGAAACATTTTCCAGCTTTTTGTTGTTTATATCTAAGTCATTTCTTAAAACATATGAGCCATCACGATTTCTATCAAAAAATTCTCCTCCTTTAACATTATCTATATAATTTATTGTAGCAACATCATGTGGGTCAACGGGGTCGCTAACCCTCACTAAAGTATCACCAGCCATATTCATCGAGACTGTTACGGTGGTGGTTCCATCTGTTCGTAAAAAATATCATTCATATAAGTGAGTGACACGCCGTCATCACTTGTTTTAACATTATCTTTTATTCTTCCAAATTTATCAACAGGCATTTCATTTTTTATTACTAAAATAATTTATTTAAAACATTTTGAAATTCATTGCCTAAACCCAACTCTTTAGGTACGTAAAGACATAAATATCCGCAAAACACCTCTCCATCTGGTTGTATCTGGTCACTATTGTAATGTATTGGACTTTTTAGGTACTCTTTAATTTCGATAGGAGGTTGTATACCATAACTGTCAAAGTAATATTTAGTTTTACCGTTTTTATACCAAGCAACCTAATGCATACCAGCCCCGCTTGTGTCATCTATACTGCAATACTTTTTTCTACACTTTCTTGGTAAAGTGTTTCGTAAAAACACTCCCTTATAAGAAGGAATCTCCTTACGTTTTGCTGCATTTTCCAGTTCGAAAATGTTTAACGGCCTATTTGGTAAAATTACGTTTTTGACTGCAATAATTCTCAATTTTTATTATTCTAAAATGTTTACAATATCATTATTATCAAACCATGAATTAAACTCATCCCTTCCACTTTAGTAACGATTTTCTTTTCCTTTTTTAATCACCCTTTCTATTCTATACAGGTCCTGGCTAGTTTTTTTGTAGCTGAGGTTCATAAAAGGTACCTTATATTTCTTCTCCATTAAGGTCTTTTATTTTATACGTTATGGGTGATGTGTGCTTTACCTCAGAAACTGTAAAAAACATCTTCAGTCCATCTAGTGGCATAACCTTTCTCAAGTCTTCTTCTTCTTTTTAGTTATCCTTACTTTATCTCCAACGGAGAACTTAGGTTTTGTAACTCTTATTTCGAAACGATCGGGATTAAAGGTTTCTCCAAACTTTTGTTTCATTTTCTTCTATACTTGCATTTACTGGCGTCATCTTAATAGAAGAATGTCTCGTGTTATTATATTCTTTAATGAGATTTGGCAATACGTTAATGCAAACGTTTGTAGAGTTAGCAGAAAAATACTTCCACATTTTTTCTTTCATTTTTCTAATCTATCTCTCAACTACGCTAGATTTTTCTTCATTTTCGGTAGAATGCAACTCAATTAAGTCTTTAACATCTTTGTTATAAAACTCTTTACACTTATCTACCCACATTTATTTCTCCGGTTTTCTCTCCTTAAAAATACTCTTTAATGGTGAAGCGACAGACTTACCTGTTTTGTCTTTTAATGGTATCAACCATCCGTATTTGGAAAAGATGTCAATAACAGCGAGAAGATATTTTACACCACGGTTAAATTTAGAAAACACTTGCATGTCTGCTAGATCTGCTGCCCATATCCTATTAATGCCGCTTACTTTAACTCTCCTTTTCTTAAATTTTCTCTCTACGGGTTTGTGTTATTCTTCCGCTAAATTTATCATGCTGAATTTTTTTTTTAACTCCCATCCAAAATCGAGGCTTAGTTCCAATTAAATTAGAAACAATTCCTCTTTCCATTTTCTCTCTTAAAGTGGGATTGTAAATACCTTTTAGCTCTGCTTAGATATCTTTATCACAAACAGAATTTCTTGTAGCTGTATCATTGTTTTGGAGATAACATATGTCATGATGATAAGCGGCTCTATCTACTCTATTAACAGGTTTGCTCCAATCCTTTGGTTTTAAATCTTGGTTTAATCTTTTTTTAAGGTTAGTGCCTGGACCCGTAAAGTTATATTCAGGGAGATGCATTTCGAAAGGCATATTGTTAATCATTTTGTTTAAAACTGACTCACCCTCTTTTCCTTCCTGCGCCTTAATAAACTGGGTTTTAGTTGTTCCACAAACCACACATTTCCCCGTCTCATATTTCTTCCATTTTTACTAAAGTATATTCCATGTTACTTGTATCAGTAACTGTTTTATATTTAACGCAATACATTTCATATAATAATAAGAAAAAAAGTTATATAAAAAAAGGAATGTAATTGATTTATCATGGAACGAAATAGTATCGAGGAGATTTAATCATCCTCTTTTACCAAAGAGTATTAGAGGGTTAATCTAGGGTCAATCAGGATGTAGTAAAACAACTCTTCTACTGAACCTTTTGCTCAGACTGGGTTGGCTCGACTACAAGGAGTTGTGTGTTTTTGGAAAAAAGTCTTCTTCAACCGGAATATCGCATACTTAAAAAAGCCTCTGAAGAAAGACTACCAAAAGAAGGTATTTTCAGGTTGTTTAATATGCGAGATGAAATACAGAATTTAAATGTTTCTCCGACAGCTTTGGTTGAAGAATGGGTGAAAACGTTTAAAAATAAATCGGATATAAAATGTAGTTTTTTTTAAACTGCAGACCAGGTACCTCACGCAAGAGAGTTAAGCCCAGAAAACAAAAATTTAATGATTTTCGATTGCGCTCATGGTGTAAGATCGTTTTGTGATTGGTCAGAATCGGATCATGTGATAAAAAACCTGCATGTTATTTTTCGATGAACGCAATAGCACTACTTTCGGTTTTTCCAAATTGTTGATGGTATCTAATTTTAGATTTCATGCAAACTGTATATGGGCTATATTTAGAGTTCCGTCGCTGAATCAGTCAAATGCAAAAAGATCGATTTCTTTTTCTTTAAAAAAAACTTGCAATAAGGAAATTAACGAATAAACCTTGACAAAATGATGCCTGTTTAACATTATTTGCACCCTAAATTAAAAAGAAAATACACTATGCCAACAGTAAATAGAGAGTCTGAATGGTCGACGTCATCAGATACATCATTCAATACGTCAGCGATCGATTTCTATGAAGCCAAGGTCACTGAGTTAAATTTAGTACTCTTTGTAAACGGAAAAATCACTCTTGCATAAATGAACATGATTTCTTGTTTCATAACGGATTCAAATTTTTTTATTGCAGGGATTAGGTTAAAAAAATGCTATTGACAAGAAAAAATTTATCGTGGATTTGATGGAATGTATATAGTGAAAGAACTGTTGGAGAAAGGATCGAAAGAAGTGAATACGCAGTGTTAAAAATTTTTGAAATGTTGGCGTGATAGGAACGATATTAGAAACAAGCTTAAAACTGAGAAACCAAAAATACATATTGAAAAATTAACAGCTGCGACACCGTTTTTTATGTTCTAATAAGTGGGTCACAAAACGTTGGCGTCATTCGATTCATATCTTACAAGAAACATAGGACAGACCAAGTCTTATATCGGCAACAGACAGATACTCATCGAGAACAGATCTGCCGACGGCACGTACGCATATTCTTTACAAATTATCTACGAAAAAGTCATTCGAAAGAACACATCGTCCGCTTAGCCTCAAGTTTAGATAGTTGATTGTATTGTTCATATAGATCTACATAATTATTCTATTCTTCAATTTTGTTCGATGAATCATCGAAAGTATAATTTCAAAGCCAGCAAAATGGCCGCCTTCGACTAAAAAAAATGTTGAAAAGCTAAAAATAGATTGTGTATTCATGCCCGTTCTACCAAGTATCAGCAAAGGAAATTAACTCGTATTTACTGTGGTATTTGTCCGTGATTTTTTCTCTCTATCATTTTCGAAAAGTGATTTGTAAGTGAACAGCGAGTGCAATTATAAGGGTTGAGTGCATATTTTTGTGTTTTCATCGAGATATAAAATGCAATTGCCTTATTACATGGCAAATAACGCCCGAAGGGCGTTATGTTAAGCCATGTAATAAGGCCATTGCATTTTATATCTCGATGAAAACACAAAAATATGCACTCAACCCTATATTTAAGAAAAACAAAATAATTGTGAGTGCTACTACATTCGCGGAAGACATAGTAATGGCTGCTTTAACCTTTCACGAAACTATTTTAGGTTACCAAGGCAAACTATTAGAGAAAACACAAATTTATTTGTCTTTTCCCACTAGACCTAAAAAACATTAACCGTATTTATAGCGACCACAAATGGGGATATGTCTAAGGATGAGTTTAGAAGATTTTGCAATGAGTGTTGGGAAAAACCACACGGTTCCGTTACTATTGATTTAATGAGTAAAAAATATGATGGGAAGTACAGAAACGGTTTTGGTAACTTTTACATACCGAATTAAAAGATATATCTTTACTAGATAAAAAAGTGGAGGACCTTTTAAAACAAATTGTAAAAAATGCAGAACCCAAACCAACAACACAAATTGTAGTAAGCGGCAATAAAATACGCATTACAACAAGATTTATCCCACCTATTCAATTGGACACGGGTAAAAAAAAATATGAAATAGCTCTGGTAGACCTTGAAACTTACTACTCTTTTCCAAACATTGATGCAACAAACAACATCTTAATTTATTCTCCAGACAATGGTGCTGCATGGCATAAAGTTAAAGTACCAGAAGGAAGTAATCAACTTACAGACATTAATGATACCATTCAGCAGGAAATGAGAAAAAAGAAACATTATGATGCGGCCAATGATGAATATTATATTTACATTTCCGCAAACACAAATACACTAAAGGCAGTTCTTATTTTAGAAAATGGTTACCAGAAGATTTTAACCATCCAAACTCGATTTCTAAAGTATTAGAATTTACTCACGCAAATTATACGCAAGGATTTCACGAGTCGGAGAATGCAGTGGACATTCTCAGTATAAACAGCTTGTTCGTTAACATTGATATTATCTCAGGAAGTTATGTTAACGGTTCAACGCAAAATACGATTTACTCTTTTTTCCCAAATGTTCTTCCCGGATATAAAATTGATGAGACTCCTCGATAACAGTGAATGAAATACACAATATGACGGTAACAATTACAGACCAAAATGGAACTTTACTAAATCTTAGAGGAGAAACTTTAACAATTAGATTTAAGATTAAAGAAGCAAGATAAAAAAAAATACTGTATATATAAAAATGGCAAGTTATACGACTGTAAAAGCTAATATATCAGAAGGGCAAAAGCTTCAACATGCTGTTAAAGCTAGATGCCCAGTACGTATTCGTTTAGGTCATAAGGCTTTAAATGGTAATGATATTATAGCATTAACCGATTCACAAGTAAAGAAAATGGCTAAAGCCTATTAGAATTGTAAAGGCATAACGATTAGAATGAGCGCTAAACAACTTATACATAACATGAAGATAAAGGGTGGTTTTCTCGGAATAATTGCACTCATGGTGTAAAATCGTTTTTTGATTGGTCAGAATCGGGTCATGCGATGAAAAAACCTGCATGTTATTTTTCGATGAACGCAATAGCACTACTTCGGTTTTTCCAAATTGTTGTTGGTATCTTATTTTAGATTTCATGCAAACTGTTTATGGGCTACATTTAAGTTCCATCGCTGAACCAGTCAAATACAAGAAGATCGATTTCTTTTTCTTTAAAAAACTTGCAATAAGGAAACTAACGAATAAACCTTGACAAAATGATGCCTGTTTAACTTTATTTGCACCCTAAATTAAAAAGAAAATACACTATGCCAACAGTGAATAGAGAGTCTGAATGGTCGACGTCATCAGTTACATCATTCAATACGTCTGCGATCGATTTCTATGAAGCTAAGGTCACTGAGTTAAATTTACATGCATTACACTGTGTAAACGGAAAAATCACTCTTGCACAAATGAACTTGATTTCTTGTTTCACGACGGAGTTAAACCTTTTTATTGCGGGGATTTGGTTTAAAAAATGCTATTGACCAGAAAAAATTTATCGTGGATTTGATGGAATGTATATAGTGAAAGAACTGTTGGAGGAAGGATCGAAAGAAGTGAATACACTATGTTAAGAATTTTTGAAATGTTGGCGAGATAGGAACGATATTGGAAACATGCCTAGAACTTGGAAAACAAAAATGCATATTGAAAAACTAACAGCTGCGACACCGTTTTTTATGTTCTAATAAGTGGGTTGGCGTCATTCGATTAATATCTTACAAGAAACATAGGATAGACCTAGTCTTATATCGGCAACAGATAGATACTCATCGAGAACGGATCTGCCGACGGTACGTACGCATATTATTTACAAATTATCTATGAAAAGGTCACTCGAAAGAACACATCGTCCGCTTAGCTTCAAGTTTAAATAGTTGATTGTATATTCATATAGATCTATATAATTATTTCATTCTTAAATTTTATTCGATGAATCATCGAAAGTATCGATTTCAAAGCCAACAAAATGGCCTCCTTCGACAGAAAAAATATGTTGAAAAGCTAAAAATAGATTATGTATTCATGCCGTTCTACCAAGTATCCACGAAGGAAATTAACTCTGATTTACTGTCGTATTTGTCCGTGAAGTTTTTCTCTCTGTCACCTTCGAAAAGTGATTTAAGTGAACAGCGAGTGCAATTATAAGGGTTGAGTGCGGATTTTTGTGTTTTCATCGAGATATAAACCCTTCGGGCGTAATTTGCTATGTAATAGGGCAATTGCATTTTTTATCTCGATGAAAACACACAAATCTGCACTCAGCCCTATAATGTTGGCTGGATTGGCCGCAAGAACTTTACCAATGTTAGTATAAACGGTTTTACCGGCTTTAAGTGTTGGAGCTCTTTCTGGATTAGCCTCATTAGGAGTACAAAGAGCGATGGGAGTCAGGTCTTTACCTTAAAAAGGGAGGTTGCGTTTGTCAGGTAGAAACACCTCGAAAATTAAAAACGGTAACCTGGGAAATATTTTGTCAAGAAAAGCTTACATTAAAACCTAATGAAGTAAAACAAATACTATTAGGGTTTGGTTTTATGATGACTAAAGGAGTTGTTTTAACTCCATTACCATACAATTTGAAAATTAAGTGGTGTAGTTTACAAAATGAGGTTGACCTCGGAAATGCTGAAAATATCATAATTACTATTACAAACAATTTTAACGAAAAAAAAAAAAAAAAAAAAAACAATAACAATTGAGGAAAACGAGCTTTTATGTCTCGTTTACTATTCATTAAAAAAATATCATTCTAAAAAAATGGAGACGAAAGGGAATGTGTACCCAAAATTACCTTCTGCTCCTCCAATTGAAGAGGGGCAAAGATATCGACTGTAAAAAATTAATGGAATCCAGAAATTTTTAGGAAAAGAAAAATCCAAAAGAGAAACCGTAAGTAAAAAATATCTTAGAGCTGCAAGGATAGTAGATAATATAGATGAAGTTTTAGTTACGGTTACAACGGTTTCAGGAATTGCTAACAACAGTAGTTGCGATACCTGCAGTGATAGAATAAGAAGGAGCAGAAGCTTTTACTGGTCTTTTAAGCTTAATTGGAAAATATAGTTTAAGGAACTCTACTGCAAAAGCTGAAAAACACGAAACAATTAAAACAATTGCGGATACCAAGTTAAACACAATATCCTCACATCAATCGAAAGCTTTGAGTGATAACAAAGTTACGGACGAAGAATTGCAACTAATCTTGGAAGAATTAGAAAAGTATAAAGTAATGAAGGAAGAAGTTAGGTAAAAAAAAAAGGTATCGACTGAAACGGAAGAATCATTAATCGAGAAAGGGAGGCAAGAAGCGCGTGAGTCCTTTCGGAAGTTGGTTGAAAAGAATAATAACACCCTCTGAAAGTAACAAACCAAAAATAAATTTTTCATATGGATGTAGCTTTAGCTGTGTTAGCGGTGAAACGTCTTAAAAACGATGATAAAAACTGTCATAAAAACTCTGATAAAAACTGTTTTAAAAAATATTGTCAGTAATAAGATATGTCATTTCTAAAAATAAGCGATCCTGCAAAAAGGGACCTAATTGTAAAAGAGTACCTCGAAACAAAAAAGAATATCCGGGATAGTCAACTAGCGGAGAGAACAGGGGAAAAAGAATTGCAAACTGACCTTTCAAAGTTTTCTTAAACCTATTACAGAAACACAAAAAGCTACAGCATAGGAGCTTGTAGAAGAACTTAAGCCTTTAAAAGAAGGTATAGAGGCCTTGCCGCAAGCTATTAAGTTACAGCAAACTACTAAGGAACCAACCTATCCTACAGTCATGGCATATACCTCTGAAGGACAAGTGGAAACTTTGGGGGAAAAGGAATTGTGGAAAGATGGAGAAGAGCATTCTATTGGGCCAGTCGCAAAGGAGTACTTTGTAAAATTTGTCAATAAAGAAGACCAACGAAATATCGATAGTACATTTGGATTATATGATAAAGATGATAAATTTTATATCGGTATTGAAGCAGTCATTGTAGAAGATAATGATATTGTGATTAGAGATGATACATATAATGGAACGCCTGGTTTATGGGAATTCATTGTTCATAGAGACCCAGATAAAAACGTTTATATACATGAGGACCTTGCAGATTATACGCATTTAATGATAAAAACCAACGCTCTTTATCGTGATAACAACCCAAAAAACGTCCATCCTAAAGGTGATACAAGGTCGGAAAAATGGGATAACATACTTAGACCTGTTTGGATTAACAGAAAAAAGTATGAGGGAAAGGGTATCGTTGTTATCCCGTGTGACCCAAACATATCAATAGAAACATTTGACAAGTTGTTAGCAAGCGAAGAAGCGGGTAACAAAGATGTAAGAAACGAGTTAGTAAGTACATATGTTAGTAAGTGTATATTTGACGAATTAAAAAGACAAGGTGTTATAGATTCGAACGCTTATAAAAAATTAATGTCTACACTATAAAACATGAATACGCCTAAAAACAGAGGATTTAATAAAAGGTATGCATACGGAAGTAGCGGAATCTCTGACAGCATTGTAAGCCCTCTTACAAAACTTTTTCCAATAGCGCGGCTAAACAAATTGCATCTTCTGCCTTAGATGTAAAAAAGAGTGTTGCTAAGGAAGGAGCAAAAAAGCTTTAGATGCTGGAAAGAGTGCTGCTGTAGACGCAGGAAAGAAATTAGTTGAAAAAGTTCAAAATCACGCAGAACTTTAGAAAAACATACTGCTAAAGCGTAAGGTACCACTGTGAACACGGTGAGCAACCCTACAACGCAAAAAATTAGCACTTTAATAGATGGGAGCGCAATTGCTATGAAGGACTTAGTTAAAAAATTAAACAGTAGATCGGGCATTAAAGTAACATGAAGGAAAATAAGCCTAACACAATTATAAATTTTGCTTTAAAAAATATTATTGTGTTAATAAAATGGGCATTTTAAATATCACCGAACCAATTGTAAAGCATGATAGTATTGATGAGTATGAGCATTTTGAGTATAACCCAATTACGGGCACAAAACTCGGCAACTCAAGAGGAGAATTTAGGATTAGCATTGAAACTCAAGATATTTTTACACATCCTTGTGAAAGTTATTTACTTATAGAAGGTCGCTTAACAAAGGCTGGTGGAACAGCTTACGCAAATGCTGACAGTATTTCCCTAACAAACAACGCCCTGATGTATCTTTTTAAAACTATTAAGTATCAACTTTCCGGTCAAGAGATTGAAACCATAATACATCCCGGCCAAGCTACTACAATGCTCGGGTTGTTAAATTATCCGGATGATTTTTCTAAACCACAAGGACTTTATCAATTGTGGTATAATAATTCAGACCCAAAAGGAAAATTTAGCTTTAGAGTTCCATTAAAGCATATATTTTGTTTTTGTGAAGACTATAATAAAACTTTGAATGGAATGAAACAAACTATCACCTTGGACAAGAAATGATTATAATGATGCAATTTTTACAGTTAACGGTGTTGATGCTGGTAAAATTACGTTGGATAAAATATCGTGGTACATGCCGCACGTGATGCCCGCGGATAAGGAGAAAATGGAACTGTATAAACTTATCGAGAAAAAAGAAAAAAATCCAGTTGGATATAGAATGCTACAATGCGACTCTTTCTCAGTTCCTCAGTCAACATCATTTACTTGGAGACTTTCCGTTAAATCATCCACCGAGCTGCCGCGTTTTATCTTTGTTGGGTTTCAGACTGATAAAATTGGTGACCAAGAACGAAATCCGTCTTCATTCGACATTGTAGATGTTAAAAATATTTATGTTATGTTAAATTCCACAAGATACCCAGTGGCTGACTATATTCTTTCATTTCCAAGACAGCAATTTAATAGAGGTTATGTTGATGCTGCGTTATTTAGGTCTAAGTTTTATAACATGGATGAGTTAGTATCAAACCCTAATATTCCCCCCCCCCCCTCAGATTATAAAAACCTCTATCCTTTGTTTTTGTTTGATGTTTCTATGCAAAGTGAAAGGTTAGAATATTCTGTTACTGATATACAAATCAAGGCTAATTTTCATCAAAATGTACCCCCAGACACAGAAGCATATGCTGTTAGTATAAGTGATAGGCTAATTAACTTTCAGTCTGACGGTAATAAAATGAGTGTAGTGTATTAAACGTGGGAATTTAGAATTTTTACATCACACCAAATAACAAAATATATATATCACTGAAATTTATATGAAAAAACAATACAAATCATCAATAATTAAGAATCATAAAGTTACCAAAAAAAAAAATGTTTTTGATGGTATTCACTTAAAAGGCTAAGTAGCCTCTTAAGCTATTTTTAGATTTCGCGCCAAAAATAAAAAAGTGCATTGTGGGAATGTTAAATGACTGGCACGTGACTAATGACGCTTAGATTCCATTGTATAACAAACATGCAATTATTTTTCATGATATCTTCTTCGGACGCTATGTTTGAAGCTTTGCAATTGTATTTCCGGTATGTAAATGAGCAAGTTGTTGATTAAAGATAGAAATGTTTCCCATCGGTGTCGACCTTGGCCGTAGTAAATCTCTAATTTCTCGTGTTGTCGGATGGTTTTCGACTACTTGAGTTTTATGAATGACGATTATAAGGCTTTTGGAGTATAAGGATGATATCTTTGTATTTTTGTAAAATTTTTGTCCCAAATTCTGAAGGGCCACCTTTAATTTAAGTATATTTTTCTTTTATATAAAAATGATAAAGTTTTCAGATTTAAAAGAAATTCTTAAAGTAAATACTATAAATTTTCTCTCTTACTGGGATAAAAAGGGGTTAGTTGAGTTGGTAAAAGAACGCGGCTTACTACCAGAGGAAGAGCCTAATCCAGAAAAGAAAAAAGACCCTAAGTTTGACAGAATACAAACTATTATGAAAAATCCTAAAACAGTTACTTTAGAAGATGTTAACACTGGGGAAATAAAAACTTTCCCATCGATTTATAAGGTTGGTAAATTTATAGACCGTTGTCCTCAAACGATTATGAATTGGGATGGAAAGGTTTGGAAAAATAAATATAAAATTAACATTCTTTAATTGTATTATGACTGTTTATAGGCATAATAAATCTTTTGATGTTAATAAGTTAAGAAAAAAAGATAATATATAAAATGTGCTTTATACGTAATATTGGTAATAGGATATAAAATGTAGCTCGACAAGCTGTGTCTAATGTTTACTCCGAAGCAAAACGACTTGCTTCAGCGGTTGTTCCAGAATCCATACAAAGAGGAATAACTGATTTTGGTAACTGGCTAACCAGTAATGTAGAAACAACACAGATACCACAGGTGTTGGATGAAATTGTTGAGCATGTTAGAGTAAATTACCCTCCAATAAGGCAGTTTCAAATTAGAATTGGTCAATCTGCATTTAGAGAGTATGCTACTCAACACATTATAAATGGTACAGAAGGATAGATTTTTCATGGAAACGAGGGATATTCTTCTAAACAATCTTCGAAGAAACCTACAAACAAAGGTAAAACTTGTACTTAGGTGTAAATAGACCTGTACGAATTATGACGGGCGGCGTGAGTGAACATCAGAAGACGAGCTCTTTGCGAGGGAAAATCTCAAACAGATCGGGAAAAAGTCACCGTTTACATAGGCGTAGCAAACCTATGGGAAATTGTACTTTGAAAGCCCTATACATTTGTATATAATTTATGCTTAGATTCAGTTAATATGCGTTAATCTGAAATTAACTCAGTAAACATTTAATAAACATTAAATGAACTCTACAATATTTATCCTTGACACGCCAACAGAAACCCAAGTGATTTTAAAGTACATTGGGCTAATATGTTGTTGGAAATGGAGCTACCAGATTTAATTGTATACGAGAAGCTTTGTTGAATTGATAAACACAAATAGATCTGATTAAATAAGTGTCTGTGAAAATCAATCCTGCGATGTAACTGGCATTGAAATCTATTCACTACATTACTGTATTTTTCTGGTTAACTGGTATGATGCAAGCTTGCTTGGCTTGCTCGTGCATTGAGTATACATAGGCTAAGCCTATTTTTTTCTTCGTGTAAGGTTATGGCAAAAACGTTTAGTAACATTATTTATTCTCAGTAACGAACTCAAAAGTTGAAATAGGTTAGTTAAAGCAATTAAGAAGGAGACAATGCTCATTCTGAGGTCATACATAGCCCAACAAAGAAAATTGGGCTGCATGTTGCGGAACATCAGGGAGAATTTGGACCAACTGCTTAACGGTGCTAGAGACGGTTCAATTTCCTGATGGTACCAGAGACCTTACTGATACGATCCTTTAAAAAGCTTCCGACAGGTATTTTAAAAGCTAGGTGAAATGATTACTGCTCAAGATTACGATAACGAAGATACAAAGACTTCAAAAGCAAACGGTGTAATTACAGGCTCCCCCATTTCATTGATTTGATGATTCCATTTGACAGAAATATTTAGAGCCTGATCAACATCATCTTCGCAAGCCAAGGGTGACGGTCCATTACGCTGTTCTACCCCTGGCGGGTCGAGCTTGATTTCGACATTCCTGCGATACGTATTTTTATTAGTTACTCTAAGTTAATCTTGAAATCGGGTTCAATCCGCCAAGGTAAGATCCACGTAGTGATAGTAACCTTGGCTCGCGAAGATGGATCAATATAGCTTGATGATATAGTTTTTGTTTCGAAACTAGTAATCTGTAAATACTAGCTATTTGACTGCTTTCCGAAGCTGTTCTGTAATACTGATGATTTAAAAAAAATCGAGGACCAAGGTGCAGTTTCTCATATTCAATGATTACTCAATCTGATTTGATTTTCCAATTCGAGAATAACCTAACAGCTATATCAATCAGCCAACATAGATTACAAAAATAACGTAAAGATGCAAAGGCTTATCAGTCTCATCATAAGCCTTTACAAGGGACTATTTAGTTTTTATGGTACAAACAAACAAATCTTGCAAAATACAGATAAATACAAGATATACTTTTCTTTGCAATCATATACAATCATACAATGCAAAATTTTATTCAATGAAGATGTGCATTTCGGGTCTTTGAATAAAGGGATGATCATTTAGCAGTCAGTAACTCTAATTTCATTACATCAGATATAATGTCATCATAACGTTATCATACTGATTTGAATATAAATCCTCGTAATCAATGCGTTATTGTTCATGTGACAGTACCACATGTCTATCACGAAATCTAAAGTTGCCCAAAAAGACTATATAACCAGTTAAAGATACTTTTTTTTTTCTTTGTTTCTTCTTTACCAATCACTTGCCAGCTATTGGCTTACTGAATTAAGTGATAGTTACTTTCTTACTGGTTAATTGTTATTGGCCTATTTTAGTATACCTAGGGCATGTTTACATACGATCCATTTGTATTTGGAATATGTATTAAAATGAATTTTACATTTTATTTAATGCTTTCCGGTAGGATATCGAGAAAAAGCAGTGAACATATTTTTCGATCTTACACTGGTACAACCAGTTAAGATACCGATTTTCACATTCTTGTTGCCTAGGTAAATTGCGCGTGCCTAACAACCAGATGGCAAATATGACGTCATATACCTTACATTTCTCGCGCTTGATGTAATATCGTAATGCGTTGCAATGCGGGAAGGGTACGCCACAGGGAATGACAGAAAAGAACTGTACTGGATTTTGATGAAGCTCCTCCAAGAAAGGGTTAAAAGCATGAAATGAATAGAATATTTGTTTTTTATAGGTGATAGATCGAAATTTATTTCATCGAGTGGACACCATCGGTAATATTTTAACGAGCGGCGCAGCCACTCGTGAAAATATTACCAATGGTGTTCACTCGATGAAATAAATTTCGATCTTTCACCGAAAAAACAAATATTTTCTATATCCACCACTTTCTCTTTTTCAAGCAAAGTTTTCCTAAATATCAAATAGAATTATGAGAAGGACGCTTGACTGCATCTTAGCCTTTCAAGTTTATACTTATGTTGGTTCACATTCGAGGAAAACAGGTAGAAATGGGGTAAATAAAATACCAACTCTAGCCGTTTATATTTAGTAGATGTAAATAACATTTTGCTTGGCCTTTTTTGCATTTTGCCCAAATAGGTTGAGAACGTCCCCTCATCGAGTCCGCTACTCACTGTCGTCTTCCAAAGTATGCGTACAGGTCTAATTGCATTTACCTACAAATCCTAATTCAGATAATGAATATGCTTTTCACTCTAAACAATTATTAAACTTAAATGCAGAAGGAGTAGAGGAGTTATTGCAATATATGATAGATGGAATTCTAGAAAAGTTAGCCAAGTTTCAAAGAGAATGTAGTGGTTTTACCTTTTCAAGCATAGGTTAGAATTACATACAGCTTCTTATGTTCCTTTACGTGCTGAAGGTCACTTACCACTGCCACAGTGGATTGTAAATTAAAGAGCAGTTATCAAAATAAAAAATAAATACAATAAATGTTTTTTGTGGTGCATTTTGAGGGCGTTATATCCTAAACCCAAAAATGCAGAAAGAGTTAATATGGCTTTGCAAGAAAAGGAACGTACTCTTTATATGAAAGGGATAAAGTATCCTGTAACAATACAGGATATACATAAGTTTGAAAAACAAAATATAGATATTAGTGTAAACGTTTATGGGTATCATATAATAAAAAGATATATATTTACCCTCTAAGGCTTACAAAAGAAAAAGTAATCATATTGACCCGTTTTTTGTTAAAGATGAGACAAATACAAACTATGCCCTCATAAAAAAAATTAAAGGTTTAGTGAGAAATCAAGTAAGTGACAATGGTGGTATGGAATACTTAAGCGATGTATGAATCATTTTGGTAGTAAAAAACTTTTAGAACAACATATACGGTACTGCAAAAATCATGAGCCTGTTACTTTAAAAATGCCAGAAAAAGGTAGCGTGTTAAAATTCGAAAACCATCTCAGAAAAATCCTGGTCCCCTTTGTTGTATACGCGGATATCAAAAGTATTTTAGAACCGATTCACACATGCCAACCAAACCCTAAAAATAGTTACACTATACAACGCCAAAAGCATAAACCGTGTAGCTTTTACTATATTATAAAATGTTTAGATGATAATGTTTTAAAACCTATGAAAAAAAAAGCTATACTGGAGAAGATGCTGAAAAAGTTTTTATAAGTTAATTAAAACGTGATATACAAAAAATTTACCAAAACTACTGCCAAATTCCAAAATCTATTAAAACAACAGAAAGGAAGAAGCAAAACACAAGCAAGAAACACATTGTTGGATTTGTAATGAAGAATTTACTCATGAAAATTATAAAGTAAGAGACCATTGTCATTTAACGGGTAAGTATAGGGGTGACGCGCACAATGAATGTAACCTAAAGGCTAAAAGACCCGACTTTATACCTGTGTACTTTCATAATTTAAGCGGATATGATGCACATCTTTTTATTAAATATCTGGGTAAATCTGCTGGTAAGATTGATTGTATTTCAAATAATGAGGAAAATATATTAGTTTTAGTAAACACATTTGGGTTGAAAAAAACCTAAGTCATAAAATTAGATTTCTTGACAGCTTTAAATTTATGAGTTCAAGTTTAGATAGGCTTTCAAGTAACTTGGATGACGGACAGTTAAAAATTTTATTAAGATTTTTTGAAAAGGAACGGTTACCACAAGTTAGAAGAAAAGGAGTTTTTCCTTACGAATATTTTGACTCTTTTGCAAAACTAAAAGAAACCCAACTTCCAGCTAGAGAAGCATTTTACTCCAGTTGAAGCAAAGAACATATCAGTGATAAAAACTATGCTCGTGCACAAAACGTGTGGGAAACTTTTGGTATGAAAACGTTAAAAGATTACTTGGAACTTTACAACAAAATAGATGTATTGCTTTTAGCTGATATGTTTGAAAATTTTAGAGATATTTGTTGTGAAAACTATGACTTAGATCCCAGTTGGTATTATACTGCTCCAGATTTAGCTTCGGATGCAGCATTACAAAAGTACAGGAGTAAACCTGGAACTTTTATCAGGGGTAGAGTTAGCATGTGCACAAAAAGGTATGAAAAAGTCAACAATAAATCTATGCGTGATGAATATGACCCAAATAAACCTTCAAAGCATTTATTATATATATAGATGAAAACAGTCTTTATCCTTGGGCAATGAGTCGGCCTCTTCCTACCCACGGCTTAAAGTGGATGAATGAAAAATAATTTAAAAAATGGGAAAATATTTCCTGTATTTTAGAGGTAGATTTGCAATATCCTTAAGAATTACAACAATTTACAAAATTACTTTCCTTTAGCACCAAAACGTTTAAAAGTAGAAAAGATAGAAAAATTTATTCCAAACTTTAGAGATAAAACGAATTATGTTTTACATTCTCAAGCTTTAAAAAAACATATCTTGATTTAGGATTAAAACTAACAAAAGTTCACCGGGGATTGAAGTTTGAAAAAAGTGCTAGGTTAGAAGAATATATCTATTTAAGTATTAAATTGCGAACAGCCCCAAAAAATGAATTCGGAAAAGAGGTTTTTTAAGTTAATGAACAACTCCGTTTTTGGTAAAACAATGGAAAATGTGATATGCATAAAATATGATACTGAGTGGCTGGGCATTCCTTGCCTACTCAACAGTTCTATATTAAAAGATAAAACTGATAATATTGCTTTTTTTCTTGGAAATGACGTTAAAACTGGTAAAGATTGGAGCCACCAATGGGATTAATATACTCCCATTAAAGAGGTCCTGTCTCCAATGAGATAAGATGCCCCCAAGAGGGCTGATCCTCCCATTAAGGAGATGACTGAATATTAAAGGAATAAAGAATGTTGTAAAAAGATAGGTAAGAAACTCAAGAGTAAATATCACAGTTTATTGTAAATGCCAATCTCCTTTATGAAAGCGATAATAGATTCAACGCCTACAGAATCAAAAAATTTTTTCAAACTATCGACGTTGAACTAATTTGAACGAACTGGCTGAAAATAAACACAATCTAATAGGTTATGTTTTACAGAAAAGATTGCATTGCATGGAATACATTCAGGAGCATCATCTGTGGCCAAGAGCCAGAAATGTGTGATGCATGAATGGCCAATTTGAAGTCGTGCAATTATCACTTCTTCTCGGCGAACAGACCTGTGAACGGGATACCATTCACCAAGGGATGGTTTAACTGAATGCATTTTATTGAAAACATCAGCATCCCACTGGAATTGCCAAGAAGATTGGATATATGTTAAAACAGAGGATTTAAAATCAGTGTGTGGAATTTTAAAATCTGAAATGGGAAGGTTAGGTGCAGATTTGGCAGACCTATCAGCTTTTTCGTTGCCTTTGATGCCTACATGGCTTTGAAGCCAGCATAACACCAATCTATTCTTATAAGAAATTTGTGAGATCCTTTCAAGTACACTACAGATTAAGGGATTCTCAAGTCGTTGATTTGAAAGGGCCTGTAATATTGACAAGGAGTCCAAAAAGATAATAAAACGGTTGGAATTAGAAGTTTCCGCTAGATTGAAGGCAAGATCAATTGCTTTGGTTTCAGCAGAGAGATAGAGGAGTTGTTTAGAAGGCGACATTTTAAGCTCCTTTGCCCATAGACAGCGGCAGCTGCTACAGAATTGCCTTCTTTAGATCCATCTGTATAGATGGGTTTGAAGGAAAAATAATGCTCCTTTATCTCGTTGTATGTAGCATGAAAGACAGTTCTATCCGTGACAGACTTTTTGTCAGATGCAAGGTCAAATCTGAATTCTTCACTGTTTAGTGTCCATGGAGTAATTTCAGATATTTTATAGTCGGCAATAAACTCAGTGTCTATGCCTAGGTTATCTATAATGGGTTCCATGCGGATACTAAATGGAGAAATAACATTTGGTTTCCATTCAAAAAGACATTTATATTGAGGTTTAAAAACAACGTTATGAGTTGGATTAAAACGATTCGACTTCAGTTTTAAAATATACTGAAGTCAGAGTTTTTCTCTTCTATAAGAAAGGGAAGGTTCATTAGCCTCAAGACAGAGACTATTGACGGGAGAAATTCTGAAAGCTCCAAGTACAAGACGCAGAACTTCGTGGTGTATAGAATCGCGAATTTTGAGGTAGGATTTACAGGCCGATCCATAGTCTAATTTGGATCGAACTAAAGACCGATAAAGCCGAATTTAGAATGGGAAAATTAAGAGCCTTCTTCTACTTCTTTTTAAATGCAGTGATGTGAGGAAGGAAGGAAAGCTTTCTGTCAAAGATTACTCCAAGAAATTTAAACTCAGAAACGACTTCAATTTTAGTTTTGTCAAAATACAGTTCAGGATCTGGATGAACACCTCGTACATTATAGAGGTGCATACACTTACTTTTGGACTTTGAAACCATTTTCATCAGACCATGTTTGCATTATGTTGAGACACTGTTGAAGTTGTCTCTCAATAATATCCATATTTCGAGATCTGAAGCATGTAACGAAGTCATCAACATAGAGGGAACAGTCTACACCAGGGCAGATAGCTTTAACTATACTGTTTATTTTTACACTGAAAGGTGTAACATAGAGAATACATCCTTGGGGCACACCCATCTCCTGTTCACGGGCTCCCGAGATTGTAATACCAACTTGGACACGGAAAAGACGTTCGTCCAAGAAGGCTGAAATAAAAAGAGGAACACGGCCTCGAAGACCAAAGTCATGTATATCTTAGTACTATGAAAAATGGGGATATTGGGCCAAACCCCACGCTTATGCTTAAAACGCGTTATGTGTCTTTACATGCTTGAGTGTGTGGTTGAAAAAAAAATTGTTTAAAAAGTTATATTCTAGATATTGTTTTCGTTTTTTGTGTGTTGCTCATTTTTATAAAGGACGCCCGTTGCATCATGTGCCAACATATGGATGAATGTGTGACTAATATATAATATGGTTAACATATTATATACCTGAGTCTGTGGTTAGTAACAAAATCTATTTCTGATAATCATATTCCGATTCAAATATAAGCTTAATATAACTGGATTTTACACTAAAGGTAAGGTCAGTTGGTGATAAAAAATTTACAAAATCTCATTGTTTAATATTTAAATCGGGGGTAATAATATAATCCTTAAATATTATAGGATTTACCTTACGAAAATAATTACTATAACCTTCGCTTGAAATGTTGCTGACAACTATTTGACATTTAAAGATATAATTAGTTAAATCTGATGGTTTTGAATGGTTTATAGCTAAATGTATTTTGATTAATTTTCCATCAAAGGGCATCATATAACCAAATTCATCTACAGATCCACCATCAAAAGAAAATGGAGTGGAATTCATGTCTATAGGTCCTTTTGCTATAGCGGTAGTGGAAAAGTAAAACCTACGATGACGAAGATTTTTAATTTTTTTGTCCACATATTTCTTTGTAGCTGCTTCTGCATCGTTTGCAGGTTCTTTAACGTTTTAATCTCATTAAAATTCATATTTAGATATCCAGGAGCATTATACCCACCATTTTTTTAACCAATGGACTATCTCCTACTTCGACATTTTTATTTTCAGTTTTAACTACCTCATCTACATACTTTTTAGTAGCAGCATCGGAGGTTTCTTGAGGTTCTGGCAAATTTTCTAAAGATTGAAAGACCATGTTGATAGGAGCATTTGCGGCATAGTTGCTGTTTTCTTTCACAAAAGCGAAAGGAAGATTTTGGACACGTTTTCCTAGCAGTTTACTCGTTCTATCGACATACTCTTTTGCATCGATACCTATTTTATCAGCTTACTCCTTATCAGCAGCATCATTTGGTGCAGTTGGAGTATGCAAACCAAAAAGTTTTTTGTTTGCCATGTTTACGTCCGAAGGTAAAACAAAATTTCCATTTCCATCTTTAAATTTTTCAACCTATTCATCCACACATTCTTTTACATATCCATCCACGTATTTCTTGTTGGCAGCTTCAACGCCTTTTTTAGGTTCCCTTAGACCGCCAATCTTTTGTTTTGCAAAGTATATATTAGTAGTGGCTTCGTATCCTACATTCTTGAATTGAAAGGCTGCGTATTTGTCAGCATACTCTTTGGTAGCAATATTTTTTGGGTCAACCGGCTCACCCACGTTTTCTAAAGTAAAACCTTTCATATCGAGATGGTTGACAGCTGTATATTTTCCTTCCTGAACTGTAAATGGGGTGACCGCATTAACATGCCTTTTAACATCCTCATTAGTATCTACATATACTAAACTGACAGCGTCACCATCATTTTCGGGAGGAGGAATATTTAACAGTTTATTACCATTCATATCTAAATCCTTTTAGGCTACAAAGTTGCCATCCTGATTTCAACCAATAAACTCGCCGCCTCTTCCATTATCTACGTAATTCTTTGTAGCAACATCTTGTGGATTAGTGTGTTACCATTCATATTTATGGAACCGGTAACTTTGCTTTTTCCATCTTTTCGTAAAAAGTTATTATTTATGTAAGAGAGTGACACCCCATCATCGCTTGTTGTAACATTATTTCTCATTCTTCCAAATTTATCAACGGGCATTTTTTTTATTAGCAAGATAATTTATTTAAAACATTTTGAAATTCATTCCCTAAATCCAAATTTTTAAGTACGTACAAACATAAATGCCTACAAAACACCTCTCCAGCTGGTTGTACCTGATCTTTTACCGCGCTTTCCAATTCAAAATTGTTTAACGGTCTATTCGGTAAAATTACGTTTCCGACTGCAATATTTCTCATTTTTTTATTAATCTAAAATATTTACAATATCATTATTATCAACCCACGAATCAAACTCATCGGAATAACCTTTCCACTATACTAACGATTTATTTTTTCCTTTTTTAATAACTCTTTTTATCCTATACAACTCCTGACTCGTTTTTTTTTTTAGCTCGGGTTCATAAAAGGTACCTTGTATTTCTTCCCCATTAAGGTCTTTAATTTTATACGTTACGGGTGATGTATTTTTTACCTCAGAAACTGTAAAAACCTCTTCGGTCCATCTAGTAGTATAACCTTTCTCAAAAGTCTTTTTCTTTTTAGTTATTCTTACTTTATCTCCAACGGAAAACTTAGGTTTTGTATCTTTTATTTCAAAATAATCGGGGTAAAGATTTCTCCAAACTTTAGTTTCATTTTCCTTTTTACTAGCATTTACTGGCGTCATCTTAATAGAAGAATGTCTCGTGTTATTATATTCTTTAACAAGGTCTTGTTACACGTTAATGTAAACGCTCGTAAAGTTAGCGGAAAAATACTTCCATATTTTTTCTTTTATTCTTCTAATCCATCTTTCAACTAAGCTCGATTTTTCTTCATTCTCGGTAGAATATAATTCAATCAAGTCTTTAACTTCCTTGTTATAAAACTCTTTACCCTTATCCACCCACATTTTCTCCGGTTTTCTCTCTTTAAAGATACTCTTCAATGCTGTAGCGACAGACTTTCCCGTTTTGTCTTTTAATGGTATCAACCATCCGTATTTAGAAAAGATGTCAATAACAGCGAGAAGATATTTTACGCCCCGGTTCAATTTAGAAAACGCCTGCATGTCTACTAAATCTGCAGCCCATATCCTATCAATGCCATTTACTTCGACTCTCCTCTTCTTAAATTTTCTCTTTACGGGCTTGTGTAATTCTTCCGCTAAATTTATCATGCTGAATTTTGTTTTAACTTCCATCCCAAACTTTGCCTTATTTCCAATTAAGGTAGACACAATTCCTCTTTCCATTTTCTCTCTTAAAGTAGGATTGTAAATACCTTTTAGCTCTGCTAACATATTTTTATCACATACAGCATTACGAGTTTTGGTATCATCGTGTGTTAAATAACAGGTGTTATGTTGATATGCCGCTTGATCTACACGGTTGATTGGTTTACTCCATTCCTTCCAAGTTATTTCGGGGTTTAATCTTTTTTTAAGGTTAGTGCCTGGTCCCGTAAAATAGTGACCTGGAATATACATGTCGAAAGGCATATGGTTAATCATTTTGTTTAAAACTGAGCCACCCTTTTTTCCTTCCTGCGACTTAATAAACTGGGATTTAGTTGTTCCACAAACCACACATTTTCCTCGTCTCATATTTCTTTCATTCTTACTAACAGTATATTCTATGTTACTCGTATCAGTAACTGTTTTACATTTAACGCAATACATTTTATATGATTAAAAAAAAGTTATATAAAAAGATGAATGTAACTGATTTTTCATGGAACGAAGCTGTATCAAATAGATTTAATAACCATCTTTTACCAAAGAGTATCAGAGGGTTAATCGCAGGCAAATCAGGATGTGGTAAAACCACTCTTCTACTTAATCCTTTGCTTAGACGGGGTTGGTTAGACTACAACGAGTTATGTGTTTTTGGAAAAAGTCTTTTTCAACCGGAATATCGCATACTTAAAAAAGCCTTTGAAGAAACACTACCGAAAGAGGGTATTTTAAAGTTGTTTAAACTGCGAGATGAAATACAGAATTTAAACGCTTCACCAACAGCTTTGATTGAAGAATGGATAAAAACGTTTAAAAATAAATCAGATAGTAAGTGTAGTTTTTTTTGAAACTGCGGGAGATGTACCTGACCCACGAGAGTTAAGTTCAGAAAACAAAAATTTAATGATTTTTGACGATTTACTTTTGGAAAAGCAAAATAAGTGTGAGTGCTACTACATTTGTGGAAGGCATAGTAATGTTGATTGCTTTTACCTTTCACAAAACTATTTTAGGTTACCGAGGCAAACTATTAGAGGAAACGCAAATTTCATCTGTCTTTTCCAGCAAGACCTAAAAAACATTAACCATATTTATAGCGATCATGTAAGTGAAGATATGCCTAAGGATGAGTTTAGAAAATTTTGCTATAAGTGTTGGGAAAAACCATACGGTTTCGTTATTATTGATTTAACGAGTAAGAAACATGGTGGGAAGTACAGAAACGGCTTTGATAATTTTTACATACCGAGTTAAAAAAAATATCTTTACTAAATAAAAAAAAGGAAGACCTTTTAAAACAAATTGTAAAAAATACAGAACCCAAAATACCAATGCAAATTATAGTAAGCGACAACAAAACACGCATTACAACGAGGCTTTACCCACCTATTCAATTGGACTCGGGTAAAAAATATGAAATAGCTCTGATAAACCTCGAAACTTACTACTCTTTTCCAAACATTGATGCAACAAACAACATATTTATTTATTCTCCGGATAATGACGCTTCATGGAATAAAGTTCAAATACCAGAAGGAAGTTACGAACTTTCAGATATTAATGATATCATTCAGCAAGAAATGAAGAAAAACGGTCACCATGATAAAGCTGATGAAAAATGTTATATTAGCATTTCTGCAAACACAAATACCCTAAAGTCAGTTATTGATATACAAGATGGATACCTAATAGATTTTAATCATCCAAGCTCAATTTCTAAAATATTAGGATTTACTCACGCAATATATACAAAAGGCTTTCGTGATTTGGAGAATCCTGTAAACATTCTCAGTATAAACAGTATATTCGTTAACAATGACATTATCTCAGGAAGTTATGTTAACGGTTCAAAGCAAAATACGATTTACTCTTTTTTCTCAAATGTTCCCCCAGGTATAAAATTTTTGAGACTCCTCGAAATTTGGTATACTTACCGATAACAGTGAATGAAATACACAACATTACGGTATCAATTACAGACCAAAATGGAACTTTACTAAATCTTAGAGGGGAAACTTTAACATTTAGATTAAAGGTTAGAGAAGCAAGATAAAAAAAAATACTACGTATAAAAAAAATGGCAAGTTATACGAGTGTAAAAGTTAATATATCAGAAGGGCAAAAGCAAAAGCTTCAACATGCTTTTAAAGCTGGATGCCCAGTAAGTATTCGTTTAGGTTATCACGATTCAAACGGTAATGATATTATAGCATTAACCGATTCGCAAGTAAAGAAAATGACTAAAGCCTATGAAAATAGTAAAGGCATAACAATTAGAATGAGTGCTAAACAACTTAAACATAACATAAAGATAAAGGGTGGTTTTCTAGGTCTTTTAGCTGGATTGGCTGCAAGAGCTTTACCAATGATAGCAAAAAACGTTTTACCAGCGTTAGTTGTTGGAGCTCTCTCTGGTTTAGCCTCATCAGGAATACAAAAAGCGATGGGGTCAGGTTTATATCTTAAGAAAGAAGGTCGCGTTTATCAGGTAGAATCTGATGGAAAAGGGCATTATGTGGGATTTTCTCCTAGAGGTAGAGGGTTAGAGTCTTTTGGTGATGGTTTGTATTTAAAGCAGGGAGGACAGTTTTATGATGGAGAAGGGCTTCTTTTAGGTCCTAATAGTCCATTTGCTAATATACCTATCTTAGGGGCTATATTGTAATGTTATAAATATTATTCCTACTACTAATAAAAAAATGAAAATTCATAAACTGGGTGTTATGAGAGTAGGATATTACTCAACCAAAAACAATTCATTGGGTACTATTACAAGACTTAAAATACCCGCCTCGAAAAGTAAATACGATAACCTGGGAATTTTTTTGCCAAGAAAAGATTACACTAAAAACTAATGAAATTAAACATATACTCTTAGGGTTTGGTTTTATGATGACTAAAGGAGTCGTTTTAACCTCATTACCATACTATTTAAAAATTAAGTGTTGCAGCTTGCAAAATGAGGTTATCCTTGAGGATACTGAGAATATTATAATTACTATTACGAACAATTCTAGTAAAAATGTAACAATTGAGAAAAATGAAGTTCTATGCCTCGTTTACTATTCATTTTAAACAAAAATATCATTCTAATTAAAAAAATGGAGATGAAAGAGAATTTAAACCCAAAATTACTTTCTGCTCCTCCAGTTGATAAGGGGGAAGGTTATAGACTTAAAAAAATTAACGAAATCCAGACATTTTTAGATGATGAAAAAAACAAAAGGGAAGCCTTAAGTAAAAAATATTTTAGAGCTGTGAGGATAGTAGATAATATAGATACAGTTTTAATTACGGTTACAATGGGTTTAGGAGCTAGTGGGATAGGTTTGATATCAACGGTAGTCGCGATACCCGCAGTGATAGCATTAGAATCAGTAGCTGCTCTTACTAGTCTTTTAAGCTTAGCTGGAAAGTATAGCGCAAGGAAGTCTACCGCAAAAGCTAAAAAACACGAAAAAATTAAAACAATCGCGGATACCAAGTTAAAAACAATGTCCTCACATATATCGAAAGCACTGAGTGATAATAAAGTTACGGACGAAGAATTTCAGCTAATCTTGGAAGAATTGGAAAAGTATAAAGTAATTAAAGAAGACGTTAGGTCAAAAATAAAGAAAAGGGTATCGACTGAAACGGAAGAATCATTAATCGAGAGAGGGAGGCAAGAAAAGCGTGAGTCTTTTCGGAAGTTTGTTGAAAAGAATAATGCCAAAAATAAAATTTTAGGCTAAATGTAGTTTTAGCTGCGTTAGCGGTGATACGTGTTAAAAACTGCGATAAAAAACTGCGTTAAAAACTGCGATAAAAACTGTGTTAAAAAATTATGTTTGTAATAAAAATGTCATTTCTAAAAATAAGCGATCCCGCAAAAAGGGACCTAATTGTAAAAGAGTACCTCGAAACTAAAACGAATATCCGGGATAGTCAATTTGCGGAAAGAACAGGGGAGAAAGAACTACAAACTGACCTTTCAAAGTTTTTTAAACCTATTACAGAAACGCAAAAAGCTACAGCAAAGGAGGTTGTAGAAGAACTTAAACCTATTAAGGAAGGTATAGAAAAATTACCGCGAGCCATTACATTTCCAGCCTTTCCATCTATAACAGCTTATGATGTTACGAGTCAGGCGTAACTAGAAAGTAGAAGCCAGCAACAAACGATAACAATTAATAGAATTTATTAACAAAAATATCAAATAAACAGTGACAATATTACAATAGTACAAAACAATACCTTTGATGTTAAATCCAGAAGACAAATTATTCCAGTCTTAATTCCAGTCTGATCCTGATCCAAACTGAATGTAATCCAAGCACACGAAATAATCCTCACTTTAGTCTAGTCTGATCCGAATCCAAACTGAATATAATCCAAACACTAATTATAGGACACAAACACAAGATAATCCCCACTGTAGTCTGGCAATCATGTATTAACTAGTGAACGCCGAGATGTAAAAAGCTTTTCCTTTTATAATAACAGAGAAACTTCCAGAAGATTCATGTTAAAATCAGTTGCATAATTCTTAGTAATCAAATTGTAACAAGGCCCCGAAACTTCCAGAGCAATATTCCGCAATCCAGTAATCCAGTTCTAAAAATAGTAACAGGGAAAACCATTCAAAAATAGATACATACATGAACAAAGCTAGGAATAACTGGGTATGTACATAACACTTCCCCCCTTGAGAAGAAAAAGAAAGGTTTATGAAATAAATCTTTCTTTTTTGCAATACGATTTATATATGTTACAGCCAATCTGTGAAATCAGCCATTTCATGAAATGGCTGAAAATTTTAGCCATTTCGTGAAATGCCTAATTCATTCAGGCATTTCATGAAATGACTAAAATATTTCAGCCATTTCATGAAATGGCTGGAAATTTGCTCTAGCCATTTCATGAAATGGCTGAAACTCAAAATTATACACGTATTACTTATTTTGAACATTATAACGTGCATACATTGATTTTGTTGGGTGTCTAATTTTTGTGGATTATTTTTACACAAAAAAGCACATATTCTTCACAATAGATCTTTTGTTGGTATTGCTTGGCTTCAGACAAGACAAATTTGAAAGTGGCTTAAGTATTCAACCCTTTACCAGAAGACAAAATTGTATATTTAGTGAAGAAATTAGTCAATGACAAATTGGATGGGTATTAACCCATTACCAGACAACAAAATTTTAGACTGGTCCAAAGTCAAGGAGATTACAGACAACAATTGATACTGTATTTAAAATGAAAAACAAATGCTAGATCTATAAAAATAGAAAACATTGTGAGGAAAAGAGAAATCATTTATTACAAGCAATTTCTCTATTTCCTATACATTTTCCTTTTTTTGTGCAAAAGGTCAAATGCGGGGTTGTGTTTAAGGAATAAAATTGTTGAATTCCGGCATGTCAGCTGTTTTCATGTTTTTTATCCAGCATTTATGTAGGTAATTAATGACACAAAGATAGTTTCCATAATATCACCCGTGAACAAAGTAACCGATAATTGGATAACTAACTACATGTAATTACATTAGGATGTTTTCACACATTTATAGTTCATACTACAGATAATCTTTTGATCTCTTACATTAAAGTTATCCTTTAATTAGAGAATTCTTGATAAGAAAATCAATCAATCAAACAAACTTACATTTAAAAAATAATGAATGAATAGAATGAATAGTGTTTTATGGCCCGTCGACAACTTAGGTCATATTGGGCGCACTTACTTAGTAAACAATAATGCGAGGTGAAAATAACATACATGTGCAACAACATAAGACAAACATGATAAATGAGGAATGGATGAAACACAAAATGATGCCCCTTTTGTCGCCTTTTACGACATGCATGCTGTCACTTTTGTTCCGCCAGATGAAATAGCAGATGTGACGATCGCGGGACTGCAGTGGTTTATTCTTATACCCCCGATTAAACCACACGGGGTCCCACAGGCCAACTGATTCCCATTCCAAACCCTATTTACATCAAGAAAAAAAATATAGGATTTGGAATAAGAACTACCCAGCCTGCTGCAATCCTACGAATTACGAGGAAAGCAGCCGTTTGTCTCTAATTTTAGTCGCCTTCTACGACACGCCATAGAGAAAGGCCGAGGTCCTATTCTATAAAGTAAAAAAACCCCGGGACCCCACGGGGATTAAAAAATAAACAAGCAAACAACTTATCAATGTATGTTTCCTCAACATACCATTGAATAAAATATTCAATCATTCAATCGAAAATGTAATGATATTTTTCTAAATGAAGAAAGAAATAAATAAAACTAAAAAAGGAATCAATTACAAAAACAACATCATCAGTTTTCTTATCAAATAAAATAAATCAATTCATTAATATATCAATTTAAATAAATTCTAGATTTTTTTACACAGATTGGCTGAAAATCCATCAGACAATCTGTGTAATATTGACATCAGAATTCCAGTCATTTCATGAAATGGCTAAAAAATTCAGCCATTTCATGAAATGGCTGACTGGTTTAGGCATTTCATGAATTGACTAAAATGTTTCAGCCATTTCATGAAATGGCTGATTTCACAGATTGGCTGTAACATATACATGTATATGACACTTTAACTGAAGTATTACATAGGAAATGACAAACTCAAATATTAATTATTTAAGACTAATGAAAATAGTCAAGGTAATGAAATTACAATTTAAAAGAAAAAACAGTTTAAACAGTTTAAACTTGATTTAGGGAAAAATGACTATTGGAATTTCAAACTCTTGAAAGAGCATCTGGTATAATGTTATCTTTCCCTTTTATGTGTCTTATGTCAAGATTAAATTCTTGAAGCAATAAACTCCACCTCAGTAATCTTTGATTCTTATTCTTAAGTTTGTGTAGAAAACTTAAAGGGTCATGATCACTGAATACAACAATTGGTGAAGTTGAAGAGGTTAAATAAACTTCGAACTGCTGGATTGCCAGAATTAAAGCAAGACACTCTTTTTCTATGGTAGTGTAATTTTTCTGATGTTTGTTAAATTTCTTAGAAAAGTAACAAACTGGGTGATCAACACCATTATTATCTTCTTGTAAAAGAACAGCACCAATACCAACATCACTTGCATCAACAGCTAATTTGAAACATTTGTCAAAATCAGGTGCCAAGAGAACTGGTGCGCTCTTTAGTATGGCTTTTAGACGATCAAATGCATCTTGACATTTGTCATTCCATTTGAACTTTGTGCTTTTCTTAAGTAAATTTGTTAAAGGTTCAGCAATACCTGAGAAATTTTTACAGAATTTCCTATAGTAGCCAGCCATACCAAGCAATCGCATCAGCTGTCTTTTACATTTAGGCACAGGAAACTCAGAGATAGCATTGACTTTAGCTTCTAAAGGTTTAACTTGACCCTGTCCCACAAGATGTCCTAGAAATGTTACAGTAGCATGACAAAATTCAGTTTTTGCAAGATTCACAGTCAGTTTCGCTTTACTGAGTCTGTCGAAGAACTTCCTGATTCTTTGAAGGTGGTCACTCCAACTGTCTGAGTAGATGATGACGTCGTCAATATATGCATCACAGCCATCTAATCCACATATAACGTTGTTTATAAGCCGCTGAAACGTTGCAGGAGAATTTTTCATCCCAAACGGCATAACTTTGTATTGGTACAGACCGTTTGGAGTAGCAAAGGCTGATACTTCTTTTGCTCTATCAGTCAGTGGAACTTGCCAGAATCCTTTTAGCAGGTCAAATTTGGTGACATATTTAGAATTTCCAACTTTGTCAATACAGTCATCAATTCTTGGTATTGGAAAAGAGTCTGTTTTTGTCACAGAGTTCACCTTACGATAGTCAGTACACATTCTATAAGTTCCATTTGATTTGGGTACTAATATACATGGTGAACTGTAATTACTCTGGCTAGGTTCAATAAAGTCATTTTCCAGTAAGTATTTTACTTCATCTTGGAGGTATTTCTGTTTCAATGGATTCATTCTATATGGATGTTGCTTTATTGGTTTAGAATCTTCCACAATGACATCATGATAGATTTTATCTGTTCTTGTGGGGATATCAGGAAATAAATGTTCATATTCATGTATCAACTGTTTCAGCTCTTCCTGCTGCGATGGTTCCAAGTGAGAAAGTTTGTTGTCGAGGTTTCTCAAAATATCAGAATTCTCAAGTTTAGATGGACCAGGATCAGATTTATCAATAAAGTCCGAATTTACTTCAAGATTAGATACATTTGATTCTTGTGGGACAGTGTTTACAACTGTAATTGGTTTTGAAATAGAGCTATCTCTGTCAAAGTATTCTTTTAACATATTTACATGACACATTTGTTTGTTTTTACGCCTTCCTGGAGTATTGATTATATAGTTTAAATCACTTGTTTTCTTGTCAATAGTGTAGGGTCCAAAATATCTTGCCTGTAGAGGTCTGCCAGGTATTGGCAAAAGAGCAAGGACTTTGTCACCTGGTTTAAATTTTCTATCAATAACATGGTTGTCATATCTTGCTTTCATTTTGCCCTGAGACGTTTTAAGATTAGACCTAGCAACCTCACATGCCCTAGACAGTCTATTTCGAAGTCAGAAACATACTGCAGTAAATTCAAAGGTGTTTCATCATTTGAGAGGAATTTCTCTTTCAAAAGTTTTAAAGGTCCACGAATAGAATGGCCAAAAACTAATTCAAAAGGACTGAAACCAAGAGATTCTTGTACAGATTCTCTGGTTGCAAATAGTAACAAATGGATGCCCTCATCCCAATCTTTTTCAGTGTCAAAGCAATATGACCTTATCATATTTTTTAATGTCTGGTGAAATCTTTCTAAAGCACCTTGACTTTCAGGGTGATAGGCGGATGACCTATATTGCTTGATTCCTAATTCATGCATAACCTGTTGGAATATACCAGACATAAAATTTGACCCTTGATCAGACTGAACTGATTTTGGAAGACCAACAAATGTGAAAAATTTTATAAGAGCTTTGACTATTGACTTTGTTTTGATGTTTCTTAAAGGAATAGCTTCAGGAAAACGTGTAGAAGTACACATAATTGTTAAGAGATACTCATTTCCTGATTTGGTTCGAGGTAAAGGACCAACACAATCTATAAGTATCCTACTGAAAGGTTCATCAAAAGCAGGAATAGGTTGTTATTGAGCTTTGGGAATGGTTTGGTTGGGTTTACCTATCATTTGACATGTATGGCAAGTTTTACAATATTTAGAGACATCTGATTTGAGACCAGGCCAATAAAAATGAGTAATAATTTTGTGATAGGTCTTGTTTATACCTAGATGACCTGACATAGGACTTTCATGGGCTATACTTAGTATTTCATGACGATATGACTTTGGAACCACAATTTGGTGGTAAACAGCCCATTCATCATCAGCTGGGACATCAAATGGTCGCCATTTTCTCATAAGAATCCCATTCTTTATATAGTAACACATTGGGACCTGTGAAATTTCATCTTCAGGTAAAGCCCCAAAAGTTAATTTCGAAATCTCAGGATCAGTTTGCTGTTCCTGGATAAGCTGTGACTTTGACAGCATGTCGTGACCTTGGTCAATAGACCTTGGTGGAGAATTACGAGACATTGACGAGTCTGTCTGAGTATCAGACAAACTGGGATCAAGAGACTTTTTAATCTCATTATTGAAATATTGACCGATAAAAGTATCCGTCAAGTCAATGTCAGAGTTTGAGTTTTTCAAAATGGCCTTTTTAGCCATAGCTCGGGTAACTGCACAAGAAGGATACAAGTCAGGAATTTCCTGCTCGATAGGGTCATCTGTTTGACCTATATTTGGTGTGTCAGTTACAAGTGGATTAACCACAACCTTATCTCCAGCTAAGTCATTGCCTAGCAGTAAATGGACACCTTTAAATGGTAAGGAAGGTTTAATACCAATAACCACAGGCCCAGTAACCAAATCTGATGACAAATTAACATGATGCAGAGGGATATTAACAGTTCCACACTCTACACCCTGAATAAGGACACTAGTACCGGAAGAAGTCTTCTCAGAAAAAGGCAGTATATCTGCTAAAATAAGAGATTGAGAAGCTCCTGTGTCTCTTAAAATTTTAATAGGGGTAGGTGGGCAATTATCACCTGAAAGTGATACAAAACCATTCAACATAAATGGTTCAAAAATCTCCATAGTAGAATCAGACTTGGGTTTTGTGACTATGTCAATTGTATTGGTTTTAATAGAAGACTGTGGCCTTGGCCTAAGAGTGGTGAGTCCTGTGGGTTTGGCTTCATCACTTTCTAACTTCCTTTTTAATTTCAAACATTCAGAAACAAGGTGACCAGGTTTCTTACAATAGTTACAAGTGGGTCGAGATAAGGGGTATTGACTTTTGGTTTCACTAGTAGAATTGGGTTTGGGTGTATTGGATTGACTGGGCATGCCAGATGAATTACCAGACATAGATTTATTTTGGGGATGTGAGGAAGTAGGTTTTGGTTTAGCAATAAAAGAAACTTTATGTGTAAGATGGTAATTATCAGCCAGACGAGCTGCTTCTTCTAAAGTTTCAACTTGTTTTTCGTCTAAGAATGTCTTAACATCAAATTGAATACAACGTTTGAATTCTTCAACTAACATAAGTTGTCTGAGTTTATCAAAATTTTGGTCTATTTTCTTAGAACAGCACCATCTGTCAAATAACTGTTCTTTGTTTCTAGCAAATTCAACATGAGTCTGGTTAGAATCTTTTTTACAATTTCTAAATTTTTGTCTATATGCTTCTGGGACCAGCTCATAACCTTTGAGAATAAGTTCTTTAACAGTCTCATAATGATGACTTTGTTCAACACCTAGTTGTGTATAAATTTCTCGAGCTTTGCCGATCAAAACACTTTGCAGGAGCAAAGTCCAATGCTCTTTTGGCCAATATAAGTTTTCTGCAACTTTTTCAAAGTGTAGGAAGTATTTATCAACTTCTTTTTCTTGAAATGGAGGAACAAGCCTAATATGTTTTGTAATATCAAAATTGTATTCAATCTTTTGCTTCGGCTGATTTGCTCTTTCTTGCATTTCTATTTCCCTCATTCTTAATTGAAATTCTCTCTCCTTCTCTCTCTCTTCTCTTTCCCTTTCCTTCTCTCTCTCTTCCCTTTCCCTTTCTTCTCTTTCTCTTTCTCTTTCCTTCTCTGTCTCTACTCTTTCTTCTCTCTGTCTTTCCCTTTCCCTTTCTTCTCTCTCCCTTTCTCTTTCCCTTTCTCTTTCCTTCTCTCTTTCCTCAATTTCTAATTGTCTGATCTGAAATTTCAATTCAAGTTCTTTCGAACTTGAAACTGACTGAACGTCAACTATCAGGGAAAGAGCATTTTCATTGAAAATCTCCTCATCAACAAAATATTGTACCAAAATGTTCTTAATTTCATGTTTACGCATTGAAGACTTTATTTCAGACAATTTATAGTGCTTAGCAAGATTAAGCAAATCAGTCTTTTTACCCAAATTCAATAACTCCACAGACGGTTCAGCCGTAAATTTATCTAAGTCAAAAGACATGTTTGTTTGTTGCTGGATTCAAGTACATTATAATTATTATAATTATTGATTAGTAGACGAATGCGTTAGTCTTATTTTCCAATCGAAGGTTAATCCCAAAAGGAAAACAAATGCGTTAGTCTATTTTCCAATCCCGGACGAGCCCCCAATTTCTGTTACGAGTCAGGCGTAACTAGAAAGTAGAAGCCAGCAACAAACGATAACAATTAATAGAATTTATTAACAAAAATATCAAATAAACAGTGACAATATTACAATAGTACAAAACAATACCTTTGATGTTAAATCCAGAAGACAAATTATTCCAGTCTTAATTCCAGTCTGATCCTGATCCAAACTGAATGTAATCCAAGCACACGAAATAATCCTCACTTTAGTCTAGTCTGATCCGAATCCAAACTGAATATAATCCAAACACTGATTATAGGACACAAACACAAGATAATCCCCACTGTAGTCTGGCAATCATGTATTAACTAGTGAACGCCGAGATGTAAAAAGCTTTTCCTTTTATAATAACAGAGAAACTTCCAGAAGATTCATGTTAAAATCAGTTGCATAATTCTTAGTAATCAAATTGTAACAAGGCCCGGAAACTTCAGAGCAATATTCCGCAATCCAGTAATCCAGTTCTAAAAATAGTAACAGGGGAAAACCATTCAAAAATAGATACATACATGAACAAAGCTAGGAATAACTGGGTATGTACATAACAATGATAAACCAACTGAAGAAGTGGATGAACCTCCGCTGTTTGAGGGGGAAATAACGGAACAGTATCTAAGAAAGTTTGCTACTAAAGGTGAAGCTGATACAACGTACGGATTATATGACAAGAAAGATCACTTTTATATCGGTAATAAACCAGTTATTATCAATGATAACAATATTAAAGTTGACAATGAAGAATATGAGGGCACCCCTGGACTATGGGAGCTAATTGTTGCAAAGAAACCGGATAAAAGTATTTATAATAATAATGATTATGACAATTACGTGAAGTTGACATTACGTACCAACACCCTTCATCATGATAACGATCCGAACAATAATTATCCAAAAGGCGGTAAAGAATACAAATGGAATAAGATGCTTAGAACTATTTGGGATAATATAAAAGAATACGAAGGAAAGGGTATCGTTGTTATTCCATGTGATCCTAACGCATTAATAGAAAGACTCGACCTGTTGTTAGCGAGTAAAAAAGCGGGCCACACGAATGTAAGAAACGAGTTAGTAAGCATATGTGATGAATTAAAAAGGCAACGTGTTATAGATTCGAACGCTTATAAGAAATAAATGTCTATACTATTAAAAATGATAACGCCTAAAGGAAGAGGATTTCATAAAAGGTATGCATACGGAGGTAGCGGAATCTTTAGCAGCATTGCGAACCTTCTTACAAGACTTTTTACCAGTAGTGCGGCTAAACAAATTGCATCTTCTGCCTTAGATGTGGGTAAGAGTGTTGATAAGGAAGGAGCAAAAAAAGCTTTAGATGCTGGAAAGAGTGCTGCTGTAGACGCGGGGAAAAATTAGTTGAAAAAGCTTTAACGGCAAAATCAGGCAAAATTCTAGAAAAACATACGGGTACCACTGTAAACACGGTGAGCAATCCTACAACGCAAAACATTAGCACTTTAATAAATGGGAACGCAATTGCTATACAGGACTTAGTTAAGAAATTAAACTGTGGGTCGGGTATTAAAATAATATGAAGGAAAAAAAAAAAAATTTTAAGTTAAAGAAAATTATATCTATAATACAAAAGGATAATGGTGGAAGTAAAATTTATTACTGCAAAAAGTCAATATGGAACTAAGAACATTTTTGTATTTGGTGCATGTTTAGAAGTAGAGGATTGTGATATACTTGAAGTTAATGATACAAAATATGGTTACCAAAAAAGCTGTTGTCGTTTTGTCCCCCGAAAAAATAGGCGTAATGAAAAAGATTGAGAAAAAGGTAAATGAATATTTAAGCGATAAAGGTATTTCCCAAGTAACGATCGTGTATGGAAACAGGATTTACCATAAGAAGAAAAAACATATCCCAGTAAAAAGCATCATACTTAAAAGTGTGTGGGTTAACAACATGGAAAAATCTTTTCCTTAGCTTTGGTTAGAGTAAAGCTGACGCAATTATAATTTTTGCTTTAAAAAAAAAATATAATTGTATATATAAAAATGGACATTTTAAATATCACCGAACCAATTGTAAAACATGATAATATTGATGAGTATGAACACTTTGAGTATAACCCGATTAGGGGCACAAGGTTGAACAACCCAGGAGGAGATGTTAGGATTAACATCGAAATCCAAGATATTTTTATGCATCCAAGCGAAAGTTATTTACTTATAGAAGGCCGCTTAACAAAGGCTTATGGAACAGCTTACTGACAATATTTCTCTAACAAACAACGCCCTCATGTATCTTTTTAAAAATATCAGGTATCAACTTTCCGGTCAAGAAATTGAAACCATAATACATCCTGGTCAAGCTACTACAATGCTCGGGTTGTTAAAATATCCGGATGATTTTTCTAAACCAATTGTGGTATAAGGATAAAACAACTGATGCAGAAGATGGAAACGCAGGTTAGAATATAAGGAAATTATATATCGTTGATAATCCTGACCCAAAAGGAACATTTAGCTTTAGAGTTTCATTGAAGCATATATTAGGTTTCTGTGAAGACTATAATAAAATTTTGTATGGAATGAAACAAACTCTCACCTTAACAAAAAATGATGATAATAACGCAATTTTTAGAGCTAACGGCGTTGATGCTGGTAAAATTACATTGGATAAAATATCATGGTTTATGCCGCACGTGATGCCTGCGGATAAGAAGAAAATGGAACTTTATAAACTTATCGAGAAAAAAGAAAAATTCCCAGTTGGATATATATAGAATGATACAAAGCGACTTTATCTCAGTTCCTCAGTCAACATCATTTACTTGGAGGCTTTCAGTTAAATCATCTCCCGAGGTGCCGCTTTTTATCATTGATGGTTTTCAGACTAATAAAATTTGGGACCAAGAGCAAAACCCAGCTATATTCGACAACGTAAACATTAAAAATATTTATGTTATGTTAAATTCCACAAGATACCCAGCGGCTGACTACAATCTTTCATTTACAAGGCAGTAATTTAGTAGAGCTTATTGCGATGCTGCGTTATTTAGGTCTAAGTTTTTTTAACATGGATGAGTTAGTATCAAACCCTAATATTTCCCCCTCGGATTATGGAACCCTCTATCTTTTGTTTTTGTTTGAGGTTTCTAAGCAAAGTGAAAGGTTAAAATATTCCGTCACTGATATTCAAATCAAGACACATTTTGATGAAAATGTACATGCAAGCACCGAGGTATATGCTGTTATTATTAGTGATAGGTTAATTAACTTTCAGTCTGATGGTAATAAGATGAGTGTAGTGTATTAAGTTAAGTATTTTTTTCTATATATTAAAAAAGATAAAGTCTTCAGATTTAAAAGAAATTCTTAAAAAAAATAATACAACTTTTCGCTTTTGCTGCGAAAAAAAGCGGTTATTTGAGTTGGTAAAAGGACAAGACTTACTACCAGAGGAAGAGCCTAAGCCAGATAAGAAAAGAGACCCTAAATATGATAGATTACAGACTATTACTAAAACTCCTAAAAGAGTTACTTTAGAAGATATTAAAACTGGAGAAACAAAAACTTTCCGTTCGATTTATAAGGCTGGTAAATATATAGACCGTTGTCCTCAAACGATTATGAATTGAAACGGAAAGGTTTCGAAAAATAAATAGAGGATTAACATTCTTTAATTTTTTTTATTATGACTATAAAAAAAAGTTATATAAAAAAAGACATTTTTTTATATAAAAAAAGATGAGTTATCAATTTGAAAATTATACAGTGCCAGACCTAAAAAGGCTAGCTAAAGAACGCAGTCTTATAGGCTATTCAGGTCTCAGAAGAGCTCAATTAATTGAAATCCTGATTAATCCGGGACCAAGAAATATTGTGAATAGGGAGTTCAGAGGAATCACGGTGCCAAACCGAAAATGGTTAGCCAAACAACGAGGTCTTAGACACTATTCAGACTTCAGAAGAGCTGAATTAATTGAACTCCTGGGTAATCCAGGAACTCCAATATTAGATAGAGATATTGAAGAAAATATACAGGGAAATATTCTAACCCCAACACCCGCAACACCCGCAACACGCACAACACCTACAACCACATTTCCTTCTCGTTCAGCTGAAAATTTATTAAATTGGTTAGATCAGGCTAAAGAAATTCCAAGAGCTGTTTCGCCTAAACTTGAAGCATTAAAAACAAAAATTGCTAAATTATACAAAAAGCAGGAGGAAAATGATAAGTTAAAACCTGTTAAAACGCGTTCTGCTTTAAAAGAATTGGCGAATCAATACACTATCAAAGGTTTAGATGGATATACCCCGGAAGGAGGAAATAAGGTAAAAGTACGTCTTATTATTATGCTTCAACACATTATAACGAAAGAATTTAGATTATTTCAGTTTCATTCTAAAAAGCCGATAATTAGTTTAGTAGGAACCGATTTAGATTAAACATATAATAGTATGGTAGACAGAATTATGGAACAAATAACTTCAAAGGTTATGGAGAATACAAAATGGAAGTTTTATAGAGTAGAATACTTAGAATTAAATAGTGTAAAGTATAACTCTGCAGGGGGAGGAACGTATTTTCCCCTGCCTAAAGAATTAGCTGATAAAAAAGCAATCATTAATGTGAAAAATGATGATAATAAATGCTTCTTGTGGTGTGTTTTAAGAGCATTAAATCCTACAAATAGTCATCCAGAAAGAATTGATTGCGATTTATTGTAGATCAGAAAAGGTTCCTTTTATCGTTTACGCTGACTTTGAGTCTTATATTAAACCATTGCATTCGTGTGAACCAAATCCTGAAAGTAGTTATACTAAAAAATGCCAAAAAACATGAATCATCTAGCTTTTGTTACTACATTAAATGCTTCGAGGATGAAGTATATGAATCAAAAATAATAACATATACTGGAGAAGATGCAGCACAAAAAATTGTGGAAATGTTAGAAAATGACATTAGAGAAATCACTAGCATACCAGCGAAGAAAATGATATTTGGAGAAAAAGAAAAAAAGAGAGCTTCGAAAAAGAAGCTATATGTTGGATATGTGGTGAAGAATTTTCTGATGAAAAAAAATTATAAGGTTAGGGATCACTGCCATTTTACTGGTAGGTATCGGGGAGCTGCCCATAAAACGTGCAATTTCTTGTATAGAAAACCCAATTTTACACCTGTGGTGTTTCATAACCTTAGTGGCTATGATAGTCACTTATTTGTAAAAAATCTTGGTTGTAGTGAGGGGGATATTGATTGTATCCCTAACAATGATGAAAGATATATTAGCTTCACTAACAATACAGATTGGGAGTTATACTAATAAAGGACAACTAAACCTTTACACCATCAAATACGATATGTTGATAGCTTTAAGTTTATGGCTACAAGTTTAGATAAGCTAGTTAATAACCTAGATAAAGGTGCTTTTAGCAACGTTAAAAGGTATTACACAGAGAATAAACGTAATCTACTCACTAGAAAAGGTATATATCCTTACGAATATATGGATTCACCAGAAAAGTTAAAAGAAACTCAACTACCACTTAAAGAAGCGTTTTATTCTAGACTTAATGATGAACGTATCAGTAATGAGGATTATGCACATGCACAAAAAGTTTGGAAAACGTTTGAGATGAAAACTTTAGAAGATTACCATAATTTATATAATCAAGTTGATGTTTTACTTTTAGCTGACGTTTTCGAAAACTTTAGAAACATTTGTTGTAAGAATTACAGCTTAGATCCTGCTCATTACTTCACAGCGCCGGGTTTAGCTTGGGATGCGGCATTAAAAGTTACTAATGTGGAATTGGAGTTATTATCTGATCCTGAATATGTTGTTAATGGTAGAAAGGGGTATCAGAGAAGGAGTATCGACGATTAGTAATAGATACGGAAAATCTAACAATAAATATATGGGTGATAAATATGATTCTAGTAAACCTACAAAGAATATAACTTATTTGGACGCTAATAACCTGTATGGGTTGGCAATGAGCAATCCACTTCCTACACATGATTTTAAATGGTAGAAAGGGGTATCAGAGAAGGAGTATCGACGATTAGTAATAGATACGGAAAATCTAACAATAGATATAACTTATTTGGACGCTAATAACCTGTATGGGTTGGCAATGAGCAATCCACTTCCTACACATGATTTTAAATGTAGAAAGGGGTATCAGAGAAGGAGTATCGACGATTAGTAATAGATACGGAAAATCTAACAATAAATATATGGGTGATAAATATGATTCTAGTAAACCTACAAAGAATATAACTTATTTGGACGCTAATAACCTGTATGGGTTGGCAATGAGCAATCCACTTCCTACACATGATTTTAAATGGATGAGTGAGAGCGAATTAGATAAATGGGATCGGATTCCCTGTATTTTGGAGGTTGATTTAGAGTATTCTATGGGATTACACGAATTACACAACGATTATCCCTTAGCTCCTTAGGGGATTAAAGTAAATAAAGTTAATAAGCTAATCCCAAACTTGTGGGATAAAGAAAAGTATGTGATTCACTACGAAAATCTTAAGCAGTATGAGAGTTTGGGATTAAAAATAAAAAGTATTCATAGAGGAATTAAGTTTAAAGAAAGTGAATGGCTTAAACCTTATATTGAGCTTAATACTAATTTAAGAACAAAAGCTAATAATGAGTTTGAAAAAGACTTTTTTAAGTTGATGAATAACTCAGTATTTGGTAACACAATGGAAAACATTAGAAATCGAGTGGATGTTAGGTTAGTTAACGATAGAGTAAAAGCGGAAAAATTAACTGCTAAACCTAACTTTGCTCATTGTAATATTTTTTGTGAGGAACTGGTCGCTATTCACATGAAAAAGACGAGGTTACTTTTTAATAAACCGGTTTATTTAGGAATGTGTATTTTAGATTTAAGTAAAACTTTAATGTATGATTTCCACTACAACTATGTTAAGCAGAAATATGGAGATAAAGTTAAACTTCTATTCACTGATACGGACAGCTTGATGTATGAAATACAAACTAAAGACTTTTATAAGGATATAGCTAATGATGTAGAGAGTAAGTTTGATACTAGTAATTATCCAAAAGACCATTTATCAGGTATACCAACTGGTTGTAATAAGAAAGTACTTGGAATGTAGGACGGGGAGGAAAGTAAGAAATGCAAGGGGGTTAAGAAATCTGTTGTTAATAAAAGTATTATCCATGGGAATTATAAAAATCGTTTGTTTACAAGAAAGGAACACCTTAGGAAGATGAATGCGATAAGGAGTCATGGGCATGAAATTTACACAGAGGAGATAAATAAGATAGCTTTAAGCACAATTGATGATAAAATGCATATATTGGAGGATGGCATACACACTTTGGCGTTAGGTCATTACAAGATAGAGTAAACATAATTTTCAGCTTAAACATTGGCTGAAAAATTATATTTGAGCACAAAACATTTCTAATATAAGGAATAGTGATATTTTACGTTTGATTGTAGCTTTCTTTCCACATATCGGACACTTATCCGGGTTATTTAATTTATTACATTCTTCACATATGCATAATTTATATGCCCACAATTGCAAAACAAAATATTAGGATTGTTAGTTAAGCATATTACACACTCATTCGAATAGTAAGTATTGTCAGAACTAATTTTTACTGTAGTCTCATATAAATGTTCAAATGAAACCACCAAATCCTAAACCTGAGCTTGCTGTTTCTGCACGGTCGAATTTATCCGTTACATCAAAAAACGTATAAAACGAAAGAATGGCTCTATCTTCATATCTTTCGTAAATTTCTTTACTGATTATGTAGTATAAAGCTGGTATTAAACCTTTAAATGGTTGAAAACACACGTTAAACTCCGCTTTAGGATAAAAGATTCTATGATATGAACAAAATGAAGGAGTAAAACGTATTTTGGTTTTTAAGTATTCTTCTATTTTTTTTCTAACATTCATTTTTAAATATAAAAAATGTTTTTTTATTATATTTTTTAAAAACTTAACTTATTTTTTTTTTTTATTAATTCTGATAAAAACGTATAAGTAGGTTACATCATAGGATGACGCATTAGCTACAAACTCAAGCATGTAAAGATACATAACGCGTTTTAAGCATAGGCATGGGGGTTTGGTCCAATATCCCCATTTTTCATACTACTTATCTTTAAGAATTCTGTATTTCCACATTGTATCTTAAGCGCTTTCAAGGTCAAAAAAGACAGACACTACATGCTGTCTATTAATAAAGGCTTCTCTGACAAAGGTTTCACAGCGGACAAGATGATCTATGGTGCCACGCTGGCCATGAAATCCACTCTGTACATCAACGATGAGGTTGTTTTTCTCTAAAAACCAGACAAGACTGTCGTTGACTATACGTTCTAGGGTCTTGCAGAGACAACTAGTAAGAGCTATTGGCCGATAGTTATCAGTGTCACTAGCATCTTTGCCAGGTTTTGGGATAGGAATGACTAGTGCCTCCCGCCAGGATCACCAGATCACCTGACTACCAGATATCATTAAAAATATCAAGTAAAACGGAGAGAGAAGTAAAAGGCAAGTGTTTTAAAAACTGGAAATGAGCTTTATCTTGGCCAGCAGAAGAATCGTGAGCCTTATTCAGAGCAGATTTTAATTCTTTAAAGGTGAAGAGTTTATTATAATGCTCTGAATTAGAAGAATTGAAATTAAGTTGTTTTTTTCTTTTCTTCTCTGGCTTTATTCCTCTGAAACTTTTCTGTACAGTTTGCAGAGGACAACTTTTTGCAGAAAGTGTGGGCAAGAGCATCAGCTATATCCTGGGATGATTCCAATGAAGTGTTGTTAACTTCAAGGAGATTTAGAGGGGACTGACCTTTGCCACTGATCTTTCTGATCATATCCCAGGTTTTTTTAGTAGTAGTTGTACTATTTAATTTAGAGACATGTTGTCTCCAAGCCTTGTGCTTTTTCTGTAATGGTACGACGGCCTTTTGCCCTGGAAATACGGAATAAGTTAAGATTTTCTTTGGTAGGCCTGCGGTTAACTTTTCTAATGGCATCTTTTCTGTCTCTGACAGCCTGTTTAAATTCATCATTGTACCAAGGCTTGTCAGGACGTTTTGGGTGTGTCGAGGTCTGAGGGACGGACTGTTTAGCTGCATCAATAAATAGGGAAGTGAAAAGTTTTGCAGAATCATCGCAATTTCCAACTTTATCATGGGTAATGGTCTGTTCACATAGGGTTTCAAATTTATTCCATTTGGCTTTGGAAAGCTTCCATTTCTGCGGTCGTACACTGCTGGACGGTTGTGTAGATGAAAAGATAATGGGGAAGTGATCACTTCCACACAAATCCTCAGTCACTTTCCAAGTAAAATTGAGAAGTAAAACTTGGCTACATAATGTTAAATCAATTGAAGAGTAAGATCCAGTTGCTGGATGCAAGTAGGTTTTGGTCTTGTTATCATTCATGAAAGACAAAGTGTTGTTCGAAATAAAGTTCTCTCTGGTTGGTGTCATTGCAACCCCACATAACATGAACGATGAACAACGATAGAAAGAAGATTGTTTCGATTCTAACATGACCAACTTTTGATAAAAAGAAAATAAAAGTTCATACATAGTGTAAAAGCGCGTATGCAATTTATATTCCGTTGAATTACTTACTTATTTTATAAAGAATGACGGTACTCGATACTGAATAATGTCACTCTATATAGCTTGCAACACGCGAAAAGGGACATTCGTACATCTGCGTAAAGTGTCGTCTCAGATCAGCCTGCGCAATCCGCGCAGGCTAATCCGAGATGGCACTTCACGTCTTCATTAGATTTTGTCCTTCTATAGACTTCTGCAATACAGAAAAAAATAAATAAGCGGAAAGTGCCGTCTCGGATTCACATGCACAGACTGCGCAGGCTGATCCGAGACGACACTTTACGCAGATGTCCAAATGTCCCTTTTCGCGTGTTGCAAGCCATATATGATAACGTAGGTTTCACCATGCTGTCGTTGCACAGTTGATAGCGCCAATTCACTTTTCATATTGAAATAATGAATAAAGCTTTGAGAGTCTTGTAATATAGTTTACATCCAGATGACTTATTTAACCGTTCACGCTCGGTCAAATTCTTTCCAATAATTGCGGCATGATTAATTTCTCTCTTACCGCTGGTAAATTAGCCAGTAAAATTATTGTAGAAAGCACCGGTAAAAGAAACTCCAGGAAAGCATAGATTGGTACACTGGCCACAGCATTACTACTGAAACAAAGTTGAAAACGGGTTATACATCGCACAACCATTAAAACAAATTTTCTTTATTGAAGGGATTTATACTGGAAGTGTTTACGGTAGCCGGCGAATTGACCAGGTATTCAAAGGTGAACATACAACAGACAACGCCATAGCAATCAAAACGCATTATCTCCGTGGATTCGATGAAGAAGTAAAGGGAGTAAAAATTCAAAGAGCAATAATCATCGTCCGAGACATATTTGATGCTGCTCTTGCCACGCACAACTTATCTAATATGAAAACCAAAACCGGAATCTTATCTAAAGCTCAGTTCAAGAAGGAAGGTAATTCAGTTTGGTTGTGTTCTCAATTCTATTTTCCAAATCTATAATAGGAGCAGGAAATAAGATCAGAATCAGGATGCTTAGTGGTGTATATACTAAACGTGAGCTTATATTTGCTGAGAAAATCATCGTTCTGATGCATTTCAGCCAAATTCGTGGATGTTCTGGTTTTGTTGTGAAAACTGCGGTTGTTGTTAAGAGGGTTTTAATGTTTGGCTTCTAGTGTCTTTTCACAATTTACAAATATTAAGCAATCAGAATTAAACTTTATCAAAGTGTGTATGGCTAAAAGATCTCACATGAGTTCGATTATGACCGTGATTGGACCAGAAGTAGTATGTAAAATGACTGGACTGGGACAGCGCGCTAATCAATGCATCATTGCACCCCCTTTGCATCATTTTGCACCCCTTTAGCCCCCCTGCACGATTTTCCAATCCCTAATTAACCCACTCACCTAATAACTACATAAATCAACTAACTCCCTTCCTCAGATAGTTAGTTGACCAATTAAACCACTTAACCCCCCACCTTCATAGGCAAATTGGCTAATTGATTAATGGGTCAATCCATAAATAGGATGACCACTTAATTGACTAACCTCTTTAAATAGGCTAGTCTGATCTATAATTCAATTATATACCTCCTCCATACATTAAGTTTATAAAAAATTTCTAATTTTATATATAATTTTTTATTTGTTTAACTTATTTATCATTTTTTTTATTTTTATAAATTAACTAAAATTAACTTATTAATAAAATGAGTAATGTTAAAGATATGTTAAACAAACATTTAAAGAATAAGCTTGGTGTAATATGTTTTAAGAGTCGTACCGATAATCTTGATAATGATGATATAAGGATTGAAAGTGAATGGTTTAAAGGAGTTGATAAATATTATCTAGATAATATACCTAAAACTCTTACTAGTTTGCGAGGGTTTTGTTATTATTTATGTAGTAAAGGAGATTACTTAAAAGCTGGGCCAATAGTATTAGAAATTCTTATTATATCAGAAAACACAACGATCCCCACAATAAAATTTGGGAATTCATTTTTTCCTATTATTCCAAAAATTAGTATAGAATTGGATTTTGGTTTAGGAGAAGAATTTTTAAAAAAAGATTTTGATAAAGAAATATCAATATATCTTTGCGAATTTACAGAGGCATACAAAGATATATGTGCTGCTAAACCAGATGTGTACTTTAAGATGAAAATAACTTATTCCAATTATTTTTACCCTACCGAAACATCTTTAGAAAGTAACCGAATCAATTCAAATAAAGTATTTTATCAAGAAAATTGCTCAGTTTTCAATGAAAATAAGCCAAATATACTATTTTGTGATTGTGGTCATTTATGTATGTGTGATATATGTGATACGCAAGGATTAGATATATGCCCCATGTGTAGAATGGAAACAACTATTATGCGTAAAATTTGATTTAATATAAAGAAAAAAAAAATTATATAAAAAAATGCAGGGTGTTGATAGAAATTTTCAGAACAACATTTAAAAGACAAACTTAGTATAAAATATAATTCTTTTAATGAAGAACCACAAACTGGAAATGATACAAAATCATATGAAAATTATGAAATAAATTGGAAATTCATTAACGCGGCTAGCGCAATTGAATATATTAAAAGAATAAAAAGTTTTTACTACTATCTATATAGTAAATCAATGTTTTCGGATTGTAATACGTTTGAAATAGATAGTGATATCATTTTTATTAGAGATAAATTATGAAACAATTAATCTACATCTAAATAGTTTACATATGGAATGGAATGGCCAACTATATTCATATTTCTTTAATTACTATAATACTAAAGTAGATGATTTAATCTATTATGAAGAAGAAGAAACTCTTAATATTACTCCAAGCTGTTTTATAAATATTAAAAAAGAGGAGCATTCCTTTAAAGAACCAGTATATACACTTATAGAACATATAGAGAATGATTCAGCTGAAACAGAAACTGATACCTCTAGCGAAGTTGAAACACTACCCACATTTCGAGACGATAACTGTATTGTATGCAATGAAAACCCATGTAATATATTGTTTTGTAATTGTGGGCACATATGTATGTGTGATACATGTGATACGCAAGGATTAGATGAACCCCTTTTTCTATATCTCCTTATCGAAAACGAAAGAGGAAGTATAGATGAAGTAGGGCGAGTCATCGTAAACAACCATAATACAACTCATTTTATTTACTTCCTTATTGGGGAAAAAATAAAAGTGCAATATTACAATACTAACAAGTATTCTCACAAATGTTTAGTAATTGCATAAGAAGTATTTATGTTTATGTTGTCTCCTGAATAGACCGACAAACTTTTCTAGATTGCCTTGATCCGTCATTGGTGGCAACTTATAGCACCTGAATAGACCGTCAACTTTATTAAATTGCCTTAGCCTGTCATTAGTGCTAGCCTTAACTACATATTGGTTTAAACTATTTCAAGTTGTGTATTAAACTATAAATACCAAAAGGTAAGGCTTACTTAATTTTTAAAAACAAATCCAACTTTATACAATTAACAATATAAAATAGAATACTTGTCAGTATTATAACACACACTACAGACAGTAAGTTAGCTAAAGAATGTTGAAATATTGGAAAAATAATGTAAGTTGCTAAATTTAGTACACGTATTGTGAAATACTACCCAAACCCTTTTACTTTACGCGTATAACTCTATATCTTCTTTAAAAAAATATAACTTTTTTTTGTTTGAGAAAAGTTATATTTTATTTGTTAATTTTATTCTTGATTATCTATTTCAACTATTAAAGTAAAACATAATTTTTCAAACTGTACGTTACGAGCAGGAGAAACGGAAATTTCACCCCATGTGTGTAATGGTATAATATTTATTTTATCACCCATTTTAGATTTAATTGGGTCTGGAAACTCAAAGGGGGTATAACGTTGAAAAAAATTGGTTATTGCCCCATAAACCTGATCTTCATCATTTACAGTAATTAAAAATTCCAATGACATTTTAGCATATCGGTGCAGTCGTTCATTTAAGACTACATCATGGGGTATAGGTAATCCATTAATCGTACGTATAGAATATGAAGACGCTTTAATTATTTGCCCATTAAAAGGTAAAATAATACCATCTTCTTCATGTAGTGGGGTTCCTTGAAAATTTGTAAAACTAAACTTTGAATCAAGTTTTAACTCATTAAGTTCTTTTAAATAAGCAGATAACACAATTTGTGATTTTATTTTTCCAATACGATCTTCTATAAGGTTACCACTAAAATTAAAACCTACTTTAGCTGCTTCTTTAAGTTCTGCACTTTCTTTATTCAATTTTGTTTCAAATTTATTAAGTTTTTTAGTAGTTTCCTTTTTAAATTGGCTAATATTTTCTTTATTTTCACCATTAAAATCATCCACATAATCCTTAGTAGCAGCATCACTAGGATTACTAGGCTTAGGAAGATTTAACAACTGTTTAAAAGCCTTATTAATATTTTGGGTAGCCTGGTAATTACTATTTTCCTTAAAAAATACAGTTCTTTCGGCAACCCCAGGAAGAGCCCCATCTTTTACATTATCTGAAATCATAGTATCAACATACTCCTTTGTGGCAACCTCACTTGGATTAGTAGGTTCAGGTAAATTTATTACCCTTTTTCCAATCAACGGTATCCTTTGTTAACCAAACACTTACATTCTCTCCACTTGCTGCATCAAGAACATCATGTTCTAATTTTACAAATTGATTGTGCAAGTCAACATATTGTTTTCGTTTAGCTTCATATGGAAGAGTAGGCTCAGGAAGATTTAATAGGTGTTTAAAAGCCATATCAATATTTTCAGTAGCCTGATAATTCCCATTCTCCTTAAAAAACGGCGATCCAACACCCCCACCTAAATTACCATTTCCTACATTATCCGCCACGAGAGTATCCACATATTTTTTTATTTACAGCATCACTATCAATAAAGTGGTTCTGAAAAAAGTGCAAATCGGTGGTTAATTCCGATTACACCCTTTGTTACATAAGTAGGTTTCTCATCTAGTAAAACGGCAACCTCATTACCATCATAATCACTTACAATATTTGTTTTAGTAAATGGTATTGTTTCATCCACATACTTCTTTGTAGCAGCATCAGCATCCTCTTCAGGTTCTTTTAGATTATTCAAAGGTTGAAAAGCCATGTTAATGGAGTCTGTTGCAGCATAAATACCATTATCTTTTAAAAGGGGATTAGGTAAATTATAAATAATTCTTTCTCCTAATATTTCATTCGTTCTATTCGTATACTCTTTAGCATTGTTTCCTACTCTATCAATATATTCCTTATTAGCAGCATCATGTTGTGCAGTTGGTGTAGGCAAACCAAAAAGTTTCTTATTTGTCATGTTTACACCTGAAGATGATACAAAATTTCCATTTTCATCTTTAAGCGCTTTAACATATTCATCCACATATTCTTTTATAGTATCATCCACATACTCCTTATTAGCAGCTTCACCACCTTTTACAGGATATCTTAAACCTCCAACTTCGTTACTTGCAAGATATATTGCTCCTTTAGCTGTAAAACCACCACCTATTTTTGGTTTAAAAGCATTTGTGCTATCCACATATTTCTTAGTTGCAGCATTTTGCGCATCTTTAGGTTCACCTACGTTTTCTAAAGTATAACCATTCATATAGAGATGGTTGACAGCTGTATAGTTTCCTTCTTGAACTGTAAATGGAGTTACCGCTGTAACATGTCTTTTAAGTTCATCATACTTGGTATCTACATATACCAAATTTACGGCATCACCATTGTTTTCAGGAGAGGGAATATTAAACAGTTTATTGCCATTCATATCTAAATCTTTCTTTACTACAATGTTTCCATCTTGATCCCTTTTTAAAAATCCCTTTCCTTTACTTGTATCTACATAATCCTTTGTAGCAACATCTTGGGGATTAGTTGGATTACTAACCTTAGTAAGTGTATTTCCATCTATATTTATAGAACCGGTAACTTTGGTTGTTCCATCTTTTCGTAAAAAGTTATTATTTATGTAAGCGAGTGGCACACCATCACCGCTTGTTTTATCATCAATATCCATTCTTCTAAATTTATCAACAGGCATTTTTTTATTACTAAAATAAAGTATTTAAAACATTTTGAAACTCTTTACCTAAACCCAACTCTTTAAGTACGTAAAGGCACAAATGCCCACAAAACACCTCAACAGCTGTTTGTATCCGGTCACCATTGTAATGTTTTGGACTTTTTAGGTACTCTCGAATTTCAATAGGGGGTTGTATACCATAACTGTCAAAGTAATTTTTAGTTTTACCGTTTTTATACCAAGCAGCCCAATGAGTACCAGAGCCGCTTGTATCATCAAGGTTTAATTTACCGCATTCCTTTTTTCTACACTTCTTCGGTAAAGTGTTTCGTACCATTACTCCTGTAAAAGAAGGAATCTTTAATTTTTTTGCCGCACTTTTAATTCGAAATTGTTTAATGGTCTATTTGGTAGTATAAGGTTTCCGACTGCAATATTTTTCATTCTTATTATGACGAAATATTTACTATATCATTATTATCAACCCATGAATTAAACTTATCGGAATAACCCTTCCACTTTACTAACGATTTATTTTTTTCCCTTTTTAATTACCTTTTCTATCCTATACAACTCCTGACTAGTTTTTTGTAGCTCGGGTTCATAAAAGGTACCTTGTATTTCTTCTCCATTAAGGTCTTTTATTTTATACGCTACAGGCTCCGTATTTTTAACCTCAGAAACCATAAAAACCTCTTCAGTCCATCTTGTAGTATATCCTTTCTCGAAAGTCTTCTTTTTTTTAGTTATCCCTACTTTATCCCCGACAGAAAACTTAGGATTTATATCTCTTATTTCGGAACGATCGGGGTAAAGATTTCTCCAAACTTTGGTTTCATTTTCTTTTTTACTAGCATTTACCGGTGTCATCTTAATAGAAGAATGTTTCGTGTTATTATATTCTTTAACGAGGTCTTGTAACACGTTAATGTAAACGCTCGTAGAGTTTGCAGAAAAATACTTTCACTTTTTTTCTTTCATTGTTCTAATCCATCTCTCAACTACACTAGATTTTTCCTCATTCTCAGTAGAATACAATTCAATCAAGTCTTTAACATCTTTGTCATAAAACTCTTTACCTTTATCTACCCACATTTTCTCTGGTTTTCCCTCCTTAAAAGTACTCTTTAATGCTGTAGCGACAGACTTTCCCGTTTTGTCTTTTAATGGTATCAACCATCCGTATTTAGAAAAGATGTCAATAACAGCGAGAAGATATTTTACGCCCCGGTTGAATTTAGAAAACGCCTGCATGTCTACTAAATCCGCAGCCCATATCCTATCAATGCCATTTACTTCGACTCTCCTCTTCTTAAATTTTCTCTTTACGGGTTTGTGTAATTCTTCCGCTAAATTTATGAATTTCTTTTTTTAATCCCCATTCTAAATCGTTTCTTTGTTCTAATTAAGCTAGAAACAATTCCTCTTTCCATTTTCTCTCTTAAAGTAGGATTCCAGATACCTTCTAATTCTGTTAACATATTTTTATCACATACAGCATTTCTTGTAGCTGTATCATCGTTTTGGAGATAACATATGTCAAGATGATAAGCGGCTTTATCTACTCTATTGATAGGTTTGCTCCATTTTTTTGGAGTTAAATCTGGGTTTAACCTAAAAAAGTTATATAAAAAATGGATGTAATTGATTTATCATGGAACGAAGTAGTATCAAAAAGATTTAATAACCCTCTTTTACCAAAGAGTATTAGAGGATTAATCGTAGGTAAATCAGGATGTGGTAAAACCACCCTTTTACTTAACCTTTTGCTTAGACCAGATTGGCTGGACTACAACGATTTATACGTTTTCGGGAAAAGTCTTTGACAACCGGATAATCGCATACTTAAAAAAGCCTTTGAAGAAAAACTACCAAAAAAAAGGTATTTTAAGGTTGTTTAATATGCGAGATAAAATACAGGATTCAAATTTTACACCAACACCTTTGGTTGAAGAATGGGTAAAAACGTTAAAAAATAAACCGGATATAAAGTGTAGTTTTTTTTAAACAGCAGACGATATACCTGACCCACGAGATTTAAACTCAGAAAACAAAAATTTGATGATTTTTGACGATTTACTTTTAGAAAAACAAAATAAGTGTGAGTGCTACTACATTCGTGGAAGGCATAGTAATGTTGACTGCTTTTATCTTTCACAAAACTATTTAAGATTACCGAGACAAACTATTAGAGAAAACGCAAATTTTATCTGTCTTTTCAAACAAGACCTAAAAAACATTAATCATATTTATAACGATCATGTAAGTGAAGATATGTCTAAGGAGGAGTTTAGAAAATTTTGCCATAAGTGTTGGGAAAAACCACATGGTTTCGTTATTATCGATTTAACTAGTCAAAAACATGATGGGAAGTACAGAAACGGCTTTGATTACTTTTACATACCTAGTTAAAAATATATTTTTACTATGTAAAAAATGGAAGAGCTTTTAAAACAAATTGTAAAAAATACAGAACCTAAAACGTCATTTCAAATTATAGTGAGTGGCAACAAAACACGCATTAAAACTAGGTGTAACCCACCTATTCAACTGGAAAAGGATAAAAAATATGAAATAGCTCTGGTAGACCTTGAAACTCACTACTCTTTTCCAAACATTGATGCAAAAACAACATCTTCATTTATTCTCCGGATAATGGTGCTTCATGGAATAAAATTGAAATACCAGAAGGAAGTTATGAAATCACTAACATTAATGATACCATTCAGCAGGAAATGAGAGAAAACAATCACTATGATGAAGTAAATGAAAAGTATCATATCAATATTTCTGCAAACACTAATACCCTTAGGTCAGTTATTGATATAGAAGATGGATACCAAGTAGATTTTAATCATCCAAACTCCATTTCTAAAGTATTAGGATTTACTCACTCAAAATATACGCAAGGATTTCATGAGACGGAGAATGCTGTAAATATTCTAAATATAAACAGCATATTCATAAACATTGATATCATCTCAGGAAGTTATGTTAACGGTTCAACGCAAAATACGATTTACTCTTTTTTCCCAGATGTATCTCCCGGATATAAAATTGTTGAAACTCCTCGAAACCTTGTATACCTACCTATAACATTGTATGAAATACACAACGCAACGGTTGAAATTACAGACCAAAATGGAACTTTACTGAATCTTAGAGGAGAAACTTTAACAATTAGATTTCATATTAGAGAAGTGTAATAAAAAAATATTAGATATATAAAAGTGACAAGTTATACGACTGTAGAAGTTAATATATCAGAAGGGCAAAAGCAAAAGCTTCAACATGCTGTTAAAGCTGGTTGCCCAGTAAGTATTCGTTTCGGTCATGAGGATTTGAAAGGTAATGATATTATAGGATTAACCGATTCACAAGTAAAGAAAATGGCTAAAGCCTATGAAAATGGTAAAGGCATAACGATTAGAATGAGCGCCAAACAGCTTAAAAATAACATTAAGATAGAGGGCGGTTTCTCGGTATGTTGGGCTGGGTTGGCTGCTAGAGCTTTAACGATGGTGGCTGGGTTGGTTTCAAAAGCGTTACCAGCTTTAGGTCTTGGGGCCCTTTCTGGATTAGGTTCATTTGGAGTGAATAAAGCACTAGGATCAGGTCTTTACCTTAAAAAAGGAGGTTGCGTTTGTAAGGTAGAAACTGATGGAAAAGGGGTTTACCTAAGCCAAACGAGGGGTAACAGGTTAGGGTCTGTTGGTGATGGTTTGTATTTAAAGCAAGGAGGAAAGTTTTATGATGGAAAAGGACTTCTTTTAGGCCCTAATAGTCCATTTGCTAATATACCTATCTTAGGGGCTATATTGTAATGTTATAAATATTATTACTATTTATATAAAAATGAAAATCCATAAACTCGGTGTTACCAAAGGAAATATTATTCAACCAAAAACAATCCACTGGATACCATTACAAGGCTTGAAATATCCACCTCGAAAAGTAAATACGGCAACCTGGGAAATTTTTTGTCAAGAAAAGCTTACACTAGCGCCTAAAGAAGTTAAACATATACTCTTAGGGTTTGGTTTTATGATGACTAAAGGAGTTGTTTTAACTTCATTACCGTACTATTTAAAAATGAAGTGGTGTAGTTTGCAAAATGAGGTTAACCTCGAAAATGTTGAGAATAAAATAATTACTATTACAAACAATTCTAGCAAAAGTGTAACAATTGAGGAAAACGGGCTTTTATGCCTCGTTTACTATTCATTTTAAAAAATATAATTCTAATTAAAAATGGAGATGAAAGAAAATATATACCCTAAATTACCAACTGCTCCTCCAATTGATGAGGGGCAAGGATATAGTCTGCCGAAAATTAATGAAATTCAGATATTTTTAGAAGAAGAAAAGTCCAAAAGAGAAGCCTTAAGTAAAAAGTATTTTAGAGCTGCAAGAATAGTAGATAATATAGATACGGTTTTAGTTATGGTTACCATGATTTCAGGAGAAGGTGGGATAGGTTTACTATCAACAGTAGTCGCGATACCTGCAGTGATAGCATTAGAAGGTGCTGCGGCTTTTACTGGTCTTTTAAGCTTAATTGGAAAGTATAGCATAAGGCACTCCACTACAAAAGCTGAAAAACACGAAAAAATTATAACAATAGCGGATACCAAGTTAAATACGATATCCTCACATATATCGAAATCTTTGAGTGATAACAAAGTTACTGATGAAGAATTTCAACTAATCTTGGAAGAATTGGAAAAGTATAAAGTAATGAAGGAAGAAGTTAGGTCAAAAACAAAGAAAAAGATATTGGCTGAAACTGAAGAATCATTAATTGAGAAAGGGAGGCAAGAAGCGCGTGAGTCCTTTCGGAAGTTGGTTGAAAAGGATAATAACACTCACTAAAATAAATTTCTCTTGTCAATGTAGTTTTAATTGCGTTAGCGATGAAACGTGTAAAAACTGCGATTAAATTTACTTTAAAGAAATATATTGCTAATTAAAAATGTCATTTCTGAAAATAACTGATCCTGCAAAAAGAGACTTAATTGTAAAAGAGTACCTCGAAACAAAAAAGAATATCCGGGGTAGCCAACTAGCAGAGAGCAGGAGAGAAAGAATTGCAAACTGACCTTTCAAAGTTTTTTAAACCTATTACAGAAACACAAAAAACTACAGCTAAGGAGGTTGCAGAACAACTTAAACCTATTAAGGAAGGTATAAAAGCTATTAAGTTTCCAGCCGTTCCATCTATCACAGCTTATGATAAACCAACTGAAGAAGCGGATGAACCTCCAAAACCTTTGGAGGAATTAGCGGAACATTATTTAAGAGATTATTCTACTAAGTTTGATGTTGATAGAACGTTTGGAATAAGAGATGAAAAAGGTAAATTTTATATTGGTGACAAATATATAGAAATTGATCGAAATGATATTATTGTTGGTAATAAAGAATATAAGGGCTCCGAGGGGTTATGGGAGTTACTTATGTCTAAAGAACCAAGCTTCTATAATAAAGATGATTATGCCAATTACGAGGATTTGATGTTAACAACCAACGCTCTTTATCGTGATAACGATGCAAGCACTGGGCGACCCAAAAGCAGTAAAGAAGGAAAATGGAAGAATATACTTGCCCCTATTTGGCATAGTAGAAAAAGGTATGAAGGAAAGGGTATCGTTGTTATCCCAGGTGATCCTAACGCATTAATATCAAGACTTGACCTGTTGTTAGCGAGCAAAAAAGCGGGTAACACAGGTGTAAGAAACGAGTTAGTAGGCATATGTGATGAATTAAAAAGGCAAGGTTTTATAGATTCGAACGCTTATAAAAAATTAATGTCTATACTATAAAAATGATAACACCTAATAAAAGAGGATTTAATAAAAGGTATGCATACGGAGGTAGCGGAATCTTTAGCAGCATTGCGAACTTTCTCACGAGACTTTTTACCAGTAGCGCAGCTAAGCAACTTGCATCTTCTGCCTTAGATGTGGGTAAGAATGTTGCTAAGGAAGGGGCAAAGAAAGCTTTAGAGGCTGGAAAGAATGTTGCTGTAGAAGCGGGAAAGAAATTAGTTACAAAAGCTTTAACACCAAAATCACGCAAAATTTTAGAAAAACATACTGCCACACCTGTAAACACGGTGAGCAACCCTACAACACAAAGCATTAGCAATTTAATAGATGGAAGTGCCATTACTATTCAGGATTTAGTTAAAGAATTAAACAGTGGGTCTGGTATTAAAGTAACATGAAGGACACAATTATAATTTTTTGCTTTAAAAAATTATAATTGTATTACAAAATGGACATTTTAAATATCAATGAACCAATTGTAAAATATGATAGTATTGATGAGTATGAGCATTTTGAGTATAACCCAATTACTGGTACAAGGTTGGACAATTCTTGAGGAGATATTAGGGTTAACATCGAAACCCAAGATATTTTTACGCATCCAAGCGAAAGTTATTTACTTATAGAAGGCCGCTTAACAAAGGCTGATGGAACAGCTTACGCAAATGCTGACAATATTTCTCTAACAAACAACGCCCTCGTGTATCTTTTTAAGAATATCAGATATCAACTTTCTGGTCAGGATATTGAATCCATAATAAACCCTGGTCAAGCTACTACAATGCTTGGGTTGTTAAAATATCCAGATGATTTTTCTAAATCTCAAGGGCTAAAACCGATTGTGGTATAAGGATACAACAGCTGCAGCACAAGCTCAAAACGTAGGTTGGAATATAAGGAAATTATATATCATTAATAATTCAGACCCAAAAGGAACATTTAGCTTTAGAGTTCCATTAAAACATATGTTCGGTTTCTGCGAAGACTATAATAAAATTTTGTATGGAATGAAGCAAACTCTCACCTTGACAAGAAATGATGATAATGATGCAATTTTTAGAGCTAACGGCGTTGATGCTGGTAAGATTACATTGGATAAAATATCATGGTTTATGCCGCACGTGATGCCTGCGGATAAGGAGAAAATTGAACTTTATAAACTTATCGAGAAAAAAGAAAAATTTCCTGTTGGATATAGAATGATACAGTGCGACTGTATCTCAGTTCCTCAGTCAACATCATTTACTTGGAGGCTTGCAGTTAAATCATCTCCTGAGGTGCCGCGTTTTATCATTGTTGGCTTTCAAACTGATAAAAATGGGGATCAAGAGCAAAACCCGGCTATATTCGACAACGTAAACGTTAAAATATTTATGTTATGTTAAATTCTACAAGATACCCAGTTGCTGACTACAATCTTTCATTTCCAAGACAGCAATTTAGTAGAGCTTATGGTGATGCTGCGTTATTGAGGTCTATGTTTTTTAACATGGATGAGTTAGTATCAAACCCTAATATTTCCCCATCAGATTATAAAACCCTCTATCCTTTGTTTTTGTTTGATGTTTCTAAGCAAAGTGAAAGGTTGAAATATTCTGTTACTGATATTCAAATTAAGACACATTTTGATGAAAATGTACCTGCAGGCACCGAGGCATACGCTGTTATTATTAGTGATAGGTTAATTAACTTTCAGTCTGATGGTAATAAAATGAGTGTAGTGTTTTAAGTTAAGTATTTTTTCTATATATTAAAAAAATGAAGTTAGATGAGTTAAGAAAAATTCTTAAAGAAAATAATATAAAATATTATACTTATTGGCATAAGAATAGATTGTTTGATATAGCTAAAGAGCATGGATTAATAGAAGAGAAGGAAGAATAGGAGCCTGTAAAGAAGGAGATTGACCCTAGGTATGAAAGGCTAAAAACCATTGGAAAGAATCATAAAACAGTTATATTTGAAGATGTGGAAAATCGGGAGACCAAGATGTTCCCTTCTATATATAAGGCTGCTCAATTCATTGATCGATGCCCACTAACCATTTCAAATTGGAATGGGAGAGTATGGAAAGGTAAGTATAGGATAAGTATTTATTAATTTTATTATATCACTATATAGCTGATATAATAAAATTTTATTTGAAAAAATAAGTTAAGACAATTAGAACTCAATAAAAAAAATGAACTTCTTAAACCGTTTATCTAACACAGTTAGACAGGCTGCTTCTAATGTTTACTCCGGAGCCAGACGTATCATTTCAGAAGCAATTCCTGAGAGTGTATCAAATAGAATAAGGGATTTTAGTAATTATCTAACTAATAGTGTAACAGAGGATCAGCTACCCCAAGTTTTTAGTGAAGTTGTTTATAGTGTTAGAAAGAATCTTCCCCCGAGAACACCATTAGTATTAGAGAATAGACAAACCGCTTTACATGGCTTTACCTCAGACTATGTTATGGATATACCTGAAGATATGCAGGATATACATCCAAATCAATTATTAGAGATAAATAAAAGAGCTAATATTTTAAATATTATTAGAAATAGTAGAAATAGAAAGCTTAAACTTTTTGTATCTTGTAGACTTTTACATACTGATAGTGATAATATTACTGATCACTATTTTCATTCAGGTAGACCTATATCTAATTTACAATCCGATAATGAACTTGAAATTTTTAATCAGTTAAAAAATAGAGTTTTAGAGCAGATGGCAGAGTATTTTATGAATTACCATTATTATCAATTGCATAGTTTATTCGAAATAAGATTAGCAATAAATAGATATAATCCTTTAAGAGTAAGTTCTTATATTCCTTTACCAAAATGGGTTAGTAATAAAAAGGCTGTAATTAATCCACAAAGTAAAGATGATAATGTATGTTTTATCTATTGTGTGCTTAGGCATTTACATCCTAAAGATACACACCCTGAAAGAATTTCTGACCTTATGCAATACAAAAAGGATTTAAATATTGGGGGTATCGAATTTCCAATCTCTTGGGGTGATATAAGCAAGTTTGAAAAGCAAAATCCAACTATATCAATAAATGTATATAGTTGTGATAACGAAAAAGAAGATGCCATTGAAAATGAAAGAATACGTAAGTATGCAGGCTTTAGAAAACATATAGATCTTTTGTTAATCGAAAAAGATGATAAGTCACATTATTGTTTAATTAAAAACCTAAGCCGGCTTTTATCTTCTCAATGGTCTAAACAGGATGGCCAAGTATACTTTTGCCCTAGATGTTTACATGGTTTTTATGATGAGTATGCAAGAGGGGTACACCTTGATTTTTGTATGAATCATGAACCCGTTAGAATTGATTTACCACAGAAAGGAACCACAATTCAATTTAATTTTTTTTATAAAAAGGAAAAGCATCCTTTTGCTGTTTATGCAGATTTTGAGGCTATTTCACCTAAGTTACATACTTGCCATAATGATCCAAAGGAATACCATACAAGAAAGTATAATATGCATATTCCCTCAGGCTTTGGTTATTTTATCAAGTCTCGTTTTGAGGATGTATATAAGTCTAAACTAGTCCAATATACAGGGGAGGATGCCGTTGATAAATTTTTAGATAAACTAATTGAGGATGTTAAAGCGATAGCAGATATTATTCCAAGGCCAATAATTGACCTTACTATTGAGGAAAAAATTAAACATGATAATTCTAATAAATGTTGGATTTGTAAAAAAACATTTACTAAAGATAACTTAAGGGTTGAAGATCATTGTCATTTTACAGGTAAGTATCGAGGAGCAGCCCATAATAGTTGTAATTTAGTTTATAGGAGACCTAGGTTTACCCCGGTATACTTTCATAATCTTAGTAGGTATGATGCCCAATTATTTATAAAAAAAAGTTAGGTGAAGGTATGATGTTACTTGTATTGCATCAAACACAGAGACTTATATAAGCTTTAGTGCTAAGATACCTATTACATACTATAATAAAAAAAGATAAGAAAAATGTAACTTGTACACATGAAATTAGGTTTTTAGATAATTTAAGGCTTATGCAATCTTCATTAAAAAGTTTAGCTGATAATTTGGATAAAGAAAAAGACTTTACTAATACAAAAATATATTTTAAAAATAATAATCAGTTTGAGCTACTTACCAGAAAAGGAGTTTTTCCTTATGAGTATTTTGATTCCTTTGATAGGTTAGAAGAAACAAAATTACCTCCTATTGAATCATTTTACTCTAGCCTTAATGAAGAAGGTATCACAAAAGAGGATTATGAGTATGTAAAGAATGTTTGGAAAACTTTTGACATGAAAAGTTTTCGATGAGTGAGGAGGAGTTAAATAATTGGGGTAATCATCCATGCCTTTTAGATGTTGATTTAGAATATCCTAAGGAGTTACATGACTTACATGATGATTATCCTTTAGCTCCTGAAATATCAAAAATAGATAAAGTTAAAAAATTGGTTCCTAATTTAAATGATAAGAGTAATTATATTGTTCACCATAGGATATTACAAAAGTATTTAGAATTAGGTCTTAAGATTAAAAAAATTAATAGAGGTATCAAATTTGAAGAGAAACCTTGGTTAAAAAGTTATATTGATAAGAATACTAATTTACGAAAAGAAGCTGTAACTGAATTCTTAACGGATTTATTTAAGCTAATTAATAATGCAGTGTTTGGTAACACTATGGAAAATATTAGAAATAGGACTGATGTTAAACTTAGTGATAAGACAAAAGCGGAAAATTTAGCTGCTAAACCTAATTTTGATGGTTGTACCATATTTGATGAAAAGTGTGTTGCTATTCAAATGGGTAGAGAAAAACTTCATTTTAATAAGCCTATTTATGTTGGCCAAGCGATTTTAGATTTAAGTAAGTTATGGATGTATGATTTTCATTATAATTTCACTTTACCACTTTGGGGTGATAAGGCTAAGTTGTTGTTTACTGATACTGATAGTTTGATGTATGAAATGGAGACAGAAGATTTCTTTAAAGATATAACTCCTCATGTTAAAAATTGGTTTGATACTAGTAATTACCCTAAAGATCATCCATCAGGTATACCAAGTGGGCTTAATAAAAAGGTTGTAGGTATGTTTAAAGATGAAGTTGGAGGAGAGATTATTGAAGAGTTTGTTGGTTTAATACCAAAATCATATTCATATAAGATGGAAAACGGTGAGGAAAATATGAAGAGTAAAGGTGTAAAGCAGTATGTGATTAGAACTAGGATTAAGCATGAAAATTATAGAGAGTGTTTGTTTGATAATATAGAATTTCAAGCAAAGATGAATATTATTAGGAGTTATAAGCATCAGTTGTTTACAGAAGAAATAGAAAAGATAGCTTTAAGATCCCAATGACGATAACAGATATATAGGAGAGGATGGGGTAAGTACTTATGCAATAGGTCATTATAAGATACCTAGTAGCGAATAAAAATATTTTTACAGCAAATGTGTAAAAATGTTTTTTAATTACAATCACTTAGTGTGTATCTTTTCTTTGATGCTTCTGTTCTACACATAAAACAATTATTTAATTCCTTTCTAACACATTCTTCACAAATAGACATATGATCACAACTGCAAAACATTAAATTTGGTTTATTTTCATTACATATGATACATTCTTCTATATATGTTTTTAATGATTCAAGGTTTTTCTCTTTAAGAGGGTAAAAGAAATCTGCTCTTAATGAAAAGTGTATTGTATGTGGTAAGCTACTTTCTTCATCATCATCATCTATTAAAAATTGTAATTTCTTTCTAAAGTATTTTAAGAAAGTATTTATATTTGTGTCCCACTCTAAGTGAAGGCTACTTAAATCAAAACTTATTGTTTTTTCAAATAGTATAGAGTAAAGTATAGTATTTTTTTCAACTGTATCATATACCCCTTCCCCAACACTCCATAGGTAGTAGTAAAAGCCTTCTAAGTTATGAAGATAGTCTACTACATCTGTTAAATTCTTAAAAATCTTTCTTAAAAAATAAGTATTAAAAATTGTAAAATGCTTTTTCTTTTGAAATGCCTCTCGCATATTTCCTTGAATCCCAACCTTATTCTTTAAATGTTTGTTTAACATATCTTTAACATCACTCATTTTATTAATAAGTTAATTTTAGTTAATTTATAAAAATAAAAAAAATAATAAATCAGTTAAACAAATAAAAATTTATATAAAAAATTAGAATTTTTTTTATAAACTTAATGTATGGAGGAGGTATATAATTGAATTATAGATCAGACTAGCCTATTTAAAGAGGTTAGTCAATTAAGTGGTCATCCTATTTATGGATTGACCCATTAGTCAATTAGCCAATTGGCCTATGAGGGTGGGGGGGTTAAGTGGTTTAATTGGTCAACTAACTATCTGAGGAAGGGAGTTAGTTGATTTATGTAGTTATTGGGTGAGTGGGTTAATTAGGGATTGGAAAATCGCGCAGGAGGGCTAAAGGGGTGCAAAATGATGCAAAGGGGTTGCAATGGTGCATTGATTAGCGCGCTGTCCCAGTCCAGTCATTTTACATGTACATACTACTACCTGAATGTACGTTATTAGCTGTACATTCAGGTGGCAGGGTCCTTGGAACTTGTTCACGACTGTGGTGAATCATGTCGCCCGGAGCCGAAAGCGAGTAACGACATGATTCAACACAGCCATGAACAACTTTTCAAGTCACCTGCCACCTGACCGTACAACGAATTTATCATACTGCAAAGTTTTATTATTCCATTGTGTGCTAAAGGATTTTTACCTGTTTTTGGTTTAAAAAACGAATACGATGACGAAGTAGAATTTCCGTTCTGAGTTAAAACTGATGTTACTGGGAACTGAGGTCACTGAAGCCTTGGTAAAGCGTGCTAAAACGTACAGGTTGGCGCATTTAATCTTGATGTTCATCTTGATTTCTAGTTTGGATGTTGTGTTGATATTGTAGTCTGGTATACGGGGTTCCCGAAAGGGAAACTTCTTTTACGTCGGTTGTGCCACCGCATATGATATATATGTTCAGTGCATGTTATCTAATCAGATCACGAGAAATTTCTTTGCAGTATAACAATAGTTGTACGGTCAGGCGGCAGGGGACTTGGAAACTTGTGTGGTGCGTCATGTCTTCGGCTCGGGGTGACATGATGCACCCCAGCCGTAAACATATTTCCAAGTCGCCTGCTACCTGACCTTTCGGCTCGGGGCGACGTGATCCACCAATTCAATGAAAACTGACTTTACTGGGATCTGACGTCAATGAGACCATGGTAATACGTGCTAAAATGTGCAGCTTGGCACATAATCTTAATGTTAATCTTGATCGACGCCGCCATTTTTTGTTGTTGTGTTGATAGCAATGTATTTGGGGTTTTGTTTTTTGAGCTTTGTCAAGTATTTAGTCGGTGTTGGCAGTGTACATGATATACATGTTCGCAGTATAATACCCAATCAGATCACGACAAATTTCTTTGCCGTGTGATAATATGTTTTGAACTTTAACTGCGCTTGACTATGAAAAAAAGTTCTTAATTTATCTTTGTTTACATTCTACTGCCTTCTGGAATTTTAGCCAAACTTATCATATGTTAACAGAATGTAGTCGACCTGAAGATCTTGCTTGAGTTGGATTTTCGGCATGACTGGACAAGTATGTTAAGAGTTAACTGCCCGTAAAATAAAAACAAGAGGGCCATTGCCCCTGAAACGCTCACCTTAGACTATAGCTTATGATAGAAATTCAATTATTTGAACAACTTTGGTAAAGCTTCACCCAAGGAATATCACTGCAAAGTTTCATCAAGATTGGCCTAATGGGTTAGGAGAAGAAGATGTATAAAGACATTGTTGACGGACGACGGACGACAAACGCCGGACAAAGGGCAATCAAATATCAAAGCTCTACATCTTCCAGTTTCAAAGAAGAATTTTAGATTTTCTTTCTTTGTCCTATGTTCGAACTTGTGGTCCCCGGGGCAGGGCCAGTTTTGACAAAAGCAGCATCCTTGGAACAAACTTGGTAGAGGTCCTCTCAAAGATGCTACATACCAAATATCAAAGCTCTACACCTTCCCGTTTAAGAGAAAAGAAATTTATAATTTTCCTTCTGTGTTTCTATGTTCCAACATGTGACCTCCGGCCCAGGGCCAGTTTTGACGCCAGGGATATCATATGACCAAACTTGGTAAAGGTCCACTAGAAGATTCTGCATACCAAAGATCAAAGCTCTGCACCTTCAAGTTTCAGAGAAGAAGATTTCTGAAGTTTTCCTTCTTTGTTGCTATGCTCAAACCTGTGAACCCTTGGGCAGGGCCAGTATTGGCCCCAAGGACATAATATGAACAAACTTGGTAGAGGTCCACTAGGAATTGCTACATGCCAAAAATCATAGCTCTATGACTTCTAGTTTTACAGAACAAAAATTTGAAAATTTTCTTTCTTTATTCATATGTTCGAATTTGTGACCCCTTGGGGCAGGGCCAGTTTTGATCCCAAGGGCATAATATAAACAAATATGGTAGAGATCCACTAGAACATGCTATATACCAAATACCAAAGCTCTACGCTTTCTAGTTTCAGAGGAGAAGAATTCTAAAGTTTTCCATCTTTGTTCCTATGGTCAAAATTGTGACCCCCAGGATGGGGTCAGTTTTGACCCCAGGAGCATCATATGAATAAACTTGGTAGAGGTCTACTAGAACATGCTATATACCAAATATCAAGACTCTACGCCTTCAACTTTCAGTGGAGAAGTTTTTTTTTTTAAGTTTTCCTTCTTTGTTTCTATGCTCAAACTTGTGACCCCCGGGTTGGGGCTAGTTTTGACCCCAGGGACGTAATTTGAACAAATCTTGGTAGAGGTCCACTAGGAGATGCCACATATTGTTATCACCGGGGTGGGGCCAGTTTTGACCCTAGGGACATAATTTGAAGAAACTGGGTAGAGGTCTATTAGGAGATGCCACATACCAAATATCAAAGCTCTAAGCCTTCAAATTTCAGAGAAGAAGATTTTCAAAGATTTCGGTTTTTTTCTTTTTGTTGCCATGGCAGCCAGAGTTATGGGTGTAATTCAATTCTTTGAACAGTTTTGGTAGAGCTTCACCCAAGAATCATTCCTGCCAAGTTTCATCAAGATTTGCCTAGTGGTTTAGGATAACAAGATGTTTAAAGAAACTGTTGAAGGACGACGGACAACGGACATAGGGCAATCACAATAGGTTACATTAAGCACTTCGTGCTAAGGTGAGCTAAAAAAAAGCTTAATTTGACTTTATGTAGACGGAAGCGCCTTCACTTTTTTTTCACCAGTCTTTATCAGATTGTAATAGGAGGCGCATGACTTTAAGATCTTGGATAGGTTCAGTATTTTTCGAGTGATTGGACCAGTATGTCGAGATTTATCTGGTGTTGAAAATGAATGAATTGCTTAATTTGCTAAACTGCAGAACGTTTATTTCTTTAGAATAAGAAATTTCTATTTCATATTAAGTTAGACCATATTGAGAAGTGCAGTGACAAGATCCATATCTTTGTCATCATTATTTTTAGGGTAATTGCTATTTGTTATTTTACTTGTTAGATTTTTGTCCGGAGCATAACTTTCAAAGTTTTAGAGCTATCAACATCAATCTTTATATGCAGATAGACCACATGGTAGAAAAATGCAGTGCATATGAACCATAACTCTGTTCTCAATATTTTAGAGTAGTTGTCCTTCTTTCTTTACCAGTTGGATTTTTGTCCAGAGCATAACTTCCAAAGTATGAGAGATTAGGGCTTCAAATTTTACAGGTAGACCCACCGCGATATTTTGAAAATTACCACATGTAGTATTAGAAAAAAATGCTTAGATGAACATTATATGGTAACTGAATCAGGCTTTCAAATGTCGTCAGATTTAAGTAGATAAAGTATGACGTCATTTTAATGACGTCATTCAGTGCATTAGAGGTCCCAAATATCGGACCACGCTTTATTTCATCCCAGAGACGTAAGCTTTCACATATCGTTTGATTTAAGTTGGTAAAGTATGACATCATTTTAAATGTCATATACTGCATTAGTGGTCCAAAACATCGGACCACATTTTATTTGGTTCGAGAGAAATCATAGAGTTTTATGCTAGACTCGAAAAGTATCTATTGGAAATTAAAAATGACATGGAAACAAAAGCGAAAAATTGCCGCAAGATACGCGGGTGTCACCGCTATTTGTCGAGGGTGGATAATAATCATAACGGACAGGTAGAGAAATGTAATATTATTAGTTAAAACTCAGATACCAAGAACTCTAGACTGAGGAGGCGTGGTTTTCGAGAATCAAATTTTCACAGAATTTGGCTATTGAGGCCGTATTTGCCTAGCTGGCAATATGAATATTAATATTGATAGTGGGAGTGTTTTGGCTTCTTATATATGTGGTATAGGATGCTTGATCGGGGGAGAGATGTGAAGATCTTTTATGAGTCTTACTTATTGATGATTTGTATTATTTTTTCGTATAAATTTTAGTGATATATATGTTTTTTTTAATTTGGTGAGATGTAAAAATTCTAAATACCCACCTTTAAAGTACTGCGAGCCGGAAATCCAATCGATTTTATTGGCACTAGCTATACATTTATGTTGATTGTAAAGAAAATAGAGACAGAACGACGTTCCAAAATGATCAATCTAAATGTCATATTTCTGTTTTATTCAAGAAACTAATCGCACAGCCAGGATGGTATTTACAGAGATTCCTATTCAATTCACTTTTCTTTGTTATCAAAAGGAAAACAATTATTTGCGGAATACCAATAAGGCGACCCATAGGAGAAGTTAATCTGGAGTTTGATTTCTCTGATCACAGGATCACATAAGGAATATGATTTATGATATTGCGCCCAGCAAACATAGAAGAAAAACGGCTTTCTAAACAAAACACATGACTTGATAACAAAGTTCATCTTATGAGTTGAAGCAAAACAACTACCAGAGAAATCTATTGCCAAGTTGAAGATTGACAAATACCAGAATTTTTTTTCAATAAATGAGTTCATGGGAATTTTATGAATGAGTGCTGTTGTAGTAAATTTGTAATAGCAGCTATCATACTTGTCAAGTTTAGAGAAAAAATAATATGTGTGGCTGGCTGGAAAACTGCAAGATTCAAAAAGAGAAACATGGTTCAATTTATTTGGAGCTACGTAAAAGTAGGAATACTGTAGTGCTGCATTCGAGGACCAGAGTCGTGTCACCTCCAAAGTAGTCGATGAACTAGGGGACAGTGTTGCCGATAGAGAACCACACAATGGACATTATTGGTTCAGAACAAAGTTTAGATTCTAGACTTTTATTGTATTGTGTATTGTGATTTGAAATGTTGTTTGTACCTTATAGTTTTATGGTTAAAGCAGAATGTACCTTTAACATAAGGAGCTTGACGACCATAAAGGTTTTGTTCTCTGAGATAGCAGATTAATCTGGGGAAAAGGATTAATGATGTCTCATGGTTTTATTGTTAAGGCAATATTTTTCCTTTAGCATAGGAAGCTTTAACAGTAAGTAACAAAGGCTTGGGTAATGTTTTTTTCTCGATGAGGTTTTGAATCATTCTTGTTGAAGATAATTGATTTAATCTCATGGCTTTGTTAAAGCAGTATTGTCCTTGGCAACAAGGAGCTTTAACAATTTGTCCTTGCAGCCTTTGATGAAGTCTAGTAGAGGTTTCTGATGATGTTTTTTTTTTACCATTGGATGAAAACATCATAATGTTACTGTTTTTGTGTGATATTAGTCTAGGTAGACAAATATCTTGAGAAAGGGAAATATGTAACATTATGAGTTAAAACTCAGATACCAAGAACTCTAGACTAAGAAGGCATGGTTTTAGAGAATCCAATTTTCTCAGATTTTGGCTATTGAGGGAGACCGGGGGGGGGAGGTGAAATATACTTAGTATCACGCAGGATATATAATTTTCAACAGATCACATTTGAAGTCCATATGACTGTCACGGTCACGTGTATGAGTATATTTCTTTTGCAGGGCAGATGTATTCTACAAAACTTTCCCCAGATATGTCTAGTACAAAGATGTCTTTCGAATTTGATGCAGGGATAAGCGATGACATAGAAATCCAAACAAGTATGATTTTTTTTTTTTTTTTTCGTTTGCTTTTTTTTGTTTGTTTGTTTGTTCCATCGTGATCGTTCGATTGCTTGTAGAAACCATTTGTTGGTGTTGACATAACACTACAATGTTGACATAAATAACAAAATAGAAATGTCTCTGATTTAAACCGATTTAATCCCGATTTCGAAAAATCGGCTAGCTTCGGGAGAGTCGTAGTGCCTCCTGACTCAAATTGGCATAAAAAAAAATCGAGATAAAAATTTCAACATGCGAGAATTTTTCTCCCGATTTCGAAAATCGTGCCGAAATCGGTGCACCTCGGTCTACTTCGTAATAAGTCCACGTTATTCATAGTAATCAAATCGGCGTTATTCGGCGACAGAATCGGTCCTATTTCGGCTTACCTACCTCGGCGATGAACCCCGAATAACGCCGATGCACTAAGAGTAACTTCCGATTCTCGCCGATGAACTACGACGAGATACGCGACTAGCATCCTGAACTACACTGACCTACACCGAATAACTACGAACTGCTACGATATCATCCCGTAGTACTACGAAGTACTCCGAATTCCGAGTAGTATAAAAAGGCAAATCAACTTTGAAAACAATTCATTCAGTTCCAAACCTTTGAACGAGACGCATCCCTATACTTCGATATAATGGGACCAAAAAGGGGGCGGTGGAAGAAAAAGCAGTCAGGTACATCAGATATGCCTCCGCCATCGAGCACCCAAGCTCCACCATTTAGCACAGAGAACCAACCTGATCCTGATGTTATGCCGGATCAGCCAGTTGTCCTGCAAAATAAGTTTGAGGATGACATCTAATATCCATATGATAACTGATTGTTTGTTGTTAAATCACGGAATTTATATACCCAGTGTACGAGATCGGGGCATAATCCTGAAAAAAGATTTGAAACTCGAAGTCGATCCGGATCTGTCGGTGTATGTCGAAGTAAATCTTTGTGCATCGTAGTCCATCGCGTATTTTCTCCTCTCACCTCTGCTGAAGCATGTGAGAAAGGTAGTCGGTGGCTTTGGAAAGAAAGTTGTGTTAGTACCGGTGTTAGAAAGCCAGGAAACACATGTGCGTCACCGATCGCCATGATATGACCTTAGCTGTTAAAGTGGCGTTAAACCAAATACAACCAACCATCACAGTAAGAAATCGGGACAGTCGGTCTAGATCGTCCTGTTTCGTAGTAACTCGGCTCCTAAACTCGGGTTACTTCAGAACAAAATCGGGGCAAAAGCGTAGTAAATCGTATCGCATCGTTGTTTTCCACAGCCTATCGGGAACACACCGATGTATGTCTAAAAATACGCCCCGTCCAAGGAGAATCGGAGAAAAACGACTCGAATTCGTGGTAAATCGGAGAAAATGCGCTCTCCCGAAGCACTACGATTAATTTTGAAATCGGGGTCTGTGAGACCGGGGGATTAAGCAAAACAGGTTGCGGGCAATCTTAGCAAAAAGAAAAAGAAAACCGACAATTTACTTTCTTCATTATGCTTCAATATTTTTCACTGCAATAACAACGTCAATGGTCCTTGCTTACAACGTTGTTCACATTTGCCCTTGATGTCTCTTCGTGTCGTTTTTTATTACAATAAATTAAAAAAACACGAAAAGTTGATGTCACTTGTGAGTCTCACGTATTAAATAAGCATGTTTGAGGTAACAATATAATATAACTAATTATCTGTAATAATGAATCAATAAATATGTGTCCTTGCTTGTGGGGTAGAGCTTTGGCCTCGTAACCATAAGGCCCAGAGTTCAATACCGGCAATGGGTGTCAACTTCGGGATTTTCAATTGGATCACACATTGGGCGCGGGTGCTGGTGCTGGTGCAGTTCCCAGGAACAGAACAGAACAAAACTTTAGTTACAGCCAAGTATACACAAGATACGCTAATAGCAATATACAAAATAATTAAAATAACTCATGAGTAATAACATGAAATAGATGACAGAGTGGGATAGAACCATTTACGCGCACCTGCTGGACTTCACCTACTAGAAAAAAACAGATCGTGTAAACCTGTACTAAAAAGCCAAAGGTACATGTAAGCTGTTTTTAATTTTTCAATGAATAATGCTAGATCTGTTATGAAATTGAAGTGGACAACAGGTGGAAAGCAGGCTGGGCTAGCGTCAGTGTCTATATATGGATGTCAAAATTGGGGCCGACCTAGCCTGCTTTGTCGTCTGCTATGTATAAGTGAACATGCAGGGTCGCCATATGTATGAAATGAAATATGCTAGACTAAAGAAGAGCCACATGGATGTGACGAGATAACTGCTTAATAAAGAGAAACCAAAGTAAGAATATTTTGAGGTTTATATTTTATATATGGAGTATCTTTCCCTGTTGCATACAAAAAACGTTGTTTTAGCTGACCAATCGATTCAATTGCACAAGTTTGCTTGCAGGTATGTGTATTTAAAAAAACAAACAAACAAACAAACAAAACAATGGAATTTTTCCTGTTGTAAAAGATTTGATTACATTTACCAGCAACTGAAAATATGCAAATTTTGGCGAACGCTAGCCTGCGCTATCACACACAATGGTTTAGATATCAAGGTAAGTTAAATATATCTATATATTTCACTCATACATTCACCTGTAAAGGAAATTGTTGGAAGTGGGAGGAAAATTAACCCTGGTCACCAAAATTTCTTCCCCTCCAGCAGTAGTTTCAGAGCTCTCTACTGCAGGCTTTCCACTAGGTCAGGATTTTGCATTAAAGAGTTACCAGTAAGTATTTATACTCAATTCTTTGAATATTGCCAGAGGTTTAAGGTGTGCAGTATGATCATTGTCCATTCAGCCCCTTTGTGAAATTTGATGTTGTTTCGAGTACAAAGGGATTCATGTACAGTAGGAATGCATTATTTAAGAAGGCAGTTGGGCTTCATTTTGAATTTTGATTTCTAATTGAAATTCCTTCATGATCAACTTTAACATTCTAAGTTTATATTTTAAGTTTTGTTTGAAATGCTCCCATATTCTGCTAATGTCTTTGCAGGTTTTGAAAATGATTATTTTTTGCAATGGTAAAAATGCTGGAATCAAATAAAACATGTTTCTTTGAGCCAGCCTGTGGAGAATTACAGAGATTGCTTTTTTTTTCGTCCAAAATAGTGCAATCGTATCAGCTAATTTCTATGGACAGACGATGGCTTGCAGTTCTAAACTTGAGGAGAGGTAGGTATTCATTTCTGTTTAGAATTTTGAGCTATTGTTCAAATTCATGATTTTCGTAAAAACTCAAGAAGATTCTGCCATTTTTGGACAATAATAATTATTCATACCCCTTTTGTTGGAATTGACCAATAAGTGTTTGTTTAATTGTCTTATGCATATTACTTTGGTTGATATTAAACCGATTGTCCCACAGATAAGGCCTTCCAAGTAGTTAAGATTTTTTTTTAATTTATTAATTTGAAATTATCTTGTGGACTTGCCTACATATACTTATATCTTATGGGAGATTTTTACACTTTTATCTATTATTAGCCTGTTCTAGAAAGATACCCTACGGGACATGGTAACTATCGTTATTGGAAAGCGTCGAAGTTCTCCATGCAAAAAGGATAACGGCGTTGATTTTCTAGAACCTGTCATTTTTCTGAGGAAATAAGAGTGTACGTTTTCTAATATCTCAATTTTTTCGAATCCAACGACTCTTGATCCATAGGTTAAGATTGGTAGTAGAGTATGGTCACAAAAAATTTGAGAACTAAATCTCGGGGCAGGTCAGAGTTATTAACTTTCAAGAACAGATAATGTAAGGCCTTGTTTGTATGCTGGGCTATGTGTTTGCGAGTTCGAAGACAAAAACCGTTACTTGAAAAGGTGATGCCTAAGTGAAGGTTATGCTCTGTCATTTCCATTGGTTCATTACTAAGCTTAGATGAAAAATTGTTTATTGCTCTAGCACCAAAGACTACTGCCTTTGTTTACCAGTATTAACGTCTAAGTGCCATCTATTACAATAATTTCTGAAGTGATTTAAGCTATTTTGAAAGTCATTTAAATTGTCTGACTGTATAACGGTATCACCTGCATAGAGTAATACTAGAAGTTTTAGCCACAGTGTCAGCAGTATCTTGAAATTCTAAAACGAGGGCACCGTTAGAGATCAGGTGTGATTAAAAATCATTAAGGAATAAAGAAAACAGGACATGTGATAAAATTTCACCTTGCCTTACCCCGATTTCTGATACAAATATTGGAGAAATTGAAATATTTACTTTTATGCTGAATTTGATTTTGTCAAACATTTTAGTAATAACTTTCAAAAAGGAAGTAAAATCGAGAGAGATTAGTGTAAGTTTCAAGAACTTTTTCTCAATCAATGTAAAATAAATATGTTTAAACGAATAATTATGAAATGATTAGTTAGTATAATGCATATGGGAGATACATGAAACCAATTTTCGCCGGTGTAATGCAGAGAAAAGACCATCCCCTACGAAAGGACCAATGGTTATTTCTCTGCGTAGAGGAATTATGTCCGACGCGGAATGTTGGATGTGTCGCAGAGTTTATTTTTATGGCGTACCATATTATCATCTGTCAACCCGATTTTGCGCTGAAAATACGTTAAAAGTGCCAATAATCAACACAGCGCCATAGACAGTTGGAGTGATGTGGCTGCTGTTGGTTGTACTTATGTTTATGTGAGGAATATTGTACGAAACAGTGGGAGGGGTATGGGCTGGAGTTTGGACTGAGCCCATGACGTTTGCAGTAGGCTGCTTTTGTTCTGGATGATTCTGGACTTATTCATTGTTTGTCGAATCGATGCTGTTAGTACATATGTCAGTTTTTGTTCGATTCTCCCTTGCATAAGACACGCTTATGATGTTTTTCTATTTTTGGAGCAAGTAGAAAGAATGTTGAAAACATTTCTTTTGATTTTCTGTTTCAATTAAGGAAACATCTATCACAAACTGAACATTATGTCAGTAGGAGGTACATTAAAATCGCTCTGTTTCTGCAACAGGTGTTTACGAGCAGATTGTCTGTTATCTGTAGGTCTTTATCAGGGCAATTATTTGAATCGTGGTCTGACAAAAGGGGGCTTAATACATCTCCGTTTTAAGCTTTACCAGCCCCAGTAATTACATAGTTATCTAACCCTAACCCTAGTGACCACTTTTTTTCTAAAACCGACAAAATCTTCATATTATGGATTGGTCCTTTAACAAACAGAAAATTGACCAATAGCAAAAAGCTTGGGCCCAGAGCAGCCTGCTTTGACTGCGCAGGCTGACCTGGGTTGATACTTTTCACCGATACATGAAGCTGCCTTTTCACATATAGCTTTCGTGTCAGCAGTAAGGTTATATAAGAAAGTTTGACTCTTTGAAGTCTGTAGAGGAACATCTGAAATTTTATGTTTAGCTTCATCCTCAAGGTCGTGGTCAAGTAGATCTATATCAGCATCACAGCGCATACTGAATAGAGGTGAAACTTTTTTCCTGTTTCTTAAAATGATTTTCATATAGCGGTAAACGACAACTTTATGCGTAGGATTATCAGGGTTGAATTTTTATTTCAAACAGTTTCATTTTAGGTCAATTCAAGAATGATTCCTTTGCCTCTGAATGTAAACTGTTGGCTGATGTTCTCTAGGCGCAGGTACTTATCTTAAACATTGGTTATGGATAGAATCCACTTTATCGCTCTGACCCATATACATCTCTACAGTACTGGCAGCCGGCTGGGGTGGTAGACATCGGGTAGCCAGAATTTCCCACAATGATTTCTGTCTTTCCACAAAAGTGATCAACTTTTAAACCAAATTATTTCTTAAATGCTTCTAATTTCGGTCCGTGCATGGCATAAATACTGTCTGATTAGTAGTGACATCACTTTATAGCATTAAACATTTTAGATAAATATATAAAGGATAGACTTTCAATATGCTGAAAAGTAAGTAGGAAATCGAATAAAAGTACTTATTAAACTGACGGTGATTTTTTAGTAATCATCCGATTGGTAGGTAGTTAATGTCACTTTTGACCATTCAAGTAAATGCGCCAAAGACTTATACGTGTGACGCTATGCAATCAACCGAAAAATTTAACAATTTGAGTCAACCCCATCAAGATTTAGACTAAAACCTAAATGGAATTCCTAATTACATTTAAAAAAACCTTTAACATTGTTACAACTTAACGAGATGATAAATTCTATATTAAATCGCAAAATGCTCATGTACTTTTTGGCTCACCTGAGCACAAAGTGCTGATGTTGAACTTTTGTGATCGTGCTGTGTCCGGCGTCCGGCGACATTTTTTGACCTTGTGTACCTTCTAGAGGCCACATTTTTAATCCGATACTCATGGAACTTGGTCAGAATGTTTGTTTCAATAAAATTTCGGTCGAGTTAGAAAATAAGTCATATCAGGTCCAAAAACTAGATCACTAGGTCAAATCTCAGAAAAATCTTATGTACGCTTTTCTGTCCACTATTCCAGAAAGTTAATCGGAATGTTTGCATTGACGAATTCGAAAATGGATCATGTCGGGTAAACTAGGTCACTAGGTCATATCTTAGAAAAAGCTTGTGTACGCTCTAGAGGCCACATTTCAGTTCAACGCTCTTGAAAGTTGGTCAGAATTTTTGTCGTGATGATAATCTCGGACGAGTTTGCAAACGGGTCATGTCAAGTCAAAAACTTGTTCACCAGGTCAAATCTTAGGAATAGATTGTGTACGCCTTAGAGGCCACATTTTCGGTCCAACACTCTTGAAAGTTGGCCAAAATGTTTCTCTTGATGATATCTCGGTCGACTTTGAAAATTGGTCATATCGGGTCAAATACTAGGTTACTAGGTCAAATCTTATAAAAAAAAAAAAACCTTGTGTATGCTCTGGAGGACACATTTTCAGTACGATTCTCCTGAAACTTGGTCAGCATGTTTGCCTTGATGATACTTTGTATGAGTTTGGAAATGGGTCATATGGCGTCAAAAGGAAAGTCACTGGATCAAAATTAGGAAAACCTTGTGTATGCTCTAGAGGCCACATTTTCAGTCTGATACTATTTAGATTTAATCAGAATGTTTGTCTAGGTGATATCTCAAAAGACTTTATAATGGGTAGTGGTGGATGAAAAACTAGGAAACTTAGTCAAATCTTAAAAAATATTTTGTATGCTCTAGGGCCCACATTTTCAGTCCAATACCCATGAAACTTTGTCAGACTGTATGTCTTGGTGATATCTCAAAAGCGTTCAATAACATGTAATGTCTGATAAAAAACTAGGCCCTTAGGTCAAATCTTAGAAAAGCCTTGTGTATACCAAATTTTTTAGTCCAAAACTCTTGAAAGTTGATCAGAATATGTCTTGATAAACTCTAAATATCTTGAAAGTATTCGAAAATTGGTAATGTCGCATCAAAAACTAGGTCACTAGGTCAACTCTTCGAAAACTTTGATTACTTTCTAAATACAATACTAATGAAACTTGGTCAGAACGTTGGTCTTGCAACAGTGTGCAAGTGGGCCATTTTGGGTCAACAACTCATGAAGATCTTGGTAGAATATTTGGCATAATATCTCAGAAGAGATAGAAAATTGGTCATGTTTGTTCAAAGACTAAGGTGAGCGATTTCAGGGCCATCAAGGCCCTCTTGCTTCTAAAAATCTAAAACTCCACTGTTTTAATCAGACGTTTGATGACAAAAAGGTGAAATTCGTGGATGTCTGCAGGGGAAAAATAACTAGTAAACGATATTGAAGTATCACTGTGGTTTGTCTAATTAAATAATGAATTAAGCTTTGAACGCAAAAAAATGTTGTAGAATCTAGATGAATGCGCCTTCGTAATGCAGTTAAATTACTGAAAAAGAAAGAAAAGACGTCATATTTCCATCTGGTTGTGAGGCACGCGCAATTTACGTAGGCAAAAAGAACATGAAAATCGGTATTTTCACTGGTCGTTCCCGTGTAAGATCGAAGAATATTTTTCACTGCTATTTTGAAGCATGAAGCATGAAATAGATTATTACTTAATGATAGTATAACCACTTGCAGGGTCTTCTACTAATTGTAACAAGATGGGTTTCTTGGAGAATATTTTTTTTATTTTGCCACACGTTTTGACATATAAAAACTTCTTAAATTATTTGACAATCTACTCTAAAACTTCCTCAATCGCTATTGGCTACAAAACGTTATAATGCGCAATGTCGAATATTTTTTCAGCCCTCCCGTGATCGTCCCTTTAAGAGATATCGTCTGAGCTAAGGTTTCAAACTAGCAGCTGTCTGGTTTCAAGCCGTGTACATAACTTACGTCGCCATTTTGGCTTAATACATCCAGGGTCAGTATTCACCAACCATTCTTAAGAACATTCTTAGTCTTATTCTTCAAAATTTGATCAGTGTGAAAGTAACAGAACTTCTGATTGGCTATACTATTTGGTTTAGCCACTCAGAGGTTCTGTTACTTTCACAATCAGAAAATGTTGAAGAAAAAGACCGAGAATCTTCTTTAGAAAGGATGGTGAATACGGACCTGTGGTCTTTGACGTAGACAAATAGGGGAAATGCGAGCAAAGATACAATAACAATCTAACGTAAGTTGACCTATTAGAAAAACATCTATCAAAGGCGGCTGGATGAATTTTAGGTAAGCCTCTGGCAAGTCTGTAAAGTCATTTAGCGAGTATCTGGCAATCTTTACTACATTTTCTTTTCGAACAAGTTTGATGAAATTTGATCTCGAAGTCAAACGAACGCCAGATATCTTACACTATAAAACTGTAGCTCAAGAAATGCTGTGATTATGTGTGTAATCATTTGATCTATATAAGAAATCTACATTCATTTTATGTATAAGATCGACTCGCTACTTTGTATGTTTTATTTTGAATTGAATACATCAAGAACAGCTATCATATGATATAACTACTAGATTCAGAAACTAATCAAGAGAACTTGGCAACATTATCATTAGTGATTGTAGAATTAAACAGAAATAGTTTGTCAGACGTATTTTGGAAATAATGCGAAAAGATACAAAGTTTTGATATTCGACTTCAGTAAAAGTTACGATGACGTCATACGATGTTATCTTAAACAAGTGTAATTTGTGTCACATTCAGTACAAGGGTAGTTACGTGTTACAGAAATCGCGCAGCCACGTTTGATTTTCACTTGGCCACGAGAAGATTAGATCGGAACAGCGAGTGATGAGCCGTTGCCATTGGAAATACAGCTGAAACGTCGCCATGAGTCAATAATTCTTCCCAAAATTTAGGTCAAGGCAACGTGAAAAATAAGCTGTTGCCACAAGTTACTTAGTCGTGGCAACCACTTATTAAACTTCGCTAGAAATCAATAATTTTTTGTAATGGAATGTACAGTCGTAGCCTCGAGATACATGCCACTGTTTCCTTTTTTACAATTAACCTTTTATGCTGCAAAGTAAAACATGAGTTAAACGTTTTAGCGCCATAGGCGAAAAGATGGGTTATTGTCGACCGCAAATAAAGTGTGATATATCATATCTCATATCTCTACCGTCCTATTAATTAGTCAAACTCATGGGACAAATATTAAACTGGTTCCCAGTTGATTGTAGTTTCAGCCATTGAATGAGTCAAATGTATATATTTGGCACTGTAATATACATGTAGTTGGTGCAAAAATTTATTAACTTACCCAGTATCCAGTAGCCCATGCAACAAAACACGAAGAGCACGAAAATGATACTTCGAGACAAAAACAGTCGCATCATGTAAGTGTTTCACGTGGTAGTTTTCTCCGCTGAATAGTGATACTGCCACAAAAAAATATAGCAACGCCTTTTCAAAATAGCTAAAAAAACATTAACTCTTTATCTGATTACCCAAATTTCAGACTTATCCCCGCCGAGGACATTCACATAATATTATGACAAATATAAATGTAGTTCACATACAGAAAACTGAGAATTTTGTTTTTTTTTTTTTTGTAACTGTCCTCAGATGTAAAACCCACACATAGAGGCACGCACGCACGCACACACATTGTGGGAACGGTAGAATGTTTCGAGTTCTTGTGGAGTATATTTCCCAAATATGGAACAATCGTTTCAAAATCTTCTCAGTCATTAGTATTTTGGAAAAAAAAAATCCAAATTTTACTTGCGATTTTGAATAAAGATTTTCTTCTAAAAACCCCAGCACTAAAATAGCATATGTAAGGGTATATTTGTACCCTTTGCAGTAAAATTTATTTGTGTGCATGTTCTTTCGTTGAAAGCAAAATTGCTGTTAAGCAGTATAACTTTAAGCCTTCTAAAAAAAAAATTCCACAATCTTTGATTAATTGAATTGCAAATCTTTTTCCAGCAAAAATGTAATTGCTTTGAGACCACGATCATGTGAAGTACTTGTATATAGGCTTGTAATGTCAGTTGAAACAAGTATTGTCTTTTTCATACGAATATGGTTCAAAAAGTCTAATTAATCACATACATACATGTAGCTATTGACGTGTTTGATGAAAGTTTTTAAGAGAACGTCGATTAAGTTATTTAATCTGTTTCGCAACTGGTTCCTGCTACTATAAGTTTGATATGATTTTGATGAAATCACTTTTGTTATTTATATATTCGGTCTTTATTAAGCTGCTTTTACGTATTTTCGTTATGCAATAGAATAAAATCTCTGATATTTTTTTTTTAAATTTGTGAGGTAGTCAACTTAATTTCTAGTGATTTTATCAGAAAGGATAATTAACTAGTGTATTTTCTCGATTATTTCTTTGGAACAATTCTGTGATATGTCTTTGGAGTAAACGTTGTTATTTAACATTTTCTGTATCGTTTTCTTGTAAAATTCTTTATTTATTATCACAATACGCCCTCCCTTGTCTGCCTCTTTTATTTCTATGGACTGGTCATTTCTCAGTAATGAAATAGCTTTGTGTTTTGTATTCTGTATATTTCTGTTATGGTACGTTTGCTGTTTCTGGAGACATTTTCGTGACATTGATATAGTTTTTAATGCGTCATTTTTACCCCTGAGTGATTGAATGTCGCCTTTGTTTTTTACTAGGGAGTCATCTCCCTGCATGGTTCCGTCAAAGACGAATTCTCTCAGTTAGTCGATATTTTCTGTTAAAATCAGACATATCTGGCTCTAATTCTTAATGATTTGGTTTATCCCCGCTAGGTGTAAATTTTAATGTCTTTCTTTACAGATTGATTTCGGCTTCCGATAAGTTTTTATTTGAAAGATTAAAACGTTTACTTTCTTACTGTTCGGTATTCTGTTAGTCAAGTTAGTGTATAGGGGCTCGGACTCTCTTCTAAATAAGATATCATCATTTGGCTCTTCAGTGACATTATTTTGGGCAATTGGCTGATTTTTATGAAGGACTATGTTGCAGTTTGTACTCTGTCTTGGTTTTTAATTGTTGATTTTATAGATTCATTTCTTACCAATCGGAGAGTCTGTCTTTGTATGAATGTATACGGTTTTGCTGAAGACTTTTTCCAAACAGTATGTTTATTTTGCTTCTGTATCGGGCGTTCTTGCATGTCAGATTGTACCTGTCGATTATTGTATCTAATTTCTTATTTAAAAAAGGATTCTTAAATCGAAGTTTTCTATAAATGTTGGAAAATGAAATGGACATTTTTTTTTTCTTTTCAGAAAAAAAAATGCTTAATTATTCCAATTTCATCCATGGCTGTTTTGGTTTATTACAATGTAGCTCACACTTTATCCAACATAAGATTGCACATTCTGTGCAGACTATCTTCGTCTTCACTGTCTGCAAAATGGATAGACGTTCTAAGCGGTCTAAGGGTTCATTTACTTTCACGCTTGTGTTTCATTAATCTCATTTAACTTGAATATATGTCCAGGCTGGTGGCAAGCATGAAAGATAAAATATTGCCAACTCCTTTAATGAGATACACCTATTCCTTTGTTCGACAACAATATATCGTGAACAGTTACAAGAGTACGGGGTCTAGGCTTTTCGTCTGTGTCCTTAGAAAAAGATAAACACGTCCGATGCATTCTAGGACAGAGAGATTCTCTGAGTAAATATTTTCTTTTTCCCACAATGCTTTCAAAAGCTTGCCTTTTTCAGAGTCGTTACAAGTCGACACTGCATAGTGAAGGATTAAATATTTATGAATAATTGCTGAACATTAAGCACCGTAATGATAAAAAGGAGAGGTTAAAGTTATTTGATAAACTTTTCATTAGAACAATAGATTTAAGTTAAGCCTTAAACCCACAATAAGGGCATAATTTAAAGCCATGTGATAAGTCCGCTGCATTTTATTTTGGAGGACAACGCAAAAATATGAACTCAACCCTTACAATTGCACTTACTGTTCACGTAAATCAATTAATAATGGAGAGAAAATAACAAGGACAAAAAATGACAATAAACATGAGTTTACTTTCTCGGCGAATACTTGGTGATGCTAGCGAATACACATTCTATAATTTTATCTGCAACATACAGTGTATTTTTCAGTCGAAGATGGACATTATGCCATCTTCGAAATCAATGCTTTCAATGATTTTTCAAACAAACTAGAAATTTCTGATATAGCTCATGAAAAATCCAATCAACCATCTAATTTAGTGGCTGTGCGGACGATATGCTCATTTGAGTGATATATTAATAGATATTTAGAAAAGACTAGATCTACATACCGTCGACAGATCAGTTCTCATGTGGTATCTATCTGCAGCAGATAATAAGATATCCGAGGTTTCGTGCAAGTTATGAAGTGAATGATGGCACCGTTTGTTGAAAGTTCTGCTAATTTGAATGTAAACAACGGTGTCACAGCTGTCAATTTACATACATGAATAATGTGACGACATTCCGATCTTAAATTATGTAAGCTTCCCGCAGTCCAACGAAACACTTTCACTAGTGCAACCAATATTCACTTTTTCACATTCTCTTCTATTTTATTCAGTTCATTTTAACCTCTAACGTTACTTTGATCTCTACAATTGCTTTAACCTTAAAAGTAACTTTAACATTCCACGTAAACTTGAGACTCTTTTTATTGTTAATTAAGGTAATTTTAACCTTAAATGTTAGTTAGACCTCAGAAGCTATTTTAGCCTCAAAGGTTACATTGACCTTGCACGTATACATAGGAATTTTATTATATTTCATTAAGGTCAGTTTAACTTAGTTTAATTTAACCATATTTTATTCCATATAATAACATAATCATTCATGTACAACAACATATTACGAAAAGGATTAGAATGAAAGCATCAAAGCTTATATAGTTCCTCTCCCTAAAGAAAGTCACGTGGTGTGACAATTAGAGTAAAAAATAAAAATAAATAAGTAAAGACACCAAAATGAAGAATTTACAGTGAAAGATTTAGAGATTAACGGTAAAAAAATGAGAAATTATAAAAAGGAATAATAATCAGAGGTTGTGCAGAGTTAAGAGAGAAAATGTAAAATTAACTTTTATAGGCCTAAGTTTAACTTACAAGGTTATTTTGACCTCTAAGATTACTTTAATCCCAAAAGTAACAATAACCTTGAACGTTTAACCTCAAAGGTTACATTAACCTTGCACGTTAACATTTGAGTCTTCTTATTTTTCGTTTCAATTTTTCTTACATTTAAGGTTACTGTGACCTCAAAGGTAACATTAACCTTGTATGTAACCTTTCATATTTTCTTTTATTTCACTCTGGTCGTTTTAACCTCAAGCGTTTCTTTGACCTCTACGGCAACTTTGACCTTAAAGGTTACTTTAAAGTTCCAGGTAAACTGGGGATTCTTCTTATTTTTGATTAACATCAACCTAAAAGGCTAGTTTGACTTCACAGGTAACTTTAACCTCAAAGGGTACATTTACCCTGCACGTATACGTAGGATTTTTATTATGTTTTCATTCAGGTCATTTTAACCTCTATCGTTACTTTGACCTATACGGTTACTTTAACCTTAAAGGTTACTTTAAACTTCCACGTAATCTTGTGTTTTATCTTATTTTTGATTAAAGCCATTTGAAACTAAAAGGTTAGTTTGACCTTAGGTTATTTTAAGTGCAAAGGTTACATCTACCCTGCACGTATACGTAGTATTTTTATTCTATTTCATTTTAAGGTCAGTTTAACCTGTACGGTTATTTTGACATCTCAGGTTACTTTAACCTTAACGTTTACATTAACCGTGCACGTAAACTTAGGATTCTTCTTAGTTTTCAATAAGATATTTAACCTGTAATGTTACTTTGACCTCTCTGTTTGATTTAACCTTAGTTTCACTTACCTTGCAAGGAACCTCTCGGGTTCTTAATAATTTTCATTAATGTCATTTTAACCCCCAAGGTTATTTTGACAACACACGTTATTTCAACCTCCAAGGTTACATTAGCCTTCCACGTAAAATTAGTAATCTTATTAATTTTCATTAAGGTTATTTTAGCCTTTAAGGTTACTTTGACCTAAAAGGTTACATTAATCTCGCATATAAACTTCTTGCTTATTCTTATATTTCATTTAGGTCAATTTAACCTCTAAGATTATTTAAACTTCAAAAGTTACATTGATCTTGCATGTAACCTTCCATATTCAGTATGGTCATTGTAACCTATAAGGTTACTTTCACCTTTATGGTTACCTTAACCTTAGTCTTTGTCCTACTTTTCTATCGAATCAAAAGGCTCATATTTAAAACTTTTTGACCGGTTATTTTCTATTTAAGCGTCGTGGTTTATCTTGATTTACTGCGCTTCTAACTCCCCTCATTAATTTTCAACAATTCCTTAAATTAGCACATGTATGACAAGTACATACGGTTTGCTAGAAGAACAAATAACAAATATTGCAAGTATCTCATCTTCAACACCTGCTCCGAATGACTTGTCTGTTACAGTACAATATAGGATTTTTTTTTTTAATCGACAACTAATGGTCGTTTCTGGACCGGATGTTTGCAAAAGGCTCATCAGACAATTTTAGATATTACTTTGGACAAATGAAATAAAAAAAGATGGGACACGATGGATTTTGAACTCCAGACTCACTATTCTCGAGCCCAGCGCACAACCACTACACCTCTATCTCTTCTAAAGTATATATATTTTTCCCCAATTATAACATATACATTAATGAGCAATGCATTATTCCCTTGTTCAAAGATATGAGAATATGAGACATGTCAAAAGCCTTATTAGAAAAATTAACACAAATCAATTACTACACTCATTAAATACAAGCTGATTAAAACTTAAGTTAATAACTATTTGCATAGTGATTAAGTAGTTAAACGGTTAGAAAAAGCAAAACTTAGCAAAGGTTCATAACTCTTGCAGAGTTTAATTTATTTTTATCCAAAGTTCTGTGGTCACAAGGACTTCTTCATCTCCATAAATTATGCCAAATATCAAGACTATAGCATACACAGTTGTGGAGATACCATGCGCAAAGGTTGTTCGGCAAAGGGTCATTATTCTTAAAGTCCCGAATCTTAATCACCCTGAGAAAGAAGCCTTTTGAAAACATTTTTGAAAAAGGAGAAAACGCTGGTAACCAGCATATTTAATTTTCTTCCCTTCCCAATCCAAATTTTAAGTTTTCAATCAGATCTATTTTGTCGTCTGCAATTACTTTCAACTTGGACCAGTGTAAAATTTTGTTGTGTAGCAAAAAGTTAATTTGATATGAATTTTTTGTTTAGAATTTTCCTTGACATTATGAAATTATGTTCAGCCCTGTCAAGAACCAAGTACATTGTTGCGTTTAGAAGGGAAGAGTTAAACTACTGGCTAGTTGTAGAGGTGCTGAGGTACGTACTCTATAAATAAAGAGAGAAGCATTGAAAGCAGCCTTTCGAAAAGAGGGTGAAGATTTCGAACAGGTTCTCCTAAATAGAGTACCAGCATCTGCAGAATTATTATTGAGGGACAGTAATTTGATGAGGTTAAACTGATTTTATAATTGTCTTCATTTGTAGGCTTTCAAAAATGAGAAAAACATAGTCAGTTAACCCTTTACTACACAGTCCCAACATTTAATGGCTTTAAGAAGCTTTTAGAAAACATTTTGGGAAAAACAGAAAATGCTAGTAATCAGCATTTCCTCTTCTCACAATGTTGACTGTCCCGCCCAAAACTAGTTCCAAATTTTCAGTCAAATTGATCTTATCGTCTGCAAATGCTTTCAATATTCAGGCATTTCTAAATTCCTTTCCTTTGGTACATACAGTACACTCCTCGCGTTTTTTGCTATTTTCGCTCTCCGCGGTGTATCTAGCACGGACCCAACGCAGCGATTTTACAACACAGGTGAACGCTGTAAACGCGGCGATCCGCGGTCTGGTTACGCAATTAAAGCGACGCGATGGCTCCGCCGCGATCAGACAGGTAAGTTTCTTTTCGGTGTAGCGAATGATTCAAGAATGGACGAAATTACGTACCATTTTACTCTTTTACAAAGTCATATTACACGTATGTATCTGCATGAGAAATTTTTATATCAGAAAGAAAAAAGATGATAAGCAGTCATTATTGCCACGTAAATTATTAAACGGGCACTGATTTAATATGTTATAGAATCGAAACACATAAACCTTTAACCACACATCACGAGTTTAAAGTGCCTTGCAGAACAAGGGTTGCGAAAACATTGCAGGAAAAAAGAATAGGCCGGCAACCAGCATTTTCTCCTCTAATGCAATGTTTATCTACTTTGTCAAACACTCTTCGACAATATATATTACGAGTGATGTTCATATTTCCTTAACTCTTTACCAAACGACAAAATTATTCCAAATTGAATAAAACATTTTCAGGCGAAATTTTGAAGCTAACTCCAAATATAAAACGTGTTTTTATTAGGTGGGACCATTGCGGGAAAAGGAAGAAAATGCTGGTTTGAGGCATAATGACAACGCGGACATGTACCGTCAAGGAGAAATAGTTCACGAGCGGCTCTTAGGCCTATTAGATTTTGACTCTTGAGCTAATTTCTTTTTCCTACCAGTGATAACGATCACTAGCAAACAAAGTGTCTATTTTTACAAATTGATAAAGTTAACTGCACATGTTCATTACAAAATTAGATTAATGAATCTCGCAGGACTGAATACATAAAATCAAACTAACTGGTTCCTCCGTGAGGGTTTTTGTTAAAAATCAACTCTTTACAAAGTCACAAAAATGTACATGAATTAAATTCCAGACTGAAAGCATATGCAGACGACGACTAAAAGTAGCAAACGTGGCATTTGTCTTCAATATGATAGAAAACATTATGAGACAAGGAGGAAATGCTGGCTACGATCTTTTTTTTTTTTTTCTCCTCACAATGAAGACTTCTTCCCAATGGGTAGATAACACTATTCTCAACATGATTTCAGTCATCTCAAGGCTGCCAGCTAGTGCATCTGCATCTCTTTTCCAGTACTTTGTAAAATTATTTTATTCAATAAATACACTGATTGCTGCTCTAAACACAAATCGAAGAAACAATGCTCAGTTGTCAGAGAATGAATCTTTTCGTAATGACCAATATCAATCCTCGAACCCAGTTTTGCTGATCTTGGATCCCGCGTCATAAGCCTGCATTAATAGCTAACTTGCTGGGCAGATTCAAGATTGGATATCACGTTCTTAAATATCATGGGAGAGGACTTGCAGATCAGTGGAAAAAGGGTTCGGTTTGTAAACTAAATCTTAGCGTGTTAAACTTTCAAAAGTGTGAAGGGATACAAGGGTTTAATTAACAAAAGACGCATGCATTTTGCAAAATAAAGATTATTAATCCCCAGATTTGGCTGATCTTGTTCTGAAGTTGGAAGATATGTAACCTCGAGCTTTATCCATTCAACAGATGACAAAATATTAAACTCATCCATATTGAAAGCATTTTTGCTGAAATGAGAAAAGTTGTCTTAAAAAGGTTGGGATACTTTGTGGGAAAATGTTGGCAATATTTTTCCTTTACCCACTTAGCTTATTGTCTTTGGACCGTTCAGACTTGGTCTTGTGTTGTAATAGGTTAACCAGTTGGGAAAAATAATATCTGTGCAATATAAGTGGTTGTGCTTGTCTCCATGTACATGTGATAAAATGAAGAGTATATGATAATTGTTTTCGTTCTTGAAGACTGATATATTTATTATTACGACCTACTATCTTATTTTTTCCTACGAGACAACATTCCGTCATGTTCTGAAAAATAAAGGATTAGGATTTCATACACAAATGACACGTGTTAACTCTTTACCAGACCTCCAAATCTTACCCATATCTAATTCTATAACATTTGCAGATGACCAAATGTAATTCAAACAACGAAACTTGTCTTTTGTTTGAAAACGTTGTCGGAAGAGAAGCGGCTGCTGATATCAGCACTTTTTTTTTCTCCCACTCTGTTTTCTCGAGGCTGTTAAAATTTGGGCGTACAGGACTTGAGAACAAGGGTGGCTAGTTCAAATATCCATTCGACAAATTTCTTTCCAAGGATTGATGATAGTCATTGCGATAGGATTCATTCCTCTTTCTCCGGTGATCACCGATAGTAAGCGATTAAAAGCAGCCAGTGGCTTTGTAAGAATATTACTCATAAAATACTAGTAAAAAGGACTGCAGGAAAACACAGATAGGTGTAACGCAGCGATTTTGTTTGGTTTGTATTAGAGTTTAATACCTTTTTAACAGCTAAGGTCATATCATGGCGGTCAGTGACGCACTAATGTGTTTCCTGTCTTTTTCACACTAGTACTGACCAGGTCCAGGTCACGAGTCTGAAGAGCTAACCACTGAGCTATCCGGCCGGACCCAACGTAGCGATACATGCAACGATACAACTAATGATGTATAGAGCGTTAAATCTTAAGACATTGTAGTAAAGAGAGAAAATGCTGTTAACGAACATTTTATCTTTTTCTTAAAACGTTTTCAAAAGTACTAGTATTCTCCTTTAGGGGCAGTACTCGTTATTTGTAACAAAGGGTTTGTTTCTTTCATGTTTAAAGCGAAGACTGAGGTCATATCTGTTCAGCAATGAGAGCTAGGAGAGCTCTGATCGTATGGTGGTTAGTGCTTTGCGAAGAAGCCGACATTTCCTGTTCGAATCCTGGCCACGGCAGGTCTGTGACCGTCGCTATCGCGGTACAGGTTAACAAATTTTAGCAGGCCTTTGGGTTTAAAGGCGTCTTACACCACTTTTCATACGATTTCAATTCTATGACTGCATCGGTTGACTCTGTTGACGTTTTTTATTGTTTTTACTACACAAGCAATTTCATCTCTTTCTTCTTTTTTGTGCATATTGTTGAAAATGTAACACTTCGATTAGATACGAGCCTTGCTTTTGGCAAAAGGGGGTTTACTGCCTCGCAGTTATGCATGATACCAAGTAGGTCGTCGTATTATCATGGATTCATCATTTCCCTCTTTGTTTAAAAAACGACTGAATCACGATGTACTGGTCCTTTGACTGGTGGAATATTGACTAGGTAGAATATTGACTAACTAGCAAACATTTTCAATTAAGATCAGCCTGCACAGATTGCGCCATGCAGCGATATAACTGATATAATATTTAGTTTAAACATTTCCATCTTACATCGATTGAAAAACAAGTTCTTACAACTTGTACTTATCTCTCGCTATTCTGCTTCCTCTTAACTAAACCAGTACTCGCGCCAAATGTGTGGGCTAATGAAAAATCCCAAAGCTGACACCCGCTTCCGTGTATCGAACTCGGGACCTGATGATTATGAGGCCGACGCTCAACCCTACGACCACGGACGCCACACAATAATGTTGAAAAGGGTTTTAGACACTATACAGTCAATACAATCAAGCGTCGGAATATTTCAAGTATGTTTTTGCCCCGGGTTTTAATTCTTAATTTGAACTATTTTCTGTAAAAGAGAGCTTAACGAATCCGTAAACAGTATCCATTCAGGTCAGCCTGCGCAGTCCCCGCAGGGTGACGTGAGCCGAAACCTTTCCCTATTGGTCACTTTTCTGCATGTCAAAGGACCAGAGTACTTCATGTTACAGTGCAATGTTATACAAAATAAAATTTATGGATCTAAAATTGTGTGAGGACCTACTTGGTACTGTGCATCACGGAGATTTATTTAGCCCCCTTTTGCCGGAGCATGGCTCATTGTATATTTTGTGAACTGTAAATTAGTATTAATTTATTTTGAAGTCGTCTTTTGGGGCTTCTGTTAGTTACAATTTCTTTCTGTACTTTTTAAGAAACTTCTATTTTTATTTAAAATGAACTAGGACAGAGCAAACTGGAAGGTTTCAAACAGTGACTGAAAGGGAAAAATAGTGCATAAAAACTAGAAGTAACAGCAGCTCTTTAAATGTAAACAAAGATGACGTAATCGGTGGTAATCTTGACCTACTTTCGGCCATTGTGTTACTGTATTTAGTAACTCATTTGCATATAAGGAGTTGTTAATGTGTCATGGGTATTCGCGGCGGATATGGTGAGTCCGCCATTTTGGATGAGGATCGGCCATATTGGATAAGCCATGGTGGATTAGGATCAGTATACACAGCTGACGTGTATACCTCGTACTGGTAAGTACTCACTGGCATTGAGGGTCAGGCCCTTTCTTTACCAGACGATAAATAAGTAAATAATTCACCGCAAAGTGGTCAAAGTGTGAATAGGGATCGGCCATGTTGGATCAATATACACAGCTGACGTGTATATTTCGTTGAGGGTCAGGCCCTTTCCCTACCAGACGATCAATAAATAAATAAATAAATGAATGAATGTACCTCTCTCCGATGTGCACTCCTCAAGGTCCTACTCTCAAATGAGACATTTAGTCCAGAACAGAGTCTAAGGTAGAATGATGCGCATGCGCGAAGCTATATTTAGATATGTGATCATCAACTATATTTAGAGTCATTACATCAGCTATAATAGGGAAGATCCTAACAGTGGTCTTTGTTAATGTCTATTCAACTGTCAAAGTTAATCCCCTAACAAAGGCCCAAAAGACAGAACTTTGGTCTTTTGTTAATGTCACCATACTGTCTGGTTTTGTTTATTTGGTGACGGAAGTATGGACAATGGTCTATTCAACTGTCGAACGTAATCCCTTGTCAAGTCATCAACGTGTCAAGATAAGACAATAGCTTATTCAATAAAAGGACCTTGAGCTTATACCCCTAAAACGGATTTAAATTCAGCCAAACAGAATCGGGGATTTGCGACCAGTCAGGGAGTTGATTCAATCCAAAATAGGGTCCAGACGTAAGTATGGGATCATTCTTCAGGATGAAGTTTACCTTATCATATCACACATTGGAGAAGCATTTGTATCATCCAGAATATTTTCAAGATGAATCTGTATTTATTAATGAACAGATTATGATGTCAAGTGTCAAATATTGCATCCAAAATCCTACCGGAAATAAGATCGAAAAAGGAAGACATTATTTTGAAAAACAATTTGATAAGATGATAGGAGTAGTTTGAGAATTGGGGGTTCTGGGACAAAGCCAAAATGGTCGCTCCTAACCTGCTATCTCATGTGTAGGTCGCTTATGAAGATCTAGACAGCTTACGAAAAAATAGACCGCTTACGAAAATCTAGATCGCTTACGAAAAACTAGGGCGCTTATGAAGAACTAGGACGCTTATAAAAAACTAGGGCGCTTATAAAAAACTAGGACGCTTACGAAAAATAGGTCGCTTACGAAAACCCGTTTTTATAAGAATTAATCAGAAAAAAATTTAAGTTAAGTTTTTAAAAAAATATAATAAAAAAAGTATCTAATATTTAAAATGAATGTTAAAGAAAATAATAGAAAAAAACTTAAAAACCAAAATACGTTTTACTCCTTCATTTTGTTCATACGGTAGAATCGTTTATCCTAAAGCGGAGTTTGACTTGTATTTTCAACCATTAAATGGTTTAATACCAGCTTTATACTACATAATCAGTAAAGAAATTTATGAGAAATATGAAGATAGACACTTTTCGTTTTATATGTTTTTTGCAGTAACGGATAAATTCAATCGTGCAGAAATAGCAGGCCCAGGTTTGGAGTTTGATGAAAACATTACTATGCGAACCTTTAGATTACTTTTTTTTTCTTAATTGTTTTCGAGGAATTAACGAAACAGTATTTAAGAAAAAAAATATTCGAAGGACTATAGGGGTATTTTAGAAGTTTCATTTGAACATTCATTTGAACATTCTAATGTAACTACAGTAAAAACTAACGCTAACAAAACTTATTATTTGAATGAGTGTATAATATGTTTAACTAACAGTCCTAATATTATGTTCTGCAATTGCGGACATATATGTATATGTGAAGAATGTGAAAAAATAAATAACACGGATAAGTGTCCGATGTGTAGAAAGGAAGCCACAATCAAACGCAAAATATAGCTAACCCTATTATGTTTTACTCTATCTTATAATGACCTAAAGCAAACGTATGTATATCATCCTCCAATATATGTCTTTTATCATCATTTGCGCTTACAGCTATTTTGTTTATCTCCTCTGTGTAAATTTCATGCCTACGACTCCTGATCGTATTCATCTTCCTAAGGTGTTCCCTTTTTGTAAACAAACAATTTTTATAATCCTCATGAATAATACTTTTATTTACAACATATTTCTTAATCCCCTTGCATTTCTTACTTTCCTCCCCGTCAAACATTTTATAAGAGTATAGTTTAGACCTAAGTCCCACAAACTCTTCTATTATTTTCCCACCAGCCTCATCTTTAAATACTCCAAGTATTTTTTTATTGCAACCGGTCGGTATACCAGATGGATGATTTTTAGAAAAATTACTTGTATCAAACATATATTTTACATGTAAAGATATGTCTTTGAAAAAATCTTCTGTATCAATCTCATACATTAAGCTATCGGTATCAGTAAATAAGAGTTTTGTCTTGTCTTTAAAAACTTTTAAGACGAAATTGTAGTGAAAATCATACATGAGTATTTTACTTAAATCTAAAATGCACATTCCCAAATATAGTGGTTTATTTAAAATTATCCTCGTCTTTTTCATATGTATAGCGACGAGATCCTCGCAAAAAATATTGCAATGTGCAAAGTTAGGTTTAGCGGCTAATTTTTCCGCTTTTAACCTATCATTGACTAATCTAACGTCCACTCGGTTTCTGATATTTTCCATGGTTTTACCAAAAACCGAGTTATTCATTAATTTGAAAAAGTCTTTTTCAAACTCGTTATCAGCTTTTGTTCTTAAATTGGTATTGGGCTAAATATAAGGTTTAAGCCATTCAGTTTGCTCAAACTTAATACCTCTGTGAATTTTACTTATTTTCAATCCCAAACTCTCATACTGCTTAAGATTTTCGTAGTGAACCACATACTTTTCTTTATCCCATAAGTTTGGAATTAGCTTATTAACTTTATTTACTTTAATACTCTCAGGGGCAAGGGGATAGTCGTTATGTAAGTCATGCAATTCTTTAGGATACTCTAAATCTACCTCCAAAATACAAGGAATCCGGTCCCATTTATCTAATTCATCCTTACTCATCCATTTAAAACCATGTGTAGGAAGCGGTTTGTTCATTCCCCATCCATACAAATTATTAGCATCCAAATAAGTTATATACTTTGTTGGTTTACTAGAATCATACTTATCACCCATATATTTATTGTTAGATTTTCCGTATCTCTTACAAATCGTTGACACTCCTCCTCTGATACCGCTTTCTATCATTAGCAACACATCACGATCGGATAATAACTCCAATTCCACATTAGTAACTTTTAATGACGCATCCCAAGCTAAACCAGGTGCTGTGAAGTAATGAGCAGGGTCTAGTTTGTAATGCTTACAACAAATGTTTCTGAAGTTCTCAAAAACATCAGATAAAAGTAAAACATCAATCTTATTATATAAATTATGGTAATCTTCTAAAGTTTTCATCTCAAACGTGTTCCAGACTTTTTGTGCATGTGCATAATCCTCATTACTGACACCTTCATCATTAAGCCTAGAATAAAATGCTTCTTTAGGTGGTAGTTGAGTTTCTTTTAACTTCTCTGATGAATCCATATATTCGTAAGGATATATACATTTTCTGGTGAGTAGATTAAGTTTATCCCCTGTGTAATACCTTTTAACATTGCTAAAAGCATCTTTATCTAGGTTATTTACTAGCTTATTTAAACTTGTAGACATAAACTTTAAACTATCGATAAATCTTATCTGATGGTGTATAGGTTTAATTTCTTTTTTATCAGTATAACTCCCAATCTGTATTTTTTTGATGAAGCTAATATACTTTTCTTCATTGTTAGGAATACAATCAATATTCCCCTCACTACAACCAAGATTTTTTATAAATAAGTGACTATCATAACCACTAAGGTTATGAAACACCACAGGTGTAAAATTAGGTTCCTATACAAGAAGTTGCATATTTTATGAGCAGCTCCCCGATACCTACCAGTAAAATGACAATGGTCTCTAACCTTAAACTTTTTGTTATCATTAACAACAAATTCTCCTTCACATATCCAACATTTAGTTTCTTTATTAAAGCTCTCTTTTTCTTTTTCTTTAAATATTTCCTTCGGTGGTATGCTAGTAATTTTTCTAATGTCCTCTTCTAACATTTCCACAAAATACTGTGCTGCATTCTTTCCGGTATAACTTACTATTTTTGGTTTATATACATCATCATCAAAGCATTTAATATAGTAACAAAAGCTAGATGGTTCATGTTTTTGGTACTGTTTAGTATAACTACTTTCAGGGTTTGGTTCGCACGAATGCAGTGGTTTAAGATAAGTCTCAAAGTCAGCGTAGACGATAAAAGGAACCTTTCCTGACCTACAGTAGTTCTTAAACTTTAGTGTTGTTCCCTCTTTTGGTAAATCTATTTTAACGTAATCATATTCTTTACAATACTGAATATGATTTTTTAACGCTTCTTCCGACCAAAAAGGATTAAAACATCTTAAACAGATGTGGGTCTTTTCCTTATGCTTTGAAACTTGAGAAGACAACAAACGACCAATGCTTTTTACTAGGCAATAATGTTTTACTCCGTTTTCCTCCAACAAAAGAAGAACTATACTATTATCACTTTCACAAAATTTACTTATTCTAAGGGGGTAGGAGCTTTTTCTATCATAACCAACTACATTAATAGATAGGGTGGGGTTTTGTTTCTCAAACGTGTCAATATCCTTTAAAGAAACAGGATATTCTATATTATTCATATCCAAGGTGTTTTCTTTTTGTTTTAAATCCATTGTAATTCTTTCCGGATGATTATTTGTGGGATTTAATGCTCTTAAAACACACCACAAAAAGCATTTATTATCATCATTTTTCAAATTAATGATAGCTTTTCTATCAGCTAATTCTTTAGGTAGGGGAAAATACGTTTCTCCCCCTGTGGGGTTATACACTACACTATGTAATTCTAAGCGTACTATTCTATGAAACTTCCATTTTGTGTCCTTCATAATCTTCGAAGACATTTGCTCTATAATTCGATCCACCATACTACTATATATTTTATTTAAATCAGATCCTACTAAACTAATTATAGGCTTTCCAGAATGAAGCTGAAATATCTTAATATCTTTTGTTTGAATGTGAATAATCTCAATTACAAGACGTAACTTTACCTTATGTCCTCGATTTTGTTTTAATAACACAATCATTTTTGAACGCACCCGTTCTAAAAAATCTTCTGGAGTATATCGATCTAAACCTTGAATAGTCCATTGATTCGCAAATTCTTTTAAAGAAGAATTTGTTTTAACAGGCTCTAACTTCTCATTTTCCTCCTCCTCCTGCTTTTTGTATAATTTAACAATTTTTGATTTTAGTGCTCTTAGTTTAGGTGAAATATCCCTTGGAATTTCTTTAATCTCATCCAACCATTTTAATAAATCATTAATCGATTGATAAGGAGGAGGAGGAGCGGGTGTTGTGCTTGTTCCAGGTGTTGCAGGTGTTGGGGTTAGAATATTCCCCGGTATATTTTCTTCAATACCCCTATCCAATATTGAAGTTCCTGGGTTACTCAGGAGTTCGATGAGTTGAGCTCTTGTAAGAGCTGAATAACGCCTAAGAGCACGTTGCTTTGCCAACCTTTTTAGGTTTGGCACCGTTATTCCTTTGAACTCCATATTTATAATATTTTTTGGGCCTGGATTATTCAGGAGTTCAATTAATTGTATTCTTCTGAGACTTGAATAGCCTTAAAGATTACGTGTTTTAGCCAGCTTTTTTAAGGCTGTCACAGTATAATTTTTAAATTGACTGTTCATCTTTTTTAATAGGGAAGTTAATTGCTTAAGTTAAAATTATTTTTATTATGTCTTTCTTTTTTCATAGTCATAATAAAAAAATTAAAGAATGTTAATTCTATATTTATTTTTCCAAACCCTTCCATTCCAATTTAAAATAGTTTGAGGACAATGGTCTATAAATTTGCCTGCCTTATGAATCGATGGAAAAGTTTTTATTTCCCCGGTGTTAACATCTTTTAAAGTAACTTTTCTTGGAATTTTTCTAATATCTCGTAATCTGTCAAACTTAGGATCTTCTTTCTTTTCTGGTTTAGGTTCTTCCTCTGGTAGTAAGCCATGTTCATTTGCTAACTTTACTAACCGCTTTTTATCCCAGTAAGAGTAAATTTTTATAATTTTTTTTTAAGAATTTCTTTTAAATCTGAAAGCTTTATCATCTTTTTTATATAAAGAAAAAAAATACTTAACTTAAAACACTACACTCTTCTTATTTCCATCAGACTGAAAGTTGATTAACCTATCACTAATAATAACAGCATATGCTTCTGTGTTTGCAGCCACATTACCATGAAAAAGCGCTTTGATTTGAATATCAGTAACGGAAAATTTTAGCCTTTCACTTTGCTTAGAAACATCAAACAAAAACAACGGATAAAGAGTTTTGTAATCCGATGGGGAAATGTTAGGGTTTGATACTAACCCATCCATGTTAAAAAACCTAGACCTAAATAACGCAGCATCACTATAAGCTCTACTAAATTGCTATCTTGTAAATGAAAGATTGTAATCAGCCATGGGGTATCTTGTGGAATTTAACGTAACATAAATATTTTTAACACCTGTATTGTTAAATATGGATGGATTTTGCCTTTGGTTGTTATTTTTATTAGTTTGAAAGCCAACAATGATAAAACGTGGCACCTCAGGAGATGATTTAACGGAAAGTCTCCAAGTAAATGATGTTGCCTGAGGAACTGAAATAGAGTCGCATTGTATCATTCTATATCCAACTGGAAATTTTTCTTTTTTCTCGATAAGTTTATAAAGTTCCATCTTCTCCTTATCCGCAGGCATTACGTGCGGTATATACCACGATATATTATCTAACTTAATTTTACCAGCATCAGCAGCGTTAGCTCTAAAAATTGCATCATTATCATCATTTCTCGTCAAGGTGAGAGTTTGCTTCATTCCATACAATATCTTATTATAGTCCTCACAGAAACCGAATATATGTTTTAATGGAACTCTAAAGCTAAATGTACCTTTTGGGTCTGAATCATCAATGATATACTGTTTTCTTATTTTCCAACCCGTGTTATTATCTTCTGCAGCGGTTGTTGTATCCTTATACCACAATTGGTTTAATCCTTGTGATTTGGAAAAATCGTCCGGATATTTTAACAACCCGAGCATTGTAGTAGCTTGACCAGGATATAATATGGACTCAATCTCTCGACCGGAAAGTTGGTACTTGATATTTTTAAATAGATGCATCATTGCGTTGTTTGTTAGGGAAACGTCTTCATCATTGTAACGTGTGCTATCAGCCTTTGTTAAGCTACCTTCTATAAGTAAATAACTTTCACAAGGATGCGTAAAAATATCTTGGGTTTCGATGTCAATCCTAATTTCTCCTCCTGGGTTGTTGAGATTTGTACCCGTAATCGGGTTTTACTCATGGTGCTCATACTCATCAATACTATCATGTTTTACAATTGGTTCGGTGATATTTAAGATGTCCATTTTATTAATACAATTATAATTTTGTTAAAGCAAAAATCACGAGTAAACATTAAATCTGTCATTCTCTTTTTTTATTATAATTTTTTTCTTTAACTTAAAATTATTTTTTCTTCATATTACTTTAATGCCTGATCCACTGTTTAATTTTTTAACTAAGTCCTGTATAGCGATTGCGCTCCCATCCATCAAAGTGCTAATGTTTTGCGTTGTAGGATTGCTCACCGTGTTTACAGTGTTACCCGTATGTTTTTCTAGAATTTTGCGTGATTTTGCCGTTAAAGCTTTTTCAACTAATTTTTTCCCCGCATCTACAGTGGCACTCTTTCCAGCCTCTAAAGCTTTTTTTGCTCCTTCCTTAGCAACACTCTTACCCACATCTAAGACAGAAGATGCAATTTGTTTAGCCGCGCTACTGGTAAAAAGTCTTGTAAGAAGGTTCGCAATGCTGCTAAAGATTCCGCTACCTCCGTATGCATACCTTTTATTAAATCCTCTTTTCTTTGGCGTTATCATTTTTTTATAGTAGAGACATTATTTTTTATATGCGTTTGAATCTATAACACCTTGCCTTTTTAATTCATCACATATGCTTACTAACTCGTTTCTAACATTCGTGTTACCCGCTTCTTTGCTCGCTAACAACAGGTCGAGTCTTTCTATTAATGCGTTAGGATCACACGGAATAACAATGATACCCTCTCCTTCATACTCTTTTCTATTATCCCAAATAGTTTTAAGTATCCTATTCCATTTGTATCCTCTACCACCTTTAGGATATTTACTGTTCGGATTGTTATTACGATGAAGGGTGCCGGTCTGTAATATTGAATTCTTGTAATTGTCATAATCATCATCAGTATAGATGTTTCTATCCGGTTTCTTTGTAATAATTAGCTCCCATAGTTCAGGGGTGCCTTCATATTCTTTATTGCCAACTCTAATATTGTTATCATTGATAATAACTGGTTTATTACCGATATAAAAGATACCTTTTTTGTCATATAACCCGTATGTTGTATCAGATTCGCCTTTAGTAGCAAACTTTCTTAGATAATTTTCCGCTATATCCCCCAAAAACATCGGAGATACAACCACTTCTTCAGGTGGTTTATCATAAGCTGTTATAGATGGAAAGGTTGGAAATGTAATGGCTCGCGGTAATTTTTCTATGCCTTCCTCAATAGGTTTAAGTTTTTCTACAACCTCCTTTGCTGTAGCTTTTTGCGTTTCTGTAATAGGTTTAAAAAACTTTGAAAGGTCAGTTTGCAGTTCTTTCTCCCCTGCTCTTTCCGCAAGTTGACTATCCCGGATATTTTTTTTTAGTTTCGAGGTACTCTTTTACAATTAGGTCCCTTTTTGCGGGGTCGCTTATTTTTAGAAATGACATTTTATATTAGGAGCATAATTTTTTTTTATCACACTTTTTATTGCACTTTTTTATCACACTTTTTATCGCACTTTTTATTACGTATCACCGCTAACGCAGCTAAAACTACATTTACACGAAAAGTTTATTTTTGGCATGTTACTTTTAGTGGGTGTTATTATTCTTTTCAACCAACTTCCGAAAGGACTCGCGCGCTTCTTGCCTCCCTTTCTCGATTAATGATTCTTCCGTTTCAGACGATATCTTTTTCTTTATTTTTGACCTAACTTCTTCCTTCATTACTTTATACTTTTCTAATTCTTCCAAGATTAGTTGAAATTCTTCGTTCGTAACTTTGTTATCACTCAAAGCTTTCGATATATGTGAGGATATTGTATTCAACTTACTTTCCGCGATTGTTTTAATTTTTTCATGTTTTTCGGCTTTTGCGGTAGACTTCCTTACGCTATACTTTCCAATTAAGTTTAAAATACCAGTAAGAGCAGCTACTGATTCTAATGCTATCACTGCGGGTATCGCGGCTACCGTTGATAGCAAACCTATCCCACCAGCTCCTGAGACCATTGTAACCGTAACTAAAACTGCATCTATATTATCTACTATCCTTGCGGCTCTGAAGTACTTTTTACCTAAGGATTCTCTTTTAGATTTTTCTTCTTCTAAGAATTTCTGGATTTCATTAATTTTTTGAAGTCGATATCCCTGTCCCTCATCAATTGGAGGAGCAGAAGGTAATTTCGGATATAAATCCTCTTTCATCTCCATTTTTTTAAATAGAATGATATTTTTTTTTACAAAAAATGAATAGTAAACCGAGAGGCGCGCGGAACACTACATTGAAAGACGTTCGTCATCATGCATTCGTCTTCACTACTTCCGTTCTCACCTCATTTCGCGCCCCCTGGAAGAATTATCAACATCGAGACTTCATGCGCATATAGCTATATGTACATCTCGATAGATGTTGTATTATTGCATTTTTATTTCCTTTACAGGACGATTTTCGAACGGTACATATAGCTATATGCGCGCGAAATAATTTTTTCGAGGCGAACGTTTTTTCTAAAGTGAATAGTAAACGAGACATAAAAACTCGTTTTCCTCAATTGTTATTGTTTTTTCGTTAGAATTGTTTGTAATAGTAATTATAATGTCTTTGGTATCCTCAAGGCAAATTTCATTTTGTAAACTACACCTCTTTAATTGTAAAGCGTGTGCTAATGAGGCTAAAATAACTCCTAAACCAAACCCTAATAGTATTTGCTTTACTTCATTAGGTTTTAGTGAAAGCTTTTCTTGACAAAAAATTTCCCAGGTTACCGTATTTACTTTTCGGGGTGGATATTTTAAGTCTTGTAACGGTATCCAATGAATTGTTTTCGGTTGAGTAATATTTGGTTGTGATCTTACACCGAGTTTATGGACTTTCATTTTTTTATAAGTAGTAATAATATTTATTACATTACAATAAAGCTCCTAAGATAGGTATATTAGCAAATGGACTATTAGGGCCTAAAAGAAGTCCATTCCCATCATAAAACTTTCCTCCTTGCTTTAAATACAAGCTATCACCAACAGACTCTAACCCTCTACCTCTATAAGGTGCCAAATAAAGCCCTTTTCCATCAGTTTCTACCTGGCAAACACAACCTACTTTCTTAAGGTATAGGCCTGACCCCATCGCTTTTTTTACTCCTGATGAGGCCAATCCAGAAAGAGCGCCGACTCCTAACGCTGGTAAAATGGTTTTTGCGACCATTGGTAAAGCTCTTGCGGCCAATCCAGCTAAAAGACCTAGAAAACCACCCTCTTTTTTCGTATTATGTTTAAGTTGTTTAGCACTCATTCTGATCGTTATGCCTTTACCATTCTCATAGGCTTTAGCCATTTTCTTTACTTGTGAATTGGTTAATGCTATGATATCATTACCGTTTAAATCCTCATGACCTAAACGAATACTTACTGGACAGCCAGCTTTAACAGCATGTTGAAGCTTTTGCTTTTGTCCACCCGATATATTAACTTTTACATTATTTTAACTTGTCATTTTTTTATATGCAGTATTTTTTTTTATCTCGCTTCTCTAATCTTAAATCTAATTGTTAAAGTTCCTCCTCTAAGATTTAGTAAAGTTCCATTTTGGTCTGTAATGTATACCGCCATGTTGTGTATTTCATTCATTGTTATCGGTAAGTATACCAAATTTCGAGGAGTCTCAACAATTTTATACCCGGGAGAAACGTTTGGGAAAAAAGAGTAAATCGTATTTTGCGTTGAACCGTTAACATAACTTCCTGAGATAATGTCAATGTTAACGAATATACTGTTTATACTGAGAATATTTACAGGATTCTCCGACTCATGAAAGCCTTTAGTATATTTTGCACCAGTAAAACCTAATTCTTTGGAAATCGATTTTGGATGATTAAAATCTACTATGTATCCATCTTCTATATCAAGAACTGACTTTAAGGTATTTGTGTTAGCAGAAATGTTAATATAGTATTTTTCATTAGCTTTATCATAGTGATCGTTTTTTCTCATTTCCTGCTGAATGGTTTCGTTAATGTGTGTAAGTTCGTAACTTCCTTCTGGTATTTCAACTTTAACCCATGAAGCACCATTGTCCGGAGAATAAATAAACATGTTACCTGTTTTATCAATATTTGGAAAAGAGTAGTAAGTTTCAAGGTTTATCAGAGCTATTTCATATTTTTTATCTGTGTCCAACTGAATAGGTGGAATAAACCTTGTTGTAAAGTATGTTTTGTTATCGCTTACTATAATTTGCATTGATATTTTAGGTTCTGTATTTCTAACAATTTGTTTTAAAAGTTCTTCCATTTTTTTATACTAAATATAATTTTTTAACTTGGCATGAAAAAGTTATCAAAACCGTGTCTGTACTTCCCATCATGTTTTTTACTCGTTAAATCAATGATAACGAAACCGTATGGCTTTTCCCAACACTTATAACAAAATCTTCTAAACTCATCCTTAGGCATATCTTCACTCACATGGTCGCTATAAATATGGCTAATGTTTTTTAGGTCTTGCGGGAAAAGACAAATGAAATTTGCGTTATCTCTAATAGTTTGCCTCGGTAACCTAAAATAATTTTGTGAAAGGTAAAAGCAATCAACATTACTATGTCTTCCACGAATATAGTAGCACTCAGGCGTACTTTGTCTTTCTAAAAGTAAATCATCAAAAATCATTAAATTTTTGTGTTCAGGATTTAATTCTCGTGGGTCAGGTACATCGTCCGCGGTTTCAAAAAAACTACATTTTATTTCCGATTTATTTTTAAACGTTTTTGCCCATTCTTCAACCAAAGCTGTCGGAGAAACACTCAAATTCTGTATTTCATCTCGCATATTAAACAACTTTAAAATGCCCTCTTTCGGCAGTCTTTCTTCAAAGGCTTTTTTAAGTATACGATATTCCGGTTGAAAAAGACTTTTTCCAAAAACACATAACTCGTTGTAGTCGAGCCAATCCGGTCTAAGCAAAAGGTTAAGTAGAAGAGTGGTTTTTCCACATCCTGATTTACCCACGATTAACCCTCTGATACTCTTTGGCAAAAGAGGGTGATTAAATCTCCTCGATACTACTTCATTCCATGATAAATAAATTACATTCATCTTTTTTTATATAACTTTTTTTTATTATTATATAAAATGTAGTGCGTTAAATGTAAAACAGTTACTGATACGAGTAACATAGAATATACTGTTAGTAAGAATGGAAGAAATATGAGACGAGGAAAATGTGTGGTTTGCGGAACAACTAAATCCCAGTTTATCAAGGTGCAGGAAGGAAAAAAGGGCGGTTCAGTTTTAAACAAAATAATTAACCATATGCCTTTTGAGATGCATATCCCAGGCCACAATTTTACGGGGCCAGGTACTAACCTTACAAAAAGATTAAACCCCGATTTAACTTGAAAAAAATGGAGTAAACCAATCAACCGTGTTGATCATGCCGCCTATAACCATGACGTCTGTTATTTAAAACATGATGATACCAAAACTCGTAATGCTGTATGTGATAAAAATATGTTAGCAGAGCTAAAAGGTATTTACAATCCTACTTTAAGAGAGAAAATGGAAAGAGGAATTGTTTCTACCTTAATTGGAACAAAGGCAAAGTTTGGGATGGGGGTTAAAAAAAAACTTTCAGCATGACAAATTTAGCGGAAGAATTACACAAACCCGCAAGAAGAAAATTTAAGAGAAAGAGAGTTGAGGTAAACGGTATTGATAGGATATGGGCTGCAGATTTAGTAGACATGCAAGCATTTTCTAAATTTAACCGAGGTGTAAAATATCTTCTCGCTGTTATTGACATCTTTTCTAAATACGGTTATCTAATACCATTAAAAGACAAAACGGGAAAGTCTGTCGCTAAAGCATTAAAGAGTATTTTCAAGGAAAGAAAACCTGAGAAAATGTGGGTGGATAAAGGTAAAGAGTTTTATAACAAGGAAGTTAAAGACTTGATTGAATTGTATTCTACCGAGAATGAAGAAAAATCTAGCGTAGTTGAGAGATTAATTAGAACAATGAAAGAAAAATTGTGGAAAGTATTTTTCCGCTAACTCTACGAGCGTTTACATTAACGTGTTGTCGGACCTTGTTAAAGAATATAATAACACGAGACATTCTTCTATTAAGATGACACCGGTAGACGCGAGTAAAAAAGAAAATGAAACTAAAGTTTGGAGAAATCTTTACCCCGATCATTTCGAAATAAGACACGCAAAACCTAAGTTCTCCGTTGGAGATAAAGTAAGGATAACTGAAAAGAAAAAGACTTTTGAGAAAGGTTATACTACTAGATGGACTGAAGAGGTTTTTACGGTTTCTGTGGTAAAAAATACGGAACCCATAACATATAGAATTAAAGACTTTAATGGGGAAGAAATACAAGGTACCTTTTATGAACCTGAGCTACAAAAAACTAGTCAGAAGTTGTATAGGATAGAAAGAGTTATTAAAAAAGGAAAAAATAAATCGTTAGTAAAGTGGAAAGGTTATTCCGATGAGTTTAATTCGTGGGTTGATAATAATGATATTCTAAACATATAAAAAATTAAAAAATATTGCTGTTGGAAACGTAATTTTACCAAATACGCCGTTAAACAATTTCGAATTGGAAAGTGCGGCAAAACGATTAAAGATTGCTTCTTTTAGGGGAGTGTTTTTACGAAACACTTTACCGAGAAAGTGTAGAAAAAAGGAATGCGGAATATTAAACCTTGATGACATGGGTGGGTCTGGTACGCATTGGGTTGCTTGGTATAAAAACGGTAAAACTAAATATTACTTTGACAGTTATGGTATACAACCCCCTATCGAAATTAAAGAGTACCTAAAAAGTCCAATACATTACAATAGTGATCAGTTTCAACCAGCTGGAGAGGTGTTTTGCGGACATTTATATTTGTACGTACTTAAAGAGTTGGGTTTAGGGAATGAATTCCAAAATGTTTTAAATGAATTATTTTAGTAATAGAAAATAAGATGTCTGTTGACAAATTTGGAAAAACAAAAGTTGATGTTACAACAAGAGATGATGGTGTGTCACTCTCTTACATAAATGATATTTTTTTACGAAAAGATGGAACAACCAAAGTTACCGGTTCCATAAATATGAATGGTAACACACTTACGAAGTTAGTAACCCAGCTAATCCACAAGATGTTGCTACAAAGAATTATGTAGACAATGTAAGAGGGGGTGAGTTTATTGATAGAAATCAGGATGGTGACTTTGTAGCTAAAAAGGATTTAGATATGAACGGTAATAAACTGTTAAATATTCCTCCTCCCGAAAAAGATGGTGACGCCGTCAATTTAGTATATGTAGATACTAAGTATGATGATGTTAAAAGGCATGTTAATGCGGTCACCCCATTTACAGCTAACGGAGGAAAATATATAGCTGTCAACCATCTCAATATGAATGGTTTTACTTTAGTAAACGTGGGTGAGCCAGTTGGTCCAAAAAATGTTGCTACCAAAGAGTATGCTGACAAATACGCAGCCTTTGTATTCAAGAATGGGGGATACGAAGCCACTGATAATATATACTTCGGAAAACAAAAGATTGGCGGTCTAAGAGAACCTAAAAAAGGCGGTGAAGCTGCCAACAAGAGATATGTGGATGAATACGTTGAAAAATACGTGGATGAATACGTTGAAAAATTTTAAAGATGGAAATGGAAATCTCGTTTTCCCTTCGGAAGTAAACATGGCTGATAAAAAAACTTTTTGGTTTACCTTCCCCAACTGCACCGAGTGATGCCGCTAATAAGGAGTATGCTGATAGAATAGGTAACGATGCAAAAGAGTATACCGATAGAATGAGCGAGCTTCTTGGAAGGCGTGTTCGAAATCTTCCTTTCGCTTTTGTAAAAGAAAATGGTAACTATGCCGCAAATGCTCCTATCAACATGGTTTTTCAACCTTTAGAAAATTTACCGGAACCTAAAGAAACCTCTGATGCTGCTACTAAGAAGTATGTGGATGAGGTAGTTAAAACTGTTGAAGTAGGAGATAGCCCATTGGTTAAAGAAAACGGTGGCTATAATGTTCCTGGATATATAAATATGAATTTTAATAAGATTAGAAACGTTAAAGAACCTGAAAACGATACAGAAGCAGCTACAAAAATGTACGTAGATGATGCTGATGCATTTACAAAAACAAATAAAGTAACTGATTCAGATGGAAATGAGGTTGCGGTTTTACTGAGTGATGGTCCTCACTACGTAGCTAAGGGTGAATTGGCAACAGCAAACCGCATTGCTTTGTATCAGGATAGTTTTACGAGTGACAATGATGCAGTTAATAAAATGTATGTGGATGAAGCTATTAAAAACGTTGGTGGAGATAAAGTTGTGGAAGATGTGATAAAGGATTTAGAAAAAAATCAAGCACTTTATTATAAGAAGAGAGGTTTTGGTAATTTTGCAGGTTCACAATATGTTGCTAAATCATTTCTTCAAATGGATAAATTTAATATACATGGATTAAACGACCCTTTGTTCGACACTGATGCAGCAACAAAACAGTATGTAGATAAAGCTATTGAAGATCTAAAAAAGTACGTAGATGCACGATTGGCTGTGAGCGGCTAAAACAGATTTTCGTAAGCGCCCTAGTTTTTTATAAGCGTCCTAGTTTTTCGTAAGCGCCCTAGTTTTTCGTAAGCGATCTAGATTTTCGTAAGCGGTCTATTTTTTCGTAAGCGGTCTAGATCTTCATAAGCGACCTACACATGAGATAGCAGGTTAGGGGCGACCATTTTGGCTTTGTCTCAGAACCCCCAATTCTCATACTACTGATAGGATGGATTGGATATGGTGCTGAAAGTTTCAGAGTAAAAGTAGTGTGCAAAAAGCTGAAAAACACATGGATGTTAGTTACTGCTTTCCCTATCTGAAGATAATAGAAACAAAATGTATTTGTTTGATTGTTTGTTTGTATTAGAATGAGGAGAATAGTTTGAGAATAAATGTGTTTGAAATATTGATATTAATGGAAGCAAATTTACATGTTATTGGAAGCAAATTTGCATGTTACTGGATGTAGAAATCAATGTTATTTGAAGTAAATTTGCATGTTACTGGAACCTGCTTTTGCAATTTTACATTGAAATATATAGGGAAAATTGAATTCATTTTTTGGTGTTACTGGAAGCAAATTTGCATGTTACTGGACGTAAAAATCAATGTTACTGGAAGTAAATTTGCATGTTACTGGATATAAAATTCACTGTTATTGGAAGTGAATTTTGATGTTACTGGAAGTAAAATTCAATGTTATTGGAAGCAAAATTGCATGTTACTGGAACCTGTTTTTGCAATTTTACATAGAAATATATAGGGAAAATTGGATTTAATTTTTTATGTTACTGGAAGCAAATTTGCATGTTACTGGATGTAAAATTCAGTGTTACTGGAAGTAAATTTTAATGTTATTGAAAGCAAATTTTGGTGTTACTGAAAGTAAATTTCCATGTTATTTGAAGTAAATTCTTATATTAGATCTGTTGTATATTATTTGTTGATGTGTTGTATATTGTTTCATGTGTAACTGAAATTTATAAAAGAATGTAACGATGACAATGTCCGCTGTACTCTGTCCGTTTCCCTGGATTATGGATGACCTGGAATCCCCTACCCTTGAACGGGGTAGTTTTATTCCCATTCCTAAACCAGAGGATGGTAATTAATCCGATCAATGGCACTTAAATGTCGCCAACGTGTCTGGATTCTATTTATATGAGACCGGATATCAGAACAATACCGTTTTTAACTGTCAAACTTAATCCCCTAACAAAGGACCAAAAGGCAGTACAACAGTCTTTTGTAAAGGTCGCCATACTGTCTTGTTTTGTTTATTTATTTGGTGACGGAAATGCGGACAATGGCTTATTCAACTGTCAAAGTTAACCCCCTAACAAAGAATCAGGTGGCTGAACAATAATCCTTTGTTTACAGTCCCATACCGTCTGGTGTTTCTTTATTTGATGACGAAAGTACGGACAGTGGACTATTCAAATGTCAAAGTTAATCCCCTAATAACGGACCAAATGATACAGAGCTGACTTGTATACCCGATCAAAGGCATAGCCACGGACATTGAGGATCGGGTTCTCAGTTCTCGATGGAAATAAAAAGTTAATATTTTTAATGATAAAATGAAAAAAAAATGAGAGGAAATAGTCTACGGGTAAAAATATAAAAGTAAAAACAGTAGATTAAGCAGAAAAATTAGTCTATGGTAAAAAGAAAAAAAAATTAGGTTCAGTACCCATATATCATTGATTATGAAGCAAAAGTGAAAAATCAGGTCGTCCCCTTTAAAGTAATTGATAAATTGACAATAACAAGATTATATCATTGATTATGGTGTAAAAGTGAAAAAATCAAGTTGCCCCCCTTTAAAGTAAAATATTAAATGACTCTAACAAGATTAGACATGAAGCCCGACCCCTTTAAAGTCCAGTACCCGTTTATCACTGATTATGATGCAAAAGTGAAAAATTAGGTCGTCCCCCTTTAAAGCAAGAAGTTAAACGATTCTAACAAGATTTGACAGAAACCCTCATCCTTTTAAGGTTCTTTACCCATTTAGGGGTAAATCATCGATTATGATGTAAGATAGAAAGAAAATCAATTCATCCCACTTTAAAGCAATTGATCAAGTGACTCTGGCAAGATTGTACAAGCACTCCACCCATTAAATGCCCAGTACCCATTTATATCACTGATCCTTATGCAAAACCGAAAAAAAATCAAGTCGTTCCCCTTTAAAGACAAAATATTAAATGATTCTAACACGATGGGACAAAACCCTATCACCCCTTTAAGATCCGGAACCCATTTATATCATTGATTATGATGTGAAAGCGAACAAATCAAGTCGTCCCCCTTTAAAGCAATTGATTAAATGACTCTAACAGAATTGGACAACACACCACTCCTTTAAGGTTCGGTACCCATTTATATGTATTTCATTGATTATGATGCAAAATTGGACAAGACCCTCCCGCCCCTTTTAGGTCAAGTACCCACTTATATGATTTCCATTGATTACAATGCAAAAGCGGAAAATAAAGTCGTCCCACTTTAAACCAATAGATTCAGTGACTGTAAAAAGATTGGACAAGACCCTAATCCATTTAAAGTCCAGTGTCCATTGATTTGTCAATGTTTTTTGACTTGAGATAGGATTAAGATAACTTATAAAGGGAGCTGGCAAATGTTTACATAAATATTTATAGAAACCCTAGTAACGGATTAAATTTTGTAAAAATGTAAGATTTTAGTCGAAAGTTATAGGAGTGTTTTCCTTCAGCAATTAAACGATTTTTTTTCTCAACATTGTAACCTTGTAGAAAGTAAGGCCGTTCAATGATGAACCTAATTCTAGGAAATGTAAGCAAAGGCGCCCATTTCTAACACAATCAAGAGAAGAAACCGATATTCAACTCTTTCTTTCATTTTGTGACAGTTTTATGCACTTTGAGATTACTCTGCTGAATGATACATGGCATTCTGGTCTTTCATTTTGACTCCTCTCATTGTCTTTCAATTTACAGGCTCAATACTCATTTTCATAGAAATATCGACTTTTTTATTTCAGATCGAATTGATTTAGGTATCGTTGGAATGGCCTTGTCACACTGATGAAGAAAATGTATAGTTTTTTGGGTGTCACCTGAATGACAACGGATATACAAGGGTTAAGGTTTTGGGAGATACACGCTTTTGGCATCCACTGGCACCAAAATGACTCAAATCTGTATTAATTGACCGTATTTCATGTTCTTTGTGTCTATCCACGATAATTTTTACCTCGGAATTCAAATTTGAAGTCAAAATTTACCTAAAGATCATAGCAAGATCTTAAATTTGCCGAAACGATTTCAGATACGTTATTAATGCACTAACTTTAACAAAAATAGCTAAGATCATTGTTTATGAACCGATTTTCCCGATCTTGGTGTCTAATTGTATTAATTTTGCTCACAAATCCATTTATGACGGTAACGAATACATTTTGGTGAGATAATGGCCAAAATTGACGCCATTTTTTATAAAAAAAATTCTATAGACGATCAGCACAGGACAAAAATAGCTTTGTCCATGTAATCATACGCACTGGCATATGCATTTAAAAACACTACTGACTTCTGACAGGACGATATGGGCCAAATCTTTTGAAAATACCCTCGTAGATTATGAGATGTTCGAAAATTTAGACATGATAGGCACAGGGCCATAACATAAGCTAGTTGACCCTAGATCAGTGGAGCTAAGACTTGGGAGTGCAAATAATAGGTTGAATATATTATACAAGATACTCTCAAACCAGACTGTTGCTACTCCATTAGATGAAAAATAAATAAAACTTACCTACATAATGCTCGCTTTCCCTACTCCTTATCAAAACTTTCCTTCTGTTGGAAATATCCATAAGGGTTAGGTTTAGGGTTAGGATATAGGCGTTTTTACGAGGTTGTCCCATTTGTCCCATGTCCCAAAGAGTGATTTTTCATATATTTGTATTCGTGCAATGAGTTCAAATAATCAGTGTAGTATTTTTGGGTACTGAAATTGCATTTGTGTGTCAATGACCACAAAAATGACATCATGAGCCATTGCTCATTTCCGGTCTCTATGTAGCCGGGTGCTCCTGATACTGTTATAAATGTCAGATTGTTCTGAAATTACATTTGTGTGTCCAAAATGAAGCAAATACAACAAAAATGATGTCATGAGCCAATGTTCATTTATGTAGCCGGGTACTCCTTATACCGTTACAGATGACAGATTTTTCTGAAATTGCATCTGTGTATCCAAAATGGAGGAATTACCACAAAAATGACATCATGAGCCAATGTTCATTTCCGGCCTCTATGTAGCCGGGTGCTCCTGATACTGTTACAGATGTCAGATTTTTCTGAAATTGCACATGTGTGTCCAAAATGAAGCAATGAAAACAAAAATGATATCATGAGCAAATGCTCATTTCCGGTCCCTGATCTTGGTGTCAAATGAAAGGTGTCATCAAGGGTTTCCGGAAAAACGCCACAGTTTTGGGTTAGAACCCAGAACGTTTGCATATGCAGGAGAAAAAGGAGGATTTTTTCGTGAAGTTTGATTGAGGTATTGCTTGTAGCTCATCTACGTCTGCACCGATTTGACTGATCTTGGTACTAATTAAAAGGTCTGATCAAGAATTTCCAGAAAAATACCACGGTTACTAGTTCGAACCCAATACCTTGGCGTACGGACACAAAAACAGACAAATTTCCTTTCGGGAGTTGCAGATGTACGGAATTGTTTTATGGCGGTTTCTCTTGCAGCTTCCAAGTCTTCACTGATTCCGCTTATCTCAATGTCAAATAAAAGGTCTCAGCAAGGACTGCAAGAAGAACGCCTCGGTTCCGGGTTCGAACTCAAAACCTTGTAGTACGAACGGGAAAACAAATAATTATCCTGTCAGAAGCTTCAAAATTCCAGAAATTTTGTATGGAGGATTTGCTATTAACTCACCCCAGTGTGCATCGATTCGGCTGATCGTGGTGTTAAATGAAAGGTGTATGCAAAGGCTTTCGGAAAGACGCAGCGCTTCCGGGTTCGAACCCAATACCGTGGTGTGCGAACGCGAAAGCAGATAAGTTTTGTGTCGGGAGCTGCAGATGTACAGTAATTGTGTATGGAGGCTTTGACCTAAGCTCATCCCAGTCTGCACAGATTGGGCTGATCTTGGTGTCCAATGAAAGGTCTTGATAGGGGCTACAAGGAAAACGCCATGGTCTTTGGTTCAAACCGAAATCGTTGGCTTACGACCGCGAAAACGGACGATTTGTATGTCGGAAGCTGCAGACATGCATGAATTTCATGGAGATCTTTGCTTGAAGCTCACCCCAGTCTGCACCGATTCGGCTGATCTTGGTGTAAAATAAAAGCTCAGATCAAGGAATACCAGAGAAACGCAAAGGTCCCGTGTTCTAACCGAAATTCCTGGCGTACGGGCGCGAAAACAGTCAAAATATAAATGAAAAATCGGTACTCGTAATCAAATCTGCAGACTATACATTTCGGCCCATTAGTGGCTAAATGTGCTATCTGCATATAAGTTGTATATGCAGATAGCACCTTTATTCTATAAAGGATCGATTTATAAGAGGTGTCATAGGATTAACCCTTTCCCAGTCTATCCCTTATTTTTACGGGTCTGCAGCAGACGACTTTAGAAAACATTGTGAGAAATGGAGATATTGCTCAGAACGTGCAATTTCTCCTTTTCCCACAATGTTTTCTATCCCATCAGTAAAACAGGAGCCTTTTTTACTGTTTTGACTTTGTCGTCTGCAAATCCTGCTGCACACGACTTTAGAAAACATTGTGGGAAATGGAGAAATTGCACAGAACGTGCAAATTCTTCTTTTCCCACACTGTTTTCTATCCCATCACTAAAACAGGAGCATTTTGTTACTGTGTTGAAATTGTCGTCTGCAAATCCTTTCAATTTGGAACAGTCCAAAATTGCCTGAGTGGTACCAGAAAGATATAGCGTGTAAAATGTTTTGGTCATCTTCATTCTATCAGTGAACTCCGATGTGTGAAGTTGTGTTTTTTTATTGTCTGTGAGAGTGTTTTGTGTAGGATTATTTTGGAAGGAAACGAAAGGTAATATTTTCTGTACATTTGTCTGTTTTTCGCTCACATGAGCAACGGGAGCTTTTACGATGTAACTCTGTTTGTTTGTTTAGTGTTAAACCGCCTTATCAACAGTATTTCAGTTATTTAACGGACCGGTCTGGGGTTCGAACCCACCGATAACGCTTTGTCCGCCGTGGTGGTGAGACTGTTTTAAAATGAATGGAGTTGCAGAAAGTCTTCAAAAATCTGCTGTACTGAAACTGCTGGTCAGATTTTTAAATAATTACACAGAAATGTTCCTTCAGTGACCCTTTTATTTTTAGAAAATATTCGTGAAAAAAGATGGCCGTGGTGGGGGGGGGGGGCTTTGCATTGTATAGACATACAGTACTGAAACTCGGGAAAGCAACGTTTTCTGCGATTCCGCTCCACTTCGAATCAGTTTTGTGTATTCTATACTATATTTCAAAAGTAAAAAACATTGTTGAAAAAGAAGCCATAGCTCGTACAAGCAATGGCTACTTTTTTCACGGTGTTTTGTTATGTTTATTACAGTATATTTTCGATGAAGTCAGCCTTTTTAGCGTTTTTACGCAGCAATTTTGTTCTTAATTTTTTTGCGATTCGGTTACAGTTTCGCTTCGGTTCGGAAGTTGCTTTCGTTAGTTTCCGTACTGTATAGAAATGGTTTGAAAGGATATTTTGGTGACCCTTCTTCTTCTTAGAATTTTAATAACTATCCAACACCCAAGAACTATTAATTGGCAACAGCATGTTCCGTTTCGATTCAGTTTTGTGTATTCTATACTATATTACAAAACTAAATAACATTGTAGAAAAAGAAGCAATTGGTCGTACAGCAATTTTTTGCGATTCGGTTACGGTTTCGATTCGGTTCGAACTATTAACTGGCAACAGCATCTTCTTTTTGATCAATTAAAATGTGAAAGGGACGTGTGTCTCAGATGTTTCAGGGGTTATATAACGATTATTTTAGGGTTGACAAGTGTAAAGGGATAGCCACCTGATTACAATGGAGTTATATTAATGTTTACCCCGATTTGGGCACAATGTTTTCACCGATTTAATTCTGCCCCCGTCCCTGTCCCCAAATTATTCCCGAGTTGACACCAAGTTAGGCCCCGAGTTGTCCCCGAGTTAACCCCGTCCCCTCCCCCTGTCCCTGAATTATCTCCGAGTTGTCAATGAAATATCCAGGGTTTTGTCCCCTGATTTGACACTGAACTGTCCCAGATTTAACACTGATCTGTCACCCGAGTTAACCCGGTCCCCTCCACCTTTCTCTGAATTATTTCTGAGTTGTCACTGAAATATCCCGGTTTTGTCCCCTGATTTGACACCGAACTGTCCCAGATTTAACACCGGTCTGTCCCCTGATTTAACCCCGTCCCTCTCACCCCTGTCCTGGAATTGACACTGAAATATCCCGGTTTTGTCCCCGATTTGACAATGAACCGTCCCGTATTTAACACCGGTCTGTCCCCCCATTTAACCCCGTCCCCCTCCCCCTCCCCCTCCCCATGTCCTCGAATTGACACTGAAATATCCCGATTTTTTGTCCCCGTCTCCCCCCCCCCATTTAACTCCGTTCCCATCCCCCCTCCCCTCCCCTGTCATGGAATTGACCCTGAATTACCCAGGTTTTGTCCCCGATATGACAACGAACTGTCCCGTATTTAACACCGGTCTGTCCCCCCGATTTAACCCCGTTCCCCTGCCCCTGTCCTCCAATTATCTACTGAATTGTCAATGAAATATCCCGGTTTTGTCTCAGATTTGACACTGAACTGTTGTGTTTATATCAGGGTAAAATGGCTGGCAGAGACGAATTAGTCCTAGAACTAGAGGACAGGGTTGATGCGATGAAGGAATTCCTCATGGAGACCCTCGTAAAGTTTGGAAAGAGAATGAAGTCAATGGAGTCGAAACACAACGAGGAAATGGTGAGCGTGAGGGAAGGAATGAGAAGTCTTTCTTTCTGCTCAGTGAAAGATACAGACAGCGAGGAGGAGTCTGAGTCACCCAAAAGAAGAGACAGGTCGACACCAAAGAGAACGCCGACAGAAGAATCTAAAAAGGGTAAACGGGAACATACTTTCCCAGTTTTTCAGGGGACGTCGAAAAAGGTGAAGGAAACCGTGTTACCATCCAAGGTTCACGAAATACAGGACCCTATATGGAAAGAGAAGTTGAAGAAACATGAGTGGTTGATACTCGACAAAAAGGAGAAATTAAACCAAGCACAGCTCGCTTTTGTCCTGCATTGGTTCGAGAGCAATTCCCCGTTGACCGGTAGGTGGTTTCAAACATGTTTTTCAACTGTTTAGCTCACCTGACCACGAGGTGGTCATGGTGAGCTTATAAGATCGATGAATGTCCGTGCGGCCGTCCGTTTTCTTTGAGCGCAGTTAGTCATTTTTAGTTTTTATGGAATGGTATGTTGTCCGTCGTCCGACGTGCGGCATTGACTGTTAGCTTGTTAAGAGCACAGAACCTTTATTTTTTTCATGTAATCTTAATGAAAGTCGCACAGTCTACTGACATCTATGAGAGCTCGCTTCAGTTCGAATCTGAGCAAAATCGAATCATTGGGTGGGGAGTTGTGTGCCGTTGAATTAAAAACAATCCAGCATTTTTGACATTGTTCAGAGCATAGATGGTTTATTTTTACTCAATCTTAATCGAACTTGCACAATCTCTTGATATCCATGAAAGCTCGGTTCCTTTCGAAAATGAGCAGAATCTGATTATCCAGTCATCAGTTGACCGCTTCGGGTGGGGATCGAACCGTGGCCTCCCGACTGAACCACTCGGCCACAGAAGATCCCAGCGGTGCAGTAACAACTAATACTGTTTTCCATTTATTTTTAGGCAAACGGGATGACGCTCAAAAGTTGTACGTGCAGGGGAACTAGGTGGATTCTGGACCCGGGATTGGACTCCAGAAAGAGTGTCGGACTTCATGTCGTACCTACAGGACAAGATAAAGGGACAGAATAGGAAAGTGAGGAAGATGAAGAAAAAAGGAAGCTTTAAGCTCAGAATTAGAAGATGTACTTAACTCTGCAATGTTTGATGAAAATGAGTGACTTAGAATTTTTTTTAAGTGATGAAACTGTTACGGAATTCCGTTGGGTCCGTCGCTATAGACAATTTATCCTACAGACAGACTGATTACAGTACTGAAACTTATAAAAGCAACGTTCTTAGAGGTTCCTGTCCGATTTCGGTGCATTCCATGCTGTATTAATGAAATGGAAAACATTGTGAGAAAAGAAGCCATTACTCGTATGAGCAATGACATTTTTTTCATAATATTTTATTAAGTTTATTACGGTCTATTTTCCATTCTATCAGACTTTTTAACGTTTTGACACAGCTTTATTTTTATAAATTTGCGATTTCGGTTCGATCCGGTTACGGTTTCACTTCGGTTTGAGGGTTGCTTTCCTTTGTTCAGTGCTGTACCAGATCCATTGATAGTTTCAGTATTTTACTGGAAAGCATGATTGAAACAACAGATGTAGGTACTAAATCGTCCTCAGTGACGGCCCTAATGAAATTCCGTTACATATGAGATCTTTTGTTTATTATAGCATTAAAGGAAATGCTGATTTGTGTAAGTTGTGGTATGATACGATTCCTTGAACTTGATGCTTCACTAAAGACAATTTCGGCTACAGACAGACTGATTACAGTACTGAAACTTATGAAAGCAACGTTCTTAGCGGTTTCTGTCCGATTTCGGTGCATTCCATGCTGTATTAATGAAATGGAAAACATTGTGAGAAATAAGCCATTACTCGTAAGAGCACTGGCATTTTTTTCATAATGTTTTCTTAAGTTTATTACGGTCTATTTTCCATTCAATCAGCGTTTTTAACGTTTTGACACAGCTTTATTTTTATAAATTTGCGGTTTCGGTTCGATTCGGTTACGGTTTCACTTCGGTTTGAGGGTTGCTTTCCTTTGTTTCAGTACTGTACCAGATCCATTGATAGTTTCAGTATTTTTACATGAAAGCATGATTGAAACAACAGATGTCTGCTTAATGCATCATAAGGGGTTAGGTCCTAAATTGTCATCAGTGACGGTCCTAATGTTATCCCGTTACATATGAGAAAAGCTTGTCGTAGTACTAATGAACATGAACCGATACGACAAATTCATGTTTAGTGCTAAAATGAAAGCGCAATATTTTGGTCTTTAGTAATATCTTTTGTTTGTCATAGCATTAAAGGAAATGCTTATTTGTGTAAGTTGTGATATGATACGATTCCTTGAACTGGATGCTTCACCAAAGACAATTTCTGCTACAGACAGACTGATTACAGTACTGAAACTTATGAAAGCAACGTTCTTTGAGGTTCCTGTCTGATTTCGGTACATTCCATGCTGTATTAATGAAATGGAAAACATTGTAAGAAAAAAAGCCATTACTCGTATGAGCATTGGCATTTTTTTTCACAATGTATTCTTAAGTTTATTACGGTCTATTTTCCATTCAATCAGCCTTTTTAACGTTTTGACACAGCTTTAATTTTTATAAATTTGCGGTTTCGGTTCGATTCGTTTACGGTTTCACTTCGGTTTGAGGGTTGCTTTCCTTTGTTTCAGTACTGTACCAGATCCATTGATAGTATCAGTATTTTTACTGGAAAGCATGACTGAAACAACAGATGTCTGCTTAATGCGTCATATTGGAATCTCCTTAAAATGTCAGAAATGTGTGCAAATTATCTGTAATAAATTTATAAAATAACACTTGTTGATAAATTGTACCCATCCATTTTTACGCAGTAGAAGGAAGAATTGGACAAAAGCCACCAAACCCAGGTTGTAAAAGAAGATGAAATGTTTCCCGAATATGCTTGGGGTTTTTTGTGTGTGTATTGTGGATTTATTGCCGTTTTTAACTTAGGACAGTTATATCAACGATGTCCTGGATTGTAACCAGTATTTCATACAGGATCCCCAAAACGCTACTTTTCCCACTAAACTGTACACTCCATTCACGGCCAACTTTCTTTCCGACGTCTGATGAAAGTCAGATCGACCCGAATCATTCTTCTTTCACCAAAGGCTTTGAAATAAATTTCTGTGTGGTACTGCTTAAGAAATGACAGACCGACATGGGTAGGTGCACTGACCGCCGTGATATATCCGAAATACTGTTGAAAATGGGTTTAAACCCATTTCAAAGGAAATAAAATAAACCTTGGATGTTTAATGACTTGATCAAACTGAATTTGTTGGATGATATACGAATCCGTAGAATGTATGATATGGAACAGCTTGAGCCTGGCAGGTATATAGGAACGTGAGCGTAATCGAGCGTGAACGGTATGGAATTGGAATGAATGCTGCCGATAACCGTTCCGTCACCACCCTTAAAAATATTGGGAGAAAAGTAGAAATTGCACGTGACGAGCAATCTCTACTTATCCCACAATATTTTAAAATGCAATTTATATTAGAAACATAAAAAGGTGCAGGAATGTGGTTTTACGCCGTTTTGCAAAATATGTCCGTTATATCACGGCGAAGTTGACTTATCCATGGTTTCCGGTGTATCAGCAGTAATATGCTGGGGCTCTGACAGGTGTTGCCCAAGGACATACTCACGTGACCAGCGGCAGTGGGCAGGTTTGAATCCGCAACCCTGGACGCCTCTCAGAATTAGTTCCTGCAATGTTTTAAAGTCGGTTGCTGCAGACTGAGAGAGACAAGGGATAATATGGGAATGGGTTACTTAATGCACACAAAAGGGAATATATACAAACTTTCAAAAGTTTGTGTAATAATCAGAAGAGAATGGACGTTTATTTACAGATTTATTACAGGTTATATCGCGTGGGATGTAAGTACAGTACAGAAAATCAGGAAAACAACCCTTTCCGAAGGTTCGCTCCGGTCCCGTCTGATACCATAAGCAGAGTCCCTTCAAATATTGGTTGTGTTTGGCTGCGGTCTGCTTTTAGAGTAATCAAGCAATCAAATCGATATGATAAAGGAAGCAAATTTATAGAATCGTTCCCTGTTTCAGTTCGTGTTTAGCGGCTTTTATTTGGTTCGCTCTCTGTTTCGCTCCGGTTCAAAGGTTATTTTCCCGAGTTTCAGTACTGTAACTTTAACAGGAATGCAGCATGTAAGTCAGTGTATGGCAAAGATCCGAATGCACGTCCTGTGCAGTCTGATCGTAATAGACATTGTCAAAAACGGACGAGAAGCGGAAAATATGTAAATGTATATAATTAGTCATTACATATGGGCTGTTACTTCGTCATAGGTTTAAAATCCCACATCGTCGAGTATTATCACACCTTGGTCCATGTATGCCATCCTGGCATTAATGGGGAAGCACAATAATGGGACAATCACGATAAATAGAAAAGTACAAAGCACACACATTCTTCTCTGTATGAAAAAATCGGCAACACAACATACTTCCTTTGTAATGTTATTTTGAGAATTGAGGATGGAACCCTGAATATAGCGGAATAATGACATCGAGGCGGGTATAAGTTAAAGAAAACGGAAAAATCAAATCGAACCAAACTAGTAATGGTAACCCTCTAGAGTTTGGCCCGTGTCAATCAATAGTTATAAATGCAAAACCACTTATAAAAATTATATACTTTTATGAGACTTAGAGTTTGGAAATCCATTTTGCATCCGGGCGCAATCCATTTGGCATTTAGCATGTCGGATAACTATCATTTATTGCTGTAGCACAGTAGTGAAACTGTAGAAAGCAACGTTTTTAACGGTCCGCTCCGGTTTAGATGCGGTTTCGGTGCATTCCATACAGTATTACTAAAGTGGAAAACATTGTGAGAAAAGAAGCCATTGCTCGTATGGGTAATGGCTTCTTTTTTCACAAAGGTTTATTAAGTTGATTACGATTTATTTTCCATTCAATTAGCCTTTTTAACGCTTTGACACCGTGCCCAAACCATAAGTGCCGTTATCACATAACGTCATAATAAAACAAATTTCAAAAATGTAGGATAACTATCATCTAATGCTGTAGTACAACAGTGAATCTGTAGAAAACAACAATTTTAACGGCTCCGCTCCTGTTTAGATGCGGTTTCAGTTCAATCCATACTGTATTACTGAAGTGGAAAACATTGTGAGAAAAGAAGACATTGCTTGCATTGGCATATTTTTTGACAATGTCTTATTAAGGTTAGTACGATTTATTTTGCATTCAATTTGCGATGTTAACGCTTTGTCACAGCTTTTTGAGTTTAAATTTTGCGGTTTCAGTTCGAATCGCTTATGATTTCGCTTTGTTTGGGAGGTTGCTTTCGTTAGTTTCCGTACTGTATTATGTGAAATAAAGTATTTTTCAGTCGTGGTCATTGAATATTTAACAGTTAGCAATCATTTTTGAACACAAAATAACTCGCCAATGCTCGTTGTTTATGTTTTCAAAAATGATGTTATATATTTCATATTCATTGACCAATAGTGTGCAATTATGTATTTATATTAATCGTAGAATTTGTCGTGTACAGACGAACAGAATTGAGAGATTTTAACATTTTGAACTAATATTGAAGTTTTAACCTTGGATGATGAAAGCATATAAATGGGTTAAAAACACACGTAATACTAACGTATTATTTGTGTTTTTGAACCTGCTGATGTGCTTTCTGACCAGTTTACTCCTGCGGAATTTACTTGTGCAGAAGGCGCGAATGTTTCCATTTAAAGGGTTAGGGTTAGGGTTTAGGGTTAGGGTTAGGGTTTAGGGTTAGGGTTAGGGTTAGGGTTAGGGTTTGGGTTAGGGTTTAGGGTTAGGGTTAGGGTATAGGCGTTTTTACGAGGTTGTCCCATTTGTCCCATGTCCCAAAGAGTGATTTTTCATATATTTGTATTCGTGCAATGAGTTCAAATAAACAGTGTAGTATTTTTGGGTACTGAAATTGCATTTGTGTGTCAATGACCACAAAAATGACATCATGAGCCAATGCTCATTTCCGGTCTCTATGTAGCCGGGTGCTCCTGATACTTTTATAAATTTCAGATTGTTCTGAAATTACATTTGTGTGTCCAAAATGAAGCAAAGACAACAAAAATGATGTCATGAGCCAATGCTCATTTCCGGCCTCTATATAGCCGGGTGCTCCTGATACTGTTACAGAAGTCAGATTGTACAACAAAAATGACATCATGAGCCAATGTTCATTTCCGGCCTCTATGTAGCCGGGTGCTCCTGATACTGTTACTGATGTCAGCTTTTTGTGAAATTGCATCTGAGTGTCCAAAATGGAGGAATGACCACAAAAATGACATCATGAGCCAATGTTAATTTCCGGTCTCTATGTAGCCGGGTGCTCCTGATACTGTTATAAATGTCAGATTTCTCTGAAATTGCACATGTGTGTCCAAAATGGAGCAATGACCACAAAAATGACATCATGAGCCAATGTTCATTTCCGGCCTCTATGTAGCCGGGTGCTCCTGATACTGTTACAGACATAGCCAACTTTCGCGGACATGGAAAAATCGATATCGGCCAATTTTACCTGCATTTTTTTATATAGAATTATGAAGGGCATAGGTAAATAAACGCTTATAACTTCATCAATTTTCAAAATTGAAAATTATCTCAAGTGAGATAAGAAAATTCAATTTATTCTCTTTCAAATGAACGTAGTTTTAAAAAATTCGAAAAAGAAACTTTTGGTCCTTTTTTAACTTAAAAATTGTAGGTATGGTTTATATAGAATAAAGAGGAAAAACGCATTTTCCGAGGTCAAAAACTGTAATATTTGTTTAATTTCCTTTCGTTGTGTTGAAAAGTCAAAATTATCTCAAGTGGAGTGAGTTACTTTATTCATTTTTCTTTCAAATGGTATAAATTTGAGTCATTTAAAAAAATAAACTTTTGGTCCTTTTTACAGTTTTTTAATGCCACTATCCTATTTTTTTCTTTTTCCTCGAACGTTCGGATTATGCCGGACTTCGCCGATATTGGCCGAGTCTTACTGTTAGATAAGCCTGCCGGGTATCTTTATTGTGTTACGTAATGTTTCATTGACAAACGGACCCCCTGCTATGTTTATGATATACGTGTATCCATCCACATGATTATAAACTGGAATTTATACCCGGGTTGTTTTCAGATCGGATACCGTTTGATCCTGACAGTATCCCTAAGATGTTTTATTATGTATCCTATTTATCTAAAAGACCAGAATTTAATACTTATGAAATTATTTCCTTTTACAATGATTAAGATTGACATATGAAATAAGAAAATGTACGCTTGATGATTTTTTTCAACTTTTCAGCTTTTTAGAAATTAATGCCTTATAATTTTTTTTTTCTGGCGACAGCTCACAAACTCATGTTTCATTGCTTTTTTCACATCGGTCTTTGATCTGTCGTATCATACAGAAGGCCTTTGAATACATTGCAGAAAAAGATTTTAACGCTGGTTGCCAACATTTTCTCCTTTTCTTACACTGTTTTTAACTCACTAAAAGATAAGTTCCATTTTTTCCATGTTTTATTTGTCTCAAAAAAATTACTTCATTCTGAACTTCTGAACAAGTCTGAAATTTTGTCTTTTGGTTAAGATTCAAATAACAAGCTTAACCTGTTACTGTATAAATACGGCATCTAACGACCCTGCTGTTGATTGTTTAGGATAAAATATGGAAACAGGCGCATTATCTTTTTAAAAGTTATCTTCCACTTTTCAAACATTGTTGTCTACATCACTCAATCGGTTTCTCCTGCAAAGAGTATTTACAAATTCAAAGAATGACAACACTAGATCAAATATATATATTTTAATTGTTCATTGGAAGAATTAGCCTAAGCAGTAAGGTTCTTCCATCTTTAAAACGATACAACCTGCAAAAAGCATAACCGCTATGAGTGAATAAAAGAGAGAAAAAATTGACATAGACTATGCATGTACATGGAAATGGGAATAATACAAGCTACCTCTCCTTTACCAGTAACTTAAAAAGTTACCTACTGCATAATCATTATTTATTATTTCAAGATATAGTATTTAATCAACCTTGTATTAAGAATGATTTACGTGTATCTTGGTTTGAAACCGGTTTTTAACAAATTATTTTATGTGCTATAACAGTTTTATTTCTCCGCCTTCCTAACTTTATTTTTTGTAAAAATCGTAGAAAGCAGAAATTATAAAAATCAAAACCATCAAATCACACATGCACACAAAAGACAAAGTTTACCCAATCAAGATATAACTATTAGCTATTTACTAAACGACAAAATATATTATGATTTTTTTTCTTGTTGAAAGAACTTACAGACGAAAAATAAGGCACATAATAAGACTTGCTTTCGAAAGGCTAGAAAACACTGTGGGAGAACAGGAATCGTAGAAAACATGTTATATACGATCCCTAGGGAAAATGAGAAATTGCCCACCACAAGTATTTTCTCCTTTCCGTGCTTGCTTTTTCAGGGTCGGATTGGTCTTTCTTTCTCGGGGTCGAATTGGTAATGTAACTGCCACATAAAGCAAATTTTCTCATCAAAAAAACCGAATGACGAAATTTTGGACACCACCAAGTTAAAAACATTTGCAGACAACAAATTAAATGCAACTCAAATGATAATGTGTCTTTGAAAAGGTAGAACATTTTCGGAACAGGAGAAAATTTTCTCCCTTTCCAGCAAAGTTTACAAAAGCCTTTTCTCTCAGGTCCGTTAGATTGCTGTAGTGTGAAACTGGTATTCTCAAAAGGCCGAATTTTCTGCTGAATTCAACTTGTTGATTTTGCCATGAATATCAAAGATTTTTTTAACCAAAATAATTTTCGCCTTATAGAATCAATCAGGTCCAAGATCAGACAGCTTGTTTTATGCAGCGGCTGAGCCTGTTATAAATCTACATAATCAGCAAAAGTGCATTTGGACGGATAAGATTTCAGGATCAGACTACAAAAAGTGCATTTCTCGAGAGCAGTTTTAGGACCGATCAGTTTATGTCGCAGAGAATCAAAACTTAACCCTTAATCCGAAGGTAAATGAATTACAAACCGACAAATAAAGCTGAAATATAGCAATTTCAATGTTCTTTTCTCAAGAAAAATCTCGCTTATCAGATGTTATTCCAATTTGCTGTCCAGTCTAATAAGGGTGCGCGTTATGTGCAGTCTGATACTAATATTCAAGAGCCACACTGGCTGTACCAGACAAAGGCTTTAGGTTGAAGTCGGAAAAAAAAAATCCTGCCAGGACAGATTTTCCGTCTTGGCAAGGATTGTGAATTTGAAGCAGGCCACTGTTACGTAATGTTACGTTCTCTTATCTGTTACCGCTGCAGGCTATTGAATATCGATTCCTTGTATACACGATGTAAGTTCGCCAAACTCCGGAAACTCCCGGACCTTTACGTATGATATCGATTATTTTCATCGATTTGTTGATATGCGAGACTGCTGATAAGGCATGTCCGTGAAAGTTGGCTATGTGTCAGATTTTTCTGAAATTGCACATGTGTGTCCAAAATGGAGCAATGAAAACAAAAATGATATCATGAGCAAATGCTCATTTCCGGTCCCTGATCTTGGTGTCAAATGAAAGGTGTCATCAAGGGTTTCCGGAAAAACGCCACAGTTTTGGGTTAGAACCCAGAACGTTTGCATATGCAGGAGAAAAAGGAGGATTTTTTCGTGAAGTTTGATTGAGGTATAGTTTGTAGCTCACCTACGTCTGCACCGATTTGACTGATCTTGGTACTAATTAAAAGGTCTGATCAAGGACTTCCAGAAAAATACCACGGTTACTAGTTCGAACCCAATACCTTGGCGTACGGACGCAAAAACAGACAAATTTCCTTTCGGGAGTTGCAGATGTACGGAATTGTTTTATGGCGGTTTCTCTTGCAGCTTCCAAGTCTTCACTGATTCCGCTTATCTCAATGTCAAATAAAAGGTCTCAGCAAGGGCTGCAAGAAGAACGCCTCGGTTCCGGGTTCGAACTCAAAACCTTGTAGTACGAACGGGAAAACAAATAATTATCCTGTCAGAAGCTTCAAAATTCCAGAAATTTTGTATGGAGGATTTGCTATTAACTCACCCCAGTCTGCACCGATTCGGCTGATCGTGGTGTTAAATGAAAGGTGTATGCAAAGGCTTTCGGAAAGACGCAGCGCTTCCGGGTTCGAACCCAATACCGTGGTGTGCGAACGCGAAAGCAGATAAGTTTTGTGTCGGGAGCTGCAGCTGTACAGTAATTGTGTATGGAGGCTTTGACCTAAGCTCATCCCAGTCTGCACAGATTGGGCTGATCTTGGTGTCCAATGAAAGGTCTTGATAGGGGCTACAAGGAAAACGCCATGGTCTTTGGTTCAAACCGAAATCGTTGGCTTACGACCACGAAAACGGACGATTTGTATGTCGGAAGCTGCAGACATGCATGAATTTCATGGAGATCTTTGCTTGAAGCTCACCCCAGTCTGCACCGATTCGGCTGATCTTGGTGTCAAATAAAAGCTCAGATCAAGGAATACCAGAGAAACGCAAAGGTCCCGTGTTCTAACCGAAATTCCTGGCGTACGGGCGCGAAAACAGTCAAAATATAAATGAAAAATCGGTACTCGTAATCAAATCTGCAGACTATACATTTCGGCCCATTAGTGGCTAAATGTGCTATCTGCATATAAGTTGTATATGCAGATAGCACCTTTATTCTATAAAGGATCGATTTATAAGAGGTGTCATAGGATTAACCCTTTCCCAGTCTATCCCTTATTTTTACGGGTCTGCAGCAGACGACTTTAGAAAACATTGTGAGAAATGGAGATATTGCTCAGAACGTGCAATTTCTCCTTTTCCCACAATGTTTTCTATCCCATCAGTAAAACAGGAGCCTTTTTTACTGTTTTGAATTTGTCGTCTGCAAATCCTGCTGCACACGACTTTAGAAAACATTGTGGGAAATGGAGAAATTGCACAGAACGTGCAAATTCTCCTTTTCCCACCATGTTTTCTAACCCATCACTAAACCAGGAGCCTTTTTTTACTGTTTTGAATTTGTCGTGTGCAAATCCTGCAGCAGACGACTTTAGAAAACATTGTGGGAAATGAAGAAGTTTCACAGAACGTGCAATATCTCCTTTTCCCACAATGTTTTCTATCCCATCAGTAAAGCAGGAGCCTTTTTTAACTGTATTGAATTTGTCGTCTGCAAATCCTGCAGCAGACGACTTTAGAAAACCTTGTGGGAAATGGAGAAATTGCACAGAACGTGCAATTTCTCCTTTTCCCACAATGTTTTCTATCCCATCACTTAAACAGGAGCCTTTTTTACTGCATTGAATTTGTCGTCTGCAAATCCTGCAGCAGACGACTTTAGAAAACATTGTGGGAAATGGAGAAATTGCACAGAACGTGCAATTTCTCCTTTTCCCACACTGTTTTCTATCCCATCACTAAAACAGGAGCATTTTGTTACTGTGTTGAAATTGTCGTCTGCAAATCCTTTCAATTTGGAACAGTCCAAAATTGCCTGAGTGGTACCAGAAAGATATAGCGTGTAAAATGTTTTGGTCATCTTCATTCTATCAGTGAACTCCGATGTGTGAAGTTGTGTTTTTTTATTGTCTGTGAAAGTGTTTTGTGTAGGATTATTTTGGAAGGAAACGAAAGGTAATATTTTCTGTACATTTGTCTGTTTTTCGCTCACATGAGCAACGGGAGCTTTTAGGATGTAACTCTGTTTGTTTGTTTAGTGTTAAACCGCCGTATCAACAGTATTTCAGTTATTTAACGGACCGGTCTGGGGTTCGAACCCACCGATAACGCTTTGTCCGCCGTGGTGGTGAGACTGTTTTAAAATGAATGGAGTTGCAGAAAGTCTTCAAAAATCTGCTGTACTGAAACTGCTGGTCAGATTTTTAAATAATTACACAGAAATGTTCCTTCAGTGACCCTTTTATTTTTAGAAAATATTCGTGAAAAAAGATGGCCGTGGTGGGGGGGGGGGGGGGGCTTTGCATTGTATAGACTTACAGTACTGAAACTCGGGAAAGCAACGTTTTCTGCGATTCCGCTCCACTTCGAATCAGTTTTGTGTATTCTATACTATATTTCAAAAGTAAAAAACATTGTTGAAAAAGAAGCCATAGCTCGTACAAGCAATGGCTACTTTTTTCACGGTGTTTTGTTATGTTTATTACAGTATATTTTCGATGAAGTCAGCCTTTTTAACGTTTTTACGCAGCAATTTTGTTCTTAATTTTTTTGCGATTCGGTTACGGTTTCGCTTCGGTTCGGAAGTTGCTTTCGTTAGTTTCCGTACTGTATAGAAATGGTTTGAAAGGATATTTTGGTGACCCTTCTTCTTCTTAGAATTTTAATAACTATCCAACACCCAAGAACTATTAATTGGCAACAGCATGTTCCGTTTCGATTCAGTTTTGTGTATTCTATACTATATTACAAAAGTAAAAAACATTGTAGAAAAAGAAGCAATTGGTCGTACAGCAATTTTTTGCGATTCGGTTACGGTTTCGATTCGGTTCGAACTATTAACTGGCAACAGCATCTTCTTTTTGATCAATTAAAATGTGAAAGGGACGTGTGTCTCAGATGTTTCAGGGGTTATATAACGATTATTTTAGGGTTGACAAGTGTAAAGGGATATCCACCGGATTACAATGGAGTTATATTAATGTTTACCCCGATTTGGGCACAATGTTTTCACCGATTTAATTCTGCCCCCGTCCCTGTCCCCAAATTATTCCCGAGTTGACACCAAGTTAGGCCCCGAGTTGTCCCCGAGTTAACCCCGTCCCCTCCCCCTGTCCCTGAATTATCTCCGAGTTGTCAATGAAATATCCAGGGTTTTGTCCCCTGATTTGACACTGAACTGTCCCAGATTTAACACTGATCTGTCACCCGAGTTAACCCGGTCCCCTCCACCTTTCTCTGAATTATTTCTGAGTTGTCAATGAAATATCCCGGTTTTGTCTCCTGATTTGACACCGAACTGTCCCAGATTTAACACCGGTCTGTCCCCTGATTTAACCCCGTCCCTCTCACCCCTGTCCTGGAATTGACACTGAAATATCCCGGTTTTGTCCCCGATTTGACAATGAACCGTCCCGTATTTAACACCGGTCTGTCCCCCCCATTTAACCCCGTCCCCCTCCCCCTCCCCCCTCCCCATGTCCTCGAATTGACACTGAAATATCCCGATTTTTTGTCCCCGTCTCCTCCCCCCCCCCCCATTTAACTCCGTCCCCATCCCCCTCCCCTCCCCTGTCATGGAATTGACCCTGAATTACCCAGGTTTTGTCCCCGATATGACAACGAACTGTCCCGTATTTAACACCGGTCTGTCCCCCCGATTTAACCCCGTTCCCCTGCCCCTGTCCTCCAATTATCTACTGAGTTGTCAATGAAATATCCCGGTTTTGTCTCAGATTTGACACTGAACTGTTGTGTTTATTTCAGGGTAAATGGCTGGCAGAGACGAATTAGTCCTAGAACTAGAGGACAGGGTTGATGCGATGAAGGAATTCCTCATGGAGACCCTCGTAAAGTTTGGAAAGAGAATGAAGTCAATGGAGTCGAAACACAATGAGGAAATGGTGAGCGTGAGGGAAGAAATGAGAAGTCTTTCTTTCTGCTCAGTGAAAGATACAGACAGTGAGGAGGAGTCTGAGTCACCCAAAAGAAGAGACAGGTCGACACCAAAGAGAACGCCGACAGAAGAATCTAAAAAGGGTAAACGGGAACATACTTTCCCAGTTTTTCAGGCGACGTCGAAAAAGGTGAAGGAAACCGTGTTACCATCCAAGGTTCACGAAATACAGGACCCTATATGGAAAGAGAAGTTGAAGAAACATGAGTGGTTGATACTCGACAAAAAGGAGAAATTAAACCAAGCACAGCTCGCTTTTGTCCTGCATTGGTTCGAGAGCAATTCCCCGTTGACCGGTAGGTGGTTTCAAACATGTTTTTCAACTGTTTAGCTCACCTGACCACGAGGTGGTCATGGTGAGCTTATAAGATCGATGAATGTCCGTGCGGCCGTCCGTTTTCTTTGAGCGCAGTTAGTCATTTTTAGTTTTTATGGAATGGTATGTTGTCCGTCGTCCGACGTGCGGCATTGACTGTTAGCTTGTTAAGAGCACAGAACCTTTATTTTTTTCATGTAATCTTAATGAAAGTCGCACAGTCTACTGACATCTATGAGAGCTCGCTTCAGTTCGAATCTGAGCAAAATCGAATCATTGGGTGGGGAGTTGTGTGCCGTTGAATTAAAAACAATCCAGCATTTTTGACATTGTTCAGAGCATAGATGGTTTATTTTTACTCAATCTTAATCGAACTTGCACAATCTCTTGATATCCATGAAAGCTCGGTTCCTTTCGAAAATGAGCAGAATCTGATTATCCAGTCATCAGTTGACCGTTTCGGGTGGGGATCGAACCGTGGCCTCCCGACTGAACCACTCGGCCACAGAAGATCCCAGAGGTGCAGTAACAACTAATACTGTTTTCCATTTATTTTTAGGCAAACGGGATGACGCTCAAAAGTTGTTACGTGCAGGGGAACTAGGTGGATTCTGGACCCGGGATTGAACTCCAGAAGGAGTGTCGGACTTCATGTCGTACCTACAGGACAAGATAAAGGGACAGAATAGGAAAGTGAGGAAGATGAAGGAAAAGGAAGCTTTAAGCTCAGAATTAGAAGATGTACTTAACTCTGCAATGTTTGATGTAAATGAGTGACTTTTAATTTTTTTTAAGTGATGAAACTGTTACGGAATTCCGTTGGGTCCGTCGCTATAGACAATTTATCCTACAGACAGACTGATTACAGTACTGAAACTTATAAAAGCAACGTTCTTAGAGGTTCCTGTCCGATTTCGGTGCATTCCATGCTGTATTAATGAAATGGAAAACATTGTGAGAAAAGAAGCCATTACTCGTATGAGCAATGACATTTTTTTCATAATGTTTTATTCAGTTTATTACGGTCTATTTTCCATTCTATCAGACTTTTTAACGTTTTGACACAGCTTTATTTTTATAAATTTGCGATTTCGGTTCGATCCGGTTACGGTTTCACTTCGGTTTGAGGGTTGCTTTCCTTTGTTCAGTACTGTACCAGATCCATTGATAGTTTCAGTATTTTACTGGAAAGCATGATTGAAACAACAGATGTAGGTACTAAATCGTCTTCAGTGACGGCCCTAATGGAATTCCGTTACATATGAGATCTTTTGTTTATTATAGCATTAAAGGAAATGCTTATTTGTGTAAGTTGTGGTATGATACGATTCCTTGAACTTGATGCTTCACTAAAGACAATTTATCCTACAGACAGACTGATTACAGTACTGAAACTTATGAAAGCAACGTTCTTAGCGGTTTCTGTCCGATTTCGGTGCATTCCATGCTGTATTAATGAAATGGAAAACATTGTGAGAAAAGAAGCCATTACTCGTATGAGCAATGACTTTTTTTTCATAATGTTTTATTAAGTTTATTACGGTCTATTATCCATTCAATCAGACTTTTTAACGTATTGACACAGCTTTATTTTTATAAATTTGCGGTTTCGGTTCGATTCGGTTACGGTTTCACTTCGGTTTGAGGGTTGCTTTCCTTTGTTTCAGTACTGTACGATGTCCATTGATAGTTTCAGTATTTTACTGGAAAGCATGATTGAAACAACAGATGTAGGTACTAAATCGTCCTCAGTGACGGCCCTCGTAGAATTCCGTTACATATGAGATCTTTTGTTTATTATAGCATTAAAGGAAATGCTTATTTGTGTAAGTTGTGGTATGATACGATTCCTTGAACTTGATGCTTCACTAAAGACAATTTCGGCTACAGACAGACTGATTACAGTACTGAAACTTATGAAAGCAACGTTCTTAGCGGTTTCTGTCCGATTTCGGTGCATTCCATGCTGTATTAATGAAATGGAAAAACATTGTGAGAAAATAAGCCATTACTCGTAAGAGCACTGGCATTTTTTTCATAATGTTTTCTTAAGTTTATTACGGTCTATTTTCCATTCAATCAGCGTTTTTAACGTTTTGACACAGCTTTATTTTTATAAATTTGCGGTTTCGGTTCGATTCGGTTACGGTTTCACTTCGGTTTGAGGGTTGCTTTCCTTTGTTCAGTGCTGTACCAGATCCATTGATAGTTTCAGTATTTTTACTGGAAAGCATGATTGAAACAACAGATGTCTGCTAAATTCATCATATGGGGTTAGGATCTAAATTGTCATCAGTGACGGCCCTCATGGAATTTCGTTACATATGAGATCTTTTGTTTATTATAGCATTAAAGGAAATGCTTATTTGTGTAAGTTGCGGTATGATACGATTCCTTGAACTGGATTCTTCAATAAAGGCAATTTCTGCTACAGTCAGACTGATTACAGTACTGAAACTTATGAAAGCAACGTTCTTAGAGGTTCCTGTCAGATGTCGGTGCATTCCATGCTGTATTACTGAAATTGAAAACATTGTGAGAAAAGAAGCCATTACTCGTATGAGCAATAGCATTTTTTTTCATAATGTTTTCTTAAGTTTATGACGGTATATTTTCCATTCATCATCCTTTTAAACGTTTTGACACAGCTTTATTTTTTTTTAAATTTTCGGTTTCTGTTACGGTTTCACTTCGGTTTGAGGGTTGCTTTCCTTTGTTTCAGTACTGTACCAGATCCATTCATAGTTTCAGTATTTTTACATGAAAGCATGATTGAAACAACAGATGTCTGCTTAATGCATCATAAGGTGTTAGGTCCTAAATTGTCATCAGTGACGGTCCTAATGTTATCCCGTTACATATGAGAAAAGCTTGTCGTAGTACTAATGAACATGAACCGATACGACAAATTCATGTTTAGTGCTAAAATGAAAGCGCAATATTTTGGTCTTTAGTAATATCTTTTGTTTGTCATAGCATTAAAGGAAATGCTTATTTGTGTAAGTTGTGATATGATACGATTCCTTGAACTGGATGCTTCACTAAAGACAATTTCTGCTACAGACAGACTGATTACAGTACTGAAACTTATGAAAGCAACGTTCTTTGAGGTTCCTGTCTGATTTCGGTACATTCCATGCTGTATTAATGAAATGGAAAACATTGTGAGAAAAAAAGCCATTACTCGTATGAGCATTGGCATTTTTTTTCACAATGTATTCTTAAGTTTATTACGGTCTATTTTCCATTTAATCAGCCTTTTTAACGTTTTGACACAGGTTTAATTTTTATAAATTTGCGGTTTCGGTTCGATTCGTTTACGGTTTCACTTCGGTTTGAGGGTTGCTTTCCTTTGTTTCAGTACTGTACCAGATCCATTGATAGTATCAGTATTTTTACTGGAAAGCATGACTGAAACAACAGATGTCTGCTTAATGCGTCATATTGGAATCTCCTTAAAATGTCAGAAATGTGTGCAAAATATCTGTAATAAATTTATAAAATAACACTTGTTGATAAATTGTACCCATCCATTTTTACGCAGTAGAAGGAAGAATTGGACAAAAGCCACCAAACCCAGGTTGTAAAAGAAGATGAAATGTTTCCCGAATATGCTTGGGGTTTTTTGTGTGTGTATTGTGGATTTATTGCCGTTTTTAACTTAGGACAGTTATATCAACGATGTCCTGGATTGTAACCAGTATTTCGTACAGGATCCCCAAAACGCTACTTTTCCCACTAAACTGTACACTCCATTCACGGCCAACTTTCTTTCCGACGTCTGATGAAAGTCAGATCGACCCGAATCATTCTTCTTTCACCAAAGGCTTTGAAATAAATTTCTGTGTGGTACTGCTTAAGAAATGACAGACCGACATGGGTAGGTGCACTGACCGCCGTGATATATCCGAAATACTGTTGAAAATGGGTTTAAACCTATTTCAAAGGAAATAAAATAAACCTTGGATGTTTAATGACTTGATCAAACTGAATTTGTTGGATGATATACGAATCCGTAGAATGTATGATATGGAACAGCTTGAGCCTGGCAGGTATATAGGAACGTGAGCGTAATCGAGCGTGAACGGTATGGAATTGGAATGAATGCTGCCGATAACCGTTCCGTCACCACCCTTAAAAATATTGGGAGAAAAGTAGAAATTGCACGTGACGAGCAATCTCTACTTATCCCACAATATTTTAAAATGCAATTTATATTAGAAACATAAAAAGGTGCAGGAATGTGGGTTTACGCCGTTTTGAAAAATATTTCCGTTATATCACGGCGAAGTTGACTTATCCATGGTTTCCGGTGTATCAGCAGTAATATGCTGGGGCTCTGACAGGTGTTGCCCAAGGACATACTCACGTGACCAGCGGCAGTGGGCGGGTTTGAATCCGCAACCCTGGACGCCTCTCAGAATTAGTTCCTGCAATGTTTTAAAGTCGGTTGCTGCAGACTGAGAGAGACAAGGGATAATATGGGAATGGGTTACTTAATGCACACAAAAGGGAATATATACAAACTTTCAAAAGTTTGTGTAATAATCAGAAGAGAATGCACGTTTATTTACAGATTTATTACAGGTTATATCGCGTCAGCATGGGATGTAAGTACAGTACAGAAAATCAGGAAAACAACCTTTTCCGAAGGTTCGCTCCGGTCCCGTCTGATACCATAAGCAGAGTCCCTTCAAATATTGGTTGTGTTTGGCTGCGGTCTGCTTTTAGAGTAATCAAGCAATCAAATCGATATGATAAAGGAAGCAAATTTATAGAATCGTTCCCTGTTTCAGTTCGTGTTTAGCGGCTTTTATTTGGTTCGCTCTCTGTTTCGCTCCGGTTCAAAGGTTATTTTCCCGAGTTTCAGTACTGTAACTTTAACAGGAATGCAGCATGTAAGTCAGTGTATGGCAAAGATCCGAATGCACGTCCTGTGCAGTCTGATCGTAATAGACATTGTCAAAAACGGACGAGAAGCGGAAAAAATGTAAATGTATATAATTAGTCATTACAGATGGGCTGTTACTTCGTCATAGGTTTAAAATCCCACATCGTCGAGTATTATCACACCTTGGTCCATGTATGCCATCCTGGCATTAATGGGGAAGCATAATAATGGGACAATCACGATAAATAGAAAAGTACAAAGCACACACATTCTTCTCTGTATGAAAAAATCGGCAACACAACATACTTCCTTTGTAATGTTATTTTGAGAATTGAGGATGGAACCCTGAATATAGCGGAATAATGACATCGAGCCGGGTATAAGTTAAAGAAAACGGAAAAATCCAATCGAACCAAACTGAAGTAATGGTAACCCTCTAGAGTTTGGCCCGTGTCAATCAATAGTTATAAATGCAAAACCACTTATAAAAATTATATACTTTTATGAGACTTAGAGTTTGGAAATCCATTTTGCATCCGGGCGCAATCCATTTGGCATTTAGCATGTCGAATAACTATCATTTATTGCTGTATCACAGTAGTGAAACTGTAGAAAGCAACGTTTTTAACGGTCCGCTCCGGTTTAGATGCGGTTTCGGTGCATTCCATACAGTATTACTAAAGTGGAAAACTTTGTGAGAAAAGAAGCCATTGCTCGTATGGGTAATGGCTTCTTTTTTCACAAAGGTTTATTAAGTTGATTACGATTTATTTTCCATTCAATTAGCCTTTTTAACGCTTTGACACCGTGCCCAAACCATAAGTGCCGTTATCACATAACATCATAATAAAACAAATGTCAAAAATGTAGGATAACTATCATCTAATGCTGTAGTACAACAGTGAATCTGTAGAAAACAACAATTTTAACGGCTCCGCTCCTGTTTAGATGCGGTTTCAGTTCAATCCATACTGTATTACTGAAGTGGAAAACATTGTGAGAAAAGAAGACATTGCTTGCATTGGCATATTTTTTCACAATGTCTTATTAAGGTTAGTACGATTTATTTTGCATTCAATTTGCGATGTTAACGCTTTGTCACAGCTTTTTGAGTTTAAATTTTGCGGTTTCAGTTCGAATCGCTTATGGTTTCGCTTTGTTTGGGAGGTTGCTTTTGTTAGTTTCCGTACTGTATTATGTGAAATAAAGTATTTTTCAGTCGTGGTCATTGAATATCAAACAGTTAGCAATCATTTTTGAACACAAAATAACTCGCCAAGGCTCGTTGTTTATGTTTTCAAAAATGATGTTATATATTTCATATTCATTGACCAGTAGTGTGCAATCATGTATTTATATTAATCGTAGAATTTGTCGTGTACAGACGAACAGAATTGAGAGATTTTAACATTTTGAACTGATATTGAAGTTTTAACCTTGGATGATGAAAGCATATAAATGGGTTAAAAACACACGTAATACTAACGTATTATTTGTGTTTTTGAACCTGCTGATGTGCTTTCTGACCAGTTTACTCCTGCGGAATTTACTTGTGCAGAAGGCGCGAATGTTTCCGTTTAAAGGCTTCGTATGTTCGGTCTGGCAAACCCTTTTCCAAGCATTTTGCACGGTAACTTTCATACATTGCTTTTACTTGTAAGTTTGAAGCAGTCAGTTCATGCATGATTTCAATTTCTTCAGCAGTCCACCCACCGCGATAGCCAGCTGGTCTATGTCGTGTGTCTGTTCTAATAGCATTTTGTTCGAATTGGGGCCTTTCGTCCGGTTGAATATGCCTGTCATCATCCATAATAGGGAAAATCTGTGGTCCGTCAGGCCTAGGGTTGAGAGGCTGAGGTTTTGTTGCCATTTCTGTACCTTTAGAGTCAAATTTATGAGGAATACTCCAATGAAGCCGATAACACTTAAACACATTGACTTGCGGAAGAAGGAACTTGGAAAGTATTTCAAGACTTTTGAGCTCATATTGCGGTAAAGGCAAATCCCGTTCCAAACGTGATAGTCGATAAAAATCTACATAACGACCATTCTGCAGAAGACCAATGCAGCTAATAAATGTTAGGCAAGCAACTGTCTGGTCTTGGGACAATACTTTTTTGGTCCGCAACTTTCGCAAACACTCTGTTATCCAAGGGAATGTTAAATCCTTAACCCTGCTTGCAAACACTAGCTTTCGATTTTCTAATTCATTGGCAACAAGACCTGTAACAACATTGACACTGAGAAATGTATCATCTCCATCGGATGTGGGAGAATGATTAATGTGCCAGAATTTGTAACTGCGTTTCCAAGATAGTGCTTGGTTTCTGTTATCATCGCGAACTCTTAGAGCAGGAAAATATTTCAGACCAGTCTCTTGAACTCCTTGTTTGATGACATCGTTTATGTCTCTCCCATGTCTGGTCAGCATTTGTATGGCAGTTACGAATGCAAAATTTCCTTTATTTTCAAACTGCTTGCTTAATAAAGCTCCAAGCTGATTTAGTGTGACATAGCCATCAAGTTCATGTCCACGTTTATTGCCATTTTTTAATTCCATCAGAAAGTCCGAAATTGAAGATGGACCGCCTGCACAATCCAACAAGTCTTGCAGGAGCATATAAATAATGCGTCTCCCAATAACATGCGGGCCACTGTTTATGTAATCGTGAAAGCCGAATAATTTCTGTAGTTGACGTTTGATGCCTTCATGAGTAGACCAGATAGACAATGGCGGCGTTGTATCTTCGTCATGAATAGCAGCTGTACATTCATCTAAAGCAAGAAACCCTAGTCTGTCTGTTTTACAACGAGTAGGATAACTTAAACCGCTACCCAGATTTATGGCCCATGTAGAAGAGAGATAAGACAGCGGACGACCCCAGAGCAATTTTTCGACCGCAAGCTCAATTTGGTACGTGCGCCAAACCGCAAGGGCGTTTCCTGTTCCTGTATATTCTGCACTTAGCAGTTGAAGCTGGTTCGCTAAAAACAAACCCAAGTCTTTGATTGTCTTTGGAAATGTGCCACGTTGATACCTGTTTGCAAATGGAACGATCAATGCATGAGTAGTAAGGATACTGCAAAGTTGATTAACATCTAAATAGGTATAGGGTGTAAAAGTCTTACATACAAGATGCGGGGCTACAACAAATTCTATTCTGGATGTACAGTTAGTCAACTGGAAGAAGTTATTGTGTATATCAGATATGTATTTCCGTGCGTTTTCAGTGTATGACTTGCGAATTGCTCCGTGTATTGCACTAGTGCAAATTATAGAACCTGATACCGGGTGTATTTTGGTTTGCGGGTACCTATGTGGAGTGTCAGTGTACAGCTGTATAAATCTCAGATTGACGGGATCTGTGCATAATGTTCTAAGGCATGGCTTCACATCAACCAACCTACCGTCAAGGTTACTCTGAAAGTTGGCACACTCAAAAAAGGACATTGCTGTAGTTAAAGTTCCCCTGTCGCCTATAATGCTTTGAATACCTTGTCTGGACCAAAGAATATCAATTCCATGAAGTGCTCTTAGTGTCGCTCCAACATGAATAGAAACACCTGTAACAGAAGAGACATCGGTTGTTGGGATGGAAACCCGGTCACGATTTTTTTCACCAAATCTGAAACTGAATATTATTTTCTGAAATCCGTTCGGTGCTGCTGAGCTGTCAATTGCGTCCTGTAGAAGTTGTAATATGTCCAAATACTCATTTGGTAGTACGTAAAATCTTGCAGACTGCTGAAGGTTATTTTTTGCAAGTGTATTTGCCACTTTCCTGTTTCCCACTTCCTTTTGTAGACGCTTGAGAAAGTGTAACCGGAATTCACGAAGCGAATCCAGAGTGACGTCATAAATGACCTTTTTTTGCATGTGGACACGATTATCTTTACGAGGGACATAACCTAACCAATATTCCCATCCATACTCGTAAAATAGTTGACAGCCGGCGGAATTTCTTAACATTTGAATCTGGTCAGCAGTGTATTCGTTAAGAGGTATGTGTTTCTTGAGCATTTCCCAGATTGATTTCACGCTAATGTTCTCGTTTGGAACTATCTGTATATGTCTGACTGGATGACTGAGAGATGTGAATTCTTTCCATTCAACAACAATGCCGTCAATATCTGGCTCAATGTCAATTAACGTATCAAAATCTAGTTGTTTGAGAAAAACACTTCTAATAGGAATATAACCATTCTCATCTCTGGATAGAAATGCTTGAAAATCGTTGTAGGAATGGACTTTGTCGTTAAAATTGGCACCATTTTGCAGTGCCACACCAGAGAAAGAGTCGTCCTCTTCTTCTTGGTATGCGTCCATGCTCATGAGGTAAGACAAGAACCAAATCTGGAATTAAAATTGAAAAATATCTATCAGTAATGCACGAAAGATAGGAAATTGCAGGACAATTTGAAAACATCTTTCAGATATGACCGTTTAAAGGATTGTGAAGGGTTAGTTACGGGACAGAGATCAAATCAGTTACAGATCAGTGTTAAATCGGGGATAAAACGGAGATACTTCAGTGTCAGCTCGTGGTCAGGCATGGGGTGGGGATACTTCAGTGTCAACTTGGTGGGAAGTGCGGGTTAAATCGGGACAGAGGATCAAATCGGAGACAGATCAGTGTTAAATCAGGGATAAAACGGGGATACTACAGTGTCAGGTCGGGAATAAGCATGGGGATACTTCCTTGTCAACTTGGTGGGAAGTCCGGGTTAAATCGGGGACAGGGGATCAAATCGGGGTCAGATCAGTGTTAAATCAGGGATAAAACGGGGATACTTCAGTGTCAGGTCGGGGTTAAGCATGGGGTTACTTCAGTGTCAAGTTATTGTGAAGTACGGGTTAAATCGGGGACAGGGATCAAATCAGGGGGACAGATCAGTGTTAAATCCGGGATAAAACGGGGACATTTCGGTGTCAGGTCGGGGATAAGCATGGGGATACTTCAGTGTCAAGTTGTTGTGAATTACAGGGTTAAATGGGAGACAGGGATAAAATCAGGGACAGATCAGTGTTAAATCCGGGATAAAACGGGGACATTTCGGTGTCAGGTCGGGGACAAGCATGGGGGATACTTCAGTGTCAATTTGGTGTAAACTGTGGGTTAAATATGGGACAAATCAGTGTTAAATCGATTTCAGGTCGGTGTAAAATCACATCACGGATATTTCAGTGTCAGATCAGAGGACAGGCATGGTGATACTTCAGTTTCAGCTTAGGTTAAACTGGAATCTTAACCCCTAACCGTTGTAAATGCTTCCGATGTGTAAAACATCTGACAAGAAATGTGTGATGTTATGTAACACAGCCTGTAACTCATGTAACTTAAGAAAACGCTGAACCAATGTGAACTGAGTCAAAAGTGAAAAGGTAATAGACAAAGAGAAATGTTACATACCTTAATCCATACGTTGTATTTTACATATCCAAATTAAGCGTACAGAAAATGCACACGCGAAAACACATGACTGTGAGTATGAGCCTCGTTTTGGTCTCTATGACGTTACATCATTATTGACTCGGGTTAGGGGTTAAATCGAAGATAGATGAAGGACAGAACGGGGATACTTGAGTGTCACAACGGGGATACTTCTGTGTAAAAACGGGGTTAAATCAGAAAGAAATCAGGGACTGGTGGGGGCAAAAACGGGGGAGGGGGGACTTTGAAGTCACCACGCGGATACTTTAATGTCACATGCAGGGCGGGTTGAAATCGGAGATAAATCAGGGACTGGTCCGTGGAGAAAACGGTGCATCGTCCGTGTCACCTCAGGGTTATTTCGGGGTCAGTCAGGGGCAGCGGGTAAAACCAGGGTTATCTATAACAGACTCACCAAAGTGAAATTGGTCCTTTGTCAAGATGATTTTGTATCGATTAATATATATATATATTTTTTTTTTTGTATTAATCTGCATTCACCATGGTTCTACGAACCCAAACATGAAATGGGATATTCATGGCTCGTAAGTAAAACATAGCCCCGTAAAACGAACGGTAGGCAAAAAAGCCATAACCGATCATTCCACAGAACTCTACCTCAAGCACATGCATCGTCTGACTGGTGGCATAACCGTCCAGGTATGGAAACTGAATGTGGCTAACTAACAAAATCAGTCTTGGCTGCAACTCCATTTCATGTGTTGGAAGTTCAATAAGTGAATGACGTTAGTTGACACGAAAGTCACTCCGTTCAACAAATCACCTTATACAGCTGAAAACGAGGCTCGTAATCGAACTGACACCGAAATAACCCCGAATTAACACGGAAGTAACCCCGATCTGACACCGACTTGACCCCGAGCTGACCCGGAAATAACCCCGAATTGACACCGAAGTAACCGAGATCTGACACGGAATTGACACCAATCTGACACTGAAATGACCCGGATTTGACCACAGTCTACAGAAGTATCTCCAGCCTTATTTCCGAGATGACATCGAAATAACCCCAAAATGACACCGAAGTAACCCCGATCTGACACCGAAGTAACCCCGATCTGACTTCGACTTGATTCCGACTAACCCCGACCTGACACTAAAGTAAACCCGATCTGACACCGAAGTAACCCCGATCTGATAAGAAAGTAACCCCGAATTGCCACCGACTTCATTCCGACCTGACCCCGAAGTAACCCCGACTGGACACCGCAGTAACCCCGATCTGACACCGAAGTAAACCCGATCTCATAAGAAAAAAACCCCGAATTGCCACCGACTTGATTCCGACCTGACCCCGAAGTAACCCTGTCGTGACACCGAAGTAACCCCGATCTGACACCGAAGTAACCCCGAATTGCCATCGACTTGAATCCGACCTGACCCCGAAGTAACCCCGACCTGACACCGAAGTAACCCCGAATTGCCACAGACTTGATTCGGACCTGACCCCGAAGTAACCCCGATCTGACACCGAAGTAACCCCGATCTGACACCGAAGTAACCCCGTCCTGACACCGCAGTAACCCCGATCTGACACCGAAGTAACCTCGATCTGATAAGAAAGTAACCCGAAATTGCCACTGACTTGATTCCGACCTGACCCCGAAATAACCCAATCCGTACACCGAAGTAACCCCGATCTGACACCGAAGTAACCCCGACCTGACAGCGAAGTAACCCCGAATTGCCACCGACTTGATTCCGACCTGACACCAAAGTAACCCCGTCCTGACACTAAAAAACCCCGATCTGACAACGAAGTAACCCCGATCTGACACCGAAGTAACCCCGAATTGCCACCGCCTTGATTCCGACCTGACCCCGAAGTAACCCCGTCCTGACACTAAAGTTACCCAGATCTGACTTCGACTTGATTCCGACCTGACACCGAAATAACCCCGACCTGACATTAAAGTAACCCCGATCTGACACCGAAGTAACCCCAAATTGCCACCGACTTGATTCCGACCTGACCCCGTAGTAATTCCGTCCTGACACTAAAAAACCCCGATCTCACAACGAAGTAACCACGATCTGACACGAAAGTAACCCCGATCAGACTTTGACTTGATTCCGACATGACCCCGAAGTAACCCCGTCCTGACCCCGAAGCAACCCCGTCCTGACACCGCAGTAACCCCGATCTGACACCGAAGTAACCTAGATCTGATAAGAAAGTAACCCAAAATTGCCACTGACTTGATTCCGACCTGACCCCGAAGTAACCCCGTCCTGACACTAAAATAACCCCGACCTGACACCGAAGTAACCCCGATCTGACACCGAAGTAACCCCGAATTGCCACCGACTTGATTCCGACCTGACCCCGAAGTAACCCCGTCCTGACACTAAAGTAACCCAGACCTGACACCGAAGTAACCCCGATCTGACACCGAAGTAACCCCGAATTGCCACCGACTTGATTCCGACCTGACCCCGAAGTAACCCTATACTGACACTAAAAAACCCCGACCTGACCCCGAAGTAACCCCGTCCTGACACTAAAGTAACCCCGATCTGACACCGAAGCAACCCCGAAATGCCACCGACTTGATTCCGACCTGACCCCGAAGTAAACCCGTCCTGACACTAAAGTAACCCCGACCTGACCCCGAAGTAACCCCGATCTGACCCCGAAGTTACCCCGATCTGACACCGAAGTAACCCCGAAATGCCACCGACTTGATTCCGACCTGACCCGGAAGTAACCCCGTCTTGACACTAAAGTAACCCCGATCTGACACCGAAGTAACCCCGATCTGACACCAAAGTAACCCCGAATTGCCACCGACTTGATTCCGACCTGACCCCGAAGTAACACCGTCCTGACACCGAAGTAACCCCGATCTGACACCAGAGTAACCCCGATCTGACACCGAAGTAACCCCGATCTGACACCGAAGTAACCCCGAATTGCCACCGACTTGATTCCGACCTGACCCCGAAGTAACCCCGTCCTGACACTAAAAAACCCCGACCTGACCCCGAAGTAACCCCGTCCTGACACTAAAGTAACCCCGATCTGACACCGAAGCAACCCCGAAATGCCACCGACTTGATTCCGACCTGACCCCGAAGTAAACCCGTCCTGACACTAAAGTAACCCCGACCTGACCCCGAAGTTACCTCGATCTGACACCGAAGTAACCCCGATCTGACACCGAAGTAACCCCGAAATGCCACCGACTTGATTCCGACCTGACCCCGAAGTAACACCGTCCTGACACCGAAGTAACCCCGATCTGACACCGAAGTAACCCCGAAATGCCACCGACTTGATTCCGACCTACCCCGAAGTAACTCCGTCCTGACACTAAAAAACCCCGACCTGACCCCGAAGTAACCCCGATCTGACCCCGAAGTTACCCCGATCTGACACCGAAGTAACCCCGAAATGCCACCGACTTGATTCCGACCTGACCCGGAAGTAACCCCGTCCTGACACTAAAGTAACCCCGATCTGACACCGAAGTAACCCCGATCTGACACCAAAGTAACCCCGAAATGCCACCGACTTGATTCCGACCTGACCCCGAAGTAACCCCGTCCTGACACCGAAGTAACCCTGATCTGACACCGAAGTAACCCCGAAATGCCACCGACTTGATTCCGACCTGCCCCGAAGTAACCCCGTCCTGACACTAAAAAACCCCGACCTGACCCCGAAGTAACCCCGATCTGACCCCGAAGTTACCCCGATCTGACACCGAAGTAACCCCGAAATGCCACCGACTTGATTCCGACCTGACCCGGAAGTAACCCCGTCTTGACACTAAAGTAACCCCGATCTGACACCGAAGTAACCCTGATCTGACACCGAAGTAACCCCGTCCTGACAGTGAAATAACCCCGATCTGACATCAAAGTAACCCCGAATTGCCACCGACTTGATTCCGACCTGACCCCGAAGTAACCCCGTCCTGACACTAAAGTAACCCCGATCTGACCCCGAAGTAACCCCGATATGACACCGAAGTAACCCCGAATTGCCACCTACTTGATTCCGACCTGACCCCGAAGTAACCCCGTCCTGACACCGCAGTAACCCCGCTCTGACACCGAAGTAACCTCGATCTGATAAGAAAGTAACCCAAAATTGCCACTGACTTGATTCCGACCTGACCCCGAAGTAACCCCGTCCTGACACTAAAGTAACCCCGACCTGACACCGAAGTAACCCCGATCCGACACCGAAGTAACCCCGAATTGCCACCGACTTGATTCCGACCTGACCCCGAAGTAACCCCGTCCTGACACCGCAGTAACCCCGCTCTGACACCGAAGTAACCTCGATCTGATAAGAAAGTAACCCAAAATTGCCACTGACTTGATTCCGACCTGACCCCGAAGTAACCCCGTCCTGACACTAAAGTAACCCCGACCTGACACCGAAGTAACCCCGATCCGACACCGAAGTAACCCCGAATTGCCACCGACTTGATTCCGACCTGACCCCGAAGTAACCCCGTCCTGACACTAAAGTAACCCCGACCTGACACCGAAGTAACCCCGATCTGACAACGAAGTAACCCCGAATTGCCACCGACTTGATTCCGACCTGACCCCGAAGTAACCCCGTCCTGACACTAAAGTAACCCCGATCTGACACCGAAGTAACCCCGATCTGACAACGAAGTAACCCCGAATTGCCACCGACTTGATTCCGACCTGACCCCGAAGTAACCCCGTCCTGACACTAAAGTAACCCCGATCTGACCCCGAAGTAACCCTGATATGACACCGAAGTAACCCCGAATTGCCACCGACTTGATTCCGACCTGACCCCGAAGTAACCCCGTCCTGACACCGCAGTAACCCCGATCTGACACCGAAGTAACCTAGATCTGATAAGAAAGTAACCCAAAATTGCCACTGACTTGATTCCGACCTGACCCCGAAGTAACCCCGTCCTGACACTAAAGTAACCCCGACCTGACACCGAAGTAACCCCGATCCGACACCGAAGTAACCCCGAATTGCCACCGACTTGATTCCGACCTGACCCCGAAGTAACCCCGTCCTGACACCGCAGTAACCCCGCTCTGACACCGAAGTAACCTCGATCTGATAAGAAAGTAACCCAAAATTGCCACTGACTTGATTCCGACCTGACCCCGAAGTAACCCCGTCCTGACACTAAAGTAACCCCGACCTGACACCGAAGTAACCCCGATCCGACACCGAAGTAACCCCGATCCGACACCGAAGTAACCCCGAATTGCCACCGACTTGATTCCGACCTGACCCCGAAGTAACCCCGTCCTGACACTAAAATAACCCCGACCTGACACCGAAGTAACCCCGATCTGACACCGAAGTAACCCCGAATTGCCACCGACTTGATTCCGACCTGACCCCGAAGTAACCCCGTCCTGACACTAAAGTAACCCAGACCTGACACCGAAGTAACCCCGATCTGACACCGAAGTAACCCCAAATTGCCACCGACTTGATTCCGACCTGACCCCGAAGTAACCCCATACTGACACTAAAAAACCCCGACCTGACCCCGAAGTAACCCCGTCCTGACACTAAAGTAACCCCGATCTGACACCGAAGCAACCCCGAAATGCCACCGACTTGATTCCGACCTGACCCCGAAGTAAACCCGTCCTGACACTAAAGTAACCCCGACCTGACCCCGAAGTAACCCCGATCTGACCCCGAAGTTACCCCGATCTGACACCGAAGTAACCCCGAAATGCCACCGACTTGATTCCGACCTGACCCGGAAGTAACCCCGTCTTGACACTAAAGTAACCCCGATCTGACACCGAAGTAACCCCGATCTGACACCAAAGTAACCCCGAATTGCCACCGACTTGATTCCGACCTGACCCCGAAGTAACACCGTCCTGACACCGAAGTAACCCCGATCTGACACCAGAGTAACCCCGATCTGACACCGAAGTAACCCCGATCTGACACCGAAGTAACCCCGAATTGCCACCGACTTGATTCCGACCTGACCCCGAAGTAACCCCGTCCTGACACTAAAAAACCCCGACCTGACCCCGAAGTAACCCCGTCCTGACACTAAAGTAACCCCGATCTGACACCGAAGCAACCCCGAAATGCCACCGACTTGATTCCGACCTGACCCCGAAGTAAACCCGTCCTGACACTAAAGTAACCCCGACCTGACCCCGAAGTTACCTCGATCTGACACCGAAGTAACCCCGATCTGACACCGAAGTAACCCCGAAATGCCACCGACTTGATTCCGACCTGACCCCGAAGTAACACCGTCCTGACACCGAAGTAACCCCGATCTGACACCGAAGTAACCCCGAAATGCCACCGACTTGATTCCGACCTACCCCGAAGTAACTCCGTCCTGACACTAAAAAACCCCGACCTGACCCCGAAGTAACCCCGATCTGACCCCGAAGTTACCCCGATCTGACACCGAAGTAACCCCGAAATGCCACCGACTTGATTCCGACCTGACCCGGAAGTAACCCCGTCCTGACACTAAAGTAACCCCGATCTGACACCGAAGTAACCCCGATCTGACACCAAAGTAACCCCGAAATGCCACCGACTTGATTCCGACCTGACCCCGAAGTAACCCCGTCCTGACACCGAAGTAACCCTGATCTGACACCGAAGTAACCCCGAAATGCCACCGACTTGATTCCGACCTGCCCCGAAGTAACCCCGTCCTGACACTAAAAAACCCCGACCTGACCCCGAAGTAACCCCGATCTGACCCCGAAGTTACCCCGATCTGACACCGAAGTAACCCCGAAATGCCACCGACTTGATTCCGACCTGACCCGGAAGTAACCCCGTCTTGACACTAAAGTAACCCCGATCTGACACCGAAGTAACCCTGATCTGACACCGAAGTAACCCCGTCCTGACAGTGAAATAACCCCGATCTGACATCAAAGTAACCCCGAATTGCCACCGACTTGATTCCGACCTGACCCCGAAGTAACCCCGTCCTGACACTAAAGTAACCCCGATCTGACCCCGAAGTAACCCCGATATGACACCGAAGTAACCCCGAATTGCCACCGACTTGATTCCGACCTGACCCCGAAGTAACCCCGTCCTGACACCGCAGTAACCCCGCTCTGACACCGAAGTAACCTCGATCTGATAAGAAAGTAACCCAAAATTGCCACTGACTTGATTCCGACCTGACCCCGAAGTAACCCCGTCCTGACACTAAAGTAACCCCGACCTGACACCGAAGTAACCCCGATCCGACACCGAAGTAACCCCGAATTGCCACCGACTTGATTCCGACCTGACCCCGAAGTAACCCCGTCCTGACACCGCAGTAACCCCGCTCTGACACCGAAGTAACCTCGATCTGATAAGAAAGTAACCCAAAATTGCCACTGACTTGATTCCGACCTGACCCCGAAGTAACCCCGTCCTGACACTAAAGTAACCCCGACCTGACACCGAAGTAACCCCGATCCGACACCGAAGTAACCCCGAATTGCCACCGACTTGATTCCGACCTGACCCCGAAGTAACCCCGTCCTGACACTAAAGTAACCCCGACCTGACACCGAAGTAACCCCGATCTGACAACGAAGTAACCCCGAATTGCCACCGACTTGATTCCGACCTGACCCCGAAGTAACCCCGTCCTGACACTAAAGTAACCCCGATCTGACACCGAAGTAACCCCGATCTGACAACGAAGTAACCCCGAATTGCCACCGACTTGATTCCGACCTGACCCCGAAGTAACCCCGTCCTGACACTAAAGTAACCCCGATCTGACCCCGAAGTAACCCTGATATGACACCGAAGTAACCCCGAATTGCCACCGACTTGATTCCGACCTGACCCCGAAGTAACCCCGTCCTGACACCGCAGTAACCCCGATCTGACACCGAAGTAACCTAGATCTGATAAGAAAGTAACCCAAAATTGCCACTGACTTGATTCCGACCTGACCCCGAAGTAACCCCGTCCTGACACTAAAGTAACCCCGACCTGACACCGAAGTAACCCCGATCCGACACCGAAGTAACCCCGAATTGCCACCGACTTGATTCCGACCTGACCCCGAAGTAACCCCGTCCTGACACCGCAGTAACCCCGCTCTGACACCGAAGTAACCTCGATCTGATAAGAAAGTAACCCAAAATTGCCACTGACTTGATTCCGACCTGACCCCGAAGTAACCCCGTCCTGACACTAAAGTAACCCCGACCTGACACCGAAGTAACCCCGATCCGACACCGAAGTAACCCCGAATTGCCACCGACTTGATTCCGACCTGACCCCGAAGTAACCCCGTCCTGACACTAAAGTAACCCCGACCTGACACCGAAGTAACCCCGATCCAACAACGAAGTAACCCCGAATTGCCACCGACTTGATTCCGACCTGACCCCGAAGTAACCCCGTCCTGACACTAAAGTAACCCGGACCTGACACTAAAGTAACCCCGATCTGACAACGAAGTAACCCCGAATTGCCACCGACTTGATTCCGACCTGACCCCGAAGTAACCCCGTCCTGACACTGAAGTAACCCCGATCTGACACCAAAGTAACACC